>OY294057.1:72065486-74565486 GCA_958510865.1 Myrrha octodecimguttata
TCTGATATGCGTTCGGAGCCAGAGGCTCTTCTAAAGCAGTGGAGGTAGTCTCTGGTGAGGATGAAGTAACGCTCTTTCCAACGACTGAACAGTCTATCTCTCTGATGCCACAGTAGACCTTTTTTGATGGCATGGACGGTCTCCTTGTCGAACATCGGTGCTAGGAGGCTCTGAAATAAAAAAAAGAGATCATTATTATTCATATATACAAACATAACATAAACAGAAGGACGACTACTGTTCGATAAATCAAGAAATATTCCACCTTTGATCTCATATAATTATCCAATCAATGGGGGTTTTTCCTTTAAACGAAAATGCAATAATTTTCATGGGAAACCTTCAGAACATCACAATTCAAACATATAATTTCAATATTATATTTAAAAAAAATGTTTTATCACCTCAAACTGAAGAAAAAATGGGGATTTGCATTTAAAGGGATTTGTCATGAGTGCACGATATGGCAACGTCGAATTCAGCTTTCTCGGGAAGAAAAGGACGTCAAATGTGTTACTTTGCTTAGGAAAACAGAGATAGCTATACTTCAATCGGGTTAGAGTAGAAGACAACGCCCAAGGAATAGAAAAAGAAGAGCACAGACTGTCATACTGTCATATTACTGACAAATCGCAAACGGAAATTGTTTGGTTATATTGACAAAGAACACGTGTGTACCACAGAATAGCAATAAATATTTCATTATTCTTTAGCAGAAAAAGCTATTCTACTAAACACCGTTGTCACTTCGTGCATGCCTGACAAATCCCAAACCCCAATTTTGAAACCTGATTTTCAATACTTTCTGAAGGTAATTTGGGAAAATGATGAATCAAACCCATAATAATTTTGTTCAAATTTTCATTTGCAGTAATAACCCAAATTCAGGAAAAACCCCGATTAAAGCCTTCACGATCTACACAAGAAGCTAAGTCCAAGGAATTCGTTCTTTGCAGTTTCACGATTATAACCGATTATCAGAACGACTCACCTTGGAATCACCAAGAGGATTCTAGATACTCATCACCTGTTAGATGACTGACTTGAGTATAAAAATTCACGAGCGTCATCTTAGGAGACATTACGAACCCTACGGTTTCGTAGTTTTTGTCATTTGAAATTTAAGTGTGATTTCTTCCATGACTCAGGAACTACTTAGGCATTTGAGTGAAAATTCAGCAGTTAATTGAAGCATAACGACCAGCATCCTTTTGCTACTGTTGAGATTATGTGGTTGGTGAGTTTTAAAAGAATTTTTCTTGAAAAAACTCATCATCAGACTTGGGAAACATTTTTCACAGATTTGGAGCCGACTATTTCACAACAGCACTATATATGAGTTTCATCTGATTATAATTTTATTGGAAAAAATATGTGAATTTGGTGTTTTCTTCGAAAAATACTGACCTATGATAAACTTGGTAGGTAGTTGAAAACTGCTGATTAACAACTTTTTGTGAATTTTCGTGATCATCGTGTAACTAGATATTGAAAAAAAGTAATTTCGTTTTTCAAAAGATTCTATATTCGGGATAAACCTTAACGCTAACGTTTCTCAATCAAATAGACGACTTCGGTCCAAGTTGCCAACCCACAAATTTCTTCCAAATTTACTATTACTGGGGAACGGGAATTTCAGGACAAATTCAACATGATGAGGTTCGCGTTATTCATAAATATCCGTGAAAGATGCCTCGGCTCCTAAAACGAGATAATTCTTTCTATATATAGGTTTTTGTTAAGATCTACTCTGATTGGCTGAATTTAAGTTGGGTTTCCTGATTTCATGTTGATAGTGTCATTTTTATATAGGACATGTTCAAATCAACTTGGTTATTTCGATTGCCGGTTTTCCGTTCCGTGAAATATTTGGTTGGTTCCTGAAAAAAAGGTTGATTACGGAATTTGATAGATAAAAAACCAATCTTTCTGTCACCAGAACGACAGTCGATGTTCTATGGCAAAATATCCATGACATAGAACAATCCATGGTGTTCTGCTTACATCATAGAACAATCTATATTTACCTTATGATCCATAGACCATACTTAGTAATTTTTTAATCGTTGATTGATGTCTCGTCAATGTTCTATGGATCATAAAGTAAATGAAGAATGTTCATTGCTATGAATATGTAACCATTGAACATTGACTGTCGTTCTGGTGACAGAAAGAACGTTCTTTCCTCAATCAAATTCCGTAATTAACCTTTTTTTCAGGAATCAACCAAATATTTCATATCTACGGAACGGAAAACCGGCAACAGAAATAACCAAGTCGATTTGCGGAACATATCCTATATAAACTTGACACTATTAATATGGAATCAGGAATCCCAACTTGAATTTCAGCCAATCAGAAATGATTTAAACAAAAACCTTTATTCCGAAGGAATTATCTTGTTTGAGGAACCGAGGCATCTTTTACGGATATTTATGAATAACACGAACCTTATCATGTCGAGTTTGTTCTGAAATTCCCCTTCCCCAGTAAATATAATTAGAACAAGACTTACTTGTGGACAGTCGTTAAAACATCGCACAGAGATAACATCAAATCTGTCAAGATGTTTCCAAAGGCGTCGAAAGTATGGCTCCCATAAAAAATAAAAAGCGAGATAAACACAATAATCTTTCGTTCATTGCGTGTATCCACACTGTTTCCTCGAAAAACGGAACTGGAAGAAAAACGCAAGAAAAACGCCATTAACGATACTTCAAGCTCAGTATTGTTCACGTGCAGCGTCGCATTAATTTTTATTCGATTGGCAACATTTGGTCTATCACGCGAACCATATTCTTGGAGGAGATATAAGAAATGGAGGTTCTTAACATATATAATTCAGAAAGTTCGACGTGTGACCTACATAGAAGGATTTCTAGATCATTTGCCGAAGATTGGCTAGGAGAGTGAAAATAAGATTGAGCTTGATTCTTGATATCACATCAATATGAAATTGACTGAAAATGCGGAACAAGCAACAATGTAATTTTTACAATTTTCTTTGATTCGATGTATCAGGTTGTGGTTATTCATTTTATTAGCAATTTGACACGAATTTCTCACAACAATGGTGAAGATAATAAGTGTTTGTGAACGAAACAAATCAAAGTGAAATTTTCACATTTTTCACCAATTTGCAAATAGAGATGACTAAGTAATGAGCAGGAGTGGACAACTTTGGTCCACGTTGCCAGCCCACAAATTTCGTCAAATTTACTATCACTGCGGAAGGGAAATTTCAGGAATTCGACATGATGAGGTTCGCATAATTTAAAAATATCTGCAAACGGTGCCTCGACTCCTCAAACTAGATAATTCTTTCCAAATATAGGTTTCTGTTGAGATAATCTCTGATTTGCTGGAATTTAGGTTGGGATTCCTGATTTCTTGTCGATAGTGTCAAGTTTACATAGGGTATGTTTCGCAAATAAACTTGATTATTTAGGTTGCCGATTTTCCGTTCCGTAAACATGAAATATTTGGTTGGTTCCTGAAAAAAGGGTAAACTACGAAATTTGATTGATGAACAAGCGATCTTTCTGTCAGAAGAACGACGGTCAATTTTCTACGGTAACATGTCCATAGCATAGAACAATCTAGCAGAGACAACAATCAACAATGAAAAATTACTAAATATGGAGTATGGATGAGGTAAATATAGATTTTTCTATGCTATGGCTATCCTACCATAGAAAATTGACCGTCATTCTGGTGACATAAAGATTGCTTTTTCATCGATTTAATTACGTAATTTATGTTTTTTCAGGAACCAACCGAATATTTCATATTTACGGAACAGAAAACCGGCGACCGAAATAACCCAGTTGATTTGCGAAACATATCCTACATAAACTTGAGACTAATGACGTGAAATCAGCCAATCAGAGATGATTTTTACGAAAACCTACATTTGAAAAGGATTATCTTGTTTGAGGAACCGAGTCACCGTTTACGGATATTTATGAATAACGCGAACGTCATTATGTCGAATTTGATCTGAAATTTCCCTTCCCCAGTGATAGTAAATTCGATGAAATTCGTGGGTTGGCAACTTGGACCAAAGGCGAAGTCATCTATTGGGAAAAAAGGCCTCACAAATAAAGCAACCTTGTGACATTGGCTTCACAATAGTGTTTTATGATACTGGCATATCAGCTTTAGAATTTGAGTTCGATAGAAGAGCTGATTATAAGCACAGTAACTTCCGAAACAAACAAAGGCTCGATATCCGAAGGGGATCGTTTTTTTTTCAATTCAGTAATCACACGATTATATTATTAAAACTTTCCGAACAGTTGCGAGAGGTCATGGTTAAACTAACTTTTAAGTTTTTATCCGATCGCTCAAGTAGGTTCCGAAATATTGAGGGGAAAATCTCAAAAATTCAAATGACCAAAACTTCCAATCCCTTTGGCAAATGGGGGTTTTTCGTTTGAAACGAAAATGCAGTTATTTTCATGAAAACCTTCAGAACATCACATTTCAAACATATAATTTCAATATTATATTTTTAAAAAAATGTTTGATCTCCTAAAACTGAAAAATAAAAATGGGGATTTGCATTTAAAGGGATTTGTCTTGAGTGCACGATATGGCAACGTCGAATTCAGCTTTCTCGGAAAGAAAAGGACGTCAAATGTGTTACTTTGCTTAGGAAAACAGAGATGGCTATACTTCGATCTGGTTAGAGTAGAAGACAACGACCAAGGAATAGAAAAAGAAGAGCACAGACTATCATACTGTCATATTACTGACAAATCGGAAACGGAAATTGTTTGGTTATATTGACAAAGAACACATGTGTACCACAGAATAGGAATACATATTTCGTTATTCTATTGCAGAAAAAGCTATTCTACCAAACAACGTTGTCACTTCGTGCATGCATGACAAATCCCAAACCCCAATTTTGAAACCTGATATTGAATACTTTTTGAAGATAATTTTGGAAAATGATGAATCAAACCCATAATAATAATTCAGGAAAAACCGCCATTCAGCCAATTTACGAACATAACTGAAGCATTATGAAATGTAACCTACCCTGAAAGTTTCTAGTCATTAGGGTTCCTTTTTCTCATTTAATCGTACCTTGAGCTGTCCGGCTGCTGGGGTGTAGAAGATCAACGCAAATATGAATTTCAAAAAACTTTTTTTTTCTGTTTTCGCTCAACTAACGGTCAAGATCAAATTCAATCGCTCCAGCTGTTCACGAAATGTCAGGAAAATAACCTATAATTTCAAATGGCGATAACTCCGAAACCGTTCGGTAGATTCAGTCGATTATAGAGATCAGCCGTCATATTTTGAAATGCAACCCACCCTGAAAGTTTCAAGTCAAGAGGTTTTTCCGTTCTAACGTAATCGTGCCTGCGAACAGCTGGTCGGTCGGACAGAATCAATTTCGATACAGTATTCCTCATCGGCGTTGAGACGATTTTCGGCGGAAAAACTTTAAATTACAGAAATCCAGACAAACCATGGCATGCTGTTTTTTAGAATATGCACGCAAAAATATCCCTTTCTTCTCATTATCTTCCTTCTTAATAAAAGAAACAGAAAACCACTTTTCGCTGTTGGGTCAAAAATTAACAGTGCTGTTCCTAGGGTGGCGTGAGGACACAATAACGGATCCTAGACAGAACACAACCAATATCCTAACTCGCACAAGCTTTAAGCTTCCGAGGGGTTTCTTTGAAGCCTAGGATAATAAAAAAATACAAAAAAAATACCGAACCAAACTAACAAAATTAGTTTTTTGGGACATTGGAATCGTATACCAATGTGAATAGAAAATTGTAATATGAAATGAAACACATCATTTTCCCGACCACTCATACCTATTCCAGCACGTCTGTTTCAAAGCTCATCCTCTTATGAATCTTCATCAGCGAGACATCATGATTTCATTAAGAGAATCCTACAATATGGTGGTGAATAATCACCGCACACATTTTGTCGTTACTAATTGGAAAAAAGTAATAATTAAGTCGATGAACCTGGTGTACACGCGCTGACTATTCGTAAAGGGAATTTTCACAGCTATTAATCACAGTTGTTCATAATTATCCCGTCATTATCCTGTTTCTTTCTTGTTCGACGGTGATCTCATGTTTTTCTTTCATAGAGTTCAAAATTTATCATACGACTCTTCTCATTGTGTGGTAGATATTTATAGGCGTCAGCAAATAAGATAATTGACGTTTACATTGTACAGATAATGAGTTTTATACTGTGAATGAAAAAATCTTGATTCATTGCCTGGTTCAGCAATCTCTTGAAAACGAGTTTTGCACCTTGTAAGTCAATATGTTACTTCGTCAATTATTTCATTAGCTATGTTCCAGGTGAATTGGGTGATATTACACTTTCCAAGACAAACATTAAGTAAACCAACGATCAAATATCAAAAATATGTTAACTGTCATATTAAAGGAAAGGATCTTCTGAACAACATATCGAATGACCTAATGGGATGAAATTATATCATGATAGATTTTATGAAAAAAAAAATTGACGGATCTGGTTGATTTTTCAAACTCTTGATTTTTCTATCAGAAAAAAAATGTGTCCTTTTTCAATATAACACCCTGTATGAATATCTCAATAGTTGCCAACCTCTTTTTTTCGAGAAAATAAAGGGTGTTTCTAATTTAGCGTTTTTTTTGAGAATGAATAAAATACATAATTTGCATTCATTTTCGAAAACTTTTTATTGGTTATTGAAGTATCAGTTATGATATTCATATACGAAAAATAATATCTGTCAAATTACCCCTTTTGCAGCTCTACAGACATCCACTCTTCTGTTAAAATTTTCATTTTGACATAATTGAGGCTCCATCTCACTAATGACACAAATAATTTCATCCTCTAGTGCAGGAATCGATTGTAGATTATTCTTATACAGGGTGATTCCGGAGAAGACCGTCAGATTTTAGGATAAGTTTACACTAGTCAAGACAGTCTCGAAACAATGTTTGGTTTATGGTTGGGGGGTCTCTATTGAGAATATACAGGGTGATTTGTCCGATTCGACCGATTTTACTTTTATTGATAACTTTGGTATGGCTTATTCGATTTCAATGAAATTTTCAGCGTAGTAAAAAAGTGTTGAATACATTCATTGATTTCGAATTTTTTTTCAAAATAAGCGGTTGTTATTTTGATAAATCCAGATTAATTGTGCAGGTTGAAAAAACACCCTGTACATAGCGTTTCCTACACTACGCTATCTGTTTACGATTCTACTATAATAAGTCATTATTTGAGAGTTTCTAATTTTTTTGGCACACTTCTAGTTTTTTGAGAAAATTCCATCAAAAAAAGAAAATGTCGAAATTTCGCTCCAATCAATTCTACTTTCATTGATAACTTTGGTATGGCTCATTCAATTTTGATGAAATTTGCAGTGTAGAAAAATCTGAACAAGTACATTCAATAATCTCAAAAGTCTGCAGTTGAAAAAAACACCCTGTACATTGCTTTTCCAAAAGTTTCTTATTCGTTTCAGATTCTACAATAATATGTCATCATTCAGAGGTTTTTAATTTCTTTGGCATACCTCCGGTTTTTCTAGAAAACATTTTTGAAGAAGAGCATGATCGAAATTTGGCTCACAAACAGTGAGAGTATTCCGCACTAGCATTGAGTTTTCAAATACTTTGAAAACTCAATGGCACTAGGTAGGAAAGCTGTACCTATTGTCCAAGGATGCAAAGCAGTTCTTAAGTTCTAAAATATTGTTTTCAAATTCCAAATTCATATTTAATTGCTAATATTTTGTATGAAACCTTTCAATTCAGAATATATTTCGAATTTGAACAGAATATTTTAGAAGTGACGAACAACTGTGCATCTTTGGACGATACAGCTTTCCTACCTAGTGCGGAATACTCTCACTGCTTGTGAGCCAAATTTCGATAATGCTCTTCTACAAAAATGTTTTCTAGGAAAACCGGAGGTGTGCCAGAGAAATTGAAAACCTTTGGATGATGATATATTATTGTAGAACCTGCAACGAATAAGAAAGTTTTGGAAAAGCAATGTACAGGGTGTTTTTTTTTAAACTTCACAATTAATCTGAAATTCTGAAATTATCACAATATCAACACTGTATTTCGAGAGATTGTTGCGATTATTGAATTAACTCATTGAGATTGTTCTACACTGCAAATTTCATCAAAATTGGATGAGCCATACCAAGGTTATCAATAAAAGTAGAATCGACTGGAGCGAAATTTCGACATTATCATTTTTTGAAAAAATTTTTTCGGAAAACTAGAAGTGTGCCAAAAAAATTACAAACTCCCAAATAATGACTTATCATAGTACAATCGTAAACAGATAGCGTAGTTTAGGAAACGCTATGTACAGGGTGTTTTTTCAATCTGCACAATTAATCTGGATTTATCACAATAACAACCGCTTATTTCGAAAAAAAATTTGAAATCAATGAATGTGTTCAACACTATTATACTACGCTGAAAATATCATTGAAATCGAATAAGCCATACCAAAGTTATCAGTAAAAGTAAAATAGGTCGATTCGGACAAATCACCCTGTATATTCTCAACAGAGACCCCAAACCATAAACCAAACAGTGTTCCGAGACTGTCTTGACTAGTGTAAACTTATCCCAAAATCTGATGGTCTCCTCCGGAACCACCCTGTATACCTGACTTTTCACATAACCCCAAAGAAAATAGTCCATCGGTGCCAAATCACATGATCTTGGTGACCAATTGACATCACCGTTTCTGAAGATTACTCGTCCAGGAAATTTTGTCTCAATAAATCAAGTGTGTCATTTTCAAAGTGAGGTGGAGCGCCATCCCGTTGACACCAAATGTCCTTTAGATCAATATTCATTAATTCAGGCCACAAAAATTCGTTTATCATCCGACGGTATCGATCACCATTGACAGTTACAGCTTCACCAGCAGCATTTTCAAAGAAGTGAGGTCCAATTACACCCCCTGACCATAATGCACACTAAAGAGTGACTCGTTTAGGATACATAGGTTTCTCATGAATAATTCGTGGATTTTCCTCACCCCCGATACGATAATTTTGTTATTTAACTAAGCCACCAAGTTGAAAATGTGCCCCATCGGAAAACATGATTTTTTGAGAAAAATCAGCTGATAGTTCATTGATGAAAGTGACAAATGAACGAGGTTCTAAATGATCTAATGCGACTTTAGTTCCGGTGTTATTTGAACCTTATATGCCTTCAGAGCTAAATCCACCGAACCGGTCTCTTGAAATTTTTTAATAATTCGGCTAATAGTGCTATGAGATGAACGATTATGTAAACCATAAAATTCACGTAATTTTCTAAAAACACTTTTCACAGAACGCTAATTTTCATAAGATAATTCAACAATTTGAACGCGTTGTTGTATCGTGCACGAAGCCATTTTTATACATGTCATACATCAAACTTCTTAAATGTCAAAATACGCAGACGAATTCAGTGCGCCATCTATATTCTATTCATTCTTAAAAAAAACCGCACAATTTGAAACACCCTTCATAATACATGCTTTCCATATCGACTACCCTTTCTGCGATGAAATATTTGTGAACTGAACTTTGTATGCTTCAATTGTAGGAAAATATTGGATCCCGCATATTTCACAGAACCTCGGAATATTTCCAGACAAAGCGATCCACCCGACGGTTAGAAAGGAATTCGTCCCTGAAAAAAGCTTTTTGATCGTTCAATTTACTTTGAAGATTTCTGGATCTATCGCTACTATCTCATAATAACCAGCGAAGCATAAAAATACTTGAGAGAGAAATGCGATTTATCATTACTGTCCAGAGGGTAAAGATGGAGCGATCACGTGGATTGATTCCAGCAAGATAGAATGCAATATCTGAGGTTTCCCTAGGAAGAATGAATTCGGAAAGCTATAATAAATTTTTCGTGAATAATGAAACCTAAGAGGCGGAGCAGCGGAAATGATGCCAATAGGAAGAAGGTTTAGATCTTCTGTGTGAACCAATAGAACCTATCACTGCTCACCGTCGTTCCTTGAAATGTCAAGGACGAAAATATGTCGATAAATCCACAAATACTCCACCTTGATCAGAGTTAATTATCCAATCAACCAAAACATCTACACCGAAGAAGCGGATCCAAGGAGAATGACTTTAGCTGGTTCACAGTTATTACTGATCGCCAGGTCATCTTACCTTGGATAAAACCACCGAGTAGGGACTCTAGATACTTGTCACCTTTCAGATGGAATACTGCAGTATAACTACGTACAGCACGCCATCTTCCAGGAGAATCTTGCGAATCCTACCTTCGAGTGCAGAATACTTTTATCGGTGTGCATTTCTACAGGTGCACATCAGCTCAATTTTGAAATATATGATTCCGCAAAAGTATAAGCCTGTGGTTGCCCTGAATGGAGTATCAATTATACAGGGTGAGTGTTTAAGTTGTACATTAATTTTAACCATAGATTCCTCTCATCAAATGAAAATCTTTTTTCATTTATCATTTTTCCAGATTCGGCTTAAGCAAAAAGATACAGGCTATTTAAATTTCCAGGAAAAATCAGTTTTTCTTTTGTAGCTTTAATATGGTAACTCCGAATGAGGTGAATTTTGGTGTGAAATTTTTTATAAATATGACACATATTCTTCAGTAATCACTTTCATCCTACTTCGAACAGTTTCCGAGTTATAGACTCGCCGATTCATAAAACTGTACGAAATCAGCACGAAGAATGCAGATAAAGTTTATCTTATGTCATCATAAGCTCCTTCAACAATTTTAAAATATTTGATTATTCTTCATAATTTCCTTATATTTATGTATCCGCCCCTGATCCGGTGAAGGAAGTAAATTAAGCTGGGTTCACGTTTATCCGGACCATAGAATACACAGAAATATCCATCTATTTTGCATAGAACTAATATTAGGTATATGCACAGATATAACATAAAGTTATATTTCTACGGGTGTATGCTATTTCGTGACCACACCACAGATATAGTCCGTGTCTATGGACTAGACTTTCCATAACCATAACCTTCCAGAGAATGTTTTGAGGTTAGTTGATTGATTTCATATAATTCATTCATAAATTTCGTGAAAAGGAGTTTTCAATATGAGAATGGGCGAGGATGTAATTGTGTATAATATTATAATGGAATGAAATTGGATATTGCATGAACATCAAGTTGAAGATCAGTGTTTCAAGTCCAGTGTAGTGAAATGTTTTCCTTGCGATAATACCGCAAAAAGCAGCAAATCATAAATATTAAGTGAGTAAATGGGTTTTCTTAATCTAGTTTCTTAGAATTTCAAACCTTGGATTGGTTATTCTCCAAAAGAGATCACCGTGACGTATATCTGTGGTAATTTGCAAACAAAGCGCTGGAGCGTATTAGCACATTATTCAAATGCTTATAACTTTTTACCAGAGCCGAATCTGGAAAAATGTCAAATAAAAAAAGTGTTTTAATTGATGGGAGAAATCTATGGCTAAAATACATGTCCAACTTGAAGACTCACCCTGTATAACCATTTTTCCAAAGATACCAATTTCGACGTTTGACCAACTCATCGCTTAGAATTCAATTATCTCTTCGGCGTTATCCGAACATTGGCCTATTTCCTCATCCTCAGAGTTCTCGAAATTCTTGGCTAGACTGCCATAATTCAATCTACTCCCAGAAACATACTTCAGAATTCGTAATACAGCATGATTTATAAATGAGAAAGTAGATGGGAACTTTCCGCATGGAGATGAGAAAAAACATTCCATGATGTACACTCGACAGGAACAATTGCCTTGCAGAACTTATATACTGTCTGAAGTTTCGGCCATAACTTCATTAGCATCAGTTTAATGCACCGAATATGGAGGTTTGGGCTGTTCGACTAAAAGCTCTTCCGTGTATAGGTAAATTCGATGTGCCTTGGTTCAGATATTCAGGTCGATTCTGTTTGCAAATAGCAATATTGCTAGGAAAAACATATTGCTATCATAACGAGATTGGAATTATTGGTATTCTGATCAACGATTTTGAGCAATATGGTCTGTCGCTTTAACAAGAATCTTGCTATCAACATTGCTATCTTAGCAACCTCAAAATAGTACTTGCTATGCTTCATAACAAGAAAGTTTAGAAAAGGAATCTCTCAGAGATCCATTTGTTTCAGTACTATTCCTTCCAAGAATTCGAAAATATTGAAGATAGGGAAGAATGTGCTAATAGAAATGTGTTCAAGGTTCTCTAGAATATTTAATTTTAAGGATTCTTAGACTAAAAAACCGGCATAGTAAGTAACAGCTGACCTGATTATTCTAATGATCTCAACAACAGCCATCCCTTTGAATTCCCAACAGAAAAGTTCATCGAATTTCGAATTATTATCGCCTGCATAAAATTGCTGCATTTGATTTCTGGAAACCAAAATTCTATCGGTATCCAGGAAATAGGTCAATTTGACTTTAATTGGATTTTCTGTTTCATAACATTTTCGAATAAGTCGATGTTTACATGAATAAAAAAAAGTATATGCTAATGGAAATGTGTTCAAGGTTCTCTAGAATATTATTTAATTTCAAGGAAAATTCTTAGATACAGGCATAGGCAACAGCTGAGATGATTATTCTAATCATCTCAACAACAGCAATCCCTTTGAAGTGCCAACGAAATTCGAATTTCGAATTATTAACGCCTGAATAAAATTGCTGCATTCGATTTCTGATAACCAATATTTTATTGGTATCCAGGAAATTGGTTATTGGTCAATTTGACTCGTTTCGTTTCCTAACATTTTTTTATGTCGATGTTTACATGAATGTAATGAATAAAGAAAGCCGTAGATAGAGGTTATGCGAAACCCTAAAGAAAACTCACGAATTAGGGTTATTTTCTTCTTCCTTGTAGTTCTAAGGTCACAAAATACAGTGTTGTCAGCTCTAAAATCACCAATTATGGAAGTCTATGATAGCAATATTGTTATGACAAAATTCATAACAAACATTGCTATAACACTCGAAACAGAATACGTAACATCATGGCCATATTGCTATAAATTAGAAAGATAGCAATATGACTAGAATAGCAAGGTTCATAGCAATACGCAAACAGAATCGACCTGATTGGCGTAAGATTTAAATGCCTTCAGGTGAATTCAGATCCATGAAGAAGTAAAGGGCTCTCTATTTTGATGTCTTGTTTTGAACTACCAGCTATTTTGGCAGTGTTCGTATGAAGAGCTGTCAGATTATGACAATGACTTGGAGAGAACTGACGGAATGCATTACCAGCTAACTGACAGATGACGCTCAAACATTGTGTGAGGATGGAGGAAAGTTGAAAGAACTCAGCCAGAAAAAAATCTAGAAAAGCACTGCCGTGAAGGCAGCAGCTTTTGCGCGCATGTTCAATGGATATGACCGCTTTGGTAACAAATCTGAACAAACGTGCAAAGGCTGCTGCCTTCACGGCAGTGCTTTTCTAGATTGGGTTTCAATTCGATCTGATCTATTTTACCCATTCACGAATTCGGCCTTCGTAATTAAGCCCCAAACCTTCTCTACAAATATCGAGTTTCTAAGTAGTTTCTTCCGGCCTAACGGCCAACCGTAAACACAATAACTTCCGAAAGAAGCAACTTAGAAACTCGACACTTGTAGAAAAGGTTTGGACCTTAATCACGAAGGCCGAATTCGTGAATGGGTAAAATCCACCTAATGATTCCGCAAATATACCCGTACAAAATTTGATATTCCCAATATTTCTGAAAATACAGATCAGATCGAATTGAAATCCAGTACTTCATCGAAAAATTATAGTTCGAAGGTTCATACAGAGGATGATATGATAAGAAAATCACAGAATTTTTTTTTTTCGAATTGTTCTAATGACACGATCATCACGAAATTCTGCATGAAGTGTTGTCTTTCAGCATCTTCAAACTAGTTGCGAAGTTTTATCAGGATTGAATCAGTTTTTTCTCGAGTAATACCAAAAAAAGCTACGATATCGAGAAAAAAACCCCGAAATTTGTTATATTTTTTCCGATAGCTCCTAAACTTATTATCATATCGAACTGAAATTTGGTACACTGCTGTGAAACATGAAGCTCAAAGTCCGAGTGGAATTTTTTTTCGGATATGATGAACGGTTTCCGAAAAAAAAATTTGTTGGAAAAAAAATTTTGGAAAAAATTATTTTTCAAAATTTACTGACAGTATGATCCTGACAAAATTTGGCTCAAAGTTGCGCGTCGTTATACTCCACCTAACTGCAGAGTTTGAATTCAATCACTCAGGTAGTTTCTGAAATAAAAAATAAATAACTTCAAAATTTAAAGTGGCTATAACTCCGAAACTATTCGACCGATTTGGCCCATTAACGAACTTAACCGCGGCATTCCAACGCGCGACCTACCCTGAAAGTTGCTAGCTCACTCTGTTCGACAGTTATCGTGTCCACGGCCGGAACAGAATCGATTTTGACACCGGATTCGTCATCAGTGAGTCCAACCTAGTCATTTGAGACAATTTTTCGGCTCAATCATCGAAAATTATGGACATTCGGACAAAACGATAGCACGCTTTTCCCTAGAACATGCGCGCAAAAATGAATAACTTCAAAATTTCAAATGGCTATAACTCTAAAACTGCTGAACCGATTTGGCTCATTAAGAAGCTCAACTGAGGCATTCCAATGCGCGACCTACTCAAAAAGTTTCAAGTAGCTTGCTCACTCCGTTTGACAGTTATCGTGTCCTCGGCCGGCCGGACGGGCAGAATCGATTTTGACACTGGATTCGTCATCAGGGAGTCCAATCTAGTCGTTGGAGACCAGTTTCGGGAAAAAATTCGAGAATTACAGACATTGGGACGAAACGATAGCACGCTGTTCCCTGTGATCAGAAACTTTCTTGGCTGTATTTGTGATAAGATCAAGAGAAAGACATATTGGGATGAAGAATAATAACAAATGAATTCTGGGTGTTGTGAATATGCTCCCACACCCTCTATTGTTTCTAGATATGATAAAAGCCTCAGTCATAACTTTAGTCTCTTTTCAATTCCAAGCTTTTTCGGATCAGCACTCCTTCAATGTAGATATACATAAAAGTGCACACAGATAAGAGAAAAATAACAACATACCTTGTATGCAGCAAATAGTCGTCTTCATTTATATTCCATTGTAGTCCCGGCTTAATAGCTGTATTTAATGTTTGGAATAATAGTGCGTCATACACAGGGCATATTTAGATTCGTATTTCGCAGAGTTGTTCATTATTGCACTATAGAATTAGAGCCGTGGGTGTATACAATTCTGTATCTCCACTAATTGTGCGAATATTCACGATGAATACATGAATTCGTTTCAGATGTTTAAATTCCGAGCATCAGCTGTATCGCGGAGTTTTATGAGTGGATACGAATGTTTCTCATATAAAAATGCGGTAAATCTTCCTTTCATTGTCATGAAGTCATGAAGAAATTTTAATGTCGTTTGTGTAGAATCTTGAACTCAAAATCACTGCTCATTAAAAACGCTGCAAATTTCACACAAAGGTTTATTATTTTCCCAATTTAATGTGAAAATTCTTCAGCGATATTTATCACACTTTCATCGTCGCGAGTAACACAAGTGAGAAGTTTGACAGTGGAATGAAACAATTTTTATGATTGTCCGCCAATATCGGCTAGTAAATATTATAGCGGGATTCAAAGTTTTTCCGAAGAAAATTCTGAAATACGAGCAGCCGTATCAAGCCTCTGGCATTTCGGAATATTCATTCAGGAAACTGCGCTATTGGCGAGCAATCTCTTAAACTCTTCAATTTCATCTCTTATTTCAATTCCTACCTGGCTGAAAAAATTTTAGCTTTCCAAAATTAAATCATAGAACTAAAACAGGTGGATCATCGGCTCTTACCTTAGTCTGAGGCTCCTACGCTTAGTATTAGATTCTCGACAATTGATGAGTTTTCCGGTTTGTTATTGATTTTTTCGCATATATCCTCCAATTTGTTTCATCATATTCATGCTCATTATCTTTTATTTTCAAACTTTCAGTACAAAAAATATTGGATTTCGATTGAAACCAGTAACAGATATCCACATGTTGACGATAATTGTATTACGCAAACCAAAATTGATGGAAAACTCCGATCAACCGAATTTTTTGGAAATCTTCATTATTTTGATTTACACTACTTAATTCCCGTTCTGAATGTGAAAGTGGTATTCAGTTACATAAGAGTATTTATTGAGATTTCAATGTTTCAAATGAATTTCTTCATGGAATTGTTTTTTTTGTGTTGTGAAAAACCAATGATTTATGAATAATATATAAGTTTTATTTAAGATATGTATGAGCTTCATGAAGGAATTAAATCTTAAATCCCGTAATCTACAGGGTGATCTCTATAAATAATAATTTTATTCGATTTTCAGTACCTAGTTATGTTTTAGATATTGGAAGGGAAAACCCAAAAATAAAATGAATATGCTTTCACTTTTGTTCTCTGAAAGATCACCAGACATAGTTAGTATAGTTGAACACTGGTGTGATCCTGATAAAATGGCTACTATGGTGGTCCCTGGCTATAGTCTGGTATCGTGCTTCTGTAGACCTTCGCGTAAGCATGGTGGAACCGCGATATATGCTAGAATCGGTCTACGTGTTAGTGACTTGAACATATCAGCAGTGTCTCAGGAGTTAGAAAGCGAATTCTGTGCCGTGAAGTTCGTTCTTGGTGGTGTCAAGTTTGCTGTCATCAGTGTATATAGGCCGCCTGCAGGAGATGTCCAGGTATTCTTAGATATGACCTCACATATACTGCAACAGTGCCAGTCAATTGTGGACCACATTTTCCTTTGTGGTGATATTAATATAGACTATTTGAAAAGTAGTTGCAGACTGAGATCACTTCTCGTTGATATGTCTGACTGTTTTAATTTAAATGTAACCAATTTGGAGCCAACCAGAGTATTTATTGACAGAAATGGTCGTATAACAGCCACAAAGGTTGATTATATACTAACCAACACACCAATCAAAAATTGTTCAACGTTAAATTTCGAATCACATATCGGTGATCACAAAGCACTTCTTCTGAATTTCAACTTTAAATGTACTTCTGGGAAGACGGGAGACAGGAGTAAAGTCAATAAATTATGTAGGTCTATATCAGCTAACAATTTGAACGAGCTCAGCTTACTTATGTCTCAAACTTCTTTCGAACCGGTTTTCCTATTCTCTGACATAGACTCTGCTTATGATTCCTTCATGGAAAAAATAAATTATTGTTTGGATCTCTGCTGCCCATTAAGATATCAAAGTGTCTCAAGTCGTCCTAGTTCAGGTTGGGTAACGTCAGATGTTCGAATGGCTAGCCAAAATCTCAAGAATCTGTACTGGCTCCATGTTAACCTAAGGAGTCAAAGTTCGTTTGATTTATACAGGGACACTAAAAAGAATTATAGACAACTTCTAGAATACGCTAAGCTTGATTTCCATACTAAACTCTTATGCTCATCTGATAACCAGAGCAAAACAGCCTGGAACATAGTCAGACGGGAAGCTGTCGGGGAGCCAAGTAAGGAGGGAGTCAGTATGACACTGAATATTGCTGGTGCTCAAGTTTCTGACCCTCTACTTATAGCTGGGTCCTTTGCAGACTATTTTTCGTCTGTAGCAGGAAAAAGTATTTTGGGACGATATGGTGGAAATGTATCTCGCTCATGCACAACATCTTCTATACATGAACACTCATTCTACTTTCATCCAGTAAGTCAGTACGAGGTCTTGGATACAATCAGGTCATTAAAAAATAAGAAGAGTGTTGGTGCTGATTTCGTCTCGGTCAGAATGTTGAGAGCGATTTCGGAACATATTGCTGAGCCTTTCTCTCAGTTGATAAATCTTTCGGTTTCCTCTGGTGTTTTTCCGAAATCATTGAAACATTCCTTGGTTCTTCCAGTTCACAAAAAAAATAATGTCGAAGATATCTGCAATTATAGACCTATCTCCATTCTGAGTGTTTTTTCAAAGGTCATAGAGAGAATTGTACTAAATCGCATGTCTGGATTCTTAAATAAGTACAACCTGTTGACTGGATGCCAACATGGATTCAGGGAAGGAAGATCGACCCAGACGGCTGCTATTGAGTTTTTTGAGTGCGTCTATGAGTCTCTCGATAAAGGTCTTCATGTGGCAGGTTTGTTTTTTGACCTCTCGAGAGCCTTTGACTGTATTACACCTACGTTTATTCTGAATAAACTTTATAGTCTGGGTTTTCGAGGGGTCTTTCTAGATTGGATATGCAGCTTCATTACAGGGCGTACCATGTCTGTGGGGGTGGGCAGCCAGTGGTCAAACAAGCGTATCTGCGAGCTGGGCGTCCCACAGGGCTCTATCTTGGGACCACTGCTTTTCATTATCTTCATAAATGATCTACCTGAACATCTGGTATCAATTTTAATCAAACTGATCATTTTTGTTGATGACACGACAATTGCTGTCTCGGCTTCAGACTTGAACGATCTTACAGCCTTCTGCATGTCCCAAATAAGCCAATTTGAAGACTGGTGCAGTAAGAATGCACTAATCATGAACATTGATAAAACCGAGTGTGTTCGATTCTCGCTGAGAAGTGCAAATGACAGCACCTTTGATATACGCTTTAATAATGTATCACTAGAAGCAGGAGAAGGTATCAAGTTTTTGGGTGTTTATGTTGACGGAAATTTGAGGTGGTGCCATCATGTTGAAAGGGTTTGTAAGAAGCTTAGCTCGTCTTTTTATATTATATGCCGTTTAAAGAACTCCGTTCCTCCTGGGGTTTTGTTAAATCTGTATTATGGCTTGGTTTACAGTCATATTGATTATTGCATTCTGATCTGGGGGGACTCTGTTGATTTTGACAGAGTTCTAGTGTCCCAGAAGCGCATATTACGTATGATTTTTGGCCTACATCCACGCACTTCCTGCCGACCAATTTTTAGAGATAATAACATTCTCACTGCCCCTTGTATATATATGTATAGAGCTTTGATTTATATGAAAGATAATATAACTAGATTCATCAAACTGTCCAGTTACCACAGTTATTCCACCAGAAGTACTGATATTCTCTCTATTCCAGTGCATAGAACCACCAAATTTGAATCCTCTATCATGTATAAAGGCATTATACTTTATAATCATTTACCACCTAGGGTGAGGGCACTGAATAGGCGAGAGTATGGGAAAACGGTGAAAGAGATGTTGGCAAAAAAAGCATACTATAGTGTAGATGACTATATAAATGATGTAAATTTGTTGTAAACTCGACTTTTGAATTGTATATCTGTATTTTCTTAGACTTGTCCTATACACTATGTGTCAAAAGGGATCAATAAATTTCTATTCTATTCTATTCTATTCTATTTCATTTGAACCACTTACGATTATGAAATTTTTAAGGATATAGATGAGGCATTCTTACATTGTGTTTATAAAAAAATAAACGAATCCGTTAAAAATTTCTCGATATGTGTTGAAATTTTGGTAAAATCAATCCTTTCATCTACTTCCAGATATATTACTCTGAAAAATGATATGGAAAGTTAAACGATTATTCCAATGAATTCCAATCTTAGAACCGAATGCGATGATTAATTTTAGGGATTATTGGAAATTTGCAGCGCTTTTCTTTATAACTCAGGGACCACTGGTCGGAAACATCCGGGGGAAAATTTTTAGGTTGAGTTATGCAATAGTTATCAACGTTGAGAGTTTCATGAAAATTCGGTAGTGAGTTTTCGAGAAATATTTTTTTTCCTCCGACCCCCAGTTCTGAGCCCCTAGGGTACACCGATCCTGCTGAAAAGCTTGGAGAGTCAATATCGAGCGACACACGATTTTTCTACCAAGTTTCACGGATTTCGGTTGAGTACTTTCAGATGAAAGCCCCGTTCAACGGACGGCGGACGGAAGGATTTTTTTTTAGTTCATTCAAATCTTCATACTTCAAGATGTAAACTGTGAACTTTTCAGGGTGGGTAATTTTTTTTTTGATCGATCAAGGGTTAATTATTTGATTTTATCAAATAATGAACCAAAAGCGGTTCGTTGATGGGGTCAAGAAGTCAAAGGGTTCTAGGTGGATAATAAATGATGTTTTTTAGCTGCATTGGAAGTTCCAATGGTTGTTTTCTATGAATTGATAGTTGAGAACAAGATGCATAGAATATGTCAGTTACTAATACCCATGAAAACATGGTATGCTCAAGTGCAAAAAAGTGACGTCAGCAAGTTGAAGATTCAAGGAAATATATATTCTGATGAGCAGATGAGTACACCGTGTTTTACTTACATCCATGATGTAAATGATGTAAAAAACATAGTGTGCTTATCTGAAAAATGAGTGACGTCAGCTAGCAGAAAATGCAAAGAGTTATATATTCTGTGCTTTGAATTAACATACAAATTCAAAGCACAGAATATATAACTCCTGTATTTTCTGCTAGGTGACGTAACTCACTTCTCAGATGAACACACCTTGTTTTTAACATCATGCTATTACCACAACGGCCCTTACTTTTCTAAATAATAATTCGTAATGGTTTTTTTCAGAAATTGGCAGTGAAATCCAAAAATAAAACTCTGAAAAATAATGTCTTATTTCTTTGAAATTATTCGAATTACTCAATTTTCCAAGATGTCTCACAACTATGACAGTCATTTTAGTCCGATTTCCAATTGAATACCACAGAAATTGAAGGAAATTAGGAAGCATTTTCAAACTCACAGGTAATTAAAAGATCATGAAGCTTTTGCACAGGATGTCCTAGCGTACGCCACTGTCCGCAATGGATTTTCCTTATAATAGCATCGGAGGTAATAACTGGAATCATGCTCCACACAGGAAGTATTGTTTCAGCATTATAAACGGTTCCCAATGGCTTAAAAACTTATCAGTATTCAGTTTCCGTAATAATTTGCCATCCGCCTGAAGTGGTATGCTTAAAATAGGATTTCGCATTTGTCATAATTGAAGAATGGCTCATACTTCCATATGTGTTTGTATTCATGTTGAAAAGGAACTTCATCAACCAGCATGGGTGGTAGGAAATAAATAAACAAAGGCTTTTCATATGGCTAATCTCATCTATTTTGCGACCGCAAGATTATGAATGTTGAAAGAATTCATTTCTGATAAGAATGAATACTGAAAATTTCATAGGTAATGAAGATTTATAACCTGAAGGTTCATGTGAGCCAATATTCATATGAAAGAAATGTACCCAAAAGTATAGTGAAATATTCTTCACTTATAGATAAGATTTCATTGGGAAAATGTACAGTTTCATTCGCTATAAACTTTCCTTCGAGAATTTTGAGCATTCGTTCAGTTTGGAATTTGTTTCTTCGGGAAATTCTGCATGAACAGTGATGCCATCATTTTTCTAGATTTCAATTAGATCTGATTTGTATTGTTGGAAATATTGGGCATATAAATTCAGTATGGGGTTTTTTCCTGAATTTGGGTTAATACTGCAAATGCAAATTTGAACATAATTATTATGGGTTTGATTCATCATTTTCCCAAATAACCTCCAGAAAGTATTCAAAATAAGATTTCAAAATTGGGGTTTGGGATTTGCCAGGCATGCACGAAGTGACAACGGTGTTTGGTAGAATAGCTTTTTCTGCTATAGAATAATGAAATATTTATTCCTATTCTGTGGTACACACGTGTTCTTTGTCAATATTACCAAACAATTTCCGTTTGCGATTTGTCAGTTATATGACAGTATGACAGTCTGTGCTCTTCTTTTTCTATTACTTGGTCGTTGCCTTCTACTCTAACCAGATCGAAGTATAGCTCTCTCTGTTTTCCTAAGCAAAGTAACACATTTGACGTCCTTTTCTTTCCGAGAAAGCTGAATTCGACGTTGCCATATCGTGCACTCATGACAAATCCCTTTAAATGCAGATCCCCATTTTTATGTTTCAGTTAAGTGATGAAACATTTTTTTAAAAATATAATATTGAAATTAAATGTTTGAAATGTGATGTTCTAAAGGTTTTTCATGAAAATTACTGCATTTTCGTTTGAAGGAAAAACCCCCATTGCTTCATGTACCTACCGAATAATTCGTTTTACTCATTCACAAAATATACCTTCGTAATTTGACCCCATTAAACACAATAACTTAGAGACTCGATCGATATTTGCAGAGCAGATTAAGAGTTGAATTAAGAAGGCGACATTCCTGACAGGGTGAAATTCACCTAATGATTCCCGAATTTTATTTTCCAAATATTTCTGAAAATTCACACCCGATGGAATTGAAATCTACATAGTTTTTGCGCGCATGTTCTAGGGGAACAGCGTGCTATCGTTTTGTCCAAATGTCTGTAATTTTGGATGATTGAGCCGAAAATGGTCTCAATCGACTAGGTTGGACTCACTGATGACGAATCCGGTGTCAAAATTGATTCTGTCCGGCCGGCCGGCCGGTTGGCCGGCCGTAGACACGATCACTGTCGACAGAAGCGAGCTAGCTACTTGAAACTTTCAGGATAGGTTGCGCATCAGAATGCCGCGGTTAAGTTCGTTAATGGGCCAAATCGGTCGAATAGTTTCGGAGTTATAGGCACTTGAAGTTTTGAAGTTATTTATTTTTTATTTCAGAAACTACTCAAGCGATTGGATTCAAACTTGGCAGTTTGGTGGAGTATAACGACGCGCAACTTTGAGCCAAATTTCGTCAAGATCATATTGTCAATAAATTGAAAAAAAAATTTTTTTCGAAATTTTCTTACAAACAAATTTTTTTTTCGGAAACCATTCATCATATCCAAAAAAAATTATACTCACACTTTGACCTTTTAATTTCACAGCAGTGTACTTAATTTCAGTTCGATACGATCATAAGTTTTGGAGATATCGGGAAAAAATATGTCAAATTTCGAGGTTTTCTTCTCGATATCGTTGATTTTTGCGGTATTACTCGAGAAATACTGATTCAGTCCTGATTAATCTTCACAGCTAGTTTTAAGATGCTGAAAGACAACTTTATGCAAAATTTCGTGATAATCGTGTTTTAGAACAATTTGAAAAAAAAAATTTCTATGATTTTCTCATCATATCATCCTCATTAAATTCTGTATGAAACTTCGAACTGTTATTTTCGATGAAGTACTGGATTTCAATTCGATCTGATCTGTATTTTTGGAAATATTGGAAAAATAAAATTTTGATTGGGTATATCTACGGAATCATTGGGTGGATTTTACCCATTCACGAATTCGGCCTTCGTAATTAAGGTCCAAACCTTCTCTACAAATATCGAGTTTCTAAGTTGTTTCTTTCGGAAGTTATTGTGTTTACGCAGTCGGCCGTTAGGCTGATCGTAAACACAATAACTTCCGGAAGAAACGACTTAGAAACTCGATATTTGTAGAGTAGGTTTGGGGCTTAATTACGAAGGTCGAATTCGTGAATGGGTAAAATCCGCCCAATGATTCCGTAGATACACCCATTCAAAATTTTATTTTTACAATATGTCCAAAAATACAGATATGATCGAATTGAAATCCAGTAATTTATCAGAAAAAAATTTCAAAAAGCACTGCCATGAAGGCAGCAGCTTTTGCGCGCACATTCAAATTCGTTGCTGAAGCGGTCATCTACATTGAACACGCGCGCAAAAGTTGCTGCCTTCACGGCAGTGCTTTTTGAAATTTTTGGATGATTAACATATCTTACCTCTGATCATAGGACGGTATGGAACCATTCAACTAAGTTGAATTCATTTGCTTCTTGTACTATACCTGAAATTTTCCTTATATGTCACCGATTCTTCAACACAGGAATAAAGGATTTAGATTTTATTCTTCCAAAAAATCCATCTACTTTCGCCGAGTTCATCGATTTTTTCTGCTTCCAAACTTTGTTTAAAGTTTCATCGAAAATTTCGATCTGAATTATATCTCGTTATTCGCCGAAAATCAATTTTCAAATTTCAACAGACACTCTTAGGTTTCAGTTAAGGTCAAATCTATATTCGACTGTTCAATTTTCTTTAGAGTTGAAGAAGTTGGGATATTCCATATATTTTACTATATTTCGGGAATAAATGATTTCCGTAAACGATACGGTGATTTGTCTCTGTGATCAAACTCTGAATGACAAAGAGCAAAGTCTCCATATGGAATCACAGAATTATACGAAATATTAAATTTTCCTGACAAATGTCATTTCCTGCATTTTGGCCAACTCTGGATAAAATACAGTTGAAGGTTATGAGTAGGGAAACCTGAGAATTTGAAGTACCCAGAATGAAATAAATGAACTCTTTCTGAAATTACGTTAATAATATTGTGACCTGTACCTGAGTTTGAAACTAAAATGGATGGGAGTCCACCACAAAAATAATATTTTTCCAATAATAACCTCTGAAATTTTCCTATAACAACCATCATCTGTTTAACAAAGTTGCTCCTCCAGAATGAACTACTTCCATTTCATACCAAGTTAACTTCAATTCTATGAATTCAAGTGATTCGATAAACCTCGTTTGGAAAAATTATAAACAATAGAACAATACAAATTGAGAAATCGCCCTTCTGTGCAATAATTACGTATAATCCGAGATAACAAGAAAGTTATGGTTATAATTTAACTCGGTAAACCAAATTTTTATAGTAAACAATCTATGTCAGAGAGCTATGAACTTCCTTCCGTTCTTCATGTTTCTTATCAGAATTTGATAGTTTGATGTCGGTCGGCTCCTTATGTTGTTTGGAAATCCACGATGACCTAACATGTGTAATGAGAGTCGTTCCAGGATCAAAGAAATGACTTTATTTAATCGGTTACCGAAAAAAGTTCTTTGAAATTGATAAATTATCAATTCAGATAATAATGTAACCGAACGCATAATTGAAGCATTCATGATTCGAATTGCTCTGAAGAAAGTTTTCAATAGTCAGTGTTTTTACTAGTAATACCACTAGAGGTCAAATTATTTCCGGATTTAATTTGACCTCGTGTGGTATTTAGTAAGAAAATTCCACACCAAATGTGTTTATTTCCGACAACATCAATTTTCGTCTTCATCAAGTACTTGCAAAACATAGAAGGTTTTGTCGACTTGATTATTTAGTTACCATGACAACTCAGTGAAACTCTAAGCTAGAAATTATTTCTGTTTTGAATTTGTCAAAAACAGCACGTTGTAGAAAAATGTCTCGCTTCGGTCAAGAAAGTAAAGAAAATATTCGCCAGAATATTATGCAGTTGACATCCGCGAATACTAGAAAATCGAAGGCAAGTTTATGGAAGCAGTTTATAAACTTTGACGCAGAAAAATAGTATTATTTCGACAGAGTGGATATACCTGTGGAAGAACTGGCGCTTATTCTTGAAGACTATGCCTTCAACAAGCGAAAAAAGAACTCCGAAGACTACAAGGAAAGTGTTATCAAGGTTCTATGGAACTCTACAGCTAAGTAGTTGCAGGAATTTTTTTTTCGAAAGGTGTAATCGCAAATTTAATCCATTCTCTGACATAGAATTTGTCAACGCAAGAGCTGCACACAATGCTAAGAGTCGGAAGCTACAAATAGATCCAACCAAGAGAAAGGCAAGTTCATCCGCCCTATCAGCAGACGAATTGAGAAAATATTCTGTCATTATAAACGTCAAAAAAAATTCCAGTATAATACGCTGTTGGGTACCCACGAGGAAAAAAATTCCACTAAAATTAATCCGTTGCGATGGTGATCTGTCAGAAATACACGTTGTGATTGGTTAAAAATCACAGGTGTGGAATTTTCATTTGAATTCAGGAAAATTATTAAAACCTTCAATAACCTTCTGCTTTTTTTGTCTAAGCTGGGCCTCACTTTGAGAAATTTACAGATCAATTGAAATTTTCAAAATATCAATGAGATGAAGCTGATTTAAAATTTACTGATAGCACGATCTAAACAAAATTTTGCAAGAGGTTGCGTGTTGTAATGCTCCAACTAACTGTCCAGTTTCAAGGAAATCCTCTTACTTATTCCTGAAATATCAGGAAA
The DNA here is from genome assembly GCA_958510865.1 of Myrrha octodecimguttata. NCBI lineage: Eukaryota > Metazoa > Arthropoda > Insecta > Coleoptera > Coccinellidae > Myrrha > Myrrha octodecimguttata. Next base: position 72,091,573 of record OY294057.1, read on the forward strand.
TAACCTCAAAATTTCAAAAGACTATAACTCTGAAACCATTTGGCCGTTTCTGCCATTTAAAGAACTTAACCGTCGCATTTTACAATGCAACCTACCCTGAAAGTTGAAAGTTGATAGGATACGGCATACGGCCTGCCAGAGAAAATCGATTTTGACACCGGATTTGTCATCAGTGAGTCCAACCTAGTCGTTTGAGACCATTTTCGGCTTGAAATTTGCAAATTACAGACATTTGCACAAGAAATAGCACGCTTTCCCCAGCACAGGCGCGCAAAATGTTTTTTTGGAAAACTTCGAGTATTCATCATATTTCAAAGAAAGTTTGAACGGACCTGGAACCCCATATTTTACAAGAGTGTACCAAATTTCAATTTAATCCTATTCCAATTTTCCCAATGTATTGGAAAATGGTAAAATTTCGATTTTTCCCGAGTATTTGCTAATTCCGGAATGATATGAGGAATACCGATACAATCATTATAAAACTTGGCATCTAGTTGAAAAATACTGATTGATAACTTCCTGTGAAATTCAGCGATGATTTTGTAATTGAAACTTTTTCGAAAAAAATATTTGGAATCATTTTCTGCGATCTTCCAACCTCATTATGCTAACGAAATTCTGCATCTGGAGTCTTCGGGTCTAGAACCAAGTGTGAACTATCCCTAGACTCCTACTCTATCGCTTTTCAGGCAGAAATACTTGCAATCGAAAGATGCATAGAAATAAACTATCAAGGGTGTGCCCATAGTGATCCATTCTGATAGTCAGGCTGCTATCAAAGCACTGATCTCCTATGTCATCGACTCAAAGCTGATATGGAAGTTCCGAAGGAAACTCAATGAAGTAGGCAAGAATAACAAGGTCTCCTTAGTCTTGGATCCTGGGCACTCAGGAATCAAAGGAAATGAAGAGGCTAACACTCTAGCCAGAAATGGAACACAAACGCTACCTACTGGCCCAGAACGTTTCTGTGATATAGGCAACTGCACCTATAAGAAAGAGTTTTTGCCGAAGGAAGACATTTAAAGTGGAGCACTCTGGAGGAATTCTCCAGGAATGGATCATTCCAAAAAAATTCTTCGGAACTTTGAAATTGCAAGTTCCAAAAATCATTTGGATCTCAGTGAGTACAAGTTACGCCTTCTCATCAGAAACTGACGAGTGCAGATTCTGTGGGGAAGAGGAGTAAACTCCTGTTCACCTGATGAGAGAATGTCTCACCATTGCAAGCCTGCACAAGGAATGTCTTGGACAAGAGAATTATAGGAGGAATGTAAACTTACACTCCTTGAAGTCCTCACAGATATCGGACTTCATTAGAGCTCTAAAGCTAAAAGGCGGTCTGTAGGTAGCGCTTTGCGAAAACAGCTCTGACGGGGGGACACAATAGGTTGTAGTGGAATGTAACCCCTCACTAAAATATAAACTATGGTTCATGTATGAGAACACTGAGTACTTCGTAAAATGTCAGTACCAAAAGTTTAAACTCCAATTTTCTGTATCAAAACCACTAACAAACCATAATTCTTAATAGATCGAGTTTCCAGGACACTTCCCAGAAGCTCATAACTTGTGCGAGTAAGGGTCGGTATTATAAAACTTAACTGAAAGTTATCTTTAACTTTAACTGAAAATTAAGCAGTAATTTCCAGTTAAAGTAAGATTTGCAGGGTTATCTCTATCTGGTGGTTTGGGTATCAATTATAGTTAAAGTTAAATCGTTTTTTTCCACAGATTCTCTGTCTTTTCGGCTGACATAAGGGGAATATAACCTCGATTTGTTTGTTGTTATGATATTTTCGGAAACATGTTAGCAAGATATATTCACTTCATTTTTAAAGGACTTTTAATCCACGATGACGAAGATGACATGAATATTGTTGAACATCCTCGTTGAGAGATATTCACTTCATTTTTGAAGAACTTTCAAGTGACTATGACGATGATGCCATGAAAATTGTTGAATATCCTTGTTGAGAAAGGATATTTAGAAATCGGCTGAACCATTTGAACTTATGGGAAGAAACGGAATTCAAAAACCGATTTCGCTTATCTGGACACTGTACGCCTGTAATGGAATACATATTCATGGTGATGCAAATGTATTGCTACACGCATAGTTTATGCATCTTGTTCTTTCTTGATAGTGGCTGGAGATTTTAGGGGATTTCACAAATCAACTATACTGACTGTATTATCAGAAATATCCCATGGAAAATTGCATACTTATTATCTATTTACATCAAAATGTCTGTTATAAACCTCACTCGAGTAAGAATCCAATCTCGAGAGTTCATCATGGCATATTATTGTAATGAAAATATCAGTTATTCTTTCTGTTCAACTATTATAAGATGTAAATGAAAAAAAAAATCATTGGCATTTATTCTTTTCGGTGCCTAATATAACAGATAAAAGTTGTAAAGGCGTAATGAAGCATAATAATTTATACACATTATTTAACTTTTGAGATGAAAGAAAATCATCACAATTGCAATGGATACTTTTCTTATAATAATGGCCAAACTGGTAGCCGTGTACAAATTCTAGATATCAAGGCTCGATAACCCAGAGCCACACAAAACATAACCATATTTTTTAATTGAATGACAATTTTTGCAAATTTAATGTTGAGATTATTACCACTCCCAGTGTCAGTTGTAAGTACTTGCCCGTTGGTAAAGAGCAAAGTATTTGTAAAAAAATTCTGTACCTAATTAGATTTGGACAAATTTTATTGTAATTGCTCAATAATTCGCGAATTGAATGTATCTCATTATTGCCAAAGTTTTTCCTTTCAAGCTTTCATTTCCAATCTATTCATTAGTGGAAGTAGTTTTTTTAGTAAGGTTACCGAATAAATACCCAAACATCCCTTGCATATTGCAAAAAGTATAAGAATTCAAAACTGATCATTGCTACCCTCAAATCAGTAATTCTATTTTCATGGAAACCACAATCCATTAAGCTCCCTGATGCATAGTGCGAATATTTGTCAATAAAGGATTTGTGTATTCCTATCATATTTTGATAGCAGGTATTTTTCCAAAGTCCAGCTTTCACAACCCAGAAATTGGTGGTTAGATTTATTACAGAATCTTAAATTATTTCCATCTCCTTTTCATAGAAATCACCACAGTATTTCTTGTCTATGATAGAAATGAGACTTTTATAATTCCGACATTTTTGAGTAAAAGTTTAACTGTCAGTTAAAGTTAAAGATAACTTTCCGTTAAGTTTTATAATACTGGCCCTTAGTGTTGTGTCTGGGATTCGTTAATGTGTTCTTACGTCACCTCAGACACTGCACTGTTAGTTTTAAACCCACAGTACCGTCTGACTATATTTTTTTTCCTTTTCTGCAATCGAGCTAGACCTCACGCACTACCGACTCATTACACACAGATAACATACAAATCAAGTGTGAGAAAATATCCTTCCACATGATCACGTACACGATATTACTACATAACGAAGGATAATAAATTTCATAAGACCAACTCAAGAATTTTATGTATTGAATGAAACAAGATATTTCATGGACGACTAGACAAATTCTGGCGTTAGACATACACACACTTCTTTTACGCTGTACGCATATCTAAATAAGTACACATCGCTTACCTCATTCGACTTGTAAATTAAGATGATGACTTTGTTAGTCATACAGCGCCAAGTACATATCTATGAATTAAAACTTTTAGTCGGAAGCGACTCGTCACAGAAATATTTTGTTGTCGAGAAACGGTATAATGAGTGATTAAACCTCATTTGTTTTCATCGCAACAACGTCGGGCATTTTTGGATATCGTTTATATCAAATAACCCATGATGGTACGATAAATAATAAATGGAAAGTGTCAATACTCTCTGGAGAATTTTCTGTCAGAAAAGTATGAAATTCTGATTTTTGCGTGCATGTTCTAGGGGAACAGCGTCTATCGTTTTGCCCAAATGTTTGTAATTAATGAATTTTGAGCCTAAAATGGTCTCAAAAGACTAGGTTGGACGAATCCAGTGTCAAAATCGATTCTATCCGGCCAGCCGGCCTTATGCACGATTAGGGGCGTACGGAGAATTCTATCAACTTGACACTTTCAGGGTAGATTGCATTTCAAAATGCGACGGTTAGGTTTGTTAACGGGCAAAATCGGCCGAATGGTTTCGGAGTTATAGGAATGTGTAGTTTCGAGGTTATTTTCTGATATTTCAGGAACTACTGAAGCGATTGGATTGACACTTGACAGTTTTATGGGGCATAATGACACGTAACCTCCCGCAAAATTGTTGTGATCATGCAGTCAGTAAGTTTAAAAAAATATATTTTTCAACATTTTTTTTCGAAAGTATCCATCGTATTCAAAAAACAATTTGCTCACACCTTGAGCCCCATATTTTTTTAATGAAATTATGATTCAAGTTAATTTTTTTGGATAAACAGCTATCGTATTGACTAAGTATTCGTTATTCGTAACTTTTGTATTTGTACAAATATTGCGAAAAGAATATGTCGAATTTTGAGTTTATTTTTAGTTATCGTTCTTATTTTCGAGATAGCACAAAGAATACAACTCCAAACATCATAAAACTTGGTTAATAGTTGCAAATACTGGGGCACAATTTTGTGCAGAAATTCGAGACGATCGTGTCATTCCACCAATTGAAAAAAAAATTAAAATTTAAATCTGTTGAATATCATGGTTAGTGTCAGTTCCTGACATGGTTGGGTGAAAGATTGTAAAATAGGATCATTGAAGCCTTAATCTTCTCTTACATTTGACGATTATATATTTATAACTGACCTAGTGTCTTGGTCTTAATATTCTGGCGAATATTTCCTTTATTTTCTCGACCGAAGCGAGATATTTTTCTATGTCGTGTTGTTTTTGACAAATTCAAAACAGAAATAATTTCTAGTTTAGAGTTTCACTGAGTTGCCATGGCAACTAAATAATCAAGTCGTCAGAACCTACTACTATGTTTTGCAAGTACTTGATGAAGACGAAAATTGATGTTGTTGGAAATAACAAATTTGGTGTAGCATTTTCTTGCCGAATACCACACGACGTCGAATTAAATCCGGAAATTTTTTGACCTCTAGTGGTATTACTAGTGGAAATCTTTGTTTGTTACTCTCTGCTTTATGCAGTATGAGACAAAATAGGAAAAATAACATCAAATAATTTTGAATATACATAAATCATATTTCTTGTACGATTCAGTGGATTTTCACGTCTGCCTTAGTTCTGTTGCAAAATTCAACCTCAGAAAAAACTTCAATCTACATTATGAAAACAATCAAATATCGAAATAAAAAAGATCCATAAGAGATTTCAACCCCGTGAAGAATATGCAATCAGTCTTCGTTAGGACTAGGTTTCTTCAGAAAAATCCCCTATTCATGAACGTCCGATCCAATCGTACCAACAACGAAAACTTAAACTCCACCAAAGGCTCCTCTCAAATTCTTCGTTTTTTATTCTCTGCCTTATCGATCGCCCATCTCAATGCAAATTACTATCCGCATCACAGAACATTGTTGCGCTGGATACTTTCAATTAAGAAATTTACATTTTACCCATCTCGATCGGCAAAAGCCGCCCATACAAGAGATTGATTCTTCGCAGATTCATCAAGATAAATTGAGCGATTTCTCCATTGTGGGAAATATTACCGATCTATGATGCAAGCACAAGGCATGATATCTATCCGAGCAGGCGTTGCCTGTATCGACAGTGACCTTTCAACCTTTGTGATCTGATAGTTTCAACGGATTGGAAGATGAAACCACCTTTCAGGTTAGGATCCAATCGGGAAATATAGCGCGATGCACCAGTGACCTGACCTCAATTCTATTCGCTGTTGTGGCTTCAGTAATCATTGTGTTTATGCTTAAATCCCAAGATTTAAAGGATTTTCCAATAAGAGGTGTTATTTTGAATAGCCCGCTATTTCGGTAGATGTCACTTTTGAAGCTGTCATTTTTTGACATTTGACAAGTAGAAACTACGCCATTAATTAAAATGGAACGATACACGCTTCAACAACGCATTGAAATTATTAAAATTCACTATAAAAATTTGGCAGAGACGGTTCGCAAAACTCGAACATTTTGGGCCGCCGTGAAGCACCTTGTCGGACCGCAATAAAGAAATTGGTGGAAAAATTCGAGCTGTTGGGACAAGTTAGAGATGTGAAGAATGAAACCCGTGCACGTCGCTCAAGAACAGCCAAGAATATTGCTGCTGTAGCCGAAAGTGTTGAAGAAAATCCAGGTCTGTCCATTCCTCGTCGTTCTTTGGAATGAGGCATTCCACAAACGTCAGTACACCGTATTTTGCATAAAGATTTGGGTCTTAAGGCTTAGAAAGTTCAGTTAACACAAGAACTCAAGCCGGCCGATCATCAACAACGTCGTGTCTTTGCTGATTGGGTCATTGAAATGCATGATAATGATCCGGAATTCCATCGAAAAATCATCTTGAGTGATGAGGCCCATTGCCACCTCGGTGGCTTCGTCAACAAGCAAAATTGTCGCATCTGGGGCTCGGAAAACCCGAGAGTTATTGTTGAAAAGCCTCTCTATTCTCAACGTGTGACTGTTTGGTGCGGTTTATGGTCCGGCGGAGTCATTGGACCTCACTTTTTCGAAAATGAGGCTGGAGCAACAGTTACGGTGAATGGTTTGCGCTATCGAGAGATGATTAATGATTTTTTATGGCCGGAATTAGATGGTATTGACCTGGACAACGTTGACTTCCAACAAGATGGCGCTACGTGCCACACAAGCAACGAGACCATTGATCTTATGCGGGAAAAGTTTCAGGACCGTGTTATCTCTCTAAGAGGTGATCACAATTGGCCACCGATATCTTGTGATTTAATACCTTGCGACTTCTTCCTTTGGGGCCACGTGAAAGAGAAGGTCTACTCCAATAGCCCAGCGTCGATTCAACACCGCAAAGATCATTTATATTGAAAAATGGCATTTTTCTTTGAATATCAAAATAACACCTCTTATTGGAAAACCCTTTAGTTTTGCCTTGTTTGTTTTGGGTTCACGCTCTCGTTCAACAAGAGGTTTCAATCAGGTCGATTCTATTTGCGCATTGCTATAAACATTGCTATTCAACTCGTATTGCTATCTTTTCAATTTATAGCATGGCCATGATATTACGCATACTGTATCGAGTGTTATAGCAATGTCTGTTATGAATTTTTTCATAGCAATATTGTTATCAGGGACTTCAATAATCGGTGATTTTAGAGCTGACAACACTGTTGTTTATGACAGGGAAGAAGAAAATAACCCTACTTCATAAAGATATTTATGAAAACATCAATATTACTAACTCAAAATGTTACGAGAAAGGAAAAACAACATTAGCGGAGTTGACCAAATTCCGGGATGTAAATAGAATATTGGTCACCAGAAATCAAATGTAGCAATTTTATTCAGGCGGAATAATTTGATAAACTTTTCTGTTGGCAACTAAAATTTATTGTTGTTGTCTTCTATGCGGGTATTCAAGTTTGAGAATTTTCCTCGGAATTAAATTTTTTTTTTAGTAATACCACTAGAGGTCAAAAAATTTCCGGATTTAATTTGACCTCGTGTGTCATTCGGTAAGAAAATTCCACACAAAATGTGTTATTTCCAACCACATCAATTTTCGTCTTGATCAAGTACTTGCAAAACATAGAAGTTTTTGCCGACTTGATTATTTAGTAACCATGGCAACTCAGTGAAACTCTAAGCTAGAAATTATTTCTGTTTTGAATTTGTCAAAAACAACACCACGTAGAAAAATGTCTCGCTTCGGTCAAGAAAGTAACGAAAATATTCGCCAGAATATTAAGTACTTGACACCCGCGAATACCTACTAGGAAATCGAAGGCAAGTGTCTGGAAGCAGTTTATAAACTTTTGCGCAGAAAAAGCGTATGATTTCGATACAGTGGATATACCTGTGGAAGAACTGGCGCTTATTCTTGAAGACTACAAGGAAAGTGTTATCAAAGTTGTATGGAACTCTACAGCTAAGCAGTTGCAGGAATCTTTTTTTGAAACGCATAATCGCGAATTTAATCCATTCTCTGACATAGAATTTGTCAACGCAAGCGCTCCAAAAAATGCTAAGCGTCGGAAGCTACCAATAGATCCAACCAAGAGAAAGGCAAGTTCATCCGCACTATCAGCAGACGAATTCAGAAAATATTTTGTCATTATAAACGTCAAAAAAATTTCCAGTATATTTCGCTGTTGGGTACCCAGGAGGAAAAAATTTCCACTAAAATTCATCCGTTGCGATGGTGATATTTCGGAAATACACGTTCTGATTGGTTAGAAATCACATGTTCGCAATTTTCTACAGAACCTCATCTTATTGTCAAGCGTAGCAAGTACTGTTTGAGGTTTCTAAGATAGCAATTTCGATAGCAAGAATCTTGTTAAATTGACAATCATATTGCTCAGAATCGATGATCAGAATATCAATATTTCTTATCTTGTTATGGGAGCAATATTTTTTGCTGGCAATTTTTTTCTTTTTGCAAACAGAATAGTTCTGATTATGTATTAGAATAAAATAGCGCTGGTTTTTACTACAAAAACATTATTATTTTGTCATAATGTCTGTAATTTTCTTTTTTTGCGGAAAAGGGTCTTGAACGACTAGCTTACACTCACTGAGGAATAATCCAATGTCAATTCGAACGAACCCAGCTAGCGACTTCAAATTTCCAGGGTAGCTGGATCATTGGAGTTCTGTCATTATAAACGTCAAAAAAAATTCCAGTATTATTCCCTGTTGGGTACCACCGAGGAAAAAATTTCCACTAAAATTCATCCGTTGCGATGGTGATCTTTCAGAAATACACGATCTGATTAAAAATCACAGGTGTGGAATTTTCTATCAAATATATTCCAGTTGAATTAGAGAAAAATACTCATCTCATTTCCAGAACATAGATTGTTTATTTCTTTAGAAACCAAGGGGGGCCAAGACTTTTGACGATGCGTGACTATCGTTCATGTTCCCTAGAAAAGTAGCGCAAATATTCCGGTGAGATTCACCTAAAATGTATAATTTACCTCATCCGCAAGATACCTTCCCATCTCATCAACTCAATCAGGAAAAATATTTCATTAAGGAATACTCCAGTTCTCTGTGACTAGTGTCAGCCCGGAGGAACATTCTCGGGAGCGATTAATTCAGAAAGTTGGCGTTAATAATTTAGGCCCTTTGTGTTCCTGATAGCAAATACAATTAGAGAGACTCTTGGGGATACCGTCCATTCATCCTTCTCCGATTTTTCTTTTCTAACGATTCATTAGCAACGGTGTAACTGTCGCTAGCCAGAATTTGATGAAGGACCCTTTTCATTAGCGAGAGTGAACCAAGACATTGGGACGCTCAATTCTGGAAGAGCTCAGGAATTTGTATGATTTTCAGGCATCTTTGATGCGGGACCTCAAATTATGAAAGTCTACTGTGTAGACGGGGAAGAAAAGTATATTTATTTTCGGCTGCTTTCTCGGAGTTATATCTGTCTCTCTCTTTATTGTCCGGAATATTTTAATTTTCAATATTTCAACGAGAAATTTGTCGAGATATTCAGGGTACTACCTTCTCAGAATGAAACACTGTATAATTTTAATAATCAACAAAATGTATTCGAATATCACTCAAGAGAAAAAATATCTGAATAAGCTTTTACACGTTTGCAAAATGAAAATATTGCGTTGTTGTAGGAAGGAAGTCAAGCTAGAAGAGCACCAACGTGAAGTCAGCAGTTTTTGCTCGCATGTTTAAAGAATATCACCAAAAGTGAACATGCGCGCAAAAACTGCTGACTTCACTTCAGTGCTTTTTTAGAGTTGTTTTGATGAATTACTGGATTTCAATGGGGGTTTTTCCTTTTAACGAAAATGCGGTTATTTTCATGAAAAACCTTTAGAACATCACATTTCAAACATATAATTTCAAAATTATATTTTTAAAAAAATGTTTGATCACCTAAAACTGAAAAATGGAGATTGGCATTTAAAGGGATTTGTCTTGAGTGCACGATATGGCAACGTCCAATTCAGCTTTCTCGGAAAGAAAAGGACGTCAAATGTGTAACTTTGCTTAGGAAAACAGAGATAGCTATACTTCTATCTGATTAGAGTAGAAAACAGCGATCAAGGAATAGAAAAAAAAAACACAGACTGTCATACTGTCATGTTACTGACAAATCGCAAACGAAAATTGTTTGGTTGTATTGACAAAGAACACGTATGTACCACAGATTAGGAATAAATATTTTATTATTCTATAGCAGAAAAAGCTATTCTACTTAACACTGTTGTCACTTCGTGCATGCCTGGCAAATCCCAAACCCCAATTTTGAAAACTGATTTTGAATACTTTCTGAAGGTAATTTGGGAAAATGATGAATCAAACCTATAATAATTATGTTCAAATTTGCATTTGCAGTAATAACCCAAATTCAGGAAAAACTCCCATTCGATCTAATCTGTATTTTAGGAAATAGAAAAAATAAAATTTAGAATGGGTATATCTACGGAGTCATTGGGCGGATTTCACCCATTTACGAATTCAAACTTCGTTATCAAGCCCCAAACCTACTCTACGAATATCGAGTTTCTAAGTAATTTTTTCCGGAAGTTACTGTGTTTACAATCGGCCTGAAGGCCGACTTTATTTTTCCAATATTTCCAGAAATACAGATGACATCGAATTGAAATCCAATATTCCATAGAAAAATGACAGTTCGAAGGATTACACAGAATATCATGAGATAAAATGATCAGAAGATCACAGCATATTGAATATTTGAAAAACAAAATTTAAATTTTTTTTCCAAATTGATCATCACGGAATTTTGCACAATTTCGTTCATCACCCTTTCCAAACTAACTGCCAACTGTCATTCCGATTGAATTAGTATTTTTTGAGTATTTCCGATAAAACGATATCGAGAAAAAAACACGAAATTTTATATATTTTTCACAATATTTCCGGAAATAGTGGTCGTATAAGGATGAAATTTAGTACACTGCTGTAAAATGTGATGTTCAATGTATAAGCAGAAGTTTCTTCCGGATTGAATGAGCACTGTATGAAAAATAAATCTTTTTCGAAAAAAATTTCTTTTAAAATTTAATGGCAGTGTGATCTCAACGAAATTTCGAGAAAAGTTGTGCGTTGTTATCCTTCAACTAAATGTCAAGTTTTAATTCAATCGCATGAGTAGTTCCTGAAGTATAAGGGAATTAATTTCAAAGTTTCGAATGACCATAACTCCGAAACCATTCGACCGATTTGTCTCAACTTTTTTCCGCCATAAAAATGATCTCTCACTTCTCAAATCTAGTTCATAAATCATCTTTGAACCTTCAACCAACGAATAGCGACACTTTCTTTAAAGAATATTCATCATTTAAAGTAAGAAAAGTGAAAATATTAGACAACCACTTAACCTATATTTCTACGAAATACTTCTAAATGTTAAAGTGGAGCTTGGCAACAGCGTCTCTTCATCGCTGGCCAACGTATTATGACCGAAGAGTAGTTGCTGGCGGGAAATATGAAATGAAGGACAGTTGAAGGATATGACTGTGAGGAAAATGCTTCTGTCACTGAAGAAGAGGTGCTTATTCGAACATCAAAACAAAATCATTGAGAATATTTGTTATAGGTTTCACTCTCAATATTTTCGTTTGAACTTTCTTTCTATCCCCTTCAAAATAGGGAGGTTGTTATCTACTTCGCTTTTGTTGTGTCTTCGAGATGGTCCCAGTTTAGAATGTGATTCAGGGTATTCCAACAAAATGGGTTATATAATAACCTCGATTTCATTAGAAATCTGGAAAGGGCGCGACCTATCACTTATGAAAAAAATGTACGTTGAAATATATATCAGGGTGTATTCTCATTCCATTACTATGTTTCAACCTTGTAGATTTCATTAGAAACGAATTCTTCCATTGGAAGATTTAGAGTATCGCAGTAAACAGTAAGAACTAAGAACATATTTCATTTTCCTCGCCAGCAATAATCTCATTCACGAATACGCACGATGGCACGATTCCGACCGATGTCCAGTAATTTAATTTTTTCTTCATTAAATATTGATTATTCTTGAAAAAAAGTGTTGCTTAATGTTAGTTCAAGTTTCAAAGCTAGTTTGTGAACTATACAGATAAAGTGAGAGATCCTTTTTATAGTGGAAAAAGGGACCTGAAAACGACTCATTTTGGAACTTTGGGGGTCCATATCTTCCAAATTAAGGGAGACCGCCTATGGACGATTTCACATTTTTTATTCAGAAAATTACACTGCGTACAATGATGTAAATATCTCTTTAACATCTCGGCGACGGGAAATCCTGCGGGTTTACCGCACGCTGTTCCCCAGAACATACGCGCGAAAAGATGGCAAAGAGTTTTTCTGTCCATAGAATTTCAAGAGATTGTGCTCTAGTTTTGTCGGTTTCCGCATCCTTTCTAATGGCACTCATATCAACTTCACTCTATCTGAAAGTCAGTTGACCTCGAAAATTTGATACATTTCCTATATATGATAAAATTAGGCGAGGTTTGAGCTTTTTCTACCATGCAGCGTTGTCCATTCTACATAAAGGTCTTAGAAATTACGTATGTAACTGGAATCCATAGAGGTTCCTATAAAAAATTCCCGCCGACTAATTCTGACATAACCTCAAATTTTGTCGCAGTCAAAGCTGAAACAAAATCGACAGTATCAACACTGACATAATCTGCACAGACATCATTCGATATGTCAATAGATTTCCCAAACGGAATTATTGGAAAAGGCACAGCAAATGGATCCAGATGTTGGATCGAACCCTTCATCAGGTGGTGACAATGATTGATCGCAGGAATCGCGCCACTTGGAAATCAGCAAGTTAATTTCCAGCACCCAAAGTGTCAAATAAGCGCAGTTTATCACGAATGAGTGAGTTCTCTTATTCTGCCATATAATTTGTTGGAATTTCTTCATGGTCGGGTGCGCCGTGCCAAGAAATAGTCCAAAACATCCGTACATGTTGAATGTTAACACACTTGGCACGAAGCCTATCGTGCTGGCAGATTATTTTCGTCGAAAGATCGATTGGATATTCCGGAAAATAATCTGATTAGAACTTTTATTTTCGGTTCGTTTGACGCATTTCAGATCAGAAAGATATACGAGGGCCGACGTAGAATGAGGAGGTAGATAGGGCAATTTGTTCGAAGAGAAACTTGATTAATGGGAAAAATATATTTATGTTTGAGGCCACGTTTCAGTTTTGGTATAGCATTAAATACTGTATTCAATATGTCGAGAAATTTTGAAAAATTCAATTTCAAATGATCTTTTTTTTCGTGTTATGTTCAATGAAATATAACAGATAATCCTCAGAGTGCTAAGATCGATTTCAAGTTCTTCGTGTCCGACTAATCCAATCAAACTTTGTTCATTCGGCTGGACCTTTTTCTCTATGAGATAAGTTCGACGAAATGCCCAACTTCATGTTAAAAGAAACAATTCCGTATCTCTAAATCAGCAAGAACGATATAGATCGGACTTATCGAACTTGGTCGAGTATAAAAAACTCTTAGGAATTGAGACATACAGGAGCTTTCTGAAGTTACTGACAAGACGTTAGTATTGTAACGAATTTTAGTTCAATTTTTATTTAACCTCAGTCACCTTTTCACAACACAAGGGGATGAAACTGAGGTTCAAATGAAGCAACCTAACATAATTGGTTCGTTCGTTATACCCAAGATGCATAGAATATATCAGGTGTCGACACTTTCCTACTATTACCCACTAAAATTATTGGTCCAAAACGCTGTCCTAGAATGGGGGTTTTTCCTTCAAACGAAAATGCAGTTATTTTCATTAAAAATCTTCAGAACATCATATTTCAAACATATAATTTCAATATTATATTTTCAAAAAAAATTTTGATCACCTAAAACTGAAAAATAAAAATGGAGATTTGCATTTAAAGGGATTTGTCTTGAGTGCACGATATGGCAACGTGGAATTCAGCTTTCTCGGAAAGAAAAGGACGTCAAAGTGTTACTTTGCTTAGGAAAACAGAGATAGCTATGCTTCGATCTGGTTAGAGTAGGAGACAACGACCAAGGAATAGAAAAGGAAGAGCACAGACTGTCATACTGTCATATTACTGACAAATCGCAAACGGATATTGTTTGGTTATATTGACAAAGAACACGTGTGTACCACAGAAAAGGAATAAATATTTCATTATTCTATAGCAGAAAAAGCTATTCTACTGAACACCGTTGTCACTTCGTGCATGCCTGGCAAATCCCAAACCCCAATTTTGATATCTGATTTTGTATACTTTCTGAAGGTAATTGGGAAAAATGATGAATCAAACCCATAATAATTATGTTCAAATTTGCATTTGCAGTAATAACCCGAATTAAGGATTAATCCCCATTGTCAAACATTGTCCTACTTGGGGCCCTGTAAACGATGATGGCGCTGAGATGGCTTTGCCAAGTTCATACAATTAATTCCACTGAATAAAATGAACTGAGCAATAATCTTATTGATCTGACGAAACACTTTCCCAAAAATTAGAATTAGATAATTGAAATTATGGATTCTTACTAATATATAAGAGGTGGAACATCTTCTCAATAATAATATGGAATATGAATGAGGGAATGAAGAGCAATGTGAGGTTTATTATAAGAATACTTACATGGATGGATACGAGAAGTCATTTCGAAACCAAAACGAAGGTGAAAACGGAACGGGAGATTGATTTAATTCATAGAATTTATTGGATACTTTGGATCTCTTCTCATTTTCATAAAAGTATGGCTTAAAAATTTCGAATGTACGTTTTAATAAATATTCAATTGAAAAGTTATGAATTTTGTTACATACTTATGAAAATTTTTGCAGTAAATGTTCAGGTTTATTATTGTTGAAATTGAAATATGAATTTTCACTTTGCTGTTAATGTCCATACGAATTCATCAGACGAATATAAAACCAGACATATTATAATCGTAGTATATATCGTTCCAAATGTTTTCTCGAGGTATTTTTGAAAACGCAACTATGGAGGACTTCTTTTTCATGAACTGAAGTAATGAACACCTCTTGTAATAAACATGTATTCAAAAATATCAAGTTTCAGACTTGTGTATTCTGAGACGAAGAAAACCTTCATATATTTTTGCCTTTATTCTGACTTAATAAAAAGAATGATCATAATTCAAACTTGTCAAAATGAGTATATTTTCGGAAATTCTTGAAAATAATGTATGGTCCAACTCGAAAAATCTGAAAGAAGTTCTGATTTGACTAATTTTGATATGACAGGTTGGTAACTTCCGTAAATATTTCAGATTTTATATGGCAGATTTTCCTACACCGACATCTGTCGGTGAAAACTGAAGTAGGACAACAAAGCCGTATTTTGACAACATTTGAATCTCATTTCGGACCCAAAATATGTCAAAGAGTATCTGCACCACGTATTCTATGCATCTCTGTTCTACCTATTGGAGCTACACTAACCACACTTACTCCACTGACTTCCAATTCTTAGTACACCTAATAGATAACAGAATGGGTGTAGTTAGTGAAGTTCAATCTGTTCTATGATTTCCCGGAATATAAATATATGATATATTATTTTACGCAAATCCAAGATGACAGAATTTTATGCTCCTTTTTGTTTCCGCTACTATCTCGAAAATTTTGAACGTTCAACTGAAGCAGATGAACGTAAGAAGAAAGTAGACAATTCCAAGCCAATGATTGCTACATAGATAATTAAACCAGAGACAACAACAGATTTCTGTGATCATAATGCACTACCATTACGCAAAAGTGTCACAGAATAGAACCTCTATGCACTCGTAATCTGTGACTACTCCAACTTCCAATATTTCTGCAACCAACATAGTGCAAGTTTACAACGAAACACACCGAACTGTATCAGTGGAGTTAGTGTAGTTAGTGTATTTCATGCAGGTACAACGAACAAACTTATTCGTAACATATATGATTTCTACCCAAACAGTTGAATAGCAGTTCAAATAGCAGTGATTTCCTTCAAGAAGTAACGATGACAATAGAAAGTTCTATATTTAGGTCAGGCGAAGTGATCAACATACAAAGAACTTAAAGTGCATTTTTACGGCGAGTATAAAGCTACTATTTTTACATTACCGATAAGATAGATGCGACATTTTAAAATGAAGGCTACCGGTAACTGTTTTATTTCATGGCTGGATGAACATCCTTTAGTTGATAAAACTGGGTTAGAATTGGACAAGGTATTGAAATGATTTGTCGACACTTATTCGATGCAAGTCAATGTGGAAGAAAAGAATGGAACGAAATATTGTACTGTTGTTAGTTAGTACTCAAAAGATATATAAGATCTACACATCTACTAGTGGTTACCAGTTCTCTCGAATATTGTACCGCCCCGTAATCGTAGACTGGTTGCAGTGATAAAGTCTTGGGATAAATTCATTTCAAATAATGTCTTGTATTTCAGATTCTTAAATTGCTAGATGGAAATCTCGCAAACCATCATGGATTAACGATTTCCTTTATTCCAAGAAAAGTGACAAAAAAATTTGGCGTTCGGAATGGAATTCGTGTAATGTTTTCAGCAAAGGTTTGATCAGTGATCCTTCATAAAGAGTTCATGGTTTTAATCTTCCTGGGAAAATTTGGTGCATTTTGAATCGACTTAGAACCGGTCATGGTCGTTGTAATAGTTTCCTCTTCAAGTGTAATTCGGTCGAAAGTCCACGGTGCTAATGAGGAGAAAAAGAGGAAACAATAGAACATTCAGTTTAAAGGGGTCCAATATATAATTTCGACGATGGTTTCGAGGCAATTCATTCGGTGTCTGATTCTTTTTTGAGATGGATCGTGAACTTCGAATCAATTTAATGAACATCAAAACATTTATTAGTTCATATCGGTTTTTCCATCCTCTTTTCTTGTTTTCAGGTGTGATTTTGAGATACCAACCTGCATCGAGAGGGAAGAAGAAATTTTGTTTCGTTGATGAAAAAAAAACACTGCAATAACAAACAACAATTTCATTACACTTATACGGGGAGATAAAACTTTTCCTGAGGTTTGTATTGTGCTCTTGTATCATACGTAAAAATGTATGGTACCCCGTTTACATTTTCTCTGCTTATACCGTGATAACACATATTGTATGATATAAAAGGATTGTACTACTCCCTCAAAAGAATATCTAGATATATACTCAAAAACGACGAAGTCATCAGCCCCTGCACGCGTGGTCAATTTCTTTGCTAGAGCGGTCCCCTACTCACGTATTGATCCCGTTAAATGCTGCATTACTTCCTTATGATATTTCTGGGAATAATAACAAGACCAAAGGAAAATCACAGAGATTGGACAAATTTTTTCCAATATTGCCAAAAATAAGAATCGAATAAAATTGAAATTTTGGACACTGTAGTTGAATATAGAATAGGTCTCTTGCATGTAACACGAATTATCATATTTGCATGTTTTTCTCATTCTATATCGATACAAAATCATAATGTATGATATCTCACACTCCAACAATTCGCGAATTTCGAATAATTCGGTATTAAAAATCGTCAAATCGGGACGCAAAACCAAAGTGGGTGAAACGCGGTAGTTCGTCTCCTACGTCACTCGTTATTCCACGATGCCCCGATCGATACAGCTCGACGCTGTCTATTGGCTTGCTAGACAGAAAAGTGTACGAGAAAAGGGAGAGAGTCGATATATCCCCATACGTCACGGAAACCGCGAAACTTCGTCCGTTTAAACAACCGATATGCGGAGCCAAATTTAAAAGGGCATTTTCTCGTTAACCATTTAAATTTTTGATGGCGGATAAAGTTCATTTCAAAAAAATTCGGAAATTTTCCGATTTTTCTTTATTTACAAACCATAGGATCCCAACGAAATTCTGTTAACAGTTGCACGTCAGTATTTTAATTTTGAATTTTATTTGGGATGAATGAAACGTGATATCACTTCGAACTCTCCAATGTATAATTCATCTAAAACAAATTGAATGAGCGGTAATGACACAACTCAAGGAGAAGAAAACAACAATTTATTTCTTAATTTTCATGACATCAAACCGAATGAACTTGAAATAAAAATACAAGTGCATTAACAGTTCATTGCTCCTCGGCGTTGTTTTTAATTATTGATAAAATATTATGGATGAAAGTGCTGATGTAAAGTAGAAACGATCAGGTGATTTTCAATCAATAGGTAACTAGTTGTTAGAAAATAGGTCAGTCAACGAAGTAAGGAGTTTAGTGCTATTTCAGAGCTCTGGGGAATAGCGCGTTATCATTTTGCCCAGATGCCTGTTATTTAAGAATTTTTGTCGAATATTGTCTTGAATCACAAGACTGCTCTCACTGATCCGAAATTCGATGTCAAAGCGATAATTTGAAAACGAACAGAGCTAGCGACTTGGAACTTTTAGAATAAGATGCACATCAGAATGTGACTTTCAATGTTTTTCAATGGTTCAAACCGGTCAAACGGTATCTGAGTTATATATATTTGAAAATCTGAGGCTATTTCCTTCAAATTCAAGGAACATTTGAGAATTATTTTTGAAAAATTTTATTTTCCTAGAACAATCCATGTGATTTCTATGAACTTTGGCTTTGGGATGTTTCCTCAGTGAGGTTGATACTTCCTCGATTACTGAAGGAATAATGCTTCAGAAACGAAATTCAACAAACCCGAAAAAGCTTGTGACTTCACGCCAGTGCTTTCCCAACTATTTTTTTGACTATGAGGAGCACTGCAGATTACATGAACCAGTAATTTTACACTTATCCTTCTATTACTACTTGGTTCAAAGATGGGTGCATAGAATACATAGTGGGGACACTTTTGGCCTTTATTTTCTATGGGGATATGTGAAGTCACTGAAGCAGCTGTGGTTTCAGCAAGACGGCGCAACACGTCACACAGCTCTTATCAAAATTGACTTACTAAAGGAAACATTTCATAACCGCATAATTTCGAATTCCGGGCCCGTGAATTGGACTTCAAGATCATGCGATTTAACGCCGCTAGACTTTTGTCTGTGGGGATATGTGAAGTCGCTAGTCTACGCCGATAAGCCCGAAACAATCGACCACTCGAAGGACAACATTCGCCTCGTTATTGCCGATATATGACCACAAATGTTGGAAAAAGTGATTGAAAATTGGACCTTCAGATTAGATCACGTCCGAGCCAGCCGTGGCGGTCGTATACCAGAAATTATATCAAAATTATAATGCCAAAAGATAATCTTTTGAATGAAGTCAACTTCATGTCAATTTTAAAAATTCATTCATGTTTAATTCCATTTCAAAGTTAAAGTTAAAGAACACCCTGCAGTAGGAAAGAGTCGACAACTGGTATTCAGTGCATCTTTGGTTCAAAGCTTCAACATTTTCCTCATTTTCACAAACACACTTCTATATAATATTTTAATAAGAATTTTTCTTTCGTGCAGATAAAACTGATGAAAAATTTCCAGTTTCAGATCAATATATAAATCTATCTTGACTTGGAGTCATATAAATATTTAAAAATTAATTTAACTGTCTACCTATTGATCCTACCAGAGCATCCTTCCTTGCAGCGTTTTAACGGAAACATAAAATTGTCTACATTTCTCATTTGCCCAACAGGACTGAGATGAACATCAAAGATGTCGTTTTGATATGGAATTTTTGCGAGCTCTCCCTTTGATATCCAGCCCGTTATGTAAATAGTAAATGAGCGCAAGTGAGGTCAACGTACTGAGAAAAAGGTTACATGAAAATTTCATTTTGGAACAAGTTGAATGTTTTTGCTTTGGCGGGACAAGTATTATACCTTAATGCAAGTGAAGAATGACATTGCCACAGTAAGTTTCTTCAAAGTTTCAAGCTGCTGCCTATACATCAGTGCTTTTTCAGGTTTTTGTCGAGTTATTCTGAAAAAAACTTCGATAACTAGGAAAAACCACGAAATTTGACATAATTTTTTACAATATCTCCGGAACTTATTATCTTATCGAACTGAAATTGAGTCCAATGCCGTGAAATATAAAGTTCAAAGAATTACCAAGATTTGTTTCGAATAAATTGAATATTTCTCGACAAAGAAATTTTTTGTTGCAAATCCTTTACTAATTGCCAAGTTTCAATCTAATAACTCCAGCGATTCTTGCAATAAAGGGTTTTTCTTTAGAAGTATAGAACTTTGAGTTGGCAACACGGTTTCCATTCAGTCAGTTGTCAAGTGTTTTGAGTTCAGTTTGGTCTGGCATTTCAACATGAATAGACTGACGCCTGAACAACGCTTCCAAATTGTGCGAATTCATTTTGAAAATAAGGGTTCTGTTCGAAATACGTAACGCGCTCTACGTCCATTTTACGGTCAACATAATCGTCCATCAGAGCCATTAATTCTATGGACCGTATTCGCACTACGTTTACTCTAACTGATAATACGCATCCACAGAGATTTCGTACAGTGAGAACAGAAGAAACCATTGCTGCTGTAGAACGTAGCGTAGAGGAAGACCCGAATCAGTCTATCCGCCATCGTGCACAGCTATAGAACCATGATTACTGACTTTTTCGTTCCTCAATTGAAAAACTAGGATGTGCTGCAGCTGTGGTTTCAACAAGACGGCGCAGAATGTCACACAGCTCGTGCCACAATTGATTTACTGAAGAAAACGTTTGATAACCGCATAATTTCACGTTCTGGGCCCGTCAATTGGCCTCCAAGATCGTGCGATTAAACGTCGCAAGAGTTGGAATTCCTGATTTCATGTTAATTGTGTCAAATTTATATAGGATATGTTCCGCAAATCAACTTGGTTATTTCGGTTGCCGGTTTTCCATTCCGTAAATATGAAATATTCGGTTGGTTCCTGAAAAAAAAGTTAATTACGGAATTTGATTGATGAAAAAACGTTCTTTCTGTCAACAGAAAGATAGTCAATGTTCTATGGTAACATATTATCCATAGCATAGAACAATCTTTATTTACTTTATGATCCATGGAACATAGAAGAGTCAACAATCAACAAAGGAAAAAATACTAGGTATGGTCTATGGATCATAAGGTAAATAAAGATTGTTCTGTGCTATGGATGTTACCATAAAACATTGATTGTCGTTCTGGTGCATAGACTTAATATGTCTATGTTATGGTGACAGAAAGATTGCTTTTTCATCAATCGAATTCCGTAATTAACCTTTTTTTTCAGGAACCACCCGAATATTTCATATTTACCGAACGGAAAACCGGCAACCAAAGTAACCAGGTTGATTTGCGGAACATATGCTTTATAAACTTGACACTATTAACATGCAATCAGGAATCCCAACTTAAATTTCAGCCTAACAAAAACCTCTATTAGGAAGGAATTATCTTGTTTGAGGAGCCGAGGCATCTTTTACGGATATTTATAAATAACGCGAACCTTATCATGTCGAATTTGTCCTGAAATTCTTGTTCCCCAGTGATAGTAAATTTGTGAAGAAAATTGTGGGTTGGCAACTTGGGCCGAAGTCGTCTATTCACTCAATTTTTTCGAAACCGCCAAATTTTTACGAAACTTCCGCAAATTTTGAGATTTGGAGGTTCATATTTTTGATCTCTAGGGGTTATTCTAGTTTTTTAAAAAATCGATCATTTATTTATTGCTCTGAAACCGGTAGAAATGTGCAACTGAAGTTTGGTGAGTTTTACATGGTATTTATTGCACGTTTTTTGAGATGCCACTAAAAATTTCATATTCATCATAGGCGTGCATACGGCTAATGATCTCAATTTTTTAAGAAAAAAAATTATACGCCCCTGGGATATTTCAAATTAAAAACAATTTTCGAATTTCTCGTTCACTTTGTGACAAAAAACCTCCCCTACCTTTTTATCGGATGGGGTGTCGTTTTTATGCAAAAAAATAAAACATCTTCAAACTATATTTCTCATTCCTTCAACACATGACCTTGTGGCAACGCTAGTAACTCACTAGCGTCGCTTTTATAACAGTGTGGTAATTTTTTCAGGCAGAATTTCCTCCAGAAGGTTGTCGCACTTGTTTAATAACACCCTGTGTGTGAACGTAAAATCGGGACACTCACCATCATGTGAACTACTCAACAGGTTGAACTCGCCATTTCATACATAATTACCTCAAATAAAACTTTTTTGGTAAAGAAAGCTAAGTATCAGTGAAAGTGTCTATGATCCGCTTGAAGTGCGGAAGTCAACATCTGTTCTCCCAGAGCAACGACCCGAACACTATCAAACCACTAATTAACAATTCGAATTAGAATTAATCTGGAAGAAAGTATTAAATAGTTCACATTCGGTGTAATCGTACTCTTAATCACTGTTGCATCAGCACAAAGAAATTCGATTCACAGTTCTGTGCACAAAAAACTGTATGATTCTTCTAACTCGTGTTCGAAAGACAGTTGGTATTGTAGGAGACAAGTATATATAATCATCCTACGCACAAGAGAGGTTGATTACCTATTTAATTGACATAATTTGTTATTCATAAATGCTATACAGGTGTACTAGAAGTACATATTGAATTTACTATACTAAAACGGCCGTTCTGAAACATAATTTCACCGTTAAAAATCTTGGAGTGAAATTAGATTCTTCTTTAAATTTCAAGGCCCATTTGGAAAACTTACGCATGAAGTTGAAATCTAGCAATAATTTTCTTCAAAAACAAGCTGGTTTTTCATGGGGTGCTGGGTGGCTTTGGTTTTTTCTGCTACTGAATATTGTTGTTCGATTTGGTTCAACAACGCTCTTGTTAGTAGAATTGATGCACAGCTCAAAGTTGCCATGAGGATCATTAATGGGACCATAAGATCTACACCTTTTCTTACAGTGGTTACCAGTTCTCTCAAATATTGTACCGCCCCATATTCGTAGACAGGTTGCAGTGATAAAAAGTCTTGGGATGAATATCATTCATTTCCGAATTTACTCCCAATCATGTCTTATATTCCGGATTATACAATTGCTAGATTTAAATCTCGTAAACCTTTATGGATTAACGATTTTCTTTAGTCTAATTAAAGTGACCAAGGAATTTGGCGTTCGGAATGGAATTCGTGTAATGTTTTCAACAAAGGTTTGATCAGCGATCCTTCAAAAAAAGTTCATGGTTTTAATCTTCCTAGGAAAATTTGGTGCATTTTGAATCGACTTAGAATATGAAAACGTTTTCATATTGAGATTCGTTGATTGTCGTTTGAGGATAGTCGTGGAACAATAATGTTTTCTTTTGTACCTGTTTGTAATTCGATTGTGATGTTCTTTATTATTTATTATTTTAACTGTAAATATTCGACCAATTTTATCTATACACTGTGTGTTCCATGACTTATATTCCATCATTTGCCTACAACAATTAATTAAGGGTTAGTTTCTACCAAATGCTGAAAATTCTGTGATAGTTCATTGTGTAATTTTAGCTGTGAAGAAGTCTAAATATATAGACGAAACGTCGCATAATTAAGAAGTTGCATTTCTTGAAAGGCTGTCCTATTCCCATTATCTATTGTTAATGTCAGTTAATGATGGATATGAATCTATATCATGATTGAGTTGATAGTTTACCAATATATAAATTTGAAGATGGTTTCGAGGCAATTCGGTGTCTGATTCTTTTTTGAGACAGATCGTGAACTTCAAATCAATTCAATGAGCAATTTCAGGTGTGATTTAGAGATATCAACCTGCATCGAATAGGAAAGAAGAAATTTTGTAGATAAAAAAGAAGCCCTTCGATAACTAACAACAATTTCACTACACTTTTACAGGGTGATTCATTAAGGTTGGCCACCGGCCGTATCTCGGAAACCGTTTATCCTATGACTTCCGGAAAAAAAATCTAATAACAAACTCGGCCCCTAGAAAATGATTAAAAATATTTTCAAGTTCGTAGTTCCCCACTAGAGGGCGCAATCTATCACTTGTAAAATATAATCTCATTTTTTACGAAACATTCTCCAGCTAACAGTGGTAAAGAATAATGAAATAAGAATCTAATCTTTCTATTCAACCACTTTTGTTTCAGTAATTTTTCTATATTTCCTATTTTTTAGTGATGGGACGGATAAACTTTTCTTCACGAAAAAAACATTCTTACTCCTGTATGGGTGAACCGATTTTCACGTAATTAAATTTCATTGATCCAATTGAAAACTACAGACTGTTTTATGTCACTTCGCCCTATTTGTGCGTTTAACTGGAAAATTTCAAATGCAATGCTATGATTCTAACCAGGTGAGAATAAGCCAAGCATTATCACCTACTGACTTTCTAAAATCGCAGATAGATATCATTGGTCGTTTCGGAGTTATTGACATTTTTGTAAATTTTGATAAGTATTGATCAACCCAGTGAAATGCAGGAGGAATTGAGTTATTTCATCTCTAAATAATTGAATGAAAAGAAAAAACTCATCAAAACAACGAAAGAAGCGGATTTAGAACCAGTCAGCTTTGGCGAGGACGATTGCAAACCACTATTTTATGATGCCCCATTATTCAAACGAAGAAGCATATGATATGCTTAATGTTCATTTTGAATGTTTAGAAAATGTAGTAGCTGAAAGGGAATATCCGATACGATATATCCTGAAAGACGTCGTCATTCCAAATGGGTATTCAAAAGATTGCCACGAAGAGTGCGAGAAACTGGTAGGGTTCAATATCTTGGAAGAAAAAATAGAAAACGTAGAAGCCGTAATGAGGATAATATCATGAAAGTTTTTGCTTATTAACAAGACAAAGGTGCTTGAAATTTTAACGGAAGATCTTCCAATTCTTTTAGAAAATATTGCTATTCAAAGCAGGTTAGATATGCGGTATCAACAAGATGGTTGCCCGGCGCATTATGCTGCTAATGTTAGAGAATATTCATATAACGTCTTCTCAAAGAGGTATATTGGACGAGGGAGTATTTTTCCATGGCCAGAAAGATCACCCGACCTCACAGTATTAGATTTTCATTTTTGGGGGAGAATAAAGACTTAGTTTTCCGAACACCCCCCACTACAAGTGAGGATATTCAAAATAGATTTCGACAGGCGGCTTCTTCTCATACTGAAATTGTGGCCAGTGTCAACTCGACGAAAGAAAGACTAAATTTATGTGTAGAAAATAATGGTAGACATTTTAAATATTTGAATTGATTAGGTGTAGGTGTTGTTTTTCTGTTCAAATATTTTCGTTGTTGCTAGTTTTTGTTTTATTTTATAGCATCATTGTTATTTCATGGGTGTTGAGTATTTTGCTGCGTTGTCATGACGCATAAAGTCACTTGCTTGTTTATTCAAGCTCACAGAAAGGATCAACATTGATCAAAATTTACAAAAATGTCAATAACTCCGAAATTACCAATGATATCTGTCTGCGATTTTAAAAAGTCAGTAGGTGATAATGCTTGGCTTATTCTCACCTGGTTAGAATCATAGCATTGCATTTGAAATTTTCCAGTAAAACGCACAAATAGGGCGAAGTGACATAAAACAGTCTGTAGTTTTCAATTGGATCACCCAGTATATTGTTCTTATATGTTTCTGTAATCTGCTTTTGATGGCCTTCGAATGAAATCTAATTACGTGAAATCGGTTCACCCATACAGGAGTAAGAATGTTTTTTTCGTGAAGAAAAGTTTATCCATCCCATCACTGAAAAATAGGAAATATAGCAAAATTACTGAAACAAAAGTTGTTAAATAGATAGAGTAGATTCTTATTTTATTATTCTTCACCACTGTTAGCTGGAGAATATTTCGTAAAAAATGAGATTATATTTTACAAGTGATAGATTGCGCCCTCTAGTGGGGAACTACGAACTTGAAAATATTTTTAATCATTTTCTAGGGGCCGAATTTATCATTAGATTTTTTTTCCGGAAGTCACAGGATAAACGGTTTCCGAGATACGGCCGGTGGCCACCCTTAATGAATCACCCTGTACAGGGAGACCGAGTTTTTCCTGAGGTTTTTATCAGTGCTCTTGTATCATACGTGAAAATGTATGGTACCCCGTTTACATCTCCTCTGCTAATACTGTGATAACGCATATTGTTTGATATAAAAAAAAATTTACTGCTCATATCGAAAGAATTTATATATACTAAAACGGCTGTACCCAATCTATTGTGAGAATGCCGATATATATACGGTGTGTCAATAGATTTTCACTGGTATTCTAGGAAATGTTGTTATTTTATCCATCTTTGAAAAACTTGCTCTATTCTATTCTATTCTTCTTGGTATTTTTCGAAAGCACTCACAAAAAAGATCAAGAGCATGCCATTCCTGAACAGGTAACCGAATTAGCTTTAAAACAAGATATCACTCAACTCCCCTTCTCCCTAAAGATTTCAGGGAATGCTGTCATCATCCTCAATTTTTTTAACGGAAGAATTCTACAACTAATTTCCAACTTTAAATCTGATCAATATATTATGAGTTTTTAAGTGAATAACCTCAAAATTTTAAATGCGTATAACTCCGCAGCCATCCAACCGATAATGCCCATTAACTAACCCTGCCGTCACATCTAGATGCAAAACCTACCCTTAACATCTCAAGTCGCTAGCTCACTGAGTTCGAAAGTTATCGTAGAAAACGACCGGAAAAAATTGAATTCGACATCGGATTCTTCAATAGTAAGCCCAACTTATTCATTTTAGGCCATTTTCGGCGGAAAATTTGGCAATAAACAAAGACAACGCATAAGAAACAGTAACAGCTGTTTGATTGATACTACCCATGATGTGAAAATGATGTAAAAATATGGTGTGCTCATCTGTTAAAAAAGTGACGTCAGCTAGATTAAAAACCAAGGAAATATAAATTCTGTGCTTTGAATTTGAATGAAAAAAGTGACGTCATCATTGGTAAATAAGATCACAGATGAGTTGATGAGCACACCATGTCTTACTTTCATCATGATCCTACCTATAATAATCATTAAATAAAATGATTGACGAATAGCATTGACGTTACAAATACAGATGAAATACATAAAAGCGAAGAGGTCATCTAATGCATCACCCAATCTGAACCTTTCCATTTCAACATTCAACCTCAAATCAATTACAAAAGTTGACAAACAAATACTGACACAGAAAACAAGAAAATGACATTGACGATTGCAATATTTCGAGTACGACACTTCACGATGATTTATTCAGTGGTTCTCGTCTATTTGTGTTAATTATTCCACGTAAACGGAACACACGATGATCTGTTTCTATGTTAAAATTTTTACAGTGCCAAAATGACTAACAACGAAGGAGTGGGTGTGCGTTATTTGCATTCTATGCAAATTTATGACGAATAGCAACATTTCGCGAAGAGATTATCCGAATGAATTTCTCTCAAAATATTCCTAACCGATAGGATGATTAAAAGAAGATTGATTCATGGACTTGATGACCACATTGTAGCAAACGGAGTTTCTAATGTCGTTCAACCCGTGTTTTATCCTAGACTTTAATTATACCGCTTACTCGCAGACAAAATGTAGCAATTAGTTGCTACAATGTGTGATTCAAGTCTTGTGTTTCTTTTGTTATATTCGCGAGCTCTGTGTTCGGAGCTTTCATATGGTTTTGTGCTATAGCCCATTAAATTCGTTCGATCATTTCGAATATACGTGGTGAATATAATCAAAATGTGTAGTCTTTAGTGAAATAAGGAAGGAAATATTTGATGATCATTAAAAAATTATAGTTTGAGGTTCATGCAGAAGTTCGTGAAGACCATATGAAAGAAATCTGCGTTTGGCAGGGTCAATACTTGTATAGATGACCGCTTTAGCAACGGAACAAGCGCGTAAAAGCTCACGTCAGTGCTTTTCTAGGTTTTTGTATTGTATTTTATTATGTTAGCGTTTTCTCAAGTCTTTCACTTCAATCATTATATGTATATGTAATTAGATTTACAGACTCGTCTCAATTAAATGTTTGAAATATATGACGAAAAGAAATCAAAATTATATATTGGTGAATATAAAAAAAAGCAAACACCCTGTGAAACAATAAATGAAGCAGTAGAAGAAATTGATGCCGTGAATTTTCAACAGAGTACAAGATTTCGATTAGATCGATCCATATGTTTTCAAAAATCATTCATTATTTTGGAGTTGCGAATTTTCAAGGAATATTTCTAGTTATTACAAAATTCAAATTACTTCCTGGAGTACTAATAGACAGAATGATTCAATTGGTTATTCATGCATATAGTTCTGCAGAAAAAAGTTTAACGACTAAGAGGTAATAGTAATTATGATATAATTAATTCATCACTGAATCACATAACAAGATAATTGGAGCTGAAAATTGTAATAGCATTGGTAAGTGTATTGCACAGGTTTTTCGTCTGGTTACGAATGTCCTCCAGGCCGATCGTAAACACAATAACTTCTGAAAGAAATAATTCAGAAACTCGATATTTCAAGAGTAGATTTGAACCTCAACCCTAAAGGGCCGAATTTATTAATGGGTATTATCCATTTGAATTTTATTTTTCCAATATTTCCGAAAATGCAGTTCGAAACGAACTGATATGCAGAACTTGATTGAAACATTACAGCTTGTAGGATGGTGCGAAGTTTCGTGCGGATATGATAACATAGATTTCAAAATAAAGAATGTTCGGGGAAAATGTTCAAATTTCATTCTGGAACACCCTGTAAAGTAAAGCATAGTTCAATATCTATTTGATCCACTGTTCAACATTACCTTGAATGAGAGGAAAATCGAAAAAAGCACTATCAAAAAGTGTAGCGTTATTGAGGGTTTTTCATACTCGTAGATGAAACAGTTACCAATCCAGGTACTAATCCTACTCGACGTTGCTTGAGTTCAAGTTGAAATCAACGCTCTTCTGAACATAAAACTTTCATAAAAACTTCCATTTGCCTTCAAAATCTTATTTCAGAATCAACTTCGTCGAAAAAATTGAAATTCACCAAGAACTGACTGAAATCACTCAACCAACCCCGAATGATCATGAAATCAGTTCAAAATTAATTCAGAATTGGAACCGCGAACACAAAAGATCATTTTAACGGAAATCTTCCGAATTCTCGCTTCGTAAAAAACGTTTACAACTTTTAATTATCCTTTTGAAGTAGCCGATTATTGCAGCCAACTTTGTGCGGCAAGGACGAACAAATTCCTCAGAAGTAGCATGCTGCTATTTGTATTCGAGTTCAGGGACTTAATTTTCATCAGATTTTGGCTTCAACAGTGCGAGAACAGGTACATTATCTTTACCTTCTATCGTATCGTGCGTAATGTGTTGTATGTCATATGCGACCCTTGGATTAATTCAGAATCTGAATTTTTAATCGCTCGTGTTCGTAGTTAATCTATGTTAATTTATCAGGGAGGAAATGGCATGATAATGTGGAAGGTTGTTGACTAAATTTCGTAGATTTTTGTTAACGTCGGAAGTCATATTTCATTCGAGAAAATTAAAAAATCTTGATGCAGATATTTTGGAGGTAACCTTCATTTGAGTTCAGAAGTTAACTTCTATACATACTGTATTTTGGGTTGAATGGAATGGCGACTAATGCAATGAAAATTTGTAGTTTTCTGTACAAGTAGAAAATATTCAGTCTTATATTATCTCTGAAAATTTGAGGAAACGATGTATATAAGATTTATCTTATTTCGTTTCATGAGAAAGGTACAAAATGTTATCGAGGTAACAGTTGCTCATCAAAAGATGATGGATATCTTTAATAAGAATCAAAACTGAATTGAACATACGGTAAATAAAAGTTGAGACCAAAAAAAGGGAAAAATAGCGGTGGAGAATGAAGTTTCTAATCTTGAAATCGTATTGAAAAACTATAGAATGCTCAGGTCTTCAAAACCTTTCAATTGATTCCACCAATTAACGAATTTCACTGTCACAGTTAGATAGGCAAGCTATACTCAGAAAGTTTCAAGTCGCTAGCGTTTTCCTTCGAATATACAGTGCGCGTCGAAATTGTGGAACAAATTCATTTTCTCAGAAGAAAAATGTTTGGCAACAAAATCCTTTTTGTTTCACTTTTACCAAATTCATATGAATTTTTGAAGGATTTTTGTTGCACCCTGTGCCATTCCCATCAACCCTTTAAATTTTTTTAATACGGGAAAGTAGGTCATGTGGTACTTTTTCTTCAAGGTCTCTGTATCTTCTTCACAGGCGTGCAGAAATTTTCAGGAAAAACATTTTTTTGTTTGAAAATTGGTTAGTTCAAAAAGGTTTTCAGTATGTGCACTTTGTCATGGCTCATTTACTTTGAGACGATGGTATCTGATGAAATTTGTCACCGAATGAAAGTCGACCATTACACTTTTGTTCATGCACAACTTTCAACCCCTTCCAATCCCTTCATGTGAAATTTTTTTTTCTTCATGAAAGGGTTCGTAGGGGTTGAAAGTTGTGCATGAACAAAACTATAATGGTCAATTTTCATTCGGTGACAAATTTCATCAGGTACCATCGTCTCAAAGTAAATGAGCCATGACAAAGTTCACATACTGAAAACCTCTTTGAAGTAACCATTTTTTTTCTTGAAAATTTCTGCATTTTCTGTAAAGAAAATACAAAGATCTTGCCAAAAAAGTACCACAGGACCCACTTTCCCTATTCAAAAAATTTAGAAGGTTGATGGGGATGGGGCACAGGGTGCAACGAAAATCCAACAACAACAAAAATTGACCTGTTTCAGGATTTTGTTGCCAAATATTTTTCTTCTGGGAAAATGAATTTGTTCCATAATTTTGACGCGCAAGGTATAGTGGCTTTTCGATGGAGTATTGGATTTAAATTCGATCTAATCTGTATTTTTGGAAATATTGAGAAACTTAACACAATAAGTTCCGGAAGGAACAACTTGAAAACTCGATATTGGTAGAGTAGGTTTGCGACTTAGTTACGAAGGTCGAATTCGGGAATGGGTAAAATCCATCAAATGATTCCGTAGATATACCCATTCAAAATTTTACTTTTCTAATATTTCCAAAAATAAAGATTAGATCGAATTGAAATCCAGCACTCCATCGAAAAAAAAATTTCAAAAAGCACTGCCGTGAAGGCAGCAGCTTTTGCGCGCATGTTCAATGTAGATGACCGCTTCAGCAACGAATTTGAACATGCACGCAAAAGCTGCTGCCTCCACGGCAGTGCTTTTTGAAATTTTTTCTTGATAAATTACTGGATTTCAATTCGATCTAATCTGTATTTTTGGAAATATTGGAAAAATTAAATTCTGAATCGGTATATCTACGGAATCATTGGGCGGATTTTACCCATTCAAGAATTCGACCTTCGTAATTAAGCCCCAAACCTACTCTACAAATATCGAGTTTCTAAGTCGTTTTTTCCGGAAGTTATTGTGTTAACAGTCAGCCTAACGGCCGACTGCGTAAACACAATAACTTCCGAAAGAAACAACTTAGAAACTCGATATTTGTAGACAGGGTTTGGACCTTAATTACGAAGGCCGAATTCGTGAATGGGTAAAATCCACCTAATGATTCCGCAGATATACCCATTCAAAATTCTATTCTTTCAATATTTCCAAAAATACAGATCAGATCGAATTGAAATCCAGTACTTCATCATAAAATTACAGTTCGAAGGTTCATACAGAATTTAATGAGGATGATATGATAAGAAAATCACAGAAATTTTTTTTTCAAATTGTTCTAATGACACGATTATCACGAAATATATCTGCGAAGTTTTATCAGGACTGGATTAGTATTTCTCGAGTTATACCGAAAAAAACAACGATATCGAGAAGAAAACCTCGAAATTTGACAAATTTTTTCCCGATATCTCCAAAACTTATGATCGTATCGAACTGAAATTTGGTACACTGCTGTGAAATATGAAGCTCAAAGTGTGAGTGGAATTTTTTTTTGGTTATGATGAATGGTTTCCGAAAAAAAATTTACTGACAATATGATCCTGACGAAATTCAGCTCAAAGTTGCGCGTCGTTACACTCCACCTAACTGCCAAGTTTGAATCCAATCGCTCAAGCAGTTTCCGAAATAAAAAATAAATAACTTCAAAATTTCAAGTGCCTATAAGTCCGAAACTATTTTAACGATTTGGCCCATTAATGAACTTAACCGCGGCATTCTGATGCGCGACCTACCCTGAAGTTTCAAGTTGCTAGCTAGCTTCTGTCGACAGTGTCCTCGGCCGACTGGACAGAATCGATTTTGACACCAGATTCGTCATCAGTGAGTCCAACCTAGTCGATTGAGACCATTTTCGGCTCAATCATCCAAAATTACAGACATTTGGACAAAACGCTAGCACGATGTTCCCCTAGAACATGCGCGCAAAAACCTAAAAAAGCACTGACGTGTAGTCAACAGCTTTTGTACGCATGTTCAAAGGATATCACCCAAAGTGAACATGCGTCAGTGCTTTTCTATTTTCTTTTGAAAATATGTTACATGATTATTTATGATATAAACGTGAACGTATTTCATATTTATGATGTTAACTTTTTTTAGTAATTTAACGTTATTCTATTGAAAGAACTATTAAATTTAAGCTTTTAGATTCATTTCGACAAATCCTAAAGTTTCTATTGGCAGTACCGCTGGTGTCCCTCCAAAAACGATTTCTCTGCATTTCAGGTCGATTCTGTTTGCGTATTGCTATGAACCTTGCTGATCTAGTCATATTGCTATCTTTCTAATTCATAGCAAT
The DNA here is from genome assembly GCA_958510865.1 of Myrrha octodecimguttata. Taxonomy (NCBI): domain Eukaryota; kingdom Metazoa; phylum Arthropoda; class Insecta; order Coleoptera; family Coccinellidae; genus Myrrha; species Myrrha octodecimguttata. Next base: position 72,124,420 of record OY294057.1, read on the forward strand.
ATGGCCATGATGTTACGTACTCTGTTTCGAGTGTTATAGCAATTTTTTATATGAATTTTGTCATAACAAAATTGCTATCATAGACTTCCATAATTGATGATTTTAGAGCTGACAACACTGTATTTTGTGACTTTAGAACTACAAGGAAGAAGAAAATAACCCTAATTCGTGAGTTTTCTTTATGTTTCCTCTGAATAAAGATGGTTTCGCATGCATAACCTCTATCCACGGCTTTCTTTATTCATGTAAACATCGATATAAAAAATGTTAGGAAACGAAACCAGTCAAATTGACCAATAACCAATTTCCTGGATACCAATAAAATATTGGTTATCAGAAATCGAATGCAGCAATTTTATTCAGGCGTTAATAATTCGAAATTCGATAAACTTTTTCGTTGGCACTTCAAAGGGATTGCTGTTGTTGAGATGATTAGAATTATCATCTCAGCTGTTGCCTATGCCTGTATCTTAGTCGAAGAATTTTCCTTGAAATTAAATAATATTCTAGAGAACCTTGAACACATTTCCATTAGCATATACTTTTTTTATTCATGTAAACATCGACTTATTCGAAAATGTTATAAAACAGAAAATCCAATTAAAGTCAAATTGACCTATTTCCTGGATACCGATAGAATTTTGGTTTCCAGAAATCAAATGCAGCAATTTTATGCAGGCGATAATAATTCGAAATTCGATGAACTTTTCTGTTGGGAATTCAAAGGGATGGCTGTTGTTGAGATCATTACAATAAGGAGGTCAGCTGTTGCTTACTATGCCGGTGTTTTAGTCTAAGAATCCTTAAAATTAAATATTCTAGAGAACCTTGAACACATTTCTATTAGCGCATTCTTCCCTATCTTCAATATTTTCGAATTCTTGGAAGAAATAATACTGAAACAAATGGATCTCTGAGAGATTCATTTTCTAAACTTTCTTGTTATGAAGCATAGCAAGTACTATTTTGAGGTTGCTAAGATAGCAATGTTGATAGCAAGATTCTTGTTAAAGTGACAGACCATATTGCTCAAAATCGTTGATCAGAATACCAATAATTCCAATCTTGTTATGATAGCAATATCTTTTTTCTAGCAATATTGCTATTTGCAAACAGAATCGACCTGATTGTCTGGTCCATGATGTGCGTTGTCCTCCCATTCAAGTGCAAGACCCCATTACCAGATGTTAGTCATTCGACATTATGCCTACCCGTCAAAAGGCGTTAAACTCACATTTCATATCGTTATAATCATTTCCTCGATATTTTTATTCCCAGTTACGCCTCCTGGATACTTTGTTGCATAACGAGTCATCACAACTTACAGGAATGTTAATGCCAGAATACAGAATTAACGTATAAAATATTTTGAGACTTATGTCAACACACTTAATAGATCTTTTCCGCTCGAAGCTATTTCAATCGACAGTTTATGGTTGAGATGGGCTTTTATCCAGAGTTTATTATCAAGAAAGAGACATCAATTGAATTGAGTGCCGCTCTCCAATATTTACGCGCTATGATTTGACAAAATGTCTCTAATTTTGGCGTTTTTGCGCGCATGTTCTAGGGGAACAGCGTGCTATCGTTTTGTCCAAATGTCTGTAATTTTCGATCATGGAGCCGAAAATGGTCTCGAACGACTAGGTTGGACTCACTGATGACGAATCCGGGGTCAAAATCGATTCTGTCCGGCCGCCCGTGGGCAAGATAACTGTCGAACGGAGACAGCTAGTGACTCGAAGCTTGTAGGGTAGTTCACGAATCGGAATGCCGCAGTTGAGTTGGGCGAAATTGGCCGAACAGTTTCGGAGTTATAGCCATTTGAAATTTTGAGGTTATTTTCCTCATATTCCAGAAACCAATGAAGCGATTGGATTGAAACTTAGCCGTTTGTTGAAGAATATCGACGCGCAACTTTCAACAGAATTTCGTTGAAATCGTATTGTCACTCAATTAAAAAAAATTCAAAACTTTTTCAAAAAATTTTTTTTTCTTCTGAAACTATTGTTCATATTGGAGAATAATTTCAGTTGTGCCTTGGACTTCATATTTCACAGCAGTGTACCAAATTTCAATTCGATATGGCTATTAGTTTTGGAGATATTGGGAAAAAATATGTAGAATTTCGTGGTTTTCTTCTCGATATCATTGTTTATTTCGGTATAACCCAAGAAATACTCATTCAATCGTGATGAATCTCCGCAGTTAGTTGGAAGATATTGAAGGACAACATTGTGCAAAATTTCGTGATGATCGTGTCATTAGAACAAATTGAAAGAAAAATTTAAAATATTTTTTCTCAAACATTTAATATTCTGTGATCTTCTCATCATATTATCCTCATTAAATTCTGGATGAACCTTCAAACTGTCATTTTCCGATGAAGTATGGATTTCAATTCGATCTTATCTGTAGTTTTGGAAATATTAGGATAATAAAATTTTGAATGGGTCTATCTGCGGAATCATTCGGTGAATTTTACCCATTCACGAATTCGGCCTTCGTAATTAAGGTCCAAATCTTCTCTACAAATATCGAATTTCAGAGTTGTTTCTTTCAGAAGATATTGTGTTTACGGTCGGCCGTTAAATATTCTAGAGAACCTTGAACACATTGCGGTTAGGAATTATGTACCTCCCTATTTTAAATATTTTCTAATTCTTGAAAGAAATAATACTGAAACAAATGGATCTATGCAGATTTCCTTCCTAACTCATCTTGTAATCGAGCATAACAAATACTAATTTGAGTTCGCTGAAATAGCTATATTGATAGCAAGATTCTTGTTGAAGTGACAGATCATATTGCTCAGAATCGTTGATCAGAATACCAATATTTCTGATCTTGTTATACAAGCAATATACAGTGCGCGTCAAAATTATGGAACAAATTCATTTTTTCAGAAGAAAAATATTTGGCAACAAAATCCTGTAACAGGTCAATTTTTGTAACTTTTACCAAATTTATATGCATTTTTTAAAGATTTTTGTTGCACCCTGTACCCTTCCCATCAAGCCTATAAATTTTTTGAATAGGGAAAGTAGGTCATGTGGTGCTTTTTTGGCAAGGTCTTTGTATCTTTTTTACAGGCGAGCAGAAATTTTCAAGTAAAAATTTTTTTTTTTTGAAAAATTAATTAGTTCGATGAGGTTTTCAGTATGTGCACCTTGTCATGGCTCATTTACTTTGAGAATATGGTACCTGATGAAATTTGTCACCGAATGAAAAAGTCGACCATTACAGTTTTGTCCATACACAACTTTCAACCTCTTTAAACCCCCTAACGTGAAATTTTTGTTTCTCCATTGAAGGGTTCGTAGGGGTTGAAACCAACCAACTAATTTGGAATCAATGATAACAAGCTATGTGCATGAACAAAACTGTAATGGTCGACTTTCATTCGGTAACAAATTTCATCAGGTACCATCTTCTCAAAGTAAATGAGCCATGACAAAGTGCACATACTGAAAACATCTTTGAACCAACTAATTTTTCAAAAAAAAAATTTTTCTTCAAAATTTCTGCACGCCTGTAAAGAAGATACAAAGACCTTGCCAAAATAGTACCACATGACCCACTTTCCCTATTCAAAAAATTTGGAGGGTTGATGGGGATGGCACAGGGTGAAACAAAAATCCTTCAAAAATGCATAAAAATTTGGTAAAAGTGAAACAAAAATTGATCTGTTTCAGGATTTTGTTACCAAATATTTTTCTTCTGAGAAAATAAATTCGTTCCATAATTTTGACGCGCAATGTACTTTCCTGGCACTATTGCTATTTGCGAACAGAGTAGGCCTGATAATGTATGCCGTTAAATAAATACTATTTATGTTTTATTCGAGATTCATTCAAATGTGACCTGACGAATGACTTACAAGCTTTGTTTATCGTTTGTATTGTTCCTGTATTGTTTATTAGGCAATCTATTTTTTTTCAAAAAACTGCACTTGACAAATAGTTTCATCCTGCAATCCCCAAGGGCGTTTTCAAGAAAAAACAATTTTAATATAATTTTTTATAGCTCTGTTTTACATATTGGGAGTGAAAACCAAAAAAAAAATGATGCGAAATCCTCCTTAGATAAGCTTCAATCGATACTTAATATTTATTAATCTGTTGAATTAATAGTGCTATTTATGAGTTCGAAAAACCTGAATGATTAGCAATACAAAATATTTCATGGCAGCAATTCAGATAACATCAATAACTTTCTGCTCACATTCTCCAAATAACAGTGATAATTTGGCGCCTTAGCTGTCATAAAATTTGCCAAATAAAAATAGCCGATATTTGGATATAGTATTGAAGCACGCACTCTACAGATAACATTATTGCATAATGAACAAGTTAAACATACACATTCAAGATAATTCCATAGCGGAAATTAGTTATGGAATGAGGTTTAACACCAATCGATAAGGGAAATTTATGTACTCTCAGCTCTGGAAGGTCGAGACTATCCCATAAGTTAGAGTCGCACCAGAATAATTATCTTTGTGTACAAATCGATATTTGATTGTAAACATGGGTAGGATCTCATCACGATTTCTGGTTTATTTCGTCCGAAGATAATGAAAACTTTCGGCAAATGGGGGAAAAATTTCAATTCGATTTTCAGAATGTTTAACTGAACTTAGTCGATATATCAAAATAAAGAACTATTGCATTTTTGTAATACTCAACTTTAAGAGCAAACAATAACTCGAATAAAACGGGGGGTTAACTTAAAGAGGCCAGAGTTCGTTTTTTTCAAAAAATGTTCTAGGTGCAAATGGTTGAAAAAAATGGCGAGAATGCGCGATGTTGCCACTTTTTGCGCGCATGTTCTAGGGGAACAGCGTGCTATCGTTTTGTCCAAATGTCTGTAATTTTCGATGATTGAGCCGAAAATGATCTCAAACACCTAGATTGGACTCACTGATGACTAATCCGGTGTCAATATCGATTCTGTCCGGCCGGCTGGCCGTAGACACGATAACTTTCGAACGAAGTGAGCTAGCAACTTGAAACTTTCAGGGTAGGTCGCGCATTGGAATGCCGCGGCTAAGTTATTTAATGGGCTAAATCGGTCGAATAGTTTCGGAGTTATAGCCATTTGAAATTTTGAAGTTATTTGTTTTTTATTTCATAAACGACTTGAGCGATTAGATTCGAACTTGAAGCAGGTGGAGCATAAGGATGCGCAACTTTGAGCTGAATTTTGTCAAGATCATATTGTCAGTGAATAAAAAAAAAATTCTTTTCAACATTTTTTTCTTCGGAAACCATTTATGATATCCAAAAAAAAAATTCCACTCGCACTTCATATTTCACAGCAGTGTACCAAATTTCAGTTCGATACGATCATAAGTTCTGGAGATATCGGGAAAAAATATGTCAAATTTTAAGGTTTCCTTCTCGATATCGTTGTTTTTTTCGGTATAACTCGAGAAATACTGATTCAATCTTGATAAAACTTCGCAGCTAGTTGTTATATGTATTACGAAATCCTTTGAAATTCTGAATCCAAATTGTTCATTGAAAATTGTTTTGAGTAACAATTAGCAAGGTTATGATTTTTTCAGAAACGTCCAAGTTGTCTGCCGGACCTTGTATGAACTAAGCCTCGAAATGTAAGAGAAAACGAAAAAAGCATAAATTCCTATCATTTTGTACTTCCGCGAAATCATAGAACAGATTAAACTACACTGACTACAATCATTCTATTATCTGTGGCTACACTTAACTACACTCCTCTGCACTTAGAAGTGGAAGTCTGTGCAGTGAGTGTACAATAAAATTTTCATGCAGGTACATCTAACAAACCTGTAAAGAACTATGAGCTACGGCAACTATAAACATAAATTTCAGCGACATGATCTGCTTGGAAAATAACTTGAAAATTGCGTATTTCAGTAGAATTTCATTATACGAACAGGTTCCTGGATTAAAATATACTTCCAAGGCAACTAATTTGAGAATTTCCGAAGGAAAATGAGTAATGAAAGTGAGGCATAAATTGCAACAATTTTCCAAGTACCGTAACGGCAAGCACACTGCCAATTATTTATTATGTTCATAAAAACTTTCTACTACCCATAATTCTCAACGCTTTGAGCACGATATCATACATACTTCTCTACTTCAAGTCAGCTACTGCCACTTAAAATGCAGTTAGGAAAGTAGGGAACGATTGTGTACATTTTACTGAAAATATAGAAGAATTCACCATATACAAAATTACGTTCTTTATGTCAGGTCTCTATTACGGTTTGCAACAAGTCAGTATTCTCAAATTCCATTGAATATTCGGACAAATGCACTCACATAAATTTTACGCGCTTGTTCTGGGGAACAGCGCGTTATCATTTCGTCACGATGTCTGTTATTTTCGAATTTTGAATGACTTAGAACTCGATATTTGTAGAGAAGGTTTGGACCTTAATTACGAAGGCCGAATTCGTGAATGGGTAAAATCCACCCAATGTTTCCGTAGATCATAGTTTTTTCAAATTGTTCTTATGACACGATTATCACGAAATTTCGCATGAAGTTGTCTTTCAGCATCTCAAAACTAGCTGTGAAGTTTTATCAGGACTGAATCAGTATTTCTCGAGTTATACCGAAAAAATCAACGATATCGAGAAGAAAACCTCGAGATTTGACATATTTTTTCCCGATATCTCCAAAACTTATGATCGTATCGAACTGACATTTCGTACACTGCTGTGAAATATGAAGCTCAAAGTGTGAGTGGAATTTTTTTTTGGATATGATGAATGGTTTCCGGAAAAAAAGTTTTTTGAAAAAAAATTTCGAAAAAAATTTTTTTTCAAATTTACTGACAATATGATCTTGACGAAATTTGGCTCAAAGTTGCGCGTCGTTATACTCCACCTAACTGCCAAGTTTGAATCTAATCGCTCAAGTAGTTTCTGAAATAAAAAATAAATAACTTCAAAATTTCAAGTGCCTATAACTCGGAAACTATTCGACCGATTTGGCCCATTAACGAACTCAACCGCGGCATTCTGATGCGCAACCTATCCTGAAAATTTCAAGTTGCAAGCTTGCTTCTGTCAACAGTTATTGTGTCTACGGCCGGACAGAATCGATTTTGACACCGGATTCGTCATCAGTGAGTGCAACCTAGTCGATTGAGACCATTTTCGGCTCAATCATCCAAAATCACAGACATTTGGACAAAACGATAGCACGCTGTTCCCCTAGAACATGCGCGCAAAAACATGAAATAAAGTTTGAAAATTTTCCTATTCTTTTCCGCTATCTTTCCGCTTTTCAATTTTCATGAATTTTGGCACATATTCTCGTTACTCGAAGTTTAACCCATTAGGTATACAGTTCTGTTTTCCACATTTTCTTGTTGTTCAAAGATTCAAAAGGTTTTCAATCTTTTTCAGTCAGCAATATCAGTCACAAATGAAAACTTCAAACGTGGCAACCATATAGTCGATCATTTTCAGGGTATAAATCCGAATATTTTCAATTTATTCGGTGGAAATCCATTACGGCAGCTAGAATTGAAATTCAGGTACGTTATTCGACAGGGAAATAACCGAGTGGTTTTCCAGTGAAGTTCAACCTCGCACCTCGTAGGATACTTTCCTGGGCCATCTCTCCAGTCGACATTAAACTTTAAACGACCATTAACGATCTCAAAAAGCCCCTAACCAGAGCTACCACCCCTTGAATATATATTGTTTCATTTGATGGAAAGTTTCTATTCATATGGGCATAAAATCTCTAAAGCTGTTATTGTGAGAACTTGAGGACTGCAGAGAAATCGTTTTCTGTTGGAGATGACTCATGCGGAACGATTTCAGCTGAAACCTATGTTGTCATCAACATGTTCTATGGAGAGAATATGATGAACGATTGGATAATATTCGCTAAAATAATGTTAATTGTAGGAAGTGATTTGTCATATAACTGGAAGACAGTTTGCGGTTGTGATGAAAAATTTTGCATTTTGAATTTTAATGATATTTTCCACAGTTTTCTGGAGAGCAGCTTGAGATGATTTTGGTTTATTATTCGATAAAATCAAATAATAAACCTCAGTGTTAAAATTAAAAAAAGAAAATTAATCTCCCTGAAAATTTCACAGTTAACATTTTTAAGTATGTAGATTTGAATGAACTTATAAAAAAATCCGTTCGTCCGCCGTCCGTACGCCTTGGATTTTTTCTGAAATTAATGAACCGAAATCCGTGAAACTTGGTAGAAAAATCGTGTGTCCCTCGGTCTTGATCCTCCAAGCTTTCAGCAAGATCGGTGTACCCTAAAGGATCAAAACTGGGGGTAGGAGAAAAAAAATTATTTCTCGAAAACTTACTACCAAATTTTCATGAAACTTTCAACATTGATTACTGTTGCAAAACTCAACCTGAAAATTCTACCGGATGATTTCCGACCAGTGTTATAGAGAAAAACGCAGCAAATTCCCAGTAATCCCGAAAATGAATCATCGCATTCGGTTCTAAGATTGGAATTCAGTGAAATAATCGGTTAACTTTTCATCCAGAATCAAATATCAGAAAATAGATGAAAAGATTGATAACCGAATTCACACATATCGAGAAATTTTTAACGGATTCGTTTATTATTTTGTAAACACAATGTGCAAATGCCGCATCGATATTCTTGACAATTTCATAATCGTTATATATATATATTCTTTTGAGATGAGCAGTACATTTTTTTTTATATCAAACAATTTGTGTCATAACAGTATTAGCAGAGGAAATGTAAACGGGGTACCATACATTTTTACGTATGATACAAGAGCACATATAAAAATCTCAGGAAAAACTCTGTCTCCCCGTATAAGTGTAATGCAATTGTTGTTTTTTATTGAAGGGTTTCTCTTTTATTGTCAAAATTAGTAGTCCGAATTAAATATTTTTGGGTTTTCTTTCCCAATATCTGAAACATAATCTGAAATCACCCTGCGGATACGGGATCTAAGATTTTATTTCTTCATGAAGATTCCACGATATTCTAGAACATAATAATCTTGTTTAGTTCTTATAGGGGGAGACTGTGATTCGATATGCTAAGGGGTCCTGAGATGACTCATTCCTCGTGAGAACACAACATATCTCATAGAACATGCGGACACTAATTCAAGTGAATTACATGAAAATTTGGGAGAATTTTCTAGATATTCGAAAAAGAAACATTGATGCGGGATGCGGGGTAATTCTTTCGAATCTAAATATATAATAATGATAATAACGTTTATTTGTGTGTAAACTGACATAACAATGTAAACTTTTCGGAAGGATCTTGCCTATGATCAATTACAATATAATAAACAAAATAAAAGGTCAATAACATAAAAGAACTCATATAGAGTAAAAAAATTAATCACAAACAATAAATTCAAAGCCAAATGACTGTCAAATTTTAAAAGCCTCCTATTTCATAAAATAAAAAAACATTTTTACTATGAGCTTATTCTTCTTATTCTTCAAGTATTCATATATCTCTTCTCTCGTTTATTACATGAACTTTTTTCCTTTCCGGTGGAAATATATATTTTCTCAGCTTTGATTCGAAAAGATTGCATGAGGTGATGTTCTTTATTTCCATTGGAAGTTCGTTGTGATTCTTCAGTGGGTAATATATTCATAATTATTCAGTATACTACTTGAAATCATCGAACATCTAATTACTTTTCAAATTTTCAGTTATGTGTTTACGGCCAATCTTAAAATGAACTATTAAAATTCAATAAAAATTATTATTTACAGAAAACGTTCTTGCAGTAGTTTCGAGAGAAAATTTTGCATAATGAGCAATAACGGAATAATATGAACTTTCAACGAAGTGAACAGTATAACGTTTCAGAGTCTATATCTGACGTACTCATTAGGCAATTATAAAAAAATGCAAGAATTAATTTCTTTCAATTCTTAAGTATTTTTTTGGAAATACGTAAGTTTTGAAAAAAATAGATTCTAGCAAAACTCATTTGTCTGATGAAGGAGGCAGATAGGGACACTGAACGTCACAGTTCTTTTCGTTGATCGTTCATTTCATTGCGATATTATAATTAGGCAACATTCTTTCTGAGAGCTATCCTTGAAAAATAGTTTGATTCCTGCAATCCGCAAGGGCGTTTTCCATGAACAACCATTCTTATTTAATTACTGATAGATCTTTTTAAGATGTTGGGAGTGAAAACTGAAAACCCCAAAAAAATGAAAAATAATGTTGATTCTTCCCGAATATCCTTCAATGTATATTTAATCGCATGGGTATGAAATATTTAATCGTATGTATAAGTTGAAAACATTTTTCTTATGACCAATAAATAAACTCAAATCAGCTGATTTGATAACCTGAATTATTCCATTGACCCTTTCGAATGAAGGATATAGTTCTATAGAATCGCAGATTGTTGAGTTATGGTGGAAATATCAACAATTCTGGAGAATAAGAAAGAAATTTTTCCGTGAAAAAAATCCGATCCAGCTAAAAGTTGTCACTCTGTGCCAAATTTCATCAAATCTAAGGAAGGTTTCCAAAGAAAATTTGAAAACTTTTTTTCAACGATACGATCTTAACCAAATTTTGCACATAGATGCGTGTCGGTATTCCTCAACTGATTTCGAAGTAACAATTCGATCACGTCAGTACTTCTTGAGGTACTGGAAAACAACTACAAACGTTGAAATCAATCTAACTTACAGATATTGAACTCTGTGCCTGTTATTAATGGTGCTTAGTGAATACAAATCATCGAATCTTTGCTTCTACTTCTCTAATAGACATAGCATTAGAGATTCATTTAATCTCATCCAGAATGAAATAACGAAAGCGAAATAATTTCATTAAATATAACGACTAGAATAAGAATATTATATCCATTAAGATCCAATCAGCTAATGAGCTAAGCTATTCACAATCGGCGGCTCTTAAACTCCCAACAGCAAGAGGTTCTCCAGTGACGACTTCTGTAATGACCACCTGAACATCATTGTTATCTTCAGAAATAAAAATTTTTGAGTGATGAGTTATCCAAATTGTAATCAAGGCAACAATACCGGATCCTCTTGTTGAATCTGAGGACTGCATAACGAGACCAGATGTTTTCTAATTTAAACTTGCCTTTCTGGTGCTTATTGACCTGCATCTTGAGAGTGGCTTTGAGGAGGTGCCTATTATTAGGCTGAGAGGGTATTGTATTATTATTGTCATGGATTTAACGCAATACTACCCCTGCGAAGGACAGGCCATGAATAACATTCTCGTGAAGATGACGGATCTCTTGATGCAAAACAAAATCGACGATTTGCCATGTTTTTTTTCTGATGACAATTTGCAGAAATCTCATATCTTCTATGCATATTAAATTCGAACGAGTCCACTGGATCAAAGTTATTAATACAATCATTAAAAATATAGATTCGAAATAAAACTAAAGTTTTATATGGTCAGTATCAACTGTCATTAAATTGTTGTTAAAAGTTATAAAGCTTTTTAATAGTGTTATTCATCCCATTCCATTCAGCAGAGAAAGAAGATGGTGTAGAACTTGTTGACAATATTGTTCTATGCACAATTCAACACGTGGTAGGATTTTGACATACAATATAGAATAGATGCTACTGATGATTCAAAATCGAAATATAACAGATGAAGCACCGTGTCTAGTATTATTATTATATTATATTTTATTTTGTTACAGTTTTCTTGTATGCCAGTTGCTATAACGATTAAATTTGTCATTCAAGACGTTGTATGTCGAAGACAATAAAAGAAGTATATAAATATTGAAGGATTTTATTATCAAACCACGCTTGACAACATCTCATAACAGTAGTCGGATTTCTGTTCGTACGGTTAGCGATTTCTCGAAATGACAACCCCGCCTCCCGTAGACTAATAATTCGACCTCTTTCAAATTCACTTAGCATTCGATAAATTCCGCGTACACGTGCTCTAGGCATTTTTACCACAACTAAACATCGACTTTGGATCTACTCGAACAGCTGGTTTGTTGTCAAATTTAAAGAATTTGCAAAACACGACTAAAATATTCAAGTAACAAAAAATGTTTACATGAAAAACCTTCAGGATTTTTCTTCTACAAATTTGAATCATTTACTCCTTGCTATTCTTTCTATGTTTTACCAAAAGAAAATTAAAATTTGAACAGCTCCTTCTGGGTCTTGCAGTTTGTTTATCAGTTAGTATATTTCACAACAGAATACGAAGATTCAATTTCATCAGATCTATGGTCGAACCAATTTAAAAAATATTCAGATGTCTCTATCTCTGAAATCATTCTGCGGATTCTGCCTTCCTTCAAGCTCAAATCGGCGCACTTTCAGAGGCGTCAATTCTATAAAAAAATTTCAAGAACCAAGCGTCATGTTGCATACAGGAAGCGCGCAAAAACTGTCCGACTTCACTATTGTTGTATCAAGAATCGGAAAAGTAATTCAATTGATCGAAAATATGTTATCTGACAGAAGACTCCGTGTTTTTGTTGATGATGTTAGTAGTAGGTTCAAAACTTTGAATAATGGACTCCCACAAGGATCAGTTTTAGCTCCCCTTCTATTTAATTTATATTTATGTGATATTCCAGCAACTTCTTCAGAGAAATTCATCTATGCAGATGATATTGCTCTGGCTTTTCCTCACTCTGATTTCAATGTCATTGAAAACACTCTAAATACTGATTTAGAAATTTTGAAGAATTATTTTGTTGAGTGGCGTTTATGTCCGAATTCTAATAAAACAGAAGCTTCTTGTTTTCATTTGAATAATCAACAGAAGTTTTGAATGTTACTTTTAATAATGCCGTTCTGAAACATAATTTCACTCCTAAATATCTTGGAGTGAAATTAGATACTTCCTTAAATTTCAAGGCCCATTTGGAAAACTTACGCATGAAGTTGAAATCTAGGAATAGTATGCTTCAAAAACTAGCTGGTTCTTCATAGGGGGCTGACCCTACAACTCTTCGTACCGCAGCTTTGGCTTTGGTTTTTTCTGCTGCTGAATATTGTTGTTCGGTTTGGTTTAAGAGCGCTCATGTTAGTAAAGTAGATGTACTTTATGAGATGAGAATCATTAGTGGGACCATAAGATCTACACCTTCACAGTGGTTACCAGTTCTCTCAAATATTGTACCGCCCCATATTCGTAGACAGGTTGCAGTGATAAAGTCTTGGGATAAATATCGTTCCTTTCCGAATTTATTCCCAATCATGTCTTATATTCCGGATTCTAAAATTGCTAGATTGAAATCTCGTAAACCTTTATGGATCAACGATTTTCTTTACACCAATAAAAGTGACAAAGAAGTTTGGCGTTCGGAATGGAATTCGTGTAATGTTATTAACAAAGGTTTGATCAGCGATCCTTCAGAAAAAGTTCATGGTTTCAATCTTCCTAGGAAAATTTTGTGCATTTTGAATCGGCTTAGAACCGGTCATGGTCGCTGTAATAGTTTCCTCTTCAAATGGAATTCGATCGAAAGTCCAAGGTGCGAGTGCGGAGAAGAAGAGGAAACAATAGAACATTTAGTTAATACTTGTCCAATATATAAATTTGACGATGGTTTCGAGGCATTTCATTCGGTGTCTGATTCTTTTTTGAGATGGATCGCGAACTTCAAATTAATTTAATGAGTACTAAATCATTTACTAGTTCATATTAGTTTTTTGGTCTTCTTTTTTGTTTCCAGGTATGATTCCAAGATTTCAACCTGCATCGCATAGGAAGGAGGAAATTTTGTCGATGAAAAAGAAGCCCTTCAATAAACAACAACAATTTTATTACACTTATACGGGGAGACAGAGTTTTTCCTGAGGTTTTTATCTGTGCTCTTGTATCATACGTAAAAATGTATGGTACCCCGTTTACATTTCCTCTGCTAATACTGTTATGACACAAATTGTTTGATATAAAAAAAAATGTACTGCTCATCTCAAAAGAATATATATATATATAAGAATCGTTGGCCGATATTCGGCAATTCATAAAAGCGAATTTAACGCGAAAGTCTCACTTTTCATTGCTCTTCTTACACTTTCACTAGCCATATTGTGGACTGGTTTTCTACTTCGAATTAATGAAAACAAAACATAGCTAATTCAAGATTTATCTCGAATTCCATCGTAACGGAAAGTTATTTCTAATTGCAATGCAATTAGATTTCAGGGTAAATAATAATCTCTCTATTCGATCAGCAAACATTTTCATTAATGATTAATTAAATGAATTGCACGAGAGTAAAATATACCCCTATGCACACTACGAAAACATTAGTCTGATAATATGTATTATTCATTCCAGTCCGTTTTTGAAGGTGGAAATTTCAGTGAACCATGAAAAATTAATATTAGCTTGCTTCATAATATACCGGGTGTCACAGGAATCAGGTTCACCCCTAAAAAAAAATCTACATTTTTCGAAATATCGAATTGGCATTTAGGACATTGATACTAAAAATTGCTTACCATCGACTGAAGTAATTAATGTTTGTCTATGGCTTTCGGTTCGATCAGAAGTGGACGTTACTTTCGTTACTTTTCTCTTATGAACTGATGTATATTTTTGCATACTTGAATTTTGAGTAAAATTCCGTCAAGAAAAAATAAAATTAAAAAATTTTCAATAAAAATTTTTTTTTTGTTTTCGACTTTGGTTTTATTTTAATGCTTGTTATATTAATTTTTGCCGTTATAAAAAATCATCAAAACTCATTTCCACTAGAAATTGACCGCTTAGGCAGAAGTTCTCTAAGCTTTTTCGTTCAGAAGGATATTCAGAAAAATCTCTAGTACAACAAACATAATATTTTTTGGATATCGATTAAGGGATAATTTTTCATAATTCTTCAGTTTCTTTGTGTTTTCTCTCCCAATATCTGAAAAGCAACTTTTAAAACCAACGATTGTGTTGACGATCTGCCTCACTAAATTCTGTAAACCGTAAGAACAATAACTTCCGGAAGAAACAACTTAGAAACTCGATATTTGTATAGTAGATTTGAGGATTAATTACAAAGGTCGAATTCGTGAAGGAGTAAAATCCGCCCAATGATTCCGTAGATTAACCCATTCAAAAACTTATATTCCCAATATTTCCAAAAATACAGATGAGATCTTATCGAAATCCAGTACTTGATTGAAAAAAATCTAGAAAAGTACTGAAGTGAAGTCAGCAGCTTTTGAGAGCATGTTCAAAGGGGATCACTAAAAGTGCATTTGGTGCGTTCGATACGTGCTAAGATTACCGCTTTGGTAACCGATTTGAACATGCGCGCAAAAAGCTGCTGACTTCACATCAGTGCTTTTCTAGATTTTTTTCAATCAAGTACTGGATTTCGATTAGATCTCATCTGTATTTTTGGAAATATTGGGAATATAAGTTTTTGAATGGGTTAATCTACGGAATCATTGGGCGGATTTTACTCCTTCACGAATTCGACCTTTGTAATTAATCCTCAAATCTACTATACAAATATCGAGTTTCTAAGTTGTTTCTTCCGGAAGTTATTGTTCTTACGGTTTACAGAATTTAGTGAGGCAGATCGTCAACACAATCGTTTAGAAACTCAATATATTTAGAGAAGGTTTGGACCTCAATAACGAAGTCCACCTTCGTGAATGGGTAAAATCCACCGAATGATTCCGCAGATATACCCTTTCAAAATTTTATTTACCCAATAATTCCAGAAATACAGATCCGATCGAATTGAAATCCAGTTCTTGATTGAAAAATGACAGCATCAAGGTTCATACGCAGAAATTCGTGAAGAAAATATGACTAGGAGATCGCAGAATATCGAATAGTTGAAAAAAAAATTATATATATTTTTCGAATTGTTCTGATAACACGATCATCACGAAATTTTGCACACAGTTGTTCATCAGTATTTTCCAACTAGTTATCAAGTTTCGTCATTATTGGATCTGTTTTGAGTTATTAAGGAAAAAACAACGATACTGAACAAAACAACACGAAGTTTGAAATGTTTTTTCACAGTATGTCCGAAAATGATGGTATAAAGATATAAACCGAATTATTTCGCACACAATAAAAGTTTTCGAAAAAAATTTTAAATATAATTTTGAGTTAATCGACAGTACGATTTCAACGAAATTTTGCAAGAGGTTGCGAGTCGTTATGTTTCAACTAACTGCGAAATGTCAATCTAATCGGTTCAATATCCTTAATTATTAGGAAAAAAACCTCTCAAAATTTAAAATGGCTATAACTCCGAAACCGCTAGGCCGATTCGACCTTTAACGAAATTAAACAACGCTTTTCAAAATGCAAACCACCCTGATTATTCCCTCTCTATGCCTGTAATCATGCATACGGGCGGCCGGCTGGACACCGCGGATTCGCCATTACTTAGTCCAACCTAGTCGTTTGAGACCATTTTCAGACCAAAATTCGGAAATTATAGACATTTAAACAGAACGATAGCACGCTGTTTTCCAGAACATGCGCGCAAAAATTGAAAAAAAATATATTGTCAGGACCGGTTTATTTCAAAAAAATTTCCCTAATGAACAAGATCCCAGCAATAAAAACAATTAAAGAAATGAAATTGTAACGTTTCGGATACTATATCTGACTCCGCCATCAGACAACAAACTGGAAATCGTCAAAATCATTTTCTTGGAATATTTTTCCCTGCAAAGCCTACTTTCTAGATTGTATACAACATGTACAAATCTTCATCAAAATTTCCCCCGCAATGTGGCAGAAAATGAATAATCTTGCGAATATGAAAAGATTTTTTTGTTGAGAGACAATGCGAAACTCACACTCTTCTATAACTGTCAATACAAAAGGAAGATAATTTGCACCTCGCCAAAATCCATAAATAATTATGACTCGAGAGTTTTTACTCAGCGATAAATTTGGAATATGCGGGTACCTGTCGTTGGCCCACCCGGTGAGGAAATTTTCAGCATTATCTTGTAAGCCTCGGTTGATTCATTGCGCACTTTCAAACCGCAAAATAACCTGCCAGTGTTTCGCAATGTTGAGCAGTTAGCAATAAGGAGTTTTATGGGTAAACAAAGGATTTTTTCGTATGTCTAGACGAGGCTTAAATGGAACCTAGCTGCGAATCACAGAATTCATTACGTAAATTTTACGTCTCACTGATTTGAGCTTCTAAAAAATTGTGTAGGAGTTGGAAAAAAATGGGTATCTCGAAGCATGTCTTTTCTTGGATAATCCGCTGAAATAATAATCATTTCAATTTCATGAAAGCGAAAATACAATTTCTGTATCGTGAAGGATTTTCGCGCGCAAGTTCTAGGGGAAAAGCGTGCTATAGTTTTGAGCCGAAAATGGTCTCAAACGACTAGGTTGGACTCACTGATGATGAATACGGTGTCAAAATCGACGGGCCGGCCGTGGGCACGGTAACTGTCGAACAGAGCAAGCTAGCGACTTGAAACTTGTAGGGTAGTTCGCGCATCATAATGCCGCTGTTAAATTCGTTAATGGGCCAAATCGGCCAAATAGTTCTGGAGTTACAGCCATTTGAAATTTTGAGGTTGTTTCCCCTCATATTTCAGGAACAACTGGAGCGATTGGATTGAAACTTGGCAGTTAGTTGGAGCATAACGACGCACAAATTTGAACGAAATTTTTTCGAGATCGTATGGTCACTCAATTCAAAACAAAAATTTCAGAATTTTTTTCGAAAAAACCTTTTTTCCCTGAAGCTATTGACACTATGCGGGAACAATTCCGCTCATACCTTGATCTTCATATTTCAGAGCAGTGCACCAAATTTCAGTTCGGAGATATTGGAAAGAAATATCCAAAATTTCGTGGTTTTCTTCTCGACATCGTTGTTTTTGTCGGTATAACTCAAGAAATATTGATTCAATCATGATGATACTTCCCAGCTAGTTTGAAGATGCGGTAAGAAAACCTGGAACAAAATTTCGTGATGATCGTGCCATTTCAAAAAAATTCAATTTTTTTTTCAAATTTTCAATATTCTGTGATCTTCTTATCATATTATCCTCACTAAATTGAGTATGAACCTTCAAACTATCATTTTTCAATAGAGTACTGAATTTCAATTCGATCTAATCTGAATTTTTGGAAAGACTTATTGGAAAAATAACATTTTGAATGGGCATATCTGCGAAATCATTGGGTGGATTTTACCTATTCACGAATTCGGCCTTCGTAATCAAGGTCCAAACCTTCTCTACAAATATCAAGTTTCTAAGTTGTTTTTTTCGGAAATTATTGTGCTAACGGTCGGCCGACCGTTAACTTAATAACTCAGTTCTCGAAAAAAAAATTATTCGAACTGAATATTTTTGATCGTAAAATAATATGAAGAATGAATTCTTGACCGTATATATCGTCTACGAAATTTCATCCAAACATCCTCACTTGTTTGGCTTCAAGCAATGAATTTTATATTTTCAAACTGCCCTTGAACACTAGATAAATAAAGTACATAAATGTGTTGATTTCTTCTCATTTTAAATCGAAGAGTTTTGTACTTTCAGAACAAAGCCTTGCCTGCATACAAACTCATTATTTTGCAAATCACATGGCAAAATCAAATTTTCGCATACAAATCTAGACCAACCTGTACATGAGAGAACTTGACTCATTATTTATTTATTCGTATATTTTGGGTGAGGTATAAATGATTATCACTTTACTTTGTTGACAGTTGAGGAAGTACACATGTTTCACGAATTTATAGTACAGTGTGTGTACGTAAATATCAGTGATTAATGTGGTTGAATGATAAATTCATTCAGTGAAGTGACGAACGGGATTTTCTCAGATTTGAGCAATTATCGTTGTGGTTCGTAATTATTACTAGGAGATTTATGATTTTCCGAGTGAATCATTCATGAAATATTGTCTCCTTAGTGTGTGTAGGCGTAATCTTATTGAAATTCAAATTGGTACTATATAATTTTAATCTTATATTGTTTGGATTACGGAATGATTCACTGAGTCATCAATTGCTTCCAAAATGGGGGTTTTTCCTTTAAACGAAAATGCAGGTATTTTCGTGAGAAACCTTCAGAACATCACATTTCAAACATATAATTTCAATATAGTATTTTTAAAAAAATGGTTGATAACCTAAAACTGAAAAATAAAAATGGGGATTTGAATTTAAAGGGATTTGGCATGAGTGCACCATATGGCAACGTCGAATTCAGCTTTCTCGGAAAGAAATGGACGTCAAATGTGTTACTTTGCTTAAGAAAACAGAGAAAGCTTTGCTTCGATCTGGTTAGAGTAGAAGACAACGACCAAGGAATAGAAAAAGAAGAGCAGATACTGTCATATTACTGACAAATCGCAAACGGAAATTGTTTGGTTATATTGACGAAGAACACGTGTGCACCACAGAATAGGTATAAATATTTCGTTATTCTATAGCAGAAAAAGAAATTCTACTAAACAACGTTGTCACTTCGTGCATGCATGACAAATCCCAAACCCCAATTTTGAAACCTGATTTTGAATACTTCCTGAAGGTAATTTGGGAAAATGATGAATCAAACCCATAAAAATTATGTTCAAATTTGCATTTGCAGTAATAACCCAAATTCAGGAAAAAACCCCATTCTCGAAAAGCACTGACGTGAATTCAGCAGTTTTTGCGCACATGTTCAAATTCATCATCATTTCAAGTAATGACCCCGCCAAATGCAACATTTCCTGATGGAAAGATTTGTTGATCAATAACAATGAATTTAAAAGAAAAACAACTTAGAAACTCAATATTTTTAGAGGTTTGAACCTTAATTACGATGACCGAATTCATGAATGGGTAAAATCCACATATATAGGTACCAATACAGAATTTTAATTCACCAAAATTTCCAATATTCTAGAATTGCTCAAATGCTCCGATCATCAGGAAATTTCGCAGAAAACTACATCAGCATTTTCAAATGAGCTACCAGGTTTCGTCAAGATTGAATCAGTATTTTTTGAGTTCTGCTGGAAAACAACGATACCAAAGACACGGAATTTCAAATTATTTATTCCCAATACTCCCGAAACTTATATCAAACTGAAATTTAGTACACTGATGCGGAATATAAAGTTCAACGTCCATTTTTCAAAAATGATGAATAGTATCACCAAAAAAAAATTGGATTTTTTTTTGATAACTAAAAATACGTTCTCGAATTTCGAAAAAAATTGCTCGTTGTTATGCTCCAACTAACTGCCATATCTCAATCCAATCGCTCAGGCAGTTTCTGAAATATCATAGAAAAACACTCAAGATCTCAAATGACTATAACTCTGAAACCATTTAGCTGATTCTACCAATTAACGAACTTTGCCATCGCATTTGAAATGAAACCAGACGTGAAAGTTTCACGTCGATAAGATTGTCCGTGCGCCCCCAATCACAGAGTCCAACCCAGTCGTTTGGGACCATTCTCGGGGAAGAATTCAAAACGATAGCACGCTGTTCCCAGAAAATGCGCGCAAAAATGATTCATTTCATTGAATTCCATCTAGAATGTGAGATCTACCATGAAATGATCAAATATCTCACAGATTTATCCATGGAAATACATTTTCTTGTGAAACTAACATTCTTGGCTGAACCAATCGATTTTGAGTCGAGCGACAACTAGGACACGGTCAGTTCTGCGAACATTTTATAAATTGACAAACGTTTATTACATCATCAGTTGAGAATTTCTTCGTTTATTGGTTAGATTCGACTGTCAGTCCTGCTATTTCTTAGTTCCGATGAAAAAATTTGAGGTAAAATGTTATTATTTTGTTTGACTAACTCTCAACTGGGCTGTCAATTGTCAGGATGATTTTCAAATTTTCAAAGGCTGCGTATCCTAATATGACTGTTGAAGTCGTTAATGAGTACAATCTGCTAAACGATTTCGGAGCAACACCTATCTGAGATTTCATTCTCATTTCTGGATACGAATAGAATTGAGTCTTCTGAAAAAAATCTTGAGGATTGTGAAATCAGAAATTGTTGGTAGGAATTCACTGAAATTTTGTATGCTCGCTTAAGCATCCATTCCCCGATCAATTCTCAACGAAGGGCTGATGGTAAATACAATAACTCCTGAACGAAGCGAGTTGGTGTCGATTTTTGTGAAATAGGATTATGTAACTGAAGGTCCTGCTTCTGAGTGGGTTAAATCAGCCAAGATATTCTACAGATATATCCTTTGAAACCATTATTTTTCCCAGTATTTTCAAAAATACAGATCCTCTCAAATTGAAGTTGGTTTAATGACGACTTGATCGTTAATGCAAGATTCAGTGGGGAACAAGTTTGACAAATAGTTTTTTTAAGAAATGGAATTGCGTGGTGCGGGATCAATACTTGAATGGGCACCCGCTCTTACTCTTGAACGGTGATTACCCCACGTGGGGTAAGCTGGTATTTTAGGCAATGCTGTGTGAAAAATTCTCATGTTTTGCAACCCTAGTTATCGTAACTATACCACTATTTTGGTTTATTTTCGAAAGTAGGTACTAACAAACAAGATCAAGAATGATATAGCATTTTTTAAAGGGAATCGAATGTCGTTTGAAACAAGATGTCACTCAACCCTCCTTTCCATTTGAGATTTAAGATCTTGCTATATTTACAGGGTTCATAATAATTGATTGGAACCAACCAGGTACAATGTCCCCCTTTGAACCAAACTTTACCCCTTTTTTCATTTTCTCTAATTTTGCAAGGAGGGTCGAGATATTGAGATATGGAATAAAAGAAATATAAAGTCTTGATTATTTCTCCATAATTTGGAAGTCTATAGAAAATATATGCTATGTGCAACAATTGCACCTAGAGCAATAAGAATTCACAGATTTTACGCATAAACGACAATTTCGGCTGTGAATATTCCAGGAATATTCAAGGTGAATTCCAGTAATAACTGCAACCAGTTGTTCGATTCTGTTTGCGTATTGCTATGAACCTTGCTAATCTAGTCATATTACTATTTTTCTTATTTATAGCAATATGGCCATGATGTTACGTATTCTGTTCTGAGTGTTATAGCAATGTTTGTTATGAATTTCGCCATAGCAATATTGCTATCATGGACTTCCATAATCGGTGATTTTATAGCTGACAACACTGTATTTTGTGACTTTAGAGCTACAAGAAAGAAGAAAATTACCCTATTTCTTCAGTTTTTTTTTGTGACATAACCTCTATCCACGGCTTTCATGTAAACATTGTAAATATCGACAAAAAAAGTGTTAGGAAACAAAAAGAGTCAAATTGACCAATAACTAATTTCCTGGATACCAATAGAATATTGCTTACCAGAAATCAAATGCAGCAATTTTATTCGGGCGTTAATGATTCGAAATTCGATAAACTTTTTTGTTGGCACCTCAAAAGGATTGCTGTTGTTGAGATGATTAGAATAATCATATCACCTGTTGTCTATTATGCCTGTAGTTTAGTCTAAGAATTTTCCTTGAAATTAAATATTCTAGAGAACATTGAAGACATTTCATTAGCATATACTTTTTTTTTCATGTAAACATCGATTTATTCAAAAATGTTTCGAAACAGAAAAACCAATTAAAGTCAAATTGACAAATTTTCTGGATACCAATAGAACCAATAGAATATTGGTTTCCAGAAATCAAATGCAGAAATTTAATGCAGGCATTGATGATTCGAAATTCAATGAACTTTTCTGTTAGCAATTCAAAGGGATGGCTGTTGTTGAGATCATTAGAATAATCATCCCAGCTGTTGCTTACTATGCCGGTATTTTAGTCGAAGAATTTTCTTCAAAATTAAATATTCTAGAGAACCTTGAACAAATTTCTATCCCTATCTTCAATATTTTCGAATTCTTGTAAAACTAATACTGAAACAAATGGATCTCTGTAAGATTTCCTTTCTAACCTATGTTGTTACCAAGCATAGCAAGTACTATTTTGAGTTTGCTAAGATAGCAAGATTCTTGTTAAAGTGATCGTGTTGCTCAAAATCGTTGATCAGAATACCAATAAATCATATCTTGTTATGATGGTAATATCTTTCTCCTAGCAATATTGCTATTTCCAAACATAATCGACCTGATTATCTGTACAAACTTCTTGATATCAAACAGTAAAACAGTTCCGTGTCATTTGTTCATTGGCCACCGGAAGTAAGTACTATATCGAAGTAAACTTCTTGGAATCTACAAACCGGAATCGAATCGAAGGCAATAAACTTTCGATTACTGTTCATATAGACTAACTGTACACCTCGTTCACGACCAAGACGGCAACTTGCAACGACTGGAAATGAGAAAAACTGCAAACCAACCTGTCCCAAGAGAGACCTAGGAGGCCTTAGGGTCTCCTCCTCCTGCCTTATCATGGCCCTTCTGACCCTCGCAAGTAACGGCGAGTCCTTCAGGCTGACCGGCTGTTCGGTAGATGGCATTCCTCTGTTCATGTCACCTTGCACCCACATCCCGTTCACATAGAAATTATCGAACACAAGATGTAACCACTGTTCACTTGATGAATATGTCGCGGCGACGTTCGTAGGATGTCGCAGAACATACGCGCTCGGTTGTATCCGATGAGCTGTCGTGTCTAGCCTCTCCAAAGTATGAGGAGGACTGCTTGCTTGCGCTGTTTGTAGCATGCGGTGTGCATTTTCCCGTTTCGACTTTATGGTGGGAGGAGAACGTGCGCTCACTGTTCTTTGATAAGATCGCTTCTGAAATGCATCCTGATCTTGTGCGATAACCTCGGTGCACCTAGAGAGTATACGTTGTATACTGTTCTGAGTCGATTCAGCTGTTTCTGCTGGGTACAAGTGGATTTGTTTAGGGCCGGTATTATAAAACTTAAATGAAAGTTATCTTTAACTCTAACTGACAGTTAAACTTTTGCTCAAAAATGTCGGAATTATAAAAGTCTCATTTTCTATGAAAAGTAGAAGGAAATAATTAAAGATTCTATAACAAATCTAACCACCAATTTCTGGGTTGGAAAGGCTGGATATGATAGGAATAAACAAATCCTTTAGTGACATATATTCGCACTATATTTCAGGGAGCTTAATGGATTGTGGTTTCCATAAAAATAGAATTACGGATTTGAGGGATAGTTGCAATGATCAATTTTGAATTCTTATACTTTTTGCAATATGCAGGGAATGTTTGGGTATTTATTCGGTAACCTAACTAAAAAAACTACTTCCACTAATGAATATATTGGAAATGAAAGCTTAAAAAGAAAAACTTTGGCAATAATGAGATACATTCAATTCAGGAATTATTGAACAATTACAATAAAATTTGTCCAAATCCAATTAGGTACGAAATTTTTTTTACAAATACTTCACTCTTCTCCAACGGGCAAGTACTTTCAACTGACACTGGGAGTGGTAATAATCTCAACACTTAATTTGCAAAAATTGTCATTCAATTAAAAAATATGGTAATGTTTTATGTAGCTCCGGGTTGTCGAGCCCTGATATCTAGAATTTGTACACGGCTACCAGTTTGGCCATTATTATGAGAAAAGTATCCATTGCAATTGTGATGATTTCCTTTCATCTTAAAAGTTAAATAATGTGTATAAATTATTATGATTCATTACGCCTTTACAACTTTTATCTGTTATATTAGGCACCGAAAAGAATAAATGCCAATGATTTTTTTTTTCATTTACATCTTATAATAGTTGAACAGAAAGAGTAATTGATATTTTCATTACAATAATATGCCATGATGAACTCTCGAGATTGGATTCTTACTCGAGTGAGGTTTATAGCAGGCATTTTGATGTAAATAGATAATAAGTATGCAATTTTCCATGGGATATTTCTGATAATACAGTCAGTATAGTTGATTTGTGAAAACCCCTAAAATCTCCAGCAACTATCTAGAAAGAACAAGATGCATAAACTCTGCGTGTAGCAATAAATTTGCATCACTACGAATATGTATTCCATTACAGGCGTACAGTGTCCAGAAAAGACAGAGAATCTGTGGAAAAAAACGATTTAACTTTAACTTTAACTATAATTGATACCCAAACCACCAGATAAAGATAACCCTGCAAATCCAGCTTTAACTGGAAATTACTGCTTAATTTTCAGTTAAAGTTAAAGATAACTTTCAGTTAAGTTTTATAATACCGGCCGTTAGTAATACATTTTTCACTAGCAGTGGGAAATAGAAGTTTCCCATTAGGTTTGCCCCACTAGAACACGATGTTGCAGGGGAAAACAATCAAGATTATTCAAAGAATATTATCAAACTTAATGAACACATAAATGGTTGCATAAAAAAACATTTATTGTTGGGAATTTTCACCTGACTTTTTCCCTCGACGTAATTTCCACCAATCAGAAACGCGCAGTTTTGAATTACAAATGGTTTCTAGGTTGAAAAACTGTTTGGCAGGAGCTGTCAGCAGTTTATTCGAGTTCACCCACTGCAAGACTTGTCAGTTGTTGTCACCAAAAATTACTATACTTTTGAAAACCTATACACAATTCATGCAGAATAATCTGTTACTCATGAAATAGTCTTGTCAAATACCGTTCGGGCATCTAATTTTTCCTGTGAAAAAAATCGAAAAAACACATTGCAAAGTGATATTTTTTAACAAAAAGCATTCGTGCAGGTGCAAAAATCCTCGTCTTCGATTCGGATTTTTGTTGCCACCAGCTTTCATGCTTCTTGTTAAAATATTTCTCAGCAACGTGTTTTTTCGATTTTTTTCGGAAAAATTAGATGCCCTTATGATATTACTTACGAAAAATTATACAATTTCTTCGTAACTGTCCTAAGAGATCTACACTACATGATTGATATGGAGGTTTTAGGTATCTTTTGGAGCTAATTGCTGAGAAACGAGTGCTGCCTAAAGTTTAGAGCTTTTTACGCGCTTCTATTGGGAAGGGTAGAATGGAATCGGTAAAATCCAAAATGAAAAATTTGTTGGAAAAAAAATTTTTTCGAAAAAATTCCTTCAAGTTTCAATGGAATTTGGCGAAGACCTCGAAGTAACAACAATTCGACAATAGTGTCTCTTCATTCAATTTGATTATTTTCAAAAGAAATAGGAAAAAATGTGTGAAATTTCGTGACCATTTGGAATTTTTAGATTATATCCTCAATATCTCAAAATGAACTGACGGTATCAAGATTGAAATTCATTGTTAGTTGTGGAATACCGACGCATAACATTATGCAGAATTTCGTGAGGATGTTACAGGTAGAGATTTAAAAAAATATTTTTTCGAGAATTTTTTAGATTTCAGTTGAAAAATGTTGTTTTTTCGAAAACGATCTAAGAGCTTGCGATTAACCTTGGCACAGCATTTGAGGTCACTTTTCACGACAGTTCTTCAAATTTCAGTTCGATTAGATCTTCAGGGATGTTGAAAAAAATTGCAACTTTCATGCTTCTCTCTTCGGTATCATTGGCATTCCAGAAATAACTCAAAGAATACTGATCCGATCATAATGAAGCTTTGATTTTTCATGATCGCAATCTAAAAAATTACAATTTTCATTTCTATTATTTTGTTTAAAGCAATCTTCTAATCGCATAGTTCTCACGAAATTCTACATGAACTTCCAAGCTGTCATTTTTCAATCAGTATTGGATTTCCATACGATCCAATCTGTATTTTTGGAAATATATATTAGGATTCAGTTATTCTGGAACAAACAACTAAATTTCAAATAGATAAAGTCGGGGAAATTTTACATTCCCGAAAAATAGATATCGGATGGAACTCAAATTTGGCACATTATTGTTGAATATAAACTTCTGTGCCAATTCTTTTCGAATCTGATGGATGTTCAAGAAATAAAAATTTGGAAGATTTTCGGATTTTTTTCAAGTTCTAATATCACGATCCCTGAGAAATTCGATTTGAAGTTGAATGCCAATATTGTTCATCCGACCACAAAGTTTCTTATCTCATTAATAACTTCTTGAGATATAGGGGATATAGAATCAGGATTCCAAACGAGTATTACCCCGAAACCGTTCGGCCGATTTAGTTCAAAAACGAACTCAGCCGTCACATTTCGATTCGCACCCTATCCTCAAAGTTGCTAGTCGCTAGCTCATTTCATCATTATCCTGTCTACTGCTGCCGAACCGAATTCTCAACCTGTGGGTCCAACCTAGTCTTTCAAAGTAATTAGACATCTGAGCAAGAATATGACGTTATCAAAGCGCCTAGAACATGAACTCAATTATTCTCGCATCTGAAATTTTTCTGTGCAAACAATACGTTCAAAAAGAACTGCACAGTTTTCTCTTAGCTTATTAATGAAGAGATATGATGCAACTTCACTAATATTTCGAGGTAATGTTGATCACAGATGTCCAAGTTTATAATAATGACGTTTTACATCCATAATTTCAACTGTGACTTACAGTAAACAATACTATACAGTGCTGCATGTACAGTGCGCGTCAAAATTATGGAACAAATTCATTTTCTCAGAAGAAAAATATTTGGCAACAAAATCCTAATACAGGTCGATTTTTGTTTCACTTTTACCAAATTTTTATGCATTTTTGAAGGATTTTTGTTACACTCTGTGCGATCCCCATCAATCCTCTAAATTTTAAAGGTCCTTATATCTTCTTTACAGGCGAAAAAAAATTTTTTTTGAAAAATCAGTGACTTCAAAGCGGTTTTCAGTATGTGCACTTTGTTATAATATATGGCTCATTTACTTTAAGACGATGGTACCTGATGAAATTTGTCACCGAATGAAAGTCGGCCATTACAGTTTTGTTCATGCACAACTTTCAACCTCTCCGATCCCTTTAAAGGAGAAAAAATTTTTTTTTCACATGAGGGGTTTGAAAGGGGTTGAAAGTTGTGCATAAACAAAACTGTAGTGGTCGACTTTCATTCGGTGACAAATTTCATCAGGTATCATCGTCTGAAAATGAATGAGCCATGACAAAGTGCACATACTGAAAACCTCTTTGAACTAACTAATTTTTCAAAAAAAACATTTTTTTTGAAAATTTCTGCACGCCTGTAAAGAAGATACAAGGACTCCTCCAAAAAAGTACCACATGACCTACTTTCCCAATTCACAAAATTTAGAGGGTTGATGGGGATGGCACAGGGTGCAACAAAATCCTTCAAAAATGCATATAAAATTGGTAAAAGTGAAACAAAAATTGACCTGTTTCAGGATTTTGTTGCCAAATATTTTTCTTCTGACAAAAAGAATTTGTTCCATAATTTTGACGCGCATTGTATAGATCTCCGGAACCATTGGTCGGGTTATGCCCATTCACTGACATGAAGTTCTCATTTGCACCTCAAACCTTAACTGAAAATTTTCAGTCTTCAGTCTTTCCTTTCTCTAGTAATTCACCTTCAGTACAAATGAGCAAACCCGATGATTCTTGAGCTTCTCCCCGATCTATTGCACAATATTCCTCTCTCCCCTTCATCTCTAGCCGAATGCATCATGAATTTTCATTCGGAGTTACTTCTATTCGGATCTGTTATTCACCAAACACAATTACTCCAAAATAGCGTTACCATAATAATTTTCTTATGCATCCAGCCTGCACTTCATGAATGGGAATTTGCTTCAACCGGTGAAGAACTGGGTCGTTTAATGAATAATATACGATGAACGATGCGAATCGATAGCGAAATTATACTGTTGTAATTCTGGGACCGGTAGAAACTTAAAACCGTTGAAGCATATACCGAGTCAGTTTCGGCATCCTTTGAAAAAAATCGTGAAATGCATTGTCGAAAAGTGAAACTGTATTCAATGCTTTTAGTAATGAATTCAGTTCTTTTGAATGAAACTGTACAAACTAAATATCATATAATACATGTATGGATTGAAGGATATTTTTGGAGGATTCTGCATAATTTTTCCAGGTTTTTTCTTAGTCTTCATTCCCAATATCGAAAAAAGAACTATTAAAATGTATTAAGGCCAATCGGTAACACAATAACTTCCAAAAAAAAAGCAAGAAAAGCACTGCCGTGAAGGCAGAGCTGCTTTGACGCGCATGTTCAATGTAGATGTCCGCTTCGGCAACGAATTTGAACATGCGCGTATGCCTTCACGGCAGAGCTTTTTCTAGATTTTTTCTCCATAAATTACTGGATTTCGATTCGATCTAATCTGTATTTTTGAAAATATTGGAAAAATAAAATTTTGAATGGGTATATCTACAGAATAATTGAGCGGGTTGTACCCATTCGCGAATTCGACCTTCGTAATCAAACCCCAAACCTACTCTACAAACATCGAGTTTCTAAGTTGTTTCTTTCGGAAGTTATTGTGTTTACGCAGTCGGCCGTTAGGCCGACCTTAATTACGAAGGCCGAATTCGTGAATGGGTAAAATCCACCCAATGATTCCGCAGCTATGCCCATTCAAAATTTTATTTTCCCAATATTTCCAAAAATACAGATTAGATCGAATTGAACTCCAGTGCTTTATCGAAAAATAACAGTTCGAAGGTTCATACAGAATTTAATGAGGATAATATGATGAGAAGATCACAGAATATTAAAACTTTGAAATAAATAGATTTGAATTTTTTTTTTAATTGTTCTGATGACACGATCATCACGAAATTTTGCACAGTGTTGTCATTCAACATTTCCAAACTAGCTGCGAAGTTCATCACGATTGAAGCAGTATTTCTCGATTTATACCAAAAAAACCAATGATATCGAGAAGAAAACCTCGAAATTCCACATATTTTTTCCAAATATCTCCGAAACTGATGGCAGTATCGGATTGAAATTTGGCACACTGCTGTGAAATATGAAGTTCAAAGTACAAACGAAATAACTCTCGAATATGAACAATAGTTTTGAAAAAAAAATTGTTTCGAGAAAAATTTGAAAAAATTTTTGTTAAAATTTAGTAACAATACAACTTCGACGAAATTCTTCTGAATGTCGCGCATCGTCATGTTTCAACTTACTGACAGGTTTCAATTCAATCGCTGCAGTTGTTTCTGAGATATGAGGAAAATAACCTCAAAATTTCAAATTGCTATAACTCCGAAACTATTTGGCCGATTCGGCCCATTAACGAACTTAACCTTCGTATTTTGAAATGCAATGCCTCTGTACGCCCGTTATCGTGGTGACAGCCGGCCGGCCGGACAGAATCGTTTTTTACATCGGTTTCGTCATCAGTAAGTCCAACCTAGTCTTTTAGACCATTTTCGGCTGAATCATCGAAAATAACAGACATTTGAACAAAACGATAGCACGCTGTTCCCCTAGAACATGCGCGCAAAAATGACTTAGAAACTCGATATTTGTGAAGTAGGTTTGGGGTTTAATTATGAAGGTCGAACTCATGAGTGGGTAAAATCCGTCCTATGATTCCGTAGATAAACCCATTCAAAATTTTATTTTCCCAAGATTTCCAAAAATACAGATTAGATCGAATTGAAATCCAGTACTTCATCGAAAGATGACAGGTCGAAGGTTCATACAGAATATCGCAAAATATTGAATAACAGAAAAAAATTGAAATATTTTTTCGAATTGTTTCAATGACACAATCATCAGAAAATTTTGCATAAAGTTGTTCAGCAGTATTTTCAATCTAGTAACCAAGTTTCATGATTATTAAATCAGTACTTTTTGAGTTATTTCGGAAAAAAC
The DNA here is from genome assembly GCA_958510865.1 of Myrrha octodecimguttata. NCBI lineage: Eukaryota > Metazoa > Arthropoda > Insecta > Coleoptera > Coccinellidae > Myrrha > Myrrha octodecimguttata. The sequence goes on from OY294057.1 coordinate 72,155,086, forward strand.
AACGATACCGAAGAAATTTGACATATTTTTTCCCAATGTCTCTGAAAATAATAACCTTATCGGATTGAAATTTGTGTTCCCACGAATACAGGGAATATGATGAACACAATTCTTATGTAATTCGACGGTTTAATTAAAAATTTGAACGCTACAGTGTCTACACCGGTTGAGTTTGCTAAGCACGATCCAATGGGTCGTTTAATTCAAAAATTATAAATTGCGACAGTTGAGTTCGTGCTCTCCATAATCATACAGGTTGAGTTTTTAAGTTGTACATTAATTTCAATCGTGGATTCGTCTCATCAAATTGAGCTCTTTTCTGCAAGCATGTTCTGGGGAACATTTTCGAATTTCGAGCAGAAAATGTTCTCAAACGACTAGGTTGGACTCACTGATGACGAAGTCGGTGTCGAAAATGATTCTGTCCTGCCGACGGCGGTCCGTCCGTAGGCACGATTACGGTCGAACGGAGAATCCTATCGACCTGAAACTTTCAGGGTTGGTTGCATTTCAAAATGCGACGGTTAGGTTCGTTAATGGCCAAAATCAGCCAAACGGTTTCGGAGCGTTTTAAAGTTTTGACGTGATAATTCGGGAACTACTGAAACGATTGGATCGAAACTTGGCAGTTAGTTGGAGTACAACAGCGTGAAACTTTTCGCAGCATTTTGTTGAGATCATACCTTCAGTGAATCTTCAAAAAATTTTTTTTCAAATTTTTTTTCGAAATATTTTTTTTGTCTCGAACTGTTCATCACATTCGAAAAAGAATTCAGCGCATACTTTAAGCTCCATATTTCACAGCAGTGTACCAGATTTCAATTCAAGCTATCAGCTTTGGAGATTTCGGAAATTTCTTGATTTTCTTCTCGATATCGTTGTTTTTTCCGGTATAACAAAAGAGGTACTGATTCAGTCATGATGAAACTTCGTAGCTTGTTTGAAGATGCTAGAAGACAACTCCGTGCGAAATTTTGTGATGATCGTGTCATTAGAACAATTTAAAAAAAAATTTTTTTTTTCAAATATTCAACGTTCTGTGATCTTCTTGACATGTAATCAATCCTCATTAAATTCTTTATAATCCTTCGAACTGTCATTTTTCGATAGAGTACTGAATTTTAATTCGATCTTCTCTCTATGTTTGGAAGTATTGGGAAAATGAAATTTTGAATGGGAGATGCGGAATCATTAGGTGGATTGTACCCGTTCATGAATTCGGCCTTCGTAATTAATGTCAAGACTTTCTCTACAAGTATCGAGTTTCTGAGTTGTTTCTTCCGGAAGTTATTTCCTAACGGCCGAACGTAAACACAATAACTTCCGAAAGAAACAACTTAGAAACTCCATATTTGTAGAAAAGGTTTGGAAAATTTAAACTTTTCACTATTCAATTTTTCATCCCTGATGTGGCAAATTATCAGATTTGTATCGAATGAGTCAAACTAGCTAAATTCCTTGTACCCGATGATTTGTAGAGTGCTGTGTTCTACCTGTTTTCTTATTGACAGTTTTACAGACATTGAACTTTCTCCAGCATCCAAGTCATTCAAACCGATTAATTGAATGTCATATTCCACACCCAAGTGAAATAAATTCACGCAGTTTAAATGATTTGTTGAGTTTTGTTTCGTCACGTAGTAAAACCCGATGTGAACCTTCAGATGAACCAGAACCATTTTTAACCGCTGTGTTAATTGTGGTCCATTTGTAATTTATCTCTACCTACCACCTTTCTGTCCCTTATCCACAGGAGGTCCGCATGAGAAACTTGAAAAAGGGACCAGAACGTGATTTGGTATTCATCTAGTTATTACTCTACAACGCTCATCCCGTTTGTTCGGAGAAGTAGTTAATGGTTAATTAAACTTTAACCGGAAATACCAATCATTTTCGTAGAATGAAGAAAAACTATATCGGAATTTTCCAGATTTTTTTTTCCAGGAATTTGATATTCGGATGATTAATTTATATCCTTTCATTTCATTTCCAAAGTCGCTGTTCAAATTCAAAGGCAACGCATGTATACAGATATCGGCCCCGCAAACTCTTGCTTGACTTTCGGAAAAAAATGGACTATGAACAGAATATTAATTAACCAGAATTTCTTCATCACTTAGTTGAAGCTAATATGTCAAAATGAAAAATTTCACACATTTGACCGAAATAATGAAGCCTTCATATCCATAGAGCCAACGAGAAAAATTCTAAAAAATCTGGAAGAGCACTGACGTGGGGTGGGTAGCTTTTACGCGCTTGTTCAAATTCTAACTATTAGATCAACACGAAATTTTGCACCTACTTGGGTGTGGACAATCTCCACCTGATTACGAAGTTTCAATCTGATTGCATTGGTACTTCTTGAGATATTACGGAAATAACGATAAATTTCCAAGTAACAACGAAATTTGGCACATTTTTTTCCTTATATATCCGAAAGTAAATATTGGATCGAATCGAAATTTGGAACATTGTTGTTAAATATTGACTCTAAGGTTTGTGCCAAATTCCGTTGAATTCTAATCAATGTTTCCAGAGAAAAAAGAGTTTCCTCAAAAATTTTGAAATATTTTTTTTTAATTTTCTTTCTGCTGGATCCACAAGAAATTTTGCTTTTAGTTGCGCGTTAGTATTTCAAAACTGTTCACGAAGTTTCAATTCGATGGAGTGAGTACTTCATGAGACATCGAGTCTTTTCGTTCGAAAGTTAGAGCACATACGGCGGACGAACAGAATTGAATTTGAAATCGGTTTTTTCTTCAAGAAGTTCAACAACAATTTTTTCGGCTCAAAAATCGAAAATTACAGACATCGTGTCAAAATGATAACGCGCTGTTCCCTAGAACAAGCGCGTAAAAAGGCACTGATGTGAAGCAGCTTTTACGCGCATGTTCAAATTTGTGACAGAAAAAATGTTTTTTGGGAGAGGGAGAAATCAAGAAATTTTTCACCCTCTTTGCATCAGCATTTGCCTAATCGTTACCGATTCATTCCAGAAATAACAATTATACTGAGGAAAATAACACGACAATAGAGAGTTTTTAAGCCATTTAATATTTCCGTTATCGTTATTCTGAGCAAGCGTAGATGAGTATTTCCGCTTCGTCAACTTTTTTTACGATAACGGATTCGGTAATTTACGGATGAATAACGTTGTTGTTATGGGTATTGTTATCGTAATTGTCAAATTAACATATCACAAGGACAAATATCCGTCGATAAATCATCGAATATTCCCTCTTGATCAGAACTAATCATCCAATCAACCAAAACATCTACACCGAAGAAGCGGATCCAAGGAGAATGACTACAGCTGTTTCACAGTTGTTACTGATCTTCAGGTCAACTTGCCTCAGGTAAAACCGCAGAGGGACCCGATACTTGTCACCTTTCAGATGGACCGCTGCAGTTTAACAACGTACAGCGCGCCATCTTCTGGGAGAATCTTGCGAATCCAACCTTCGAATGCAGAACACTTTGATCGATGTGCATGACGTTCATCCATAAGTCGTATCATGGTCCCTGTTTCTAAGATATTGCAGTTTCACAAACACCATCACGACATGGAAACGCTCGGTTCATGTAGATTCCCACAAGACGAAAACGTCGAACATCTAACAAAGATAGGAATTGGTTTAACGGAGTAGAAAGAGCTCCAGTAATAATAAACTAACATAATTACGAGGACAAATATCCGTCTATAAATCAATAAATATTCCACCCTGATCAGAGCTAATCATCCAATCAACCAAAACATCCGCACTGAAGAAGCGGATCCAAGGAGAATTACTACAGCTGTTTCACAGTTGTTACTGATCTTCAGGTCAACTTACCTTACCTTACCGCTTCTTCGGTATAGATGTTTTGGTTGATTGTATGATTAGCTCTGATCAAGGGGGAATATTTGTTGATTTATCGACGGATATTTGTCCTTGTGGATTGTGCTAATTTATTATGACTGGAGCTCTTCCTTCTCCGATAAACCAATTCTTATATTATTGTCAAACTTTCCAGCTTTTCGGAAATTAGATGATTACTGAAATATTTGATATTCAGCTCGGAATAGAAACTGTTTTTCACCCTGAACTGACTGTGAATTCGTTGTATTTTTTTATTTCGTAGTATTATTGTTCGAAATTTGAATACTAGATTTAAAAATTCTGAATCCTCATAACTATGAAATTCAAACTTAGTATCCGAAAACGTGTAATATGTTTAAACAGCCAGTATGTGCCGCCCAATTCAAAAATCATTATCTCGTTCAAAATTAAAATGTTCGATATTGATTGATTTTTTCCTGTACACTTATAGATAGGAAAATTCGTAATACAGTTATAAAAATAAATGCAAAACACCTATTACAGGCATTTGGCAATACGATAGCACTCTGTTTTCTAGCACAATGGCAAAAAAAGATATAATATAGCTCCCGCTGAAAACAACGGATTCCCTTAGGCATCTGAAACTGATCAATCATGCTTTCTGTATGTCTCATTCCTCCTCCGAAAACCAATATTCCCTAATCTACTCATGAATTCTGACAGAGTCCGTTTAATAACATCAGCTCAACTCCACTAATTAATTTACGAACTCTGTTCAGATTATCCAGATTTCTTGATTAAATATAAAATTTCCAACTTTCATCAGTAACTAACTACTGACTGCAGAAAACACACTGAAATAGAAAATATCAGGATAATCCCATCAGACATCAACTTCGCTGATTAGTATCTTTTTTGGGTTTCTCTCAGAAAAATTGGAATACATCTCATTCTCTGTTGGGATAGCAGCTGTGTGTTAACTAAACTTTGAAACAAACATAAATTAGGGAAACCAAATGCACAATAGGAGTTGAACAATAGCGTTGTGGTTATGCAGAGGATATCAAACTTTCCTTTCATCAACTGGCTTAGATGTTTCGAAAATATGTTTAGTTATGAACAGTGAGAAATGATAAGAGGAATTTTTTCTTTCTGCGGCGTAGATTGAATCGTTCTGACTGAATATCATATAAAGGGTTTTCCAATAAGAGGTGTTATTTTGAATAGCCCGCTATTTCGGTAGATGTCACTTTTGAAGCTGTCATTTTTTGACATTTGACGAGTAGAAACTACGCCATTAATAAAAATGGAACGATACACGCTTCAACAACGCATTGAAGTTATTAAAATTCACTATAAAAATGGTGAAAATTTGGCAGGGACGGTTCGTAAAACTCGAACATTTTTGGGTCGTCGTGAAGCACCTTGTCGAACCGTAATAAAGAAATTGGTGGAAACATTCGAGCTGTTGGAACAAGTTACTGATGTGAAGAATGAAACCCGTGCACGTCGCTCAAGAACAACCAAGAATATTGCTGCTGTAGCCGAAAGTGTTGAAGAAAATCCAGGTTTGTCCGTTCCTCGTCGTTCTTTGAAATGAGGCATTCCACAAACGTCATTACACCGTATTTTGCATTAATATTTGGGTCTTAAGGCTTATAAAGTTCAGTAAACACAAGAACTTAAGCCGGCCGATCATCAACAACGTCGTGTCTTTGCTGATTGGGTCGTTGAAATGCATGAAAATGATCCGGAATTCCATCGAAAAATCATCTTGAGTGATGAGGCCCATTTCCACCTCGGTGGCTTCGTCAACAAGCAAAATTGTCGCATCTGGGGCTCGGAAAACCCAAGAGTTATTGTTGAAAAGCCTCGCTATCCTCAACGTGTGACTGTTTGGTGCGGTTTATGGTCCGGCGGAGTCATTAGTGCTTACTTTTTCGAAAATGAGGCTGGAGCAACAGTTACGGTGAATGGATTGCGCTATCGAGAGATGATTAATGATTTTTCATGGCCGGAATTGGATGGTATTGATCTGGACAACGTTTACTTTCAACAAGACGGCGCTACGTGCCACACAAGCAACGAAACCATTGATCTTTCGCGGGAAAAGTTTCCGGACCGTTTTATCTCTCGAAGAGGTGATCACAATTGGCCACCGATATCTTGTGATTTAACACCTTGCGACTTCTTCCTTTGAGGCCACGTGAAAGAGAAGGTCTACGCCAATAGCCCAGCGTGGATTCAAGACCTCAAAGATGGAATTCGTGAGGCTATCGAGGACATAGGGCAGCCACTTTACGATTTAGTTATGGAAAATTTCATTAAACGAATATGGTCCTGTAAGCGTGGTCGTGGTGGTCATTTGCCTGATGTTATTTTCCACTATTAACGGCATAGCTTCTTCCTTATAATGAAATAAACATTCAATCATTTATATTGAAAAATGGCATTTTTCTTTGAATATCAAAATAACACCTCTTATTGGAAAACCCTTTAGGTCTTTTGCACGTAAGATTAGGTCGAGCGCCATGAAGAAGAATCCATAGTCAAATTCAATTTTGTCCGTCCGTCCGTCCTTATTTGCTCTAACTTTCGAAGGAAAGGACCTAGCGACTTGAAATTCTCAGATTATGTTTGAAGTCCAAATATCTCGATTAAGTCGCTTAATGGGTAAAATCGGTTGAATAGTTTCGGAGTTAGGGCCATTTGAAATCTTAAAGTTCATTCCCCGTTATCTCATGAAAAACTGATTCGAGCAGATTGAAACTTTGTGGAAAGTTTTATAATCCCAATGCGCAACTTAGTGCGAAATTTCGTGTGGATCTAGTGGTAAGAAAATTCCAAAAAAAGATTTGTTCGAAAATTTCTCGAATTTTTATGGAAATGTTTTTTCTCTGAAAATATTGAATAAATTTCAACGGAACTTGGCACAAACCTCAGAGTCAGTGTTATTCAACAATGTTCCAAATTTCAGTTCGATCCTATATTCTTCCGGAGATATAAGAAAAACAATATGTCAAATTTCGTTGTTATTTGGAATTCATACATTATTTCTGCAACATCTCAAGAAATACATATACAATCAGATTTAAACTTCGTAATCAGGCGAAAGACACGAAAGCGCAACTCGGTACAAAATTTCTTGGCGATCTAATGTTTAGAATTTGAACAAACGCGTAAAAGCTGCTGACCTCCCGTCAGTGAGCTTTTCTAGAATTTTCGTTTTTAGAATCGATCATTCTACCCATAAGAATACTGAAACAATTTTATCGCCGTCAAATATTTCGATTTTCAAGGAGAAACCGATCTTTCAATTTTCATTTTACATAAAGGAAGTTTAAACGATCTAAAGTTCGCGGTATTCCGTGAGGTAACATGTCATATCCACTCTCTCTCTTCTCGAACACATTCTACCCTACCAAGCCAACGGACAGCATAGGTTGTATCGATTGTATAATTTTGCGATTACGTATGACGTAGGAGACGATCTACCGCATTTAATTATTTCTAATTCTTATGTCTGAGAGACCTTTTCTCAATGTTTCTGCCATCTAGATGGGAATATTCTATTCGAGCCCAATTTTATTACAAATTACGTTGAAGCGATTTGAAATCGAATTTCAATCGGATGGATGTATTTCAAATCAAACAGTTCAATACAATATCAATCATGGAAACATTAAAACAATTCATGAAAAAGCCAATTCGATGTTTTGAAACCAATGCAAATATTTAGAGCTAGATTTAAAAATTTCATACATTTCAATCACGAATAAGAATGAAAACAAGTATCATCAACTCTGATACAGAGTGAAAAAAATCTACGAAAATGAATCGATAATCCACAAACAAATTCTAAGAATAGCAATATCCATCGAGAACAATCCCAATTATTGAATGTGATTCTTTATAAGAAAACTTCCGAAAAAAATCAGATTCTTAAACACGAAATGATTTGAGGTCTTTACATTTAAAAAACAGAATTTAAAATTTGTATATATAATAATCCTGTATTCAGGGAGAATCCTATAATATCAAAGGATGGGAAACGTGAACACAAGAACAATAAAGAGCAGATCAAGTACGTCCAACTAATAAAACTCACATGCAATATTTCGAAAATTCAAAATCTTGAAGAGTTGAAAAGTCAACTTGTATTTTACTAAATAACTAGAATAATTTCGACCTGTTCGATAGAAATATTCCATATTAGGCCAACTTCGTCAGGAAAAGAGGATCAAGTAAAGAAGACCTGCATTTTTATTTCGGCAAAATTATTGGATTTCAAAAAAATTTGGATAATATAATTATATATATAATATATTATAAGATTTCAACTGAATTATCTGATCAAACAGTTTGATATAGATCCAAAAATTATAGTATGTATTGTTATTCATAACTCAGAAATAATTTGTAGAAACAATTATTTTTATTTTGTTTACCACTTCTGATACAGATATTGGTATGGAAGGCCCATAAAGTTCGTTAATTGAGCTTAATGCATTCAGGAATTTCAGTTTTGAATTGATCTATTTATGGACCTCGACTGTAAAGTATTATTTTCAATAATGAAACGAACTTCATAAAAATCACAAAAAACAAGGTATATTTCGACAGTTAGATAATGACTTTTCAATTTTTTCTGTCAAGTTTTTGAAAGCAAGAATGCGGAATATTATTTTTTTTCAATTTGAAGAAGTATTTTCTTGAGAAACACCAAAGCAAAAACATTATATATTCTCAATATCAATCATTCGACCGAAAAAAAAATAAATTGCAACCTGAAAAGCTCCGTAATATTCTCAGTATTGTAGGTATGCTTAATCACTTACTTTGAACATGAAGATTAATTTCTTTTTCATACCAAACGTTGTAAGCTCTACACGTAATTTCCTTTACCCACTTTTTAAATGACAGATTTAATTAGACTAGAACGTAGAACAGTGGAGAATCATTTTGGAGGACAAACGAATTATTCCACGAAATCATCTACAAAGAAGGAAACGAGAAAACAACTTCCTCATGGCGAACACGAAAATGAAGTTTTGTACTAAATGAGATCTTACTCATCTCGTTGAATACCACCAAATACGAAATCAATTAAGTCATTCAAAAGTTAAATGTACTGCGTGAAGAATAAAAGCTGTATCTAGGAATTAGAGCTCAAATTTTCAATCATTACAGCAGCATTAGTGAACATGAAAGTGAACAGCTTATGTTCAATTTACAGGAGATAATTAAAATGACATTAAGTGAAGTGCTTCCATTCATTTTTCAGGATATATCGCAGGTATGATGGTATAACCTCAAATTTCTTTGAATTGGGATTTCTTAGTTTTTTGTTTGATAATTTTATAAATTTTATTAAGAAACAAAATATACCTAGTGTTAATTCCAAGAATACAGTTGAAAATTACTCTGTTGAAAATAACTTAAATCATAAATTTTTGAAAGTTTTTTATTTACCTATACATTATAGAAGTTGACTTCCAATTCAATCGAACGAACAATAATCAAATCAGAAACTATAACAACAGCTTTTATTACACAATCAATTCTATTAGAATTTATATAAATATTTAACAATTAAATCCCACATATAACTCTCTCAAAACTAATTTTGTGAATTCTCGAAGAATTTTTAATTATTTACATGAAGTAGAGCTGAATATTCTGATGCTGTAAACGTCTCAATAACTTCTATCTACATATTATTATTAAGGAGCACAAGAAGAATTTTATGCATTCTATTTTGGAAATAACTTAATCTATACCTTCCCAAAATGAATGTTTTCATTCAGTTTCAAAATCAACTTTATCAGCTATGCTTGAACATTTCACGAATAGTTTAAATCTTAGGAGTTTTCCAGTCTATGAGTGAAATATCTTTACCATCAACTGAATGAAGTACTCAAGAATACATTTTAACTGAAAAAATTGAGCCTCAAATAGCAATTATCAACTATTCAATCCTATCTTTAAAAAATATTGTTTCATATAATTTTACTATTTTATATCGCTTTGTTCTTAATCGTCTATTCATTCAATGTTGTAAATTTTGAATGCTGTTCTCTTTTGCAGTTTGTGCATAATATTATGGTATTCTAATATCATTATATATTTCAATAAATTCTATCAAATCAATTTCTTGTCAACAGATCTGTGCAGAACTTATATGGAAAGAAATTTGGAACAAATTTGAAGCATACAAATTTTCTGTACATATCTCAGGCTTCTCTGGACCAGAATAATTCATGAGATATTGGTTATATCCCTCAACCATTTATCTCAAATGAGGTGGCAATTGTTGCCTCCAAAATTCTTGCCTTGCATTCAGGTATTCCACCGTTTCTTGTACATTTTTCACTATGGTATCATCATCTTCCTTGAATTTACATCTGATATCTGGATTTCTCAGCAAATTATCGAGGTAATCCTTATCAGCACCGAGTTCCCTCAATAATCTACTACTTTTTGAAGATTTAGCTCTACTGACAGGAGTGACCCTCTTGCTTGACATTGAATTGGAAGTACCAGTCCTTTGAGTAGGAAGTTCAGAATTTTGTTTGGACTCCCTCCTCGATCCAAAAAGTGTTGGTCCACCGATAGCATTCTCAATTGCTTTCTGAGATTTGTGAACTCCAAGTTTGAACTGCTCGTGGTCAGGACGAATGTGGAGACCTCTGTGGAAATACATTAAACTATATTCAAAATTACCAAGGTAGTACAAGGACTCTGCTTTCTGATAAATGGCTTTCAGGAATTGTTTGTCGATACTGAGAGCCATTTCAGCATCTTCCAAAGCTTTCGCTGGCTGGCCAAGTAAGATGTAGCATTTGCTCCGTGAGACTAGGGCATTCTTCTCTGTGGGATTCAGCTCTAGAGCCTGAAATCATATCAAACAGAGTCAGAAGGTTTAGAAATAATTTATTGACATCATTTCGATATTACAACTCCTTTCATTTATTACAGACTTGAAATCGATTAAAGCTTATTTTGGCAGTATTCTGCAACATTTTGTAGGTTTTTACTGGGTTTTTCCTCCCAATATCTGAAACAAAACTATTGAAAATTAAGTGAGATTGTTTTGATGGAAAATGCCCTTGCGGACTGCAGGATTGAACTATGTGTCAAGGGGTGTTCCTTGGAAAATAGGTTGCCTCATAACATTACCAGAACAATACAAACGATAAACAAAGCGAACTCCTACGTTTCAGAGTCTAAATCTGACTCTTTCATCAGACAAACGAGAAAATAATCCTCTCGTTTTTCTGATGAAAAAGTCAGATTTTCACTCTAAAACGTCAAAGTTTGCCTTGTTTATTGTTAGTATTGTTCCGGTATTGTTAACCTGCACTTGGCTAATAGTCTATTCTACAACCTGCAAGGGCGCTTTCCATAAGACAAGTTTTATTTAATTCTTACTTATTCTGTTTCGAAGAGAGTGAAAACCCAGGAAAAACCTACAAAATGAGAATAATATTTCGTTCCAAACTCAATTGCTGCATTATTATTGTAACCGTTGTATGTATATGGAACTAAAAATAATATTCTGAAAAATTCCCAGGTTCAATTACTCCCAAAGTTCTCCACAAAAATATACATAAATCAACCCAGAAGCATAGTGGCCTTAGACCACTGAACTGCTCATTTGAAAGATGATGTGATTAGTCAATATTCATAAAGCTTTGTGCTTTGTGGAGAATTTATATAAGTATAGCCATAATTCCTAGTATTCGGATGATAATATTATCTCTACTTGACGCACGTTTCATTAATATTCATTAACAATAACAAAATTATCGGAATAAAATGACGAAGAAAAAATCAAATACTGAAAATAACCTATCCACGTCGGAATAAGATATTTGCTGAAGTGAGCGTATCGTGGTTCAAGATTACTGTACTGAATTAATCTTTTAGAAAACAAACATTGATTGTGAATGCTCCCATAAAATTATTGATACATGTAGAGCCAAAGAATCCAATTAAGTTTTCTCATCCAGCTTCTGCGGAATGAAGATAGGGAGTTTCAGAAATTCAGAACATATTTAGTTTATTCAACTGGCGAATATTTTGATTTTTAACTGCTGTAATCCTTTTTCAAACTTTTAAATCATTACCCTGAATGTATTCATGATTTTTCGAAAATGAATGGAACTAGCCAAAACATTGTGTATAAAAGTACTCCAAACGGTCTAAATTATTATTCATTTCTTGAATTTCCATCCCTTTCGTACCACCAAAAAACTGACAATCATGATATTTGACTGTTTAGATAAAGAAGCAGATATAAATCGATATACTCTTGTATCAAATATATAAAATTCTCGGCACGCCGTGGTAAATATTCTGTCCTTATAGAGCGAAAACTATAGTTAATTGTTGATATATCGTCAGATCTGCGTCCAATCAGCTCAACAGAAACTATCATTCGTTTCGCGAAAATCAGACTGATTCAGTAGTAGGTACTTTGACTAATAGCGTGAACAGATGATTTTATAACAAATTACCAACCTGTAGACCATTAGGAGGTGTCGTTTGGAACAAAAGTGTGTTTACGAATATATTCATTTGCAAGTCAATATATTCATGAGTTGCAGCGATATATTTATATTTCGTGCAGATATATTTGTTTTCTACAGAACACAATTCATGAACGAGTTGGGAGTTTTAGATATATAGGGTGAGTGTTCAAGTTGTACATTAATTTCAACCATAGATTCCTCTCATCAAATGAAACACTTTTTTCATTTATCATTTTTTTAGATTCGGTTCCAGCAAAAAGATACAGGCTGTTTAAATTTTCAAAAAAATCACTTTTTCTTTTTTAAGCTTTGATATGGTAACTCCGAATGAGATGAATTTTGGTGTGAAGTTTTCTTTAACTATTACACATATTCTTCAGTAATCACTTTCATCCTACTTCCAACAGTTTCCGAGTTATAGACTCGCCGTTTCATGAAACTATACAAAATTAGCATGAAGAATGCAGATAAAGTTTATCTCATGTCATTATAAGAATCTCCAATCATTTTAAAATACTTGATAATTGTTTATAATTTCTCCTAAAATGCAACGTTTTGCAGATATTCAACGTTGAATATTATAAAATCGGATGAAAATTCGAAAAATAACATTCATAGACATATAGCATCCAGGCACAGATGAAGGAGAAGAAGAAGAAGATTCAAAGACATAGAATAACATGTTATTATAAGTCTACAGAATATTTTCAGATTAATTGATTGATTTCATATAATTCATTTATAAATTTCGTGAAGAAGTATAATTATGGAGTTTTCAATATGAGAATGGGCGAGGATGGAATTGTGCGTAATCTTATGGTGGAATGAAATTGGATATTCCATGAACATCAAGTTGAAGATCAGTGTTTCAAGTCCAGTGTAGTGAAATGTTTTCCTTGCGATATAATCGCAAAAAGCCTCAAATCATAAGAGTTAAGTGAGTAAATGAGCTCAATCTTGTTTCTTTGAATTTCAAACCTTGGATTGGTTATTCTCCAGAAGAAATCACCGTAAGAGATACCTGTGGTGAACTTGCAAACAAAGGGCAGGAGTGTACTAGCACATTGAGAAATATTCAAATGCTTATAACTTTTTACCTGAGCCGAACCTGGAAAAATGGCAAATGAAAAAAGTGATGTTTGATGTGAGGAATCTATGGTTGAAATTGATGTACAATTTAAAGACTTATCCTGCACTTTGAGCGATGTTTAAATGCTTATAACTTTTTACCTGAGCCGAATATGGAAAAATGGCAAATGAAAGAAGTGTTTGATTTGATGAGACGTATCAATGGTTAAAATTTATGTACAACTTGAAGAATAACCCTATAAAAACATGTGAATATATTTATTATTTCGATCTTTCAAAAAACGCCACGAGATGGCGCACCGGAAGCATACAGTTTCCAGTATAAAGTGTCCAGTAATTTCGATTAAAATATCTCCATGTGGATGTATGTCAACATTACAAATAATAAAATTTCTGTCGCACAGCTATTCTTGCGCACACATTTGCTCAAATGCACAAATCATATGAAAATTAGAGACGAAACTCTCAACTCGTAAATATATTGTTTCCGGAAGAATTTAAATACATCGGGACGAAAATTTGATATATCAATATTAATTTTTCATATATATATATATAGGTGTAACTAATGAATATATTGACTCGAAAATTAGTATATTTGCGACCACACTTTCGTCACAAACAGCGCCTCATAGGCCATAGTCCATTTTCCATATTATATAATGATGAAAATGTCGATATGTAAATGGAACTTTATTTTTTCTATTTCGCTGTACATGTTTCGCTTTATTAAGGAACCTTCGGGTGATCTGTGAATTGGGAAACAACATAATAATATAATTCCCTAAGATTGCAGGCAGCGTAGTTCAACTGAGTTGCCAGAGGGTGGCGCCACTGACCGAAGCACGCTAGCTACTTCATTCCAACACAGCATAAGCGCGTCGCACATGGTCGCTCACTACGCCATTTCTGGGGTTGTCATAGGCAGGTGCCAAAGGATTCAGCCTATCTGATGAGTCCACCTCTGGCACTGGGACGAGACAACTTTCCCAAAGAGCGCGTCGTACTTCAGATGGCGCGAACTCATGAGAATCACCGAAAGATTATATAAAAGTTAGGCGCTTAAATTCAAAGGCTACATTTGGGTCAAAGTTGTTGAATTGAGTTTATTGCTTTAAAATGCTAGAAATTTTTAAACAACAAAAGTGACAGCGTAAGATTTCGGGATACAATTGATAGAACAGACAGACATTTAAAAGATGATATTATATTTGCCCGTAATTGATGCAACGGATCTGATAATTAAAAGTAGCAGGATAGCGCAACATGCTACACAGCTGCTGAATCAGTTTCTTCGATGCTCGAAAATTCTCTTATATATTTGATTCGGTAGAAATTCAAATAATATCAATGGTCCTATCGAATATTGTCATTGAAATCTCGATTTTCTGTCTGGATAAAATAAAACAACGTGAACACAATAACCTCTGGAAAAAGACTCGATATTTATGAAGAAGGTTCGACTAGATCGAATTCGTGAATTGGCGAAATCCGCCTTATGATTCCGTAGATAATTCTCAGTTCGTAATTTTATTGATTCAATATATCTGGAACGAAAGATCAGATCTAATGGAAATCGAGTTCTTGGTGTCGGGCGGATTTTCGTGAGGATTATACGACTAGGAAATGGCTGAATCTGTTCATCAGGAAGTTAAACTGAATTTGGAGGCCTCAATACACGAATAGGTGACCGTTTTGGCTACGAATATGTAAGCTCCTGACTTCACATCGTTGTTTTCTAAGATTCTTATCGATACACGGTCCTCATGAAAGTTTGTATAAGTTTTGCGCTTCGGCTCAAAATTCGAAAACAACAGACACTTGGACAAAACTTGAAATCAAATTAACTCCTGAATGTATCCCTAGTCGTAAATCTGGTGTTAATGATGCAACCTCTTACTCCCTATCTATTTATTTCAACTTCACAATTAAAATTGCTATTTACAAACACAAATTTAGGTACAGTGAATCTGAGATCCGGGATTCGAAGAAGCACTTTTCTTAATAGTAAGGATCCGGTGGTATGATCCTTCAAAATACAGGTATTATGCAGGTAGTCCAGTTTCAAGAGATTCCATCCAGAGCAAAGTCCAGAATTAAGATATTCCAGCAATAATTTGCTTCGGTATAAAGGTATTCCAGCCATGATCAGCTCCAGTACTAAGATAATTCAGTAATAATTGCCTCTAGTACTAAGATGATCCAGTTAAACTTTGGGTCCGGTTGTAGGATATTCAAATGGGCGTTAGCCCCAGTAAAAAGATAATCCAGTAGTCGGTAGCTCGGTGAAAAGATGGTTCAGTGGGCGATAGCCCCGGTACAAAGATGATGCAGTGGGCGGTAGCCCCGGTACAAAGACTGCAAATTTCAAAACTATAAGATAGTGCTTGTAACACGTGATCTCATTCCCAGCGACTCTAGACGTTATTTAAATAATTTACAAGTTAATAAATATGAGATGAAATATCTAGAACTCAGGAATAAGAGCACGTTATTCGATAATAAGAATAAGACAAGAAATCAAATGCACAATATCATACAAATGAAGATGTTAACCTATGTAACCTGCATGGAATGAAATAAATCAGAAATCACAATTTGGCATTCACAAAAGCAAAAAATATTGGTCGGGATATACGTAGTACTTACCGCCTTTTGAATAGACGTCTTATAAGAAACAATAAAACTTCAAAATTCCACGATGTTAATGGATTACGAGGTACGTTAATTCGCTAAACTCTAGCGAGGTGATGAATCTTCAACTTCCTACGCACCAAAAGAAAGAATTTTCCATCGGCCGGACCGAGTTTGAAGGGTCGCGCATGCGAAACACACACTCAACCGTCAAAGCGAAGAGCGTTCTTTAGCGACCAATCATATAATTTCAGTAAGGCGTTTTTCTTGCGATTGGAATTGAAATTATTAGTATGACGTATTTTCGCGATGGAAACTGAAATCGACAGTGGAGCGTTTTGTAAGGTTACAAACTATAGCACACTGTTCTCCTAGAACATGCACGCAAAACGTATTGAATAATGGAGCAAAAATAGATAACAACACAAGGTATAGTATAAGAGTGGTTCACATTCCGATATGAAATGCCGTCAACCTGAATCACCTGAATAGTTACAGTTATTCCAAATGTGAAATTCAATTTTCTACAATCACCTTAGATATGAAATCCAGGGCGATTTTCAGATCACCCTTACTCATCTCATAGTTACCCCAAGCCAAAAAAGTACTAGGTTCGGCTTCCTCCGGTATCTGAAGAGCTTTGGACCTATCTTGTTTCCTCTTCATTTTCAAAGACTGTTTTATATCCCTAGATCCCATATTGACAGCCGCTGCTCTGTCCTTATCACAGTAAAGTTCCTCTCGTTTACAACCGTTGCTCTTTCTCTTTCTACGCTTACCCTTCTTCTTTACCTCATCGTCTACTTGAGACCTTATAGCTTCACCCTGTGCCTTCCTTGCTTTTTCTTCTTCCAACTTTTCCATCGCAGCTTCAACTTTCTGTTTTTCCAGTTGGGTTTCCAAACGATTCTCTATTTCAGAGTTTTCGCTGGGTTCGTCTACGTTCACTCTTACGAAACTCTGCAAGAGTTCGGCTTCTCTGCTGATGTTAAGGCGTTTTGCGACCATGGTTTTCACCTCATGTTGAACTGGTGCTTCGTTTTCGCCCATTTTGTTCAGAGTTGTGTTCAGGTGACGATATGGTTTTATATTCAATTGATATATTTATTCCTACAATATTAAATTTTTCGTTTTCTGAATTATTCTTTTTTAGGAGAAGTGACCCCAACAGCTTTTTCATAACCTTGTGAAACTTTATTTGCTTGAAGGTTTCCTCGTTTATTTTTTCATATTATATCTGAATTATTGACTCATATTAGGATGATATACAGTTCGATTCCTGATTAAGTATTGGGAAATACAAAGTTATGATAATTGGGACCAAAATGGCGAAAGCGCATGTCCTGATCTTGGCTTTAATAAATTGATTTTGGCCCGGATCAAATCAATATTTTTTCTATTTGTTCTTTGGATAAGTTCAGTTAATCACAAAATTATGTGTTGGAAAGTTCCAATTATTCAGCGAGAATATAACATTTCAAGGTCTACATCACATGACATTTCAATGGGGTTTTTTCCTTCAAACGAAAATGCAGTTATTTTCATGAAAAACCTTCAGAACATCACCCAAAAACTGAAAAATAAAATGGGGATTTGCATTGAGATTCGACTTGATTGCACCATATGGCAACGCCGAATTCCGTTCTCTGGAAGGGAAAAGGACGTTAAATGTTTTACTTTGCTTAGGAAAACATAGATAGCTATACTTCGCTCTGGTTAGAGTAGAAGACAACGACCAAGGAATAGAAAAAGAAGAGCACAGACTGTCATACTGTCATATTATTGACAAATCGCAAACGGAAATTGTTTGGTTATATTGACGAAGAACACGTGTGTACCACAGAATAGGAATAAATATTTCATTATTCTATAGCAGAAAAAGCTATTCTACCAAAGACCGTTGTCACTTCGTGCATGCCTGGCAAATCCCAAACCCCAATTTTGAAAACTGATTTCGAATACTTTCTGAAGGTAATTTGTGAAAATGATGAATCAAACCCATAATAATTATGTTCAAATTTGTATTTGCAGTAATAACCAAAATTCAGGAAAAATCCCCATTCACGATGAAAATCTGTTGGGTGATATATTTCTTCAGCAATTGCTTTTTTATTGAATTTGAACTTATCCATTTCCTAAATGTTGTCATTGCAATCATCAAATAATACAAAAAAAACACAGATTTACATGATTATTTTCGGTATTGATATCTCTAGATATACACCATTGTCCACGAACGTAAGTATTACGTCTTAAGTATCAATTAAAGCTTATTTCAGGAGGATTTTGCATGATTTTTCTACGTCTTGAATGACAAAAGAAAAATTTATTCAATCGTGATGAAACTTCGCATCTGCTGAAGGGAAATATTGCTCGAAATTTCGTGATGATCGTGTCATTAGAACAATTTGAAACAAAAATTAAAAATAGAATATTCAATATTCTGTGATCTTCTTATCATATTATCCTCATTGAATTCTGTATGAACTTCAAGCTGTCATTTGTCGCTAAATTACTGAATTTCAATTCAATCTAATCTTTATTTTTGGAAATATTGGGGAAATGAAATAATGATGGCTGACCGTGAACACAATAACTTCCGAAATGAACAACTTAGAGACTCGATATTTGTAGAGAAGGTTTGGACCTTAATTACAAAGGCCGAATTCGTGAATGGGTAAAATCCATTCAATGATTCCGTAGATATACCCATTCAAAATTTTATTTTCTCAATATTTTCAAAAATACAGATTAGATCGAATTGAAATCCAGTATTTAATCGAAAGAAACCTAGAAAGATATTGCCGTGAAGGTAGCAACTTTTGCGCTCCTGTTCAATGGAGATGACCTTTTTGGCAACGAATTTGAACATGCGCGCAAAAGCTACTGCCTTCACGGCAGTGCTTTTCTAGTTTTTTTTATAATTCTACATCGTGAAATATGAAACACTGTGTCTTGTATTATTTTTGTGGTGATTGATTTTTCAGTGATTCCTTCTTCTTAAGCTTGTAACTTCGATGATTGTATGCTAGTTGATTAAGTTTCAATTTTTTCATTCAAGACAGGGTACGTTTGAGGAGTGTAAGGTATATCGTTTGATATAAACATCGAAAAATTAAATGGAATTATTACAGACAGAAATATATTATTTGATGAATGTCTCTTGCAAAACTCATTTCTGATGCGCTTCTTGTAGTTTTGAATAGTCAGTGTGAAGAATTGTTGGTTAATTCAAAAACTTTTTGATTTCCAGCAGTTTTTCCGTATCTGCATAAGTTTTAAAAAAAAAATTGAACAATCTTCTATTCTTACTGATAGAGACATTTTCACAATTCTTCTTCTATGACTACTAAAATGGTATTCATTCAGAATACTTCTTTCTCTTAAACGGTAGCAGATACGAGTATGAAAAAATAAGGGTATTTTTTAACTTACAGCAGCCTACTTCATAGAAATGGAAATACTATTGCTTCAGACAAAATATTATCGTGTAGATTGAAGTGTAAATTGATACGTCATATAGGTAGACCATGTAGTGTAAAATATTTGCCAAATTCAGCTGATTATCAATTTCAATTTCAAACCATGGACAGGGTGGGCAAAATTCGTTGTCTACTGAAGGGATCTCGAGAAGTTTAGCAGCTAGAAGAAAACTGATAACACTCGAGCTCTTTTTTCCTGACTAATCTGAATCTGAAAACAGATACAGCTTATCGTTCATAGAACATGAGTTATGAGCGAAAATTGAGAAATTGTCATTTTCAATAATGCTGAATAACTCGCTTGTTTGAACTCGTATTCGAAATCTGTTGATACATTCTACAGGCACATTTTTAGGAGTAATTAAAATATAATACGACTGAATTTTTCAATCCAGCCATTTTCGAGAAATGAGAAGGATTTATGATTTTTCAAATGTTAACTATAGTCGAAAGATCTCTTATCTTGCTACAAAATTTTTGCTGGTTTTAAAAATGTATCATATGTCGCTATTCAAATGAATATTACATGAGAAAATTGTCAATACTTTTTTCCTGCTTTTCTTTTCACTGTTGAATTATGAGTAGGCTGACGTTGCCATAGCGACGATTGAATATGCATTATCTTTGTGTGAACTTACGCCTCTATGATTGTAATCAGCGATTGCTGAATAAATATTTCTATGGTTAATTTGTCATAGTTCTTAAGATTAGAAATAAAAAATTTGTTTATTATCCCTAATGACCCGAAATATTGCTGATATTAAGAACTATGACAAGTTAACCATAGAAATATTTATTCAGCAATCGCTGATTCTAACCATAGAGACGCAAGTTCACACGAAGTTAATGCATTTGAATCGTCGCTATGGTAACGTCAGCCTACTCATAATTCAGCAGTGAATAGAAAAGCAGGAAAAAAGTAATGCACATTTTCTCATGTAATATTCATGTGAATAGCGACATGATACATTTTTGGAATCAGCAAAAATTTTGTAGTAAGATAAGAGATCTTTTGAATAGTTTACATTTAAAAAATCCTTCTCATTTCTCGAAAATGGCTGGATTGAAAAATTCAGTCATATTATATTTGAATTACTCCTGAAAAAGTGCCTGTAGAATGTATCAACAGATTTCCAATACAAGTTCAAACAAGCGAGTTATTCAGCATTATTGAAAATAACAATTTCTCAATTTTCACTCATTACTCAAGTTCTATGAATGCTGGATCTGTTTTCAGATTCAGATTAGTCAGGAAAAAAGAGTTCAAGAATGTGTTATCAGTTTTCTTCTAGCTACTATAGTTCTCGAGATCCCTTCAGTAGACAACGAATTTTGCCCACCCTGTACATGTAAATATGAAAACGAAGCAATTTGAAAAATCATTACTTTAGGAACAACCTATATAGTTATTCCTCATAAAACTGTATTAATAAATCGAACATGATGTCGTTTCAGGATGAAGAGAAATCTAAACATGAAAATATCCCAGCAAAAAAATAAAATTAAAATTAGAATCAACGAACACTTCTCATTTGAAAATTAATATCTTCGAGAAACTGAAATTATCAGATTCAATATTGCAACCTTCATCAATCAAATGTGAAAAGACGGCACATTGGGGCACTTTTCCAAATGTTCGTGTGCATTGAAATTTTCCTCTGTTGTTACTTACATGAAATAATCAGCTTAATGTGTCAATTTTCTCCAAAGTTCAAATGCATTAGTTCGGAATGCTTTATAAAAACAGTAATTTAACGCAGGCACATGTATGGCGTATTTAGCACTAAAGTAACACTTACGGTGTCGTAACCATGGCTACTGAGAAGGTGTGATCAATTTCCACCCTGAGCAACCAAAGAGAACGGTTTTACACCTCACGTCGGAAATTACAATTGACAATAATGGCAGTATCCGTGGTTCCAATTCTATCGATAAAATATTCCTAGGCGAGGAAAGGGATATTTTTAGATACCCCGAACTCAAAAAGTTGTATTGCTTTTTTGTTTTCTTTACTTTTTGATGAGAAAAGTTCTTGAGAAAAGTTCTAAGGAAATTCAGGAGATGATACATGTGAAAGTGGGTTATCTTGATGGCCGTTACGCTATGCTCAATGTTATCTGAAGAATATCATTTCTTTCTTATTCGAATAATCATTCGTTTCTTGTTAAAAACGTTGCAAATTTTACACAAGGGTTTATTATTTTCTCAGTTAAATAACCCAATATACCATTGATATCTCAAAAAACTTATATATTATTCATAATTCACTGGTTTCTCACAACACAGAAACCAATTCCATGAAATAATTCATGTGAACATTGAAATCTCAATAAATACACTGGTATAATTGAATAACATTTCCACATGCAGAACGCTAACTGAGTAGCAAAATTTAAAATAATATTTCGAATGAGAAGAGACGTTTCACAGTCGGTTCACCTCTTTGAAAATCTTACTATTTTCCACAATTATTAAATTTCGTGTCGGTATTCTACAACTGAAAATGAACTTCAAATCAGATAGGGTTTGCCCTTTTTGAGATATTAGGGAAATAACCTCAATATTCAAAATGGTCACGAAATGTTTTGCAATTATCTGCACAAATAAATATCGGTCAAACTGAAATTTGAAACACTGTTTCTAAAGGTTGACTCTGAAACTTGTACTAAATTTCATTGAACTCACTTCCGAAGGAAAGGACCTAGAGTTTTGAAATTCTCAGATAAGGTTTCAAATCTGAATATCTAGGTTGAGTTCTTTAATGGCAGGAATCAGCCAAGCGGTTTCGGAATTATGCCCATTTGATAATTTCATCTTAGTTCTTCAATACCTGGAGAAGTACTGAAGCAGTCATTCTGAAGCTACAAATTTGTTTGGAAAATACAAAAGCACAAATTCGTACAGACTTTTGTGAGGATTTTCTCGGGAGGAAATTCAAAGAAAATATTTTCGAAAATTTTCTAGATTTTTGTTGAAAAAAATCGATTTTTCGAGGACTATCGATCAGATTACGGAGAAATTCAGCTCAGACTTTGGAGTGAATATTAAAACACATGATTTCATCACTTATTTTCGGAGTTATTGGGAAACATATATTCAAAATTTCGTCGTTAATTATCTTCAAAATCCTGAAGAAATCAATTTGGAGCTTCGTAACCATTAGAAACTAGTACAAGTACTAGAACGCAAAAGACAATGCAAAATTTCTTGCGAATGGTATCGGAAAAACTTTCGAAGAAAATTATTTTCGGAAATTTTGCTAATACTTCTTGAAAAAGATTTTTTCCTTTTCATCACATTTCAATGAAATTAGGGAAAGGCATTGTAAATCGAAATTCAACAATAACTAGAGATATTAGCAAAAGTTTCTCGAATTTCGTGGCAATTTGAAATTTTAAGATTATAAATTAATAATTATAATAAATTAATTTTGATATCGCCAGTTCTTCTAGGAATATCAAAATCGAACTTCACTGTTAGTTATAGAATATCGACACATAATTTCATGCAGAATTTCGTGAGGATTCTACTGATAAAGAGTCCAGTATTCGATTCAAAAATGATTTCGTGAAGTGAGTATAATAATAATAATAATAATAATAATAATGTTTATTTATTCCATGAATCTAGAATACGTCCATACAAGCAAGATACATATAAAAATAGATAATACTGAATAATTCACATTACACATTAAAAGGTTTTCACAAAATTACAAAATTCCTCAAGAGAATAAAAACAATTATCAACAAGAATCTCCTTCAGTGTCTTACTAAAGTGTTTATGATACATATGCGCTAAACGAGACGGCAACATATTGAAAAGTGTACAACCCGAAAGTATTGCCCAATCTTTCCAGCAGGGAGTTAAGTTGCGTTTCTCAGAGTCAATTCGTAAATGAGCTCCATTCACTTTTTTAAACTATCCCGGTTGGCCATGACATTCTGACACATTTCACCATGTATATTTTGAAAACGTTAGGTTATAGTCATTTTTCTGTCAGATAACTACACAATGTTGTCCTCCCTACATAGAGGTAGTAGTAATTACGTATTTTTCAAAATGTGAATTTACTTTACTTTGAGGAATTATTATGTGAATTCAATAATTCCAAAGAACTGGCGAATGGTGAAGAATTTTTTTTCTCTGTTAATACTGGAAATATTTCACATATATAAACATGGTTGAAAGATTCAGTTATGCTATTTTCTTGTACGAAAATCAAGAATCGAGTGTTGAAATTTTACTGAAAAATAATGGATAGAGTAGTCCATTACTTCGTGATAGTTCATTCAAAAAAAAAATAAAAGTACTCGAATAACCCTGCAGTAAAACTTCTAAACGAACAGACAAACTCATGGAATTCCCTGTTTTTCGAAATTCTCAAGAAGTAAATCTTCAAAAGACATATAAATTCCTTGTTGTACAACTTGAAATACTCCAGTATGAAAATGTAGTAGTGCTACAAAACATGTGTCATCTTAAAAGAATCAACACAATTTACAAAGTTCTTGGGAATCTATGTGAACGATACACTGGGTTTTCACTCACATACATCGAAAATTTGTGCTAAATTATTGATTCCAAATTATCAGGGTTACTATGAGAAAAAGCAGATTTCAATTCTACATAGCACTTCCTGATACTTTGTCTCTGCTTCTTCAAAACTACCTTCGGCATTTTCAGTCCCCAAGCGTGATGATTATGTTGAGATTGAGAGTAGAAATTGCCATTGGCATTTGGCAACTTCGCTGAGAATTATTTTGACATTGTCGATATTTCACGGGTGCCAACCTTCGTCAGTTTCAAGTAAAAAACTTGATAGACCTACATCATGGCCAACCGGGATAGTTTATAAAAGTGTAGAGTATAGGTGACCGCTTCGGTGACAAATCTGAACAATTCCCTGAAAGTTCCTTACTTCACGTCAGTGCTTTTCGAGAATTCTTTTTAATCCACAATTTCAATTACCTGTTTCTTCCATGCATCGAAAAATCAGATATCGTGGTCCTACAAACTCGAACTAACCGAGATATCTCACATGCTCCATATAAGCGCGAACACAATAAAGGTACCTAAATCGAAGGAAACTTCAATCGCGAAACAGAATAAAAATAAATTTGCAATTCTATCAGGCCTTTCGCGTGAACCGAATGTCGAGAGTGTTGAAAATGCAGTGCTACAAACTTTTCAGGGGGTTTAAGGGCAAGATAAACACTCTGAAATCAGGGACTTCAGAACTTCAAGGATCAGTAAAATTCAAATTCATTACTGAGAATCTTTTCATTGGTTGCTATCGGTGACACTTCTTTAATATTCTGGAAAAATTCGATCGAGTTAACTTAGGGACGTTTTCGAAGTTTCCATGATTTTAAGGAGATAACTCAATATTTTGATGCTGACAGCGCTCGGAGCAATAATTATTACATATACAGGGTGAGTGTGTGAGTTGTACAATTATTTCAATCATAGATTTTTCTCATCAAATAAAAATTTCTTTCATTTACCTCTTTTCCAGATTCGGCTCGAATAAAAAGATAAAGGCTGTAGAAATTTCAAAAAAAATTTACTCTTTCTTTTGAAGCTTCGATGAGGTTATTCTTTTGGAGAAAATTACTTATGGTGTGAAGTTTTCTATAACTATGACACATTTTCTTCAGTAATGACATTTATTTATCCTACACCTAACAGTTTCCTAGTTATGGACTCCCCAATTCATAAAACGATAAGAATTCAGCATGAAAAATACAGATAAATTTTATCCTCAGCATCAGTTTCTTAAGAATACTTTTTGCGCACATGTTCTGGGGAACAGAGTGATATTGTTTCGTCCAAATGTCTGTAATTTTCAAATTTTTCTCGAAAATGCTCTCAAACGACAAGGTTGAACTCACTGATCACGAATCCGGTGTGAAAATCCATTATGTCCGGCCGGTCGGCCGACGACACGATAACTGTCGCACGAAGTGAGTTAGCGACTTGAAACTTCCAGATTAGGTCGCGCATTGAAGTGCGGCGGTTAAATTCGTTAATGGGATAAATTAGACAAATGGTTTCGGATCAATTCCCTGATATTTCGGGAACGATTCAAGCTATTGAATTGAAAGTCGACGGTCAGTTGGAGCATATCAACGCACAACTTTTCACAACATTTCGTTGAGATCAAACTGTCAGTAAATTTTGAAAAACATTTTTTCCCAAATTTTTTTCCGAAAAATTTTTTTTCAAAACTGTTCATTAAATCCGGAAAAAATTCTGCTCATACTTTAAACAACATATTTCGCAAGAGTGCACCAAATTTTATTTTGATACGACCATAGGCTGGAGATATTGCAAAAAAATCTAGAAAAGCAGTGACGTGAAGTCAGCAGCTTTTACGCGCCGGACGGACACAATCGATTTTGACCACGGATCCTTCATCAGTGAGTCCAACCTAGTCGTTTGAGATCAATTCCGGCTCAAAATCCGAAAATTACAGACATCGTAACGAAATGATAACGCGCTGTTTCCCAGAACAAGCGCGTGAAAATATGTAAAATTTCGTTGTTTATTTTTCGATATCGTTGTTTTCTCCGGAATACCTCAAAAAATGATAACGCAACCATGATGCAACTTGGCAGCTAGTTCGATAGCTGATGGACAACTTTGTGCAAAATTTCGTGACGATCGTGTAATTAGAACAATTTGAAAATATATTTCAATTAAGCACTGGATTGCACTTCGATCTAATTTGTATTCTTAGAAATATTCGAAAAATGAGATTTAGATCGGTATATCCGCGAAGGAATCATTGGGTGGATCCTACCCATTCATGAATTCGACCTTCTTAATTTAAGTCCAAACCTACTCTACATATATAGAATTTCTAAGTTTTTTCTTTCGGAAGTTATTATGCTTAGAGACCGACCGTAAATACACTGTCTTCTGCCACAGTCGGTAAACCGACTGTCTTTTCAGAAAAAGTACCAGGTTTCAATTTGATCGGATCTATTTTTTCGGAAATATTGGAATGACTAAATTCTTCTCCTTTGCTGCTCAATAAACATCGAGTATTCGAGTTGTTTCATTCGGAATTTATTGTGCTTGCGATGTAGTTTTGATATCATAATAATGGGTAAATATTCATCTTGATATAAACTGCTCCACATGAGTTAGGGATATTGACTTAAATTCCGAAAAAATATAGTTAAAATACGATTTTTGTGATGAAAATTCATATTAGTATGATTTCAAGTTGCAAATTAATTTTAGCCTGTAGGTCTGCAGCGGATATAGGGTGGTTAAGAAAAATCGAGTAAAATAACGAAATTTTATTTCCAGAGAATTTAAGCTTTTTAAGACTATCAATTCAATGTATGGCCTCCACGGGCATCAATAACAGCTAGACATCTCCTTTGCATACTACACACGAGGTTGTTGACATTTCTTGAGGAATTTGGTTCCATAAACGGGGCAGAAGCCCTCTCAGATCATTTAAGGATTCTGGGGTAGGTTGATGATTATCTAATCTTCTTTGGAGCATATCCCATGCATGTTCTATGCAATTCAAATCTGGTGAGTGCGGAGGTATTGGTAAATGTGGAATACCATGCTCCTCGCGCGCATTCTCAACTACGGCTGCACGGTGCGGTCTAGCGTTATCGTCTAGAAATTGAAAAGTTTCACCAATAGTAGCGTGAAAATTTGGCACAACATTGTCAATGACATGCTTACTATAGTGTAAGGCGGTCATATTCCCAGGACAAATGTGTACATCTGTGTGCCCGTTGAAACATATCCCGGCCCATACCATAACACTACCCCCTCGGAATGGATGGACTTCTTGGACATAGCGACGATTACGGGGTATGGGTGGGATTGTCCATACCCTTATTCTTCGAGAATCTGAAAATCGTCCATATCTGGATTCATCAGTGAAAAGGACACTACGCCATTGCTGTTCCAATTGATATGTGACCTTGCCCATTCCAGTCTTTGACGCTTATGGTCACGTGTTAATGGAACTCCTCTTAATGGACGCCTAGAACCTAGATTCACCTCTCAAACGTCGTCTGATGGTTTCGATGGAAACTTGGACCCCATCTGCATTTTCAAGAGTATTCCGTAGCATTCTACACGTAGATGTAGGGTTTCTTCTCGCCGAAACGGTGATGAAACGATCCTGAGCAGGTGTTGTTTTTCGTCGCCCACCAAGCCTTGGTCTTTCCAACACGGAACCTGTCTTCCTGAACCTATTCCAAAGTCGAGATATCACACTTTGGCTGACTTGGAGCCTTTCCGCTACAACAACCTCAATTAGGCCAACCTCTAGCATTCCGATAGCCCTATTAGCCTCAGCGTTTGTTAGTTTACGTATTGGCATTTTCAGAAAACTTCAAATCGAAGCCGTTGATAAACTGACTTCATTTCAAAATAAGAACATTCATTAAGCATATGCAAAGAACCAAACTTCAGAAAAAAGGCGACCAAATTGACAAAATGTCTCATACTGATTTTTATTGGATCGATTCAAGTAGTTATTGAGTTTTAAATGATTTAACAGCGATTTTATCGAAGATAACATACTTTTAAAAACGATTGAATACGATATCCCTAACTCTTGTGGAGCAGTATATATCATTTTGTTCTAAGTAATATCTTGATCTTCTGTGCATCAGCTTTCATATTGCTGGATTGAACGAACCACAGATCGATTTGGTTTTACTTAAGTGGTATTTGATCTGTTATCAACGTATTTACGATATCAGATCTGTAAATTTTCAATGCTATGCTCCGGTTCTTCGTACGATAAGAAATTCATTACCATTAGGAGTAATTGAACTCGTTAAAGTAATTGATTTAATTCCTCAACTTTGCAGATGTTCAACTGAGTCTCAGTAAATTCCTCAATCGAGAAGAATATCTAGTTTCACGTTTTATTGCATAGAAAAGTAACACCACTTCAAAAATGAGTAATGAGACCAAAAATGAAATTCATTACAAATGTTTCAAATGGGTTTGGAAACAATTTTGTGATCATATTCGATACTGACATTTAATTGAGTATAATTCCATTCGGAATCAATTTTCTCGAGTAGTACAACCAATCATATTATTTGAAGACGAATTCTATGAAAAATAAATGAGTGAAATAGGTGACTTTATACAGGATAAGTCTTTAAATTGTACATCAATTTCAACCATAGATTCCTCACATCAAATGAAACATTTTTTTCATTTGCCATTTTTCCAGGTTCGGCTCAGGTAAAAAGTTATGAGCATTTGAATATTTCTCAATGTGCTAATACACTCCTCCCCGTTGTTTGCAAGTTCACCACAGATATCTCTTACGGTGAATTCTTTTGGAGAAAATATCTAATCCAATGATTGAAATTCGAAGAAACAAGATTGAGAAAACTCATTTAACCACTTAATTTTTATTATTTGGTGCTTTTTACCATCAAGGAAAACATTCATTCAACTTTTCAGGACACTGATCTTGAATTTGATGTTTATGCACAATCCATTTTCATTCCACTTTAAGATTATAAAGAATTATCATATTGGAAACTACATAATTTGCTATTTTTCACAATATTCATAAATGAATTATATGAAATCAATAAACACATTAATTGAACTCTGTGGAAAGTCTTGTCCATAGACATGAAGACATAGCCATAGCCGCCATATCTGTGGTATGATCACGAAATAGCATAGAACTAATATAAATATATCAGTTCTATGCGAAATAGATGAATGTTTCTGTGAAATATATAGTCCGGATAAACGTAAACGGAGCTTAATTTATTTCATTTACTAGATCAGGGACGGATTCATAAAAATAAGTTAATTACTCGAACGTTTAACATTCAACGTTGAATATCTTCAAAACAGTGCGTTTAAGGAGAATAAGTAAGTATTTTAAAATGATTGAAGATTCTTATAAGGACATTAGTTGAACTTTATCTGCATTCTTCATCTTAATTTCTAATAGTTTAAAGAATCGGTGAATCTATTACTCGGAAACTGTTTGAAGTAGGATGAAATTGATAACTGAAGAATATCTGTCATGGATATAGAAAACTTCACACCAAAATTCAACTCATTTGGATTTACCATATCAAAGCTACAAAAAAAAACTGATTTTTGTTGGAAGTTTAAACAGCCTTAATCTTTTTACAGGAGCCGAATCTGGAAAAATGATAAATTGAAAAAGTGTTTCATTTAATGAGAGGAATCTATGGTTGGAATGGGGGTTTTTCCTTTGAACGAAAATGCAGTAATTTTCATGAAAGACCCTTAGAACATCACATTTCAAACATATAATTTCAATATTATATTTTAAAAAAAATGTTTCATCACCTTAAACTGAAAAATAAAAATGATCATTTGCATTTAAAGGGATTTGTCTTGAGTGCACGATATGGCAACGTCGAATTGAGTTTTC
The DNA here is from genome assembly GCA_958510865.1 of Myrrha octodecimguttata. Lineage (NCBI taxonomy): Eukaryota > Metazoa > Arthropoda > Insecta > Coleoptera > Coccinellidae > Myrrha > Myrrha octodecimguttata. Next base: position 72,185,075 of record OY294057.1, read on the forward strand.
TCGGAAAGAAAAGGACGTCAAATGTTTTACTATGCTTAGGAAAACAGAGATAGCTATACTTCGATCTGATTAGAGTAGAAGACAACGACCAAGGAATAGAAAAAGAAGAGCACAGACTGTCATATCATCATATTACTGACAAATCGCAAACGGAAATTGCTTGGTTGTATTGACAATGAACACGTGTGTACCACAGAATAGGAATAAATATTTCATTATTCTATAGCAGAAGAAGCTATTCTACCAAACACCGTTGTCACTTCTCGCATGCCTGGCAAATCCCAAACCCCAATTTTGAAATCTTATTTTGAATATTTTCTGGAGGTAATTTGGGAAAATTATGAATCAAACCCACAATAATTATGTTCAAATTTGCATTTGCAGTAATAATCCAAATTCAGGAAAAACCCCCATTAAAGTACAACTTAAAGCCTCAGCCTGTATATTACTTCAGTTGGAATAAGAATCTCACCTTATTGTAAGCTAAAACAGCCTTATCTAAGTTTCCTGCCTTCACGTGACTGTTCGCCTCTTCATACCATAGTTTGGATTCTTTTTTCTGATTTATGGCCTTGCACATTGACTCTGTCCTCTGCCGTTTTCTCTGATCACCCATTTTGGGATGCCTATAAGAAAATTGAAACCAATTGAGTCGAGAGCGGAAATTGAAAAGAAGAAATTTCGTAATGACTGTGTCATAAGAGCAATTAAAAAAAAACATTTTCAAGTTTTTTTTAAATATTTTATATTCCACGATTTGATGATCGTTCTATTTCCACGAAATTCTGTATGTCATTTTTAAATCGAGTACTGCATTTCAGTTCGATCTTATCTGCATTTTTGGAAATATTGGAAAAATTATATTTTGACTGGGCATATCTGCCGAATCATTGGGTGGATTTTACCCATACACGTATTCGGCTTTCTTAATTGATTAATTAATTAACATACTCTACAAATATTGAGGTCGACCGTAAACACAATAACTTCCGGAAAAAACTACTCAGAAACGCGATATTTGTAGAGTAGTTTTGGGGATTAATTACGGAGGTCGAATTAGTGAATGGTTGAAAGCAGCCCAATGTTTCGGTAGATATACCTATTCAAAATTTTATTCTTCAATATTTCAAAAAATATAGATAAGATCGAATTGTACTTTATTGAAAAACCTAGAGAATCAATGACGTGAAGTCAGCAGCTTTTGCATGCATGTTCGAAGGAGATCACCAAAAGTATTTTTGGTGGAGTCAATTCGTGACAGGATGATGAACGAAAAAGCTGCTGACTTCACGTCAATGCTTTTCAAGGTTTTTTTTTATATCTTAATCAAGATTGAGATTTCTTAAGAGCTAAAACTTATGGCTTCTCCGATATCTGTGAAATAATACACCATTTCGTAAAGAATTTGTATTGAGTGGTTCGTTTTCGCAGTAGTTTGCGATTTTAAAAATTTCGAGACGATAAGTTGAGTTATTATCATATTTATTTTCAGAAAAATGAAAAAGATGCATCAAAACAAACCAACAGATTCAGATTAGTTTTTGGTACTTATCATGGAAGACGATTAAGTGTTGGTTCAAATACCTTATCTTTTCCTTTTATGTTACAAAATAACATAATGTGATGCTGAACACGTTCTTATAATGAGACCAGTATAACCTGATCCAGATATTTGCGTTTGTCTGCTCTTTAGGTCGAGTGAAAGTTCGCATGACTTTGCATTGTGATTATCAATTTTGATTCGTTATATAAACAAAAATTCATTAACGATCAGCAACCTTCGATAGCTCAGTTGGTAGAGCGGTGGACTGTAGAGGATTCGAGCATATAGGCATCCATAGGTCGCTGGTTCAAATCCGGCTCGAAGGAAACTTTTTACGTTTTATGATATTATGTTGCATTGAATAAGAAATATAACGACTTCTGAATGTTTGAATATCATTCCTGCAACAACCTTCGATAGCTCAGTTGGTAGAGCGGTGGACTGTAGAGGAATTAAATAATAGGCATCCATAGGTCGCTGGTTCAAATCCGGCTCGAAGGAAATTTTTTACGTTTTATGATATTATGTTGCATTGAATAGGAAATATAACGACTTCTGAATGTTTAAATATCATTCCTGCAACAACCTTCGATAGCTCAGTTGGTAGAGCGGTGGACTGTAGAGGATTCGAACATATAGGCATCCATAGGTCGCTGGTTCAAATCCGGCTCGTAGGAAACTTTTTACGTTTTATGATATTATGTTGCATTGAATAAGAAATATAACGACTTCTGAATGTTTGAATATCATTCCTGCAACAACCTTCGATAGCTCAGTTGGTAGAGCAGTGGACTGTAGAGGAATTAAATAATAGGCATCCATAGGTCGCTGGTTCAAATCCGACTCGAAGGAAACTTTTTACGTTTTATGATATTATGTTGCATTGAATAAGAAATATAACGACTTCTGAATGTTTGAATATCATTCCTGCAACAACCTTCGATAGCTCAGTTGGTAGAGCGGTGGACTGTAGAGGAATTAAATAATAGGCATCCATAGGTCGCTGGTTCAAATCCGACTCGAAGGGAACTTTTTACGTTTTATGATATTATGTTGCATTGAATAAGAAATATAACGACTTCTGAATGTTTGAATATCATTCCTGCAACAACCTTCGATAGCTCAGTTGGTAGAGCGGTGGACTGTAGAGGAATTAAATAATAGGCATCCATAGGTCGCTGGTTCAAATCCGGCTCGAAGGAAATTTTTTACGTTTTATGATATTATGTTGCATTGAATAGGAAATATAACGACTTCTGAATGTTTAAATATCATTCCTGCAACAACCTTCGATAGCTCAGTTGGTAGAGCGGTGGACTGTAAAGGATTCGAACATATAGGTATCCATAGGTCGCTGGTTCAAATCCGGCTCGAAGGAAACTTTTTACGTTTTATGATATTATGTTGCATTGACTAAGAAATATAACGACTTCTGAATATCATTCTTACAACAACCTTCGATAGCTCAGTTGGTAGAATGGTGGACCGTAGAGGATTCGAACATATAGGCATCCATAGGTCGCTGGTTCAAATCCAGCTCGAAAAAAACTAGAAGGAGGAAATAAGGAATATGACAACTTCTGAATATTGAACATCATTCCTTCAACAACCTTCGATAGCTCAGTGGTAGAGCGGTGAGATTCCAGAAGTGATAGGCGTTCATAGGCGCTGGCGCTGGTTAAAATCCTACTCAAAGGAAACTTTTATGTTTGATGATAAGTTCAGATTGAAGTAAATAGATAGGTAAATAAGAACTCCTGAATATTTACATATCAATTTCTCAACAACCTTCGATACCTCATTTGGTAGAGCGGTAGATTGTAGAGGTTTCAAAGAGATAGGCATACATTGGTCTCTGGTTCAAATCCAGCTAGAAGCAACTATTCTGCATCATACTTGGCAACTTTGCATGATAAAATTGAATCAAATGTAAATATAAGTACGTACACTGATATTAATGAATAAATTCTAGTGGTCGCCCCCTGCCATGGGTGAAAACCGATCAAAAATCGAACACCGTCCATAAAATAGAGTATGGTTCAAGTTTAATTTTGTTGTCTGGTTAGGTTAGTTACATTTAGGACAGTGCCAGTTTGAATCAGAAACGGAAATTTAATTCAGGATTGTGCCTTGAATTTCGTGTTCTGAGTTGTTAAGGTACTTGGTTAGGTGAATTAACGCGCATGTGTTCACCCATGGAAGGGCGACCGCTAGAATTTATTATATTGATGTCCTCATCATAATATTTTCATTGGTTCCAGGAGTGAATTCGATCTTGAAAAAATTCACGTTTATAATGAATTGATTGGTAGGTACTAAATTTTGAAATGATGAAGATGGTTCACGGTTCGGTATCAAGTGCATAAATCGAAACTTGTATTGATTCCCAGTTGAAAAATCCCGGTATACTGACAATACTCAACCTCTGTTTCAAAACGATCTGTTGCACCTTCATGCAAAATTTCATGAGGACAACATCATCACCATTTCTTCAAGTCAAGCAGGGTTGAGCGCAGCCAGTAGCTGGAAGAACGATCGCTATAATAATAATAATAATAATTTATTTATCCTTTAAGACAAGTACATGTATAGGACAGGTCAGATAAACAAGAAAAAATTTATAAAAATACCCTAATAGAAATCAAGTGAATCATGGAAATAATCAGCTATAGTATAGAAACATTTCTGAATTAATTTAGCCCTAATTACCCTCTTGAACTCCTTGGGTTCCAGAGACTTAGTACATTTCGGTAGATGGTTGAAGAGCTTGATACACTGATATTTTGGCGAATATTCAAATTTGGTTGTATTGTGTTTGGGGATATGAAATAATTCCTCATTTCTAGTGGAATACTTATGGAAGCTTGAGAGTTTAGTGAATTTTTTTTCATTATCCTTAACATATACCAAGCACCTTAAGATATAAATGGACGGAACTGTTAGAATACCATTTTCTATAAAAGTGGGACGACAAGAGGACATCGGAGCAATATTGAAGATCATCCGCAAGATTCTCTTCTGAATCAAAAATACGCTACCTACATCAGACGAATTCCCCCACAGCATAATATTGTAGGTTAAGTGACTGTAAACTAGACTATAGTATATATCAATAATAGAACTCAAGGGTATAACTATGAATCTTCCAAATACACCATACGAAATAGTGGGGGGTAATTCACCCAATGAAAACTGAAAGATAAGCAAATCTACCACAAAATAGCACAACCAGCTATTGCTTGTACTTTGGATCCGTTTCTGGGTTATATGAAACGATTATTCGAAAGCAAGTTGAGGTATAAATCATAATTTGTCAAAATAAAACGATGTTTCATGTCTTTGTTATAACAGGAAAATAAACTGCATCACTCTAGAGAGTTTTTCAACGAAGACAGCTACGGAACATAATACAGATGGTATTACGTGACTGTTGTAGCCGCATTATTTATATTGGTGTAATCCATTTTGCAGAGGGATTTTTTTTCCTCTTGCATGACTTCATAAAAATATAATAGTTGTGTAGCACGGATATATTTGTATTGAGGATAATACAGGGTGTCATAAGGTTTGTTCGTTATACCTTCATGAAATACACTTACTTCACTAACTCCACTGATAACTGATACTGTTCGGTGTGTTTTGTTGTAAACTTGCACTCTGATCGTTGCGGAAATGTTGGGAGTTAGTGTAGTGTAGATTACGTGTGCAGTGCATAGAGTGAGGTTATCTTCCGTGATGGTTATGCATAAATAGACGACTTCGGTCCAAGTTGCCAACCTACAAATTTCTTCCAAATTTACTATTTCTGGGGAAGGGGAATTTCAGAACAAATTCGACATGATAAGGTTCGCGTTATTTATAAATATCCGTGAAAGGTGCCTCGGCTCCTCAAACAAGATAATCCCTTCCAAATATAGGTTTTTGTTGAGATCATCTCTGATTGGCTGAAATTTAAGTTGGATTTCTGATTTCATATTAATAGTGTCTAGTTTATATGCGATATGTTCCGCAAATCAACTTGGTTATTTCGGTTGCCGGTTTTCCGTTCCGTAAATATGAAATATTCGGTTGGTTCCTGAAAAAAAGGTTGATTACTGAATTTGATTGATAAAAAAGCAATCTTTCTGTCACCAGAACGACAGTCAATGTTCTATACATGCATGATGTAAAAAACATGGTGTGCTCATCTGAAAAATGAGTGACGTCAGCATCATTAAAATACAAAGAGTTGTATATTCTGTGCTTATTTGATTGAAGAAAAAACGTTCTTTCCGTCCCCAGAACGACAGTCAATGTTCTATGGTAACATATCCATAGCATAGAACAATCTTTATTCACTTTATGATCCATAGAACATATTTGATACAATAATCAACAATGAAAAAATTACCAAGTATAGTCTATGGATTATAAGATAGATATAAATTGTTCCATGATGTAAGTAAAACATCATGGATTGTTCTGTGCTATCGATGTGTTACCATAGAACATTGACTGTCTTTCTGGTGACAGAAAGATTGCTTCTTTATCAATCAAATTCCGTAAATAACCTTTTCTCAGGAACCAACCGAATATTTCATATTTATGGAACGGAAAACCGGCAACCGAAATAACCAAGTTGATTTGCGGAACATATCCTACATAAACTTGACACTATTAAAATGAAATCAAGAATCCAAACTTACATTTCAACCGATCAGAGATGATCTTAACAAAAACCTATATTTGGAAGAATTATCTTGTTCGAGGAGCCGAGGCATCTTTACGGATATTTATAAATAACGCGAACCTTATCATGTCGAATTTGTTATGAAATTCCCCTTCCCCAGTGATAGTAAATTTGGAAGAAATTCGTGGGTTGGCAACTTAGACTGAAGTCGTCTATTGAGAAATAAATGGCATCTGTCAACACCGAAACTGGGTGGGGAAACAGAATGAATTTATATATATACTGTGTGTCCACGGATTGGGTGCCGGTAAGGTGTAAATGACGAAAAATTTTCGAGTTAGACTCTGATATTCTGGGAATCGCTCCTGCTTGGTCACAAATTGAGATGTTGAGAAAATGAGCCAAATCAATTAATTGTCTTATTACTCCCTGATACGAAATGTCTGCACCTAAGCCGTTGCACTGCACAATAAACACACTTTGTTCTATGGTCAGCATGTTTTTAACAGGAAAATTTTCGTTTATGACGAATAAAATTTACGTTTCAAGACACGTCTGGCATTTGTAACCATGGATATTATCAAATATTTTCATAACCTACTTACAAAATCAAAGTTAATCGATTTATCTGAAATTCGAGATTTAGCCGTGTCTTTTGATTCTAAACAACTTTTCCCAATAAACTTTTTCGATATCTTTTGAAACAAAGGTGTTTTATTCCTAACAATTTCCATCAAATCCGTTCTAAGCCACCCTGTATATTAATTGATTTGGCTCATTTTCTCAACATCTCAATTTGAGACCAAGCAGGAGCGATTCCCAAAATATCAGAGTCTAACTCGAAAATTTTTCGTCATTTACACCTTACCGGCACCCAATCCGTGGATACACTGTATATATCGGCAGATGAGCTAGCTCACAACTGCTAATGACATTGCGTCATCGGTCTTCTGGAATACAGGGTCCGGCAGAGATCTCGGACGATTTTGAAACGGCTCGTACTTCCCCCTACTGGGTCGACAGATGTGGGGAAGGGGATTCGGTAGGTCTTAGCATTTTAATCAGTTGAAATCATGGACCTGTGGACGGTAGAGCACCGCATTTTTTCTTACGACAATTACGTCCATGATAACGAGTCAGTCACAGCCGTTCAGCGTGAAGTTCGTCGCCATTTCAATATCCAACGGAACACCATTCTTTGTGGGGTTGAAGCACTTCACACACCGGGTGGATTGATCAGGAAAAGACGACCAGGAGCTCAACGAACAATTCGAACACCGGAGAACGTTGAAGGAGTGCGACAAGCAATTCTTCGCAGTCCGAGTCGATCTGCTCGCCAGTATACTGCTGAACTTCGCCTCAGTGATCGTTCGGTGAGGCGTATTTTGCGTTTAAAACTGCGGTTTCACCCTTACAAATTGGCCGTTGTGCAACAGTTACATTCAGAGGATTATGCACAACGGATGCACTTTGTCCGTGAGATGGAAGCACTTGTCGAGCAAAATGAGAACCTCATTTTGTTCATGAGCGATGAGGCTCACTGTCACCTCAATGGCCACGTTAATCAGCAAAATTGCCATCATTGGGCTGATGAAAATACACAAAAATTACACGAAAGAACGCTGCAAAGTCCTAAAGTGACCCTTTGATGCGTTGGATCTCAAACTTGCGTCATCGGCCCTTATTTCTTTGGAAACATCAATGGCAATGCCTTTACCGTGAACTCTGAGCACTATATCAAAATTGAAACCAACTTCTGTGCATCTGAATTAAGAAGACGTCGTATTCCAATCCGACTTGTGTGGTTCCAACAAGATGGGGTGATCGCCCACACAACCAAAGCAACAATGAACGTTGTTCGTCCTCTGTTCCTTGGCCGCCTTATTTACAGGTTTGGCGACGTTCATCGGCCTGCTCGGTCCCCAGATTTGGCCATCTGCGACTTTCTTCTGCGGGGACATCTCGAAGCACGAGTTTACCAACGCAAACCCCTAATATTGGAGGAATTGAAGGAAGCAATTCGCTTGGAAGTCGCCGTAATTGAGAGAACACTGTCGGAAACAGTTTGCTAAAACTTCCAAGAAAGACTGCAGGATCCACGCATGAAATTCCAAAATGCTTTGAAATTCTGAATCGAAATTTTTCAATAAAAAATTTTTTGAGTAACAATTACAGGGATTATATTTTTTTCAGAAACGTCAGAGTCCTCTGCCGGACTCTGTTTCTTGTCCGCCTGTTACATCTTTAAATGATTCAATATAGGTAAAATTGAAAAGTCCGACATTGAAAGACACAGTATTTCTTATTCAACCATAAACAGAAGGCCATTTTTTATCTAACTTATATTTTTCCTCTATGAATTTCCTCTGCTATCACAACGGTAAAATTAATGAAGCACTGAAAAGACGTTATTTCCAAGTCTGCCAGGCATTAATCAAATCTAACATCTTTATAGGCATTTTCAAGACAAATAGCTTGACGAAGATTGATGGCACCCCTTTCATCCCGTCTACTGTCGAACATAAATGTAAAATCGAAGTTAATGAGAAGAATGAAAAACTGTCGCACTGGTATTGAGGTATTTTTATGGCTCTATGATTACTACCACGGGAGTTCTTGCGTGATTTCTACTCATTCAAAAAATTAATCAATATTTGAATCGAGGTTTTGTTTGTTTTCTGGGAAATATTAAGCTTTCTCGTCTACATAACATGATATACGACTTGTACGGAAGCATTCGTGGAATGTTTCCAGATGAATACAACGTGGAAGGAAAATATACACAAAATCTGAAGTGGTGATCCAAAAATTTTACTTCACGATAGATTAGTGGTGTAAGGATCAAAGATACAGGAAAACGATACCTTGTCAGTTCGCCGACGTTTCGGAAAAATTTATGTCCATATTCAAGGCTCTACAAAATTTACGGAAAACATGATTTGTAACATGGATGTTACATCAATGTTACAAATCATGTCACAAATCATTGATGTTACATCAATGTTACAAATCATGTTTTCCGTAAATTTTGTAGAGCCTTGAGGATGGATATAAATTTTTCCGAAACGTCGACGAACTGACAGAGTATCGTTTTCTTGTATCTTTGATCCTTACACCACTGATATATCGTGAAATATACACAAAAATCCTTTAAAAGCAATGATGTGGAATCAGCTGCCAAAGCGTTCATCTTTTCACGTATTCGACCCCTCCAAACGCACCTTGTTATCTTGGTTCCCAATGGAAGATTTGGCGATCTTCTAATCAAATCGCACGAAATTCTGCATGATCTTTCAAGCTGTAATTTTTCAATCGAGTACAAGTGTTCAATTCGATCTAATCTGTATTCTTGCACAGAGAAAAAGGATCTCTTAAATCAAATATAAACATATTCTCGAATTAAATAATCTTCCCTCAAGAATAATTATCTGAAATTGAAAAATATACTACTATTCTGAATTCATTCCGTTGTTTGCCTGTTAACATGAATTTTCTTGAATCGAATTTGGTTGAACCAAAACATACCATCTCTTTACTTCAGAAAACAATTTCAGCTAATCATAGTTCTCTTGGATCAAGAATATCATTTCTTATTTAATGTGTTCTGATGTCAAAGCACGTACACGTGACCCCCTCGACCAATAAGCGGTATTAGCGCTGAAGACGCGTATGGAATGTAGAATCGCGGAACATATGGGTATTTAAATAGGAAACAACGCCATGGCCGCCATTAGTGAATAGTGAACAAGTGCGTTTGTTTTTTTGATGTTGCATTATGAGTTTGGTATAAATTGTCAAATACAACATCAAGGGAGATTTTCGGGAACAGGGTTTCGAAAGTCAAGAAGAAAAGGTTGGTTTTAAGAATAAGTTTGATTACTGGAGAACAAAATTTGAATTGAAACTTTTTTTCTTAATTGACATATCACATATGATCCCAACGAAATTCATTACATTCAGATTAAAAAACACACGAATAAAGATGCCGAAATCAGATTTATTCTGTGATCGCTATTTTTTTTCGAAATTACACAAAAAGTAAAACTATAACGTGAGAGACTTTTATTGATTTACCTAGTTTTAGTTAATCTACAAGATACTCTTAACATTGTTACTATAAATTGAAGGTTCAAATGTTATGGTTACCTGTGTAACTCGTTCGAAATAAGATGAATCTCAGTTGTTTGGTTACACCAAAATGGTACCTTCGTGATGTTGTAAACACGTTACTCAGATATTTAACTCGCTGAAGGATGTGTGCAAATTGAAAGCACTGACACATGTAGGGGTTGAGAAGGACACCCCATATAGAGATATTTTGTGAATGAAATGGTCCAGATATCATCCACAAAGTCTGCTTACTACTGTACCTACACCTTGTATAAATTAGGTTCATAATCCAGAAACTGAGACTGCAATATTTGAAAGTTATGTTAGTTTTAGTCGATTCTTCAAAATGTAAACTTGAGGTTTTCCAGTGAGAAATATTTTTTTATTGATAAAACGTATCTACTTTAAAATCACACTGTGTGTTGAAGAGTTGCCAAGAATCAAAAGCAATTGAGAAACATCATGTAACTCAAAAATCTATAGAAGCACTGACGTTTCAATCTGATGGCATTTGTACTTCTTGAGATATTGCGGAAATAACGTTAAAATTCCAAATAACAACGAGATTCGGCACTTTTTTTTTCTGATTTCTCCGAAAGTAAATAAAATTCTAATCGATATTTCAAAGGAAAAAAAAATTTTCATCAAATATTTCAAAAATAAAATTTTTCTTTCGAATTTTCTCACAATTGGATGCACACGAAATTTCGCTCCAAATTGCGTGATGGTATTCCAAAACTGTCCGTGAAGTTTCAATTTGATCGAGTCAATACTTCATGAGATATCGAGGAATTAACCTGAAAATTTCAAATGGGCCTAACTCCGAAACTATCCAACGGATTATATTTATTAACGAACCTAACTGAGATATTTCGAGTCCAAACCTTATCCGACAATTTCAAGTCGCTAAGTCTTCTCCTTTGAAAGTAATAGCACAAATCGGACGGACGGACAGAATCAAATTTGATCACAGATTCTTCTTCAGGGAGATTAACCTAATCGTTCAAGACCATTTTCGGTTCAAAAAAATTGCAGACATCGTGACGAAATGATAACGCGCTGTTTCCTAGAAAGAGCGTTCACAACAATTCAAAGGAGAATTAAAAAATTTAAGAGTTGCAGACATTTCAATATTTGATTCCTATTTCATGCTGAGAAGTACGACGGGGTATTAGTGCCACTGTGAAAAATAAAAAATCTTGAAATTGCCTGATTTAATCTGGCAATTGACAGAATGAATCTGGCAGTCTGACGTGGAAAAGGAATAAATTCTCAAAGTGTCCGAACAATGAATCCATATATATGTATGTAGATATCAAATGGATTAATGAGGAGATTGTTTATGAGAATAGAAATTTAAGGACATATCCCTCAGGTAGAATAACCGTAGATACGTATTTCTGGCTAAAGGCCTTCATCAGTACGGTGAGAAAAGTGTGGAAGATAAGCAACACTTGGTGGAAAAAACAACAAACGAACGCAGTCAACAACAGAAGCCAGCCGCACATTTGTGGTCTCAGTTAGAAGACTCTGAATTCCAGAGCAACAACTAACGTTACCCACGGAGGCAGCTATAGCTACCTGCGTGAACATCCGTGTCCAGGATAAAATATCAAATGGATTAATGAGGAGATTGTTTATGAGAATAGAAATTTAAGGACATATCCCTCAGGTAGAATAACCGTAGATACGTATTTCTGGCTAAAGGCCTTCATCAGTACGGTGAGAAAAGTGTGGAAGATAAGCAACACTTGGTGGAAAAAACAACAAACGAACGCAGTCAACAACAGAAGCCAGCCGCACATTTGTGGTCTCAGTTAGAAGACTCTGAATTCCAGACGGTTATTCTACCTGAGGGATATGTCCTTAAATTTCTATTCTCATAAACAATCTCCTCATTAATCCATTTGATATTTTATCCTGGACACGGATGTTCACGCAGGTAGCTATAGCTGCCTCCGTGGGTAACGTTAGTTGTTGCTCTGGAATTCAGAGTCTTCTAACTGAGACCACAAATGTGCAGCTGGCTTCTGTTGTTGACTGCGTTCGTTTGTTGTTTTTTCCACCAAGTGTTGCTTATCTTCCACACTTTTCTCACCGTACTGATGAAGGCCTTTAGCCAGAAATACGTATCTACGGTTATTCTACCTGAGGGATATGTCCTTAAATTTCTATTCTCATAAACAATCTCCTCATTAATCCATTTGATATTTTATCCTGGACACGGATGTTCACGCAGGTAGCTATAGCTGCCTCCGTGGGTAACGTTAGTTGTTGCTCTGGAATTCAGAGTCTTCTAACTGAGACCACAAATGTGCGGCTGGCTTCTGTTGTTGACTGCGTTCGTTTGTTGTTTTTTCCACCAAGTGTTGCTTATCTTCCACACTTTTCTCACCGTACTGATGAAGGCCTTTAGCCAGAAATACGTATCTACGGTTATTCTACCTGAGGGATATGTCCTTAAATTTCTATTCTCATAAACAATCTCCTCATTAATCCATTTGATATTTTATCCTGGACACGGATGTTCACGCAGGTAGCTATAGCTGCCTCCGTGGGTAACGTTAGTTGTTGCTCTGGAATTCAGAGTCTTCTAACTGAGACCACAAATGTGCGGCTGGCTTCTGTTGTTGACTGCGTTCGTTTGTTGTTTTTTCCACCAAGTGTTGCTTATCTTCCACACTTTTCTCACCGTACTGATGAAGGCCTTTAGCCAGAAATACGTATCTACGGTTATTCTACCTGAGGGATATGTCCTTAAATTTCTATTTTCATAAACAATCTCCTCATTAATCCATTTGATATTTTATCCTGGACACGGATGTTCACGCAGGTAGCTATAGCTGCCTCCGTGGGTAACGTTAGTTGTTGCTCTGGAATTCAGAGTCTTCTAACTGAGACCACAAATGTGCGGCTGGCTTCTGTTGTTGACTGCGTTCGTTTGTTGTTTTTTCCACCAAGTGTTGCTTATCTTCCACACTTTTCTCACCGTACTGATGAAGGCCTTTAGCCAGAAATACGTATCTACGGTTATTCTACCTGAGGGATATGTCCTTAAATTTCTATTCTCATAAACAATCTCCTCATTAATCCATTTGATATTTTATCCTGGACACGGATGTTCACGCAGGTAGCTATAGCTGCCTCCGTGGGTAACGTTAGTTGTTGCTCTGGAATTCAGAGTCTTCTAACTGAGACCACAAATGTGCGGCTGGCTTCTGTTGTTGACTGCGTTCGTTTGTTGTTTTTTCCACCAAGTGTTGCTTATCTTCCACACTTTTCTCACCGTACTGTATGTAGATATATAGATATATATATGAGAATTTGAGGCCCAATTTTCTGAAAATTTATGATTATTTATTATTTATACGGAAGTCGATCTGCTCATCTCAGCTGACATATTTTCAGGTCTCTGCCACTTCTGGTTATACCAATATACCAGAGAGAGTACACAACTTTGTCATACAGAATTTGAAAAAAATGTCTGTGAACATAAAAAGGATAGACTGCGTCCTTTTTAGTACTCCACAAAAATCATTATACTTATAAAGGCGACCTTGTTATATCAACATGACTAGTCCATATAAAAAAACTCAGTTTCCTGAACAGCGAAAAATGCCAATCTTCTTGAACAATGATTTTTTAAGGTAGATATTGGCGAATTCATATGAATTCCCTTTCCACGTCTAAGATTTCGCAATTGCCAGATTAAATGTCCAATTGCCAGATTAAATGTCGAAACTGCCAGATTAAATCTCGCAACCGCCATATTAAATCCCGCAATTGCCAGATTAAATGTGGGAATTGCCAGATTTTAATTGTCGCAATTGCCAGAATAAATGTCGCAATTGGCAGATTAACAACGGGTTTCACAAAGCTCTGATTAACTTGATTGTTCTGATCAAGACAATTCTATGTTCAATTTCAGTTCATTTTTAGCAATACCACAGAATATCAACGCGTTGATCAGAGGATTAAGCTTTGTGAAACCCACGGTAAATGTCGCAATTGCCAGATTATCTCGCAATTGCCAGATTAAATCTCATAATTGCTAGATTATATCTGGCAATTGCGAAATTTTATATTTTTCAGTGGCAGTAATACGCCGTCGTAGAGAAGTTTATAAACTGAAACATCTAACATATTTAGCCATTTCTACCTTCCAACAGATCCTCATTCCTCCTGACACAATAATCTATCTACAGATTACTGATAATGCATGAATGGTTGGAAGAATACGCGAAATGATGAGCATGGAAGAAGACGATAATCCAGAGTGTCATGCTGAAAATGAAACGTTGGCAATAATGTTTCTATTCCGATGGGCACGACATCGATTTCTTTCAAATCTTAAAATCTGCTGTCTGGGCTGGATATCTGTCAACTGAAAGTTCTTGAAGAGAAGATTATGTGACGCGTGGAGGTGTAGGATTATTGGAGGAGCGCTCAAGGCGTCCTTTCGAGGGAAATATGGTAACCTGGATCATTGAATTGTGACATGTTCTTGGGGCAAAATATTGCAACTCTACACACCGAAAGAATTAGGAGACAGGACAAAAACTCAACGAAGTTTGTAGTCCTTTTTACGCGCTTGTTCTGGGGAACAGCGCGTTATCGTTTCGTCACAGTGTTTGTAATGTTCGAATTTTGAGCCGGAAATGGTCTTCAAAGATTAAGTTGAACTCCCTGAAGAAGAATCCGAGGTCAAATTCAATTATGTTCTTTCCAGCCGGCCGTCCGGCCTTCCCTCCGTCTGTATGAGCTCGTTCAGTTCGTTAATGGGTTAGATCGTTCGAATTGTTTCGGTGTAAGGCTCGTTTAAAATTTTGACATTAATTCCGTGATATTTTATGGTAAACTGATGTAAACTGTGAAGATGAAGTCAGTATTCAACAACAATAGGTACTCCATTCGATACAATATTCACTTCCGGAGATATAAGAAAAAATGTGTAAATTCTTCAGCGATATTTATCACCCTTTCATCGTCGCGAGTACCACAAGTGAGAAGTTTACAATGGAATGAAAAATTTGTTGAAGATTGTCCGCCAATATCGGCTAGTAAATATTATAGCGGGATTCACATTTTTTCTGGACAATATTCCGAAATGCGAGCAGCCGTATCAAGCCTCTTGCATTCCGGAATATTCATTCAGAACACTGCGATATTGGCGAGCAATCTCTTGAACTGTTGAATTTCATTTCTTATTTCAGTTCCCACCTGGCTGGAAAAATTGAACCTTTCCAAAATTGAATCATAGAACTAAAGCAGGTGTATCATCGGCTCCTACCTTAGTCTAAGGCTCCTACCCTTAGTATTAGATTCAGTTGATGAGTTTTCAGGTTTGTTATTTTTTTTTGCATATATCATCCAATTTGTTTCATCATATACATGCTCATCATCATTTATATTCGCCCTTATTCCAAACTCTCAGTACGAAAAATATTGGATTTCGATTGAAACCAGTAACAGATATCCACATGTTGACGATAATTGTACTACGCAAACCAAAATTGATGGAAACCTCCGATCAACCGGAGTTTTTGGAAATCTTCATTATTTCAAATTACGCTACTACATTCACGTCCTTCAGTTAAACGAGAGTATTCATTGAGATTTCAATGTTTTAAATGAATTTTTCATGGAATTGTATTTTTTGTGTTGTGAAATACCAATGACTTATGAATAATATAAAAGTTTTATTTAGGATGTAAATGAGCTTCATGAAGAAATTCAATCTTAAATCCCGTAATACGCAGGGTGATTTCTATGAATAATAATTTTTATCCGATTTCAGTTGTTATGCTTCAGATGTTGTGAGGGAAAACCCAAAAATATTTAATTTGAACTATTTATGATTACGAAATTCTCAGGAATATCGATGAGGCATTTGCACATTGTGTTTATAAAATAATAAACGAATCCATTGAAAATTTTCGATATGTGTTGAAAATTTGATAATCAATCTTTTCATCTCGTTTCAGATATATGATTCTTAACGAAAAGTTGACCGATTATTCCACTGAATTCCAATTTCAGAACCGAATGCGATGATTCACTTTCGAGATCATTCGGAATTCGCAGCGTTTCTCTTTATAACTCAAAGACCACTGTTCGGAAATCAAACGGGTAAAACTTATTAGGTTGAGTTCTGCAACAAAAATCAACGTTGAGAGTTTAATGAAAATTGGGTGGTTAGTTTTCGAGAAATTATGTTTTTTCCCTCCTACCCCCAGTTTTGAGCCCTTAGGGTAACCGATCCTGCTGAAAAGCTTGAAGGATCAATCTCGAGCGACACACGATTTTTTGAACCAAGTTTCACGGATTTCGGTTCAGTACTCCCAGACAAAAGCCCCGGAGTACGGACGGCGTACCTCGGACGGACGAATTATTTTTTAATGAAGGGATAGAATCATGGGTTTAGGACTTCACATAAAAAACAACCACTTAAAACAAAGTCGACGTTTCGTCGATATATTTCGACTTTCTCAAGACTAAAAGGAACAGAATTGAAAACAAAGACAATATTTAACAATGCAGGGAATATTCTATCCCTTAATTAAATGGAAGGACGTGAAGAGCAAGTTATTTTTTAATGGTTCATTCAAATCTACATACTTCCAAATGTGAACTGTGCAAACTTTTGCTATTAACACTTAGAGCAAAATCAATCAGTCCCATCAAATGGCTGAGGTGGGGTCGTGAATGATGATGATTTGCATTGTGCGGAATAGTGAAAACTGACCCTATACAAAATATAAGAAATGGAAAAAAACGAGAAACAATATAAATCGGAGCAAATTTTTTGTCTGAAGCGAAGATTTGACTTCGAAGAGAGTAATAAAACAAAACGAACAAACTCGGTGCAATAAAAAAACACTCGAGAATACTCAGATATAAAACATATAACCATGAAAGTAGGCAGGTGACCCCAATAGTCAACTTTTATACCAGCTAACTTTTCCTATTTGCACGTTGAGCAAAAAAAAAATGATTCAGCCGCGGTGCGATCGTGAATGATGATGATTTGCATTGTGCAGAATCGTGTAAACTGACCCTATACAAATTATAATGAAATGGAAAACAAGAAACAATGTAAATCGGAGCAAATTTTCGTCTGAAGCGAAGATTTGACACTGAGAGAGTAATAAAACAAAACGAACAAACTCGATGCAATGAAAAAAACACTCGAGAATACTCAGATATAAAACATATCACCATGAAAGTTGGCACGAGACCCCAATAGTCAACTTTTATACCAGCAAACTTTTCCTATTTGCACGTTGAGCAAAAAGAATGATACAGCTGCGGTGCAATCGTGGATGGTGATGTTTTGCAGGGTGCAGAACCATGAGAACTCACCATATACAAATTATAATGAAATGGAAAACGGCAAAAAATGTAAATCGGAGCAAATTTTTGTCTGCAGCGAAGATTTGACATTGAAGAGAGTAATGAAACAAAACGAACAAACTCGATGCAATAAAAAAACACTCGAGAATACTCAGATATAAAACATATCACCATAAAAGTTGGCACGAGACCCCAATAGTCAACTTTTATAACAGCAAACTTTTCCTATTTGCACGTTGAGCAGAAAAAATTATACAGCTGCGGTGCGATCGTGAATGATGATGATTTGCATTGTGCAGAATCGTGAAAACTAACCCTATACAAACTATAATGAAATAGAAAACGAGAAAGAATGTAAATCGGAACAAATTTTTGTTTGAAGCGAAGATTTGACATTGAAGAGAGTAATAAAACAAAACAAACAAACTCGATGCAACAAAAAAACACTCGAGAATACTCAGATATAAAACATATCACCATAAAAGTTGGCATGTGACCCCAATAGTCAACTTTTATATCAGTAAACTTTTCCTATTTGCACGTTGAGCAGAAATATGATACACCTGCGGTGCGATCGTGAATGATGATGGTTTGCATTGTGTAGAATCGTGAAAACTGACCCTTCACAAATTATAATGAAATGGAAAACGGCAAAAAATGTAAATCGAAGCAAATGTTTGCCTGACGCGAAAGTTTGACTTTGGAGAGAGTAATAAAACAAAACGAACAAACTAGATGCAATAAAAAAACACTCGAGAATAATCAGATATAAAACATATCACCATAAAAGTTGGCACGAGACCCCAATAGTCAACTTTTATACCATCAAACTTTTCCTATTTACACGTTGAGCAAAAATATAATTCAGCTGCGGTGCGATCGTGAATGATGATGATTTGCATTGTGCAGAATCGTGTAAACTGACCCTATACAAATTATAATGAAATGGAAAACAAGAAACAATGTAAATCGGAGCAAATTTTCGTCTGAAGCGAAGATTTGACACTGAGAGAGTAATAAAACAAAACGAACAAACTCGATGCAATGAAAAAAACACTCGAGAATACTCAGATATAAAACATATCACCATGAAAGTTGGCACGAGACCCCAATAGTCAACTTTTATACCAGCAAACTTTTCCTATTTGCACGTTGAGCAAAAAGAATGATACAGCTGCGGTGCAATCGTGGATGGTGATGTTTTGCAGGGTGCAGAACCATGAGAACTCACCATATACAAATTATAATGAAATGGAAAACGGCAAAAAATGTAAATCGGAGCAAATTTTTGTCTGCAGCGAAGATTTGACATTGAAGAGAGTAATGAAACAAAACGAACAAACTCGATGCAATAAAAAAACACTCGAGAATACTCAGATATAAAACATATCACCATAAAAGTTGGTACGTGACCCCAATAGTCAACTTTTATATCAGCAAACTTTTCCTATTTGCACGTTGAGCAAAAAAAAACATATAGCTGCGGTGCGATCGTGGATGGTGATGTTTTGCAGGGTGCAGAATCGTGAAAACTCACCCGATACAAATTATAATTCGATGGAAAACTGGGGAGCATATAAATCAGGGCAAATGAAATCCTGCTGGAGGCTGCTTAGGCGAGATACATCTCATTTAGGAACATCCGAAGATATCCGGGCGGTTATAAGCTTCGATTGCACGGCGGGCAAACTGGAGGGATTACCGCCGACTGATTATGGAAATCGAGACCGAGCTCGCCGCGCATCATTTTCCGCTGCTCGACAGGTGGTTCTGTTTTATGATGACTTTGATTGGGTAACATCCCCAGGAAATGTTTCGCGTGGACTGGACGAATTTCCCAACTTGAGGACTAGAACTTTTTGACTGCGTTCAGTAGGAACTGGGAAGTTGAATGAATGAAGCTGGAAATGACAATATACTATTCCATGCACCAGGGACCCTATTCTTGAATCGGGGAGGGGAAAATAGGCGTGTCGACGCTGTTGTCAAGGAAATGCGGTGCATTTTTGATGGAACGATAAAGAACGTTCATTCCATCATATTCAAGAATAGGGTCCCTGGTAAGATCAACTTTTTGAACTTTTTGCGCGCATGTTCTAGAGTGCTATCGTTTCGTCCAAACGTCTGCAATTCTCGAATTTCGAGCCGAAAATTATCTCAAATGACTAGGTTGGACTCACTGATGATGAACTCGGTGTCAAAATGGATTCTGTCCGGCCAGCCGGGCGTACGCACGATTACGGGGGTACGTAGGATTGTATCGACCTGAAAATTTCAGAGTTGGTTGCATTGCAAAATGCGAAGGTTGAGTTCGTTAATGGGTATAATCGGTCGAACCATTTCGGAGTTATAGCCATTTGAAGTTTTGAGGTTATTTACTTGATTTTCTGAGAACTACTGGAGCAATCGAATTGAAATTTAGCCTTTGGTAGGAGCATAAGGACATTCACATGTTGGCATAATTTTGTTGAGATCTCGCTGTCAGTAAATTTTGAAAAAATTTCTCTCAAATTTGTTTTCGAAGACCTTTTTCTCTCGGAAACTCTTTATTGCAATTGGCAAAAATATTAGTCATAACTTGTACTATATATTTCACAGCAGTGTACCAAATTTCAGTTTGTACGATCATGGGTTTTGAAGATATTTTGAAAAAATATGTCAAAATTTCTCGATATCGTTGTTTTTATCGGAATAACTCAAAAAAAACTAATTCAATCTTGATGAAACTTGGCAGCTAATCTGAAAATGCTGGTGGAAAACTTTGTGCTGAATTCCGTGATGATCGTGCAATCAGAAGAATTTGAAAAAAAATTCTAATTGTTTCTCAGATATTCAATATTCTGTGATTTTCTGATCATAATATCCTAATCTCTGAAGGAACATTTGAACTGTCAAGTCATTTCGACTTCGGCTCAAGTTGCCAACCCACAATTTTCTTCACAAATTCACTATCACTGGGGAACGGGAATTTCAGGACAAATTCGACATGATAAGGTTCGCGTTATTTATAAATATCCGTAAAAGATGCCTCGGCTCCTCAAACAATTTCTTCCAAATATATGGTTTTGTTGAGATCATCTCTGATTGGCTGAAATTTAAGTTGGGATTCCTGATTGCATGTTAATAGTGTCAAGTTTATACAGGATATTTTCCGCAAATCAACTTGGTTATTTCGGTTGCCGGTTTTCCGTTCCGTAAATATGAGATATTCGGTTGGTTCCTGAAAAAAAGGTTAATTACGGAATTTGATAAAAAGGCAATCTTTCTGTCACCAGAACGACAGTCAATGTTCTATACATGCATGATGTAAAAAACATGGTGTGCTCATCTGAAAAATGACGTCAGCAAGAATATACAACTCTTTGCATTTTAATTTTGCTGAAGTCACTCATTTTTCAGATGAGCACATGAGTAACATATCCATGGCATAGAACAATCCATGGTATTTCACGTACATGATGGAACAATCTATATTTACCTTAAGAACCATAGACCATAGTTAGTAATGTTTTCATTGTTGATTGTTGTCTAGTCTATGTTCTATGGATCATAAAGTAAATATTTGATATTCTTCTCTAATCAGCTCTAATGAAGTTACATTTTTATTCATGTCTTCCAACGAGCTGAGAAATAAACACTGCAGAAAATAAAATATATGATTAACAATTTTGATTTGACATCAGTCATTGATGCACAGATGAGAGGATATCAAATATTTATGGTCTATGATTCTCATTTCATCTGAGTCGTTCGTTTACTTCAGATGAAATCTGATAAATCCATAAGATCTGTGGTCACGTGACCAAAAAATCTGTCGCCTCTCGGATGCAATAAACGAACGCAGTAGGATATGAATATGTTATCATAGAACATTGGCTTTCGTTCTGGTGACAGAAAGAACGTTTTTTCTTCAATCAAATTCCGTAATTACCCTTTTCTCAGGAATCAACCGAAAAGTGCATATTCACAGAATGGAAAACCGGCAACCGCAACAACCAAGTTGATTTCCGGAACTTATCGAATATTAACATGACACTATCAACATGAAATCAGGAATTCCAACTTAAATTTAAGCCAATTAGAGATGATCTTAACAAAAATCTATATTTGGAAGGAATTATCTTGTTTGAGGAGCCGAGGCATCTTTCACGGATATTTATAGATAACGCGAACCTTTTCATGTCGAATTTGTCCTTGGCAACTTGGGCTGAAGTCGTCTATTCAAAACGGGTCGAATTACTGGCCAGTTCTTGTTGTGAATTTCGAACATTTCAGTTTCATCCCCACGTAAAATGTATTCTTACTATCAATAGTTATTAAAGTAAGATTTTTTTATATTCATGAACTGTGTGACCACTGATCATTGAAGTAAAGTATTATATTTTGGACCAATGAAAATCCTACAACGAATTAACCCATCTGAGAAGTTAATCTCTGAATTCAATCATGAAAAGTAATCATTCTTTAGTGAATATGTGTGATATATTTCACTTTATGATTCACAGCAGACAATTAGAATTCCAATATTTCAAATGGATAAAGGCACCTGCACGAATATTTGACTCGCTGTCATTTTTCCCGGCACGATCCCAAAAGATGGCGGCCACTCTGTTTCTCTGATTTAGAAGGGACTTAGCACTTTTAGGATATCGTTATTCTATTCTGGAAAAGTTTCCCAAATTCTTTTGAATTTTTTTTTTGAAAACTATTCATCAGATTTCTATGGAATTTGGCGCATGGGTTTTTCAATACCTACAAGATAAACAAGGAATTTGACATATTTTGGCCCAATATCTCCGAAGTTGTGCATTGGTATTCTAAAACTAGTCCAGACTCTTCAATTTGATCTCGTCAGTAATGTTGATTTGAAGGTCTGCCAAAACTGATCACTAGTCCCCAAAAAAAAGAATTCTCAAAAAAAATTTGAAATAATATTTTTCTAATTTTCTCACAATAGGATCCACACAAAAATTCCGCCTTAACTTGTGCCTTAATAATCTCCAACTAATCACGAGAGTTCAATCTGATGGTATTAGTACTTTCCAAAATAACAAGGAACTAACCTCAAAGTTTCAGATGGTTATAACGTAATCGTTTGAAACCATTTTCGGCGCAAGATTCCAGGAGAACAGATATTAGCGCAAAACGATAACGCGCTGTTTCCCAGAGCAAGCGCTCGAAAACCAGGAAATTCATGTTCTATTATAAATTCTTCAATTTTAATCCCGAAGAATAGCAAGAAATAATTTCGAGTTCAAATTAAAACGTTAATCTCCAATTAAGTTCAGTATCACAATTGCATTTTAATTAATAATAAAGTAGAAAATGAAAAAATGAAGCTCTCTACAATGGAGGAAATGCAAGCTTCTCGCAGCTGAATTCATAAACTAGATAATGATCGATCAAGAAACGAAACATGTCAGTTGGCCATTAATTCTTCAGAAAGTTCACTGGAAGCCAGGTGGCCTAATTAATGTTTTGTCCTTATCAATTTTAATGGAATTATAGTTGTTACGCACGACATTCATCTGTAGGAATTCATATGGGTTCAAAACTTCCCAACGTATGAAGTTTACGAAAGGAAATTGAATAAGTTAGTGCCTTGTCTATCAGGAGTTGGTTTATGTTGAAATTCCCTTAACATTATCTCGTACATATGCCTTGCTGTATCCCTCACCCAGGCTAACGATTTTGTGTTCAGATATTGCTAATCATCTATACTATATTCTTTTTTATAAATTCAATCGGTAGGCCATGTAAGTTTGACACATTACACTCTGTAAGATTGAAAAATGTTAGGTTTTAGTCATTTTTCCGTCAGATAACTACGCAGCGTTGTCAATTCTACACAACGGACTTGGTAATTACGTACCTAACTAACCAAACCATAGAGTTACACAACTCCTACCTGAGAAATTCTCTGCTGAGACAAGCTCAAGTATTGACTCATGCCAGGGTTCTATCCATTAAATATACCTTCGGTAATTCTCGGCGAAGTTCATGGATATCGGTAAAATATAGAATTTTTTCACGTTTTCATTTTGGTCGCACTAAAAATTTGCTATTATATGACAATCAGGTCGATTCTGTTTGCAAATAGCAATATTGCTAGGAAAAAGATATTGCTATCATAACAAGATTGGAATTATTGGTATTCTGATCAACGATTTTGAGCAATATGGTCTGTCACTTTAACAAGATTCTTGCTATCAACATTGCTATCTTAGCAACCTCAAAATAGTACTTGCTATGCTTCATAACAAGAAAGTTTAGAAAAGGAATCTCTCAGAGATCCATTTGTTTCAGTATTATAGTAATTTCAGTAATAGAAATGTGTTCAAAGTTCTCTAGAATATTTAATTTTAAGGATTCTTAGACTAAAACACCGGCATAGTAAGCAACAGCTGACCTGATTATTCTAATGACCTCAACAACAGCCATCCCTTTGAATTCCCAACAGAAAAGTTCATCGAATTTCGAATTATTATCGCCTGCATAAAATTGCTGCATTTGATTTCTGGAAACCAAAATTTTATCGGTATCCAAGAAATAGGTCAATTTGACTTTAATTGGTTTTTCTGTTTCATAACATTTTCGAATAAGTCGATGTTTACATGAATAAAAAAAAGTATATGCTAATGGAAATGTGTTCAAGGTTATCTAGAATATTATTTAATTTCAAGGAAAATTCTTAGACTAAGATACAGGCATAGGCAACAGCTGAGATGATTATTCTAATCATCTCAACAACAGCAATCCCTTTGAAGTGCCAACGAAAAAGTGTATCGAATTTCGAATTATTAACGCCTGAATAAAATTGCCGCATTCGATTTCTGATAACCAATATTTTCTTGGTATCCAGGAAATTAGTTATCGGTCAATTTGACTCGTTTTGTTTCCTAACATTTTTTATGTCGATGTTTACATGAATAAAGAAAGCCGTAGATAGAGGTTATGTATGCGAAACCATAAAGAAAACTCACGAATTAGGGTTATTTTCTTCTTCCTTGTAGTTCTAAAGTCACAAAATACAGTGTTGTCAGCTCTAAAATCACCAATTATGGAAGTCTATGATAGCAATATTGTTATGACAAAATTCATAACAAACATTGCTATAACACTCGAAACAGAATTCGTAACATCATGGCCATATTGCTATAAATTAGAAAGATAGCAATATGACTAGAATAGCAAAGTTCATAGCAATACGCAAACAGAATTGACCTGAATATCTCTTCAAGGTGTCAAAGAAGCCGCCTCGTAAAACGAACCGAAATTCTGTTTTATAAAATGCCATCATAGTGGATGATTCATGGCATCTGTGATGCTTCCAAAGAAGGTAAGTACCTCCTAGCATGATGATCATTAAGAGCAGAGCCACTATATATTAAGTTCTGCAATTACTATGATGAATTCGTAGAAAATCATCTTCATTTCCTGAGAGCAATTCGTATATCGAAAATAATTCGAGCAGTTTCATTCAAATTTTTAGTATCTTCGGATACTTAAGCTGAATTGAATTTTCAAATGGTAGGTTCTTTGAAATTATCGTACAGAACGACATTATCGTACATGCGGTGTCGTACATAGTGCAGAACACCAAGATTATAATAAAAATAGCAACGTTGGGTTGTAAAAAATCACAGAAAATCAATTATCTTCGCTATTTTGTGATTATGCCTTGCTTGAGCACGCCTCAAGGTAGGTCGTTCGAAGACTTGAGCAAGCATGCAACCAAGCACTGGCGAAGTGGTGCTCGGCTGTCAAGTAACCAATATGGGATGGACGCGTCGACTTAAGACGTTCTCAAGTACGGAGTATCGACTATGCGTACGGGCATAAGTCCATTCTTTCGAAAGTTATCGCATACACGGACGGCCGGACAGAATCAATTTTGACCACGGATTGTTCATCAATGAGTCCAACCTAATCGTTTGAGACCAATTTCGGCTCAAAATCCGAAAATTACAGACATCATGACGAAATGATAACGCGGTGTTCCCCACAACAAGCGCGTAAAAATGTAAGAATGACCAACGAATATTTTAACCATGATGACACTCATCTAGTGCCAACCTGGCTCAGTTCTAGTCAAAAAAAAAAACTTGAAAGACCTAATCCAAATAAGTAAGAATCTACCCATTTCCTTTAGCAATTTATGACTGGCTGTTTTTCATACCCTGTATAATACAAGTCTATATTTGAGACATTCCGTTATGGGGAGACTAATCAATTTAAAATACTCAACTAGAAACAATGGAACTTGGCAAAATATTCTCAGATACACTATATTGGAAATCCGACATGTCAGGCAGGATATCTCGAAAACCTTCAATATTCTGGAAGAAAATATAGTTATAGAGTATCTTTCATTTTTCATATAGAAACCGAAAAAGTGATGAAAATACAAGTTGTCATTGAAAAAATTTCAAAAATCACTGCCGTGAAGGCAGCAACTTTTGCGCGCATGTTCAATATAGATGACCGCTTCAGCAACGAATTTGAACATGCACGCAAAACTGCTGCCTTCACGGCAGTGCTTTTTGAAATTTTTACTGATAAATTACTGGATTTCAATTCGATCAAATCTGTATTTTTGGAAATATTGGAAAAATAAAATTTTGAATGGGTATATCTACGGAATCATTCGGCGGATTTTACCCATTCACGAATTCGACCTTCGTAATTAAGCCCCAAACCTACTCTACAAATATCGAGTTTATAAGTCGTTTCTTCCGAAAGTTATTGTATTTACGGTCAGCCTAACGGCCGACTGCGTAAACACAATTCGTGAATGGGTAAAATCCACCCAATGATTCCGTAGATATACCCAATCAAAATTTTATTTTTCCAATATTTCCAAAAATACAGATCAGATTGAATTGAAATCCAGTACTTCATCGAAAAATAACAGTTCGAAGTTTCATACAGAATTTAATGAGGATGATATGATAAGAAAATCATAAAAAATTTTTTTTCAAATTGTTCTACTGACACGATTATCACGAAATTTCGCATAAAGTTGTCTTTCAGCATCTCAAAACTAGCTGTGAAGTTTTATCAGGACTGAATCAGTATTTCTTGAGTTATACCGAAAAAATCAACGATATCGAGAAGAAAACCACGAAATTTGACATATTTTTTCCCGATATCTCCGAAACTTATGATCGTATCGAACTGAAATTTGGTACACTGCTGTGAAATATGAAGTTCAAAGTGTGAGTGAAATTTTTTTGGATATAATCAATGGTTTCCAGAAAAAAAAATTTTTTTGGAAAATAATTTCGAAAAATTTTTTTTTTTAATTTACTGACAATATGATGATTTGGCTCAAAGTTGCGCGTCGTTATACTCCACCTAACTGCCAAGTTTGAATCCAATCGCTCGAGTAGTTTCTGAAACAAAAAATAAATAACTTTAAAACTTCAAGTGCCTATAACTCTGAAACTATTCGACCGATTTGGCCCATTAACGAACTCAACCGCGGCATTCTGATGAGCAACCTATCCTGAAAGTTTCAAGTTGCTAGCTCGCTTCTGTCGACAGTTATTGTGCCTACGGCCAGACGGCCGGCCGGCCGGACAGAATCGATTCTGACACCGGATTCGTCATCGGTGATTCCAACCTAGTCGATTGATACCATTTTCGGCTCAATCATCCAAAATTACAGACATTTGGACAAAACGATAGCACGCTGTTCCCCTAGAACATACGCGCAAAAACAGAAAAATGAACTCTCCTTGTGACCTATAATATTTAATTTTGTTGAGCTCATACAAAAAGGTGTCATTATAGAGAACTAGATTCCTCGCTTTTTCCTGAACAGAGATATAGCCCGGTGCCTCTGTTGCGGGATCCTGTATATAAACTGAAGACATTGCCGAAAAATAATTCAAAAATTTTATCGATAAATCAAATATCATTAAATTTGAAAGATATGCTTGAATTAAAAATAGCTCAAAAATAATCCAAGTACTCAAGAAAATTACAGAATGGATTAGCCTCTACCATAATTTTAATTGCAGAAGCTTAGGATGGTGGAAAATTCACCTGTGTATTTTTAGCTCATTATCTCGAGAACTATTATCATAAACTTGCTGCTAATGCCTTGAACTTTTGGTAACATCGTAGAAATTCATAACGCTAGTCTTTCATTCGTACGGTTTGTTTCGAAGTCAGTTTTACCTCCGAAATTTTCGTTTAAAATGCACCCTGTGAAACCAAGAATATTTGTATTTGTTGGGATCGAGTAATAAGGTGACCTCATCGAGATTACAGTGATGAATAACACGTTTTGGGACGCTCAAATGGGATGTCAGTGCAAAAAACATTGTAAAAGACATCGAGACTAGAGGTTTTTTAGAGTTACAAAATGGTGCAGGATATGGCATGGAGCTCTTACTGTGTCTTAAAAATTTTCAAAAATCCTCTGAATCATCGAAAGATCTCGTTCCTTAGTTGACTTGTTAGCGCCATCTCGCAGCTATATCCGAAATGAGTCAATTCTTCCTAGTTTGGGTTCTAGTTCGTCATCAGGATATAGATGCATACATATGGTACCGACACTCTTCAAGGAATTTTGAATCTGAAAAGCGGTGCAAACATTGTCAAAATGAAGCGTAATCGTCTACTTGATAATCTTGAATATTTATCACAAACGAAATTCATTATTTCATTATTTAGTTCAAGGAATAGAAGTCTCCAATAATTGCTTATTCAAATTCACCTATACAGGGTGATTCCGGAGGAGACCGTCAGATTTTGAGATAAGTTTACACTAGTCAAGACAGTCTCGGAACACTGTTTGGTTTATGGTTGGGGGTCTCTGTTGAGAATATATAGGGTGATTTGTCCGATTTTACTTTTATTGATAACTTTGGTATGGCTTATTCGATTTCAATGAAATTTTCAGCGTAGTACAATAGTGTTGAACACATTCATTGATTTCAATTTTTTTTTGCAAAATAAGCGGTTGTTCATGTGGTAAATCAAGATTAATTGTGCAGGTTGAAAAAACACCCTGTACATAGCGTTTCCTAAACTACGCTATCTGTTTACGATTGTACTATAATAAGTCATCATTTGAGAGTATATTCTCGATAGAGACCCCCAACCATAAACCAAACATTGTTTCGAGAATGTCTTGACTAGTGTAAACTCATCCTAAAATCTGACGGTCTCCTCCGGAATCACCCTGTATATAGGAAACGTTTGGAACGATAGATTCATTCGTTAGGTTTGAAATTCTTCAAACATGAACAGAAATAGATCATTCATATTTCAATAATGATAAACATGAGACATTTCTTCGATATATCGTCATAAGTATGTAACGAACTCATAACTCTTGAATACAAAATGTATTGATAGGTATATACAAAATTCATAAACCACATTTCATGACAGGATATCCAAACATTCCAATAAAATTCATAAATAATATCAATTTCCGTTGCGTAATTACCGTGTTACGGATTACTATTTGTCAAGGGCAGTTTCTTGCAAAACAGATTGCCTAATGAACAATACAGGAACAAAACGAACGATAGAGCAAGCGAACTGAAGTTTCAGAGTACAAATCTGGCTCTTTCTTCAGTTTCTTAGGATCAAACTACCTTTTGAAAGTAATGGTAGCCAAAAAATCAAAAATAATTTGTGTTTTGCTTTGATTAGAGAAAGAGTAAGTTTTCTCTGACAAAATAAGGTAAGACTCCACAGGATATATTACGATAAGAAGATGAAATAATTCATAATTTCTCTATAGATGGACTCTGCCTATATTTTTATTGTGCGAATATTTCATACGGGAATGAATTTGAACAAAGAAAAGAAATCAATTTTAGATAATTCAATACACTTGTTTATCAAAAACGACAGAAGCAATCCAAGAATTCCCACACTAATGATAACTTCATTGATAAATCGGTTATCAATTTATTATCAAGAAATTTGAATGAGAACGAGAAATAAGTCTCAAATCGGAACGAAAAATCGAAAGCAAATAATTCTTGAAATTTTTTGCTCTGTCTGATGAAATAGTCAGATTTGTACTCTGAAACGTCACAGTTCGTTTTCTTTATCGTTTGTATTGTTCCTGTATTGTTCATTACCCAATCTGAATTCCAAGAATTTGCACTTGACCAATAATTTAATTTTGTAATCCGCAAGGGGGTTTTTCGTGAAAAAACAATTTTTATTAAATTTTTAATAGTTCTGTTTCAGATATTGGGAGTGAAAACCAGTAAGAAACCTAAAAAATAATGAGTCCTATATTTGTCCTGAGTCCTATGAACGCATCTCATATCCGAATTAGTGGATGTTTCGCATTTGTTAAACTCATCTTATAGATAATAGTATCAGTAAGAATCCAACATAGAAGTGGTCAACTGATCGAAGCAACTAGATAGATCCATACTAAATATTGCCCAAAATATTCTTATTCAGCGGAATTAATTGTATGGACTTGACAGAGCAGTTTTAGCGCCATCACGTTTACAGAGAAAAATGAAACAATTCGCAACTACTGCTAACCCATACGCCCTCTGGCGATAGAAATTCGAACACTTCCAAGCTAGCAGTTTTTCGACGTGCTTGTTATTCAAACGTATTTTGCTTACTTTTAGAGTTCATTTTCGAGCTTTTGTGTTATTCTCAGGGTTTGTAATATTCATCAATCGATTCCTTTCTTTCCTAATGCATCCTCCCGAAATGACTATTGTTGTTTGCCTCAACTCAAATGATCAAAGAAGAAAGGATCATCCACTGCCTCAAGTTTTCATTTTTTCCAAAGCCAAATGAAAGTAAAGTTAATTTGGAAACAGCTTTTGGCAGTGAACTCAATGATATAAGAAAGGTCTAGATTTAGAAGTTGAAGATTGGAAAACAGGTCACGAAAAACATGAAAGTATGTTCATTGCATTTCTCTGAAGATGTTTATTTTCATAAAGGTAAATTACAATGTATCTATTTCGGAACAACTTCATGTTATGATGTTTTTAGGTGTAAATGAAAATAAGGAAATTTTGAGGAAAAATGCTGTTCCTGCAGAGAAACTACCGAGCAGTTCTCCAGCTACCTAATTCACATACTACACAAAATCATATTCAAAAAGAGTGATCTGGATAAAAACCTGACAAAAACTAGATATACTGTTATAGTTGATAATAGCTGAAGTTATTCATATAAATACATTGATATTTTTCATTTCTATATAGGTAGGTTGAACCAGCTGTGACATTTTTCACTTTGTATGTGTATCTTGAGCTGCTGTAATATGAAAATAAAATCTATTATATGTCTATCTGTTTCCTTTTTTTTAGGAATACGATGCAAAAGAACTGAAGCAGAAAATCTGTTTTCATTTAATTGATTCACACGTTTGTAAAAAAAGAGAACAAGTCATATCATTTGGACTGATTCTAGATTTACTACATAATATAGCCTGCATTCAGCACTTCTTCACATTAATCAGAGTCCTTAAATTACTTATTGAGGTGCCTATTTTTCCAGAAATTCAAGTAAACCTAGATATTGGTTCATTTTGATCCACCAACAACATACACTAAGGCTGGTCGTCCACTGCAAGCGATTTCGAGAGGCGCGATAGGAGCGTAAACGAACGAATTTGCGCGACAGATCCAAATGAATGGAGTTCTGGGTACCCTCGTCGACTGGCAGCGAGTTCATACGGGCGACTTCGAGAGAATTCGAGCGGCGCAATCGTATCCCGATCACTTTGGATCTGCCGCGTCTATACGCTCGAAAAGAGGAGCTATCCGTCGGAAAGTGAAATGTATGGTTTGTGAACGGAATATTTGTTGAAGTTCGTTGTTTATTGTTGGTGAATTTTAGATGGATCAGATTGAAAGGTTAATGAATGTTGTCTTTTTTCTTACATTAAACACACATCCAGAAGTTCTGTAGGTGTATAGTAGCCTATCTGAAGTTGGACTCTTAATAATCGGCTGTATAGCATTCCAAATATAATTAATCCATCGTGTTTCGCCATTATATCGGGTTTTATAGCTCTTATTATCTCAATATCTATTATCAATTTGTTTTTTTAGTATCCGACCAATCTTATTCCGAACATCTTTCTATATGCTCAAGTGTTTTTGGCACATACGTACTGTAATGACTCAATTACGTTTCATATGCAGAACCATCTTTTCGATCACAAAATAAACATAGTTTTTTCTTCATAAAACGCTACGGATTTTTACTAGTGACCTGTTTTCTAAAATGCGCATGCACTTCTGCAAAATTTTAAGAATTTCTGAATATCTGTGTCACCATCATTTCTTTCGATGTTTGCAGTTTTTAAAGTTTTGAAGTCACGTTCTAGATACATTAATAACATATTTACCTTCTGAAGCTGACTTTCACAGATAAAATTCAAATCAGCCATAATTTCGACGTTCCACATCGTTTGTTTTCGAAGTACCCAGGTCATCAACATTCACACTTCAACTTCCATTCCAGTATTATAAATAAGTATACTATAATAATCATTCATTATCAAGATGGTGAATTTTTTTCCGATAATTTCATTTTTTCTAAATTTGAATCTACCTTAGCTCAAAAATTTTCCCCATTCCGTAGCTAACATATGCCTGATCAAGTGAAATTTATCCTTCAAATGAATTATTAATTGTAAATCCATTCCGTATCACAATTTCTTCAATAAACACGGAAATCTGAAGTAAAAATCCTCTGCTACGCAAGAACAAGAACGAACCGAAACCTCGCGAACTATCTGCCAGTGGACGACCCCGAAGCCTGAGACCGCTTCGGTCGTAAAAGCTCCTCGGCGCTCGTAAAACGCGTAGCTCATAAAAGCCCCAAATCGCTTCCAGTGGACGGCCAGGCTAAAACAATACCGAAATTATCCTCCAGGAACGATTTAAAGCACGATTTTATATCGTGATCCAAACGAAAAGTTCCTTCTCAAGAAATCTTACACGAAATTATTATAATTTCTTTAAATATTCTTGCTCTGCTCAAGAAATATTCGTTCTCCACTACATTTTTACGGTTTGTTTACATAAAACTACTAGCTTGGACAGGTTCTAAATTTATCCGTTAGGGCGCTGGCGTCTTCGCAGAAGTTCCCAATATTTGACAATTCTAGGATCGTGTTTTGGACCCAAAATTTCGATGGATAATAATAGGAAAGTGTCTACCTGATATATTCTATTCATCACGATCAGGATTCATACCTCATTTATATCGAAAGATTTCGACATTAAATATCCATTGCAGGTGTATCCAATCACTCTAATTCGATGTTTGCCATAATATCAAACTAATTGATCCAACGCAGTGGCAAATTCAACCAGCTGATTATAAATGAATTAGCCAGCATCACTAGCCTCTCCCTCTCTATATGCAAACGTTATTACTGCTGATATTCCGAAATGTAAAATTCCGTGAAATATGCAGACATACCTTCAGTTGCATGACCCACTAGAAATTCTGATGGAGCAACTCATAAAACAGAACATTGGAGTTTCATTTCCGCATGTGTACACTGGAATTTGAATTTTTCTGAATGAGAGGACTTCTTGTTGATTTAGAATCCATCTCTGTCAGACGAGATTGGATGGCTTCATAAAATTCTCATACAATTATCATGTGCGTACAAAGAAAATTGAAATTAAAATAGGACCTTTTTTCGGTGTACGTATATACAGGGTGAGTCTTTAAGTTGTACATTGATTATAACCATAGATTCCTCTCATTAAATGAAACACTTTTTTCATTTATCATTTTTTTAGATTCGGCTCCAGCAAAAAGATACAGGCTGTTGAAATTTCCAAAAAAAATCAGTTTTTCTTTTGTAGCTTGGATATGGTGACTCCGAATGAGATGAATTTTGGTGTGAACTTTTCCATAACTATTACACATATTCTTCAGTAATCACTTTTATTCTACTCCAAACAGTTTCCGAGTTAAAGACTCGCCGATTCATAAAACTATACGAAATCAGCATTAAGAATGCAGAAAAAGTTTATCTTGTGTCGTTATAAGAATCTTTAATCATTTTAAAATACTTGATTATCCTTTATAATTTCTCCTAAAACGTACCGTTTTACAGATATTCGATCTTGAATATTATAGAATCTGATAAAAATTCGAAGAATTACCTTATATTTTTGGATCCGCTCTTGATCTAGTAGAGGAAGTAAATTAAGCTGGGTTCACGTTTATTTCGCATAGAACTAATTTAGGTTTATACTATTTCGTGATCATACCACAGACCTAACCATAACATTCATAGACATAGAATAACATGTTATTATAAGTCTAGAGAATATTTTTAGGTTAATTGATTGATTTCATATAATTCATTTATAAATTTCGTGAAAAAAAGTATAATTATGGAGTTTTCAATATGAGAATGGCCAGGATGAAATTGTGTATAATCATATAGTGGAATGAAATTGCATATTGCATGAAAATCAAGTTGAAGATCAGTGTTTAAGTCCAGTGTGGTGAAATGTTTTCCTTGCGATAATATCGCAAAAGCACCAAATCATAAGAATTAAGTGAGTAAATGAGTTTTCTCAATCTTGTTTCTTTGAATTTAAAACTTTGGATTGGTTATTCTCCTGAAGAAATCATCGTAAAAGATATCTGTGGTGAACTTGCAAACATAGCGTAGGAGTGTATTAGCACATTGGGTAATGTTTAAATTCTCATAACTTTTTACCTGAGCCCAATCTGGAAAAATAGCGTATGAAAAAAGTATTTTATCTAATGAGAGGAATCTATGGTTAAATTTATGTACAACTCAAAGACTCACCCTGTATATAACGAAAACCTTTATTTCATAAAAATGATAATAAAATGCTTTTCGAAAGTATAAAATTGAAATAGAATGAGTGCGCTTTGAGAAATAAAACATCTGTCAACCGATATATTCAATCTGTGAATTAAATCTTTGAGACAAGATGCATAGAATATATCAGGTTTCGACACTTCCTTCTTTTATCCACTAAAATTTTGTTCCCAAAACGCGGTCCTAGAATAGTCAAATATTGTCCTACTTGGCTCAGTAAGCGATGATGGCGCAAGGGTCGCTTTGTCAAGCCGATACAATTAATTCCGTTGAATAAAAAGAAATTGCGGTATAATCTGATTGATCTGATGAAACTATTTCCCGAAAAATTAATCAGATATTTGAAATTATGGATTCTAAATAATATATAATAGAAGTTTAACAAATGTAGGACCTCTACTCATTAATAATATGAAATATGTATAAGGGAATATGGAGCAATATTAGGTTTATTGTAAAAACACATGCATGGATACAAGAAGTCATTTCGAAGCCAAAACAGCGGTGAAATCGGAACGGGAGATTGATAATACTCATAGATTCTATTGGATAGTTTGAATCTCCTTTCATAAAAATATGGTTTATAAGTTTTTTATGTATTACCTATAAATAAATAGCTATTCAATTCAAAAGATATGAATTTTGTTACATACTTATGTAAATATTTAAAAGAAATGTTCATGTTTACTATTATCGAAATTGAAATATGAATTTTCACTTTGCTGTTCATGTTCATACGAATTTTTCAGACGCATTTCAAACCAGACGAAATAATTGTAGTATAATTGTTTAAACAATTGTAGTATCTATCGTTCCAAATGATTTCGTGAGGTATTTTTTAAGACGCAACTCTGAAAGACTTCCTTTCCATGAACTAAATATTGAGATAATAAAAATCTCTTGTAAAAAACAGGTTATCAAAAATATCAAGTTTCAGGCTTGTGCATTCAGAGCCAAAGAAAATCTTTATATTTATTATCGCCATTCTGACTGAATGAAATGAATAATCATAATTTGAATTTGTCAAAGTAAATTTAGTTTCGGAAATTCTTGAAAATAATGTATGGTCCAACTCGGAAAATCAGCAAGGAGTTCTGATTTGACTAGTTTTGATATGACAGGTCGGTAACTTCCGTAAATATTTCAGATTTTAGTTGAGTTCCGATATTCCTGGCCAGAACTTGTCAGTAAATTTTGATAATCGATTTTACTGGCACTGCTTTGGTAACTGTTCGTATCAGTACGAAGCGTTTCGAAATTACTCATACTGGCCAGTACTGATTGGGAATATTGGAACTCAACTTTTGATATGGCAGATTTTCCTATTCCGGCATCTATCGACGAAAACTGAAGTAGGCCAACAAAGCCGTATTTTGACAACGTTTCGACCTCATTTCGTACCCAAAATATGTCAAAGAATGTCCGCACCATATGTATTCTATGCATCTATCTTTGAGATAACATGTGCCAATTCACAAATATAAAGATATTTTATATCCTCAGTTATCGATTTCAGAAGTGGAGTCATATTCTTTCGATGAATATATGTAATAGGAATTTGTTTCTCTATCAGTGATACCTTAGTTCCCGGTTTTTTGACTTTAACAAATCTCCACAGAAATAACAGATTTTTGGAGTTGAAGGTCTGGTCGAATATGAGCTTCATCTTTGAATTAATAGAATGAAACGACATAATGCGCATATTTGGAATCGATGACTAGAAAAAGAGAGAAAAATAGGGAGAACAATCCAGTACCTTTCCTAAAGTGGGTTGTGAAGGTTTCCTCTAGATATTTGAATTATTGATGAGGGAAAAAGCTTTGTGTAGAATTTAAATGGAAGAATCCTCCGGTCCGTTTGTAAAGTGATAAATTATTCTCCTTGGATAGATGGACAGGAGGACAAGTAACGGACTTTTGAATTCGAAATTTCTTTTAGGAGTTTCGAGTTTTCGAACTGTAAGAACAGTTCATTGAAAGTTTGTGGAATTGTAGTGATGACGATAATATGCATTGTATACTTGGAAAACAGCTAGTATTCGCACTTCTGGGTAATCTCATTTGTGAGTATGTTATTTAATTATAATAAAAATATAATAATAATAATTTATTCATCTTCCATATTTCTAGAATGTCAAAAGGAAAACAAGTCAAAAACGATAGTGAAAAAAAATTAATCTACTCAACATCTCTACAAAAATAAAAAAATTACTCCATAGTATTTGGTTCAAACTGTAGGAGAAAACTAAATGAAGCTTCTTTGAAAGACTCATGACCATATCATTTCTGAATGCTCCTTGGCAGAGTGTTGAACAATTTGATACCCATATAAAGTGGCCCCTGCTCCGTCAAAGATAAAAATGCACTGGATATATGTATCTATGGATGCCTTCTCCTACTCCTATAGAGACTAGTTAGCATACCTATGACATAGGAGAATTTTGATACAGAATCAAAAATTATCAAACAAATCGCCGTTAATAATGAATTCGACCCATCTTTGAAGACCTCCTATTAAATAAAATTCAACAGAATCAACATCCTTCATATACCCCCGAATCAAACCAAAAGATGAAAAATACTCGTTTAACTTACATAGAGAAAAAATCTGTCCATCTAGCTAGATATTTAAAGAAAAATCGAAATATAAAAGTATCATTTAGAACCATTTGGGCAAAATAATGAAGAATGCTACAACAAAAAGAAGAAATGAACTCCTGCAGTTCAAAGCTTAAACTGTGGTACATGTCCATATGTGTATGTTGGCAAAACAGGCAGAGCTTTCGAAAATAGAAGGAAAAAACATAAGAATTCCTACATTAATAATATGCCAAACATCTAATAGAAACAGGACATGAATTCGACCACAACTAGCCTTTTGGAAGCATAAGAAAGAAATAAACAGGAACTATGAAAAACAGATTTCACTCAACTGATCTCAACCGATACCCATTGCGGAATGTCTTCGAATGAACTTGCTGGAATTTCCATAAAATACATAATATTTTGGCTCGTTTTTTTGTTTCCAATTTGTATTTAAAGAAAACGATTTTGTAAGACTAGTTAGTTACCATACTCACCTGATAATTTCACGATGTGAGTGACGAAACAATTGTTGTGATATTAATAAATGAAGGGTTTTGTTAAGAATAAAAAAAAGTAGATGGCGCGCTGAATCCCTCTGGTTCATGTGATGTATGACATTCATAAAAATGGCTTCGTACACGATACAACAACGCGTTCAAATTGTTGAATCATTTTATGGAAATCAGCGTTCTGTGAAAAGTCTTTTGAGAAAATTACGTGAATTTTATTGTTTACATAATCGTCCATCTCAAAGCACTATTGGTCGAATTATTAAAAAATTCCAAGAGACCGGTTCGGTGGAAGATCAAAAAAGTGGAAAATACAGTCGTAGCGGTCGTTCACAAGAAAATATTGATTTGGTTCGTGAAAGAGTTGCTGAAGACCCTGGAATGTCCATTAGACGACGTTCACAACAAGTTGGACTTAGTGGGTCCACAACATGGCGTATTTAAAACAAGGATTTAGCTCTGAAGGCATATGAGGTTCAAATAACACAGGAACTAAAGCAATTAGATCATTTAAAACGTCGTTC
The DNA here is from genome assembly GCA_958510865.1 of Myrrha octodecimguttata. Lineage (NCBI taxonomy): Eukaryota > Metazoa > Arthropoda > Insecta > Coleoptera > Coccinellidae > Myrrha > Myrrha octodecimguttata. The sequence goes on from OY294057.1 coordinate 72,223,208, forward strand.
ATTTGCCAATTTCATCAATGAACAATCTGGACGAATAATCTCCAGAAACGGTGATGTCAATTGGCCACCAAGATCATGTGATTTAACACCGATGGACTATGTTCTTTGGGGTTATGTGAAAAGCCAGTTCTATAAGAATAATCCACAATCGATTCCTGAACTAAAGGATGAAATTATTCGTATCGTTAGTGAGAAAGATCCTCAATAGACGACTTCGGCCCAAGTTGCCAACCCACAATTTTCTTCACAATACTAATATCACTGGGGAACGGGAATCTCAGGACAAATTCGACATAATAAGGTTCGCTTTGTTTATAAATATCCGTATAAGATGCTTCGGCTCTTCAAACAAGCGAATTCCTTCCAAATATAGGTTTTTGTTAAGATCATCTCTGATTGGCTCAAATTTAAGTTGGGATTCCTGATTTCAGGTTAATAATGTCAAATTTATATAGGATATGTTCCGCAAATAAACTTGGTTATTTCGGTTGCCGGTTTTCCATTCCGTAAATATGAAATATTCGGTTGGTTTCTATAAAAAAGGTTAATTACGGAATTTGATCTATGAAAAAACGTTCTTTCTCTCACCAAAACGACAGTCAATGTTCTATGGTAACATATCAATAGCATAGAACAATCTTTATTTACTTTATGATCCATAGAACATAGAAGAGACAACAATCAATAATGAAAAAATTATAAGTTATGGTCTATGGATCATAAGGTAAATAAAGATTGTTCTATGCTATGGATATGTTACCATAAAATATTGATTGTCGTTCTGGTGCATAGACTTAATATGTCTATGTTTTGGTGACAGAAGGATTGCTTTGTCATCAATCAAATTCAGTAATTAACCTTTTTTTTTCAAGAACTAACCGAATATTTCATATTTAAGGAATGGAAAACCGGCAACCGAAATAACCAAGTTGATTTGCGGAACATATCCTACATAAGTTTGACACTATTAACATGAAATCAGGAATCCCAACTTAAATTTCATCCAATCAGAGATGATTTTAGCAAAACCCTTCATTTGAAAGGAACTATCTTGTTTGAGGAGCCGAGGCATCTTTCACGGATATTTAGAATTAACGTGAACCTTATCATGTCGAATTTGTCCTGAAATTCCCGTTCCCCAGTAATAGTAATATTGTGAAGAAGACTGTGGGTTTGCAACTTGGGCCGAAGTCGTCTATTATGTCAAAATGTCATTGAAAATTTCAACATAAGAGTGGACGTCTGTAGAGCTGCGGGAGGAGGCCATTTGACAGATATTATTTTTCGTATATAAATGTCATAACTGTTACTTCAATTACCATAAAAAGTTTTTGAAAATGAATGCAAATAAATAAATAAATAAATAAAACACATTTTTATTCATTTTAAAAAAGAACGCGCAATTTGAAACACCCTCAATTTTATCACGTTTTTGGTTTCCAACTTGTATCAATAAATATAAGCGGAAAAAAAGTGTTTTACCTCAATCAATAGCATAAATTTTGATACAAATGTTGTTCACAATTTTTTCCATAAACCGCACAAAAACTGAACGTATATCTCATTACGAAAACAGATAAATTCCGAAACTTGAACCAAAGATCCATTCTTCTTTTCCTTCTGATTTCGCGAAAATATGGATCGGCAATAAAAAGATCTCATCCATTAACCGTACCCTTGAACCCTTTCATTTCGGTGATTTATTTGACATTCATTTCCCGAACATGGAAATGTATTGGTAATTCGTACAAGTCTGGCCCATAAATTTCGAAAATAATGGAACTGCAACGGAAGGTAACGTTTATCGATTCGCCATAGCGAAGTTCAGTTTTATGACACAGCCAGGAATTAATTGAATCGTCAAATTGGAAACAACATAACTCACGAAATGTTCTTTGGATGAACAGAAAATCCGGGGTTTATTACTGTAAGGGTTGATTTTGATGCAATTCGTAGAGATGATGAGCACTTACGAGGGTTGTTCTTGAGTTCGAGTGAAGAAGGTAGGAGAATACACGACATTTTCTCTTTAGACCGCCAAATTGGTCTTCTTGATTTTTTTTTTCCTATTTTCTAACTGGTGAATAATATTTGCTCAAATGTTTCTCCATGTTTCGGAAGGATAATCGTGAGTTTTTTTAGAGAATTATGAACAATTACTTCATTTTGAAGTGATTCAATAAGTGAAAAAAATTATGGATATAAACCTCTGAATATAAAAAATTTCAAAAAGCACTGCCGTGAAGGCAGCAAGTTTTGCGCGCATGTTCAATGTAGATGACGAATTTGAATTTGAACGTGCACGCAAAAGATGCTGCCTTCACGGCAGTGCTTCTTGAAATTTTTTTCTGATGAATTACTGGATTTCAATTCGATCAAATCTGTATTTTTGGAAATATTGGAAAAATAAAATTTTGAATGGGTATATCTACGGAATCATTGGGCGGATTTTACCCATTCACGAATTCGACCTTCGTAATTAAGCCCTAAACCTACTCTACAAACATCGAGTTTCTGAGTCGTTTCTTCCGGAAGTTATTGTGCTTACGTCCAGACTAACGGCCGACTGTGTAAAGACAACTTCCGAAAGAAACAACTTAGAAACTAGATATTTGTAGAGAAGGTTTGGACTTTAGTTACGAAGGCCGAATTCGAGAATGGGTAAAATCCACCCAATGATTCCGTAGATATACCCAATCAAAATTTTATTTCTCCAAAATTTCCAAAAATACAAATCAGATCGAATTGAAATCCAGTACTTCATCGAAAAATAACAGTTCGAAGTTTCATACAGAATTTGATGAGGATGATACGATAAGAAAACCATAGAAATTTTTTTTTCAAATTGTTCTAATGACACGATTATCACGAATTTTCGAATAAAGTTGTCTTTCAGCATCTCAAAACTAGCTGTGAAGTTTAATCAGGACTGAATCAGTATTTCTCGAGTTTTTAATCAACGATATCGGGAAGAAAACCTCGAAATTTGACATATTTTTTCCCGATATCTCCAAAACTTATGATAGTATCGAACTGAAATTTAGTACTCTGCTGTGAAATTGAAAGGTCGAAGTGTCAGTGGAATTTTTTTTTGGATATGATGAATGGTTTCCGAAACTAAGAATTTTTTGGAAAAAATTTCGAAAAAAAAATGTTTTTGAATTTATTGACGATATGATCCTGACGAAATTCGGCTCAAAGTTGCGCGTCGTTGTACTCCACCTAACTGCCAAGTTTGAATCCAATCGCTCAAGTATTTTCCGAAATAAAAAATAAATAACTTCAAAATTTCAAGTGACTGTAACTCCGAAACTATTCGACCGATTCGGCCCATTAACAAACTCAACCGCGGCATTCTAATGCGCGACCTACCCTGAAAGTTTCAAGTTGCTAGCTTGCTTCTGTCGACAGTTGTGGTGTCTACAGCCGGATGGACGGCCGGCCGGCCGGACAGAATCGATTTTGACAACTGATTCGTCATCAGTGAGTCTAACCTAGTCGATTGAGACCATTTTTGGCTCAATCATCCAAAATTACAGACATTTGGACAAAACGATAGCACGCTGTTCCCCTAGAACATGCGCGCAAAAAAACAGGAAATAGTCGAATACTTCGAATATTCGAACACTTTACTCACAGAAAATATTGATTAAATGCGTGTTTATTCGCTGTTAGAGTGCAGTTTGTAATTGTATTATTTTTGATATTTTTTCTTGAGTGGTCATTATAAATATGAGGTGCCGGTTGGTAAAGAAGTGGATCTGCAAGTATGTTCATTTTGAGACAATATATTATTATTTTCAAGGTTTTTTTTGGGTTTTCACTCCAAATATCTGCAACAGAACTATTTAAAATTAAACAAAAATTGTGGTTTCACGCCCTTGCGGATTGCGGAGTCTCTATGTGGCAATTTGTAATTGTATTATTTTTTATTATTTTTTTTCCAGTGGTCATTATAAATATGAAGAAGTGGATCTGCAAATATATTCATTTTTGAGACCATATATTTATAATTTTTTAGGTTTTTTTATGGGTTTTTACTCCCAATATCTGAAACAGATCTATTGAAAATTAAATAAATTGTTTTTTTATGAAAAACGCCCTTGCGGATTGCAGGATTAAACCATTTGTCAAGGGCAGTTTCTTAGAAATCAGATTGCCTAATGAACAATACAGAAACAATACAATCGATAGAAAAAGCAAACTGTGTTTTATCTTGGCATTTTAAATTGGCATTTTTGAGAGAACACAGCAACACAGATTCATTTGGTTTGAAAGTTTTTCAATTCTACCTCTTTTTTGAGTAAATTCGGCCGAATAAGGTCTATTTCTACAGAACAATGAGCAAGATTACTCTCTCCATTTAGTAAAATGCAAGAGGACTCTTCAATTTCACCTTTCAAATTATCTGATTCCGACATCAGTATTTTTGTATCGTCCCAATCTATCATGTGATTCCCGATGGTGGAACATACATGGTTCGCTATTTCGGATTTTTATAGGTCTCTATTCCTTGGGTTGGTTTTGTGCTTTCGTTTTCTGGTATCTAACGGTCGAGACGTTAACTCTGTAAATGTCTTTCATCAAATACAGGGAATACTAAAAACACATTTTTCGATTTGGTTTTTAATAGTTCTGTTTCAGATATTGAGAGTGAAAAACCAGAAAAACCTGATGAATGATACAGAATCCTCCCAAAATAAGCCTTAATCGAAAAATATATTTACTAGTTTTGTGTGACGATAAATTTTTTCTTCGTTTTTCAATTCACGGAATAGAAACTTTGCAATCAAAATAAGCAAATTTATTCATGGAACAAATCCCATTTAAACTAGATTAACACTATTGATTTGTTACCAAGAGCTCCAAGAATCCTTTGAGCAAATCAGGCATACCTTTATGAACTGAGGCGCAGGTTACGGATATTTATTTGAATTTGTTATGAAATTGCCCTTTCCCAACGGTAGAAAATTTTTTAATTTTTTGAGTTGCCAACTTTTACCGATTTATCCTATTGTATCTCAATATCATCAATTTCATATTATTGAAAGCTCTAGACAAGACCAATAGTCGAGTGATTATCTTCGTATTCAGCCTAGAACTTTGATTCTAATGACGTATTTCAGTACTTTTGACGAAACTTTACCGAAGTGTTCAAATAAATCCGAAGGAAACTTTATATACTTCCTGATCTCCGAAATAATCGTTACAGGAACTAGAAGTTCTGACTGGAATGATTATAGTAAATCAGGCGAAGCCAAGAGTGAAAGGTATAATGTACCTATAATATTCAATGATTACTATTTTAACTAAGGCAGTCGAAATTGAATAAACTTCCTACGACGATTCATGTCAAAAAGCACAAGACTAATGATACAGTTAATTACAAATTCAATATCTTCTGACAAAGTTTTCCTAAACTAGTTTTGTGTCATTCCAAAACCACACGATGATGTGTCTGTGAATTGAAAATGATGAAAACATCAAATTTCCGTAATATGTGGCATTTCAAACACGCAACCTTTCGCGTGAAGAAACGATTCTATATTCATCTTGATGCTTGTCAAATAATCTTAAGGTTTTTTTCAATAAACTCGAGAAAGATATTACTGATTCAATTTGGAACTGAAGAAGTAAAATCTTTGCTGAATAAAACGCGTTGGCGATGTACGAATAGATTCGAATAAATTACTGTCCAAATTCCTGTGAAAACTTATTGAATTCATAACCAAGGACGTTAACCACCAACAAAACAAATAATATACCTAATATGTTTGCTACTATCTAAATATCCAAATGTTCTGCGATTCTACATTATATTCTAGACGTATATTACGCGATAATACCACCTTTTCGTCGAGGGGATAACGTGTACGAGCTTTCGTCACCAGAACTTGTTTAATAAGAAATTATATTCTTGCTCCGAACGAACTATGATCAGCTGACATTGTTTTTTTGAAGTGAAGAATACTGATGTTTCGGTTCAACTAAATTCAATTCTAGAAATTCATGTATACCGACAAACAACGAAATAAGTTGAAAATAGAAGAATATTGGTCAATAGAAAATAATTTTTTTTGGGGAAGATTATTTAATTCAAGAAAATGTTTATATTTGATTCATGAGATTCTATTTTTCTGTGTCCCCAATCTTAACTTCATTTTTGTTCATTTTACTATCGATTCTACTCGTTTGCTCACACTGAAATCGGGAAGCCATTATAGATTTTCCCCGTAGTCTTTTCCGAATAAACATCAGAAATACATACAGAAGACAACGTTATATCAACGAAGTTCAAGACATGATATTACGAAGAATTGCGTGTTTGGTGAAGATTTCTGGCACGCGAGATCACGTTAGGGAAGGAGATCTTCGTTTTATTAGGCTCAAATTAAACTTGCTACTGACAACGTAGAATTTGGGATCATTTATTAATCGACCCCTATTTTATTTCAGCCTATTAGAATGTCAGTTTTTATGTTGGATCTCTACTAAAGGTGATTAAATTTTTACGCGCTTGTACATACTCTGAAAGCTCATGAAAAAATGTTTCATGAAGTGTTTGAGTCAAGCTGAAATTTCACATGATGGAATATATAGGCTAGATAAGTATGTAATCGAGTGATCAATACTGTAGCCCATGAAGCTATCCTTAGGGAAGGTACAGGTAATGAGAGAATTAAAAGTCAAAGAGAATGGTCCTCTCTGAACAGGTACATCTCATCAGCGAACCTACCAAGTGATGTTATGATTAAAAAAGTAAGCATCGAGAAGATCTTTGACTCAATGCTATGTAAAGGGAAGAATGGGAAGAGGAATACACTACGCAGAATTTCAAAGTAAATACCGTCAAATGGTATACAGATGGTTCTAAAACAACGATGGAGTATACAGTCCTAGACCAAGTGTACACTATCGCTAGGCTCCTACTCGAGTGTTTTTCAGGCAGAAATACTTGCAATCGGAAGATGCATAGACATAAACCTGGAAAGAAACTATCAAGGGTGTGACATAGTGATCCATTCTGATAGTCAGGCTGCTATTAAAGCACTGAACTCCTATACCGTCGACTCAAAGCTGATATGGGAGTGCCGAAGGAAACTCAATGAAGTTGGCAAGAATTCAAGAAAAAAAGGTCTTCTTAGTATGGGTTCCTGGGCACTCAGGAATCAAAGGAAATGAAGAGGCTAACACTCTAGCCAGAAAGGGAACACAAACGCTACCTACTGTTCCAGAATCTTACTGTGGTTTAGGCAAATGTACCCTGGAGGAATTCTCCAGGAATGGAATACTCTAAAAAGTTCCTTTGGAACTTTGAAATTGCTGGATCCAAAATTCATTTGGATCTCAGTAAGAACAAGCTACGCCTCCTCACTGGTTTCCTCACAGAACACTGTCGCCTGAGAAAGCACATGATGAGAATGGGCTTATCAGAAACTGACGAGTGCAGATTCCGTGGGGAAGAGGAGGAAACTCCTGTTCACCTGATCACTGAATGCCTCGCCATTGTGAACCTGCGCAAGAAATATCTTGTACAGGAGCATTATAGGAGGAATGAGAACTTAGCCTCCTTGAAGCCCTCACAGATATTGGAATTCATCAGAGCTCTAGAGCTGGGGGGCGAGCTGTAGGTACCGCATGCGAAAAACAGCTCCGACGAGGGGGCAGAATAGACCTTAAGGTCGCAGTGGAATGTAACTCCTTACCAAACTATATAACTATATGTAATCGAGTATCTTTCTGGCCTACCTGTGGACACCAGGTCGTTGCGAAAAAATGTTGGGCAAACCAAGAATAATTCGACAATCTTATTTCTCTATATAGAGTAAAAAACCTAGAAAACCACTGACGGGAAGTCAGCAGCATTTGTTATTAAGTCCCAAACCTACTCTACAAATACCAAGTTTCCAAGTCGCTTCTTCCGGGAGTTATTATGTTCACAACTTAGAAACTCGATATTTGTAGGTTTGGACCTAAATTACGAGGGCTGAATTCGTTAATGGGTGAAATCCAACCAATGATTCCGCAGACCCATTGAAAATTTTATATTTCCAATATTTCCGAAAATAGAGATAAGATCGGATTGAAATCCAGTAGTTTATCGAATAATGACAGATCGAAGGTTCATACAGAATTTCATGGGGTTAATATGATCAAAAGATCGCAGAATATTAAATATCGAAAAAAATTTTTTTTTCAAATATTCCTAATGAAATTTTGCACAAAGATGTCCATCAGTATTTTCAAATTAGCTGCTGAGTTTCATCATGATTGAGTTAATATTTTTTGAGTTATTCCAGAAAAAACAATCATATCGAAAAAAAACTATTGTATACCTATATGTTCCCAATATCTCCACAAACTGAGTCAAACTGAAATTTGATACACTGCAGTAAATATTAAGTTCAATGAACAAGCGGATGTTTTTTCGAAAATGATGAATGGTTTCCGAAAAGAAATTGTCCAAACAAGTTTTGAAAAAAATTTTCCGAAAAAGTTTCGAAAAATTTTCAGACAGTACGATCTCAACAGATTGAATGTATGATATTATAATATTTCAAAAACAAGATCTACACTGCGCAAAAAAATTAACGCACATTATGGAAATCTCAACCTTGAAGAGGTTGAAGTCTCTCGAATGGAATGGCCAGCAAGAAGTCCAGATCTCAATCCGATTGAGCAGGTTTGGGACAACCTCAATAGAAGGCTGAGAAGTTCAGAAAATCATCCAGCTACTCTTAATGACTTACGAATCCAACTCGGAGAAATCTGGGAAGGATTAGATCAGAATATTTTAAGATCACTCATTTTGAGTATGAACCGTCGTTGCCGAGCTGTAATTAACGCAAGGGGTGGAAATGCCAAGTATTAAATCACTTATCAGCATTTCAGTATTTTGAAAATTGTTCATTTCTCTTCTTTCACATAAGATTCGGTGAAATCCTGAATTTTCCTTTTATTTAATGTGTCTTGTTTCGTTCAAAACCTTCCCGAGAGAACATAAAAAATAAGTTATAAGGTCAATGTAGAGTTAACTTTCATTAAAATTGAGATTTTCAGAATGTGCGTTAATTTTTTTGCGCAGTGTAGTTTCTGGAATGGAGGACCGCATCTTTCCAATTGTTGTTATTTCGTTCATAATGCAACAACTTGTGAAATATATGTTACTTTTGAACAAATTCACTCATAGTTTATATTTTCGCGGAGATATAGAAATAATTTCAATTCACATAAATTACTTTTATTAACATTTCAAATACACATTTATAAAAATAATACTGAAATATTCATGAGATTTAAAGATTTTTCATCTTTAATACTGAAATTCATGAGAAGTATCAAAACTATTGTGGTTCATAATGTTTATCTATAAATATGCTCGTTTCCCCTACATTTCTTTTCCTCTTTTATCACATTCGTTTCAAATTGTTATAACGTTATAACATGATAAGGTAGGTTCTTCCTCTCAATCCTAAGGAAGTCACTGTTCACCTCAACCGTACCAGGGACAACATAAGTGAAACTAATAGAGGTACACCTACGGGTATGTAGGCGGCGTAGTTTGACTGAGTTGCCAGACGATAGCGCCACTAACCGACGCACGCTAGCTACTTCATTCCAACACAGCATAAGTGCACTGGTCTTGGTCGTTCACTACGCCGCTTCTGCGGTTGTCATAGTGTCAAGAGTCCACCTCTGGCACTGGGACGAAACAACTTTTCCTGAGAGCGCGCCGTCCTTCAGATGGCGCGAACTCACGAGAACCGCCAAAGATATCTTGGATATCCAATGGAAAATACAATTCCGACACAATTGACATACAAGCATATCTATTGGATACCCTGTATCACATCCGATGGATTTCCATTGGATATCCAATTTATGTCCATACCAATTGAGTGTACTGAATCATCATCAAAATAAAAGTTTACTCATGTAAATGTTTCAATTTCCAGGAGTGATCGTACCTCATCAACAAATTCACGCAACAACAAATTGCCTTATTGAAAATCATCATAGATAACTATATTGCTCAAAACTTTTTCCATTGGACAACGAATGGATATTCATGGAATATGCAAGTTTTGATATCCATTGTACAATTACATATTGGATGCACATATATTACGATGTCCTTTCGACATTCGTACCATGGGTATCCATTAAACGTCCATGGACATCCAATAATCCACTGGACACGAAATAAACATCTAACTGATGTACGTGTGCTATCTTGGACATTCTTGAGCTGCTAAAGTAGCAATAATGGCAATTTCAGATATAACCTTACAATAAATATAATTTATGTCTTCTTCCTGAAGGAACATTGTTTCTAAATCATGCTTCAGGTGCCAAAAGTTTTTGTGGATTGAAGAAAAGCTACCGAATTTTATGCATGAATATTCTGTCCACAATCACTCAATCATCTTATGAATTCATGGGTTTGTTGCCAGAAATTCATTCAATTCGAATGAAATCCTCATTTCCATCATGCTAGCTCGAATATTTAGACTTAAAAGTATCTCTATCGGTGACAATTTAGCATTCGTGCCTTTCGAGAAATATAATTCGATCTATCAAAATAGTAGTCAGCTACAATTACCAACCAAAACCCTTCAACTTAGAGTTCTGTGAACAGTGACTTCCGTTTCCATAGTTTTGTCCAAATCACCCAAGCTGGCAAGACTGTCAATATGTGGCAAACTATTCCTGCATTTGAACCTGTCATTCTCGGGCTTCGACTTCGAATATGCCTTGCTGCCAAACCTAAGCAATTTGTTAGTATTTGAATCAGGAGGTAGAACTTGTAAAACTGTATCAACCAGTTTTGCCTGTTTCAATGGTGGTATTGGATTGTCAATGACTATCATTGCCTTATGTTTCTTTTCCAATGCTGCGTTTTTCTTCATCAAAAGCTTAGCTTTCTTGTTCAATAGTTCTTGAGCTTCTGGATATTGTGATAGGGCGGCATTCAGATCTGCTTTGCTCAGTACAAATAGGTTGGAATGCCCTTGAGACCTGAAAATAGATTGACATATTTCAAAACTACATGGAAAGAATCATATCTAATCATTATCTTAAATAACCGAAGCGGTCAAGACTTCTTTCTGGGTGTTGAGATTACCGAACCGTAAACTGGCGAACCTGTCTCCATCCAACGACGAACAAATAAACTTCATACGCAGTAGTGAAGATTTCTGCATCAAAAAGGTTTAGAGTTCATCAAAACCTTCCCAGATGGTGTCAATTTATTATTTGAAATGAGGGAGCGGTCGGTGTTCAGTGATTTGGATATTTTTATTGTTTTCTGTGATATAACCGAAAACAGTAGAAGAATAATTCATATTCTCTGAATAAAGAACATGTTCTTTATTCAAAGTTTATATTATTTTCAGGATATGTATGGACCAATATATCTTGTCTATGGTATGGACAATATGAGGATTTTATTGCCTAAGCTTTAGTTTATTCATCTTCTCCCCGTAGAAACCAAAGGAAATTAACATCCCTTGTCGTTAAAATATGATACCCCAACCTGATGAAGTTGTTTCATTATTAAACAAGATATGGAATTTACGGGAAGGTACCTGGACATTACAAGCAGAATCTTCTTATGAAATTTACAGGTAAGCTTTCATGATTTGATGCAAACTTCGAAGAATTATTTGTCCGATATATGTTTCCGATTCAGATTCGTTAATTTAACCATTAAATGATCGATTGGGATTCGCCCAAGTTAAGAAGATATAGGTACATTCCAGCATGCAATATCATTCTGGTCCCTGATTAAGTAATAGATTGTTTCGAACAATATTCAGGTGTTATAAGCGGCAATAATGTTAACATAATTTATGCTCTGTATATCTGCAGCAGTTTTAAAAATTGAGTTGAACAGAACATGTAGTGCACATCATCAAGAACTTAAACTGATTCCCGATTGAATTCATTCAAAAGAGAATCGTCCAACAACTTGTGTGCAATACCGATAAGTGTTGTTTAAATCATTAAAATAGGTATGGCGCGCTCACCAATGACGTCACAACATGGAGGACATAATCATTGTATAAAGATTATACAATGACATAATTGAGGACATTTCGAAAACTGACTGGAGCTTTGTTTTCCTAACCCTCATACAGCCTGAATCGGACATGAAACTCCTGACTTATTTTACCTGACATCTGCAGTTCTCCTGTTTTTTCCTGGAATTCCTAGTAAGCTGATTTCTCCAAATACTGATCCTTCCGACAATGTTGCCAATACTTCATCGTTTGAGCCAATTACTTGCACTTTTCCTGATTGAATTATGTACATTTCCTTTCCAACATCGCCTTTTCTGCATATTATATCTCCAGGAAGATATATCACTGATTTGAGCTGAAGCACCAATTCTCTTAAAAGTGCTTCGTCGCAGTCGGCAAACAGTTTTACTTTACTCAAAGTTTGTATATGAACGTTGATAGCAATATCAGTCTTCATTTTGTGAGGTAAGCAATCCATAATTCTGCTTTCATCTGTGAATGATATCTGGTTATTACTGGGTAATGTTAAAAGTTCCAACAAAGCCTCTAGACACTATAGGTTTGTTCGTTGTACCAGCATGAACTACAACACTAACTCCGCTGACTTCCAATTCTCAGTGCAGCTGAGTGTAGTTGAGTTTATATAGTTACAGATAACAGAATGAGTGTAAGTTAGAGTCAAGATGCATTCTTTGTATCTATGTTCAATCTGTTTTATGGTTTTCACATAATACAAATATATGATACCTATAGGCTCCATTCACTTCTATGAACTATCCCGGTTGGCAATGACATTCTGACACATTTCACCGTGTATATTTTGAAAATGTTAGGTTACAGTCATTTTACTGTCAGATAACTACGCAACGTTGTCCTCTATCATTGTATAAAAATTGTAAAAATTGTAAATTATACAATGCCTCTACACATAGACGTCATAGTAATTACGTATTTTTCAAAATGTGAATTCACTTTGGGAAAATAATGAATTTGAGAAAATATTATGTGAATTTGATAATTCCAAAGACCTGGCGAATGTTGAAGAAACTTTTTTCTCTGTTAATAGGTACTGGAAATATTTCGCGTAAATAAAAATGGTTGGAAACAAGAATCGAGTGTTAAAATTTTACTGGAAAATAATGGATAGAGTAGTCCTTTACTTTGTGATAGTTCATTCGAAAAAAAAAATTAAAGTACTCGAATAACCCTCCAGTAAAACTTCTAAACGAACAGACAAACCTATGAAATTCCCTTCTTCTCGAAATTCTCAAGAAATGAGTTTACAGAAGACATTTAAATACTTTGTTGCACAACTTGAAATACTCCAGTATGAAAATGTAGTAGTACTACAAAACCTGTGTCACCTTAAAAGAACCAACTCGATTTACAAAGTTCTTGGGAATCTATGTGAACGATACACTGGGTTTTCGTTCACATACATAGAAAATGTTGGATAGCTTGTGATAAATTATTGATTCCAAATTATCAGGGTTACATCAGAAAAAGCAGATTTCACATCTACGTAGCACTTCCTGATAATTTGTCTCTGCTTCTTCAAAACTACCTTCGGCATTTTTAGTTTCCAAGCGCGACGCTTATATTGCGATTGAGAGTAGGAATTGGCATTGACATTTGACAACGTCGCTGAGAATCATTTTGACATTGCCGATTTTCACGAGTGCCAACCTGTGTCAGTTTCAAGTGGAAAAACTTCATAGACCTAAATCATGGCTAACCGGTAAACATTATAAAATTGAATGGACTATCGATGATTTTACGCGAATCCAAGATAACAGCATTATATGCTTCTTTTCTTTTCGTCCATCGATCCAACCAAATCAGATTCTTCTGTGAGATTGAATTCCATTTGGAATTACGATTTGCTGAAAACTAATTCCGTTAAAAAATGATCACACATACAAAAGACGTCTAATAAAAACCCAAAGACAACAATAGATGTTTATGATCATGATTTACGCATAGCGCGCTACCTTTGCCCATAACTATCACAGAAGAAAAACCCCACTGCACTAATAATAATCTGTGATTACGACTACACAAACTATCGACTATCGTCAATTCCGCAACCAACCGAGTGCAAGTTTACAACAAAACACACCAAACGGTATCGGTGGAGTTAGTGTAGTTAATGTAGTTCCTGCACGTAAAGCGAACAAACCTCATGATCCAGAGCCCGATTTGGTCCAGGATTAGCCTTGTACCTTTATTTACTTACACGGGCCATCAAGAACGTATTTTCGACCCCGTAATGAAAATAAGGGTTATAAAACATACCAAGTGTTCTCTGAGTTTTCCAAGTATACGTGAACCATTGCTGGGCTCTCCGTTGCATTTCTATTGGTAAATTGAGCCTTCTCATATACTCTAAGGTTTCATTTACAAGTTTTTTGTACTCTGTTCTATTTCTATTAGCTGTAGAAATAATATCTCTTATTTGACCAATTAATACTGCGAAAACGAATACTCCCATCAACCACGAAAACGTCATGAATATATATTCGATCTAGAAAAAAACATCAAACGTTATGAGCATACAGGATGTATCATAAATTATGGTAAATATTTCAATTAACGAATCTTGAGCGAAAAATCGAACACAAAAACACTAGATAAAATGTGTCTCCTTCATAAATGAAAGGTATTTTTTTTTCATTTTGTCTTGAAAAGTTAAGTCCCCAAGCTTCTCGAATGATTTTATATTTTCACGGTAAGATTTGGTTTTTACCTCATGTGTGGGCTTCGGGTTCTTCCCGATCGAGGTGGCAGTCTTTGTGGCAAAATAAAAACACTTAATATAAGCATTGCCTTTACCATTGAAGACGAAACTGTTGCTTCCAATGCCCTCCCAAGCTGAAAAGGCATAATACGCGCATGCGTTGAGGTGTATCAGGTACATCATATACATCAACGTTTTGGATATTCGTACAACGTAAGGATTTTTTACTAGTTTATCTATGAAGCTGACCAATTTCCAGAATGCGTGAACTTTCAACAATCTTGGCAAGCGCAAAAGGACAAAATCAGGTCCTGTGATGCAATA
Source organism: Myrrha octodecimguttata (assembly GCA_958510865.1). Classification (NCBI taxonomy): domain Eukaryota; kingdom Metazoa; phylum Arthropoda; class Insecta; order Coleoptera; family Coccinellidae; genus Myrrha; species Myrrha octodecimguttata. The sequence continues at coordinate 72,238,292 of OY294057.1, forward strand.
GAAAATATCTAGAGGCAGGAGAGCTATCAAGTCCAACTGAAAATAAGAAAATGTATATAATACGAATCGATAACATTAGCAAACAATAATTTACACAGCAGAAACAAGAGAGTTACATTGTTGCCTGGACGTGAATCATGAAATTATTGCCATTAGCTTCTAACTGATGAGAAGAAACTGATTTTAGAAGCATATAATATGTGGAACATTGTTTTTGAGGATGGTAGTATCAAGAACATCAGCAGTTTTGAACAGAATGGATTTAGTGAACTGGTGAAGGCTATCAAATATTAGCAGACCTCATTCCTCTTCCAAAAATCTCTGACGTGAGGTCAGGAGCTTCTACGCGCTTGTTCAAATTCGTCACCGAAGTTCGAAATTCCCTTAATGAAGACTTCAGAACAGCTAGAGTAAAATGTCCAACAGATTTGCCAATATCTTTGAATGAGCTCATTGAAAAGTAAAAGCCTCTCATGTCAGCATTTTCTATGAACATGAGCATAGTATAATATATATACATATACTATGGCATAAGAAATGGTGTACGTATTAAAAATGTAAATAAAAATAAGAAATGGTTCACGGTTGAAAAAAGGGCTTCAGCTAAATATCCCAAACACAAGGACGAATATCTATCGATAAATTAAAAAATACTCCACCTTGATCTGAGCTAATCATCCAATCAACTAAAAGCCTCACACAGTAGAAGCACTGTCCAAGGAATCCGTTTACTGTACTTTCGCGGTTACTACCGATCAACAGAACGTCTCACCTTGAAAAACGCAGAGATTATTCTAGATACACAATGCTTTGAGTATAAAAACTTACACCACCATCTCAGAAGCACCTAACCATTCCTGACAATAAATGAACTCCAATGTTAGGGTCTGTAAAAGTGCTCCTGAGATGGCGCTGTACAACTCTTATACTCAAGGCAGTTATCCAACAAGTATTAAGTATCCAAAATCCTCTCTGAGTTTTTCCACATGAGAACAATTCAGCCTGCTGAAATCAGCTTACGATATGTAAATTCGAACTTACCTTGAATTGGCGCCGCTTCAAATAATTTTTTCGAAGCAAAGTTACGTCTGTGACCCAGAAACCATCTTCCAAATATTTCATTTTGGGCTGTATCAAAAGCATATCTACCAAATATACTAAATCAGTCATATAATCGAAAATCATCCAAACAATTCTATTTTTCGGAGTCTGATACGGAAAAGTACTCCGCAGTGGTATAACCCATGCATTATACAAAAACGTTATAGTAACGAAAAACATCCATCCTGAAACAGTCAGTCGATTTAAAAGTTGTCAATTCCACTGTTAGGAAAAAATTCTAAAAAAGCAGCTTTTGCGTGCACGTTCAAATTAAATTCTGTTTCGCTCTGATAAACGAAACGATAATCACGAAAGGTTGCATTAAGATGTACATCAGCATTTTCCAGTTAGTGCCCAAATTTCCATCATGAGTGAATCAGCATTTTTAAGTTGATTCAGAACTTCGAGGAAAAAAAACGAAATTGGACAAATTTTTTCCAAGTATCTCCGATAATTAAAATCGGATCAAATTGAAATTCCCTCAAGGAATGCTACTAAGAGGTAGTCAAGAAAAGACTTCAAGTTGAGATATGAAGTGTACATTGTTTTCGTTACGTCATTTCGTTATAAATCCTGTTAAGAATTCATTATGAAATGAAGAAGTATTATTATCATTATTATTTTATAAGTTTGAACTGGCAATTATGAATTAACTGGCCAATTGCCAGATTGAACTTGAACTGCCAATGGGGGTTTTTCCTTTAAACGAAAATGTAGTAATTTTTATGAAAAACCTTTAGACCATCACATTTCAAACATATAATTTCAATATTGTATTTTTAAAAAAATGTTTGATCACCTAAAACTGAAAAATAAAAATGGGGATTTGCATTTGAAGGGATTTGTCTTGAGTGTACGATATGGCAACGTCGAGTTCAGCTTTCTCGGAAAGAAAAGGACGCCAAATGTGTTACTTTGCTTAGGAAAACAGAGATAGCTATACTTCGATCTGGTTAGAGTAGAAGACAACGACCAAGGAATAGAAAAAGAAGAGCACAGACTGTCATACTGTCATATTACTGACAAATCGCAAACGGAAATTGTTTGGTTATATTGACAAAGAACACGTGTGTACCACAGAATAGGAATAAATATTTCATTATTCTATAGCAGAAAGCGCTATTCTACTAAACACCGTTGTCACTTCGTGCATGCCTGGCTCTCTGAAGGTAATTTGGGAAAATGATGAATCAAACCCATAATAGTTATGTTCAAATTTGCATTTGCGGCAATAACCCAAATTCAGGAAAAACCCCCATTGGGAACTTCTGCGAAGATGCCAGTGCCCTAACGGTTAAATGAACAAACCGTGGAAATTTGTTGGAGAACGAATATTTATTAAGAAGAGCTACAATATTTGAACGAATTATTATAATTTTTGTCAGATTTTTTTTTCGTTTAGATCACGATATAAAATCGTACCATTTCTGGAGGATAATTGCGATGTTATTTTAGTGGATGTTGCTTGGTGCATCGAAATAAACCAACATCTTAGTTTTCTTGAATTTCTCGAAAAATAGGTGCCTCAATAAGTATTACAAGGACTCTTACTAATGTGAAGAATTGCTGAGTGCCGGCCATATTAATTATGACTGATAATACTTATGTCTATTCAATTACAAACAAGTGAACCAATAAAATAAAAAGACAGCTTTTCTGCTTTAGTTCGTTCTGCATCGTATCTCGAAAGAAAATAAAACGGATAGACATAGAAAGAATCTTATTTCCATATGACAGCAGCTCAAGATAGAAGCAGAATGAAAAATGTCACAGCTGATTCAACCAAAACTTCCTATATACAATTGAAAAATATTGATGTATTTATATTTATTTATTTATTAATGTATTTATCTATTATTTATATGAATAACTTTAGCTATTATCAACTTCAACAGTATATCTAGTTTTTATCAGTTTTTCAATCGGATTACTCTCTTTGAATGTGATTCTGTATAGAATGTGAAGTAGGTAGCTGCAAAAAAGCTGGGTAGTTACTCTGAAGAAAGTTGTTTTGAAATGAATACATTGTAATTCACCCTTATAAAAATAATCATCTTCAGAGATATGCAGTGAAAATACTTCCGTGTATTTCGTGACCTCTTTTCCAAAAAATTTCAGAAGAATGCAGTAATTTTCATGAAAAACCTTTAGAACATTACATTTTAAAAATATAATTTCAATATCATATTTTTAAAAAATGTTTGATCACCTAAAACAGAAATATAAAATGGGGATTTGCATTTAAAGGGATTTGTTTTGAGTGCACGATATGGCAACGTCGAATTCAGCTTTCTCGGAAAGAGAAGGACGTCAAATGTGTTACTTTGCTTAGTAAAACAGAAATAGCTTTACTTCGATCTGGTTAGAGTAGAAGACAATGACCAAGGAATAGAAAAAGAAGAGCACAGACTGTCATATTACTGACTAATCGCAAACGGAAATTGTTTGGTTATATTGACAAAGAACACGTGTGTACCACAGAATTGGAATAAATATTTCATCATTCTATAGCAGAAAAAGCTATTCTACTAAACACCGTTGTCACTTCGTGCATGCCTGGCAAATCCCAAACCCCAACTTTGAAATCTGATTTTGAATACTTTCTGAAGGTAATTTGGGAAAATGATGAATCAAACCCCTAATAATTATGTTCGAATTTGCATTTGCACTAATATCCCAAATTCAGGAAAAACCCCCATTATCCATAATTGTCACATCGAACTGTCAATAACACATAATTGTCATTTTGAATTGACAATTATCTATAATCGCAAATTCAACCTGATAATAAACTGGGAATCATATTATTTTTATTTATTATTCTTATTAATTCCTTTTAATGCTTTCGTACATTTACGACTATTTTCGGGCCAAACGATTGCACGTGGTTCTTAGAAAATGCACGCAAAAAAAGATCTGCTATGAGAGTTTCACAGTTAAATGATTCTTACCCAGATACAATTTTCCGTCTGGATCGAAGGTGCAAGTTATAATATAGTTCGTTAAATTATTGCGGAAAGTATTATTTTTAATTTTTGTTTCAGGTACCTCATTACGAATTACATTCTTTTTCTGTGGCGTTCCTATATTGGAAGTAGGTCTAATACTGAAAGACGTCTCATTGGATGTTTCTCTACTGCTTATTGAGGAAGGTGTACCAGGTGCTTCTATTCTTTCCTTCACTGCTTTGGTCCTGCTAGAAAACGCTTCGACTAAATGTCGTATCCTGTCTTCGATGAACTGACGATTAGGATAACTGAAACGAATCGAAATTTTAGAATAAACATTAATTTAGGAATTGGTTTCTCGGAGAAGAACAGAGCTCCAGCAATAATATGTAACATAATCACAAGGACGAATATCCGTCGATAAATCAACAAATATTCCCCCTTGATCAGAGCTAATCATCAAATCAAGCAAAACACCTACACCGAAGAAGCGGATCCAAGTAGAATGACTACAGCTGTTTCACAATTGTTATTGATCGTCAGGTCAACTTAACTTGGATAAACCGCAGAGAGATCTCTCGATACTTGTTGCCTCTCAGAAGGACCGCTGCAGTATACAACATACAGCGCGCCATCTGCCAGGAGCATCTTACGAGTCTCACCTTCAAGTGCAGAATACTTTGATCGATGTGCATGACGTTCATTTATGTTACAAACATAAATTTTTTCAAATTCGTGATCAGTGAACTCATTAAACCTAGGAAAGCACTGACGTGAAGTTAGCAGCTTTTGCGTGTTCACTTTTGGTGATATCCTTTGAACATGCGGACAAAAACTGTTGCCTTTACGTCAGTGCTTTTCTATGTTTTGGACGATAAACTACTGGATTTCAATTCGATCTAATCTATATTTATCGAAATATTGGAAAAATGAAATTTTGAATAGGTACATCTACGGAATCATTTGGTGGATTTTACCTATTCACGGATTCGACCTTCGTAATCAATCCGCAAACCTTCTCTACAAATATTGAGTTTCTAAGTTGTTTTTTCGATCGAATTGAAATCCAGTATTTTATCGAAAATTGACAGTTTGGAGGTTTATACAGAATTTCATGAGGATAATATGATCAGAAGATCACAGAATTTTGAGTATTTGAAAAAAAAAATGGGGGTTTTTCCTTTAAACGAAAATGCAGTAATTTTCATGATAAACCCTCAGAACATCACATTTCAAACATATAATTTCAATATTATATTTTTAAAAAATGTTTGATCACCTAAAACTGAAAAATAAAAATGGGGATTTGTATTTGAAGGGATTTGTCATGAGTGCACGATATGGCAACGTCGAATTCAGCTTTCTCGGAAAGAAAAGGACGTCAAATGTGTTACTTTGCTTAGGAAAACAGAGATAGCTATACTTCGATCGATAGAAAACGAAGAGCACAGACTCTCATACTGTCATATATTACTGACAATCGCAAACGGAAATTGTTTGGTTATATTGACAAAGAACACGTGTGTATCACAGAATAGGAATACATATTTCATTATTCTATAGCATAAAAAGCTATTCTACACCGTTGTCACTTCGTGCATGCTTGGCAAATCCCAAACCCCAATTTGAAACCTGATTTTGAATACATTCTGAAGGTAATTTGGGGAAATGATGAATCAAACCCATAATGATTATGTTCAAATTTGCATTTGCAGTAACAACCCAAATTCAGGAAAACCCCCTCATTCAAGACAATTACTTCGAAACCATTTCGCGACGTTTTACAGATACAGTTCATGAAAAAATTCTCATATTACATTGTAACTACCTACTCATTTTGTAAGTTTTCAAGCTCTGAAACATCATCTCTAACGGTCTGATTTCCATCGAATTTATTCTCAAAACACACCACATTTATGTTACTGCTGTTGTCTTCCAAAGGTTCACTACACCAAGATGAGGAAGAACAAATTTTTTTCTTGTTTATATGGCCTAATGGAATTTTTTCTGGGTAAACCATACTGCTCTGAAAAATATTGAATTCGATCAGTACAGGGAATTCAATGAAAATTTCAAAAGATTAAAAATGGTTTTGGTGGCATAAAGTCACAATCAAGGCTGATGTAGGTGATGCCTCTCAAGAATAAAGGTGAAAAATATATAAACAAAAATATTCTCCCTTGATGTAAACTTCATCATCAATCATTCAACCAACCAATACAAAGCACCTGTACTAAAAAGAAGAATCGCTGTCCAAGGAATTCGTTCACTGCTATCACACGGTTTTACCCATGAACAGAATGACTCACCGTGGGCACGCAAAGAAGATTCTAGATACTAAATACCTGTTGGATGATTTGCCTCCAGAATGAAAATAATACAGTACTATCTCAGAAGTACCTTACCCACCCTAACCTTCGAGAACAGAAAACCTTGAACGATGCACATGACATTCATCTAATGGTCGTTTCAATTCGCCCTAACTGCGATTATGCAGTTTGTACGGATCCGTCACGAGAAGGAAACAATCGGTTCATGTGGTTATCCCACAAGACTGTTATGTTCTGCATCAAACGTAATAAGGAAAGGTCTACGGAAAATCAAGAGAAGGGCAGATATCTGTAGATCTAAGCTAATTATCCAATCAACCAAAGCCACTGAAGAACCGCTGTCCCAGGAGTTCGTTTACTGAATTTTCGCGGTTTACCGGTGACCAGAATGACTCACCTTGGAAACACAGAAAGGATTCTTGATACTTCTTACATGTTGGGTGATTTGCTTTGAGTATTAACATTACACACTGAATCTCAAGAGCACTTTCCGAACACTAATCTTCCAGTAAAAACCTTGAGCGATGTGCATGACTTTCGTCTAACTATCGTTTTTTCTTGTGGTATAACAGAGTGTTTCTTCGTCATGATGGTGCTGTCAAACTGCAGAATCGCAGATACAGTGACCCGAAACTACAATTGGATGAACGTCATTCACATCGTTCAAAGTTTTCTACAATTGAAGTAAGGGTTCATAAGATGCTCCTAAGATGTATAATACTGCACTGTATAATGTCATTGCTCACTTTAAGTCATCTACCAGCTAATAAGTATCTAGAATCCTCTCTGCGCTTCAAAGGCGAGTCGTTCTGATGATGAGTTCAGATCGAGGGCGAATATTTGTCGATTCGTTGGAGCTCTTTATTGTACTCGAACCATTCCGTAATTGAAATATATGTTCGTTTCAGTATGCATAAATCGCAATGCAACGAACTTATGAGGGCTAGAACCTTAGCACCCCGCATAGGTCCCATACAAAGATAAGATCGCAGCTGGCGTCATCAAGGATTCACGCCTTTATTATAAACTGACTAGATTGTGGCCATCAAGATATCACTTAATGACCCGAATTGTTTTACTTATTTGAATTTATAACTTATTTTCATATGTCGATTCATTTTCGAGAAATATCTTTTTCAAGGTAAACCCACAATTTTTCACCTTTAGGTTTGATATTTCTTGCTGGAAATCAAAGATCAATGAGTTTAAATAATTGTTTCAGGTTTTAGTTGCAGTAAATGAGAACCTTGTTAGACTTATTCATGAAGGATTTTTTATTCGTTTATACGAATATACATAATAGACCATTTATTGCGTACATAAAAAGACATATTTCTGTTCGAACACTTGTACGATCTATTTCTGCTGACTCATTCGAATGAATGAAGTATTGCAGTTTCCTGGCCGTAAGCAGAGATGTCACACATATCAGAAATAAAAGTAGAAGAGTCGATAATACTTCCCTTAATGAGGTTTTTTTTTCAGGTGCGTCAGTTGCTTCAGAAAAACTCCCTCTCCGAAGTGTATATCCCGTGATTTTTCTCCGAAATATTGGCAGACTGAATAATTATAGGTACTGACGTATGCAAACGCGCAAATAGAGCGATCACCCATTCGGACACTTATCCCGTCCTGCGCTGCTCGATTTCCAGATGAGATAATTTCGCGATAGTATATCATCATGGTCCTACCAAATTACGAGATCGGATATGTATTTCGAAAAATAATTTGAAAAAAAATTTCGGATGAGAATGAAATATTTCCAAAAACATATATTTGATTCAGCTGAAATCCGGCAATCGATAGTGAATTATCGGCTTGGTTCTTGTGAAATTTCAGTGATTTCTGGCAGATACTCAGATAGATATAAAATATCGATTACAGGAAATTTTTTTATTTATCATCAGAAGGAGTCTTGTACAGTGCGCGTCAAAATTATGAAACACATTCATTTTCTCAGAAGAAAAATATTTGGAAACAAAATCTGGAAATAGGTCAATTTTTGTTTCACTTTTACCAAATGTTTATGCATTTTGGAAGGATTTTTGTTGCACCCTGTGACATCCCCATAAGCCCTCTAAATTTTTTGAATAGGGAAAGTGGGTCATTTATTTATTTATTTATACAATTAATCTGTTTGTCATGTGTTACTTTTTTGGCAAGGTCTTTGTATCTTCTTTACAGGTGTGCAGAAATTTTCAATAAAAAATTTTTTTTTTGAAAAATTAGGTAGTTCAAAGAGGTTTTCAATATGTGCACTTTGTCATGGCACATTTACTTTGAGACGATGGTACCTGATGAAATTTGTCACTTAATGAAAGTCGACCATTACAGTTTTGTTCATGCACAACTTTCAACCCCTACGAACCCTTTAATGGAAAAAAAATTTTTTTCACGTGAGGGGGTTGAAAGTTGTTCATGAACAAAACTGTAATGATCGACTTTCATTCGGTGACAATTAAATTTCATCAGGTACCATCGTCTCAAAGTAAATGAGCCATGACAAAGTGCACATATTGAAAACCTCTTTGAACTACCTAATTCTTCAAAAAAAAATTTTTTCTTGAAAATTTCTGCACACCTGTAAAGAAGATACAAAGACCTTGCCAAAAAAGTACCACATGACCTACCTTCCCCATTCAAAAAATTTGGAGGATTGATGGGGATAGCACAGGTTGCAACAAAATCCTTCAAAAATGCATATAAATTTCGTAAAAGTGATTTCAGGGTTTTGTTGCCAAATATATTCGTTCTGAAAAAATTAATTTGTTCCATAATTTTGACGCGCACTGTATAAATTCAGAAATGTCACAGTTTCATTTTTATCACTTACGTTTTTTCGATATTTTTCATTTTAATTTTCTTAAGAAACTTCATCCATTGACAAATAGTTTCAATCGGCCAGGGCGATTTCTATGAAGAATAATTTTCATTAAATCTCATTGGTTTTTTCAGATATTGAGAGCCAACACCTGAAATAACCGTCGAAAGTAATGAGTTATAAAAAAATGTTTATGATTATTTTTAAATTTTGATCCCTACGAAATTTTACCTATACAAGACCTACTCTGGGAATGTCAAGCCACAAAATTCCATCAAGACGTAACATTACATTAACAAAAATTTTAGAGTCATCTACTTCCTGGTCCAAAATATACAAAATTTGACCTTTGCAAAATTATGCTGCACCTCTAGGGAAATGAGAAAAAGATAAGAAAAACCATGAATGCATAAATTTCATTAGTTACCCATGGCTAAAACCAAAAATTTTTCTTTATTATAATTTCATTCCATAAAATGTTTGAAGGGCTTTTTTTTCTGCACTGTTAATTTTTATTTTCAAATGGGAATTCTCCATCTGAACAAATAATTAATTCAAAAAATTCACATTTATCTCTATTTTAAGATTCGGATACACACATTTGAGGGTGTTGAACGTTGAACAAAAATTCTATACTCAAAGTTGTCGAAGTAAAAGGTTAACCTCACTTTTCCCGCCTTCATTCCATTTCCAATTTCCCACCACCTTCAAATGGTGTTCCACTATTGTGAACATACCAAGCTAGAAGATCCTTCCGAAGAATCGTTGTCCAAAAAAACCAAAGGTATCACTTTCAATGTTACCTCTTGAGAGACAGAAAATTCAGACACCAACTAACAAAATAACAATGTGGAAAACTCAACAACTCAGGACGATCTGAAGTACTTTATATAAAAGAGCCCGTCGGGTCCACCCGTAATTGATTTGAGTGAATTGCGCCAATACATTAAGCATTCAGAAGAGGTGGAAGCAATTACGCTAAGTAGCTTTACCTTTTTGAAGCGATAAATGGTTTCCATTTCTATTTGAGTTGATCACTTAGATTTGCATGTTATGGAAGGATGACCGGCCGCTATTGCGCCGTGCATTTTCCTGAGGCCCTGCGCGATCCAACTGTTTCCCTTTTTAATTCGTGTGTATCGATCTGGTAACATTGGATTGGACAATACTAACTGCTAGTGGTGGATTTGCACATTTCTCAAGTGTGAACGTAATTGAATAATGGAGGCGACAGTTCCATGAAGATGAAGGAGACCCAGGATTATTACAATCAATATAAACACCAGGTTAAAGGAAATAAATTTCAAGTCCACAAATATCTATTCTCTAAGTTGTTTCTTTTTGAAGGTATGTGATTCATGAGCGACTGTCAATAGACATATCAACTTCCGAGAGAAACACCTTTGAGACTCGATATTTGTAGAGCAGATACAAATTTTTGATTAGGTTCTAATGATTCCGCAGATATACGCGCAATCGAATCTTGCCTTTCCCTATATTTTCAAAAATACGCGGATCCAAGCTTATAGCTTCTGAAAGGCCTATTACACTATCCAATCTCCAGGACCCGTCATATCGGGTGCCAAATCTGACGGGATTTTGGGTTGTGTTATGGGCCTTGGGAAAACAATGAAAATCGGTAACAATAGCAATCGAATAGAAGTCTGGTACACGATGCGCATGCTGAATTTGTGCTTTTGGTTAATATGTTTCTGTGATCTTTGAATTGAGTGCACCACGAGCGTTATTCATGTCTATGTCTATAGGCGCAGTCACAGAATACAAAAAGCGCAGTTGAATTATCGATATCTATGATCCATTTCACATCTGCGTCTATGACACGACAAAGCATAGACTTTTGTGCGAGGGAAATTCGGAGATTTGGGTAAACGGAGATTCACCGCTATTGGCCGACGACGATCACGTGATAGTCGTTGGCCAATAGGGAAAAATCTTCAATTACCCAAATACCCGAATCTCCCTCGCACAAAAGGCCCCTTAAAGAGACATGTCCCTTCGCACAAGTCGTAGAATTAAGATCTCTGATCAAAGTGCATAGAAATAACTTTAATATATCTCATCTATGATATACCCAGAATACAAATTCTGTGGTTGAAACACAGATAACGAAGAAACTTATTATCTGTGATCTATAGTTTGGAATCGTGAATGTGAACATAGATCCATAGAAAATATATTATATTCTATGCATTATAATGTGAACAGTGATGCATATAAAGCGGAAGAATTCATAATCTATTGCAATCGAGTTACCGGTTTTAACAGCGGTCATTTTTGGCTAAGCCCTTGGTTTTGTTCCTTCTGTCCTATCATGATGTAAGTAAAACATGGTTTGCTCATTAATGATCGTATTTACCAATGATGACGTCACTTCTTTCATTCAAATTCTGAGCACAGAATTACGCGGCCGAGTTATCCGCATTAGGGATAATCGCAGAGGTCAGCCCGATCGAAGTGCAATGAAACTTCTTCACTCCGGGGAAACCGCCTTGTTGATCATGGCATTGTTTGAACAATGATCACGGTAACCCCTACGCCAGGTAAGTATGCGATGTCATTTGGTTATGGTTGAATAACTAATATCTGCCTCTGAAGTTTGATTAAATAAATGGCGAATAATATGTTGAATGGAGAAGCAGTCACATAAAATAAATTTTCTATATCAAAAGTATTTAAAGTAAAAATTATAAAATTTGATCATATTCCATTTGTAAGTCCTTTGTTTTTTCTGCCCTGGTTTCGATTCAGTTTCTTGCTCCGGCAGTGACTGAACATAAGCCAGTGTAGCAGAAAAATATAAAAAAAACAAAAATGAGTAATACCATCAGAGAATACGAACTAATCCTTATTCAACATTCGTACAAAACGATCACGCTACTGCTCCAAAACAGAACAAGCGCGCAAAAAGCATAGGTTACTGACATTTCTCCGTGTCAAAAAGTCGATTACTCTGTAGAGCCCTCTGTAGAAAGAGATCCCAATTAGCGTCAGTCCACTATTCAAGAAATCAAATCAGTGAAAACACCAGTGTTCCGACATCTATGCAAAGAATAACAATCACAGACTTAAATCATTATTTGTCTTCTTCGTGTCGTCTACCACACTGTCATTATGTTGTTCTATGACTTAACCTAAAAATCGGTAGCTTAGCGGTTTCAGTTTTTTGAAAACTATTTAAAAGATGTTTTATTATCGAGTATTAGGTGTTTAAAAATTATTTCTGTATGTGTGTACATTTCAGATTGCGTTTCGAATCAATCATACAATAATTTTCGAAGAATTCAACACTAAATTAGGGAATTTATACACAGAAATTCATTTTCCAGCCTGATTTATTTGCTAATGACTCTGGTGTTCAAAACATAATACTCCTGCATATAAACATAAAAACTATGTCGTTTTGTATATCTAAAGATTGCCATTTAAAAAAAGACACTCTGCGATTCTTGTATGAAAAATATGCCAGTGAGGAATCCACAAGTGAGTTTCGATACATTATTTCACCATTTCAAAGTTCATCAATTTAATTGTTTTTCAGAAATATCAGACGTATTTGGTGGAATTTTATCAAATTTACATTATGCTTGGCTTGTTAGAAAATCAAGAATTGTAGTAATAAATTGCAAGAATGCTTCCAGAGTGGGTTCATGGGATTTCGGCAATACACTACAAGATGATACAGCTGAGATTAATAAAGTCGAAGAAATTCAAAGACCTAATGGCAAAGAACCTCATTTGATAATATCGTTAAATTGTGAAACAAGGGGTGGTATGATATGTATATTTGATTTTGTTGGATCCAAAGTAATCAGAGCTATTCAAATTGCTGATAATGTAAGTAGTTGTTTAAAGATGAATAGATTTTTCAATACTTCCTTAAAAAATAAATTTGACTGTTTATATATTTTCACAGATTACAAGTGTACATGTTATTGATAGAGGACAAGATTTATTCAGTTTATCAGGACCTTTAAGGAATTTTGATGGTGTTTTGGCTGTTGGCACAGTTGGAGGGAATGTTTATATTTTAGACATTTGTAGGCAGTTATGCTATGAAGGTTTTAGCAGTCATTATTAAAACACATATGTCCATATATCTTGAAATTATTTGCAGGTTTCAATTCATTTGAAGCTCGAGATGAAATGAATCCTTGTCAAATGAAAATAATTACTGCCGGAAATCTCTTGGATTTAGAAAATTGTAAAAAGATTGCTCTATATAATGAATCACATTTAGCTATTTTTCTCAATGGTAATTTATTTTGTTGTATTTAAATCAACATTCTTACATACAGTAAATAAGATTAAAAGTTCAGGTCACTGTCAAATCTTCAATTTTTCTTTTAGTGGTGCAAAATAAGAAAACAGAGCACTTTGTTCTTGAAGGACCAGGTGGAGTAGATGTGCTTTACGTCAATAAAGAGGAAGTTTTGATTAGTTCTCTCCATTATTGTCCACAACTGAGTTCCATCTTGGTTGGGTATAATTTTGGTGCATTTCAGTTGTGGGATCTTATGAGTATGGAGTTGATTTATACCTCACCAGTTTGTGAGGATCATATTCCAATAATCAAGTTTACAATTCAAGTAAGGTTTATACAAATATGAAAAAATTATGATGTTAACATTTTTTTCCCATTAAGGAACCAGCTGATGACCCTAGAGCATTTTGTTATGTTTGGGCGGTTTACAGCACTCAGGATTTAGAATCCAAGGTTCTACCTAATATGGTTATGTATGCATTATGTTTTGAGTCCAAAGAATTCCATGAGAACTACGGTGTGCTATATGAGGTGAGAATATATCTATTGAATAGTTTTATATTGAAATCCCCCAAAATATTGAAATTTCAAGATGTAGCTAATGATAAGGGAGACCCATTTTTCATTTTCATGGTCGTTTCAGAAATTTCAATACTGCACTGTTCGTTTCCAAAGAGAACTTGGGTTTGGGAATAACCAATCCAATATCAAACCGATTGGAGGTAAATGTCTTAATCTGGACTCGCTGGTTCTGAAGAACTCTAGTAGCAATACAGAGATATATGGAATTGATGGGACAGAGGATGCACTATCCTTATGTGTAGTATCATGGAAAGCAGTATGTGAAAGTGGACAATATACATTTATGGCTGTTTTTGATCTCAATCAGTGGTATAAAGCACAAATGCCTAGTGAGTAATATTTGACTAAGGGCCGTATTTATAGTTGTTCCTTGAGGCTTCCTTAACTGAAGGCCGCCTTGAATTTGCTTTTCTATGCAAACAAATAGAAGTTTGTTTGTATAGTAACATAGAAAAGCAAATTCAAGGCGCCTTGAATTTGCTCTTCTATGCAAACAAATAGAAGTTTGTTTGTATAGAAACATAGAAAAGCAAATTCAAGGCGGCCTTCAGTAAGGAAGCCTCAAGGAACAACTATAAATACGGCCCTAAGAATCCATTGCTCATACAAATAATTACACCAAAAATGTTCTATTTTGTCCCATTACAATAAATTATTAGGTTTTCACACGTGTTACTTTTATTATAGACTCTTCAAGCTTTGATGACTGCTCGAGCTACATGATAACACTATGTATCTCAGATCTAACCAATACAGACAGTGAAAACAAAATGGAAGTATTCGATGTGAATTTACACAAGAAAACAATACAACAATTTATTGGTACTCAACGATTAGAAGAACACTATTATCCTTCCTCCTTATCTTTTGGTGAGTAATTTAAATGGTAAAACCCGCAGTATTTCCCTTCGCCGAGATATTTTCTGAATAAAAAATGTGAAATCGAACATAGGCGGTCTCCCTTAATTTGGAAGATATGGGCCCCCAAAGTTTCAAAATGAGTCGTTTTCAGGTCCCTTTTTCCACCATAAAAACGATCTCTCACTTCATCTGTATATTTCAGAAACCACCTTTGAACCTTCAACCAACAATAAGCAACACTTTTTTTCAAGAATAATCAATATTTAATGAAAAAACAATGAAATTACTGTATTACCACTTAACCTCTATTCCTTCTGATTTCGACTCAGTCTAAAAGTGAAGTTTGGCAATGGCGCAAATTTCATCGGTCGGAATCGTGCCACCGTGCGTATTCGTGAAAGAGATTATTGCTGGCGAGAAAAATGAAATATGTTCCTAGTTCTTACTGTTTACTGCGACACTCTGAATCTTCCAAAAGGAGAATTCGTTTCTAATGAAATCTACAAGGTTGAAACACATAGTAATGGAATGAGAATACACCCTGATATATATTTCAACGTACATTTTTTTCATATGTGATAGGTAGCGCACTTCCCAGATTTCCAATGAAATTGAGGTTATTATATAACCCATTTTATTGAAATACCCTGAATCTCATTCTGAACTGGGACCATCTCGAAGACACAACAAAAAACGAAGTAGATAACAACCTCCCTATTTTGAAGGGGATAGAAAGAAAGTTCAAACGAAAATATTGAGAGTGAGACCTTAAACGAATATTCTCAATGATTTTGTTTTGATGTTAGAATAACCACCTCTTCTTCAGTGACAGAAGCATTTTCCATATAATCATATCCTTTAACTGTCCATCATTTCATATTCCCGCCAGCAACTACTCTTCGGTCATAATACGTTGGCCAGCGATGAAAAGACGCTGTTGCCAAGCTCCGCTTCAACATTGAGAAGTATTTCGTAGAAATATAGGTTAAGTGGTTGTCTAATATTTTCACTTTTCTTCCTTTAAAAAATGAATACTCTTGAAAGAAAGTGTCGCTATTCGTTGGTTGAAGGTTCAAAGATGATTTATGAACTAGATTTGAGAAGTGAGAGATCATTTTTATGGCGGAAAAAAGGATCTGAAAATGCAAAAATTGGGAACTTTGGGGGCCCATATCTTCCAAACAAAGAGGGACCGCCTATGTTGGCCTTCATATTTTTTGTTCAGGAACTCACACTGCTTACAATGATGTTAATATCTTACTTATAGCTTCGCGATGGGAAATCTTGCGGGTTTACCATTTAAATAAACTTTCAAGCAACATACACTTATAAGCAGAGTTTTATGAACAATTCCATTATTTTTCAGAAACTTCCTGTTTATTAGAGACGAAAATTGTTAATATTCAGTACCAAGGTGTCCAGACAGCCTTATTATGTCAGTTACAAAAAGCAGGACCGTTATGCTTGATCAGACCTTCAGAAACCTACCAAGAAATTGTAGCTTTGGGACTCACTCCGTTGTTTGTCGAATTGAATACAACTTCAGCCATAACCAGTCTGGTGAGTTGAGATAATACTGAAATTATGTTTTGTATTTTAGTACATAAAATGATTATTTCGTTGGTAAAATTATTCTACAGTTGAGTATGGAAAATTGATCATTTTGAGGTGCAACACTTATGAATATGATAAAATTTATATAATTTTCGAACCGTGTATTGAGACTGTTTTCATGTTGGAAATATGTCTCTTGCTCATCTGACAGGAAAATTATCCTACCCTAAGATTTTTCATATATACAGAGTGGAATCTGTCAAACTACCATGGACTGACTTTATAGATAGATAGATAGATAGACAACAATCTTTATTTCAAAGCATGTACAGCACAACTACACTTATGCTACACACACAACTAAATAGTGTCAACAAAAACTATAACTAAAAATACTTCCCACCCCTACTGAACATCAAAATACTCTAGTAGAGAGTAGGGTTCTAATTTAATGAGCATTTCTTTCACCTTCTTTTTAAATAAATTAAAATTATTAATTCTCTTGAATTCATTAGGTAACTTATTATATACTTTAATACACATATATGATGGATGTTTTTCGGTTAGTGTCAACCTATGCTTAGGGTAATTGAAATCTAGAGTTCTCGTCTCATATTTATGGTCTGATATATGTATTGAAAAACTGGCCTTGTTTCTGAAGAAATAAATTAGGCATTCATACAAATAAATACCATAAACTGTCAAGATACCATTCTTTTTAAACACGCCTCTACATGAATCTAGAACTCCTAATTTTGACAATAATCTTAAAATTCTTTTTTGTATGACAAATAATTTTTGCACCTCTGAACTAGAACCCCAGCATATAATACCATATCTTAACACTGACTCAAAGTTTGCGTAATATACTATTTTCAAAGTCTTATAATCTAAATAATTTGACAATAAACTAAAGCCATATCCTATTTTACAGAGCTTTCCTGATAAATAATCAATATGACAAGACCACTTTAAGTATTGATCTATGTAAACTCCCAAAAATTTTGTTGACTCTTCAAGTTTAATATTTAATCCATCGATTTGAACATTTACTTTTTTACTTTTAACAGATCGCTGGGTGCTGAATAAAATTTAGTTTTTTCATCATTAATCTTCAACTTGTTAGCTGTAAACCAAGCTTTTAACTGCTTGAAATAAAAGTCATTGGAATAGATGTAACTAAAGCAAACCATTCATAAAAATATCTATGAGTTGGCAACGTCTCGCCGAATTAGTTTCACTTTAACACCATTTCACAAGTACCAACCTGACCCATTTCTAGTTACAAAAACTTGATAAAACTGATGATAATAATAATAATTTATTCTATTTTTCCATATACATAAAATATAGGACCTATAAGGGGCTATATTGCCCGTACATAGGATGGCCCTTACAAACTAAAATAAACTAAAATATAATCCTCCTTTTTTACTTTTTATACCCATTTATGTGATCCCGGTTTCTGTGTTTATTTCATTGTCTTTTCATATGTTTATTTCAATTATGTGTCTTTAGGTCCTTCTATCACAAAAACATCATTTCTGTATCCCATTGACTCACTATTCAACCTTTACTTGTCTTATCACCTATTTTACTTGCTTTTTTAATACTTTATTTTCAACAATTAAGTTCTTTAAACTATTTGGTAAAATGTTAAAATACTTTCTTGCATAACTTATATAATTCATTTTTCCTTTAGTTAATGTATTTCTTGGCGCTTCAACACTTCTATT
The DNA here is from genome assembly GCA_958510865.1 of Myrrha octodecimguttata. NCBI lineage: Eukaryota > Metazoa > Arthropoda > Insecta > Coleoptera > Coccinellidae > Myrrha > Myrrha octodecimguttata. Next base: position 72,256,507 of record OY294057.1, read on the forward strand.
TCTTGTATTTACCGGATAATTGTTATATTCCATCTTCAATTTACTGTATTGATCATGTTCTTGTATGCCTATTCCAAGACCTTTTATAGTTATAGTTGGTAAGGGGTTACATTCCACTGCGACCTTAAGGTCTATTGTGCCCCCTTTTCGGAGCTGTTTTCGCAACCTACAGCTCAGCTCGCCCTCCAGCTCTAGAGCTCGGATGAATTCTGATATCTGTGAGGGCTTCAAGGAGGCTAAGTTCTCATTCCTCCTATAATGCTCCTGTCCAAGATATTTCTTGCGCAGGCTCACAATGGCTAGGCATTCTGTGATCAGGTGAACAGGAGTTTCCTCCTCCTCCCCACAGAATCTGCACTCGTCAGTTTCTGATAAGCCCATTCTCATCATGTGCTTCCTTAGGCGACAGTGTCCTGTGAGGAAACCAGTGAGGAGGCGTAACTTATTCTTACTGAGATCCAAATGATTTTTGGATCTAGTAAAATTTAGAGTGTGGAGAATTCCTCCAGAGTGCCCCTCTTTCATTTTCTTCTTTCTCCAGAAACTCTTTCTTATAGGCACATTTGCCAATACCACAGAAAGGTTCTGGGCCAGTAGGTAGCGTTTGTGCTCCCGTTCTGGCTAGAGTGTTGGCGCCTTCATTTCCTTTGATTCCTGAGTGCCCAGGAATCCAGACTAAGAAGACCTTGTTATTCTTGCCTGCTTCATTGAGTTTCCTTCGGCATTCCCATGTCAGCTTTGAGTCAATGACATAGGAGTTCAGTGCTTTAATAGCAGCCTGACTATCAGAATGGACACTCCTTTCCAAGACCTTTTACCAGCTGACTTAATCGAAGAGAATGAAGTACAAATACCATACCACAACGAAAAGAACATCCAACGGTAAACCCGCAAGATTTCCCGTCGCGAAGCTACAAGTAAGATATTCACATCATTGTAAGCAGTGTGAGTTCCTGAACAAAAAATATGAAGGCCAACATAGGCGGTCTCTCTTTGTTTGAAAGATATGGGCCCCCAAAGTACCAAATTGATGCATTTTCAGATCCTTTTTTCCGCCATAAAAATGATCTCTCACTTCTCAAAACTAGTTCATAAATTATCTTTGAACCTTCAACCAACGAATAGCGACACTTTCCTTCAAGAATATTCATTATTTAAAGGAAGAAAAGTGAAAATATTAGACAACCACTTAACCTATATTTCTACGAAATACTTCTCAATGTTGAAGCGGAGCTTGGCAACAGCGTCTTTTCATCGCTGGCCAACGTATTATGACCGAAGAGTAGTTGCTGGCGGGAAATATGAAATGATGGACAGTCGAAGGATATGATTGTAAGGAAAATGCTTCTGTCACTGAAAAAGAGGTGGTTATTCTAACATCAAAACAAAATCATTGAAAATATTTGTTTAAGGATTTCATTGGATATCTGGGAAGGGCGCGACATATGAAAAAAATGTACGTTGAAATATATATCAGGGTGTATTCTCATTCCATTTCTATGTGTTTCAACCTTGTAGATTTCATTAGAAACGAATTCTCCTATTGGAAGATTTAGAGTGTCGCAGTAAACAGTAAGAACTAAAAACATATTTAATGATATTTCATTTTTCTCGCCAGCAATAATCTGTCATTCACGAATACGCACGATTCCGACCGATGAAATTCGCGCCATTGCCAAACTTCACTTTTAGACTGAGTCGAAATCAGAAGGAATAGAGGTTAAGTGGTTGTTTAGTAATTTCATTGTTTTTTCATTAAATATTGATTATTCTTGGAAAAAAGTGTTGCTTATTGTTAGTTTGAGGTTCAAAGGTGGTTTGTGAACTATACAGGTGAAGTGAGAGATCGTCTTTTTGGTGGAAAAAGGGACCTGAAAACGACTCATTTTGGAACTTTGGGGGCCCATATCTTCCAAATTAAGGGAGACCGCCTATGTTCGATTTCACATTTTTTATTCAGAAAAACACACTGCGTACAATGATGTTAATATCTTTTTAATATCTCGGCGACGGGAAATCTTGCGGGTTTACCCATCCAACAACTTATTCAGAAATAAGTGCGCTCATCTGGAATGTTGATATACTACTATATTTTCAAATTCTGAACTTGTATGTCAGAAAGATCACGTAATTGTGATGTTTGCATTAGAAGTCGCACTAGTTAATATTTTCATAGAGAACCATCAAGGGGGATCTAAAATAACATAATTAATAATAATCATGAGTTTATTCCCCACAGCATTACAAAATATGTATGTTGTCAGATGTACTCGAAACTAAAGTGAGCAAATATAGTTTTTTTTCCAAAATACTAATAGATAGATACATATAAAGTAAATTTTAACTCCAGATAATTAAATCGAATGTATCGGGTTTGGCTTTAAAATTATCATGTTTTTTCAAATATTATATATATACAAAAAAGTTTCTCAATTCTGATTAAGAAAAATAACTTTAAAATGTGGTTCAAAAATATCCTTCGATGTAACCAGAAGCAGGTTTTTTGCTCGTAATGTATTTGAAACATGAGATATACAATTCTTTTTATAAACTTTTTCCAGAACAATCAAAGAGAAGTTATTCTAAGTGTTGCATTAGAACAACAGCTGACTAGCTGGCTATGTAAATGTGCATCCGAATGGGCAAATGGTAGTTTTTCCTCGGCTGGCTGTTCTTTGGACTTACTTACCTCTTGGGCACGTAGAAGAGCAATTACTTTGAAAAACAAATGCGATGATTTATGTGAGCATGTTGAATTGTTCTCGATAACGTTGTTTTCACATTTTAATTTTAGGTATACCCTTGTTTGATTATTCAGACATAAAATTAGATTCAAATACTGTTAATATACTCAGTAATTGTATACGGCAGATTAAAAATATCTCTTTCATATTTGCCTACATACTTGCCAAATTTTCATCATATTTGAGTGATAAAGGTGAGACATATATATAATTCTTATTTTCCAAATAACAAACAGACCTTATGAATAATGGATATTCAATTTTCCAGACACAGTATCTGAACTATGTAACCATCTCAAAATGGTCGAGTTATATTTCGATGTTCTACAATGGTTTTTCAACATTGGATTATTACCTGAATTTACTCCACTTGGCAATAATGCCTTAGTACAGGAAGATAAAGTTAGAGCTCCTTATCCGATCAGAGAGATGGAAGAATACTACATGAAAAGAAGATCTGAACTGCTTCTTGCGGTGAACAAGAGACTTTCCACAAGAAAAAGTGTTATGTTCATTGATAACCTAATAAATGTAGAGTTTGGCGATCGTTTGGAAAAAGACTGGAAAAAAGATGGGGGGAACGGCTTTTATCCACCTAAATCCATCCAAGCTCTTTTACGAACATATCTGCTGGAAGGTGTAGAAATGTGTAATAAGCATTCCCTGGTCATTTATCTGCTCTCGGACTTGGCAGTGATACTCGATTCACAGTAAGTTCAGGAGTTTTTGGAACTCCATTTTTAAAATAATTTACTGGAGGATCCCAATAGGGTAGTTAGTAATTTTTGGGAAACTTTGATACTTTAGTAGGAACCAGTATTTTTCCATTTTATTTTACATTTCCATAATAACCTTTCTTGCAGAAAACGCGTCAAACTGTTATGGCTTCTTTGATGACGTCATAGTCTGTAAAACCAACATCTTTCTGGTTGTGTTTCAAAAATAATTCCATATAATAGGTAAATAGGTTTATATAATTCTAGAGGGAACCGATTTTGTGGTAGTATTGCTCAGCACATGTTTCTATACTCTATTCACTTTTATAAACTATCCGGGTTGGCCATTATTTAGGTCTATCAAGTTTTTTTACTCAAAACTGACGCAGGTTGGCACTCGTGAAATATCGGCAATGTCAAAATAATTCTCAGCGACGTTGCCCACTGGTATTATAGTACTACTACATTTTCATACTGGAGTACTTCAAGTTGTGCAACAAGGTATTTAAATTACTCATTTCTTGAGAATTTCGAAAAGTATGGAATTCCATAGGTTTGTCTGTTCGTTTAGAATTTTTACTGCAGGGTTATTCGAGTACTTTTATTTTTTTCGAATGAACTATTACAAAGTAACGAACTTCTCTATCCATTATTTTTCATTAAAATTTCAACACTCTATTCTTGATTTCCGTACAAAAAAATAGCATAACTGAATCTTTCAACCATATTTATATACGTGAAATATTTCCAGTATTAACAGAGAAAACAGTTTCTTCAATATTCGCCAGGTCTCTGGAATTATTGAATTCACATAATATTTTCTCAAATACATTATTTTGCCAAAGTAAATTCACATTTAGAAAACACGTTATTACTACGAGCACAACGTTCTGTAGTTACCTGACAGGAAAATGACTGTTTTGACCTGAATTGGTTTATTCAGGTGTATTGGGGTTTCAATAATAGAGACCCCGTTTGGTTGAATTAATCGCACTTGATTAATTCAGTCTTTATCAAAATGAAGACACTACCGACGAATATTTTCTGATCTTTATCAGAAACGTTGATGCTTCTAAAATAAGCGGATAATTGAAGAACTTATTGACCAGTTGATCAATATTGTTGAACTTATAGACACGAAGATGTTGTTAAGGTGTATTAAAAACGCACTTTAAACACGAAACAAAAATGTATTTTCTTGTATCTGTATTAGATAACAAGACCGAAATGGTATACAAGTGATTTGCACAATAGAATCTTCCTTCTATATCTTATTCGATAGCAAGGTCGAAGCGACTTTCAAATGAGAAGTGATTTTTACAACACAAGAATTAACGTATAAGTCTTGTTTATAAATTCGAGAGCGAATGTTGTTTACTATACAACGGTCAAATGAAGAGTGTTTAAAACTAACTAAAACCCAAATTAAGAAAATTCCCTTCTTCACATTTTAGAGGGAGAATATAAATTTTGATTGGTTTTTTGAATTAAGCGACGCCCTTCTAAGATCCGAAAAAACACCTCGGATTCGCTGGTGCGAAAGAGAGAGCAAAAATGTGTGAAGGAAATTTCCGTAAATGGTCTAATAAGATAAATTCTATAAACTGTCACATGTGATGTCTGGATTCTTTGAGTACCGAAGTATACCACCCCCAAAGCTCCGATTCCTGGAATGCTAAGTGCTTGAATTTCATCTGCGTGTTTTCTGTCATGCAAAATTATACTTTATTGTTGGCTTGAGATAAAATGCTCTTAAAGCCGGTGTCAATTGATTTAAACCAAAAAATATTGAATTTCGGGCATATTGCTGGAAACCAAAGAATTCAGACTTCCACTTTGCAGAAGCAACAATGACTATAACCTTACATTTTCAAAATATACACAGTGAAATGTGTCAGAATGTCATGGCCAACCGGGATAGTTTATAAAAGTGAATGGGGTATATGCCTATGTGTAGCGCACACAAACCAGTAATCATGAATTATACAGCACATAAACAAATTTTTGCGTGTTCTATAGCAACTCTGTGACGTCATTCGGAAATTCCCAATATTGATCCTCAAAACTGATATAACTTGTTTAACTATGAATAATTTTTATGTGAGGTGATTCTACATTTGGATGATATGATGTTTTATGAACACAAAAGATTTCAGTTACAGATTTCGGCTGAATAGAAATGGTCGTATGATGCTGAAAATAATTCAAAAGATGACATAATGATTTCACAGCAAAACTGTCGGAACATAATAAACTTACATTGGAAGTAGAATGAGAATTTAAATGTGTTTGTGTTTGTATTGCAGACTGTGATGTCATATGTGTTGATTGGCTGTCAATGTTACGTGAAGATAATTTCACGTTTTTACTGGTCGAATACAGCAAAAAATTATTACTCTAATTAGGACAATTGTTTTCCGCATTTAAAGAAGTTTATCTGGTAAAAAAATAAAGGCTACCATGATATTTCTCACAGTGAGCTATTCTATTGGGATACCAAATCTTGAACCATATCAAAATGAATTGAAGTACAAAAAAGTTAAATTTTTTTCATTTGTTTAGGTATCAACCCCTCATCACAAATTTGATGAAATTCCCGGCAGTGTTCAAAGTTAGCCCGAGTTACATCAAAATAACTCATGCGTTCTGGCAGTTAGACCATGGTGGATTTCACGTAATTATTTAACAATGATAGTAAACATGAAATAATGGTTTTCTCAACTTTCAGCATGCAATGGAACAACTTTTAGATCCAATGGTCAATCAAGAGGACTTGAAAAATTGGCATCATAAGGTAGCTCTCAAGTCTTTACTTGTCCAAGAGCAGCACAATCTTGCTCTACTCTATATGAATGTTAGAAAGCCTCCTATTGTAGACGACGAAGATGTGTTATGTGCGCTTAGTCTTTACATTTCCAACAATATGCTAGATGAAGCTTTTTATCTTGAGAAGAATTTTAGCAACCACTCTAGTTCAAAAAATATCATCAAACACTTATTCACAGGTAAGTTTCTTAGTTTGACGATTATTTTTTTCTGGACAGGCTCGAATTCCACTTATGACTACAATTATGATTTAATTTTATCTTTGTTTCTGAGCAAACATAAATTACTGCCAAAAATCCAAAAATTTGGCAAACCTTTCTAGTTATGTTGGTTATTCCCATTGTTTTCTGTGATATAACCCCAAAATACTCTGAAGAATCTTTCATATTTTATTGGGAACTTTTGCGAAGATGCTAGCGATCTAACGGATAAATTTGGAACCTGTCCAAGCTAGTAGTTTCATGTAAACAAACCGTAGAAAGGTGGTGGAGAACCAATATTTATAGAGCAGAGCTAGAATATTTAACGAAATTATTATAATTTTGTGTAAGATTTTTTGAGAAGGTACTTTTCGTTTGGATGACGTTATAAAATCGTGCTTCAAATCGTTCCTGGAGGATAATTTCGATGTTATTGTAGTGTCTGTTGGTTGGTGGATCAAAATAATAATAATAATAATAATATATCTTTATTTCAAATAGAGAAAATGTACATACACATACTCGAAGTGAAATAGGGTCAAAATTTACAGCAAAAATTCATTCACCGAATATGGCTCCAGCCTCAGAAGCAGTTGAAAGATCTGTCTCTTAAAACCGATCAGGGTAGTTTCTTCTCTCATTTTGGGTGCCAGTTTGTTGAAAAACTTTATGCAGCAGTACTCAGAACTGCGCTCGGTTAGGGTCAGTCTATGTCTAGGGTATTTCAGTTCCGTTGTTCTTGTGTTATATTTACTGGTGGTTTTATGTTCAAAATATTTTTTATTTTTAAAAACGAATAGGAGACATTCTTGAATGTAGATAGCGACTGCTGTGAGCAATTTATTTTGCTGAAATTTTCCTCTGCAGGATTCTCGGAATCCCAGTTTGTAAATGATACGGAGAGCTCTTTTTTGTATTTTTAGGATTTCCTCCATTCCAGATGAGGCTCCATAAAAGACAATCCCATATCTCATCTTTGATTCAAAAGTAGCCTGGTATATTGTTTTCAAGGACGTTTTATCAAGATATCTACTCAAGACCCCCAGGGAGTAACAGATAGAACTAAGTTCTTTGCGTAACTTGGAGATATGGTCATTCCAATTTAGACAGCTGTCTATTACCAGACCCAAGAAGTTACTACTTCTCTCCAATGGTAATTCGAGATCCATTGTTCTAATGTATTCAGGCATTTCAAAGTTTGCATGGCTGGTGTGAAATAAGATGGCACTTGTTTTCTGAGGATTTAGACACAACTGATTTTTTAGGAATCAATCATTTATTTTTGCGATGGTAGAATCTATGAGGCGCCTTAGATCGGCCAATGTTTTTGCTTTCAGCAACACATTTGTGTCATCGGCATAGTTTATTAATGAACACTCGATTATTGAAGATGTTTCAGCAAACAGGTCATTCATGAAGATGATGAAGATAGAATGTCCTAGAATGCTTCCTTGAGGCACTCCTAATTCAACAGGAAGTGGTTTTGATGTGGCTTTTGATTCTCCATCTGTGATTACAACTTGTTAGGTTCAGCAGGAAAGATATGATCTAAACCATTCGAGTGAGGTTCCCCTTATGCCATAAGAACTAATTTTTTGAAGAATATGCTCATGGTTTAGAGTATCAAACGCTCTAGAAAGATCCAGGAAAACTGCGATGGTAAATTCAGAATCCTGCAGGGCCCACAGTGTTCTCTTTATAAACTCGAAAATTGCAGTCTGCGTTGATTTTCCCTTAATAAATCCATGCTGTGAGGGGGACAGAATATTCTGATCAACAAGAAAAGCCATCAGTTGTTTCAATACGACTAGTTCGAAAACTTTAGAGAAACTTGGGAGCAGACTGATGGGTCTATAGTTTTCCGGTGCATCGTGGTTACCCTTTTTGAATAATGGTTTTACTAGAGCCCTTTTTAGTTGTTCAGGGAAAATACCTAGCTTTAGTGAATTATTAATCAGGTATGTTAAAGGATAGACCAGTTGTTCTTTGCATCTTTTAATAATGTTCATTGGCACTCCATCTACACCACAGCTGCTCTTATTTTTCAACAGTGACATTATTAAAATGATTATCATTATCAACAGTGACATTATTAAAATGATTATCATTATCAAAATGAATCAATATCTAAGTTTACTTGAATTCTGGAAAGATAGGCACCGCAATAAGTTATTCAAGGACTCTTATCAATGTGAAGATGTGCTGAATGCAAGCCATATTATGTGGTAAATCTAGAATCAGTCTAAATGATATGACTCGTTCTATTTGTTTACAAACGAGTTAATCAATAAAATGAGAAGACAGCTTTTCTGCTTTAGTTCTTTTGCATCGTATTTTGAAAGAAAAGAAAAGAAACAGAAAGACATATAATTGATTTCATTTTCATATCACAGAAGCTCAAGATACACATAAAAATTGAAAAATGTCACAGCTGGTTCAACCTACCTATATAGAAATGAAAAATATCAATGTATTTATATGAATAACTTTAGGTATTATCAACTATAACAGTATATTTAGTTTTTGTCAGATTTTAGACCAGATCACTCTCTTTGAAAATGATTTTGTGTAGCGTGTGAAGTAGGTAGCTGTAGAAGTGCTGGGTAGTTTCTCTGCAGGATCAGCATTTTTCATCAAAATTCCTTTATTTTCATTTACATCTAAAGTATCTGGACATGAAGTTGTTTCGAAATGAATACATTGTAATTTACCTTTATGAAAATAAACAACATCTTCAGAGAAATGCAGTGAACATACTTTCATGTATTCGTGAACTGTTTTCCAATCTTCAATTTCAAAATCCAGGCCTTTCTTCTATCATTGAGTTCCCTGCCAAATGCTGTTTCCAAATTAACTTTACTTTCATTTGGCTTTGGAAAAAATGAAAACTTGAGGCAGCAGATGATCCTTTCTTCTTCGACCAAGAATAACATTGAGTTGAGGCAAACAACAATAGTCATTTCGGGAGGATGCCATTTCGAATTAATACAATCGAAAATTTTAATCGGAAAGAAAGGAATCGATTGATGAATACTACAAACACTTTCGGAATACCAGACTTTCAACTCTGAGAACAACACAAAATCTCCAAAATGAACTCGAAAAGTAAGCAAAATACGTAATAATAACCAGCACGTCGAAAAACTACTAGCTTGGAAGTGTTCGTATTTCTATCGCCAGAGGGCGTATCGCTTAGCAGTAGTTGCGAATAGGATATTGATGGAAAAATAATTATATTGTCTATGCTTCTGTTTACTCATCTTCCCACTATAGTAATTAAAAGGTATTAGGATTCCTTTCATTATTAATATCCTAACCTAATTGAAGCAAATACAGAGGTTTCATGTTATACAAGCTGTAGAATTTGCGGAACCAGCGCCAAGACTAGTCGATTGAATTTCACCCAAATTCAGTAGACATACATAACATTCTGGACTCTGGAGATGTGTATAATAGATAGTTCCGAAAAATATTCAGGTGTTTTAATCAGCAAGAAAATTAACATGATTTATACTCTGTATCACTAGAATCACTAGCACTAGAATCAGTTTTAATTATCGAATTAAATGAAACTTGTTAGTACACATCATCAAGAACTTATTTTTGAGTGATTCTTGATTGAATTCAACCTAAAGGGAATCTTCCACACTTTTCAAAGAATATCAAATAGTGTTGTTTACATAATGGGAATATAGCGCGCCCACCAATGACGGCACAACATGGAGGACAAAATTGATTACATTGCTCAATCTATGAACCGCGAATAGTACCCACTTTTTCAACTATTTACAGAGTGTAGCAACTACGGACGATTGAACAGTATAATATATAGAAGCCTTTCTAACGACGAAGAGGATCAGTTTTTGAAGTATTTGGACGAGACGAAGCATCCTGAAGCTGCTGACTTGAAAATAACCTATTTTATGCAGAGATCACATTACAAAGAAGCATTTAACACCTATCAAGCGTGTGAAGACGATCCTACCAAAAAGGGATTGATTAGTCGTTTGAATCTCAAAGCACGTGATCAAATTGTTCATAGTTATAAAAAGTTCTTACCGACTGTAAGTTATGACTTCATTGAGAATTGCACAAGAGAACCCAATCCCACATTCTGGAAAGAAGGTAAGTTAAATTTTGGGCCATTATTTATATTATAGGTTTTCAAGAAATATCAAAATATCAATTTTATCTCAGTGCAATTTCACAGCTTTCATAATTTTGCAGTTTTCACAAGATTATATCTAACCTGGTATATTATTTTTTAGTATCAAGACCTGATCCTATGTCAGTGAGTGTACATAAAGCTGATTCAAAAACTGAATATAAATCATCCATGATTTTGGCTGCTCTGGCGAAAGCAAAACTGACGTTTAATGAAAGTGTACATAATGTGTCTTTAATGAACGCAAGAACAGAAGAAATCCCTTTCTTGAGAACACCAACAGCAGCCCCGTCTCAAAAAAGGTCTCTTGCAGAATTATTTATGCATTTTTACTTCATGAAAATTTATTATAAACTGAATATTTTTCAAACAATGGGGGTTTTCCCTGAAATTGGGTTATTACTGCAAATGCAAATTTGAACATAATTATTATGGGTTTGATTCATCATTTTCCCAAATTACCTTCAGAAAGTATTCAAAATCAGATTTCAAAATTGGGGTTTGGGATTTGCCAGGCATGCACAAAGTGACAACGGTGTTCAGTAGAATAGCTTTTTCTGCTGTAGAATAATGAAATATTTATTCCTATTCTGTGGTACACACGTGTTCTTTGTCAATATAACCCTTTGAATAAAGAACATTGTTCTTTATTCAAAGATATAACCAAACAATTTCCGTTTGCGATTTGTCAGTTATATGACAGTCTATGCTCTTCTTTTTCTATCTCTTGGTCGTTGTCTTCTACTCTAACCAGATCGAAGTATAGAGGCGAATTTTGGCGCTGTAACCACAGCTAACTATGTAACTATGACGTATTGATGACGTCACGCATACCATACCGCGTAACCTTCATCTTGAGCAGGGTTACTCGTGTAATATGTAGTTCTATCTCTTTCGTAAGAGCGAAATGGAATACGTTTAGGAACATAGATTCGAGAATGAAAATAATGGGGGGTCATATTCTATGGGAGTTTCAAATATTTTTAATGTTCATTTTTGAAACATCTGGCAGGTATTTCTATTATTGTTTTTACACGCTTGTTTGATAAAAATGGATACAATTTCCATTCTTCTAAATAAAAGAACTCTTTCGATACAAGATAGTATCGAAGTTCTCTTTGGAGTTGGCAGACATAAGTTAGAAAGAAAAGTGAGGTTCTCTTTGGAGTTGACAGACAGAAGTAACTACGTGACTATGACGTCACGGGTAACTACTAACTATGGTTACCTGTGGTTACAGCGCCAAAATTCGCCTTAGGACGTCACGGGTAACTACTAACTATGGTTACTTGTGGTTACAGCGCCAAAATTCGCCTTTGCTATCTCTGTTTTCCTAAACAAAGTAACACATTTGACGTCCTTTTCTTTCCGAGAAAGCTGAATTCGACGTTGCCATATCGTGCACTCAAGACGAATCTCTTTAAATGCAAATCCCCATTTTTATTTTTCAGTTTTAGGTGATCAAACATTTTTTGAAAAATATAATATTGAAATTATATGTTTGAAATGTGATGTTCTTAAGGTTTTTCATAAAAATTACTGCATTTTCGTTTAAAGGAAAAACCCCCGTTGGGAGTGCTCTGTGAACAAACAACTGTTGATGGATTTGGCAAATTCGACTTGTCTTGAAGGAATTTTACATAGCTTTGTGATCATATGCATTAAAACTATTCATTTCTATAAAGTCGATCGGTAGGCTTTGGAATAGTTTATCTAGTTTTTGTAACTAGAATTGAGTCAAGTTGGCGTTTGTGAAATGTCGTCAAGGTCAAAATTATTCGGAGAGATGTTGCCAATTCTTGAATACTATCTATAGAGGACTCAATGGTTTGGTTTAGTTATAAGTACTCTATCCGCTTTTGTGAAGTCAGTCGGTAGGCCTTGAAATAGGCCCATCTTATATATATATATAACTTAAACTGAGCCAGCTTGGCACTACTGAAATGCCGTCAAGATCAAAATAATTCGACAGTAGGTTGTCAATTCTATGGTTGGATTTAGTTACATTCGTAAATACTACGACTTTTGTGTAGAATGGACAACGCCGCGTAGTTATCTGACAGGAAAATTGCTATAACTTAAAAATTTTTATACATACAGAGCGAAATGTGTCAAAATTTCACGATCCATCAACTATCTCAATTAAAGTGAATGGAGTATACTTGGTTTCAGTCCTGAAGCCTTCTTATGACCATTTGATGTTTCATAAACTATATTTTATTGTTCCAGATCTTCAGTACAAGTTATTATACCGAAAATTGTGGAAGATCAACTGGATGAAGAATGCGACGGACCTTCACCTCCAAAGAGATCAAGATTAAGTTTTTCTTCTCCTCATCGGAGTGTATCCGAACTGAAGTCATCCATACTCAGTACACCTATAATAGTTAGAAAAGTTAGAAGTTATGTATCTCCCATTGAAAGGCACACAGAAGATGTAACAACTACACCAGCAAGTATCCTGAAGGTAAGATTCTTTCTGATTTTCAACATGGAAATAGGTCCTATACAGGGTGTTCTACAAGCTCTATGACAAACTTTGACAGATGGTAGCTGTGCTTATTCTGAATTTTTTTTTTCCTATGAACATATATCCGATTCGTTTTTGTTAAGAAGATACAAGCATTTAAAAATATATTTTCATGTTCAAATCATAATTATAAATGGAAATTTTGATAAAATAAAAATTGTTCAGAATGTCCACCTTCGGCTTGAATGCAAGCTTCACATCGACGAACTAAAGATGCCGTTACTCGGCGGATCAGATTTGGGTCGTTTCGTATTTGGTTTGCTGCATCTTGAATTCTATCAAGTAATTGTTGATGAGATTCGATTTCAACATGATGAACAAGCTGCTTTATATGTCAAAACGTACACCAAGTGTCAAATGAATAATTAAAATAACATCAATTACCATATCAACCGATATTTTATGTCGCTCTACTCTTGATCAAAAAATGGCCATAAATTTTTTCAAATGCTTGTAACTTCGAAACGAGAACGAATCAGACCTATGTTCATAGGAAAAAAATTGTTTAAAATAAGCACAGCTACCATCTGTCAAAGTTTGTCATAGAGCTTGTAGAACACCCTGTATATGTTCATTTAGAAATGAGCCGTACATCTTTTTATATCCAAAAGTATGTTCTGAACAGGGTAAACTCGCAAATTGTTCCGTCGTAAAAATATGGATTAAATTTTTTGCATCAATGTATGCAGTGTGTTCTTTTGAAGAAAACATCTGCAGTTGATACTAGGAGGTCCTCTCATAGTACAGAATTAAGGCCCTCCAAAGTTCTGAATTAATGCATTTTTAGATCACTCGTTTCTTTAATTCAGTTTACAACTCATCTTTGAATCTTTTGTCAACTGTATGCGTCAATTTCTTTATATTTAATGAAATATATATAAAGGTTTTCGAGGTCGCTGAATATGACTAGGACATTATCTCACCGATATCTCCTACCGTTTAGATTTTCACCTGTCAAAGGGGAAATTTCCAAAATGTGAAATTTCAAACTCATTTATTTTTCCTCTTAACTGACGGAATCAATTGGGAATTGCAGATTATATTTCAGCATCGAACCCTCTTCTATTATATCAATTTTGAAGGAAATCTATTTTTTCAAATTTTCATCGAAATTTTACTAAGGGTCTAGACCCCCCAAAAACGCTATATTTGACTTATTTTCAAGAATTCAGTGAAACCTAAGTGTAGTTTTTTGCTGTGAAGTTCTTGAGCTCGTTGGTGTGAATGATAAAATGCAATAATAGAATCGCACACCCACCAATTCTTCCTTGTAGAGCCCTTCAAACAAAACTCGGCAATGAAAAACGCGAAAGTTAAAAATTGAATTAGTTTAGAAAATACCAGAGTTCTACGGCAAGTTTGGTATGAAAATATAGGTTTTCGAGGTCGCTGAACATGACTAAGACATTATCTCATCGATATCTCCTACCGTTTAGATTTTCACCTGTCAAATGGGAAACTTCCAAAATGTGAGATTTCAAACTCATTTATTTTTCCTCTTAACTGGCGGAATCAATTGTGAATTGCAGATTATATTTCAGCATCGAACCTTTTTCTATTATACCAATTTTGGTATAATTATCTTCTCAAATTTTCATCGAAATTTTACTAAGAGTCTAGACCCCCCAAAAACGTTACATTTGGCTTATTTTCAAGAATTCAGTGAAACCTACGTGTAGTTTTTTGCTGGAAAGTTATTCAGCTCGTTGATTTGAATGATAAAATGCAATAATAGAATCGTATACCCACCAATTCTTCCTTGTAGAGCCCTTCAAACAAAACTCGGAAATGAAAAACGCGAAAGTTTCAAATGGGATTAGTTTCGAAAATACCTGAGTTATCGGGCAAGTTTGGTATGGAAATATAGGTTTTCGAGGTCGCTGAATATGACTAAGACATTATCTCATCGATATCTCCTACCGTTTAGATCTTCACCTGTCAAATGGGAAATTTCCAAAATGTGAAATTTCAAACTCATTTATTTTTCCTCTTAACTGACAGAATCAATTGGGAATTGCAGATTATATTTAAGCATCGAAAACTTTTCGATTATACCAATTTTGAAGGAAATCTATTTTTTCAAATTTTCATCGAAATTTTACAAAGGGTCTAGACTCCCCAAAAACGCTTTATTTTACTTATTTTCAAGAATTCAGTAAAACCTACGTGTGGATTTTTGCTGTGAAGTTCTTGAGCTCGTTGGTGTGAATGATGAAAAGCAATAATAGAATCGCACACTCATCAATTCTTCCTTGTTGAGGCCTTCGAACAAAACTCGGAAATGAAAAACGCGAAAGTTTCAAATTGAATTAGTTTCGAAAATTCCATAGTCATTGGGTAAGTTTGGTATGGAAATATAGGTTTTTGAAGTCGCTGAATATGACTAAGACATTATCCCATCGATATCTCCTACGGTTCAGATTCAATTCTTCCTTGTAGTGCCCTTCAAAAAGACCTCGGAAATGAAAAACGCGAAAGTTTCAAATTCAATTCCTTTCGAAGATGAGAATATGATCTCATACTTCCAAGTGTATATTGAAATGTTCTTTTATTCATTTCATTTTTGTTTCATGAGTGCAGGTGAGGAGTTCATTCAAGAGAGATTTCAATGATATTTCTACACCAACTGGTTCAACAAATACGCCATCACGTACAACTGAGGTGAATATGAGTAATATTTCATCAATTGCATGTAAATAAATCAAAACATTCTACATTGTAGTATATGATAGGTTTGTTCGTTGTACCTACATGAACTCCACTATTGACACTTACTCCACTGATTCTGTTCGGTGTGTTTTGTTGTAAACTTGCACTCTGTTCGTTGCGGAAATATTGGGAGTCAGTGTAGTCACAGATTACGTGTGCAGTGCATAGAGTGAGGTTATCTTCTGTGATGGTTATGCGTAAATATAATAGACGACTTCGGCCCAAGTTGCCAACCCACAATTTACTTAGCAAGTCTACTTTCACTGGGGAACGGGAGTTTCAGGACAAATTCGACATGATAAGGTTCGCATTATTTATAAATAACCGTAAAACATGCCTAGGCTCTTCAAACCAGATAATTCCTTCCAAATATAGGTTTTCGTTAAGATCGTCCCCGATTGGCTGAAATTTAACTTGGGATTCCTGATTTGATGCAAACAGTGTCAATTTTCATAGGATACGTTCCGAAAATCAACTCTGTTGTTTCATTTGCTGATTTTCTGCTCCGTAAATATGAAATATTCGGATGGTTCTTGGAACAAGCGTGTGAAAAAGTTTATTTACGGAATCTGGTTGATGAAAATGCGGTCGATTTACTGTCACCAGAACGATTTTCTATGGTAAATATCCATAGTATAGAACAATTTATGTTTACTTTAGGTTTGTTTTGGTTCCGAGTTCAGAACTGTACGGGACGGTTCTAGCACAGATCTATGGTCTATGCTAGAACCGTCCCGAACAGATCTGAACTCGGAACCAAAACAAACCTAAAGTAAACATAGACCGTTCTATGCTATGGATATTTACCATAGAAAATCGTTCTGGTGACAGTAAATCGAACGCATTTTCATCAACCAGATTCCGTAAATAACCTTTTTCACACGCTTGTTCCAGGAACCATCCGAATATTTCATGTTTACGGAGCAGAAAATCGGGGAATGAAACAACAGAGTTGATTTTCGGAACGTATCCTATGAAAATTGACACTGTTTGCATCATATCAGGAATCCCAACTTAAATTTCAGCCAATCGGGGACGATCTTAACGAAAACCTATATTTGGAAGGAATTATCTGGTTTGAAGAGCCTAGGCATGTTTTACGGTCATTTATAAATAATGCGAACCTTATCATGTCGAATTTGTCCTGAAATTCCCGTTCCCCAGTGAAAGTAAACTTGCTAAGTAAATTGTGGGTTGGCAACTTGGGCCGAAGACGTCTATTCATAATCATAAACATCTGTGGTTGCTCTCTATATGTGATTATTTTTGGACGAAATTAATTTTAATCACATCGTTATTTGAAATGGAATTTTTGTCCTTGACGACTTTAGAAAAACTTCACGACAAATCTACATCACCTCGAAGTGGTAGCGAAAACAAAAAAAGCATAGAATTCTGTCATCTTGGGTTTGCGTAAAATCATCTATCTTATACTTTTTGTCTGTGAGAATCATATAACAGATTGAACTACACTAAGTCCACTCATTCAGTTATCTGTGATTACACTCAGCTGCACTGAGAATTGGAAGTCAGTGGAGTTGGTGTAGTTCATGCAGGTACAACGAACAAACCCATTATTATTTCTTAAAAAAAATTCAAACAAAATTTTAAGTGGGAACGAGCGAAATTGCCAACTGAACTAAAAAAAATTCCACAATAATTCGTGAAAAAGTTTAAAATCAACTATTTCATGGGGTACATATTATAACAAATTACCAAAATGTATTGACGTGAAGTCATCAGCTTTCGCGTGAAAAATTTAATTTGTTTCATTTAAGCAATGGATTTTTGAATGGGAGCTCATCGTCATCATACAATCCACTTGCTGAATTTCTCACGGATCGTGTCTGTATTTATGTTGATGTAGACATAACGGAATTTCGAATGCTTTCATCTTCTTAACTGTTAGGCAGATCTTGTCCATTCTTAACTTGACCTTCATATTAAAGCTCTTATCTTATTCCGAAAATCTGTTGAGTTGACATTTATCGATTGATGTGAAATAAATTTTCTTCAGAACGTAAGATGCAAAAATTTTATAAAAATTTTCTTAAATTTCTAATGACAAAATAATCAAAAAATTTTGGAAATCAAATAGCGAAGCTCTCCACATCCACCAGTGCCATGATCTGTTCATTTTCAGCATAAATCATTCGTGACGGGAAGGAAATCCACACGCACGTCTATCGTAAGATTTGATGTGCCATCATCATCATCCGAGGAACCATCTTCATCTCTGAGATCTTCGATGAGAGAAGTACAAACACCTGAGCGGACTCAGTCAATTTCCTTCGAGAATTCCCCTAACAGTGTAACCCGTTCTATCACACCGAAGAATGCATCTGATACTGACGATGTCTTTTATTCCCCAAATTCTTCACTGAACAACATCGAGGAAATTCCTAAAGACACGAGTAGCGACGAGAAAAAAGATGCAGCTGAGGAACAATTAGAAGAACCCACTTTGAAGATATCGCCCAAAAAACCAGCAGTTATCAGTAAAGCTGAATTGGTCAAGCTTGTGGATTACAATTCTTCAACATCAGAATCAACTGTGGCTAGTTCCCCGAAAGGTAGAAGGAGCTATAGATGTAAGTAAAATCATCAAGTTGAATATTGTAGAAGAGTATTTTTATTTTTTAAGTTGAAAGTGAAAATTTATACTATCACATAATCTGGTCGATACTATTTGCAAATAGCAATATTGGAATTGGTTTCTCGGAGAAGAACAGAGCTCCAGCAATAATATGTAACATAATCACAAGGACGAATATCCGTCGATAAATCAACAAATATTCCCCCTTGATCAGAGCTAATCATCCAATCAACCAAAACACCTACACCGAAGAAGCGGATCCAAGTAGAATGACTACAGCTGTTTCACAATTGTTATTGATCGTCAGGTCAACCTAACTTGGATAAACCGCAGAGAGTTCTCTCGATACTTGTTACCTTTCAGAAGGACCGCAGCAGTATAACAACATACAGCGCGCCATCTGCCAGGAGCATCTTACGAGTCTCGCCTTCGAGCGCAGAATACTTTGATCGATGTGTATGACGTTCATCCTTTTGTCGCATCAGGTCGCTGTAACTGCGATATTGCAGCTTTACAAAAAACCGATACGACATTGGAAACACTCGGTTCATGTGGATTCCCACCACAAGACGAAAACGTCCAACATCTAACAAAGATAGGAATTGGTTTCTCGGAGTAAAGCTGCAATATCGCAGTTACAGCGACCTGATGCGACAAAAGGATGAACGTCATACACATCGATCAAAGTATTCTGCACTCAAAGGTGAGACTCGCAAGATGCTCCTGGCAGATGGCGCGCTGTATGTTGTTATACTGCTGCGGTCCTTCTGAAAGGTAACAAGTATCGAGAGAACTCTCTGCGGTTTATCCAAGTTAAGTTGACCTGACGATCAATAACAATTGTGAAACAGCTGTAGTCATTCTACTTGGATCCGCTTCTTCGGTGTAGGTGTTTTGGTTGATTGGATGATTAGCTCTGATCAAGGGGGAATATTTGTTGATTTATCGACGGATATTCGTCCTAGTGATTATATTACAAATAGCAATATTGCTAGGGAAAAGATATTGCTATTATAACAAGATTGGAATTACTGGTATTCTGATCAAAGATTTTGAGCAATATGATCTGTCACTTTAACAAGAATCTTGCTATCAATATTGCTATCTTAGCAACCTCAAAATAGTACTTGCTATGCCTGATAACAAGAAAGGTTAGAAAGGGAATCTTACAGAGATTGTTTCAGTATTATTTCTTTCAAGAATTCGAAAATATTGAAGATAGGGAAGTATGTGCTAATATAAATTTGTTCAAGGTTCCCTAGAATATTTAATTTCAAGGAAAATTCTAAGACTAAAATACCGGCATAGTAAGCAACAGCCATCCTTTTGAATTACCAACAGAAAAATTTCATCGAACTTCGAATTATTGGCGCCTGCATAAAATTACAGCATTTGATTTCTGGAAACCAATATTCTATTGGTATATAAAAAATAATATGCTAATGAAAATGTGTTCAAGGTTCTCTAGAATATTATTTAATTTCAAGGAAAATTCTTAGTCTAAAATACAGGCATAGTAGACAAGAGCTGAGATGATTATTCTAATCATCTCGACAACAGCAATTCCTTTGGGGTGCCAACGAAAAAGTTTATCGAATTACGAATTATTAACACCTGAATAAAATTGCTGCATTTGATTTCTGGTACCCAGGAAATTCGTCAATTTGACTCGTTTCGTTTCCTAACATTTTTTATGTCGATGTTTACATGACTAAAGAAAGCCGAAGATAGAGGTTATGTATGCGAAATCATGAAGAAAACTCACGAAGTAGGGTTGTTTTCTTCTTCCTTGTAGCTCTAATGTCACAAAATACAGTGTTGTCAGCTCTAAAATCACCAATTATGGAAGTCCATGATAGCAATGTTGTTAAGACAAAATTCATAACAAACATTGCTATAACACTCAGGGGTGCGTTCACAATTATCGTCGAACGATCGCACGACGACGCCCTGAGGTCATCCGACTGTTCACAATTGTCGTCGGGTGAAATTTATCTTTGTCCACGATTCGGGTAGAAACTCACCGCGATCAACTTTTTAACCCAGAAAATAGTTGGTGAAAATTTGTCGCGGCTGCGCAGTTTACTTGTCAATTCGAAATTACAGCAGTTTGAGTCAGTCATTATTTTATTATTTGATAATACATCATTATGGAAGCTATTTCAAGGAACTCCCACAATCTGGTAGTTGACGAAAATACTAAGTTACCAATTATTTCAGAGGATGGACAATCAATACTGCTACACAGAGCCAGCTTCTTCTATCAATTTTTTTTTTGGCTCTCCACTAACACATTGCGTGAGTGCACTGCAACTTAATGCCACAACAGAATCATCTTCTACCTCGCTATCTGAGGACGAATTTTCCAAACAAAAAAATGCTGGATCCATTTCAAAAATAAAATAGAATTAAATTTTGTTAGTCAAAATCAAAACAGTTTTTTAGGTTATGTTATGATAACAAACGAAAGTTTGACAACTGAATTGTGAACGAGGATGATTTACCGTGCGTCGTCCGTTACATTAAACCGAGGTGAGACGAACAACTCGGGTTGACAATTGTGAACGCACCCCAAAACAGAATACGTAACATCATGGCAATATTGCTATAAATTAGGAAGATAGCAATGTGACTAGAATAGCAAGGTTCATAGCAATACGCGAACAGAATCGACCTGAATGTCTGTGATTCCCTTAATATTGCAAATGTTATGTGATTCGATAAAGTTACAAAAATTGCATTGTTATTGTGGATACGTTTAAGTTTAAGTTGTAAGCAGTATTATTCTTTGAGTGATGTATGCCTCAAAATACTTTGGCAATGCCGCATGCCACTTGGAGGCAAAGACTAATGATGTGGACTTCTCAATGATCCCAGGGTCGTGATTCTTGACAGCAACTATATAAAGGGTTTTTCAACAAGAACTTAGTTTTTTAAAACAAAATAAAACAAAGAATTTAGTGGAAAATGAATAAAATTTTTA
This sequence comes from Myrrha octodecimguttata, assembly GCA_958510865.1. NCBI lineage: Eukaryota > Metazoa > Arthropoda > Insecta > Coleoptera > Coccinellidae > Myrrha > Myrrha octodecimguttata. The sequence continues at coordinate 72,277,976 of OY294057.1, forward strand.
TTGTTTTACAAAGAGAAAAGTTCGGCAATTATGAATGAAAAATGATATCTGACAAATGTCCACCACGACCACGCTGACAGACGTTGATTCTTTCATAAAAATTTTTAATCACTTTTTGGCAAGATGGAGGGTCTATTTCGTTAATGACATCACGGATTTTGAGTTTTAAGGCTGCAATCGATTCGATTGGCTCCGTATAAACTCTGTCTTTAACATAGCCCCAAAAAAAATAATCCTGTGGTGTTAAATCACACGATCTGGCCGGCCACTTAACAGCTGAATTTCGCGAAATTAAGCGATCGGGAAATTTGGTTTGCAATAAATTGATCGTTTCATTGGCTGTGTGACATGTGGCACCGTCTTGTTGAAACCACATTTCAGTGACATCCATGTCATCAATAATAGGCCAAAATTCAGTTGTTAATATCTCGCGTTTATGTTGTCCGAAAATATCACGAATTTTACGAAATGTAACTTTAACAGAACGACCATTTTCATAGTGGATTTGAATTATTTTAATGCGATTTTCGAGCAAAATTGAATTCATTGTAACAATTGCCGAAGCATATACTGCGAATACGTCAAAAAACCAAATGTCAAAACTGTCATGTGGTGCCGGTGTTACCACATTGAAAAACAAAGTTCTTGTTGAAAAACCCTGTATAAAGTTGTCTCTAGAGCAATCCCTGACTCGCTCTCCAACAAGCAATTTTGGCAAACGTTCTAACCAGTCAGAAATAAGTATTTTTATCACACAGAACATATCTCTGATATGTTTCCTGTGACATATTGTCATTATAGTTGAAGTATTTCATTGAAAATGGATAATTTAGAAGAAAGGATAGTTTCCTAAAATCACTTAACAAAAGGAGGAAAGAAGCTGTTTTCCAGATACCAGGGAAAAATTGAAAAAACTGTTGAAATTCAAACATTTCGAACAGTGTTCTGAATGATTCAGGGAACATAGGATTTTTACATTATTAATGGTTTCCCTTCGTTAATCGAAACAGTTCTGATCAGACATCAAAATGGTTTTGTTTGGGATGCTCATCATCATTTATTTGGTTCTGTTCTCCCGCCTTCCACATGTTCAACATCCTCATTCTTTAATCTAGCAGTGAAAGATTATCGAAAATATTGAAACTCAATGCCCTTAAGATCATATTTGACTCGCACACTTTGGCTCATCCGAAAATAACCCACAACATTAATTAAAAAGAAACGTTCCTTTTTTCTTTCTCTCACAAATCGTAAGAGTAGCATCCAGTATTCTCTAGAGATCACTGTGCTATTGTAATTTGATTCAAGAACGCGAAGTGAGTGGATACGCCTGTTCTATAATTTCCCAGATTTTCAACAGTCGCCACCAAAATACCCAAACGCTTATAACTTTTTTGCCGACCCGAATCTGAAGAAACAGCAGAATGAAAGTTCTATTCGAAGAAATTAATCTACTGTTATATTGACGTCGAAGGTAAAAACTCACCTTGTAGAATTTATATTTCGATATATGGAACATTGAAAGAGTTCAATCAGTTTCAAGAATGAAAAAATTTGAAGAAGCAGTTCATGCGCTCCTGTTAAAACTCAAAAGCACTCCTTTACATACCACTCCTTCACATACCAGGCCCACGCAGTATTGCTTGTTTTTCTTTGTTTAAGAATAATTTTGCCTTGAAATTCTTAAATTATAGTCATTTTGGCAGAATTTCGACGCGAATTTCTATTTCATTGTTCTTAGAAATCATGGTTTTTCAGTAACCAGTGACAGCACCATTCGATCGAGTCCTAGGCTGAGTAGAAGTCGAAAATCATTACTTTCTGAGAAAGCAGATAGTGACCAAACAACTACATCGGAGGAAAATATACCATCTCCAACTATATTGACAGCAGGAAAGTCAAGAAAATCATTAAATCGCCAAGTGCTAGAGGCTAATACTCTAGCTCGAGTAACCTCTAGTTCCCATATTGTGGAGACTACCAGAACTGAAGTATTCAAAGAGGAAAAGAAAGTTTCTACTGTGATTGTTGACGATGAGAATTGTGAAATATCTCATACTAAAATTGAATGTGCAGATACTTACATGAGAGATTCATCAAGCCCAGAGAAAGTTTCAGAAAAACACAGTATTTCCACAAGCCATTCTTATATAGCGGAGACTACAGTGGATTCAGACACTACTGAGAGTCCCTATGAATTCAATAATGATGCAACGTTGGGAGTTTCGGATTCTATTTTAGAATTCCTCAAAGAAGATCTACGCAAACGTTCAAGTCAAGCAGATACACATAACAGAAAGGGTAAGTTGGTTTTTTTCTAGAAAATTTTGTTTCTTTCCTACATTGTCAAACTCTTCATACTGCCTGCCCTGCTGTGAATCAATTTTAATTTTTATAGTTAAGATTGATTCAAAATGGTTCAACCCACAAAATCGTGATTGAAAACATAGAACCATTTTTCTTATAATGGTCAATCTAGGGCCACTAAAATACGTTTTCCAATGATAAATCAGTAACTGCCGACAAAAATATTTCCTTGTTGATTTATCTTGTGTTTATAAGGCTTACGCTCTTGGATAAAGGTATTTTATTCATTGTAGTATGTCTTTCCATATCTTATATGTCCTCCATAATTTCAATCATTGAGTATGCTGAAATCTTCCCACATATACTATCAATAGTAATGATTATCTTTACTTCACGATAGATTAGTGGTGTAAGGATCAAGGATGCAGGAAACGATACTCTGTCAGTTCGCCGACGTTTCGGAAAAATTTATTTCCATCCTCAGGGCTCTACAAAATTTACGGAAAACATGATTCGTAACATTGATGAAGTTGTTCACAATAGTAAAGGAAAAACGAGCAATACTATGAGTTATTGACTAGAATAATTTTGGAATAATTTTGACATACAAAGAAAAGTTACACAATTTAAAAGACAGCTTAGGATTAAAGTAACTTATATACATCAGGGGTCTCTCAGAAAGACTGTCAAAAATTATACAAAAGGAGAACGTTAGGGTGTCCTTCAAAAGCTCAAACACCTTGGGCAAACATTTTTTCAGTATAATCAAAACCCCACACCAACTCTTCTGAATTCCAACTTAGTTTATAAAATCAATTGTCTAGATTGCTCTCAAGTTTACATAGGACAGACAGGCCGATATCTGAAATCCAGAATCCAAGAACATGTTAGGTCTGTTCGTTTGCCGATATCAAACACCAAAAACAGCATTGGCAGAACATTGCCTGAACGCAGGTCATCGCTTTAATTTTAAAGACGTCCGAATACTAAATAGGGAGCCATACTTGAGTAATCGTTTAATTTTTGAAATGTTACAAATAAGCGTCCATGACTCGGTAAACTCTAGAGCTATATATATATATATATATATTCTTTTGAAATGAGCATTACATTTTTTTTTATATCAAACAATTTGTGTCATAACAGTATTAGCAGAGGAAATGTAAACGGGGTACCATACATTTTTACGTATGATACAAGAGCACAGATAAAAACCTCAGGAAAAACTCTGTCTCCCCGTATAAGTGTAATGAAATTGTTGTTTTTTATTGAAGGGCTTCTTTTTCATCGACAAAATTTCCACCTTCCTATGCGATGCAGGTTGAAATCTTGGAAACATACCTGAAAACAAAAAAGGAGACGAAAAAACTAATATGAACTAGTAAATGATTTAGTACTCATTAAATTAATTTGAAGTTCGCAATCCATCTCAAAAAAGAATCAGACACCGAATGAATTGCCTCGAAACCATCGTCAAATTTATATATTGGACAAGTATTTACTAAATGTTCTATTGTTTCCTCTTCTTCTCCGCACTCGCACCTTGGACTTTCGACCGAATTCCATTTGAAGAGGAAACTATTACAGCGACCATGGCCGGTTCTAAGTCGATTCAAAATGCACCAAATTTTCCTAAGAAGATTGAAACCATGAACTTTTTCTGAAGGATCGCTGATCAAACCTTTGTTAAAAACATTACACGAATTCCATTCTGAACGCCAAATTTCTTTGTCACTTTTATTAGTGTAAAGAAAATCGTTGATCCATAAAGGTTTACGAGATTTCAATCTAGCAATTTTAGAATCCGGAATACAAGACATGATTGGGAATAAATTCGGAAAGGAACGATATTTATCCCAAGACTTTATCACTGCAACCTGTCTACGAATATGGGGCGGTACAATATTTGAGAGAACTGGTAACCACTGTAAAGGTGTAGATCTTATGGTCTCACTAATGATTCTCATAGCAACATTAAGCTGTACATCTATTTTACTAACATGAGCGCTATTAAACCAAACCGAACAACAATATTCAGCAGCAGAAAAAACCAAAGCCAAAGCTGCGGTATGAAGAGTTGTATGGTCAGCCCCCATGAAGAACCAGCTAGTTTTTGAAGAATATTATTCCTAGATTTCAACCTCATGCGTAAGTTTTCCAAATGGGCCGTGAAATTTAAAGAGGTATCTAATTTCACTCCAAGATATTAAGGAGTGAAATTATGTTTCAGAACGGCATTATTGAAAGTAACATTCAAAGTTTTAAACTCTAGAGCTGATATTCAACAACTCAGCCGATTTTATTTTTCTTTATTGAAAACAAGCAGAAAATTACGAAATTAACGATTAAAATAAGATGAAATTTCTAGTCCCTCTCAACATCACTACTTGTTCTTCAATGCATCACATACATGCGTTTTTTACCCTAATCTGTTTCGAGTCCGCCGTTCCTTTGATTTCACCTACGTCTGTCGGCGTACTGTCTGCATATCGGTTGCATTGTTTGTCCCCGCTTTTTAATCGGTTATGATTTATTTTTACAAGAAATATTGGAGAATTGATTTGGTTCTTAACAAAATGATTTTGGGAAGATACACTTGTTCAGTCTGTAAGTACTCTATCTATGTATGTATATTTATCTGTATATTTATATGTACGTTAACTTTACTTTAATCCTAAGCTGTCTTTTAAATTTTGTAGCTTTTCTTTGTATGTCAAAATTATTCCAAAACCACTTTTTCTGAGATATTTTTCTAGTCAATAACTTATAGTATTGCTCGTTTTTCCTTTATTATTGTGAACAACTTCATCAATGTTACGAATCATGTTTTCCGTAAATTTTGTAGAGCCCTGAGGATGGAAATAAATTTTTCCGAAACTTCGGCGAACTGACAGAGTATCGTTTCCTGCATCCTTGATCCTTACACCACTAATCTATCGTGAAGTAAAATTCTTTGGATCACCACTTCAGATTTTGTCCATTAAAGTTTAAGGAGAAAATCTTGTGTATAAACGAATTGGTGGATCTTAGTTGAGGATAACGGGAAATAATCCTATTCAAGAGTAGACTACAATTTGTTCAGCATTGAAATTGATGAGAAAAACCTATTGGAAATGTTGATGAAATGAATCGAAATGGAAAAATGTTGAACACGGTGTAATCCATTGAATGTTTATTTGCGCTCGTGCAATAATACAGCCTTTTCCAATATTATTAGGATAATTCAAGGTTATTCTGCTACATTCCGCTGTTACTTAGTGAAAAAGATCTTTCATATCTGAAAATACCTTTATCCTTAAAAATATTCCAGGTGGCCCATCTGAGCCACCCGGTATATATAAGAAGACGTTTTTTCCATCGAATAACAGGGAGATTGTTCACCTGTGTTCCTAGTTATCAATATTATTGTATGTCTGAAGTATTTTCTGTAAAATCTTCAGGTATTGCTAGAGAATCGACTCCTCTGAGAAGGACAAGATCTTCGTCTAGGATATCTGAAAGAATTTCATCTCTCGATAGTCATACACAATCACAGGATGAAAATAGGGAAATATCAGCAGAAAGCAACGATCACAAAGCGGATCTCAAACAACAAAGAGACTCTTTTGATATGGTCAAAGAATCAGCCAAATATGTCGGGACTTCCATATCAACTGTTGCTTCAAATGTTACGAAATCTTTATCGGAAGAAAGTAATGGATCTTCTGAAAGCGGTGTACATGTATCAGAGGATGATAATGAAGATGAATCTGCTAAAAGTAGTGATCACTGTCCATCACCAACGGAACGAATGCCGAGCACATCGTTTACAAGCTCTACGCCCTATTTAAGTAGTTCAGAGAGAATGTCGAAGATAAAGCGTTCAAAAAAATCTATTCCTCCGTTAAGTAGAAAAGTATTGGTAAATAATGCCTTATCAAGATTAAAATCAGAATATGAGACTTCAAGCAATGAAGAAATGAAAGTAGATACAGTAGAAGATACTTCAACTACAGATAATGTAGTTCCCGATGATAGTTTTGAAATATCTATAAAACAGAGCAATTTTACAGTGTCTGATTCGATTCTAGAGTTGATCGCTTTTGGAAAATTACCCAGAGAGAAAGAACTTCTGGAAAAACGTGAAAAATCTAAAGCTACTTCAGAAGAACAAGAGTCGTTTGAACCTGTTGAGGAAAAAGTTTCTGAACAAAATGAATCAGAAATTGAACCTGAGACAAGTACTTCGAAACAGAGCGCCTCAATTTCCAATTCCCTTCATGATGTTGGGGAAGTACCCAAAGAGAAAGTACAACTTTTAGCTCTTGAAGAGCAACAAAAACCATTTGAACCTATCGTGGATGCAGTATGCATAGAAAATGTATTGGAAACATCATCTATAGCAAGTATCGCCAAACAGAGCAATATTTCAGTTTCTGATTCTATAATCCATATCCTTCGCTATGGAAATTCATCGCGTGATAAAGAACTACAAGAGAAACATGAAAAATATCCAGTCCCTCGAGGCAAACATGAAGTCCAAGAGTCGACTGAAGCAACCAAGGGTACTGTTGCCATAGACAATGAAATGGAATTAACATCAGGCATAAGTACTGAAGTAGAAACTGAGAAAGAAAATATGTCTCTAGTTGAAGCATGCTCTATGATTTATGACGACTTGGATGGGGAAGACAAAAACGATTCTGAATCGAACACGTCAAATTTGGATCACGCCTTCAATCTTGGTATGTTTGAACAAAGTACAAACGAAAGTGAATCAATTTTCAAATCAGAAGAGATGAGCAAAGAAGTAATTCCACCCACAGGTAAGATTCGTTAATCAAGAAGAGATTTGGTTATACAGGGTGAGTCTTTGACCTTGCAGAATATTTCAACAGAAGATCTCTGAAGCCAAAAGAAACACTTTTTTCCCTTACCATTTTTTCCGATTCGGCTTGGTTCGTAAGATACAGACTGTTGAAAATCCATAAAAAAATTTAATTTTCGATTATATCTCGCGAACGATCTGACCGAATGAGATGATTTTTGGAATATAGTTTTTTATTGGTACAATGAATGTTCCTGGATTACAAAATTTTATCCACATCCTCCAGTTTCTTCAATATGAACATAACATTTCATAAAAATACCAGAAATTCAAAGAATCCAACTTTTAAAAATAATTTGAATGCTATTCAACGAATTTTTGACCATTTTGGAAAGTAAAAGTATTCTTTATTTTTTTTCGTATGATGCGCCGTTTTCGAGTAATCTTAAATTCAAAAATAAAAAATATCTGTGAAATTCCGAGAATTGGGTACTTTGGCTGATTGCAACTCTGTTCAAACAATTCACAGAATTCAATTTTTCCGCGTTGCCACGTCTAAAAGTTGAGAGTGGAATCATAGATTTATAGTTCAGTTCATAATCATAGACTATACAAGTGTATACATAGAATTAGCATATTGTGTTTTGTTTGATTTCGAAGAGTTCTTTCTTTCTGTTCGTCAATTTAGCAACGTTTATACGTTCATAGATAAATAAGGTACATCTGTTTTATTTATTTATGAAAATGAAAGTTTGAATGGGTTATGTCTGAATCTGATCATTCTTGGAGAAAATGAAATAAACAAAGAAAATTAATAATTACAAATTGAAGATGAATCTCAAAGCTAATATGAGTGACAGCTAGATGAATTCCTCATTATAGAAAATGAAACCAAGAGAAGAATATTCAACTTTTATCGCCCACGAAATTTGGAATACCTAACTTGTTTATTGTCTATAAATACAACTTTTTTCACCAACTGGAATGTAAAAAGTAAGTTGATGCTTGTTTTCATAACAGAGTTGTTCATTTCGAAGATTTGAATGGTATATCTTAGGCTTGGAAAAACTTTAGTAGTCAGGTTTCCAGGGGCGGCTAGCCTATTGGGAAAATTTATAATGCCTATATCTTCTTATCTAGGCCGAATCGGAAAAAATGGTAGAGGACAAATGTGTTTCTTTCAGCTTCAAGAACCTTCTGTTAAAATATTCTGCAAGGTCAAAGTCTCACCCTGTATACTCTCCATACGCACATCAAAATGGTCTAGGGGACTTCTGGTTATTTGATATGTTCGTCGGGGCAAAGTGTAACGTATCATCAAGTTAGGTTGAGTTGATGGATTTCTTAAGACATGAGATGGTTAATTTTGATGTGGATTTCGGCAACACAGCCACATTCAAGGATTCATAAGCGTCTCAAGTACAGGCACTCGCCCACAGTCTGCATGCTGCAACGACGCCAATAGCAGCGAGAAATATTCGAATGCGTGAAATGTTTTGAATCTCGACGTTAGTAGGATAAAGCTGGGTGTCGATTTACAGGGTTCAGTGTTTTTTTTTGAAAATTTTCGTTGGGATATGCTTGATTCTTTTGTGAGAATGCGTAATGTTGTTTATTTTTCACTCCATTTCAAGCTTTTGTAACCAAAAATTTTTGAATGTAAAAAGGTGGCGTAATTGCGCATTCTTACTATATTTTTCGCCCAGTCGTACCCAAAAATATTTTTGAAAAAAACGGTGGCCTTCAAATGTTTCTCCATTATATTCAAGGCACTGTGGGCTCTTGAAAAAAATGTATCTGAGGATGGGAATGCGTCACAGATGTTGGCTCAAATGGTAAACTACACAAAAGGTGCGACCATTCGTTTGTGACAACTTTTTTAGGAAACAAGAGATGTACAAGAAAGACATGCTGGTCGTTCAACATCTACCGACTGGTTCATGACTTGTTTATACAGTTGAAAGCACGAAGACACCCAAATTTGACCGCTAATCAATCAAGAAGTTAACTGCAGAATGTTGAAAACATAAATATTAGCGATCAATTGAGAAAGCGTTTACATGAGGTTAGCCTTCACGCTAGATGTCCCTTCACAGTTCTTATTCTTTTCCATGGGAATAGCGCTAGAAGACTGATTGTGGTAGAGTATTGCTCACAGATAAATCCAGATTTGTTTCGAGATCAGGTTCTAGAAGAAGAAGAGTATGGAAAATGGTAGTGTTGCTCGTTTAGAAACTGTACATGAGGTGGATAAATACCAAGGTTGAACATTGATATTTTGGGGTGTTATTGCCATAGGGACCATATGACTAATCTTGTTTCGGTAAAAAGTTTCCTGACAGCTAAGCAATACCAAAACCACATTCTGCAACTTGCAGATTTCGGTGGAAATTTCCTTTCAATGCACAGTAATGCTCGTCCCCCTCATCTAGCGCAAACAGTCACTAGTTTCATATGTGACCAGGAAATTGAGGTTTTGCTATGGCCAGCACAATCTCCTGAACTGAATCCCATTGGAAATGTATGGGATATATATTGGAGAAGCATGTCTTTAATCTTACGCAGGTATTTCAAACGTTAGATCTTCTGTTAAATTGCTCGACAGAAGAGTGCCAACAAATTGATTAAAATCAGATTTGACGAGAAGGATGCCTAGGAGATGTGTGGCTGTAGAGAACAATCGCTCTGTCCATCTCTTAAGCTACCTTTTGTGCGAGGGAGATTCGGGTGTTTGGTTTATCGGAGATTCTTCCCTATTGGCCGACGACGATCACGTGATCGTCGTCGGGCAATAGGGTGAATCTCCGATTCCCCAAATACCCGAATCTCCCTCGCACAAAAGACCTCTTTAATTGACAAATTTACTCATAGAGCTTTTTCATTGAAACATTACCATCGATTACTCTTTTCTTTTTCTGGGGTGACATTTATTTCTCATTTTTGAGTTATTAAAATGAAATTGAAAATGTATATTGTCACAAACAAGTATTTTCTGTTGAAATTACTCGATCCCCTAGACCATTTTGATGCTGGTATTACCTTTATCGAGCTGGAATAGAAATGAAGAAAGAAACTTTCCAACTAGATGGTGGCATGACTACATTATAATAAAATCTCTATATTTAAAATATTCTAATGGTGAGTTTCACATCAATTGAATGAGGGTTTTTTGAATAGTGAATTCTTCAAAGCTTTACTTTCGTAAGTCTTCTTATAATCAGTCCAGTAAACATTTGGAAGCCACTGGTATTTAGCTGGTTCAAAATCTATAGTTCGTGAGGGTTTTATCTTTCATTATATATTTCCCATAGTTCTTTGTTTGTTAATTCTGAAGGTATTAGTCAATGGGAGACTTCGGTCGAAGTTGTGATTCAAATTTTCTACTACTTGGACTTGGGAAATTTACGAACAAATTCGTCATCTTGAAGTTCAAATTGTTTATAAATATTAGTGACCTTATCCCTTGGTCAAACCAAGTATTTGGATCTGCATATCGATATCTTGTGAAGATCATATCTGCTAATTGGATGAAAGTTGTGTTGGGGTTCCCAATTTCACGTCACTGATGTCCATATAGTTTATATTGGATATGTTCCGTTAATCAACTTGTATATTTCGGTTGCTGGTTTTGCATTCTCTTATTGTGAAATGTTGAGTTGGTGCCTGAAACAAACTATAAAAAGCATAGACGTGACGTCAGCAGCTTTTGCACGCATGTTCAAATTCTTTGCCAAAACGGTCATCTTTTCATGCATTGACCCTTGCAAACGCATCTTTACTTCATGATGAAATGATTTGGCAATCTCTTTTCATATGGTGCTCATGAAATTCTGAATGAACCTTCAAGCTATAATTTTTCAATCGAGTACTAGATTTCAATTCAATCCAATCTGTACGTTGGAAAATAATAAAATTTAGGGGTGAAATTTTGCAGAATTATTTTCTGTTATTATCTGTTGAAGGAGTCGGCTTTAGACTCTGAAAAGTTACCATTCACTTTTTTGATCGTTTGTAGTGTTCCAATACTGATCATTTGGCAACATCTTTTCCAGAAACCGCCCTTGACAAATAGTTTCCATTTTGTATAAATAACGATGTTCATTCAATTTTAAATGGTTTTTTTTCGGATAATGGAAATAAAAATCTAGCGAACACCTGAAAAATAATGCTAAAATATCCCATATCCTGTAATCGTTACAAAAGGCGAATTTTGGCGCTGTAACCACAGGTAACCATAGTTAGTAGTTACCCGTGACGTCATAGTCACGTAGTTACTTCTGTCTGTCAACTCCAAAGAGAACCTCACTTTGGTTCCAAAATGGTCGTCACTCCGAGAAGACGTACTTTTCCTCGGGTCCCAGTTTGGAACCCCAGAATTATGTAAATTCAAAAAATATTATTGCTAAACCAACGACAAAGATTAAATAATTGTGTGTCTATGTTATTTTGTGAAGAAATCAAGTGATTCGTATTGTTGATTGTGATAATGTGTTTAATCACGTGAACGACGAAGAATAAAATTCTTGGGGATTGGGGTTTCCAAGACTCCCGCAGTTCCTCGGGACTTCAGGAATTCAACGACGATGATTATAAACTGAGATTGGGTACATAGCCTTCCTGAGCTGAGCCCAGATTACCGTCATCCTAGTTTAGAGGGGCTGCTAGCTGGGATGATGTGATTACCAAGAATTAATGAATGAATGAATGAAGAACCTCACTTTTTTTTCTTATTTCTGTCTTTTTTTATTTAGAAGAATGGAAATTGTTTCCATTTTCATCAAACAAGCGTGCAAAACCAATAATTAAAAAATCTGCCAGATGTTTCAAAAATGAGCATTAAAAATTGGGTAGAATTCTCGACTTCGTTGGAAATTAATTTATCGTTATCGGGAAAGAAGTCAAATAAATTAATAAGGAATAGGAGTGTATTCTTTATTGATATTTCCTAGCTTTCGTTCCTAGTTTTGGAACTTCTTCAGGGACTGAAAACGAAATGATGTTACTTGAAATGAGCATTCACTTATAGAAGTGCTAAAAAAAAACTCACATTCAATGTGAATTTTGAATACATAGGACCAATTACTATCTACCATATAATTTAATATTTCATCAATAGCTGCAACTTCTGAACCATAATTGGTTACACAATAGCAATTATTAATTAAAATTTCTTACACTTTCTTCTGAAAATCTAAAAACAACAACTAATACAAGCTCAAATGCCATCTAAAAAAAATTTTGCACCGGTACAAAACGACAGGAGGAGTGAGTTCTTTCCCGATAACGATATATGAACATTAAAAATATTTGAAACTTCCATAGAATATGACCCCCAATTATTTTCATTCTCGAATCTATGTTCATAAACTCATTCCATTTCACTCTTTCGAAAGAGATAGAACTACCTAGTAGGTAGTACCTACTACACGAGTCCCCCTGCTCAAGAGGAAGGTTACGCGGTATGGTATGCGTGACGTCATCAATACGTCATAGTTACATAGTTAGCTCCGCGAAAATGTGGTAACCCAAGTAACTACATGTAACCACAATCTGTAGTAAGCTGTGGTTACAGCGCCGAAATTCGCCTAAAGTTAGTATGTTGTGATCATTGTTGTCTTATGGCTGTCTGAATCAGAAGTTTTATCAGTTTGAATATCCAAGTTTTGTGAGAATCCTGAAAATTTCTTATTCACGGATTTCCGATCCAGCAATGAAATAACCAACTGAAGGGAAGTCGGGAGCTCCAACACAGCTTTCAGCCAATCAAACATGATTGTTCCAGATATCAATATTTAGATCTAATTACCTGGTTTGGGGAGATGAGGCTCGGTTTACGGATATTTATGAATAACAGAAACTCAACATGACGAATTCGTCCTGCAATCTTTTTTCCCTGTGGTAGAAAAATTTTAAAATTTTCCCCATTCAAAAACAAATTGAGTTGGAATCGAACTTTGTCTCACTGTCCAAAGTGGGCAAAAACAATATTGTAGAACTAATCAAAGCAAAATTGGCATGTTCTATTGTGAATAATTTTAACCCAGGTCGATACTTTTTCGATATAGTGACATTAAGACTTCCTTCCACAGCACCTTTTCTGGGGTTTTACACAAGTCCCAACATGCCTTGAGATTCAAATGTAGGGGGTGTTATTCCACATTATTTCTTGATCTTTAGATGAAAGCAGTCTATGTGAAATTTAAAATTCATGTGAAATTCATTGGGAAAAAAATTGTACAAATTCACTTTGAACCATTCACATTAAAGTTGATATTTTTTTTAGTTTTCGAAAGAAATATATGTGACAATGAATACACTCTTAATGAGTCTTCCAACCTTGATAAGATTTCGAAATGCAATAATGAAATTATTGAGATCTTGAGTTCGGATGGATCAGAAAGTAGATCATCCACTGCAACATCTAGTACCAGTGAAAGCTCAAAGTCGGATGAGCATTTAGACAAGGATATTTTAGAAAATGACAATCTTGTCCAACAGAATGACCACATAAAGCCATCACGTGAGTATGGTGAGAAACGTGTCTTTCTGATGATATTTACATTTACGTTAGTCTTACAGATGGCTTGAGGAATCTGTAAAACAAACTTAAAAGTGTGTAAATCTGGTTTTAATATCAAATAAAATTTGACAGTTGCCAATATTTTTATAGTGAGTACGAAACATAGACAAGGTGGAGTAGGAAAATTTCTGTTACGTATAGGGTGAACACAGTAAAAATTACGTAAATTTATGTTTACGTACCTCTTACCCTTATGTTAATTGTGAATGAGTCATCATACTTTAGAATATATGGGTCCCCAAAATTGTAAATTGATGCATTTCCAGGTTACTTTCTCCACCAGAAAAACGCTTTCCTGTTTGTTTTGTACAGTCCACATAGCACCCTGAACCACCTAATCTCTATTTCTTCTGATTTTCACTCATTCCAAAAGTAAAGTTTGCCATTGGCGCAATTCAATACCTCAGAATTCTGTGATTCATCTATAACAGCTAATAAATAGGAGGAAATACTCAATCAGAAGAACAAACAAATTTGCAAAAATCTAAGCCATATCTTCACCATAGAAAAATTTGTAGGTTCATCAAATTGCGTTTTCTTAGTTATTTTGGACTTAATGCTGAAGTATATTGAACATGTTCAATTGTGTCAGTGTTTGTTATTAAATTGCGTCCCAGAGATATCCATGTATATTGTTTTATACTACCTTGTTTTCATTCCAACATCAAAGCAGTATTTAGAATTTGAATATAAGGTGAATATAAGGAATTAGATGAGTTTTACTCATATTTATGTCTGATATATAGAAGCTACAGTTTCGTTTTACAGAATTATCCTTATTCCCTATTAGGGTTACAATGTAAGTAAGTAAATTATGTGAACAATGGGTCAAGGATTTTTAACCTAGTCAAAAGCTGTCCGAAGAAGTTATCTCGAAGAACAAACCATTGTTCACGTCGTATTTTTGGTTTGGCTAATTTGAAAATGCCCGAAGATGAGCATGTTTACTGGAGTATCATGTTTAGTGATTAGCTCATTTCTGACCAATACTGCAGTTTATGGAGCATAGCAATCCATTAACGAATCATAATTACATCCATCGAAATTAACTTTGTTGTGGTTCACATGCAATCTGCATTATCAGTCCTTATTTTTTTTTTGAAATGAGGAAGGAGCTGCAGTTGCAGTGAATGGCGAAATGGTGCTGTGGCCTGGCCCCCTCTTTCATCTTTTACGTTTTATGGGGCTGGGTTAATCAATGGTTTATGCCAACAAACTAGCAACCCTTGGAGTATTGGAAGACAATATTCAAGTCATCATTGACGCCATACGACCAGATTTATTGGAAAAAGAAGTGAAAAACTGGAGTGCTCGAATGGACCATGTAACTGGTAGCCGCGGCCCTTAAATTATCTACCAGACTATGATGATAAAAAATTCATTTCAACAATATTTCTTTATTTCTTGAATTATGATTTGAAGTTCTCAAGCATTTGAAGAAACCCTCTGGTTTCAGATGACCTCTTTGATGATGGTGATCCAGATTCTGAAATGAAAGATTATTTGAATGAAGCTATGGTTTTTGAAGAAGTCAGTGTAGCTACTTCTGATGTGGACAATACTATGCCTTCAGGTAATTCGACGGTATTTGAATTGATCTTTTTATGAGTTCATTTGTATAATAGAAAATTTGCAAATGTTTTTTTCTTTTTCAGTTATCTTTGTCTCTGAATCAAATAATGAAAATAATCAAACTGAATCCTACAGCGAAACACTTCCACAAGAATTTGAGTCAGATGAAAATACATATAGTGGAAAAACATCGAAAAAACAAAAAGAAAAGGAAACTGAGCAATCAGTAGAAGAAGGCGGCAGAAGTAAACCTGGAAGAAGGATTACAAGAAGGTCAAGCAAACTACAAGATGATCAGAATGATACAGATGAAAACAAAACCAGTTCTCTAGCAGAAAATGAAGTGGTTGAAAATAAAGAAGAACCTAAGAGTGATGGTGCGCGTCGAGGTAAATACTTGTGGGTTTTTCTCTTTCTTATTTCAAAAATTCAATTTTCTGGCTATTTATAACCTCTAAATTGTCCTGTAAGGGCGAAAGTTGATTCGGAGCATCATGTTTGAGAGTTCTTCTACTAAATGTTTCAGTATCTTCAAGACGATTATCTCAGAACTCTAAGGTTGGTTTGGATACTAGTGCAACAACTTCATCAGAAAATCTTGTGCAAGAAAAACCCGAAGAAATCCCAAGACCAATAAGTGCACGCAAACGGCCCAGGAGCGTGGATATTCCAACATATTCCCAAGCGGAAGAAAAAGATGTTACTACACCAAAAACATCAGATGCTCCCAGAGCCAGACGAAAACTGAGAAGTGCTAGTGTTGATATTCCAACTACAATCGATGAGGAATTAAAAAAAGATTCTTCAGCAGTTATAAAAAGTAAAAAGAAACCTTCTTCTGTTAGTGATTTAAACGACAAGAAGAGTGATAAGAAAGCACTAAAAGCGATCAAAGAAGATTTGGTGGAGAATTACAAAAAAGGAAGAAGATTAACTAGAAGACAAGCGAATATATTAGAACAATCTATGGATAAAGTAGATTTGTCATCCATGGATACACAGGATCCCATTGAATTATTGGATAAGACAGAATTTGAAGGTAATTTCTGTTGATTGCGAAAAAAAACCTTCATTTAGATTAAAATAAATGAATATATGTTCAATTACCCAATTTTGAAATAATCAAAAGTGACAGAGAAAAGTTTTAGAAGAGCACTGGCGTGAAGTGGCAAAAAAATTGGTTTTTTGATTCTAATGACATTATCAGCATGAAATTTCGCACATAATTGAGAATCAGCTTTTGCCAATCAGTTACCAAGTTTCATCATGATCGGATAAATATTTTTTGGGGTTTTCCGTAAATGACAAAGATTAAAAAAAAACCTCGAAATTTCTCATATATTTTTCTCGATATTTTCGAAAATTGAAATTGGATCAAATTGAAATTCGGTGCAATGTTGTGAAATATTTCCTTGGAAACTCATGTATAGTGTCCGAAAAAAAAATTAAATTAATTTACTAACCATCAATCCCAACAATATTTTGCCAGCAGTTGTACGTCGATATTCAACAACTAACTACCATTCTGATCGTATAGTAAGTTCATGAGATATTCCGAAAATATCCATAAAAAATCTAATAACTCCAAAATCCTTCAGCCGATTTGG
This sequence comes from Myrrha octodecimguttata, assembly GCA_958510865.1. Classification (NCBI taxonomy): domain Eukaryota; kingdom Metazoa; phylum Arthropoda; class Insecta; order Coleoptera; family Coccinellidae; genus Myrrha; species Myrrha octodecimguttata. The sequence continues at coordinate 72,294,849 of OY294057.1, forward strand.
CTCATGAACGAACTTAACCCGCTCATTTTGATACGCAACACACCCTAGAAGTTTCAAATCGTTAGCTCTTTCCATTCTGAAGTTATTGTGCAACGGACAGCTGGTTGCACAGCCTAGTCATTTCGGGATAATTCCTAAAATTAAAGACAATAGAGCAAAACGGTACTACGCTGTTGCCTAGTATGTGGGCAAAAAGTAGATTTCACGCAAATCAAGATTTGAGTGTGCTTTATGAGTTTCTTCTTATAGGAACACCTGATCCCCAAGAACAAAAAGTATACGATACATCGCCATCATCTAGTGCAAGTGCACCGAGTTCGAATATAGGACGGCCCGCAAGAAGAATGGGTAGAGCAGGTTCCAACGCCTCAGATGATAGTGTCGCTTCCAAAATATCAACAGGCAGGCGAAAAACCCCAATTCCAATAGTAGATTCGCCAACGCCTAGAGGTTTGTTTTTCAACCAAATGTATTTGTTGATTTATCGACAGATATTTGTCCTTGTGATTATGTTATTTTATTATTACTGGAGCTCTTCCTTCTCCATTAGACCAATTCCTATCTTTGTTAGATGATGTGATTTCGAAACTAATTTCTTATTTCAGTTACCAGAAGAAAATTAAGGTCAGCATCGACAGAAGAAGACCCAAATTCTAAATTACTCGAACCAGTAAAGGTAAAGTAATGTTTTTGATATGTAGTCTATACCTCACGTATTTTTTCATTCAAGGAGATAGCATCTGAATCCATAAGTGACGATAGTGCGGAATCTGATACTTCAGTAATATCGACTAGAAGCAGGAAATCTACCGAGAGTGGTAAGTTGAAAGAAATGCTATGGTTTCAAAAAAAAGTGACAAATTTTTTTTTGCAGATTCGAAAAGTTCATCAAAAACCAGAAAAAGGAAAATTGCTTCGAAATCTTCGTTGCCAGAAATCAGAGAAGAACATTCGGAGGTAAATTTCCCTTAACATGTTACTATAACTTACAACGTTTCTTTTTATTCATGAATTCATCATTGCCGAGTTGAATAGAAATAGTTGTTCATAAAAAATATGTTCAGATTTTCAAATTTGAATGTACATTTCGATCACTGTTTTATGTATGCAAAGAGTGTTAAAAATTCGAATTCTTTTTGCAGGTTGTCAGTGGATCTCCAGCACGAAATACAAGAAGAGGAAAGAAAAATGTACAGAAATAACTTAAATTTAATATTGATTAATGTTATTATGAAGGGTAAATAATGTGTATAAGATGTTGTGCTTTAATATTTTTTCAATTGGTTCTTTATTAATATTGAAATACACTACTAAATGAAAGACAGAAATGAGTTTGGATGATTTTTTCTTCATAAAGAAAGATATTTACCAAAGGCTATGTGAAATACAAAGTGGAATAACGGCCGACTGCGTAAACACAATAACTTCCGAAAGAAACAACTTAGAAACTCGATATTTGTAGAGAAGGTTTGGACCTTAATTACGAAGGCCGAATTCGTGAATGGGTAAAATCCACCCAATGATTCCGCAGATATACCCGTTCAAAATTTTATTTTCCCAATATTTCCAAAAATACAGATCAGATCGAACTGAAATCCAGTACATCATCGGAAAATTACAGTTCGAAGGTTCATACAGAATTTAATGAGGATGATATGATATGAAAATCACATAAAATTTTTTTTCAAATTGTTCTAACGACACGATCATCACGAAATTTTGCATAAAGTTGTCTTTCAGCATCTTCAAACTGGCTATGAAGTTTTATCAGGATTGAATCGGTTTTTCCTCAAGTTATACCGAAAAAAGCAACTCCAAAACTTATAATCGTATCGAACTGAAATTTGGTACACTGCTGTGAAATAAGAAGCTCAAAGTCCGAGTGGAATTTTTCCCTGGATATGATAAACGGTTTTCGAAAAAAAAATTGCTTGGAAATTTTTTTTTTTTTAATTTACTGACTGTATGATGCTGTCAAAATTTGGCTCAAAGTTGCGCGTTGTTATACTACACCTAATTGCCAAGTTTGAATTCAATCGCTCAAGTAGTTTCTGAATAAAAAAATAAATAACTTCAAAATTTCAAGAGGCTATTACTCCGAAACTATTCGACCGATTTGGCTCATTAACGAACTTAACCGCAGCATTCCAATGCGCGACCTACCCTGAAAGTTTCAAGTTGCTAGCTCACTCCGTTCGACAGTTTTCGTGAACACGGTCGGCCGGACAGAATAGATTTTGACACAGGACTCGTCATCAGTGAGTCCAATCTAGTCGTTTGAATTTTCTCTCCAATAAAGCAACTAACGCATAATGTTCAAAGAGAAATTTTTAAAAATTATTCTTCAATTCCCTTTAGTTTTCGAAATTTTCCACATGAACAATCGCACACTCTGTATAACCATAGATTCCTCTCATCAATTTGAACGCTTTTTTCACTAGCCATTTTTCAGATTCAGGTAAGGGAAAAAGTTATAAGCATTTGAATATTTCTTAATGCCCTTAAACGCTCATGCACTTTGTTTACAAGTTCAATACGGACATTGTATAAGTAATCTCTATACAATGATACCCACGCTCAACCGATCACCCAGACAATGGTTTTGAAATTGAAAATTGAATGACAAAACCATTGTTTAACTTCTCCTTAAACAATGACAAAACTGATAACTTCAAAATTTTTATGAATACTTTTTCTTCCAGAACATTGCGCCATCTTCTGAAGAGAATGCTAAGCTTAAGAGGAAGACTATAGAATACTATCCATTGTAGAAATAGTTTACAGATTCCTTTTACACATAATGGAAAAGGATTCTGTAATTTTTCCTTTTGATTGTCCATTAGTTCATCTGAGTGACATAAGATGTCTCTATGTGTTTCACAATTTGCTTACAGAATCCTTTTTCGAACTGAAAAAGTTTTCTGTAATCTATTTCACCATTTGCTTACAGAATCCTTTTTCGAACCGAAAAAGTTTCTTGTAATTTATTTCACAGTTTGCTTACAGAATCCTTTTTCGAACTCATAAAGTTTCCTGTAATCTGACATGGTAATTGATAGCTAGTTCAGCTAAATAACAATAGATGTCTGATTTTCAAACAATCTTCATGAAAGCTATTCAATTATTTTTTTTTTAAATTAATTAATTTCTTCGGGATTCCTTCGATGCAGATGATAACTTCTTGACTAACCAAATATCTTTGAAATTTTTTTTAAATCAATGAGGTTATAATTTATATCATCAGCTTTAATTTTTTAGAAATTCAAAATATCCTGAAAACGAAATGAACTCTACTTCTGCTCTTGACCAAGCTCAACTGACCCTACTATCGAAGGCTGCCTGTAGAGCAGTTCAGATCTCCGAATATACCATTTTGTCAAAGTGTGTGAAGGGGATTGAAAAAGGTATTTTCAGAATGTTTGGTATTTATTAGGCTGGTAGCCAGTAGATTCTCAAAACAAGTTGGCGACATCTAAGCGTACCGTTATATTGAATGACTTATTGGTTTACTGGACCTTCTTTCCTAGTCTCTCAGATTCGCCAAAAATCAATAAATTTTGAAATTAATATGCGACTTGAGTTGTCGACGCACAGAAGGGCAACTGAATGGGTCTCTCGCACATAACACGAATTATCATATTTTTATGATTTTCTCATTCTATTGCGATACAAAATCATAATATATGCTACCACACACTCTAACAATTCGCGAATTTTTAATAATTCGTTATTAAAAATGGTAAAAAATCAGGACGCAAGATCAAAGTGGATAACGTTCTAGATAGCCCCCTTCATCACAACCTTCACTCCTTATTGCAAGATCGATACAGCTCACGCTCTCTATTGGCTTGCTAGAGACAAAGGTACATGAGAATAGGGTGGATATAACATTGATCCTAACGGAAATATCCGAATTTGGGGCCAAATTCAAATGATCGTTTTCACGTTGAACCTCTTCTAATAGGTGCGAGTGGATGTTTTATACTGAGATGATGTGGACTAAGTTACCAATTGTACCAACAAATAAATAGTAAAGTATAGTAGGAATTGTTATGATTGTAGTATCAAAATATAAGTGACTGCCTAAAGTTCAAATTGTTTTTTCTACTTGCCGAATCAACTGATGGCAAGCAAATAAATACTCGGAAATTAATGAAAATGACCTAGAGAAGATATATATTTAATAATCTGTGGGAAAATTTCACAATTTCATTATGGTAATTGAAACTTCACAAATATCATTAAACCAGCACAAGAACAGATGTGATAATAATCTTAACATGGCTATCAATTTAAAAATGGAGTAGACCAAATGATCAGGATTCAGTTCATAATTTACCGAGATCCTAATTCTATGGTATGTATAGACTGTGTAAGTGATGATTCATATCATAAATTGTGAAAGGTTGGCTCGAGCCAGAAATTAACAAAAATTCAACAATGGATAACATATTTTAGAGAATGTACATCTATTAACATTTTTTGAAAGTGTGTACAATATGAAAGGCTTAAAAATTTCAACAGTGGCTGGAAATAATTTCCTGAAAATGAAGAAATGAATTTATTTGGCATGATTGTCAATTCCATCTCGCAAAGAATCAAGATTGTCAAGCATTGCCATAATTATTAATTTGTATGACAAACAGCATAATTTGTAGCTGGTATTTTTCATACCATTTGTTAGGAGTTTTATAAATACATGAAAGCGACCTATTTGTAGATCACATAAGATATAGGGTATTCAAAATAACCATCAACTTTGAGTAAGAAATCTACACTGGGAAGAACATTGAATAATAAATTTAGCATTTTCATTACATTCAAAAATATCAAATTATGAATGCCATAACATTTATGATTTTATTTAATTCAGTTTACGACAAAAGTGCATCTTAAGGTGTATAAGTGAAACTGTAAATTTAATAAGGTAAATCTTCATTCCATAAATCTGTAATTATTTCATTCAGAATGAGAGGAAAGTAGTAATATGGATATTATTTCATCTTGTAGAGCGATTCGGCTTAAAATAGCAATATAATTTTGTAAGATTTCACTTGGCAGAGTATTCATTTGAACCTAAGAAAAAGCTCTTTCAGTAAGAATGCAGTGGCAGATCGTAATGTAGGAAATGGAGTACATATTTTGAGTCAATACCATTCGTCTATTAACACTCAAGCCTTTACATTATTTTAAAATCGTTGATTTAGCCTATAGAGTGGAATAGTTTAACAATAACCTATTGGGAAGTGAATAACATTAGGTTGGATGTGTATCTCTTTAATTTTTTGTGTTATTCAAAAACTTGAAGTTTTCAATTTTCTTTGTTTCATCATATATATCTTATTTGTCTTGTCTATTGGTTATGTTTGTTAAGTATTTCGTACAATCAAGGTTTGAAGAATGAGAATAATAATAATACGATTCCGTAATGATTTCCCTTTTTTAACGCCTCTCGTAGTTTTATAGTGTGAAGTTATTATTTATATTATATAAGTTCCATGTATATGTTGGAAAAAAATAGCCTCTATTCTAAGGAGTTACTTTCATGAACCAGGAAAAATATTCTATTCTAGATGGAGCATTTGGCGGAGTGTCAATCTTTTATGAAGGACCAAAGGATCCTAATACTAACCTGTTTGAGCCACTAGAGTCAAATTAAATTTTTGCCAATTTCAGGTACTAATTTAAAAATATTGTCGATTTAATGGAGGTTGAAAATTATATAAATAATTCGAGAAAGGCAAGAGACTCATGCACATTCGTTAATTATTGCCTCACACAACTCGTGTGTTTCCCAAAATTTCACAAAACACATATCTGATCGAGTTGAAATTTAGTTATGTGAATGGAGGCCACTAGATGCATGCAAAACTTCAGGGCACTACGACGAATAACTTCCAAAACACAAGGTATTTAGGAAAATATTTCAAATCTTTTTTCAATTTCTAATTATTCGTTTCTCATGAAATTTTACATATGGTCACTCTAAGCACCAAGAGCATGAACACAATCACCTCGAAAAAAAAAACTTAAGAACTCGACATTTGGGGGTTTGGACCTTCATAATGAAGGTCCAATTTATGAAAATACGTAAATCGTAAAATCCACCCAATGATTCCGCAGATAAACAAAATTAAAACTTTATTTTTCCAATATTTCCAAAACCACAGATTGAATCAAATTGAAATCCAGTATTTGATTTTCCTAGTTTTTCCCATGTCACGAACGATGTGAAATTTGAAACAAAGTTTTACATCAGCATTTCTCAAGTTGTTTACAAGTCTCATCATGATTGGATCATCATTTTTTGAGTTAGTTCTGAAATATCAACGATAATCAAATCAAAGAAATCATTTGGTATACTGCATGGAATATAGTTCAAGGTTTAAGGTGTTTTTCTTTGGAATCTGATGAATAGTTAACTAGAAAAAAATTTTATTTTTAAATTATTGAATTTTTTTCTCATGACAAGAGCAACAAAAAATTTGGGACAAAGTTCTGCATCAGCATTTCTCAAGTAGTTACCAAGTCTCATCATGATTGGATCATCATTTTTTGAGTTAGTTTTGAAATGTCAACGCTAATAAAATCAAAGAAAACATTTGGTACATTGCATTAAATATAGTTCAAGGTTTAAAGTATGAGCTGAATTTCTTTGGAATCTGATGAATAGTTAACTAAAAAAATTTTTTTTTTTAAATTATTGAACTTTTTTGTCATGACAAGAGCAATAAAAAATTTGGGACAAAGTTCTGCATCAGCATTTCTCAAGGAGTTACCAAGTTTTATCATGATTGAATCAGTATTTTGGAGTTAGGTTAGAAATATCAACAATAATTAAAATCAGATCAAGTAAACATTATGTACACTGTTATGAAAAGTGGCCCGAGGTTTGAGGTATGAGAGAAATTTTTTTGGCCTCTGATGAATAGTTCCCAAAAAATTTTTCAAAACAATGATCTCGATAATTTTTTTTATTTACCCTCCCTACGATCCTAAAAAATTTTTGCAAGTATTTTCGAGTCGATATACTACAACGTTCAAGTAGTTCCTGAGATAGATGGGAAATGAACTCAAAAATTCGAATGACTAAAACTCGGAAACCGTTTCACCGATTTCATCACTAACATAAACAAATAACTACACTTATATGGGGAGTCAGAATTTTTCCTGAGGTTTTTATCTGTGCTCTTGTATCATACACAAAAATGTATGGTACCCCGTTTACATTTCCTCTGCTAACACTGTGATATATCTTAGAATGTAATGCTCATTCTCAAAAGAATATATATATAAATATACAGAGTGCAACAGCCAAATGGAATAAATTCGATAACTAATAAATGAGGGAGTGTTAGGAAAAACGCTCGGACACGTCAATTTGTAATTTTAAATGCGCATAGTTTTCAAGAAAATAAAATTATATAGGGTGTTCCATGCGACCGTGGCCAATACCAAATTTCTTATTTTAAATGTAACCCCCTGTATATTATTTATTTTTTGGACTCTTCAGAAAATTCTAGACATAATTCATGTACAATGTCCTATACCTATCTTCAACTTTTCCGGAAATATTAAGTGTTTTCAAAAATGTTGAGTAACGTTAGAAGACAATTCTACACCAGATTAGCATGTTGCCAAGACGTTCGCGGCGAGCATTTTGCACATTTCCTACATTGACATCAATGTTTTTTTTTGTTTTTTTTTTAATTATAAGGAAATAATCAGTATTACTTATCAGGTTTTAAGTGTAATGTACCGAATTTGTGAAATAAAATAATTTTTATTTAAAACGTTGATTTTTGCACTAAATCTTAAAACACTTAATATTTCCGAAATAGTTAAAGAAAGGTATAGGACATTGTGCATGAATTGTGTCTAGAATTCTCTGAAGAATCCAAAAAATAAATAATATACGGGGGGTTGCATTTGAAATAAGAAAGTTGGTATTGGCCACGGTCGCATGGAACACCCTATATAATATTATTTTCTTGAAAAATATGCTTATTTAAAATTACAAATCGACGTGTCCGAGCGTTTTTCCCAACACGCCCTCATTTATTCGTTATCGAATTTATTCCATTTGGCTGTTACACTCTGTATATATATATATATATACACACTAACACACCTAACCATCGCATCCTGATGCGCAACCTACCCTGAAAGTTTCAACTCGCTAACTCTTTCCTTCGACAGCTATCGTGTCCTCGCCTGGCAAAGCGGACAGAATCGATTTTGACGTCGGGTTCATCATTATCCTAGTCCAACCTAGTCGTTTGAGACAAATTTCGGCTCAAAATTCGAAAATTACAGACATTTAGACAAAACGAAAGCACGCTGTTCCCTTCCACGAGCGCAAAAATGGAAATGATCCAGCACGAAGACAATCTTCCTGATTGACACTCGACCGGCGAATCATACACGCAAATACTTATACAGGGTGAGTCTTTGACCTTGCAGAATATTTTAACAGAAGATTCTTGAAGCTGAAAGAAACACATTTGTTCTCTACCATTTTTTCCGATTCAGCCTAGATAAAAAGATACAGGCATTATAAATTTTCATAATAGGCTAGCCGCCCCTGGAAACCTGAACACTGAAGTTTTTCCAAGCCTAAGATAAACCATTCAAATCTTCGAAATAAGCAACTCTGTTATGAAAACAAGCGTCAACTTACTTTACATTCCAGTTGGTGAAAAAAGTTGTATTTATAGTACAATAAACAAGTTAGGTATTCCAAATTTCGTGGGCGATAAAAGTTGAATATTCTTCTCTTGGTTTCATTTTCGATAATTAAGAATTCATCTAGCTATCACTCATATCAGCTTTGAGATTCATCTTCAATTTGTAATTATTAATTGTCTTTGTTTATTTCATTATCTCCAAGAATTATCAGATTCAGACATAACCCATTCAAACTTTCATTTTCATAAATAAATGAAACAGATGTACCTAATTTGTCTATGAACGTACAAACGTTGCCAAATTGACGAACAGAAAGAAAGAACTCTTCGAAATCAAACAACACACAATATGCTAATTCTATGTATACACTTGTATAGTCTATGATTCTAAACTGAACTAGAAATCTATGATTCCATTCTCAACTTTTAGACGTGGCAACGCGGAAAAATTGAGTTCTGTGAATTTTTTGAACAGAGTTGCAATCAGCCAAAGTACCCAATTCTCGGAATTTAAAAGATATTTTTTATTTTTGAATTTCATATTACTCGAAAACGGCGCATCATACGAAAAAAAATAAGGAATACTTTTACTTTCCAAAATGGTCAAAAATTCGTTGAATAGTATTCAAATTATTTTTAAAAGTTGGATTCTTTGAATTTCTGGTATTTGTATGAAATGTTATGGTCATATTAAACAAACTGGAGGATGTGGATAAAATTTTGTAATCCAGGAACATTCATCGTATCAATAAAAAACTATATTCCAAAAATCATCTCATCCGATGAGATCGTTCGCGAGATATAATCGAAAATTAATTTTTTTTATGGATTTTCAACAGTCTGTATCTTAGGAACCAAGCCGAATCGGAAAAAATGGTAAGGGAAAAAAGTGTTTCTTTTGGCTTCAGGAATCTTCTGTTAAAATATTCTGCAAGGTCAAAGACTCACCCTGTATAAACAACGGATGTGGTAGACTGAAGGTCAGTTGAAACAAATCCTCATTAATGAACATGTCCTTGTCTTTAGATAAAATCCTGAAATTAGGAGCAGCCACTGTATTCCCACTGCCAATTTAATCATTTCCTCTAATCTTTAAAACTGAACTACTTTCTTATAATGCTCCTTCATACCCTGTAAACAATCTTGCTCAAAATTCCAAGTTTCCTCAAAATATTTCCGCTAAGACACAGATTTAGATCCCTTTGTACTTTATTATACAAAATTAAATATTTATAATACAAAATTTAGGGATTGTCAAATTGGGTAAAACTTAATAACTAGCAAGAATTTCATTAAAAAAATCTGTACATAAGTCTACATTATAAATATATATAATAATAATATTATTCGATCAACTTTAGTAATCAGTGAAAAACACCTACTTGGTGTTCTGATTGCTCAATTAAATTATATTCCAGTCTTTGGATTGAGATTAAGGGTATTTTGAAGCAGTGCTTCTGTATTATTTCAGCAATAATTTAAGTACTAATAGCTAGAATTTCCAACTAGTTCTACTGAAAATATCTTCAGTAACAAACAATTCTTTCAGCTGCCGATTCCTAAAAATGACTCCATTAGTTCAGATATTTCGTAAAACATTAGAACTTCTGGAACGTTCTCATTTTAGAATAGACGACTTCGGCCCAAGTTGCCAACCCACAATTTACTTAGCAAGTTTACTTTCATTGGGGAACGGGAATTTCAGGACAAATTCGACATGATAAGGTTCGCATTATCTATAAATAACCGTAAAACATGCATCGGCTCTTCAAACCAGATAATTCCTTCCAAATATAGGTTTTCGTTAAGATCGTCCCCGATTGGCTGAAATTTAAGTTGGGATTCCTGATTTTATGCAAACAGTGTCAATTTTCATAGGATACGTTCCGAAAATCAACTCTGTTGTTTCATTCGCCGATTTTCCGCTCCGTAAATATGAAATATTCGGATGGTTCCTGGAACAATCGCGTGAAAAAGGTTATTTACGGAATCTGGTTGATGAAAATGCGGTCGATTTACTGTCACCAGAACGATTTTCTATGGTAAATATCCGTAGCATAGAACAATCTATGTTTACTTTAGGTTTGTTTTGGTTCCGAGTTCAGAACTGTTCGGGACGGTTCTAGCATAGACCAATAGTCTGGTTCTGAAGTCGGAACCAAAACGAAGCTAAAGTAAACATAGATTGTTCTATGATGTGGATATTTACCATAGAAAATTGTTCTGGTGACAGTAAATCGATCGCATTTTCATCAACCAGATTCCGTAAATAACCTTTTTGAAAAAGGCTTTTTCACGCGCTTGTTCCAGGAACCATCCGAATATTTCATATTTACGGAGCGGAAAATCGGCAACCGAAACAACAGAGTTGATTTTCGGAACGTATCCTATGAAAATTGACACTGTTTGCATGAAATCAGGAATCCCAACTTAAATTTCAGCCAATCGGGGACGATCTTAACAAAAACCTATATTTGGAAGGAATTATCTGGTTTGAAGAGCCGAGGCATCTTTTACGGATATTTATAAATAACGAGAACCTTATCATGTCGAATTTGTCCTGAAACTCCCGTTCCCCAGTGAAAGTAAACTTGCTAAGTAAATTGTGGGTTGGCAACTTGGGCCGAAGTCGTCTATTGACTCGTTTGAAACTTCATTCACTTTGATATTATACAATTTCACCTCTTGTCAGAATCCATGAATTCATCATTTAGTTCGAGGGATTCAAAATTTATATTTTGAGGTTGTATTCAATGGATAATTTCATTAGAATGATTGTGTTGAAGTTCATCTAGCTATTAGCTCAGACACCTACTTCTGTGCTATCCTAATTGAGATTATTTCGACTTTTTCACATCAGTATGTGGCATACTTGAAGGATAGTATCTTATCTCCCTGTTAAGGTCTAAGGAACATGGAGTCATCCTGATCTGATGGACCACATTTTCGTAAATCCAAATTCATCCTTGAAGCTAAGAGATAATTGTCATCGCCAATTGGTGCAGCTCTAGAACAACGGACAATTATGAGAATTTTAATTTATTATACAAAAAAATGTTAGGAGAGCACTGATGTGAAGTCATCAGCCTTTGCGTGCATGTTCAAATTTGGTGTAAAGTTGCTCTAAGTGATTCTAGATCTATTGAGAATTTTTTTTTTTGTAAACCCGCAAGATTTCCCGTCGCCGAGATGTTAAAAAGATATTTACATCCTTGTACGCAGTGTGTTTTTCTGAATAAAAAATTTGAAATCGAACATAGGCGGTCTCCCTTAATTTGGAAGATATGGGCCCCCAAAGTTCCAAAATGAGTCGTTTTCAGGTCCCTTTTTCCACTATAAAAACGATCTCTCGCTTCATCTGTATAGTTCACAAACCACCTTTGAACATTCAACCAACAATAAGCAACACTTTTTTTCAAGAATGATCAATATTTAATGAAAAAACAATGAAATTACTGGACAACCACTTAACCTGTATTCCTTCTGATTTCGACTCAGTCTAAAAGTGAAGTTTGGCAATGGCGCGAATTTCATCGGTCGGAATCGTGCCATCGTGCGTATTCGTGAATGAGAGAACATTGCTGGCGAGAAAAATAAAATACGTTCTTAGTTCTTACTGTTTACTGCGATACTCTAAATCTTCCAATAGGAGAATTCGTTTCTAATGAAATCTACAAGGTTGAAACATAGTAATGGAATGAGAATACACCCTGATATATATTTCAACGTACATTTTTTTCATATGTGATAGGTCGCGCCCTTCCCAGATTTCCAATAAAATCGAGGTTATTATATAACCCATTTTATTGGAATACCCTGAATCTCATTCTGAACTGGGACCATCTCGAAGACACAACAAAAAACGAAGTAGATAACAACCTCCCTATTTTGAAGGGGATAGAAAGAATGTTCAAACGAAAATATTGAGAGTGAAACCTTAAACAAATATTCTCAATGATTTTGTTTTGATGTTAGAATAACCACCTCTTCTTCAGTGACAGAAGCATTTTCCTTACAATCATATCCTTCAACTGTCCATCATCTCATATTTCCCGCCAGCAACTACTCTTCGGTCATAATCCGTTGGCCAGCGATGAAAAGACGCTGTTGCCAGGCTCCGCTTTAACATTTAACAAGTATTTCGTAGAAATATAGGTTAAGTGGTTGTCTAATATTTTCACTTTTCTTCCTTTAAATAATGAATTTTTTGAAAGAAAGTGTCGCTATTCGTTGGTTGAAGGTTCAAAGATGATTTATGAACTAGATTTGAGAAGTGAGAGATCATTTTTATGGCGGAAAAAGGATCTGAAAATGCATCAATTTGGAACTTTGGTGGCCTATATCTTCCAAACAAAGAGAGACCGCCTATGTTGGCCTTCATATTTTTTGTCCAGGAACCCACACTGCTTATGATGATGTGAATATCTTACTTGTAGCTTCGCGACAGGAAATCTTGCGGGTTTACTTTGAGGCGATGGTACCTGATGAAATTTGTCACCGAATGAAAGTCGACCATTACAGTTTTGTTCATGCACAACTTTCAACCCCATCACTTGAAATTTTTTTTTTCTCTATTAAAGAGTTCGTAGGAGTTGAAAGTTGTGCATGAAAAAACTGTAATGGTCGACTTTCATTCGGTGACAAATTTCATCAGGTACCATCGTCTCAAAGTAAATGAGCCATGACAAAGTGCACATACTGAAAACCTCTTTGAACTAACAAATTTTGCAAAAACAATTTTTTTCTTGAAAATTTCTGCATGCCTGTAAAGAAGATACAAAGAACTTGCCAAAAAAGTAACCACATGATCCACTTTGCCTATTTGAAAAATTTACAGGGTAGATAGGGATGACACAGAGTGCAACAAAAATCCTTCAAAAATGCATAAAAATTTGGTAAAAGTGAAACAAAAATCGACCTGTTTCAGGATTTTGTTGCCAAATATTTTTCTTCTGAAAAAATTAATTTGTTTCATAATTTTGATGCGCACTGTTTTTTGACCATTTTCAGACCAAAATTCCAAAGTTACACATATTCCGACAAAACGAAAGCACTCTTTTCCCCAGAACAAGGTGCAAATACCTAAGAACGAAGTTATTCATTTTAATATTTTACACATTTTTAAATTTGAGAATGGGGGTTTTTCCTGAATTTGGGTTATTACTGCAAATGCAAATTTGAACATAATAATTATGGGTTTGATTCATCATTTTCCCAAATTACCTTCAGAAAGTATTCAAAATCAGATTTCAAAATTGGGGTTTGGGATTTGTCAGGCATGCACGAAGTGACAACGCTGTTTAGTAGAATTGCTTTTTCTCCTATAGAATAATGAAATATTTATTCCTATTCTGTGGTACACACGTGTTCTTTGTCAATATAACCAAACAATTTCCGTTTGCAATTTGTCAGTAATATAACAGTATGACAGTCTGTGCTCTTCTTTTTCTATTCCTTGGTTGTTGTCTTGTACTCTAACCAGATCAAAGTATAGCTATCTCTGTTTTCCTAAGCAAAGTAACACATTTTAACGTCCTTTTCTTTCCGAGAAAGCTGAATTCGACATTGCAATATCGTGCACTCATGACAAATCCCTTTAAATGCAAATCCCCATTTTTATTTTTTAGTTTTAGGTGATCAAACATTTTTTGAAAAATATAATATTGAAATTATATTTTCAAAATGTAATGTTCTAAAGGTTTTTCATAAAAATTACTGCATTTTCGTTTAAAGGAAAAACCCCCATTCTAATTGATCTGTATCACCTCACAAGAGAACAACGCTCGAAAATCATACATCTTATCCCCTGATATAAGAAGAAAAAAAATATTGAGAATAAAACTACTTACTTGCTTCCATATCTAGTGTCCCTAGCTATTGTCCTGTTGTATATCCTATGCCGTCTTTCAATCTGATAGGCTATTTCCCTAATCTCCCTTAAAATATTATAGCAACTCTGCAGATCAACACCGGAAATACTTTTCGGGAGTGGACCAGAATACACTCTGTCACCTTCGCACCAATTTATAAACGTTTCTATGAAATCCAGATGGCCCATTATCAAGGAATGAATCCTCTGAAGATCTCTTTCTGGATCTAAACACATATGGAAGTTGTTGTCTAACGTGGAAACAGCATTACATCCAGGTGCTAGTTCATTTTGAGAATTACAGCTGAAAGAGAATGAGATAATTAAAATTCAATCTGGAGATTTTTTTATACTTCATTCACTTTTATAAAATATTCCAGTTGGCCATGATTTAGGTCTATCAAGTTTTTTCACTTAAAACTGACGCAGGTTGGCACTCGTGAAATATCAGCAATGTCAAAATTATTCTGAGACATTGTCAAATGCCAATGCCAATTTCTACTATCAATCTCAACAAAATCATCAAGATTGGAAACTAAAAATGCCGAAGGTAGTTTTGAAGAACCAGAGACAAAGTATCAGTAAGTGCTATGAATTGAAAGCTGCTTTTTCTGATAGTAACCCTGATAATTTGGAATCAATATTTTTATCACAAGCTATCCAACATTTTCATACTGGAGTATTTCAAGTTGTGCAACAAGGTATTTAAATTTCTTCTGTAGGCTTATTTCTTGAGAATTTCGGAAAGTAGGGAATTCCATAGGTTTGTCTGATCGTTTAGAAGTTTTACTGCAGGGTTATTCGAGTACTTTTACAGTGGAACTTCCCTAACTCGAACTTCCCTATCTCGAAGAATTCTCCAAGTCGAATTTTTTTCAGAAACAATAACGTTTTCATAACATCACCATGTAATTTTGTCCCTATAAGTCGAATTTCCATAACTCGAATATTTCTAAAACTCGAACTTAAATTCAGCAGTTTCCGAGGCGACAACCAAGCAAAACTCGAATTTTTTGAGGCAACACTCACTGCAACTTCGGGGAATCACCGAGATTAGAGCCGCCGACAGATCCAAACTTGTTTTTCTTAGTTTCCTTACATACGTCGCATCGCGCACGCGCTGTATAAAATATTATTAGTAACTGTTTTGTGTTAGGTGATATAAGAGTGAACGAAAATGACATCAAAGCGAAAATTAAAGTGTTTAACGCTCAAAGAAAAATTGCAGGTAATTGCTGAGGTGGAAAGGGGAGAAGCGAAAAAGAAAGTGATTGCACAACAATTTGGGATTCCCCCAAACACATTATCAACTATTTTGAAGAACAAAGACAAACTTTTAGGAAAACAAGATCGATATGAGTCTAACTACAAACGAAAAAGGCTTACAACTTGTGTGAACAATGGTGTTGATGAAGCCATGCTAAAGTGGGTTACTACTGCGCGTGCAAAAAATATTCCTCTCTCAGGAGTCTTAATCAGAGAGAAAGCTCTAGAATATGCCGCTGCTTTGGGTCACGAAGATTTTTCAGCTAGTGTAGGGTGGCTAGATAAATTTAAAAAAAGACATAATATCACCCAAATGTCAATTTGTGGTGAAAGTGCTTCTGCAGATTCAAAATCTAGTGAAAATTGGAAAAATAACGTTTTGCCAGATTTAATCAGACAATTCCACGAAAACGATATTTTCAACGCTGATGAAACGGGTATTTTTTTTAAATGTTTACCCAACAAAACATTAGCGTTTAAGGGTCAAAAATGCTTTGGTGGTAAAAACAGCAAGGAGAGAATCACAGTTATGGTTGCCAGCAATATGAGTGGTTCAGAAAAGTTGAAATTGCTCGTTATTGGCAAGTCAAAGAACCCACGTTGTTTTAGGGGCATTAAGTCACTTGATGTTGATTACGAACAAAACAAAAAAGCGTGGATGACAAGCGAAATTTACGGTAAGTGGCTCAAGTCTAGATAAAATCTTCGTTGCCCAGAATAGGAAGATTCTACTCTTTGTTGACAATTGCCCTGCACATCCTAAAAATGTAGAAGCAAACCTAAAGAATATTAGACTGGAATATTTTCCCCCTAATCTCACGTCCTTTCTACAACCAATGGATCAAGGGATTATCAAAAATCTTAAGCATCATTATAGAAAACGAGTGGTAATGAAAACCTTGGCACATATGGAGGAATCAACTCCTACGACTGGGTCGTTACTTGATGCAATCAGGGATCTGAATAAAACCTGGAATCTCGATGTAAAACCACAAACAATCCGCCATTGTTTTAGAAAGGCAGGATTTGTTAAAGATGAATTGATGCAGAATTATACTACAGCTGACTGGGATGAAGGAGACGATCTTCCATTGGCAGAATTGAAACAAATTTGGACCACATGCACAAGGTCAATGGGAAGCGATGATGTTTCTTTTGAAGATTACGTCGACATTGACGATGGTGTACAGACAATGGGATTCCCAACAGACGAAGACATTTTAGATGACGTTATAGAAAATCTAGTTTCTTCTGGAAAAGGTGATTTTGAAGTGAAATTCCGCATTATTGTTAAACATAAATAATCTATTCTTTTAGAGTCAGATAAAGAAGAATTTTCTAGTGAAAGCGATGTTGAAACAACTACTGTTGCCACACCCACCTTCAACGAAGCGTATTCTGCTATCCAGACCCTACGACATTTTGCTTCGTCAAAAAAAAATGTTCCGTGTGAAGTACATGCGGCGTTAAATGTAGTGGAGGATTTTATAGATAAAAATAAGTGGTCCCTATTGAAACAAACCAAAATTACAGATTATATATAATAAGAATAAATGTTTATGTACTTCGAATAAATGTACATGTTTTTTTTTGTATTCGTATGAATTTGTTTTTTGTTATTGTTTATTTGATAGAATGTATATGGAACCGCGTTTTTGTAATACATACATATAAATAGCCGTATGTACACGCGTATTATGTTTAATTCAAAAACCCTCAATCTACTGCATTTTTCCGTAATTCGAATTTTCCGTAACTCGAAGTAAAAGTACTGGCCCTTGGAGATTCGAGTTAGGGAAGTTCCACTGTATTTTCTTTTCGAATGAACTATCACAAAGTAACGGACTACTCTATCAATTTATTTTTCAGTAAAATTTCAACACTCGATTCTTGATTTCCATACCAGAAAATAGCATAACTGAATCTTCCAACCATGTTTAGATACGCGAAATATTTCCAGTGTTAACAGAGAAAACTGTTTCTTCAACATTCGCCAGGTCTTTGGAAATATTGAATTCACATAATATTTCCTCAAATCCATTATTTTCCCACAGTAAATAATCATTTTGATAAATACGTAATTACTACGACCTCTATGTAGAAAGGACAACGTTGCGTAGTTATCTGACTGAAAAATGACTATAACCTAACATTTTCGAAATATATACGGTGAAATGTGTCAGAATGCCATGGCCAACCGGGACAGTTTACAAAAGTGAAAGGAGTATACAGTGTGTTCCTAAATTTGAAGTACAAATGAAGAGTATATTCGAATGATATCACGAATACAAGTCTCTTAAACACGTTTGTTTCAATAAACTGTAGTCACAGATTATGAAGTTATGACATCGAACTCTTTGAGGTTACACAGAATCTGGGGTATAGCGTGGGGTAATGTGTGTTTATATAAACATGAATTTCTCTCAGCCAATGAAGATTATACTTGCGTGTTTAATTTCTAGCAACATTTATATGCAAAACAGAAATCCAAGTACTACCGTTACTTGTGAAAACAAAACGAGGATGAAACAGTCAATTTAGATAATACTTCAAATGAAAGTAACTCCAAAACTATTCAGCTGATTCACCCTCATTAACTGACCTAACCATCGCATTTTGATACACAACCTACTCCGAATGTTTCATATAGCCTAGCTCTTTCCGTTCTCAAGTTATCGTGGCAACGGAGAGGAGCTAACCTATACTCCATTCACTTCCCTAAAGTCAGAAGTAGGCCTTGGAATAGTTTTATTAAGTTTTTGTAACTAGAACTGGGGTCGGCTGGCACTCCTTATTGTCGTCAAGGTAAGAAAAAATTGGCGATACGCATTTCCAACATTCTTTCATCAAAGATTCTATGGTTGAGTTTAGTTACATACGTAATCACCATGACCTTCATGTAGAACTGACAACGCCGCGTAGTTATATGACAGGAAAATGATTCTAACCTAACATTTTTCAATTATACATAGTGGAATGTGTCAAACTTCCATGGCATACTTATAAAAGCTATAAGACTTTATAAAAGCGAACTGAGTATAATTGTTTGAGACCATTTTCCGGAAAAAATTCGAAAACTATAGACTTTTGGGCGGAATGATAGCACGCTGTTCCTAAGAACATGCGAGTAAGAGGTAAAGTTAGGATGCACAGAAGATAAGGTGAATTCAAAGATGCGCTTTTGTTTCGCCAATGTTGGGGAATTCGGCAGAATTCGTTTCATCCACTGAAGGTGGCGCTATTTCGAAATTACGACCGGTCGTCAAGGCAACTGTCTGTCAGAACTGAAATAGATATAAGATAAAAAATATCTGGATGAATGAATTTCTACCATATTATGTTTTGTATAACTTTCAGTGGGATATATTCTAAGAATTCAATATGCATTGTAATTTTTGGCTAATATACACTATCATTCGATGTTTTCCTATATTATAGCAAGCGAGGAGTGAAATTATTAGGTAAGCAATGTGAAATTATTCCACAGAATATGCTGATACATCTATATCATTTGATAGCTTGTTCAAATATATTAATATTTTCCAGATTGTGCACATATACAGGGTGATTCATTAAGGGTGGCCACCGGCCGTATCTCGGAAACCGTTTATCCTATAACTTCCGGAAAAAAATTCTAATGACGAAATCAGACCCTAGAAAATGATTAAAAATATTTTCAAGTTCGTAGTTCCCCACTAGAGGGCGCAATCTATCACTTGTAAAATATAATCTCATTTTTTACGAAATATTCTCCAGCTAACAGTGGTAAAGAATAATAAAATAAGAAAATACTCTTCCTATTCAACAACTTTTGTTTGAGTAATTTTTCCATATTTCCTTTTTTTTAGTGATGGGATGTAAAAACTTTTCTCCACAAAAAAAACACTCTTACTTCTGTATGCGTGAACCGATTTTCACGTAATTTGATTTTATTCGAAGGCCATTAAAAGCAGATCACAGAAAAATATGACAACAACATACCGGGTGATCCAATTAAAAACTACAGGCTGTTTTATGTCACTTCACCCTGTTTGCGCGTTTAACTGGAGAATTTCAAATGCAATGCTATGATTCTAACCGACTGAGAATAAGCTAAGCATTATCACCTATTGACTTGTTAAAACCGCAGACAAATATCTCCGGTCATTCCGAAGATATTAACATTTTTGCAGATTTCGATAAGTGTTGATCAACCCTGTGAAATTAAGGAGGAATTGAGTTATTTCATCATCTAAACAATCAAATGAAGGAAAAAACTTATCAAAAATGTATGTCACTCACAAAACAAGCTGATCTAGATCCAGTAAGCTTTAGCGTTACTGTTTATTCTCGGTTTCTATAGCTGTAAAATTTATTTAGGTCGATTGCAAACTACTAGTTTATGAGGCCTCATTATTCAAACGGAGAAGCATATGATATGCTTAATGTTTATGCTGAATGTTCAGAAAATGCAGTAGCTGAAAGGGAATACCCGATACGATATCCTGAAAGACGTCGTCATTCCAGAAAAGTATTCAAAATATTGACACGAAGACTGCGACAAACTTGGAAGGTTCAATATGTTGGAAGAACAAATGGAAAACGTAGAAGCCGTAATGAGGATAATATCATAAAAGTTTTGGCTTATGTTTATGCTGAATTACATTTAAGCATCCGAAAAATTGCAAGTGATTTGGGATCGAATTATTCGCTAGTTCAAAGGATACTAAAGGACCATAAACTGCATCCGTATCATGTTGTCTTGCACCAAGAATTGAAAGAGACGACAGGACTTTTGCAATTGGTTGAAACGAATGCTTAACGGCGAACCTAACTTACTTCATAGAATATTATGGACTGACGAGGCTACTTTTTCTAGCAATGGTAAAGTAAATTTACACAACAGCCACTACTGATCATCTAACAATCCATATTGGCAAAGATAAGTCAATGATCAGAATCGCTGGAGTGTTTACGTGTGGTGCGGAATTTGATTGAACAGTTTTCGGACCATTTTTCTTCTATAGTATCTTAATGGGACGAAGGTGCTTGAAATTTTAACGGAAAATTTTCGAAATCTTTTAGAAGATATTGCTATTCAAATCAGGTTAGATATGTGGTATCAACAAGATGGTTGCCCGGCGCATTATGCTGCTAATGTTAGGGAATAAGATACCGTCTTCTCAAAGAGGTGGATTGGACGAGGGAGTATTTTTCCAGCCAGATCACTCGACCTCACAGTATACGATTTTATTTTTGGGGGAGAATGAAGACTTAGTTTTCCGAACACCCCCAACTACAAGTGAGGATATGAAAAATAGATTTCGACAGGCAGCTGAAACTGTGACCAGTATCAACTAAAGAAAGACTTAATTTATGTATAGAAAAAAATGGTAGACATTTTGAATATTTGAAATGATTATGTATAAGGGTTGTTTTTTGTTCAAATATTTTCGTTGTTGCTAATTTTTGTTTCATTTTATCGTATTATTGTTATTTCATGTGTGTTTACTATTTTGCTGCGTTGTCATGACGACTAAAGTCACTTCCTTGTTGTTTCAAGCTCACAGGGTTGATCAACACTTATCGAAATCTGCAAAAATGTTAATATCTTCGGAATGACCGGAGATATTTGTCTGCGGTTTTAACAAGTCAATAGGTGATAATGCTTAGCTTATTCTCAGTCGGTTAGAATCATAGCATTGCATTTGAAATTCTCCAGTAAAACGCGCAAATAGGGTGAAGTGACATAAAACAGCCTGTAGTTTTTAATTGGATCACCCGGTATGTTTTTGTCACATTTTTCTGTGATCTGCTTTTAATGGCCTTCGAATAAAATCACATTACGTGAAAATCGGTTCACGCATACAGAAGTAAGAGTGTTTTTTTTGTGAAGAAAAGTTTTTACATCCCATCACTAAAAAAAAGGAAATATGGAAAAATTACTCAAACAAAAGTTGTTGAATAGGAAGAGTATTTTCTTATTTTATTATTCTTTACCACTGTTAGCTGGAGAATATTCCGTAAAAAATGAGATTATATTTTACAAGTGATAGATTGCGCCCTCTAGTGGGGAATTACGAACTTGAAAGTATTTTTAATCATTTTCTAGGGGCCGATTTTGTCATTAGAATTTTTTTCCGGAAGTTATAGGATGAACGGTTTCCGAGATACGGCCGGTGGCCACCCTTAATGAATCACCCTGTACAAAGGAAGCTGGTAAAGCGGCGGGAAGTTTATCCTTACTTTAAGTCAGACTGAGACCTATCAAGAGATGAAGTTTCACTCAAATAAGGTTAATTTTATTTCATGAGATTTGGAAACTGAGCTTTTCCATAGTAGCATATAGTAGTAAATTTCAATTTCAAGTAAATGAAAATTGTTAAACAATTCATGTAGGTATATTCAATAAAGAACCAAGAAAAATAAAACACATTCAATGGTGAAAATAATATGCATAATTATTGGGGGTTGATAACTCGATCCTTGATTAGTGACAATGATGGAAAGACAATTATGAAAAGAATGATATGCTTCTGAGTATCATGAAGTTGTATAAAAAGGATTCTTTCTTTTTTTGAACACTTGTTTCTATATAAACTGCTACACATGAGTTAGGGATATTGACTTAAATTCCAAAAAAATATAGTTAAAATAAGACTTTTATGATGAAAATTCATATTAATATGATTTCAAGTTGCAAATTAATTTTAGCCTGTAGGTCTGCAACGTATACAGGGTAGTTAAGAAAAATCGAGTAAAATAACGAAATTCTATTTCCAGAGAATTCAAGCATTTTAAGACTATCAATACAATGTATGTCCTCCACGGGCATCAATAACAGCTTGACATCTTTTTTGCATAGTAAACACGAGGTTGTTGAACATTTCTTGAGGAATTTGGTTCCATAAACGGGGCAGAAGCTCTCTCAGATCATTTAAGGATTCTGGGGTAGGTTGATGATTATCTAATCTTCTTTGGAGCATATCCCATGCATGTTCTATGCAATTCAAATCTGGTAAGTGCGGAGGTATTGGTAAATGTGGAATACCAAGCTCCTCGCGCGCATTCTTAACTATGGCTGCACGGTGCGGTCTAGCGTTATCGTCTAGAAATTGAAAAGTTTCACCAATAGCAGCGTGAAAATTTGGCACAACATTGTCAATGACATGCTACCTATAGTCTAAGGCGGTCATATTCCCAGAACAAATGTGTAGATCTGTGCGCCCGTTGAAACATATCCCGGCCCATACCATAACACTACCCCCTCGGAATGGATGGACTTCTTGGACATAGCGAGGATTACGGGGTATGCGTGGGATTGTCCAAACCCTTATTCTTCGAGAATCTGATGATCGTCCATATCTGGATTCATCAGTGAAAAGGACACTACGCCATTGATCGTTCCAATTGATATGTTGCCTTGCCCATTCCAGTCTTTGACGCTTATGGAACTCCTCTTAATGGACGTCTAGAACCTAGATTCACCTCTCTCAAACGTCGTCTGATGGTTTCGATGGAAACTTGGACCCCATCTGCATTTCGAATAGTATTCCGTAGCATTCTACACGTAGATGTAGGGTTTCTTCTCGCCGAAACGGTAATGAAACGATCCTAAGCAGGTGTTGTTTTTCGTCGCCCACCAAGCCTTGGTCTTTCCAACACGGAACCTGTCTGCCTGAATCTATTCCAAAGTCGAGATATCACACTTTGGCTGACTTGGAGCCTTTCCGCTACAACAACCTGAGTTAGGCCACCCTGTAGCATTCCGATAGCCCTATTAGCCTCAGCGTTTGTTAATTTAAGTCTTGGCTTTTTCAGGAAACTCGTTTCAAATCGAAGCCGTTGATAAACTGACTTCATTTCAAAATAAGAACATTCATGAAGCATATGCTAAGAACCAAACTTCAGAAAAAAGGCGACCAGATTGACGAAATGTCTCATACTGATTTTTATTGGATCGATTCAAGTTGTTATTGAGTTTTAAATGATTTTACAGCGATTTTCTCGAAGATTACATACTTTTGAAAACGATTGAATACGATATCCCTAACTCTTGTGGAGCAGTTTATACAGAGTGTAACAGCCACCAAATGGAATAAATTCGATAACGAATAAATGAGGGCGTGTTGGGAAAAACGCTCGGACACGTCGATTTATAATTTTGAATGCGCATAGTTTTCAAGAAAATAAAATTATATAGGGTGTTCCATGCGACCATGGCCAATACCAACTTTCTTATTTCAAATGTAACCCCCTGTATATTATTTATTTTTTGGATTCTTCAGAAAATTCTAGACATAATTCATGTACAATGTCCTATACATATCTTCAACTTTTTCGGAAATATTAAGTGTTTTCAGAAATGTTGAGTTACGTTGGAAGACAATTCTGCACCAGATTAGCATGTTGCCCAGACGTTCGCGGCGAGCGTTTTGAACATTTTCTACATTGACATTAATGTTTTTTTTTTGTTTTTTTTTTAATTATTAAGAAATAATCAGTATTACTTATTAGGTTTTAAGTGTAATGTACCGAATTTGTGAAATAAAATAATTTTTATTTAAAACGTTGATTTTTGCACTAAATCTGAAAACACTTAATATTTCCGAAATAGTTAAAGAAAGATATAGGACATTGTGCATGAATTGTGTCTAGAAATATCTGAAGAATCCAAAAAATAAATAATATACAGGGGGTTGCATTTGAAATAAGAAAGTTGGTATTGGTCACGGTCACATGGAAGACCCTATATAATATTATTTTCTTGAAAAATATGCGCATTTAAAATTACAAATCGACGTGTCCGAGCGTTTTTCCCAACACGCCCTCATTTATTCGTTATAGAATTTATTCCATTTGGCTGTTACACTCTGTATGCACTGTCCAAACAAATTGCAGAAGAGGCCCATTTAAAAGTATCTGAGGATCTACACAATTCTTCGAAGCTAACACAAAAACATTTCACGCACTTATCAATAACTAAATAATAACCTGAGAAAACATAAATAAATTCAAAATGACAATTGCCGAATTCCCATTAATAGTGTCATGAGCTCTGATTGGTCGATTGGTGGCGTTTGTGTCGGTGGCGACAGTATGAAATACATCCGTTTTCCCCAGTTTGGTCTAAAGATTCAGTAGGAAAACAAGAGAAAATAAGAGCACCATTGTTCTGTGCATCCTAGGTAAAGTAAATAATAACTCACCACTGCCATTGTCCATGAATGAACGCACACGGATGGTACTGCTCCAGCCTATTAGAATTGGTTTGGCAAATTTTCGTCAAAAGATCTATCCATTCCTTTTCCTCCACGCAATTTGGGGCTTGCACGTATAAGGCGCGTTCCCTTTGGATTATTTGAAACATATTTTTCATTTTGAACGATCTCTCGTTCAGTCTCTCCACTGCTAAAATATTTGATAGGGGTATTTGGCATAAGGCATCCTTATCTGAAATTATTATATTGAATTTATTAGCCTCTAATGAATTTTAAAAAGATGAGGTTGATACTCACGTCTATTTTTGGAATAGCTGAGATCATGGGTGGTTAGTTTGAAATATCTTTGTTTGAAGTTTTTTCTTCCGAATCGTTTTCTACCTTGTGCTCGTTTTATCATCAATCTGAAAAGTAAAATGAAAAGATTTAGAAAAATGTCATCACAACTTGAAATGCGAAGTTTTGCTGAGATTGATGTGATTCCTGCTGTGCTGCAGGAGTTAACCATCAGCAAAATATTCACCAATATATCCAGATGGAACATTTTCTTATACACTAGATATGCCTGTTTTGGTTAATTATTCCCAAATAATTCCTCATGAAGCAAGAAATTCATGAAAACTCCACCGTTTAATTATTAAAATGTGTAGAACTGATAACAAAAATATATTGATAGAATAACAGAATATATCTGATGAGTATACACAATGAGAAGTAAATAGAGGTTATTCTATTAGAGAATTCAAGATATTGGAAAATCATTTCGACCAGTCAATTTTTTCCTCGAGGGGGATATTTTTTACCTAATCATCATCAATCATTTCATCCTTCTGCTTGGAGACCCCAAACACTGAAATTTGAATAAGGAAGATGGGTCATGCGAAATGTCGTTGGAATGGTCTTCTCTTCTAAATATGATACTTGATTTTTTCTTGAGATTTGATCTTTCGTTTAGGTTATGTTCCACTTTGTAAATACATTACCACCAAATTTATCTGGAGCATAAGATGATTACCAATTTAAGTGACAATGTAGAAGGAAAAAAGTTGTTTAAGAAAACGAGAAAATCTAATAAATACTCAAATTAAGCTCCGCCAACTTAAAAACAATGATATAAGTTGTACCACAAAGAGAAATCTAGAGGAAACAGCATTTTTATCAAAAATGAATCAAGTTCCTGAGAATAATAAAGTGTTTTCCAATAAGAGGTGTTATGTTGAATAGCCCGCTATTTCGGTAGATGTCACTTTTGAAGCTGTCATTTTTTGACATTTGACAAGTAGAAACTACGCCATCAATAAAAATGGAACGATACACGCTTCAACAACGCATTGAAATTATTAAAATTCACTATAAAAATGGTGAAAATTCGGCAGAGACGGTTCGAAAAACTCGAACATTTTTGGGTCGTCGTGAAGCACCTTGTCGGACCGCAATAAACAAATTGGTGAAAAAATTCGAGCTGTTGGGACAAGTTAGTGATGTGAAGAATAAAACTCGTGCACGTCGCACAAGAACAGCCGAGAATATTGCTGCTGTAGCCGAAAGTGTTGAAGAAAACCCAGGTTTGTCCATTCCTCGTCGTTCTTTGGAATTAGGCATTCCACAAACGTCAATACACCGTATTTTGTATAAAGATTTGGGTCTTAAGGCTTAGAAAGTTCAGTTAACACAAGAACTTAAGCCAGCCGATCATCAACAACGTCGTGTCGTTGCTGATTGGGTCGTTGAAATGCATGAAAATGATCCGGAATTCTATCGAAAAATCATCTTGAGTAATGAGGCCCATTTCCACCTAGGTGGTTTCGTCAACAAGCAGAATTCTCGCATCTGGGGCTCGGAAAACCCGAGAGTTATTGTTGAAAAGCCTCTCTATCCTTGACTTGTGACTGTTTGGTGCGGTTTATGGTCCGGCGGAGTCATTGGACCTTACTTTTTCGAAAACGAGGCTGGAGCAACAGTTACAGTGAATGGATTGCGCTATCGAGATATGCTTAATGATTTTTTATGGCCGGAATTCGATGGTATTGATCTGGACAACGTTTACTTTCAACAAGACGGCGCTACGTGCCACACAAGCAACGAAACCATTGATCTTTTGCGTGAAAAGTTTCTGGGCCGTGTTATATCTCGAAGAGGTGATCAAAATTGGCCACCGAGATCTTGTGATTTAACACCTTGCGACTTCTTCCTTTGGGGCCACGTGAAAGAGAAGGTCTACGCCAATTGCCCAGCGTCGATTCAAGACCTCAAAGATGGAATTCGTGAGGCAATCGAGGACATAGGGCAGCCACCTTGAGATTTAGTTATGGAAAATTTCTTTAAAAGGATATGGTCCTGTTAGCGTGGTCGTGGTGGTCATTTGCCAGATGTTATTTTCCACTATTAACGGCATAGCTTTTTCTTTATAATGAAATAAACATCCGATCATTTATATTGTAAAATGACATTTTTCTTTGAATATCAAAATAACACCTCTTATTGGAAAACTCTTTATTAGACCAAAAACGCGAAATCACTTCAGAGTTGAGGAGCAAAATAGCAGTAACCTCAGATTCACCACAGAATAATTCATTTTATTGTGACAATACGAGAATTATGCAAATATGTAAACTCACCTGTTAATCTCCCTATGTGAGTGAGCAGAAGAAAAGAAAAACATATCATATATGACCGTTTGGTTGAACTAAGACGGGAAATAAGTACTCACCCTTCTTTGAGAAGCACCGGGGTATCGTTTTGTATCGATTCTGGATTCGAGATCGCCGATATGATCTCCAAAAACTGCCGCACAGCCATTATATGTTTTTCTGTATACACAATTTTGTACAGTTGTTCCATATACTCTTCTTTGCAAACCTGCTGCGTTGACCTACTGCTCACATAGTTACCCAACGACTGGATGGTCTTCGATATCAAGGTGAGCGTTCTGTTCGTTTGATTATCCTGAAAAAATAGTTATCAATAATCAGAATAATGCCTGAAGCATTTCATTTCTACTTCTACTCCCTCGAACATATTGAAATACAGTGAAATCTCCCATAACGGACACCCCCAATCAGCGGACACCTCTTTCAAACGGACACTTTCGCTTGGTCCCGGCAGACGTCCATTGAAATAACGTTGAGGGAGCCCTCTTTTGAGCGGACTCTCTTTTGGACGGACGCGGACACCGACAACACGATATTATGGCTTCATAATCTTCTTTTGAACGGACAATTTATGACGCTCAGCATTGCCAGACGCTTCAAATCGAAATATACACCATTGGTCCATAGATCAGATGACGTCGGCAACATTGGTGGCGGTAAACGTAAACTTCTCCTTAAGATATCGCGGCGTTCGGGGAATCCCCGACATTTGAAGCTTCCGAATCAGTTGCGGTTTGTTCTGAATTTGTCATAGTGATTTGAGAAGATCGATTTGAAAATGGCTCCAAGGAGACAAATATTGACTCTTGAACAAAAAGCTCAAATTATTTCAGTTTATGAGAAAGAGAAGTTGAGTGTGAGAAATTTATCAAATCGATTCAACATTGGAAAAACCCAAGCTGCTGACATCATTAAAAAAAGGGAAGAACTTATGAAAAAATGGGAATCTAATGTTAATATCAATGAAAAGAGGAGATTTTTGAGGGGAGATGGTCCAACAATTGATCGGCTATGCTACGAATGGTTTGTGGCTACTCGCAGTAAAGGAATTCTTTTAACAGGTAGGTACCAGTGGTTTTTTTTTCGGTCCAGTTTCATTATGTTTTAAAATGATGCATTTTTTAGGTCCGCTTATTCGTGAAAAAGCTAAAGAGATCGCAAGCTCACTGGGAAATACAACTTACAGTGCTTCATCAGGATGGCTCAATAAATTTAGAATACGACACAATATCAGTTTCAAAACCATATCTGGAGAAGCTGCATCTGTTAACCCTGAGGATGTTGCCTCGTTTTTGGAAAAACTTCCTATTTTGGTTAAAGATTATTCACCGAGAGATATTTATAATGCGGACGAGACTGGCCTTTTTTCAGAGCTCTACCGAATAAAACGTTCACCTTAAAAAACGAAAAATGTACTGGTGGGGAAACTCTCCAAAGAGAGATTAACAATTTTACATTGCGCAAATTTGGATGGTAATAAAGAAAAGCTTCTGGTCATTAGTAAATCAGCTAAGCCAAGGGCCTTTAAAAATGTGAATTTGGATGAATTACCTGTTACCTGGAGGTCTAATGTGAAGGCCTGGATGACATCTGAGATAATGAGAGATTGGTTACACAAATTTGACAGGAAAATGTGTCTCGAAAAAAGAAAAATTCTGCTGTTCCTAGACAATGCTGGATCTCATCCAAAAGACATCAATTTGAGAAACATTAAGTTACTGTTTTTGCCACCTAACTGCACATCTATTTGTCAACCACTCGATCAAGGCATCATTAAAAATTTCAAAGGGCACTATAGAACTATGATACTTAAACATTCGATGGTCAATATTGAAACTGCCTGCTCTGCCTGCGATTTAGTTAAACAAATCAACTTATTAGATGCTTTGTATTTCATCAAACGTGCTTGGGAAAAAGTTTCTTCAATGACAGTAAAAAAATTGTTTTCAGGCAGGATTCAAAAGTGACAACCATATTGGTCCGATGGAAACAGAAGAGGCCGATCCTGAAGAAAACTTACCACTTTCAATTCTCAGGGAAGTTTACAGAGGAAAAGAGTTACTAGAAATCAATGAGCAGAATATTGATGATTTTTTCAGAATTGATGACAACCTCATTATTGAGAATCCAGATTCATCTCAAACGAATTTAATTAGTACGGAAATACTACAAGAAATTTCCGAAGAATCTGAAGAAGACCCCGAA
Organism: Myrrha octodecimguttata; assembly: GCA_958510865.1. Classification (NCBI taxonomy): domain Eukaryota; kingdom Metazoa; phylum Arthropoda; class Insecta; order Coleoptera; family Coccinellidae; genus Myrrha; species Myrrha octodecimguttata. The sequence continues at coordinate 72,324,727 of OY294057.1, forward strand.
GCCGAAGAAGAATTATGAAGTTATAATGAAGCTATGAATTGTACCAAACGTCTTAAACTATTTGGCAGAATGCCAGGGAGATAATGCAGCTCTGAATCTTCTTACCAGCCTGCAGTTACATTTTCAAGATGTCATCTTTAAGGAGAAGACCCGGCAGACCTCCATCGAAGAATATTTAGTCAGATAATGCATGTTTTTGGATATATGTCGCACAATTACTTATGATATAAACGTGAACGTATTTTGTATTATTTTTTTAATGTTCATATTATGTTATTTCTCTTCCTTGTGATATTGTACGTTATCCGATTGAATTAAATGGAAAAAAAATCAGAATTTCAATTCATTTCGGAGGATTCCTATTGACAGGACACCTCTCTCGAATGGACAATTTTTTGGGGTCCCATTGGTGTCCGTCCAAGAGAGATTTCACTGTATTGTTTTATTTCAATTTGAACAAATGTCGAATCCTGATGGATCCATAAATAACATAAGCTTGCTTGAATCATTTCCAAATAACCTGTGAGTTGTGGATGAACTTGAAGAAAAATTGGTCCAATTTTTGAGGGGAGGTGGCTCCAACAAAAAAAAATTGTAGAAATCAGTTACGTGAAGTCAGCAGCTTTTGCGCGCATGTTGGAATTCGTTGCCATAACGATCACCAATTCATGTATTCGCGTCACCAATCGCAGCTTAACTCCCTGATGGCAAAATTTCGCGATCCCTATTTCATATGGTTCTCATGAAATTCTTTATGAACCTTTCGAGCTATTGTTCTTCTATCACTAGAATTTTTGGAAATTTTGGGAAAATTAAACTCTGCAGGGGAATATCTACGGAATCATTTGGTCGATCTTAATTTATTCAAGAATTCGACTTTTGTAATCGATGTCCAAACCTATATTACAAATATCCAGTCTGTGAGTTATTGTGTTAACGATCAGCGTAGCGACTGTTAGGCCGGACGTAAGCAAAAGGGCTCCGGAAAGGAACTGGATGGTAGAAAAGCAGGTTTGGAACTTAGTTACGAAGGCTGAACTCGTGAATGGGTAAAATTCACCAAATGATTCCGAAGATATAAACAATCAAAATTTTAATTTCCAAATATTTCCAGAAAAAACAGATTGGATCGAACTGATATCTCCTACTCGGTTGAAAAATGATAGCTTGAGATTTTATGCTGAATTTCGTGAGGATAATATGAATATTTGAAAAAACATTGTTCTAATGACATGATGATCACGAAATGTGTGCATCAGCATTTGGCAATTACTAAATTTTATTACGATGGGATCAGTATGTTTTATTTATTCCGGGGATTACAACAATAACGAAGAAAAATCTAGAAAAGCACTGCCGTGAAGGCAGCAGCTTTTGCGCGTGTGTTCAATGTAGATCACCACTTCGGCAACCAATTTGAACACGGGCGTAAAAGCTGCTGCCTTCACGGCAGAGTTTACTGGATTTCAGTTCGATCCAATCTGTATTTTTGGAAATATTGGAAAAATAACATTTTGAATGGGTATATCTGCGGAATCATTGGGCGGATTTTACCCATTCACGAATTCGGCCTTCGTAATTTAGGTCCAAACCTTCTCTACAAATATCGAGTTTCTAATTTGTTTCTTCCGGAAGTTATTATGTTTACGGTCGGCCGAATATAATAGACGCTCGATATTTGTAGAGAAGCTTTGGACCTTAATTACGAAGACCGAATTCGTGAATGGGTAAAATCCACCTAATGATTAAGCAGATATACCCATTCAAAATTTTATTTTCCCAATATTTCAAAAAATACAAATTAGATCGAACTGAAATCTAGTACTTCATCGAAAATGACACTTCGAAGATCCATACAGAATTTAATTAGGATAATATGACAAGAAGATCACAGAATATCGAGTATGCAAAAAAAAATTTTTTTCAAACTGTTCTAATAGCATGATCAACACGAAATTCTGCATGAAGTTGCGCATCAGCGTTTACAAACTAGCTGCCAAGTTTCATCATGATTGAAACAGTATTTCTTGAGTTATAACGAAAAAACAACGATATCGAGAAGGAAACCACGAAATTTGACATATTTTTCGCCAATATCTCCAAAAATTATAATCGTATCGAACTAAAATTTTGCACATTGCTGTGAAATATGAAGCTCAAAATTTGAGTGGAACTTTTCTTCGAATATGATGAACGGTTTCCGAAAAAAAAATTCTAAATTTACTGACGGTATGATCTGGACGAAACTTCGCTAAAAGTTTAGCGTCTCAAAAACTCCAACTAGTGAACTGCCAAGTTTCAATCCAATCTCCCTAGTAATTTCTGAAATAAAAAATAAATACCTTCTAAATTTGAAGTGGCTATAACTCCGAAACCGTTCCACCGATTCAGCCCATTAACGAACTCAACCGCGGCATTCCGATGCGCGACCTACACTGAAAGTTTCAAGTTGCTAGCTTGCTCCTTTCGATAGTTATTGTGTCGTCGGACGGCCGGCCGGACATAATAGATTTTGACACCTAATTCGTCATCAGTGAGTCCAACCTAGTCGTTTGAGACCATTTTCGGCTCAGAATTCGAAAATAACAGACATGCGGACAAAACGATAGCACGCTGTTCCCCTAGAACATGCGCCATCTGTATACCATTCAACGGTATATTTTTCGAAATTTTGGGTAGTGCATTCCTTTCGACGACCATTTGCACCCGATTTTTTCTTTCAAAAAAATGAACTTTGACTTCCCAGCGTTTCCCCTTTATATCCGAGGTACTGTTTGCTTGATATACCATATATTTACTTACTATTTGTTGTGTAGTCAAATCGAAGAGCCTTGGGCCCAAAATGGCAGGAGCGAAAAACCTCAAAAAGATAAACCCCGATATGACTGAGTATTTGACCTCTCTGTTTGCAGGAAAATGCAGAAGGGCACACTCCCTTAGGTTATAGAATATCTGACACATCAAGGCCGGGCAATACACTGCACTTTGGGTGATAGCGTCCAGGATTTTCTGTATGTAGCATTTTAAATTTGCCAGGTTGGTTTGGATCGTGTTGGCGTCCTTCACCCTGGTCGGATCTATCTCGCAAGGCTTCTTCTCGTTGAAGATGAGCTCTATCGTTGGTCTGAGGGTTTTATGTAGGTACTGTATGCCGATGAGTCGCATGGCCTCGTCCATCATCTTCGAGACCAGAGTGTTGCCTCGGAATATCGTCGTTGCATCACTGAAAGTAAAAGGAACAGATTAATTATCAATTTTCGAATGTAGTATAATTCATTTCAAATGAGATTACAGAAAGGCACTGACGCAAAGTCAGAAACTTTTGCGCACATGGTCACATTCGTTGCCAAAGCGTTCATCTTATCACACATATACAACAACAAAAAAACCTGCAGAGGTTCTCGCCCGTAGACACAAACTTACAAAACGAAAAGGCATTTATAAACTACCATAATGAAGGAAAACGCACATATTTATAGTCACTCAATGATTGAACTCTGAACTCGAATGGACTGGTCGAGTCGTGCCATTTGCTGGTTTTGAGAGGAAGCAGCCATTTGCGACACCATTCCTCCACATCCCACAAATATTCACGCAGGGTCCACGCATTCGAGGCCTGATTATATATTTTTGTCGTGTCATCTACAAAAATTGCGCATGGAGATTACAATAGCCGAGGCTACCGAAGAAAATGGGACCCGGGACTGATTCCTGCGGGACACCTCTGGACACGAAATTATCCACACATAAATGAACCTCCGCCACTTTCACTAGGAAAGTTCTATTAGAGAGAAAAGCCCCGATCCACTAGAGCAACTCTCCCCTTATGCCCAGGTGTTGTAGCTTGGATAAAAGGAGACGATGTTGAACCAGGTCGAATGCTTTGGGGAAGTCCAAGTACAGGACTTTCACAGGAATACTCCGTTCCAAGGAGCGAGACCGATCGTTCAGCTGCACAGTGTATTAGTCATTGTGGATTGACCAGGAACACGCCCATTTTTTTCTCGAAGGATGGTATAAGTTAGCGCAATGTGAAGAAGCTGGTCAAGAACAACTCGTTCCAAGACTTTGGGCACCGAGGAAGTGAGGCTCTTGGTCGATAATTATTGGGCGACAAGGGAAGTGCAGTGGTAGAAGCACACACTCTTATGTAAAAGGAAAAGATCCATCAGGACCAGGAGAGGAAGCTTCTTTGAGATTCATCAGATGTTTAATTGATTATTTCATCAGATGTTTGAGCACCAATTCCTCATCAGCAGCCACATTCACAAGTTATGTACTCGGAACAGAAACACAAACAGTCGGTAACCGTCAGTCCGGTTCGGAACAGTAGACGCCAACAAAAACTTCAGCTAAGAAGTTCAGATTCCCGGACATCTTCAGAAATATCCCCTGCGGATCTCCTGGCGATCTTCTTTTCATATGGTTCTGCTTGAACCTTCAATTTATCATATTTCAATCAAGTACTAGATAGATTTCAATTGGATACAATATGTATTTTTGGGAATATTGGGAAAATAAAATTCTGAATCTTAATATTTTGTCCACATCATTTGCATCTTCTGAGAAGCGACACACCCTCTGGCGATAGAACTTCGAAACCCTTTCATTCTTTCAAGCTAGTAGTGAATCTCGATTCTTCTTGGGTGCACATGATGGCCGAAAAAGGCTTAGACGACGTCGGGGAGAAAGACGTGACACTCATTTTGATGTTGAGCGTCATGTACACCGGACAGTAGGCGTTATGGTATGGGTTGCTATTGCACATGCAAGTAGGGCACCTTTAGTCTTTATTCGAGCTAACATGACAGCGCTGTGTTACATTCGAGAAACAGTGGAGCCATATGTTCTCCCTCACCTTAACCGGCTCGAGAATCCAATATTTCAGTAAGATAATGCTCGACCTCACGATGCCTGAGTTAGTTTATACTTTTTTGAAGCGACCCATGTGAATATTTTGCCATGGCCGCCCAGATCCCCTGATCTTTCGCCCATAGAGCATGTTTTAGACATCATGGGTAGAAGGCTTGGAAATTTACACCAGCCCCCACGGACTTTGGCGGCTCTGAGACATGAAGTACAGGTTGCTTGGGATAGTATCCCTCAAGAAGAGATAGACCATCTTCTTGCCTCAATGCCAAGACGTGTTGGGCAGTCTATAGATAACCACGGTGGACATGTAGCATTATCGACCCCATCTTGTGTTACCTACTACAACATTGGAATGTGGAATGGCATCAGGTCGTCTATTCTGATGAATCTCGATTCTCCTTGGGTGCACATGATGGCCGAAGAAGGGTTAGACGATGTCGGGGAGAAAGACGTGACACTCATTTTGATATTGAGCGTCATGTACACTGGACAATAGACGTTATGATATGGGGTACTATTGCACGTGCAAGTAGGGCACCTTTAGTCTTTATTCGAGGTAACATGACAGCGCTGTGTTACATTCAAGAAACAGTGGAGCCATACGTTCTCCCTCACCTTAACCGTCTCGAGAATCCAATATTTCAGCAAGATAATGCTCGTCTTCATATTGCCAGAGTAAGCTCAAACTTTTGTGAAACGACACTTGAGAATCTTTTGCCATGGCCGCCCAGATCCCCCGATCTTTCGCCAATTCGATCCAATATATATTTTTGGGAATATTGGTAAAATAAAATTCTGAATGGGTATATCTATGGAATCATTGGACGGATTTTACCCCTAACGGCCGATCGCGAATACCACATCGGGTACAACTTGGACTATCCTTATTTGTAGGTCCAATCTGAAAAAATGTGATTTCATTTAGGTAGGAACTATTTAAGGTAATCTGATGCCGACTTCTGTGATGGCACTCAGATAAATTTGTAATTTGTATCTGTTTGTAAGAATTTAAGTATTGTTGAGGTTGATTCATTATTATAGCAATTAAGAATTGATTCTCTCAGTTTTGGAAGTTATTGGGTAAACAATTAACAGTGCTTTTCCTAACGTGGCGCAATGAATTAGTAACAAAGCCTACACAGAACACACCCGGTATCCTAACTAGAACAAGCTCTAAGCTTCTGAGGGGTTTCGTTGAAGCCTAGGATAGCCGGAAAAAATACAAATACAAATACAACAAACCAAATCGTGTGTTGACCAGCATGAACCATTTGAAAACAATACTCGATACAACTAATTCGCTGATAAAGATTCCTCACCACAACGTCGTAAAACCGCAGTCCTATTTCGATGTCATTCAACGAAATTCGCCCTTCTTTATTATAAGAACGGAACTTGTTCCAACAAGTACGAATCGCAGGCGTGGTCAATACGAGTAAATCCTAAAGAACAATGGATCGATGTGACGCGAATAAAAGTGTCACAGAAACAATGACCAAAACAATCGAGCATGTCATGATAATAACAATACAAGGAGTAGTAATTAAAGCAGTATGGATTGCACTGGTGCGTGCTGAATGTTCAATACAGAAGGAGAATGATGGAACTGATTTGTGTCGTTAATGGGCATAATATACACAGTGACATGTAAAGCGTAACATCCAGTAGGAATGACTTTGCGAACTAAATTTGATGTCCACAGCAGGCTATGAAAACTATTTGCATCTACTTAGAAGCGATACGTCCTCTGGCGATAGAAATTCGAACTTCTTTCAAGCTAGTATTTTTCCGATGTGCCCGTTATTCTTTGGTATACCGTAAGTGTTTGTAATATTCATTAATCGATTCTTTTCTGTCCGATTGAAATTTTAACGGCCGGACCGTAAACACAATATGTTCCGGAAGAAACAACTTAGAAACTCGATATTTGTAGAGAAGGTTTGGACCTTAGTTACGAAGGCCGAATTCGTGAACGGGTAAAATCCACCTAATGATTCCGCAGATATACGCATTCAAAATTTTATTTTCCCAATTTTTCCAAAAATATAGATTAGATCGAGTTGAAACCCAGTACTTAAAATGAGAGTTTTAAGGTTTATACAGAATTTAATGAGGATAATATGATGAGAAGATCACAGAATATTAAATATTTGAAAAAAAAATCTGAATTGTTTTTTCGAATTGTTTTAATGACACGATCATCACTAAATTTTGCACAATGTTGTCCCTCAACATCAGTATTTTTTCAGTTATACCGAAAAAAACAACGATATCGAGAAGAAAACCACGAAATTCCACATTTCTTTTCCCAAGATCTCCAAAACTAATAGCCGTATCGAATTGGAATTTGGTACACTGCTGTGAAATATGAAGTTCAAGGTATAACTTTCTTAAATATGAGCAATAGTTTCAGGAAAAAAAAATTTTTTTCGATAAAAATTTTTAAATTGAGTAACTATACGATTTCAAAGAAATTTTGCTAAAAGTTGCGCGTCGTTATGATCCAACTAACTGCCAAGTTTCAATCCATTCGCTTCAGTAGTTACTGAAATATAAGGAAATTTACCTCGAAATTTCAAATGACTATAACTAACTTAACCTTCGTATTTTGAAAAGAAACCCTTCCTGAAATTTTCCAGTTGACAGAATCCTCCGTACGCTCGTAATCGTGGTGACGGCCGGCCGGTCGAACAGAATCGATTTTGACACCGGATTCGTCATCAGTGAGTCCAACCTAGTCGTTTGAGACCATTTTCGGCTCTATCACCGAAAATAACAGAGATTTGGACAAAACGATAGCACGCTGTTCCCCTAGAACATGAGCGCAAAAACCACCTAAATCATGGCCAACCGGGATAGTTTATGAAAGTGAATGGGGGTTTTTCCTGAATTTGGGTTATTGCTGCAAATGCAAATTTGAACATAATTATCATGGGTTTGACTCATCATTTTCCCAAATTACCTTCAGAAAGTATTCAAAATCAGACTTCAGACTTGGGGTTTGGGATATGCCAGGCATGCACGAAGTGACAACGGTGTTTAGTAGAATAGCTTTTTCTGCTATAGAATAATAAAATATTTATTCCTATTCTGTGGTACACACGCGTTCTTTGTCAATATAACCAAACAATTTCTTTTTGCGATTTGTCAGGTATATGACAGTCTGTGTTTTTTTTTCTATTCCTTGGTCGTTGTCTTCTACTCTAACCAGATGGAAGTATAGCTATCTCTGTTCTTCCAAGCAAAGTAACACATTTGACGTCCCTTTCTTTCCGAGAAAGCTAAATTCGACGTTGCCATATCGTGCACTCATGACAAATCCCTTTAAATGCAAATCCCCATTTTTATTTTTCAGTTTTAGGTGATCAAACATTTTTTTTAAAATATAATATTGAAATTATATGTCTGAAATATGGTGTTCTAAACGTTTTTCATGAAAATTACTGCATTTTCGTTTGAAGGAAAAACCCCCATTATAATTTTTGGAGATATCGGGAAAAATAAGTCGAATTTCGTGGTTTTTCCCTCGGTATCGTTAGTTTTTTCGGCAGCAGAACATCCGCTCGAAAGCTGCTGACTTAACGTCAGTGCTTTTTTTAGGTTTTTACTCATACGACCCAATGTCACTGATTATATCGTCTTCGGCACTCCCCCATAAATCTAATTGGAACGCTCACGTAGGTCCTTTTTGTGCGAAGGATGTGCACCTTTTTCACCGTACTGCATTCTCAGTTCAACTGGCAGTTCATACGGATTTTCTAGCACTAATTAGTAGTCAGTATTGATTCAAGGGGCCCGTGGGCGTACGTTGAATTGTGTACAAGACGAATTTGCATCTAAACCGACATACTGCTACGATGTATTCGCGTGGGCGGTCTCTTCATCAGACCGCCCGTACACAAATGTGGGTATAATGCTGCTTTATTTTTATTTCACACTAAAAATGAACGAGGCACGAAGGACGGAGTGATTTTCTTTAATCTAGATTTCTAGCGATATGCGTTCGAAGTTTGACACATTGATGGCGAACATATTTCGTTGGGACGGAAGAGTGTTGAAATGATTATTTTTGAAGCAGGGCGAGTCTCCCTAATTCAATATGATTATGGAACTTCTCCACGACATCCTCGGAATAGAACGGATTTCAAGCTGATGAACGTATTTTTGATTTCATATATTGAGTATGCACTTCGTCACGTAGACGTCTAATAGACGACTTCAGTCCATGTTGCCCACCCACAAATTTCGTCCAAAATCGCTGGGGAACGGGATATTTCAGAACCAATTCGGTATGATGAGGTTCGCGTTATTCATTAATATTCGTAAACGTTGCCACGGCTCCCCAAATAAGATAATGGGGGTTTTTCCTTCAAACGAAAATGCAGTCATTTTCATGAAAAACCTTTAGATCATCACATTTCAAACATATAATTTCAATATTATATTTTTAAAAAAAATGTTTGATCACCTAAAACTGAAAAATAAAAATGGGTATTTGCATTTAAAGGGATTTGTCTTGAGTGCACGATATGGCAACCTCGAATTCAGATTTCTCGGAAAAGAAGGACGTCAAATGTGTTACTTTGCTTAGGAAAACAGAGATAGCTATACTTCGATCTGGTTAGAGTAGAAGACAACGACCAAGGAATAGAAAAAGAAGAGCACAGACTGTCAAACTGTCATATTACTGACAAATCGCAAACGGAAATTGTTTGGTTACACTGACAAAGAACACGTGTGTACCAGAGAAAAGGAATAAATATTTCATTATTCTATAGCAGAAAAAGCTATTCTACTAAACACCGTTGTCACTTCGTGCAGACCTGGCAAATCCCAAACCCGAATTTTGAAATTTGATTTTGAATACTTTCTGAAGGTAATTTGGGAAAATGATGAATCAAGCCCAGAATAATTATATTCAAATTTGAATTTGCAGTAATAACTCAAATTCAGGAAAAACCTCATTCCTTCCAAATATAGGTTTTTGTTAAGATCATCTTCGATTGGCTGAAATTCGAGTTGGGATTCCTGATTTCATGTCAGTAGTGTCAAGTTTATATAGGATATGTTCCGCGAATCAACTTGGTTATTTCGTTTACCGGTTTTCAGTTCCGTAAATATGAAATATTCGGTTGGTTCCCGAAAAACAGATTAATTTCGGAATTTGATTGATGAAAAAACGATCTTTTTGTCACCAGAATGTCAATTTTCTATGGTAACATATCCAAAGCATAGAACAATGTTTATTTACTTTATGCATGATTTAAGTAAATATGTTTTACTTACATCATGACTTTATGATTAGGATCATGATGTAGGTGAAAAAGTTTTTACATCATGATCAAGATGCACCCATGATGTAAAAAATATGGAGTGCTCAGATGAAAAAAAATCACATCAGCAAGATTAAAATACAAGGAAATATATATTCTCTGCTTTGAATTTGAATGAAAAAACTGACGTCATCATTGGTAAACCGATCATGGATGAGCAGATGAGCACACCATGGATGCACCTAAGGTGCACCTTAGATGCACCCATGATGTAATAAACATGGTATGTTCACCTGAAAATTGAGTGACGACAGCTTGCAGAAAATACAAGGTGTTATATATTCTGTGCTTTGAATTTGCATGTTAATTCAAAGCACAGAATATAAACTCTTTGTATTTTGTGCTAACTGACGCCACTCATTTTTCAGATGAGCACACCATGTTTTTTACATCATGGATGCACCTTATTTATAATCCATAGAACATAGACGATACAACAAACAACAATCAACAATGAAAAAATTACCAAGTATGGTCTATGGATCATTAGGTAAATATAGATTGTTCTATGCCATGGATATGTTACCATAGAACATTGACATTCTGGTGATAGAAAGATCGTTTTTCCATCAATCAAATTCCGTAATTGATCTTTTTCACAGGAACCATCCGAGTATTTCATATTAACGGAACGGAAAACCGGCAAACGAAAAAACCTAGTTGATTTGCGGAACATATCCCATATAAACTTGACACTATTGACATTAAATCAGGAATCCCAACTTAGATTTCAGCCAATCGAAGATGATCTTAACAAAAACCTATATTTGGAAGGAATTATCTAGTAAGAGGAGCAGAGGTGCCGTTTACAGATATTTATAAATAACTCTAACCTCATTATGTCGAATTTGTTCTGAAATTCCCCTTCCCAAGTAATAATTTCGTCAAAATTACTAATACTGGGGAGGGGGAATTTCATAACAAATTCGACATGATGAAGTTCGCATTATTTATAAATATCCAATATCTTCATAACTGATGGCCGTATCGAACTGAAATCTGGCACACTGCTGTGAAATATGGAGCTCAAGGTATGACTGAAATTGTTCTCGAATATGAATGATGGTTTCAGAAAAAAAAATTTTTTCGGAAAATATTTTGGAAAGAATCATTTTTGAAATTCAGTGACCATAAGATTTCAACGAAATTTGCTCAAAGTTGCGCGTCGTTATGCTCCAACTGGCTGCCAAGTTTCAATCCAATCGCTCAAGTAGTTTCTGAAATATGAGGGAAATAACCTCAAAATTTCAAGTGGCTATAACTCCGAAACTATTCGACCGATTTGGCCCATAAACAAACTTAACCGCGGCATTCCAATGCGCGACCTACCCTGAAAGTTTCAAGTTGCTAGCTCACTTCGTTCGACAGTTATCGTGTCCACGGCCGGCCGGACAGAATCGATTTTGACACCGGATTCGTCATCAGTGAGTCCAACCTAGTCGATTGAGATCATTTTCGGCTCAATCATCCAAAAATTACAGACAAAACGATAGCACGCTGTTCCCTAGAACATGCGCGCAAAAATATTGCACAATACGGATTGTATTAAATTAATCGCTATAAATAACACTTTTTCCGAAAGTACAGAGGAAACGTCTGAACAGTTTCAATAAACAATTACCAGACTGGTCCACCTACTGGAATTTGTAAATTGAAATTGCCACGGTGCAGAGTGGGCAGTAGGCCACTAGGCGAGTATGATTTAATGATGGTTGAACAGAATGGCTCTCAATATCATTAGGCGAACTCAAGATTCGTGGGAATCTTAAGTGATACTTAGAAAAATCTGGACTTCATAGTGGATAACATACTAATACTGAACGTGTGTCTTGATGAGGATATTATAGTTTCCGAAACATGCGTCCCAATATTCCCTATTCGAAAATTCACACAGGGATTATATTCACATTTTTACGCACTTGTTTTGGGGAACAGCTCGTTATCGTTTCGTCCCAATGTCTGCAATTTTCGAGTTTTGGGTGAGAATTATTCTAAAGTGATTAGGTTGGACTCCCTGAAGGAGAATCCATGATGATATTCAATAATGTCCTTCCATCCGTGTGCTCCAACTTTTGAAGGAAAAAACTTGAGCGACTTGAAATTGTCAGATTAGGTATGCAGTCCAAATATCTCGGTTAAGTTCGTTAGTGAGTGAAATCGGTGGGATAGTTTCGGAGTAAGGGTCATTCGAAATTTTGAGGTTGAATTCTCGAAGTTTCATGAAGTATTGGTTCGATCAGATTGAAACATTGTAAACAGTTTTAGAATACCAACGCGCAAATGTCGAGCGAAATCAGTTGTTGAAAAATTGAAAAAAAAATTTTCAAGTATTTGATGAAAAAGTTTTTTTTCCTGGAAATATGGATTTGACTTCAACGAAATTTGGCACAAACCTTAGAAACAGTATTTAACAACAATGTTTCAAATTGCAGTTCGATCTGATATTTACTCACTTACTTACTTTACAGTTGTTGAAAAATAAAAAAAAAATTCAAATTTTTGATGAAAAAGTTTTTTTTTTCTCGAAGTATGGATTTGATTTCAACGAAATCTGGCACAAACCTTAGAGCTAGTATTTAACAACAATGTTCCAAATTTCAATTCGATATGGTGTTTACTTTCGGAGATATAAGAAAAACACTGCAAATTTTACGCAAGGGTTTATTATTTTTTAAGTTAAGTAACCCAATATACCGTTGATATCTTAAACAACTCAGGACCGAATGCGATAATTCATTTTCGCTATTTTTGGAAATTTGCAGCGTTTTTCTTTATATTTCAGAAACCACTGGTTGGAAATCATCCGGGTAAAATTTTTTAGGTTAAGTTATGCAACAGTAATCAACGTTCAGAGTTTTAGAGAAATATTTTTTTCCTTCCCAACCCCCCGTTTAGACCCCTTAGGGTACACTGATCCTGCTGAAAAGCTTGGAGGATCAACCCAGAGTGGCACACGATTTTTCTACCAAGTTTCAAGGATTTTCGGTCAGTTCTTCCAGTGAAAAAAGCCCCGGACAACGGACGGCGTACGTACGAATTTTTTTTTATTCGTTCATTCAAATCTACATACTCCAAAACGTAAACTGTGAAATTTTAAGGGGGGTTTAAACATTTTTTTTTGTTGGTCGATCACTAAGGTTTATTATTTGTTTTCATAAAATAATAAACCAAGAAGGCCAAATTCCGTTGCTATTTGGAATTTTGAAGTTATTTCCGCAATATCTCAAGAAGTACAAATGAAATCGGATTGAACCTTCATTATCAGGTGAAGAAAAATAACGCGCAACTTGCTGCGAAATTTTCTGCTGATCTAATTGTTAGGATTCGAAGAGGCGCGTAAAAGCTCCTGACCTCACGTCAGTGCTTCTCTAGAATTTTTACGCGCTTGTTCTAGGGAACAGCTCGTTATCATTTCGTCACAATGTCTGTAATTTTTGAATTTTGAGAAGAAGAATCCGTGGTCAAATTTAATTCTGTCCGTCCGACCGTGTGTGCTGTAACTTCCGAAAGGGAAGACCTAGAGTCTTGAAATTTCAGGTTAGGTTTTGATTCTGAAAATCTCGGTTAAGTTCGTTAATGGGCCAAATCTGCCGAATGGTTTTTGTGTTACAGCCATTTGAAATTTTGGTTTTTCAATAACTCGAAAAATATTTATCTGATCGAAATGAAACTTGGTTGGAAGATGGACAGTATCAATAGGAAGAATTATCCATGAAAAAATGTAAAAAAAATTTATTTTTTTTTGAAAATTTTCATATTTCATTGAAATTTCCAAGTCGCCATTTCGCAATGTGAACAAGCGCATAAAAGCTGCTGACTTCACGTCAGCGCCTCTCTAGAGTTTTTCAACATAGCAGCATGGCTTCAGTTTAATGCACTCTTTCCAAAAAATATACCCAATTCGTTTTTCGATTTCAGGAATGGCACAGAGTTGTGTTGAAAATTATTTTTCCTCTATTCGTTCTACCGAGTCTTGTGCCGAATTTCAAGATTCTGGGTCAGCAGGAAGTCCCCAAATATGATTCGATAAATGAATGAGTCAGTGCTTGACATCAATAGAATTAGTATTCAGTATTGTATTGAGTATTTTCAAGGATATCAGGACTTCTTCGAAATGAGAACGCAACGTTTTTCATCGAAAATAAAGTATTTCTTTCATCGATGTTTCGAAATTTTCATTTACTTCTTCAGGTAACTTCGTGGAAAAATAATTACCGAAAATAATGTCGGAAAGATAGAACTCAACATAGTTTAGGATAAGGAAACGGAATTCTGTTTCTTGAAGGTGTATTATAACAGAAGTTGCCTATTGAATGCCATACAACAAATCAAAATGAATAATGAAGGTTTCATGTTTCACTGATTTGTACCCATCTCCTGCTCCCAATATCTAGAATAATCAAATATGGGCATAGAACTCCTCATCTGAAAGAAACTGTATGCATACAAAAAATTAAGAATTCCAGTCGGAAAACGTGCCTATAGGAAGAAAATAATTGAAAGCTTCACCAAAAAAACATTTTCCAAAAACTCATCTCCTTACTACTCTATAAGAGAAGAACACAAATGAAGATAATCCCAATCACCATAAAATGACCAAAAGAAAACACGAACATGTACATCCATTTTCCGTGAAAATATCAGCTAGCCTCACCTGAACGCCTACGCTTATTCGATCGATTAACCAGGCGCTTGTGCCATTGTCGATTTGCTCCCATTGAACAATTCTAGAATCCCCTGCTTTTTCTTTGATTGGGTACAGGACAGTGTACTAACACTTCAGACATGTCGACACATCGTATACCCCAAGATGACCAAAAAATTGTTTACACCAAGGCTGTAGTCTACTGTGATTTTAGACGTTTTGGTCGCTTTCAACGACTGCTGTATACTCATCTGAAGTTCTCTTTGACTTAAATGAGTATTGATGAATCCATGTTTTATTCTGTTCATTTCGCCTCAACAGATTTCAAACCGCTTTCGAAATAGACGAGGTATTATTGCTTTTGATCAGCGGTGAGCAAGCGCGGCACCTATTTCGAGCAAAGCTTTCTTATGGACAAATGCACTGACATAAGGTCAAGAGCTTTAACGCACTTGTTCAAAGTCAAACTATTAGATCAACACGAAATTTTGCACCTTGTTGCCTGTGAGTAATCTCCACCTGATTATGAAGTTCCAATCTGATTGCATTTGTACTTCTTGAGATATTTGGCACAGTTTTTTTTATCTCCAAAAGTAAATATCGGATCGAACTGAAATTTGGAACATTGTTGTCAAATACTGACACTAAGGTTTGTGTTGAAGTCCATTGAAATATAATCAATATTTTCAGAGAAAAAAAAGTTTTTCATCAAAAATTTACGATTACATTTTTTTTTTAATTTTCTAACTACTGAATCCACACAAAATTTCGAAGTTGCGCCCTAGTATTCCAAAGCTGTTCACGAAGTTTCAATTGAATCGAGTCAATGAAATATCGAGGAATTAACCTCAAAATTTCAAATGTGTCTAACTCCGAAACTATCCAACCGATTCCACCCATTAACGAACTCAACCGAGATATTTGGACTCCAAACCTAATCTGACAATTTCAAGTCGCTAAGTCTTTTGCTTCGAAAGTTAGAGCACATACGGACGGACAGAATTGAATTTGACCACGGATTCTTCTTCAGGAAGTTCAACCCAATCGTTTAAGACCATTTTCGGCTCAAAATTCGAAAATGGCAGACATCGTGACGAGATGATAACGCGCTGTTCTCTAGAACAAGCGTGTAAAAATACTCTGATGATTCAAAATAAATGTTTTTACGCGCTTGTTCTAGAGAACAGCGCGTTATCATCTCGTCACGATGTCTGCCATTTTCGAATTTTGAGCCGAAAATGGTACTAGGTTGTACTCACTGATGAAGAATCAGTTGTCAAAATTGATTCTGTCTATCCGAAAGGAAAGACCTAGAGTCTTGAAATTTTCAGGTTAGGTTAAGATCCTGAATATATCGGTTAAGTTCGTTAATGGGCCAAATCTGCCGAATGGTTTTTGTTCTACAGCCATTTGAAATTTTGATTTTTCAATAACTCGAAAAATATTTATCTGGTCGATATGAAACTTGGTTGGAAGATGAACAGTGTCAAAAAGAAGAATTATCCATGAAAAAATTTGAAAAAAAATTTTTTTTTGAAAATTTTTATATTCTATTGAAATTTCACTGAAATTTCCAAGTCACCATTTCGCAATGTAAATAAGCGCGTAAAAGCTGCTGATTTCACGTCAGTGCTTTTGTCAAATTTTTTTGTGAATAAATTAAGTCCCAGCGGAAAAAGAACAGCGCTCGTATTTTGATTTTCGACAAATCCGAGCCTTTCAGTGCATTGGGAGCATGAAATTTTCAAAGATTTCCAAGAGATTTTATTGAGGATTTACAGCAAAAATGGCAATATTCAAGGAGGGAACGATATACGCTCATGTCACAATTCGAATAGATCGGGCGTGAATCAAGTTACCTCTTTTGTCGGCCTGCATTTGTTTTATCAATTACTATTCATTGAACGAAACAGAGGCGGAGGCGGGCAGAAATGGCGAACAGACCACGCTAAATTTGTAGCGCCGGTAGAAACGCCGGAAACAGACGATAAAGGCGGATTCGGTGGAGTCATGATTCATCGTGTAGTCGCTAGACCAGTTTATGCAATTTCATTCAATAATCTCCCAAAATGAACAGAAACGATACAAAAATGAAATGTATAGACTTGAGGTCGGAACTTCGATGAAATTTTGGATATTACTTCCGAGAATGACTATCAGATAGGGCTGAAATTGACTTCAAGATCAAGGCAAATTTCGAAGAAAAATCCCTATATTTCAAATGCGTATACCTCGTACTGGAGCTTTGGCTCCGAAACAGTTGGGCAGACTTTATCTATTAAGAGCAAAAACTACCATTTGCTCGTAATTTACTGTTTCGCCCAGTTTGGCAACACAGCAACATACAACTTTCAAAAAAATTCGTAATATCTCAAGTTCGGGCACCTGCCTACGGTCTGCATGCTTTGACGTTGCCAATAACCGCGAAAAATATTCGTCTAAATTTCGACTTAATAAGATGAAACGGGATGTGGTTCTGCAGGCTTCAGTAATTATTTTTTGAAAATTGTTTTTTTTGGGATGTACTCAATTCTTTTTTGAGAACGCGCAATGTTGGTTATTTATCCATTTTTCATTCCATTTCAGTTTTCATTTCCCCGCAAATTCTTGAATATAAAGAATTGTCAACATTGCGCATTTTTAATTTTTTTTTCAACCATTTGCACCCGAATACTTTTAGAAAAAACGAACTCTGTCTGCCAAAAATCACCCCGTCGTATTCGAGGTATTTTTTGCTCTTAAAAACTCAATAACCGCGATACTAAGGCTGCAAAACTTACTCGAAAATTTCAAGGTTTTGGACCCCTTCCCTCGAAAGGAGGGACATATTTTATTCTGACCCCCAGATTGTTCTTCAGGAATTCGAACCTAGTCGTTAAAGAAAAATTTTCGCTCAAAAGTACAAAATTACAGATATTCGTCCAAATTGACATTTTCATAAATCTCAAAAAACTTGGCTTTGAAACAGACAGATGAGATATGCTCAGACCAGTTCAGGTTAGAAGTAACGGTTGAACCTAGGTCCCTCCACATTTCAACTACAGGATGGGGGCTCCCAGCAAGTTTATATGGTAAAGTTTTAGCTGACTTTCAGTTTCCAAAGATTTAACTGCGTATATTTATGTATCATCGGCAAACAAAAGTTACCTGGTTCCAATGAGATAGGAAAAATCAGCAGTGTTTTATGAAAAAATAATTGGACCCAGCACTGATCCCTGGGGGACACCACTCAATACCCCAGTAGAATGGAGAACCTCACCAACCGTAAGTATGTGAATGTCTTCAGAAACGACTCTTTCCACGATAGAAGCGACCACAAAATCTGGGGTACAGTATTGGTTTAAGTATGTTTGTATGAATATAAATATACATAAATGTCTCTCAGACGATGAGGATATCACTTACTTGCATGAGTAATTTCAAGCAACAATCACATTAAAAGGCATATCCTAGAAATCCTGATAATATGGGGGTTTTTCCTATAAACGAAAATGCAGTAATTTTCATGAAAAACCTTTGGAACATCACATTTCAAACATGTAATTTCAATATTATATTTAGAAAGAAATGTTTGATCACCTAAAACTAAAAAATAAAAATGGGGATTTGAATTTAAAGGGATTTGTCTTGAGTGCACGATATGGCAACGTTGAATTCAGCTTTCTCGGAAAGAAAAGGACGTCAAATGTGTTACTTTGCTTAGGAAAACAGAGATAGCTATACTTCGATCTGGTTAG
The DNA here is from genome assembly GCA_958510865.1 of Myrrha octodecimguttata. Classification (NCBI taxonomy): domain Eukaryota; kingdom Metazoa; phylum Arthropoda; class Insecta; order Coleoptera; family Coccinellidae; genus Myrrha; species Myrrha octodecimguttata. The sequence continues at coordinate 72,343,314 of OY294057.1, forward strand.
AGTAGAAGACAACGACCAAGGAATAGAAAAAGAAGAGCACAGACTGTCATACTGCCATCTTACGGACAAATCGCAAACGGAAATTGTTTGGTTATATTGACAAAGAACACGCGTGTACCACAGAATGGGAATAAATATTTCATTATTCTATAGCAGAAAAAGCTATTCTACTAAACACCGTTGTCACTTCGTGCATGCCTGGCAAATCCCAAACCCCAATTTTGAAATCTGATTTTGAATACTTTCTGAAGGTAATTTGGGAAAATGATGAATCAAAACCATAATAATTTTGTTCAAATTTGCATTTGCAGTAATAACCCAAATTCAGGAAAAACCCCCATTATAGCATAGAATAGGCATTCATGATTTCAGCAGAAGTAGGGAACCTACTGAACTTCACTGCAGTACACTCATCCAGAGTGACAAGTGGGATGTAGTGTACAATTGCATTTCCATACAGACACAACGAACGAACCTATTGTAATCATCAATCAACGTTAGATCTTATTTGAACTCCATCTGACGTCCAACAATGAGTTCATTTCATGACCATGTTCGACACGTCCATTTCGAGCTAAAATTCTCACCCATGCAAGTCGCAACAACTATGAAAACAATAACAACGATGCGGCACTTATGAATGATATCCGTTGAACCCACTTCTTTTCGAAAGGCGGGAATCATTTTGAATTTTAATGTTTACCAACCTACGAATACAGACATACGAGTATTCGAGACGTTGTAACTACCCAAAATCTAATTATTCCAGCGAGCTCAATGGCACATGAAACTTTCAATTCACCACAATTTCGATCATTTTTATATTTCGAGTACAAAAAGTAACATCAGAACTACAGATGAAACAAAAAATTGTAATAAAATTCAATTCTGTCTCTTTTTTAGTTCGTGACCATAATTCCTAGAGGAAATGATTGAGATATTTGATATTCAAGATAGTTTTGTGGACAACTCATTTGCAGATCAAAGGGAACGATGCCGACCTATAACGCATGCGCAAAAACTGGTTGCTACGCGATTGCGCTGAAGTCACGGCATTCCCTTTAAATAATTTTTTGTCAAATTCACGATATCGAGAATAGGATTAATCGAGAACGTAATATCAAACCAGGATATGAATCATGTGGTTAGGAGTATTCCAAAATGAATTATATAATCAGCACGTGGTTACTTAGAACTTCTCCGAATTAAGAATGAATGGGGTTATCTAAACCACACCAATTTTTAAACACTTCCTTTTTCTTCCGTTTTTATGTTGAAAACATTCTTGAAACGAAATCTACTAGCTCGAAGTCAGGAACTTCTAAAAGCTTCGTTTATTTACGACTGAAATCTACCTGGAAAATTTCCAGTCTCCCAGTTATTTCCTGCAGAAGTTAAATTTGTATCAAAGAGTTATCTGGACCCATCCATTCCTATGAATTACTTTGAAAAAAAAAATTGATGGCTACACATGCTTAATTAACTGGCACATTAAGATCCTGAACCTGAAATTGTCAAGTCTCAGGTCTTTCCATTAGGAAGATTTCATGTTTGCGGTCCGTCGAACATAATTGGATCACATACTCTTCATGAGTAGGTCTCATCTAATCGTTCAAGAGCAAAAGGAAATGATATCTCTGTCCCCATGCAAAATCAGAATAAAATGCAACAAACCTTTTGTTTGGAGGGGAATATTCTACAATTAATTCGTATCAACCATGTGGGCGTGATGAGAGCAACCCTTAAACTCTTAAATGGAATGGGGAGTTGCGTGACAAATTGTTTCGAAGGTATTTCGCCTTTTCGTACACTTTTTGTAGGTACTTCTAAAAAAATTGAAAAAAAAAAGAGAGTAAAATAGTTACCATAACAAGAATTGCAATGAAAAATTGCTGGATTTTTTTTAAATAATAAGTCCAATATTGGCACTTTCTAGAATACCAGGGAAACCCACCTGTGGAAAAAACCTAGAAAAGCATTGACGTGAAGTCAGCAGATTTTTTTTTCGGTAAAGTACTGGATTTCAATTAGATCTAATCTATATTTTGAAAATATGCGGAAAATAAAATTTTGAATGGGTATATCTACGGAATCATTGGGTGGATTGGGCATTCGCCATCAAGGTCCATAAGGGGTTTCATAACCCCAGTACTTCATCGAAATTGGCAGTTCGAAAGTTCATAAAGAAATTCATAATGATCAGAAGATCACAGTATCTTTTTTTTCCAATTGTTCTAATGACACGATAATCACGAAATTTTGAACAAAGTTGAAATTCAGTACTTTCGAATTAGCTGCCAAGTTTCATCATGATTGAATCAGTATTTTTTGAGTTATTCCGAGAAAAACAACGATATAAAAAACAAACACTAAATTTGACATATTTTTTCACAATATCTTCAAAAACTATGATGATATCGAACTGAAATTTGGTACACTGCAGTGAAATAATATCTCGAGGTGTAACCAAAATTTTTTTCGAATGTAATGAACAGAGAACGAGCAAAAAAAATTTTCGAAACTTTACTGACAGCACGATCTCAACAAAATTTTGCAAAAATTGTAACTCCATATACTCCAACTAACCACCATGTTTCAATTCAATCGATTCAGTAGTTCTCGAAACAGCCAGTAAACGTGCGTACCGACAGAATCGATTTTGATACCGGATTCGTCATCAGTGGGTCCAACCTACTATGTTGAGACCATTGTCGGCCGAAAAATTCTAAAATCACAGACATTTGGACAAGAAGATTTCACAATATTACTATTGTTGCTTTCTTCAGAAATTTCTTCACTTCTTCAGAATAATAAATCAAAGAAGTTTAACAAAAAAATCTACAAAAGCACTGCCGTGAAGGCAGCAGCTTTTGCGCGCATGTTCAATGTAGATGAACGCTTCGGCAACGAATTTAAACTTGCGCGCGCATGCTGCTGCCTTCACGGCAGTGCTTTTGTAGATTTTTTGTTAAACTTAAAATTACTGGATTTCAATTCGATCTAATCTGTATTTTTGGAAATATTGTAAAAATAAAATTTTGAATGGGTATATCTACGGAATCATTGGGCGGATTTTACCCAGTCACGAATTCGACCTTGGTAATTAAGCCTAACGGCCGACTGCGTAAAGAAACAACTTAGAAACTTACGAAGGCCGAATTCGTGAACGGGTAAAATCCACCCAATGATTCCGCAGATATACCCATTCAACATTTTATTTTCCTTGTATTTCCAAAAATACAGATCAGATCGAATTGACATCCAGTACTTCATCGAAAAATTACAGTTCGAAGGTTCATAGAGAATTTAATGAGGATGTAATGATAAGAAAATCACAGACATTTTTTTGTCAAATTGTTCTAATGACACGATCATCACGAAATTTTGCATAAAGTTGTCTTTCAGCATCTTCAAACTAGCTGAGGAGTTTCATCAGGATTTAATCAGTATTTCTCGAGTTATACCGCAAAAACCAACGATATCGAGAAGAAAACCTCGAAATTTGACATATTTCTTCCCGATATTTCCAAAACCTATGATCGTATCGAACTGAAATTTGGTACACTGTTTTAAAATATGAAGCTCAAAGTGTGAGTTGAATATGATGAATGGTTTCCGAAAAAAAAAATTTGGGAAAAAAATTTTTTTTTAATTTACTGACAATATGATCCTGACAAAATTTGCCTCAAAGTTGCGCGTTGTTATACTCCACCTAATTGCCCAGTTTGAATCCAATCTCTCGAGTAGTTTCTGAAATAAAAAATAAATAACTACATCATAATTTCAAGTGGCTATCACTCCGAAACTATTCGACCGATGTGGCCCATTAGCGAACATAACCGCGGCATTCCAACGCGCGACCTACCCTGAAAGTTTCAAGTTGCTAACTCACTACGTTCGACAGTTATCGTGTTCACGGCCGGCCGGCCGGACAGAATCGATTTTGACAACTGATTCGTCATCAGTGAGTCCAATCTAGGCGTTTGAGACCATTTTCGGCTCAATCATCGAAAACTACAGACATTTGGACAAAACGATAGCATGCTGTTCCCCTAGAACATGCGCGCAAAAATAGTTCAAATGTAAGGCGTCGATCGAATAACCTTCAGAAGCTGTTACTCAACCCCCTAGTCCATTCAAGAATTCAGAAGTTGCTTTCTTCACGCTAACAGGGTTGATATAAATTGAATTAGGAATTTTGACCTATTTTTCATGGGGACCGAGATATCATGGGTGGTGCGTTTTCAAATTGACACAGTGTAGAGCTCTGTTTCTCAGAAGAAGCGCGCAAAGTTGTATTAATGGGTAGATAAGTACTAACACTGAATATTTTATACTCACGTTAAACCTGATACTTCATGATTAGCCAGCATCCTTATTATTGACACTATCTCATTATGGTGCATGAAGATTTTCACTAACGGTTGTGCAATGTCCATTTTACTGGATATCACTTCTCCTAATATGTACACTGCGCTTGAAGTTATTGGCTGAAATGAAAAGTAGCAATTAACGGAAATTCCAGCATCCATCTTTGACTGAATTCGAGATCTTATCGGAGATATTTTCACAGGGAAGTTACTTGACATCTCTATTTATTGTGAGAATGACAACTCTCGAATACATAATATGTTTTCACATATTTGTCTTTCTTGCTCCCATGTTTTTCTTAGAGGTTGATTCTACCAAGAGATGAAGTTTGGACCCCAAAATGTCATTTTCATTTTATACCATTATCTTGAAAATTCTATCCATAATAAGACAGACCAGACCAGAATGATAATAATAAATTCAAGATGCAACGATTGAAAAATAGAAGCTTGAAGGTTCATGCGGAATTCCGTGAGGATAATATGATTGGAAGATACTAAATATTTTAGTTTAGTTTTGTTTTCGAATTGTTCTAATAACATGATCACGAAATTTTGCATGGAGTAGTTCATCAAAATTAGCCAACTAATCATCAAGTTTCTTCATGATCAGAGTAGTGAAGGGTGTTTTTTTAGAGGTATAGAACGTTAAGTTGGCAACACTGTTTTAACTGGTGGCCATTTTGTCAGCTGTCAAGTGATATGTGTTTAGTTTGGTCTGGCATTTCAACATGAATAGACTGACACCTGAAAAACACTTCCAAATTGTGCGAATTTATTCTGAAAATAATGGTTCTGTTCGAAAAATGTATCGCACTCTACGTCCATTTTTCGGTCAACATAATCGTCCATCAGACCAATTTATTCGACTAACTATGGACCGTTTTCGCACGTTTACTCTAACTGATAATACGCATCAACAGAGACGTCGTTTGGTGTACTTTATGGACTAGTGGAATCATTGGTCCGTACTTCTTCAAAGACGATGCTGGCCAGAAAGTTACAGTCAATGGTGACCGCTATAGAGCCATGATTACTGACTTTTTCGTTCCTCAATTGAACAGCCATGATGTGCAGCAGCTGTGGTTTCAACAAGACGGCGCAACATGTCGCACAGCTCTTGCCACAATTGATTACTGAAGCAAACTTTTGATAACCGCATAATTTCACGTTCCAGGCCCGTGAATTGGCCTCCAAGATCGTGCTATTTAACGCCGCTAGACTATTTTCTGTGGGGAGAAGTCGCTAGTCTACGCCGACAAGCCTGAAACGATTGACCACTTGGAGGACAACATTTGCCGCGTTATTGCCAATATACGCCACAAATGTTGGAATAATGGATCGAAAATTGGACCTCCAGATTAGATTACGTCAGAGCCAGCCGCGGCGGTCATATACCAGAAATTATATTTAAATTACAATTCCAAAAGATAATCTTTTGAATGAAGTCAAATTCATGTCAATTTCAAAATTCATCCTTGTTTTATTCCATTTCAAAGTTATATACCTCTAAAAAACACCCTTTATAACGAGGAAAATACCACGAAATTTGACATATTTTTGTCCAATATCTCTGAGAATAAGAATCGGATTGAATTAAAATTTGGTGCACATTCTGAACTATGGAGTTCAAGGCCCTAAAGATTTCGTTATTTGGTAGCTCATAAAAGGCTTAGGACAGAGAGATCAATTTTATTGATTGAAATATATTTGGGGAAGATTTTGCATTATTTTTCAGGTTTTTTGAGTTTTCACTACTATAAAAAATTAAATAAAAATATCTATAGAAAACGCCCTTGCGGATAGCGGGATTCAAACTTTTTGTCAGGGATATTTCTACAAAAAATGTTCCCTGATAAATATCGGAATAATGCAAACGATCAATGAAGTGAACTGTAACGTTTCTGAGTCTATATCTGAATCCTTCATCAGGCAATGAAGAGAAAATGAGCAGAATTATCATCTTTCAATCGATAATTTCGTATACAGACTTTGAAAGTTTCTTTGACAAATAGTTTGAATCACGCTGTCCGCAAGGGTATTTTCTATAAATAATGAATTATTTAATTTTCATTAGTTCTTTTTCAGATATTAGGAGTGAAATCTCAGGTAGAGCCTGAAAAATAATAGATTAATTCTATCCGATAGTGTGCAGGCCAGTGGCGCAAAAAGAATCATCAGGCGTTTTGAAGACATTTAATTTGCTGAAGAGCTTCTCTTCATTTCTTGTAACTCACCGTTGTATTTACACTTTGTAAGAGTAACCTCCTTAGAGGTTCGTAGACCTGCGATGGAAAGACCTTATCCTCTGTGTACTGGACCTGCAGTCTGAGTGAGCCCAAAGAATTATCACTGGAGAGCCTCGTTCCTGGTGGTGTCGAATGTGTGAAGAACGGCCTGTTCCGCGTCGATCTTGGCTGAAGAAAGTACCTGAAAAAATAGGAAATTTATTACATCTTCAGGTCTTCTTCAAATTGGAGAAAAACACTGACGTAGTGAGTGAGTCTTTCATGAATACTCAAGAATATTTGGCGAAATTTTAAAAAATGTAGGTACAGAATTGCTAAAATTCGATGTCCCTGAACTACATCTCCGCAAGCATAGGAACAGGAGAGAAATTAATGACATTTATTTGGTTTATTATTTGATAAAATCAGATAATGAAAAGATGGTGGTAGCTGACTTCACGTCAGTACTTTTCTGGATTTTTTTTTTTAGTTATCACGAAACCTCGAATTTTGACAGAGTCAACAGTGGTTTATAACTCGAAATTCTCAGTAAATGAACGTCATATTCTAGAATCGCTTTTTTACGTTTAATGCATTGGGGTAGTCAGAAACTTTCAGAACTCACTCATTTGTCAGATATCAATAGACGACTTCGGCCCAAGTTGCCAACTCACAATTTTCTTCACAAATTTACTATTACTGGGGAACGGGAATTTCAGGACAAGTTCGACATAATAAGGTTCGCGTTATTTACAAATATCCGTAAAAGATGCTTCGGCTCCTCAAACGAGATAATTCCTTTCAAATATAGGTTTTTGTTAGGCTAAAATTTAAGTTGGGATTCCTGATTTCATGCTAATAGCGTCAAGTTCATAAAGGATATGTTCCGCGAATTAACTTCGTTATTTCGGTTGCTGGTTTTCTGTTCTGTAAGTATGAAATATTCGGTTGGTTCCTGAAAAGAGGTAAATTACAGAATTTGATTGATGGAAAAGAAATCTTTCTGTCACCAGAACATAGACATATTGAGTCTATGCACCAGAACAACAATCAATGTTCTATGGTAACATATCCATAGCATAGAACAATCTTTATTCACCTTATAATCCATAGACAATACCTATTAATTTTTCCATTGTTGATTATTGCCTCTTCTATGTTCTATGGATCATAAAGTAAATAAAGATTGCTCTATGCTATGGATATGTTACCATAGAACATTGACTTTCGTTCTGGTAACAGAAAGAACGTTTTTTTATCAATCAAATTCCGTAATTAACCTTCTTTTCAGGAACCAACCGAATATTTCATATTTACGGAATGCAAAACCGGAAACCGAAATAACTAAGTTGATTCGGGGAACATATCCTATATAAATTTGACACCATTAACAGGAAATCAGGAATCCCAACTTAAAGTTCAGCCAATCAGAGATGATCTTAACAAAACCCTATATTTGGAAGGAATGATCTGGTTTGAGGAGCCGAGGCATCTTTTACGGATATTGATAGATAACGCGAACCTTATGATGTCGAACTTGTCCTAAAATTCCTGTTCCCCAGTGATACTAAAACTGTAAAGAAAATTGTGGGTTGGGAACTTGGGCCGAAGTCGTCTATTGCCCCTAATTGTTCGCAGTTGAAAAAATACAAGTTCAGTTCAAATCTCCCAAACAGATAAGTTCAAAATATTTCTGACTACTTCAATGAATTATTCATAGGAAATGACTGGAAAATATAACACTTGATTTTTTCAAAATTCTTTCAAGAGCAAACAGTAAGGCGAGCTCGTGAATTACGACTTCGTCGATTTCGGCATTACAGCCACATTCAAATTTCATAAACCTAGTAACCATCTCAAGGTAAGTCAACCGCCCAATGTCTGCATGCTGCAACTTTGCCAATAGCAGCAAGAAATATTAGAATACGTGAAATCTCGACGTTAATAGGAAAAAACGGGGTGTCGTTCTGTCGGCTTCGGTGAATATTTTTCGGATTTCTTTTTTGGGACGCACTTAATTCTTTTTTGCGAATGCGCCATGTTGTTCGTTTTTCTATTTTTCACTCCATTTGAATTTCATTTTACCAAAAATTCTTGAAAATAAAAAAGTGACAACAATGCGCATTCTTACTCTTTTGTCCAACCATTTTCACCCAGAAATATTTTTGAAAAAAAATGCGGTACTGTATGTTCTTATATACGAATTTTCCCCACAAATTAAAAAAAAAACGATCGACCGTTTCTGTTTGCCAATGCTTTCGCGAGAAAAAAGAGCTCGGATATTTCACATTTATGTTTCTCTATTTCCCATGTTTGGTTTATCATCGTTATTATGGCCTACAGACAAACAGTTGTTTATTTGTCACTTTATTTCAATAAGATTTCCATAATTGTTCATATAAAGGGTGAAATCATTGTTCAATTGGATAAACACATTCAATATTATATTCAAATTACATTTGCTGCAATGAAATTAGAATCACAAAATAAAAAACGAACTAATTAATCAAATAACATCATTACATGATAATAAACCAATAGTATTGTTCATTCGTAGAGATTTCTTTATGGTTCTATAATTAGTTGATCTCATTCCGCTCAACAGCAGATAATTACATTCCTGTCAAAGAAATAATTTTACCGGATTAAATTTGACACACACTATTTATACGAACTCAATATCACGCTATAAACGGTTTCAGAAATTTATGGCAACCCTAATTGGATTGTAAACGCATCGGACAATATTGGCAACATGTCGCCATAACATAATTAATTGGATTATCCACACGTTGCATAAACTAATCAAAACAAGTCCGGCGGAATATTCTTGTGTACCTGATATAGAAAATCGATTATTACACAATTAAATTAAAATAGGATATAAAATAATGCCTTACTTTCCAAAACGATACGACTCATGTTTATCGGAATATCTACTCACGTTATCGCATTATTAATTTTCAGATTTTGAGCAGAAACAGTTTTTAAACGACCAAGCTGAAGTCGACCGAACGGTCGACCGTAAACATAATAACTTCCGAGAGATACAACTTAATACTCGATATTTGTAGAGTAGGTTTGGACCTCAATTACAAAGGCTGAATTCGAGAATGGGTAAAATCCACCCAATGATTCCCCAGATATACCCATTCAAAATTTTATAGTCCCAATATTTCCAGAAAGACAGATTAGATTTAATAGACGACTTCGGTCCAAGTTGCCAACCCACAATTTTCTTCACAAATTTACTATCACCGAGGAACGGGAATTTCAGGACGAATTCGACATGATAAGGTTCGCGTTATTTATAAATATCCGTAAAAGATGTCTCGGCTCCTCAAACAAGACAATTCCTTTCAAATATAGGTTTTTGTCAGGCTGAAATTTAAGTTGGGATTCCTGATTTCATGTTAATAGTGTCAAGTTTATGAAGGTTATGTTCCGCAAATCAACTTGGTTATTTCGGTTGCCGGTTTTCCGTTCTGTAAATATGAAATATTCGGTTGGTTTCTGGAAAAAAGGTTAATTACGGAATTTGATTGATCAAAAAGCGATCTTTCTGTCACCAGAACATAGACATATTAAGTCTATGCACCAGAACGACAATCAATGTTTTATGGTAACTTATCCATAGCATAAAACAATCTTTATCTACCTTATGATCTATAGACCATACCTAATAATTTTTCCATTGTTGATTGTTGTCTCTTCTATGTTCTATGGATTATGAAGTAAATAAAGATTGTTCTATGTTATGGATATGTTACCATAGAACATTGACTGTCGTTCTGGTGACAGAAAGAACGTTTTTTCATCAATCAAATTCGGTTATTTACCTTTTTTTCAGGAACCAACCAAATATTTCATGCTTACGGAATGGAAAACCGGCAACCGAAATAACAAAGTTGATTTGCGGAACATATCCTATATAAATTTGACACTATTAACATGAAATTAGGAATCCCAACTTAAATTTTAGCCAATCAGAGATGATCTTAACAACACCCCTTCATTTGGAAGAAATTATCTTGTTTAAGGAGCCGAGACTTCTTTTACGGATATTTATAAATAACGCGAACCTTATCATGTCAAATTTGTCCTGAAATTCCAGTTTCTCAGTGATAGGACATTTGTGAAGAAAACTGTGGGTTGGCAACTTGGGCTGAATTCGTCTATTGAAAAATGACAGTTCGAAGTTTCATACAGAATTTAATGAGATAAATTTGATAAGATCACAGAATGTTGAATAGAAACAAATTTTTTTAAACTTTTTTTCAAACTGTTCTGATGACACGATCATCACGAAATTTCGCACAAAGTTGTCTTTCAGCATCTTCAAACTAGCTGCGAAGTTTCATCATGAAAAAAACCACGATATCGGGAAGTAAACCACGAAATTTTACATATATTTCCCAATATCTCCAAAACTAGACGTATTGAATTTAAATTTGCAACACTGCTGTGAAATATGAAGCTCAGAGTATGCGCTGATTTTTTTTAATATGATGAACAGTTCGCGAAAAAAAATGTCAGTGCTGATAGTATGATCTCAACAAAATTTCGGGAAAAAAATTGCGCGTTTCTATACTCCAACTAACTGCCAAGTTTCGATCCAATCAGTCCACTATTTCCCGAATTATCGCTTAAATAACGTCAAAACTTCACAAGGCTCTAACTCCGAAAGCATTTTGCCCATTAACGAACTTAACCATCGCATTTTGAAATGCAACCTACCCTGAAAGTTTCATTCAGGTCGACAGGATTCCCCGTACGACCGTAATCGTGTCTACGGACGGCTGGCCGGCCGGACAGAATACTTTTTGACACCCGATTCGTCATCAGTGAGTCCAACCTAGTCGTTTGAGAACATTTTCGGCTCCAACTTCGAAAATCACAGACGTTTGGACAAAACGATAGCACGCTAGAACATGCGCGCAAAAAGTCGATGAAAATATGCCACATTTTGCATTATTTTTACGCGCGTGAAAACACCGATGGATTCCCAGCGATGGCTCCGCCGACGGGCGACGTATGGCAACATTGCGTTCTAGCTCCGCGAGGCGTTAGCAGTGGCTAGGGACGTTCCGTAACGGATCTGTACTCTTCGAACGACTACATTTACGTAGGCAATTTAAGGTAGAATGCAATATCTATCGTTTTATGATTCCATATAGGGTGGGACATGGCTAATAAAGGTTTGATAATTACTGAATATGGATTATTCTTGATTACAGTTCAATATTTTCGTTTGGAAGTGGTAAAAATATATCTGTAATACGTTTTCTGACTGATAGCCCTGATCGAGATCTGACATTTATGCTTTGTTATCATCCTCTTCATCATTTTTGACAAACCAAACAAAAAAAATGGGAAAAATTCAAATACACGTGAAATACTTTCTGGGTGTTGGCCCAGGTGGACACCTGATTCTTATGCTTTGTTATCATTCCCTTTATCATTTTCGATACACAAAACTGATTGTACGTCGTTCTGAGAGCGAGGGCGGCGGACAACATATGGATGAGTGAAAAAAATTCAAATACACGTGAAATACTTTCTGTGTGTTGGCCCAGGTGGACACCTGAGTCCTATGCTTTGTTATCATTCACTTTATCATTTTCGATACACAAAACTGATTGTACGTCGTTCTGAGAGCGAGGACGGCGGACTACATATTGATGAGACTGGAAAAAATTCAAATACACGTGAAATACTTTCTGGGTGTTGGCCCAGGTTGGCATATGATATTTATGCTTTGTTTTCATTCACTTTGTCATTTCCGATACACGAAACTGATTGTACGTTGTTCTAAGAGCGAGGGCGGCGGTCTACATATTGATGAGAGTCGAAAAAATTCGAATACACGTGAAATACTTTCTGGATGTTGGCCCGGGTGGCCACCCGATATTTATGCTTTGTTATCATTCACTTTATCATTTCCGATACACGAAACTGATTGTACGTCGTTCTGAGAGCGAGGGCGGCGGACAATATATTGATCAGAGTGGAAAAAATTCAAATACATGTGAAATACTTTCTGGGTGTTGGCCCAGGTCGGCATATGATATTTATGCTTTGTTATCATTCACTTCATCATTTCCGATACACGAAACCGATTGTACGTCGTTCTGAGAGCGAGGGCGGCGGACAACATATTGATGAGAGTGGAAAAAATTCAAATTCATGTGAAATACTTTCTGGGTGTTGGCGTGTATTTGAATTTTTTCCAGTCTCATCAATTTGTAGTCCGCCGCCCTCGCTCTCAGAACGACGTACAATCAGTTTTGTGTATCGACAATGATAAAGTGAATGATAACAAAGCATAAGACTCAGGTGTCCACCTGGGCCAACACACAGAAAGTATTTCACGTGTATTTGAATTTTTTTCACTCATCCATATGTTGTCCGCCGCCCTCGCTCTCAGAACGACGTACAATCAGTTTCGTGTATCGAAAATGATAAAGTGAATGATAACAAAGCATAAGAATCAGGTGTCTACCTGGGCCAACACCCAGAAAGTATTTCACGTGTATTTGAATTTTTCCCATTTTTTTTGTTTGGTTTGTCAAAAATGATGAATAGGATGATAACAAAGCATAAATGTCAGATCTCGATCAGGGCTATCAGTCAGAAAACGTATTTCAGATATATTTTTACCACTTCCAAACGAAAATATTGAACTGTAATCAAGAATAATCCATATTCAGTAATTATCAAACCTTTATTAGCCATGTCCCACCCTATATGGAATCATAAAACGATAGATATTGCATTCTACCTTAAATTGCCTACGTAAATGTAGTCGTTCGAAGAGTACAGATCCGTTACGGAACGTCCCTAGCCACTGCTAACGCCTCGCGGAGCTAGAACGCAATGTTGCCATACGTCGCCCGTCGGCGGAGCCATCGCTGGGAATCCATCGGTGTTTTCACGCGCGTTTATTTTTCAGGTTTCTTGAGTTCTCACTACTATTAAAAATTATATAAAAATGTTATTTGTAAAAAACGCCCTTGCGTATAGCGGGATTCAAACTTGTTGTCAAGGGAAATTTCTACAAAAAAATGTTTCCTGGTGAATATTGGAATAATGCAAACGATCAAAGAAGTGAACGTTTCCGAGTCTTTATTTGAATAGGTCGATAGGATTCACCGTACGGCCGTAATCGTGCCTACAGACGGCCGGCCGGACAGAATCGTTTTTGACACCGGATTCATCATCAGTGAGTCGAACCTAGTCGTTTGAGACCATTTTCAGCTCAAAATTCGAAAAACACAGACATTTGGACAAAACGATAGCACGCTAGAACCCCCTAGAACATCGATGAAAGTATGCCACATTTCGCTTTGGTAGCGAATTCGAATAAGCGCGTTTAAACTGCTCACCTGAAGTCAGTTCTGATTTTTTTTTCTTCATAATTCAAGGTCTACTTAAAGAAAGGGACAGGAAGTATAAGGCGTCTCGACACGACGGAAACAGGACAATGGAATTTTACGAGATTGTTCTTGCAGGTGTGATGATAATAATTAAGAAGAGAGGAGGGCGCTCACACAATTCATTATTCATTTCAAAAACACAACGGTCGACACCATGAATAGTTCTGACATGTTTGGTCGTCGACGAGAGCATTGTCGTAGTCTCGCGGAGGCTCAAAAGTGAGTAATTATGCAGTCGAGCCAGTGTCATTTTCTCACAAAGTCTGTTATTTGCGAAAAGTCGCGCACGCTCTAGGGGAACAGCGTGCTTTCGTTTCGTCCAAATGTCTGTAATTTTCGATTTTTGATCAGAAGATGGTCTCAAACGACTAGGTTGGAGTCATTGATGAAGAATCCGGTGTCAAAATCGATTATGTCCGGCCGGCCGGTTGGCCGTCCGTACGCCCGATTACGGTCGTACGGAGAATCCTATCGACCTGAAACTTTTGGGGTAGGGTTGCATTTCAAAATGGGACGGTTAAGTTCGTTAATGGTCAAAATCGGCCGAACGGTTTCGGAGCTAGAACCTTTTGAAATTTTGATCTCCGTTATAATTCGGGAACTACTGGATCGATTGGATCGAAATTTAACAGTTAGTTGGAGTATAACGACACGCAACTATTCGCTGAATTTTGTCAGGATCACACTGTCGGTAAATTAAAAAAAAAAAAATCGAAAGAAATTTATTTTTGGAAACTAGCGATCAAATTTGGAAGAAATTCAGCGCAGACTTTGAGCTTCATATTACGCAGCAGTGTACTTAATTCCAATTCGATACGGTTATTATTTTCGGAGATAATTGGAAAAAATATGTGAAATAGGTATCGTGCTTTTTTTTCTCGATACCGTTGTTTTTTTCGGAATAACTCAAAAAATACTGATTCCATTATGATGGAACCTAGCAGCTAGTTTGATAATGCTGATGGACAACTTTGTGCTAACTTTCGTGATGATAGTGTCATTAGAACAATTAAAAAAAAATTCAATGTTTTTTTTCGAATATTCAATGTTCTGTGATCTTCTTATCATATTATCCTCGTAAAATGCTGTATGAACCATGATGTAAGTAAAACATGGTTTGCTCATCTGTGATCGTATTTACCAATGATGGATGAACTTTTCATTCAAATTCAAAGCATATAATATATATTTCCTTGTATTTTAATCTTGCTGACGTCACTTCTTTTTCAGAAGAGCACACCATATTTTTTACATCATGGTATGAATCTTCAAACTGTCATCTTTCGATAAAGTCCTGAATCTCATCTGCATTTTTAGAAATATTGGGAAAACAAGCGCCTGAAAATGCGTCAAATTTTGTTTGTTTTGCTGTTTTTTTCTAGATATCGTTTTCTTTTTCGAAATAACTCAGAAAATACTTATTCAATCATAATGAAACCAGGTTTGAATTAGATGATTGACAGTTTTAACAAAATTTCATGGTGATCGTGTCATTAGAACAATTTGAAAAATAAATTCCAAATTATTTTTTATTCAAATATTCAATATTCTGCGATCTTCTAATCATCACTGTCATTTTTCGATAAACTACTGGATCTCAATTCGATCTTATCTGCATTTTTAGAAATATTGGGAAAATAAAATTTTGAATGGGTATATCTGCGGAATCATTGGGTGGATTTTACCCATTCACGAATTGGGCCTTCGTAATTAAGGTACAAACCTTCTGTACAGATAACTAGTTTCTAACTCCCGGAAGAAACGACTTAGAAACTCGATATTTGTAGAGAAGGTTTGGGGCTTAATAAGAAGTTTGAATTCGTGAATGGGTTAAATACGCCCAATGATTCCGTAGATATATCCATTCAAAATTTTATTTTCTCAATATTTTCAAAAATACAGATAACATCGAATTGAAATCCAGTACTTTATCGAAAAAAACCTAGATAGGCACTGCCGTGAAGGCAGCAGCTTTTGCGCGCATGTTCAATGGAGATAGCCGCTTCAGGAACGAATTCGAACATGCGCGCAAAAGCTGCTGCCTTCACGGCAGTGCTCATCTAGGTTTTTTCGATGAAGTACTGGATTTCAATTCGATCTTATCTGTATTTTTGAAAATATTGAGAAATAAAAAATTTTAATCGGTTTATCTACGGAATCATTGGGCGGATTTTACCCATTCGCGAATTTGACCTTCGTAATTCAGCCCCAAACCTTCTCTACAAATATCGAGTTTCTAACTCCCGAAAGAAACTACTTAGAAATTGGTGTAATCCGCCTAATGATTCCGTAGATATATCCATTCAAAATTTTATTTTCTTAATATTTTCAAAAATACAGGTAAGATCGAATTGAAATCTTGTGCTTTATCGAAAAAAAACCTAGATAAGCACTGCCGTGAAGGCAGCAGCTTTTGCACGCATGTTTAATGGAGATTACTGCTTTGGCAACGAAATTGAACATGCGCGCGAGAGCTGCTGCCTTCGCGGCAGTGCTTTTCTACATTTTTCTGATTTTGCATGGAAGTAGAGATATTAAGGGTGGTACCTTCTGGAACTGACACACTGAAAAGGTTCATAGATATAAAGAAGATCGACTATTTCCTTCGTCGTTATTTCCACCAATCAGAAACGCGCAATTTTAAATTACAAATGGTTTCTAGATGGAAAAACTGTTTGGCAGGAGCTGTCAGCAGTTTATTCGAGTTTACCCGCGGCAAAACTTGACAGTTGTTGTCACCAAAAATTACAATACCTTTGAAAACAAACGTAATTATGAATAAGGTACAAATTTTTCAGTTTTCAAATTAATACCTATACATAATGCATGCAGAATAATCTGTTACTCATGAAAAAGTCTTGTCAAATACCATTAGGGCATCTACTTTTTCCTGTGAAAAAAATCGAAAAAACACGTTGCTAAGTAGTATTTTTTAACAAAAAGCATTGGTGTAGGTGTAAAAATCCTCGTCTTCGACTCGGATTTTTGTTGCCACCAGCACTCATGCTTCCTGTTAAAATATTACTTAGCAACGTGTTTTTTCGATTTTTTTCGAAAAAATTAGATGCCCTTATGATGTTACTAACGAATCTCTCCCGTCAAGTCCACGTTTTTCTGGTAAACCCGTAAACCATAAGGTTTCATCATGAAAATCTCTTCGACAATTCACCTTGAGTGTTTCGTTTCATAAATCAAGAGATGAATGTATTCCGCGTTGTTTCGAAATCTGTGTATGCAGTCGTCGTTAAACGAAATGTGTCATTCAAGGTATTGTGCCAGCTAGCTAGCTGTATTTGGCGTTCATTAGAATGCTACAGTCATATTATTGAGTCAGCGGGTAGACAACAGTTTCGGGTTGAACCAAGGTCCTAAACGGATACGGAGTGTTCGAATACGGACCTACATAAGAGAATTGTATTGTTTCCGCTGTACAGATCCGACAAAAGCACCGACGCGGACTTGTTTCCTGACACATAGGAAGTCTGACCAAAATACACGTTGAAATTATAACGGAAAGACATATTTTTCAGTCAGATGGTACGGCCACCATTCACTGTTGTACCAAGAACTCATAAAACTGTGCCTAGGATGGCTTGGGGACACAATAGACAACTTCGGCCCGAGTTGCCAACCTACAATTTTCTTCCAAATTTACTAACACTGGGGAACGGGAATTTCAGGACAAATTCGACATGATAAGGTTCGCGTTATTTATAAATATCCGTTAAAGATGCCTCGGCTCATCAAACAAGATAATTCCTTCCAAATATAGGGTTTTGTTAAGATCATCTCTGATTGGCTGAAATTTAAGTTGGGATTCCTAATTTCATGTTAATAGGGTCAAATTTATATAAGATATGTTACGTTCTTTCTGTCACCAGAACGACAGTCAATGTTCTATGGTAACATATCCATGGCATAGAACAATCTTTATTCACTTTATGATCCATGGAACATAGAAGAGACAACAATCAACAATAGAAAAATTACTAGGAATGGTCTATGGATCATAAGGTAAATAAAGATTGTTCTATGCTATGGATATGCTACCATAAAACATTGATGGTCTTTCTGGTGCGTAGACTTAATATGTCTATGTTCTGGTGACAGAAAGATTGCTTTTTCATCAATCAAATTCCGTAATCAACCTTTTTTTTCAGGAACCAACCGAATATTTCATATTTACGGAATGGAAAACCGGCAACCGAAATAACCAAGTTGATTTGCATATCCTTCATAAACTTGACACTATTAACATGAAATCAGGAATCCCAATACAATTTCAGCCTAACAAAAATACTTGGAAGGAATTATCTTGTTTGAGGAGCTGAAGCATCTTTTACGGATATTTATAAATAACGCGACCCTTATCATGTCGAATTTTTCCTGAAATTCCCGTTACCCAGTCATAGTAAATTTGTGAAAAAAATTGTGGGTCAACTTGGGCCGGAGTCGTCTATTGTACACAGTTTTAAGAGTCACCAGTGAGGAGGCTACATCAATTTCATGTCATTTCCCTGATTGCTTGATCCATTGAGATACCTTATAAAAAGTTTGAACACTATCTGACGGTCTGCATTGTCGCTAGGATGATGTCATATTTACGCGTCTGTCAGGTATCATGTCAACAACAAGTCGCTTAGTCTTTTCCTTCGGAAGTTAAAGCACATACTGTTATGAATCGAACTGTTGTTTGATTATGAATAATTTTGAATTTTTAACAGGATCCAATAACAATAGATATGAATTTTGAATTTGATTTAAATTTTGCGCGGCTTTCTGTCTCTTTCTCAGGGTGGATTCTATGACGTGAAATAATAGTTTATATAATTTCGAATAATAATATTTAATGAAATAATTTTAAGGAAATTGATTTAAATGCCAAACTTACTAACTACCTAACTCAAATAATTAAATTAAATTTTAAAAACTTATAATAATGTCCTTTTAGTCTCACATACGGTGTTTTTAGTCTATGTCACTTTATTACTTGATGTTCCTCTGTGGTTCGCGTTTTCTGTATAACCTCCAAAGTTCGCCGTGTTTATTTACTGCGCAATGTGCAAGTTCTGAAGGTTGAACTTGGCTCGAATTTTACTTGTTTGGATTTGATAACTGCTGGATTTTATTTTCTGGTGAGTTTATCTTGGATTTTCTTCAATATTCCATGTATTAACTTCTATTATTCTTCCAGGATGCCAGTCACTTTGATTATATTTTGGTTTACTTTCGGTTTCTGACTGGAATCTTACGATGTTTCGAGAATTTTAACGAGGAGCAGCTACAGTCTTGATGATGGTTGAAAATGGACTAAATTCTCTGTGCTCGAGCTTAGGTAATTATATAACCTTTTCGGAATTTTCTTCAATATCTTAGTAGCCTTGCATTTAAAGATGTCTTCCAAAAATGATGCTTTCGCAGTTGTCTCCTAACAGGTAAGTTTTCCTTCTTCGAACCTGGTCTAGAAAATTCGGCCGTATTTTTCTCCGTATTTTGATGTGCCTTTTGCCTATATTCTAAATCTCTAATATATAAAATTTTTCAAATTTTATGCCTAAATGTACAATTTTCTAAGTTCACAATTTCATTTGCCTAGTATTCATGAATTTCTACTCACAATCGCCAAAAATTGCTTTCATTATATTGAATAAACCCTATTTCTGAAATATAGCTGCAATTTTGTTCCTTCGGAAACGTGATAATTACATTATGTGAAACTTATGGGTCGAGACATAACTTCTATCCTAAATTAATATTTTCATTGAAATTCTACATCTTATTTCTACTTGTGATTGCTAGTTCTGTTCAATTCAAACCTATCATAATAATTTTCAACAGAATATTACTTAAATTCCTCATAATTTCCTACTTTTTGGCTAGATAAGGCAATTTTATAAAATTCAAGGTATTGATACAAATTTATATACTTTCAGATCATGAGAAGCCTGTTGAGAAAAATAATTTGGAAGTATTATGTGCTCTGAATAACCTATTGAAATACTGGAATGAATTCTCTGGATTTGTTACTGGATCGTGATTGATTTGGACATTTCTTATATTTTATGATAGAATTTACTATGTTTGAGGCCTGGAATTAACTTAATTGTATATTATGATAATAAATGATTGAATATATGCATTTGTGTTCATTGGTAAGTTATTTTTTTATTTTTCTTAAATACCGATTTAGAAAAAACCATAAGAATACGTTCGGACGGACAGAATTGACTTTGACCACGAATTCTTCTTCAGGGAGGTCAACCCAACCGTTTAAACCATTTTCGGCTCAAAATTCGAAATTTACACACCTCGTGACGAAATGATAACGCGCTGTCCATAGAACAAGCGCGTGAAAAGTAATGAGTCATCTCATGCGACTGGAAATAAAATCCGATTTTATAACTTCCAGTAACGCATCACTTGGATTTATAAACATTTCACAGATATTCCGAGAAAATGCATCTGAAATTGCCTCGGCTTCCGGTCGATCCAATCTTACGCGATGAGTGGGAAGTTGACAGCAGACCCTCAATTTTTTTTATTGCCTGAACGTGATGGTTAATGGATCTGATGAACCTTTCCTGTCTTTCAAACAAGATTTCTGGGTCATACCAGTGATAAACTTGGTACTCGAAATACAAGAGTTACATTTCATCTATACGGATCGATCTATATTTTTGCCCAATATCGAAACGGACATGCAAATATCGCGATCTACGTGAATGCCAATTTACATCAGATGAGCGAATGCTCAATCTCATCATCAACATTCTACGAAATGTATCTAGTGTGAACAAACAGAGCATTCTTTCGTCGTTCTATCTGCGTTCGTGAAGATTATATGGAATAGGAAATGGTTTAACGGAGAAGAAAGAGCTCCAGTAATAATAAATTGAGATAATCACAAGGACAAATATCCGTCGATAAATCAACAAATATTCCCCCTTGATCAGAGCTAATCATCCAATCAACCAAAACATCTACACCGAAGAAGCGGATCCAAGGAGAATGACCACAGCTGTTTCACAGTTGTTACTGATCTTCAGATCAACTTACCTTGGATAAAACCGCAGGCTGAGGGAATCTCGATACTTGTCACCTTTCAGATGGACCGCTGCAGTTTAAAAACGTACAGCGCGCCATCTTCTGGGAGCATCTTGCTAATCCCACCCTCGAGTGCAGAATACTTTAATCGATATGCATGACGTTCCTCCTTTAGTCGCCTCATGGTCGCTGTATCTGCGATATTGCAGTTTTACAAACACCATCACGACATGGAAACGCTCGGTTCATGTGGATTCCCACAAGACGAAAACGTCCAACATCTAACAATGATAGGAATTGGTTTAACGGAGAAGAAAGAGCTCCAGTAATAATTCGTAAGATGCTCCCAGAAGATGGCGCGCTGTACGTTGTTAAACTGCAGCGGTCCATCTGAAAGGTGACAAGTATCGAGATTTCCACTGCGGTTTTATTCACGGTAAGTTGACCTGACGATCAGTAATAACTGTGAAACAGCTACAGTCATTCTCCTTGGATCCGCTTCATCGGTGTAGATGTTTTGGTTGATTGGATGATTAGCTCTGATCAAGGTGGAATATTTGTTGATTTATCAATGGATATTTGTCCTTGAGACTGTGTTAATTTATTATTTGGAATATTCTGAGAATGCTCGATCACTTGATGTGAAAGGCACTAGAACGCATGAACGATTGCTAAGGGAGGTTTTGAACCAAAAGGGCAAAGAACAAGAACTAGAACAAGAACATTCTTGTTGATCCTTCAGTGTAAATGAAAACTCGTTCTCAGCGTTTACACCTGAGGATCACCGAGCAAGAACAAGAACTAAGAATTAGGATTCTCGCACATCTGATTTTAACATCTAGATAGATATTTAAATCAGCCGTACGAATGCTCATTCATGTAAATTTAAGAAGATAACTGCGTTTGCGAAGTTCATCGAGCACACGCGTGTTTTGTCATGAAACTCATTTCTGGTTAAATGGCTTCAAAAATGTAAATGAACAAAATTGCCATATTTTGATCAGAGTCAATACTCAAGCCATTAACGAATCCATGAAAATTGATCGCTTGGAGCGGTTCACATGCTGGCGGCATCATCGGTCCATATTTCTTTCGAAATGAGGAACGAGCTACGGTCGCGGTGAATGGCGAGCGTTATCGAGTGATGCTCACAGAATTTTTGTTTCCAATAATCAATCAGCTAAACATCGATGACATTGGATTCCAACAAGACTTGCCATAAAGCGCGCTCAACAATTTATTGCAAAATCACTTCGATGACAACTTCATTTGCAGAAGTGGTGCTGTGAATTTGCCCCCTCGTTCGTGCGACTTAAAGCCTCTCGATTACCTTTCATCAGGCTATGTGAAGTAATTTTTTTATGCCAACTAACCAATAACTCTAAAAGCGATGTAATCCAATATTGACGCCAGATTAATTGGAAACAGTAGTGAAAAATCTATATCTGACTCTTTCATCAGACAGTAAAGAGAAAATTTGAAGAATTACGAAATTACTGATAGAAAATAATTTCGCAAATTTTCTGTTTATTGTCTGATAAAAGAGGCAGATGAAGACTCTGAAACGTTACAGTCCACTGCCCTTGACGGGTAGTTTGAAACCCTCAATCCGCAAGGGCGTTGTCTATAAAGAATATCTTTCATTTAATTGAAGAAAACCTAAAAAACACCTGGAAATAATGAAAATCATCCCAAAATATCCTTTAAACGATAAAATAGGCAGGTCATAATGACAGTATACAAGATGGTATGAAGTCAAACTCCTCCAGCAACAACAAAGCGAGTAATAATCGATCTATCCTGATATTGTCGATAAATAATGTTATGCAATGTTTCTGGTCAACCATGACTAATACATGACTGCTTGATGATTATCAAATATTCCCCAAGAATCGAATTCGAGTTCTTGCGATGGCATCAATTCACATCTGTGACGTCAAAACTATAATGAATGCGTCACCTTCGGCTTACCTGAGGATGAAACTTGAAAATGCTTGATAAACAAGAAATAATCATGACTGTTTCTGAATTATGGGAAAAGAATGATGATCATCTTGGTGAAATCCTTCGAAAATACTGGATGTTACATTGAAAGTTATTCGCGTCAACCCTTACCACTTGAATTTGAATAGGGAAAGCGAATCGTGCGATATGTTGTTGAAAATAATTATAACCATACTAAACTGAAATTTGGTACACTGCTGAGTAAGATGAAGCTCGAAGTATGAGCAAATTTTTTTGCAAATATAGTACATAGTTTCCGAAATAAAAAGTGTTCGAAAAAAATTTGGTAGAAATTTTTTTTATTCAGTGACGATACGATTTTGCGAGTTGCGTGTTGCGTGTCGTTATGCATCAACTACCTGCCAAGTTTCAATCAAATCGCATAGGTACTTCTTGTGAAATTGAGGAAATATCCACGAAATTTCAAATTACTATAACTCCGAAGCCGTTCGGCTGATTTTGCCCATTAACGAACTCGAAGTTTGCATTTATAGACTCCATTCACTTTTATAAACTAACTATCCTGGTTGGCCATCAGATTCTGACACATTTCACCGTGTATATTTTGAAAATGTTAGGTTATAGTCATTTTCCTGTCAGATAACTACACAACATTGTCCTCTCTACATAGAGGTAGTGGTATTCACTTATTTTTCAAAATGTGAATTCACTTTGGAAAAATAATGAATATGAGAAAATATTTTGTGAATTCAATCATTCCAAAGACCTGGCGAATGTTGATGAAACTTTTTTCTTTGTTAATACTGAAAATATTTCACGTATATAAAGATGGTTGGAAGATTCAGTTATGCTATTTTCATGTACGGAACTTAAGAATAGAGTGTTGAAATTTTGCTCAAAAAAAATGGATAGAGTGGTCCATTACTTTGTGATAGTTCTTTCGAAAAAAAAATAAAAGTATTCGAATAGCCCTGCAGTAAAACTCCTAAACGAACAGACGGACCTTTGGAATTTCCCACTTTTCCAAGTTCTCAAGAAGTAAGCCTACGGAAGCAATTTAAATACCTTTTTGCACAACTTGACATACTCCAGAATGAGAATGTTGAATAGCTTGTGATGAATTACCGATTCGAAATTATCAGGGTTACTATCAGAAAAATTTAGAAAAGCACTGACGTGAAGTCGGCAGCTTTTACGCGCTTGTTCACATTGCGAAATGGTGACTTGGAAATTTCAGTGAAATTTTAATGAAATATAAAAATTAAAAAAAAAAAAAAATTTCGAATTTTTCCATGGATAATTCTCTTTCTTGACACTGTTCATCTTCCAACCAAGTTTTATTTCGATCAGATAAATATTTTTCGTGTTTATGAAAAATCAAAATTTCAAATGGCTATAGCACAAAAACCCTTCGGCAGATTTGGCCCATTAACGAACTTAACCGAGATATTCAGGATCTCAACCTAACTTGAAAATTTCAAGACTCTAGGTCTTTTCTTTCGAGAGTTACAGCGCACACGGCCGGCCGGATGGACAGAATCAATTTTGGCCACCGATTCTTCATCAGTGAGTCCAACCTAGCCGTTTGAGACCAATTCGGCTCAAAATTCGAAAATTACAGGCATCGTGACGAAATAACGTTCCCCAGAACAACCGCGTATAGAGCAGTCTTCAATTCTACGTAGCACTTCCTGATACTTTGTCTCTGCTTCTTCGAAACTACCTTCGGCATTTTTACTTTCCAAGCGTGATGATTATGTTGATATTGAGAGTAGAAATTGGCATTGGCATTTGGGAACGTCTCAGAGAATTATTTTGACATTGCCGATGTTTCACGAATACCAACCTGCGTCAGTTTTAAGTAAGAAATCTTGATGTACCTAAATCATGGCCAACCGGGATAGTTTATAAAAGTTAATGGAGTATACGCAACCTACCCTGAATGTTCCAAGTCGCTAACTCGTTCCTTTCAAACGTTGTCGTGGCCGGACAAAATCGATTTTGAACAATCTAATCGTTAAAGACTATTTTCGGCTCAATTTCCGACAATCACAGAACGAGCGCGTAAAAAAGTCTAACGGATTCCTGTATTCTCAAGAACCCTCGAAAACTGGTTAAGAAATTACCGGAACCGCGCTCCTTCATCGTAACGCGATACATCCAATTACCTAAGCGACATTTTAAGTCTGTCATCGATAATCATGATCAATTAGCGGCGGAATCGATCAACGTATCAAAACCAGTAAATAATTTTTTTAAGTGACTCAAACTTGAAATCATCCAAGTGCACCAAGTTGAAGCTGATGAATGAAACACGGATGTGAGGGAATTAGAAGATCGATGAAGGAAATATTTTTAATGGACTCATTGATGAAAGACGTCTAAAAATAGGTGATTGAAAAATGCATGAATTACTCCGAAGTCGATGGAGTAAAAAGAACGCTCTCTCTCTCTCTCTCTCGTTCCTGCGGTGGGAACTTGTGAACGAACGCGATCAGAATAACAGAAGGAGTAGGGATGCTCAGGGATGCCAGATTTCACGATAATTCGTGAGATTGAACGATTTTGGTTACGATTTCACGATCTCGCAAATGAGGAAACCATTCTCACGATTTTTGAACAAATTACATTTGAATAAATGACCGCATTAGCATTAAATCAAAGCAGCTAAATCTCTGAATAAAGAACAACAGGAAGGAGCTTAATGACTCTCATCGGGGGCCCGGAATGGAGGTTGCATATGGCCGACTTCCGTTTCACTTTGAAGAGAGAACAACTTGATCCGAGACTTCTTTGTCCTTTGTACACGAATTATTGAGTTTACGGTCGGCCTATCGGCCGGATAGTAATCACAATATCTCCCTAAAGAAATAACTAAGAAACTCGATATTTAAGAGAAGGTTTGGACCTCAACTACGAAGGCCGAATTCGTGAATGGGTAAAATCCACTCAATGATTCCGCAGATATACCCATTCAGAATTTTATTTTCCCAATATTTCCAAAAATACAGATGAGATAGAATTGAAATCCAGTACTTACAGTTCGAAGGTTCATAGAGAAGGTAATGAGTATAATATAACAAGAAGATCACAGAATATTGAATATGTTGAATATGAATTTTTTTTTCAAACTGTTCTAATAACACGATCATCACGAAATGTACAAAGTTGTGTTTCAGCATCTTCGAATTAGGTGCGAAGTTTCATCGTGATTGAATCCGTATTTCTTGAGTTATAACGAAAAAAACAATGATATCGAGAAGAAAACTACGAAATTTCATATATTTTTTCCCAATATCTCCAAGACTAATAACCGTATCGGATGAAAATTTGACACACTGCAGTGGAATGTGAAGCTGAGAGTTTGCGCTGAATTTTTTTTCGAATGTGATGAACACTTCGCGAAAAAAAAAATTTATTTCGAAAAAATTAAAAAAAAAACGCATAATGTCAACTCTGAGCAATATTCTGATAACTGTGATGAGTTATGCGTGACCTTTGATATAACGGTTGTTGGTCACATCTTAGTATTATTTGGTGGTCAATTCAATTGTTTTGTAGAATTCCGGAAAAAAAATTCCACAATGGCGGAAAACCTAAAAAATTGGATTTTTTTTTTTTTCGATTGCCAAATTGGAAAGCATTTATTCAATGAACTCAATTTTCTAAGGTTTTCTGTGAAAAAATTTTTCCAAAATTCAAATTCAACTTTTTTTTTACGTCTTCAGTGAGATAAAAATTTCACTCAAAGTTATTGCAAGCATTCAAGGTTTAACTTACCTTTATTCTGAACACTACTGTGAAAACAGAATGAAAAAATATCCATTGGTTTTCATTTTATAGCCTTCCAAAGACTCCGTCCGGAGTACTTAATAATTTTTATTCAAGGAACTGGTGGCCCCACGGATGCCAAAATTATGCTAATAGGCCTCCAGAGTGACCTGGATTGAAATATGAATTTATCCAGAAAAAAAAATATTTCCAAAAATCTAGGAATCGAACTCTCTCCGGATTCGGAAAATAGGGTCAAATTCGATGAACTACCGTTGCCTGGTAACGGACGTCATTCTAATCAGAATAAATCCAATTTATACGCGTCCCTATTCTCCGTAAGTGGAGTGAGTTCGAATCCCATCAAAGTTTTTTTGTAAAAAAATTTTTTTTTTGATAAATTCATATTTCTATCCAGGTCATTCTAGGGGCCTATTAGCACAATTTTGGCATCCGTAGGGCAACCAGTTTCTTAAATGAAAAATATTTAAGTACTCCGAGCGGAATCTTTGGCAGGCTATAAATTAAAAACAAATGGATATTTTTTTATTCTGTTTTCACAGCAGTATTCAGAATAAAGGTTAGTTCAATCTTGAAAGATTTCAACAGTTTTGAGTGAAATTTTTTTTTCACTGAAGACGTGTAAAAAAAAGTTGAATTTGAATTTTGGAAAAATTTTTTCACAGAATTTGGCCATCGAAAACAAAAAATTCCAATTTTTTAGGTTTTCCGCTATTTTGGAATTTTTTTCCAGAATTCTTCACAACAATTGAATTGACCACCAAAAAATACTAAGATGTGACCAAGAACTGTTATTTCAGAGTTCACACATAAATTATCAGAATATTGCTCAAAGTTGACATTAAACACCCTGATGTATCTCGCTTGTGCTTCGAAAACGGGGTATATGTCATAAGGCAAAAATGACTTTCCCGATGTCATCCATACGGCTATATATGTTTGACCAGTTTATGGTGAAACACCCTGTATATCTTTGCGCCCTGAAAGAAACTCGAAAGAAGTTCAAATTTTAACACCCTGTATCTCGAAAAAGAAACATTTGCGATCCCATGTTTATGGAACCTTTTTCGTTAAAGTTATGCAAGACATCTCCACTTTTCGTTTGCACCTACAATTCAACCTAAATATCCCTGATGAAATGTGATGAATTCAAAGGTGACAAATCTGTAATTTTTTTTTAAAACAATAATCCAGAAGGCCGGTTACTGAACTCACGAGGCATGAGAAGTTGGAACTAATAATCGATCTCGTTTTTAGAGAGTTCAATTGTTATCGCAGTCCATTCAACAGCGACTATGTGTTACAAGATTTAAGTACACGAATGTCTTTTGTTTCCATGGAACATTGACGAGAAAACAGTTTTCACATCCGTTTTTTTTATTCACATGTGATTCCTCTATTTGAATACGAAGTGTCGGTAGCTGATGGTATCATAATTTGTGATAGTTAAAAGAACCACACCAATAGGTCTCTTGCATGTAACACGAATTATCATATTTGCATGTTTTTCTCATTCTATATCGATACAAAATCATAATGTATGATATCTCACACTCCAACAATTCGCGAATTTCGAATAATTCGGTATTAAAAATCGTCAAATCGGGACGCAAAACCAAAGTGGGTGAAACGCGGTAGTTCGCCTCCTACGTCACTCGTTATTCCACGATGCCCCGATCGATACAGCTCGACGCTGTCTATTGGCTTGCTAGACAGAAAAGTATACGAGGAGAGGAAGAGAGTCGATATATCTCCATACGTCACGGAAACCGCGAAGCTTCGTCCGTTTAAACAACCGACATGCGGAGCCAAATTTAAAATGGCATTTTCTCGTTAAACATTTAAATTTTTGATGGCGGATAAAGTTTTTCAGTGGTCTTATGGATAGAATATTTGATTCCAATGATAAAAAAAATTCATGCAAGAGACCTATTGTTCTTTTCAGTCGACATAAAATTTCCTGATCACATAGAAATGGGAATTTATACGGATCGTAATGAAAGAAAAATTCTAGAAATGTGCTGAAATTTCGAGGTTAATTTCTCGATATCTCTTGAAATACTGATTCGATCAGTTTATTGGTAGATAATTTTGGGATACCAACGCGCAACTTACTGCGTAATTTTGTATGGGTCTAGTTGTTAGAAAATTCTAAAAAGATGTTTTTCGGAATTTTTCTAAATTTTTGTTGAAATTTTTTCTCTCCGAAACTATTGATTAGATTTCAATGAAATTTGGCACGAACCCTAAATTCCTTATTCAACAACAATCAGGTCGATTCTGTTTGCAAATAGCAATATTGCTATGAAGAAGATATGGCTATCATAACAAGATTGGAATTATTGGTATTCTGATCAACCATTTTGAGCAATATGATCTGTCACTTTAACAAGAATCTTGCTATCAACCTTGCTATCTTAGCAACCTCAAAATAGTACTTGCTATGCTTCATAACAAGAAAGTTTAGAAAAGGAATCTCTCAGAGATCCATTTGTTTCAGTATTATTTCTTCCAAGAATTCGAAAATATTGAAGATAGGGAAGAATGTGCTAATAGAAATGTGTTGAAGGTTCTCTGGAATATTTAATTTTAAGGATTCTTAGACTAAAACACCGGCATAGTAAGCAACAGCTGACCTGATAATTCTAATGGTCTCAACAACAGCCATCCCTTTGAATTCCAAACGGAAAAGTTCATCGAATTTCGAATTATTATCGCCTGCATAAAATTGCATTTGATTTCTGGAAACCAAAATTCTATCGGTATCCAGTAAATAGGTCAATTTGACTTTAATTGGTTTTTCTGTTTCATAACATTTTCGAATAAGTCGATGTTTACATGAATAAAAAAGTATATGCAAATGGAAATGTGTTCAAGGTTCTCTAGAATATTATTTAATTTCAAGGAAAATTCTCAGACTAAGATAGAGGCATAGGCAACAGCTGAGATGATTATTCTAATCATCTCAACAACAGCAATCCCTTTGAAGTGCCAACGAAAAAGTTTATCGAATTTCGAATTATTAACGCCTGAACAAAATTGCTGCATTCGATTTCTGATAACCAATATTTATTGGTATCCAGGAAATTGGTTATTGGTCAATTTGACTCGTTTCGTTTACTAACTTTGAATAAAAAGGTTCTTTATTCAAAGTTTCCTAACATTTTTTATGTCGATGTTTACATGAATAAAGAAAGCCGTAGATACAGATACAGGTTATGTGTGCGAAACCATAAAGAAAACTCACGAATTAGGGTTATTTTCTTCTTCCTTGTAGTTCTAAAGTCACAAAATACAGTGTTGTCAGCTCTAAAATCACCAATTATGGAAGTCTATGATAGCAATATTGTTATGACAAAATTCATAACAAACATTGCTATAACACTCGAAACAGAATACGTAACATCATGGCAATATTGCTATGAATTAGAAAGATAGCAATATGACTAGAATAGCAAGGTTCATAGCAATACGCAAACAGAATCGACCTGAATGTTTCAAAGTTCAATTCGATTCGATATTTACTTTTGGAGATGTAAAGAAAAAATATGCCAAGTTTCGTTGTTATTCGGAATTTCAACGTTATTTCAGCAATATCTCAAGAAGTACGAATGCAATCAGATTGAAACTTTGCAATCACGTGAAGAATACCAACGCGCAAATAGGTGCAATATTTCGAATTGATCTAGTACGTAGAATTTGAACGAGCGCGTAAAAGCCCCTGGCCACAAGTCATTGCTTTTTGCGCGCATGTTCTGGGGAGCAGCGTGCTATCATTTTGTACAAATGTCTGTAATTTTCGATGATTGAGCCGAAAATGATCTCAAACTACTAGTTTGGACTCACTGATGACGAATCAGGTGTCAAAATCGATTCTGTCCGGCCGGACGGTCGTCCTTAGACACGATTACGATCATACGGAGAATCCTATCGACCTGAAACTTTCAGGATAGGTTGCATATCAGAATGTGACGGTTGAGTTCGTTAATGGGCAAAATTAGCCAAACGGTGCCGGAGTTAGAGCCTTTTAAAGTTGAGACGTTATTTTGGTGATGATTCGGGAACTACTAGAAAGACTGGATCGAAACTTGGCAGTTAGTTGGAAGTAACGCGCAGCTTCTTGCGAATTTTTTTTTCAAAATTTTTAAGGAAAAAAATTTTTTTTCGGAAAACATTCTCATATTTGAAAAAAAATCAGCTCCATATTTCACAGGAGCGTACCAATTTCAGTTCGATACGATAATAATTTCCGGGGATATTCGAAAGAAACCTAGAAAAACACTGACGTGAAGTCAACAGCTTTCACGCGCTTGTTCACATTGCGAAATGTTGAAATTTTAATGAAATATAAAAATTTCCAAGAAAAAAAAACTTGTTCGAATTTTTCCATGGATAGTAATTCTTCTTATTGACACTGTTCATCTTCCAACCAAGTTTCATTTTGATCAGATAAATATTTGTCGAGTTATTGAAAAATCAACATTTCAAATGGCTGTAGCACAAAAATCATTCGGCAGATTTGGCCCATTAACCAACTTAACCGAGATATTCAGGATCTTAACCTAACCTGAGAATTTTAAGACTCTAGGTCTTTTATTTCGAGAGTTACAGCGCACACGGCCGTACGGACGGAATCAATTTTGACCACGGATTCTTCATCAGTGAGTACAACTTAGTCGTTTGAGACCAATTTCGACTCAAAATTCAAAAATTACAGACATCGTGACGAAATGATACCGCGCTGTTCCCCAGAGCAAGCGCGTAAAAATGCGTCAAATTTTGTTTATTTTGTTGTTTTTTCCTCGTTTTTTTCTAGATGTCGTTGTCTATTTCGGAATAACTCGAAGTATACTTATTCAATCATAATGAAACTAGGTTTGAAATAGATGATGGACACTTTTGGCAAAATTTCATGATGATCGTGTTATTAGAACAATTTGAAAAATAAATTTCAAATTATTTTTTATTCAAATATTCAATATTCTGTGATCTTCTGATCATATGCAGTAATTTTCATGAAAAACCCTTAGAACATCACATTCAAACATATAATTTCAATATTATATTTAAAAAAAAATGTTTGATCACCTAAAACTGAAAAATATAAATGGGGATTTGCATTTAAAGGGATTTGTCTTGAGTGCACGATATGACAACGTCGAATTCAGCTTTCTCGGAAGGAAAGGACGTCAAATGTGTTACTTTGCTTAGGAAAACAGAGATAGCTATACTTCGATCTGGTTAGAGTAGAAGACAACGACCAAGGAATAGAAAAAGGAGAGCACAGACTGTCATACTGTCATATTACTGACAAATCGCAAACGGAAATTGTTTGGTTATATTGACAAAGAACCACAGAATAGGAATGAATATTTTATTATTCTATAGCAGAAAAAGCTATTCTTCTAAACACCGTTGTCACTTCGTGCATGCCAGGCAAATCCCAAACCCCAATTTTGAAATCTGATTTTGAATACTTTCTGAAGGTAATTTGGGAAAATGATGAATCAAACCCATAATAAGTATGTTCAAATTTGCATTCGAAGTAATAACCCAACATCAGGAAAAACCCCCATTCTGTATGAACTGTCGAACTGTAATTTTTCGATAAATTACTGGATTTTAATTCGAAATAATCTGTATTTTTGGAAATACTGGGAAAATAAAATTTCGAATGAGAATATCTGCGGAATCATTGGCTGGATTTTACCCATTCACGAATTCGGCCTTCGTAATCAAGGTCCAAACCTACTCTACAAATATGGAGTTTTAAATTCAAAAAAGTCTACTTGTTAAAGGCTATTGATACAACAATTAAATACAGATTTTTCTGTATTAACCTTTACATAATAATATCTTTCGATATTGATTTGATATCTTTCGATATACTTTTATGTCGTCGACGAACTACGTCTTCAATGACAAAATTATTATATCAACTGGCATATAATGATCAAAGTAAAAAACCTTAGAAAAGGGTAAAAAAATGAAATACAACCTAAAAACAATACTAGACACAGTGTTTCATCTTCTATCTTTCGATTTAGAATCATCAGTAGCATTTATTCTATATTATATATCAAAAACTTACCACGTGTTTCAAACCACATTTCACATCAACGGAAATAACCAGATTTAAGTCCATTTGAAACACGTGGTAAGTTTTTGATATATAATATAGAATAAATGCTACTGATGATTCTAAATCGAAAGATAGAAGATGAAACACTGTGTCTAGTATTGTTTTTAGGTTGTATTTCATTTTTTTACCCTTTTCTAAGGTTTTTTACTTTGATCATTATATGCCAGTTGATATAATAATTTTGTCATTGAAGACGTAGTTCGTCGACGACATAAAAGTATATCGAAAGATATCAAATCAATATCGAAAGATATTATTATGTAAAGGTTAATACAGAAAAATCTGTATTTAATTGTTGTATCAATAGCCTTTAACAAGTAGACTTTTTTGAATTTAATATTTGAATGAAAACTTATAGTTTTCAAAGGTCAATATCAACTGTCATTTAATTTTTGAAGTTATAAAGATTTTGGAAAATGTTTTTTTACTGCATTTCATTTGTCAAGGAAAAAAGAAGTTTTAAGTAAAATCTGTGGCATTATTGTTTTCTATGCACAATTCTAACAAGCATGCGTATGGACTTAAATCTGGTTATTTCCGTTGATGTGAAATGTGGTTTGAAACACGTGGTAAGTTTTTGATATATAATATAGAATAAATGCTACTGATGATTCTAAATCGAAAGATAGAAGATGAAACACTGTGTCTAGTATTGTTTTTAGGTTGTATTTCATTTTTTTACCCTTTTCTAAGGTTTTTTACTTTGATCATTATATGCCAGTTGATATAATAATTTTGTCATTGAAGACGTAGTTCGTCGACGACATAAAAGTATATCGAAAGATATCAAATCAATATCGAAAGATATTATTATGTAAAGGTTAATACAGAAAAATCTGTATTTAAATATGGAGTTACTAAGATGTTTCTTACACAATAAAATAAACACAATAACTTCCGGTAGAAACGACTTAGAAATTCGATATTTGTAGAGTAGGTTTGGAGCTTAATTACGAAAGTCGAATTCGTGAATGGTTGAAATCCGCCCAATGATTCCGTAGATATACGCATTTAAAATTTTATTTTCCACATATTTCCAAAAATACATATTAGATCGAATTCAAATCCAGTAATTTATCGAGAAATACCTAGAAAAGCACTGCCGTGAAGGCAACAGCAGGTTCCAATTCGTTGCCAAAGCAGTCATCTCCATTGAACATGCGCGCAAAAGCTGCGACCTTCACGGCAGTGCTTTTCTAGGTTTTTTAAAATGTTCTTATCATGTAGTTGATTTCAATTATATCGAGTTCGTATTTTTAGAACATAGGTATAGAACGAAAACGAAACATGTCGAATACATATGCAGAAACTGAATTACCCTCAATATCCAGTCCATTCATGTTTGTTTTCAAGCACGCCCATGCTCGCGCGTACCGAACAGGAAACGCTCTGGGAAATTGTGGAAAACGGAAGTAAAACAAACGGAGGTGGGTTCGAACCTATATTCTAATTATATTTCGGTTGTCGAGGTGGAAATGTAAACAGAAATTTCCGAGCCAATTATGAAAATACCTGCGAACGGGGAGAGCACATCGGGACCAATTAAAACTTTTCAAAGCTACAGCAGGGTCGGACTCAGACACTCTAATAGGAAAGTATTATCTATTCACTTTCATTAAGTCTGTCGGTAGGCTATGAATGAATGACACATTCTAGTATACACAGGGTGACTCTTCAAGTTTTACATCAATTTCAAACATAGATTCCTCTGAGCAAATAAAAAACCCTTTTCCTTTGCCATTTTTCCAGATTAGGCTCACGTAAAAGTTATAAGCATTAAAATTTTTCTCAATCTCGATATTCTTGAGATAATTGATTTCATTCCACTATAAAATTATACACAATTACATCCTCGCCCACTCTCATATTTAAAACTACATAATTATTCTTATTTTCATCGAACCTATACATGAATTATATGAAATCAATAAATTAACCTAAACACATTAATTGAACTCTATGGAAAGTCAGGTTCATAGACATGAAGACCTAGCCTCCATATCTGTGGTCTGCTCACGAAATAGCATAGACCTAATATAAGTACATCAGATCTATGCGAAATAGATAAATATTTCTGTGCATTCTATGGTTCGGATAAGTGTAGACGGAACTTAATTTGCCGCGTTTACTAGCTCAGGGACGGATCCATAAAAATGAGATAATTTCTCCAATTGTTATCAGATTTAATAATATTCAACGTTGAATATCTCCAAAACGGTTCAAGGAAAAATTATACAGAATAATTAAGTATTCCAATAATAATAATTCTCATTATGACATAAGATAAACTTCATCTGCAATCTTCATGCTAATTTCATATAGTTTTATGAATAGATGAGTCTATAACTCGAAAACTATTTGAAGTAGGATGAAAGTGATTACTGAAGAATATGTCATTTTTATAGAAAACTTCACACCAAAATTCATCTCAATCAGAATCACCATATCAAAGCTAAAAAAGAAAAACTGATTTTTTTTGGAAATTTTAACAGCCTGTATCTTTTTACTGGAGCCGAATCTGGAAAAATGGTAAATGGAAAAAGTGTTTTATTTGGTGAGAGGAATCTACGGTTGAAATTAATGTACCACTTAAAGACTCACCCTGTAAAGTGGTCTGTGAGTAACTGTACATCGTTTGGTGGTAAATAGATGGTACCGTGGGAAGCCAGAAAACAACAATTAAATATGGGCTTCAGCAAGGGCTTAAGTCATTCGTTTCTGAGATACAGGGTGATTAATTGATTTAGGCAGAAACTGACGGCTCAATTAAGAAGGTCGAATTCGTGAATGGGTAAAATCCTCCCAATGGTTCCGTAGATACACCTCTTCAAAATTTTATTTTCTCAATATTTCCAAAAACACAGATTAGATCGAATTGAAGTCCAGTATGTACTTTATGAAAAAAACCTAGAAAAGCACTGACGTGAAGTCAGCAGCTTTTAAGCGCATGTTCACTTATGCTCACATTATCACGATATAAATTGGATAACATGCGCGCTAAAGCTGCTGACTTCAGGTTAGTGCTTTACTAGGTTTTTTTCGATGAAGTAATGGATTTCAATTCGATCTAATCTGTATTTTTGGAAATATTGGGAGAATAACATTCTGAATGGGTATATCTACGGAACCATTTGGCGGATTTTACCCATTCACGAATACGCCCTTCGTAATTAAGCCCCTAACCTAGTCTACAAATATCGAGTTTCCAAGTCGTTTCTTCTGGGAGTAATTGTCAAATATCGAGTTTCCAAGTCGTGTCTTCTGGGAGTAATTGTGTTTGCAGTCAGGCGAATTCGTGAATGTATAAAATCCACTCAATGATTTCGCAGATACACCCAATCAAAAATTATTTTCCCAACATTCCCTAGAATACGGATTAGATCGAATAGACGACTTCAGCCAAGTTGTCACCCTACAAATTCCTTCACAAATTTACTCTCGCTGGGGTATTTCAGGACAAATTCGACATGATAAGGTTCGCGTTATTCATAAATATCCGTAAAAGATGCCTCGGCTCCTCAAACAAGATGATTCCTTCCAAATATAGGTTTTTGTTAGGCTGAAATTTAAGTTGGGATTCCTGATTTCATGTTAATGGTGTCAAATTTATATAGGATATGTCCTGCGAATCAACTTGGTT
The DNA here is from genome assembly GCA_958510865.1 of Myrrha octodecimguttata. NCBI lineage: Eukaryota > Metazoa > Arthropoda > Insecta > Coleoptera > Coccinellidae > Myrrha > Myrrha octodecimguttata. The sequence continues at coordinate 72,379,931 of OY294057.1, forward strand.
ATTTCGGTTACCGGTTTACCTTTACATAAATATGAAATATTCGGATGGTTCCTGAAAAAAAGGTTGATTACGGAATTTGATTGATGAAAAAACGTTCTTTATGTCACCAGAACGACAGTCAATGTTTTATGGTGATATATCCATAGCATAGAACAGTCTTTATTTACTTTATGATCCATAGAATATAAAAGAGACAACAATCAGCAATGGAAAAATTACTAGGTATGGTCCATGATGTAAAAAACATGAACCGATTTCAAGCTATGGACCAAAATCTCCAGTTATAGTAACGGTTATTCACATTGACAGATTATCCTTCTGCGTATATGTCACTTTAGATAACCGTAACTATAACCAGAGCTTTTGGTCCATCGCTTGAAATTGATAATGGTGTGCTCATCCGAAAAATGAGTGACGTCAGCAAGATTAGGAATACAAAGAGTTGTATTCTTTGTATTTTAATCTTGCTGACGTCACTGATTTTTCAGATGAGCTCATCATGTTTTTTACATCATGGTATGGTATATGGATCATAAGAGGTTCTTTCGTTTGCAAATAAAGTGTAGCACTTTCCTGCACTCAGTGTAGATATACTATAGAATAGCTACACCGAGTGCAGGAAAGTGCTACACTTTCCATGCAAACAAAAGGACCTATTGTAAATAAAGATTGTTCTATGCCATGGATATGTTACCATAAAACATTGATTGTCGTTATGATGCATAGACTTAATATGTCTATGTTCTGGTGACAGGAAGATTGTTTTTTCATCAATCAAATTCCATGATCAACCTCTTTTTCAGGAACCAACCGAATATTTCATATTTACGGAACGGAAAATTGGCAACCGAAATAACCAAGTTGATTCGCGGAACATGTCTTTTATAAACTTGACACTATTAAAATGAAATCAGGAATCTCAACTTAAATTTCAGCCTAACAAAAAACTATATTTGGAAGGAATTATCTTGTTTGAGGAGCCGAGGCATCTTTTACGGAATTTTATAAATAACGCGAACCTTATCATGTCGAATGTCTCCTGAAATTGACGTTCCCCAGTGGGAGTAAATTTGTGAAGAAAATTGTGGGTTGCAACTTATTGGGCCGAAGTAGTCTTTCTCATACTTTATCGAAGAATAAGAGTTCGAAGGTTTATACAGAAATTCATGAGGCTAATATGATCCGAAGAACACAAAATATTGAATTCCCGAAAAAAAATTTTTTTTTTCAAAACGTTCTGATTATACGATCAACACGAAACCGGACAGAATCGATTTTGACACCAGATCCGTCATCAACCTAGTCGTTTGAGACCATTATCGGCTCAAAATTCGAAATTAACAGACAATATACCTTAATAACAAAGGCCGAATTCCTGAATGGGCAAAATCAACCCAATAATTTCGCAGATATACTGATTCAAAATTTTATTTTCCCAATATTTCCAAGAATACAGATTGGATCGAATTGAAATCCACTACTTAAAATGACAGTTTGAAGGTTCATACAGAATTTAATGAGGATAATAAGATGAGAAGATCACAGAATATTAAATATTTGAAAAAATGTTTTTAAATTTTTTTTCAAATTGTTCTTATGACACGATCATCACGGAATTTTGCACAGTGTTGTCGCTCAACATCTTTGAACTAGCTGCGAAGTTTCATCACGATTGAATCAGTATTTTTTTAGTTATACCGAAGAAAACCACGATATCGAGAAGAAAACAACGAAATTCTACATATTTTTCCCAATATCTCCAAAACTAATAGCCGTATAGAATTGAAATTCTGTGCACTGCTGTGAAATATGGAGTTCAAGGTATAACTGAAATTTGTCTCGAATATGAACAATATTTTCAGAAAAAAAATTTTTTTCGAAAAATTTTGGAAAAACTTTTTTTTATTTGAGTGGCCGTACGATTCCAACGAAATTTTGCTGAAACTTTCGCGTCGTTATGTTTCAACTAACTGCCAAGTTTCAATTCAATCGCGTCAGTATTTTCTGAAATATAAGGAAATTAACCTCAAAATTTCAAATGGCTATAACTCCGAAACTATTTGGCCGATTCGGCCCATTAACGAACTCAACCTTCGTTTTTCCAAATTGGACCCTGAAATTTTCAAGGTGATAGAATCCTCTAGACGCCCGTAATCGTGGTGACGGTCGGCCGGACTGAATCGATTTTGACACCGGATTCGTCATCAGTGAGTCCAACCTAGTCGTTTGAGACCATTTTCGGCTCAATGATCGAAAATTACAGACATTTGGTCAAAAAACGATAGCACGCTGTTCCCCTAGAACATGCGCGCAAAAACTAAAAACACGACAATTTTCTTCTTTCACCACAAATTCTCGACAATTACAGAGGTGGTTCACATCGACTTCCGTGCAAGTGCCTTTGCTAACTTTATTGACATAAAATAGGGTACGCTCTTTCCATTGTGACTAAGAACAGACCTTTGAATGCAACTTCGCCCTAATCCACTTACACGATATGTCTCTTGACGAAGGAAACGTGAGTTAGACGCAAAAAGTGTAAGTGGGTTGGAGAGTAGCTACACACTGTTTTGTTATCAGTATTCTATCCACAGTGAACTCAAATAAACTGCACCACATGAGTTAGGGATATTGACTTAAATTCCAAAAAAATATAGTTAAAATAAGATTTTTGTGATGAAAATTCATATTAATATGATTTCAAGTTGCAAATTAATTTTAGCCTGTAGGTCTGCAGCGTATACAGGGTGGTTAAGAAAAATCGAGTAAAATAACGAAATTTTATTTCCAGAGAATTCAAGCATTTTAAGACTTTCAATACAATGTATGGCCTCCACGGGCATCAATAACAGCTTGACATCTTCTTTGCATACTACACACGAGGTTGTTGAACATTTCTTGAGGAATTTGGTTCCATAAACGGGGCAGAAGCTCTCTCAGGTCATTTAAGGATTCTGGGGTAGGTTGATGATTATCTAATCTTCTTTGGAGCATATTCCATGCATGTTCTATGCAATTCAAATCTGGTAAGTGCGGAGGTATTGATAAATGTGGAATACCAAGCTCCTCGAGCACATTCTTAACTATGGCTGCACGGTGCGGTCTAGCGTTATCGTCTAGAAATTGAAAAGTTTCACCAATAGCAGCGTGAAAATTTGGCACAACATTGTCAATGACATGCTCCGTATAGTGTAAGGCGGTCATATTCCCAGGACAAATGTGTAGATCTGTGCTCCCGTTGAAACATATCCCGGCCCATACCATAACCATACCCCCTCGGAATGGATGGACTTCTTGGACATAGCGACGATTACGGGGTATGCGTGGGATTGTCCCTACCCTTATTCTTCGAGAATCTGATAATCGTCCATATCTGGATTCATTAGTGAAATGATCGTTCCAATTGATATGTTGCCTTGCCCATTCCAGTCTTTGACTCTTATAGTCACGTGTTAATGGAACTCCTCTTAATGGACGTCTAGAACCTAGATTCACCTCTCTCAAACGTCGTCTGATGGTTTCGATGGAAACTTGGAGCCCATCTGCATTTTGAAGAGTATTCCGTAGCATTCTACACGTAGATGTAGGGTTTCTTCTCGCCGAAACGGTGATGAAACCATCCTGAGCAGGTGTTGTTTTTCGTCGCCCACCAAGCCTTGGTCTTTCCAACACGGAACCTGTCTGCCTGAACCTATTCCAAAGTCGAGATATCACACTTTGGCTGACTTGGAGCCTTTCCGCTACAACAACCGTTAGGCCACCCTGTAGCATTCCGATAGGCCTTTTAGCCTTAGCGTTTGTTAATTTACGTCTTGGCATTTGCAGAAAACTCGTTTCAAATCGAAGCCGTTGATAAACTGACTTCATTTCAAAATAAGAACATTCATGAAACATATGCAAAGAACCTAACTTGATTGCGACCAGATTGACGAAATGTCTCATACTGATTTGTATTGGATCGATTCAAGTTGTTATTGAGTTTTAAATGATTTTACAGTGATTTTCAAATATTCAAAACGATTGAATACGATATCCCTAACTCCTGGGGAGCAGTTTAGTTAATTTCAACTTCGCTTGACAAAAGTGACGAATATCAATGGAAAACCGCGAGATACAAACAGATAGTCATCTTAATCTCTCGACTGAGATATCGATGTCGATTCCTGCACCCACGACGAGCCCAGTACGTATTGCGAAACCTGAGGTGAAACCTTTCCAGTATGAATATGCGATATCGAATATCGGCGGGCTGTGAGTAACCAACGGAAGCAAATCAGCCGCGTGTATTTTTTAGACGTCCCGGTATCTTGCTAATCTAACAAGGAAGGTGTGCGAGGACTGATTCATTGACTTGGCTTTTGTTCTCAATTTGTTTGAGGGGATAATAGCCAACAAGGTGTATCAGAAAGATGGACAAGTGCGTGAAAAAATTCAAGAAGAGAGCTGACGTGAGGATGTCCATAAAGTTAGAAGAGCCACAATGAAAACCATCTCAGTAATTGTCGAATACTTGTCGTGAAAAAAAAAGTTGTCGCGCTTTTAGTGTTTTAAGGGGTGGCTTTGCTAACTTAATATTGAGTTAGCAGGGCTAATCCAATGCAAATTTTTTTCTTTCACGACGAATATATTTTGGTCGGCCTCCACTCGTTCAGCTCATTTCCGGAAGAAAAAACGGTCATCTAATTAACTTTCTCGTATCACAAAGTTACGTCGATGTATATCCGTGAGAATGGAATATTTCCATTATTCAGCATTAAAACGAAAATTGTTCATTTCGGGAAATAGAATATTCAACATACAACCCAATATCAGTCAATAATGATACGAAAAATAAACCTGGAATATCAATTTACCAATGCAGTGTTGCCGAATTTGAAAAATATCCTGAGAAATCAGAACATTATATTCAAACCTAAAAAAAAGCTATAAAAAATAATTTTTTGTGTTTCTTTCACGTTAGATGGTCTACGGCAAATACTAGACAATTATTTAAAACATTTCTGATCGAATTCGATGCATATTTCAGAATGGCCCAGTTAACTTGATATTAAGTAAGCAGAGCAACCCCTCAAAAAAAAAACTAAATGCGCGACAATTTTTTTTCTTTCACGACAAATATGTTATGGTCGTCCTTCAATCGTTCAGCCCATTTCCGGAAGAAAAAATGGTCATCTAATTAACTTTCTCGTATCACAAAGTTACGTCGATGTATATCCGTGAGAATGGAATATTTCCATTATTCAGCATTAAAACGAAAATTGTTCATTTCGGGAAATAGAATATTCAACATACAACCCAATATCAGTCAATAATGATACGAAAAATAAACCTGGAATATCAATTTACCAATGCAGTGTTGCCGAATTTGAAAAATATCCTGTGAAATCAGAACATTATATTAAAACCTAAAAAAAAGCTATAAAAAAATGATTTTTTGTGTTTTTTTCATGTTAGATGGTCTACGACAAATACTCGACAATTATTTATAACATTTTTGATCGAACTTAATATTGAGTTAGCAGAGCTACCCCTTGAAAAAAAATAAAAGCAACAAATATTCGACAATTACTGAGATGGTTTTCATTGACTTCCGTGCAAGTGGCTCTGCTAACTTTATGGACATGACGTGAGGTAAGGAGCTTCTACGAGCGTCTTCATTTCGCAGCTTTGCTCATCATGGGAAGATTTGGACACCTTCTTTTTATATGGTCTCACGAAATTCTGCATGAACCTTAAGCTATAATTAGATTTGAATTCGATACAATCTGTATTTTTGGAGATACTGGAAAAATGTAGTCACTATGAAATTTCTGCTTCGACTACAGTAGTATTGATGTAGCTTTCTACACTCTAGATTTAATTTTTAGGATAATTCAAAAGTACAAATCTGATCGATTCCGATCGAAAAAGATCCTCTGAAATATAAAATTCTAAAATATTTTTTTTTTAATTTTTCCATTTGTATGTTCCCCACGAAATTCGGCATAAATCTTCTCATTGATACTATACAGCTACTAACCAAGGTTGAGTTCGATCAGATGGATATTTTTCGAGTTATTGAAAAATCTTAGCTTCAGATGGCTATAACACAAAAACCGTTTGGTGCATTCAGTCCATTAACGAACTAAAACAAGATATTCAGTATCGAAACCTAATTTCAAGACTCTACCTCATTTCTTTCGAAATTCAGAGCGCACACCGTCCTGCCGGACGGACAAAATCAAATTTGGCCAAGGATTCTTCTTCAGGTAGTCCAATCTAGTCGTTCAAAACCAATTTCGGCTCAAATTCCGAAAATTACGGACATTGTGGCGAAATGACAAAGCGCTGTTCCTCAGATAAGGCTCGTTAAAATGCCCAGTACTCAATTCCAAAAACACAACATTCTAGAAAAGTATTGGCGTGAAGTCAGCAGCTTCTGCGCGCAAGTTCAAACGAGACGACCCCTTTGGCAACGAATTCGAACATGCGCGCAAAATCTGCTGCTTTTCTAGGATTTTTTGAGTTATTACTGAAAAAACAACGATACAAAAAGAAAAACCTCGAAATTTGACATAAATTTTCTAATATTTCCGGAAATAATGATGGTTAACCTGGTAACCAGTTGAGAAATGCTGAAGCACAACTTTGTGGAAAATTTTGTGATAATCGTGTCATTACAACAATTCCAAAAAAAAACTACTTTTTTTTCACATATTCCATATTCTGCGATCTTCTCATCATTTTATTCTCAGGAAATTCTGCATGAACCCTCAAACTGTCATATTTCAATCCAATACTGGATTTCAATTGGATCGAATCCGAATTTTTGGAAATTTTGAGAAAATAAATTTTTCAAATTTTTTATTCGCAAATTAGGCCTTTGTAATAATTGAGTTCCAAACCTACTCTACAAATATCTACTTTCTAAGTTGTTTGTTTCGATTATTCGTAATTTCCTTATTGTGTTTACGATTGTTCGAATTAATTCCCTAATTTTCAGCAATACTGTCGAAGAAATCATATGTGATTTTTCATGATCAGAATTCATGTCATCATCTCATCACAGAGATTATCCTTCATGTAAGTATTATTAGATAACATTGTAGCTGCATGAAGGAAATGATTATATATACCCTATATCATTATCAGTAATATCATACCTGATTCATATTTATAACAGCGACTTCTGAGTTTTAAAACGTCCACTTCCTTCAATTGACAAATAATAATAAAACGAGTGCAAGGGGGAAAAAAGTTGTCAACTTCATTATTTTCGTTACACCATTTTACCATCTTTATGAGCTTGTTTTTAGGAACAAGAGTATTATCTTTTGATTGGAATTTCTGTAATTTTCGAATTATTTTTAAGAATATGAATATGATCTCAAGCAATCAGGTTGCACTCACAGAAGCAAAATCCTCCTTCAAATTCAATTCTGTCCAACCGTAAACACTGTAACTCAATTTATGAGTATCGGGATATTATTCACAATAATTCCTTAAACGACTCTCTATCTAGACCATGTATTCGTCTTTAAACTATTGATTGAAGACACAGGAAAGTTTTTAATTCAAGAATACTTACACAGTGAACTTAAATATTTTATTCTATGCATTGAGCTTATGCTTTTTCGAGAAGCCTCTACTTTCAATTCTATATGAAGCAAGTTGAGAAATAATTTTGTTTAATAGCTTCCTTATTCAAGTAAATATACAATACAAACAAAACCTTACAACTTTCATTTGTTGTTTAATATTCTAATCTCAGATCCAACTCTATTGAAAATTGAATAATGTTCTTGACTTCGAGAACATACATTTCAAAATTCATCACCCAGCCTTTAATACCCAAATATCAAAACTGTTTGGACAAATTATTTGTACAAAATAGAAAAAATTCTTCAACTTACCATGCATTTCTATGTGCAGCATTCTGCTGTTGTAATCCTCTGAGTTGTACCCGAACTTCTCCAAGAAACACATCTCCGCCCATTCCAGGCGCATCGTGCCAAATAGCAACTTGAAGGTCACAAATTTCCACTTCCGTTTCAGGACACACAGAATAAGAGTCTCTCTCCCTCTCACGTTCTTCCACACTATCAAACGTGAAAACCTCTTCGAACTGAGGGCAAGTTGTTTTCTTTTGCACTTTTGTCCGTTTATTAATTTTCTTACCGTTTGTATATAAAACTGTCACTACAGCATAGGGGTCACAAGATCCACCTTTTAAAGTTAGGTCTAAACATTCAACAACACGCACAGACAGTCGCCTATTGCTACTAAAACTATTTGTACTCTTATTAGGTGGGGCAGGTTCAAAATTGATTTCAATGTTGGCTTTTCCCTGTACTTCAGAATCTGCATCTACAGCTTTTATTGGGAACCAGTGGTCCTTGTTATTGTAAGAAGCCAAATCCTCACGTTTTATTGCTACCTTTCCTAAGACTTTGTCCTGTTTCAAGTGTCTGTCTCTATCGAATACATATATCGAAACAAAGCGAAAGTTCCTTGGCACTTCAAATTGGAATTCCTCACCAAAAAATGGGCTGAAATTCATAGAAATTAGGAAAGTTCAACTGAAAACAATGAGAAAAATATTACCTGAGTGATTTTTCTATGGTAGAAGTACGAAATATCTCTTCTTGATCAAGAGATAAAGTGCAGTATACATCTCTTTGGGATGATGATCCGTGAGTCCTAGCTTGCAAATTCTTGGCTTCTCCTACGATAATAAATAGAATTAAACACAACACATCTAAATTGTTCGAGTTGTTAATGAGTTTCAGTGATAATTCTAGCCACCTGCGTTTGTTTTGGAACCTCAAAATGTCAACAACAGGAAGTTCATTTAAATGGATACGATACTCACATTGGAAATGAGGTTATAATGAATTCGTGCACAATACGTACAAATATGTTGTGTCCCTATGTTTATACATAATTACTCACCTATTTTTATTTTCAACCTTTCCAAAACTCGTACTTTATATCCTTCGTCAGCCATGTTTCTACTACATACATTCATGCTATGAAAAACGGAACGGGCATTTGACATTAAGTTGTACTGTGGCCTCAGATCTGCGGTTAGGATTCGTTGAAATGACTGCCTACGCTGTTAGCGTTGTTCTTGGAGTCAACTTCGAAACCCGAGGCATCTTCTCTTCTTCCCAGCTTGCATTGTATTCCACGATCCACGGCAGGTGAGTGAGGAGAGTGTGGAATGTGAGAAAGAATATAGCACACTGTCCGCCACGGTATAAAACTACACGTGTGATAAAATATGAACGAGCTCGACTACGCAGCGTATTCATGAATGGAACATATGCAACCGAACGTAGACTTGAACCGAATGAAATAAACTGAACAAGGAGTGAACTACAAAATCATTACTACAAGTAGCTCACTACGCAGTCGTTGGCGGTGAATGAATGGGCGAAAAAATTCCCATTGAGTTCCAAGTTCTTAATTGAAACAAAATTCACACTAGTAATGAATGGTTCAATCGATGATGTCGTATTCGAGGAGTTAGTTTAGTAGGTGTAGGTGCATATTTAGATTCTGAAATGATGAAGAAATAACTAGGATTATCATTAAATATTTTCAGTAAAATGGGAAATCTTATTTTTCTATTGATTTATTTTGCAAAAACTCATCTTTTTGGCACGCCTTCTGCCAAACTAAACTAAGGATATGGGCAGTAATTCATTTTAGTGAATGAATGCTACTATTTACGACGATTACAGCAAGTAATTCTAGGATTTCCAGGTAGTCAATAGAAATGAAAATTAGGAGTCATTAGCTATACTTTATCTACTAAATGTAGATGTACTTGATAATTACTTTACCATTATTGTGTGTTTTCGTTGAAGCATTAGGTTATTGATCGTGTAAAATGATGACAAAATTAATTGGATTAGAACTATAAACTTATATAAAGTTAAATGACCAGTGGTGTGCTGAACTGATACGTCATCATCGAAATAATCAACTTGAAAAAATCCTATAATGCTAACATCTTACAAAGTGATCACCCATCCAAGTATTCATCTCGTCCAAGGCTGCTTGGTCCCCAGAATGACCCGGATAGAAATATGAATTTATCAAAACAAAAAATTGAAAAAAAAACCTTCGATGGGATTCGAACTCGCTTCACTTAGGGTCCGTATAAATTGGATTTGTTCTGATTATAATGACGTCCTTTACCAAGCATCGGTGATTCATCGAATTTAACCCTATTTTCCGAATGCGAAGAGAGTTCGATTCCTACCAAAGTTTTTCTGAAAAAAATTTTTCTTTTGATATATTCATATTTCTATGCGGGTCATTCTGGGGCCCATTAGCACAATTTTTGCCTCCGTAGGGCCACCAGTTTCTCGAATAAAAATTATTTAAGTACTCCGAGCCGAATGTTTGGAAGGCTATAAAACGAAAACCAATGGATATCATTTCATTCTGTTTTCACACCAGTGTTCAGAATGAAGAGAAGTTCAACCTCAAAAGATTTAAGCAATTTTGGGTGAAAATTTTTCTTCACTGTAGACATGTAAAAAAAGTTGACTTCGAATTTTGGAAAAATGTTATTTTCACGGAAAATCTTAGAAAATTGAATATTGAAATAATGCTATCCAATTTGGCAATCGAAAACAAATAATTCCAACTTTGTAGGTTTTCCGCCATTTTGAAATATTTTTTCCCGAATTCTACACAACAATTGAATTGAGCACCAAAAAATACTAAGATGTGATCAAATACCGTTTTTTGAAAGGTCACGCATAACTCACCACAGTTATCGGAATATTACTCAAAATTGACATTAAACAACCTGTATCTCGCTTATGCTTCGGAAACGGGCTATATGTCATAAGGCAAAAATGACTTTCCCAATGTCATCTATACGGCTGAATATGTTTGACCAATTTATGATGAAACACCCTGTAGCACGCACCTGTAGTTATAAATCCCAAACTCTATTCCAATAGCAACATGGATACAAAAACAAAACGAGAAAGATTTTTATGAATGGTAGCTCGATAATTCAACGTCAGTTGATAAGAAATTCATTGACAAATCGTCAGCTTGTCAGATAGAGCAGTTCCATTTTTCATGTCCGAAATAGAAGTGCAGACAGTTATAATAATTTCTCATAACTCCAGACCTATTCCAAGTACTACAAACACGTAATAAATATCGATCGCATTTAAATTATAGGTTCGTACTCGAATCTATTTTTGTGCGGGAAGATGCTGATAAATTTGTTTCATGTGAATGCACTCAGTGTCGAAATAATGAGACAAGAGAATAGGACCAGATTATAAGATTAATGATGTCTGTCAATCTGTTTAATCACATAGGATTTCGTGTTCAGTTCTGTTCTGAGCAACAAAATGCTGTCTCAGTTAAGTTACGATGTTTGTGAACGAATGTCCATGCAGAATTTCGTGAAATTACATAGTTTCAATTGAAGAATATCAGGAACATTTCGAAACGAGTATGTACTCAGAAAAGATACATACAAATAGGCATCGGAATTTATTTCATTTATCAACTTTGCTTCAAAAAAGGTATCATTAAAACCATTCATGAGGAAAGTATAATCTAATGACTCATGAGATTCGTCAAAATGAATTGGCATTGATCAAATCACAGTCGGCCCTACGGACGATCGTAAACACAATAACTTCCGGAAAAAACGACTAAGAAACTCAATATTTGTAGAGTAGGTTTGGACCTTATTTACGAAGGCCCGATTCGTGAATAGGTAAAATCCATCCAATGATTCCGCAGATATACCCTATATACAGGGTGTTTCACCATAAACTGGTCAAACATATATAACCGTATAGATGACATTAGGAAAGTCATTTTGCCTTATGACATATATCCCGTTTTCGAAGCATAAGCGAGATATTCTGATAACTGTGGTGAGTTATGCGTGACCTTTGAAAAAACGGTTTTTGGTCACATTTCAGTATTTTTTGGCGGTCAATTCATTTGTTGTGTAGAATTCGGGAAAAAATATTTCAAAACGGCGGAAAACCTACAAAGCTGGAATTTTTTGTTTTCGATTGTCAAATCGGAAAGCATTATCCAAATTTACTCAGTTTTTTAAGATTTTCTGTGAAAAAAATTTCCAATATTCAAACACCTTTTTTTTACATGTCTACAGTGAAAAAAAAATTTCACCCAAAATTGTTGAAATCTTTCAAGTTTGAACTTACCTTCATTCTGAACACTGCTGTGAAAACAGAATGAAAAAATATCCATTGGTTTTCATTTTATAGCCTTACAAAGAATCCTCTCGGAGTACTAAAATATTTTTTATTTAAGAAACTGGTGGCCCTACGGAGGCCAAAATTATGCTAATAAGCCCTCAGAATGACATGGATAGAAATTTGAATTTATCAAAAAAAAATTTTTTTTTCCAAAAAACTTGTAATTCGACCTCGCTCCACTTATGGAGAATAGGGACGCGTATAAATTGGATTTATTCTGATAAGAATGACGTCCGTTACCAGGCAACGGTAGTTCATCGAATTTGACCCTATTTTCCGAATCCGGAGAGAGTTCGATTCCTACCAAAAATTTTTAGAAAATATTTTTTTCTTGATAAATTCCTATTTCTATTCAGGTCACTCTGGAGGCCTATTAGCATAATTTTGGAATCCGTAGGGCCACCAGTTTCTTAAATAAAAATCATTTAAGTATTCCGAGCGGAGTTTTTGGAAGGCTATATGTCACTGTAGACATGTAAAATAAAAGTTGAGTTTGAATTTTGGAAACATTTTGTCACAGAAAATCTAAGAAAATTGAGTACATTCAATTATGCTATCCAATTTGGTAATCGAAAACAAAAAAATTGGACTTTGTAGGTTTTCCGCCACAATTATCAGAATATTGCTTATGCTTCGAAAACGGGGTATATGTCATAAGGCAAAAATGACTTTCCCAAGGTCATCTATACGGCTATATATGTTTGACCAGTTCATGATAAATCAACCTGTATATAATATAATTTTTTTTTGGTCGATAACTAAGGTTCACTATTTGATTTTATCAAATAATCAACCAAAACACGAGTTCTTTCTGGGGAAATGTTTAAATGGCATACTTCCTGGACCTTTTCTCAAGATGAAATATTCAACATTGTATGCCAATTATTCAATGTTGAAGTCAACCCCAAGCAAAATATAAATCCATTCCTTATAAACAACGTGTTGTCAATCATTTATGTAGAACACTAATAACTGAAAGGAAATATCATTTCCTTACAGCAAGGAAATTAATAACAGTTGAGCAATCATGACAATTTCTTTGAGAAATTTTGTCTAGAATGTCAACATTTCCTAGCTATTTGCGGAAAAGAATTTTTTTGTAGACTTCAACTTCATGTGCAAATTATCCGACTTGATCAGAGAAATTGCGAATCGGAATCGGCATTTTGGCTCAAACATTTCGAAACACCAAACTATTTTGCAATAACGCATATAAAATATTTCACCGAAAATCCCGAACTACCAAAGCCAAAATTGTGCAATACCGAAGATATCAGATATTTCTCGTAAAGATCCAAGCTTGCAGCAACAGCAGGAAGTGACGAAGTGCCACTAAAATAACGGAAACAAGGCGAGAAGTTTTCCCTTCAACGTTTTGTCTGTCGATAAAATTCTATTTCGGTCGAACCTTTCAAAATTCCACCACGTTGTGCGCGACGTGCCCCTTTTCAATGGAGCAGATAAACAAAATAAAAATTTTGAACGCTGTCAACTTCAAGCTGTCATGCTCCAGAAATAAATGGAATATAAAGCGGCCGAGAGGTTGGGCCCTACTTTATGTTTGCCGGTTCTTATCGGCGGGATTATTCTTGATTTGATATGAACATGACTCATGAGCTTCCTTCTCTTCGATATTATTAGGTTTGTTTTAGTTCTGAGTTCAGAACTGTTCTGGAACGGGTTCCTCATGCGCGATTGCGATTTCGTGTTTTGGTTCATTTCAGAACCGGTTCAGGATTTGAGTAATCCTGTTTTGGTTATTTTCAGAATCGATTCCGAACTGTTGCAGAACCGTGAAAGGAGTTCGGATAAGGTTTGTTTTGGTTCCGAAATTCAGCACTGTCCTAGAACAGTTCTAGAACTGCGTAGAATCGATGCGCTGACGAAGCCTGATTCCGAACTATCCTAGAACAGTTCTAAAAGTGATGAAACCAAAACACGAATTAAATTCGGGTTCTCATCGGGATCGTAGAGGAAAAAAAACTTCCGTTTGAGTTGGTGGAGAAGAGGAATGTTAATCATGTCTTATATATTGTGTGTATGGTCTAATTGAAAATATGCGAAAGTCCTTGTCGCAGCATGTAATACAAAAATATTTTTGGAAATACTTGCTTCCACTTAATTTTTTTTTCTGAATTTTCTTCATTTCTTCAATTATATTCCGAAATGAACCAACAAATTATACGAACGTATTTCAGATATGTACTTTTCAGAGCAAATTTAATTCGAAACATTATAATTGAATAGAGGAAGAGGACTCTTTTATTCATAGATCTATTCAAGAAGTATCCCAGGTGTGAACAATGGAAATAAAATCCATTAGATTATCCTGTTAGGTCGTAGCGAAGGAATTATCCTCAATAACAGAAGTTCAAATTTAACAGTTAACCGTTTCCTAAACAAATAAAACAATCAAAAACCAAATCGACACAACGTCGAAAAAAGTCAGGTTAACCATTTAAATCGTTGACAGCCACTCTATGCTTGTGCGAACTACCCAATTCTGAAGCAGTTCGGCATCTTACGTCCGAACTCCTCTCACAGTTCTAGAACAGTTCGGAATCGATTCTGAAAATAACCAAAACAGGATTGCTCAAATCCTGAACCGGTTCTGAAATGAACCAAAACACAAAATCGCAATCGCGCATGCGGAACCGTTCCAGAACAGTTCTGAACTCGGAACCAAAACAAACGTATTTTAGAGTTCGAACTGCTTCAAAATTTGGTGGTTCGCACAAGCATAGAGTGGCTGTCAACGATTTGAATGGTTAACCAGACTTTTTCGACGTCGTGTTGATTTGGTTTTCGATTTGATTGTTGTATTTGTTGCGGAAACGTTTTACCGTTAAATTTAAATTTTTGTTATTGAGGATAATTCCTTCACTACGACCTCCCAGGATAATCTAATAGATTTCATTTCCATTGTTCACACCTAGGGTGTATATTTCTTAAATAAATCTATGAATGCAGAAGTCCTTCTCTTCATCTATTGAATAATGTTTCGAATGAAGCACATATCTGAAATACGTTCATCATTAAATTCATTATTATATCAATCAATTCTTTGTAGGTTCATTTCGAAATATTATTGTGATGAAGAAAATTCAGAAAAACGATTTAACAAAAAATTGAGTGGACGGAAATATCCCCAAAAATTTTTATATATTACAAAATGCGACAAGGACTTTCACATATTTTCAATTTAGCCACAGGCAATATAAAAAACATGATTAACATCCCTCTTTTCTGCAAACTCAAACGGAAGTTTTTCTTTTTCTACGATCCGGATGAGAATTCGAACTTAATTCGTGTTTTGGTTTCATCGCTTTTAGAACTGTTCTAGGATAGTTCCGAATCGGGCTTCAATAGCTCATTGGCTCTACGCAGCTCTAGAACTGTCCTAGGACAGT
The DNA here is from genome assembly GCA_958510865.1 of Myrrha octodecimguttata. Classification (NCBI taxonomy): domain Eukaryota; kingdom Metazoa; phylum Arthropoda; class Insecta; order Coleoptera; family Coccinellidae; genus Myrrha; species Myrrha octodecimguttata. Next base: position 72,395,595 of record OY294057.1, read on the forward strand.
TCTGAATTTCGGAACCAAAACAATCCTATTGTCATTAATGAATAAAATCCTACAAAAGCACTGACGTGAGGTCAGGAGCTTTTACGCGCTTGTTCCATTGCCAAAGCGGTTATCTATACGAGTATTGACCCTGCCAAACGGAATTTTTTTTATATGGTCCTCGCGAAATTCTGTATGAACCTCAAGCTATAATTTTCGATCAAGTACTAGATTGCAATTCGATCCAAAATTTTGAATGGATGTAACTATCTAAAGAATAATCGGCGAATTAAACCCATTTAAGCATTCGACCTTGTTAATTTAACTGAAAACCTACTCTACAAATACAGTGCGCGTGAAATTAAGGAACTAATTCATTTACTCAGAAGAAAAATATTCGACAGCAAAATTCTCAAACAGGTCAATTTTTGTTTCACTTTTACCATATTTTAAGCATTTTCGAAGGATTTTTGTTGCCCCCTGTGCCATCCCCATCGACCCTTTAAATTTTTTGAGTAGGTAAAGTGGGTCATGTGGTACTTTTTTGGCAAGGTCTTTGTATCTTCTTTACAGGCGTGCAGGAGTTTTCAAGAAAAAAAAAATTTTCTTTGAAAAATTTGTTTGTTCAAAGGGGTTTTCAGTTTGTGCACTTTGTCATGGCTCATTTACTTTAAGACGATGGTACCTCATGAAATTTTTCACCGAATGAAAGTCGACCATTAAAGCTTTGTTCATGCACAACCTTCAACCCCTTCAATCCCCTCACGTGAATTTTTTTCTCTATTAAAGGGTTCGTAGGGGTTGAAAGTTGTGCATGAACAAAACTGTAATTGTCGACTTTCACTCGGTGACAAATTTCATCGGGTACCATCGTCTCAAAGTAAATAATCCATGACAAAGTGCACACTCTGAAAACCTTTTTGAACAAACTAATTTTTCAAAAAAAATGTTTTCTTGAAAATTTCTGCATGCCTGTGAAGAAGATACAAAGGCCTTGCCAAAAAAGTACCACATGAATTTGGTAAAAGTGAAACAAAAATTGACCTGTTTGAGGATTTTGTTGTCGAACATTTTTCTTCTGAGAAAATTCTCTATGTCGATTCTTCCTAAAGTTAATGTGTTTACGGCCGGCCTAACCACTGACAGTGAACAGAATAACTTAATTGTAGAGTAAGTATGGAGCTTACGAAGACCGAATAAGCGAATGAGTAAAAACTATCGAACGATTCCGCAGATATACGCTTTTAAAATTTCAGTTTCCCGATATTTCCGAAAACTCAACAAAACGCCCTTCAATGAGAAATGCCACCTTGAAGTTTCAGCCAAGTAGGGTCTATTCCTGAGGATTGCCATTGTGGAAAAATTCTGAAGAAAACTTTTTCGAAGTTTTTTCAAATTTATACTTATCCTCAAGTCACTATTCAACCAGAGTATTTCTGATTTCAGTTCGATCCTATATCGAACACAAGGATGAATACTTGTCAATTAATCCATAAATATTTCACCTCAACCTGGGCTTATCAAAATAGAGCTCTCATATCTCTCTGATTGATTCCCTAAAAAGGAAATACCTCAATGACAAGAAGAGAGTCCAAATTGAAGGAGCATAAAAATCCAACCACGAAGGAACGAATACTGTACTATAAGGTTTGATTATTCTCAATTCCAATGTCGATATGTTAAGTCTCAATTTGATTTCTTTATTTATTATTTTTATAAGGTTCCTATGTCTGCAGATTTGTTTTATCATTATGAAACGTTCAGGGGTGTGACAAAAATTTGAATGCATGCATTCCATTTGCCTGATTATGCAGCTCAAATGAATGTAAAAAAATCCAGAAAGTGGCCTACAGGGTGGTCATTTATGTATCAGTAGTCGAAATTAATTTTCCTGAGTACGGCACTGGAAATATGATATTCGGTATACATAATCCAACAGATGCTATGAAGTGTTACAAATTCTGGAAAAATCATTCAATTCTGAATTTCAGTACCAGAAAAATATTAGAATGAAATTTTGGTCATAACGAATGAATCATCCTGTATATGGCAAAAGAAAGATAGGAGACATTTTTTAGTGACTATTTCGTGATGCTGATGATAGACCATATAAAGGGTAACAAGGATGAAGTTTTGAACTTGACATGAATTTAATTAATTCAAAAGATAATCTTTTGGCATTATAATTCAAATATAATTTCTGGCATATGACCGCCACTGCTGGCTCGGACGTAACCTGGAGTTCCTATTTTCAGTCACTTTTCAAACATTTGTGGCCGCATATCGGCAATAACGCGGCAAATGTTGTCCTCTAAGTGGTCGATCGTTTCGGGCTTATCGACGTAGACTAGCGACTTCACATATCCCTACAAAAAATAGTCTAGCGGCGTTGAATCGTACGATCTTGGAGGCCAATTCACGGGCTCTGAACGTGAAATTATTATCAATTTCAAGCGATGAACCAGAAGCTCTTGTTATCGTTACGGTTATCCAAACTGACATATAGGCAAAGGATAATCTGTCAATTTGGAAAACCGTAACTATAATCGGAGCTTCTGGTACATTGCTTGAGATCGCAATATTAGGTTATCTAGCCACTAGCGACTTCACATATCCCCACAAAACATAGTCTAGCGGCGTTAAATCGCACGATCTTGGAGGCCAATTCACGGGCTCGGAAGGTGAAATTATGCGGTTATCAGACGTTTCTCTCAGTATATCAATTGTAGCACGAGCTGTGCGACATGTTGCGCCGTTTCGTTGAAACCACAGCTGCTGCACATCTTGGTTGTCCAATTGAGGAACGAAAAAGTCAGTAATCATGGCTCTATAGCGGTCACTATTGACTGTAACGTTCTGATCCAGGTCTTCCTTTACGCTACGCTCTACAGCAGAAAAGGCTCCTTCTGTTCTCACTGTACGACGTCGAGTAAACGTGGTCCGAAAACGGTCCATAGTTAGTCGAATTAATTGCTCTGATGGACGATTATGTTGACCGTAAAATGGACTTGGAGCGCGATACGTATTTCGAACAGAACCATTATATTCAAACTGTATTTGCACAATTTCGAAACGTTGTTCAGGCGTTAGTCTATTCATGTTGATATTCCAGACCAAACTGAGCACAAATCACTTGACAGCTGACAAAATTGCCGCCATTTAAAACAGTGTTGCCAACTTAGAGTTCTATAACTCCAAAAAACACCCTCTATATCTAGTAGGGATATGTAAAGTTCCTCGTGGGACACGCTGTATATCATAAACGAATAAAAAATATCCCTCGTTTAAAAAAAGCTTAAATAGCAATTTCTCCTGTCGCAGAAGTAAGTTAAAGACATTTAAATTAGCTATTCATCAAAACATGTCTTCCTTCGTCAGCACTATCGCTTTCGATCGGATTGCTTGGGAAACAAGAAACTATTCATTCGATTTTTGCATGAAGTTTTCCCCAGAACGGTTATTAGTATTCAAGTAACCCTCGCCTATGATGACACTTTTTCCAAATAGTAAAATAATCATGAGAACTAAGAATTCTTATTCATAGTTGTGTTTCCACAGACTAGCATATTACGCGTAATAAAAAGGGTCAAAGCAATGATTCTTCGAGGGAATAGAAATCTCATTGTTTTTCTTCAGAATTTCGCAGTCGTCAAACGACATCCGTCGATACGTAAGTCATTGGCGTGCGTAGAAATCCCAATAGAGGACTTCGGTCCGAGTTGCCAACCAACAAATTTCTTCAAATTTATTATCACTCGGGAAGGGTAATTTCAGAACAAATTCGACATGATGAGGTTTGCGTTATTTACAAATATCCGTAAAAGATGCCTTGGCCCCTCAAACAAGATAATTCCTTACAATTATAGGTTTTTGTTAAAATCATCACCGATTGGCTGAAATTTAATTTGGGATTCCTGATTTCATGTTAATAGTGTCAAGTTTATATAGGATATGTTCCGCAAATCAACTTGGTTATTTCGGTTGCCGGTTTTTCTTTCCATGAATATGAAATATTCGTTAGGTAGGTATGACAACCCGCAACATGAAAAAACTGTTTAATGAACATCAGAAAAATAGACCTAACTCATCGCTTGGAGAACACCTGAAAGATAATAACCATGAGACAAATTTTGATAACCTTGAAATCTTACATGCCGAAAACAATTACTTCAAAATAACCCTTCTTGAACAATACGAAATATTAAAAAATAAAAATGATAATAACCTCTTAAATGACATTTCAGATTTCAATGCTTCCAGAAATATTTTCAAGCTCATAACTCCTTTTGTCTGAGTTGATTTGAATTTGACCGCCAAAGTTTTGACATTTTCGTCTATCATGGGTGCCCCCACCTCTATTTCCTTCGTTTTCCTGCAGTTAGATTGAATTCATAGTACTTGGTAATTGTGTTGTTTGAACGAGAAATTTAGAAAGAAAAAATTTACCGTTTCATTTGTACACTTCTGGAATGTTGATTTATGTCGATATTTCGATTGTTAAACTGGACGGTATGTTGCACATTTCTGTCTTTTTATTTATGTTTGTATATATTTTTATAACCTCACTTTCACAGTGAAACGTATTAAACACTGGAATATTGTCTCCTGATAATTGTGCATATTATTTCAGCTGGCCTAATGATGGTTCATTGAACCGAAATCGATCGCCTAAAGAATAAATTTTAATCTTAAAGTGTGTTTTTCATTTACTTTATATGAAATATTCGCTTGGTTCCTGAAAAAAAGGCTAATTTTATTGATGAAAGAACGTTCTTTCTGTCACCAGAACGACCGTCAATGTTCTATGATAACATATCTATAGCATAGAACTATCTTAATTTACTTTATGATCCATAGAACATAGCCGAGACAACAATCAACAAGACTACCTCGGTAGACTAGAGGGTGGAAACATGTTCTAGGATGCTGAAGGTACCGGGTTCGAATCCCGGCGAGGTCATGGATGTTGTAAAGTGTATAGGTGGTGGTGATTTAGTAAGAATCTAAAAAGTAAATACTTGAGAATGTGTAGATGGACATGTATCCCGGCACATATAAAGGAAAAAAAAAAAAAAAAAAAAAACAATCAACAATGAAAAAATTACTAAGTATGGTCTATGGATTATGATTATGGCCGAAGTCGTCTATTGGCCGACGACGATCACTCGATCAACGTCTGCCAAAAGGGTGAATCTCTCGACCAATAGGGTGAATCTCCGATTCCCCGAATAGCCGAAGTAAAAGATATTGCTTTCTTGTACAGGGGGATTGTTTATATTTCACACAGTAGCCATCTCAGTTAATACTGGTCTAACAAAAACTCTCGAATGGGCGAATATAATGGTATACTATTCAACGAGCATATAATGACTGCTATTATTCACGAGGATGAAGTTTGCGCAAATCACCCAAGTGAATAATAGCATTTATATGCGAGTTAAATACCATACTTTGTCCACGACTGCATTTGTAGAATTGGAATAAATCTGCATTTTCAACCACCTACAATAGAGTTGTCAGAATCGTCAACTTAATTCTCTGTGATAACTTGAAATTGTCGAGCTTACGAGAAACGTCAAAACTTGATCAATGCATGGCGTGTATAATATTCATTATAAACGCAAATTATCCACGGGCTAGATTAATGACTGTCATTTTTCTTCAACAAGAGCCATCGGAATTTATACATTATTCAATGGTCGTGGACAAAGTATGTTTTTCTTATATCACATCAGTCAAAATTTCAGTTGGATCTGATTGTAAATTTTGGAGATATAGAAGAAAACTATGTCAAATCTCTTACATTTTTCCTCGGTATCGTTCTTATTTCCGAAATGACTCAAAAAATACTGATCCAGTCATGATGAAACTTGGTAACTCGTTTGGAAATGCTGATAACCTGTGTACAAAATTTCTCGATGATCTTATGTCATCGAAACAATTTGAAAAAAACATTCAATTCTTTTTCAAATATTCTATATTCTACGATCGTTTAAGCATACTTTTCTCACGAAATTCTGCATGTACCTAAAAGCTGCCATTTCCAATCAAATACTTCATATTTCAAGAAATATAGGAAAAAAATTCCGACTAGGTATAGCTGCGGAATCATTGGATAGATTTTACTCATTCACGATTTTGGTCTCCGTTATGAAGGTTTCAAACCAACTCTAGAAATACCAATATCTATCAAGTCGTTCCTTTCGGAAGTTATTGTGTTTACGATCGGTCGTAAGGACCATATTTATGGAATAGATTCGTGGATTGATTACGAAGTTCGAATTCGTAAATGAGTAAAATTTGATCAATGATTCCGTGAATATATACAGCATGAGTCTTTAAATTGTATATTAATTTTAACTATAGATTCCTCTAATCAAACAAAAAACTTTCTTCCTTTGCCATTTTTCCAGATTGGGCTCAGGTAAAAAGTTATGAGCATTTAAATATTTCTCAATGTGCTGATACACTCCGGAACTTTCTTTGCAATTTCACCTTAGATATTTCTTACAGTGATCTCTTTGGCAGAATAACCAATCCAATGTTTGAAATTCAAAGAAACATGATTGAAAAACTTATATACTCACTTGATTCTTATGATTCGGTGCTTTTTGCGATATTATCGCAAGGTAAACATTTCACTACACTGGACTATTGAAACGATGATTTTCCATTTGATATTCTTGAGATATTCAATTTCATTCCACTATAAAAATATACACAATACCATTCTCACACACTCTCATATTTAAGACTACATGATTATTCTTATTTTCATCAAATTTATACGTGGATTTTATGAAATCAATCAAATAACCTAAATACAATAAACACATAAATTGAACTCTATGGAAAGTCAGGTTCATAGACATGAAGACCTATCCTCCATATCTGTGGTCTGATCACGAAATAGCATAGACCTTATATAAGTATATTAGTTCTATGTGGAATAGATAAATATTTCTGTGTATTCTATGGTTCAGATAATCGTAGACGGAACTTAATTTACCGCCTTTACTAGTACGGATCCATAAAATGAGGTAATTCCTCGAATTTTTATCAGATTTTTAACATTCCACGTTGAATATCTCCAAATCAGTGCGTTTAATGAAAAATTATAAGGATTACTTAAGTGTTCTAAAATTATTGAAGGTTCTTATTATGACATAAGATGAACTTTATCTGCAATCTTCATGCTGATTTCATATGGTTTAATGAATCGTTGAGTCTACAAGTCGGAAACTGTTCAAAGTAGGATGAAAGTGATTACTGAAAAATATGTGTCATATTTATAGAAAACTTCACACCAAAATTCATCTCGTTCGGAGTTTCCATATCAAAGCTAAAAAATAAACTAATTTTTTTTGGAAATTCAAACAGCCTGTATCTTTTTACTGGAGCCGAATCTGGAAAAATAGTAGATGAAAAAAGTGTTTTATTTCATGAGAGGTATCTACGGTTGGAGTTAATATACAACTTAAAGTCTCACCCTGTATATACTCATTCAAATTCTATTTTCACAATATTTTTAAAAATACAAATAGGATCGAATCGAAATCCAGTTCTTGATTGAAACAGCTTGAAAGTTCATACAGAATTTCATGGGGAATATATAATAACATCGCCAAATCCGAGGCCGAATCTTTCAATCCGGCTTAGGCAACGAATTTGAACATTCACGCAAAAGCCTTACTCCAGTGCTTCTCTAGAATTTTTCTCATTGAGAAATTCCGTTTTTGTACGCCACTGCAACAATAATTATATAAAAAAATCAAAGACTCACATTGATGTCAAAGTACAATGAAGAATTGCGGAGAATTTGTCGACAAAGGGGTCAAAGTATACTGTGGGAAACTCGCGAACAATGCATAAGAGTCAATTTAAATATTGTCTGTAATTTTCATGTTGTTTTCTACAGATGCGTGAAGATTGGGTGGTAGAGATAGTGTTCTAGATTTATGGCCTATTTTCTACGAAATTTGTTCGAAGTAGGGAAACGTTTTCCACATCAATTTCTCTTGAACAATTCATATAAGCATTCTTAAGAGCAAACGGTACCACGGGCTTCATGGATTTCGGCAACACAGCCACAAAGGTTTCATAAAACCTCGGTTATATCTCAAGGTCAGGCACCTGCCCACAGTTGCATGCTTTAACGGTGCGAATAGCAGCGAGAAGTATTAGAATGCGTGACATTTCTACATTGAGAGCAAACAATTCCTCGAATATTAGGGGGTGACTTTTGGAGTCCATTGTTCGTGTTTTTCGAGAATTCTTTGGTGCAAATGGTTGAAATGAATTGTAAGAATACGCAATGTTGCCATTTTTTCAAGTTCAAGAATTTTCGGGAAAATAAACTGAAATGGAGTGAAAAATGAAAAAATAACTAGTACTTGTCCCAACAGCTCGAATTTTTTCACCAATTTCTTTATTGCGGTCCGACAAGGTGCTTCACGACGACCCAAAAATGTTTAGTTTTACGAACCGTCTCTGCCAAATTTTCCCCATTTTTATAGTGAATTTTAATAATTTTAATGCGTTGTTGAAGCGTGTATCGTTCGATTTTTATTAATGGCGTAGTTTATACTTGTCAAATGTCAAAAAATGACAGCTTCAAAAGTGACATCTACCGAAATAGCGGGCTATTCAAAATAACACCTCTTATTGGAAAACCCTTTATTATTCTCAGGAACTTGATTCATTTTTGATAAAAATGCTGTTCCCTCTAGATTTCTTTTTGTGGGACAACTTATATCATTGTTTTCAAGTTGGCGGAGCTTAATTTGAGTATTTATTAGATTTTCTCGTTTCCCTGAACAGATTTTTCCCTTCTGTATTGTCTCTAAATTGGTAATCATCTTATGCTCCATATAAATTTGGTGGTATTGCATTAACAAAGTGGAACATAACCTAAAGAAAGATAAAATCTCAAGAAAAAATCAAGTATCATACTTAGAAGAAAAGATCATTTCAACGACATTTCCCATCTTCCTAATTCAAATTTCAGTGTTTGAGGTCTCCAAGCAGAAGGATGAAATGATTGAATGATTCATTTTAGGTAAAAAAATATTCCCCTCGAGGACAAAATTGACGGGTCAAAATGATTTTCCAATATCTTGAATTCTCTAATAGGATAACCTCTATTTACTTCTCATTGTGTATACTCATCAGATATATTCTGTTATTCTATCAATATATTTTTGTTATCAGTTCTACACATTTTAATTATTAAACTGTGGAATTTTCATAAATTCCTTGCTTCATGAAGAATTATTTGGGAATAATTAACCAAAACAGACATATCTAGAGTATAAGAAAAGGTTCCATCTGCATATATTGGTGAATATTTTGCTGATGGTTAACTCCTGCAGCACAGCAGGAATCACTCCAATCTTAGCAAAACTCCACATTTCAAGTTGTGAATACATTCTTCTAAATCTGTTAATCTTACTTTTCAGATTGATGATGAAACGAGCACAAGGTAGAAAACGATTCGGTAGAAAAAACTTCAACCAAAGATATTTCAAACTAACCACCCATGATAGCTATTCCAAAAATAAACGTGAGTATCCTCATCTTTTTTACATTCATTAGAGGCTAATGATTCAATATAATAATTTCAGATAAGGATACCTTATGCCGAATACCCCTATCAAATATTTTAGCAGAGGAGAGACTGAACTAGAGATCCTTCAAAATGAAAAATAACACCTCTTATTGGAAAATCCTTTACATCCCAAAAAAAAATATTCAAAAAGTTATCACTGGAGCCTGCAGATCTACACCCTGTATTCTCCTATTAACTTCGAAAGAAAAATTAATTTTTTTTTCAAATATTCAATATTCTGTGATCATATTATCCTCATTATTAATTTATGAACCTTCGGATTCTCATTCAATAATATACTGGATTTCAATCCGATTTAATTCGTATTTTTGGGAATACTGGAAAAAAAAATTTTGCATGGGTACATTAGGAATCGTTGGGTGGATTAAACCCATTCACGAATTCGACCTTCGTAATTAAAGTCCAAACCTATTCTACAAATATCGACTATCTAACTTCTGGAAGATACGACTTAGAAACTCGATACTTGTGGTGTGGGTTTGGGGCTTAGTTACGAAGGTCTAATTCGTGAATGGGTAAAAATGATTCCGTAGATTTACCTATTCAAAATTTTATTTTCCCAATATTCCCAAAAATGCATATTAGATCGAATTGTAATCATGTATTTCATCGAAAAAAACCTATAAAAGCACTGACGTGAAGTTAGCAGCTTTTGCGCGCATATTCAAAGGATATCAAAAGTGGAAAAGCGCGCAGAAGCTGACTTCCCGTCAGTGCTTTTTAAGGTTTTTTATCACCGAAACCATTGAGTATCCAACTATTTGGAATACTCAATGCAGAAACAGAGGTTTTCCAAAGTGCTATAGGTATGCCATAAACGTATAGAAATGAGTTCGCATGTTCGAAATTCCTAAACACTGATAACCGCAGGAACAATTTCATGATGAACATGTATGTTGTAGTGTTTACAACAGGATGAAAACTTTTTCATTCATTCATTTTCCTGCCTCTCCCAATCAAGTGCAATAGATCTCATCCGATGCTAAGCTAAGCTAGATCGTTTGTGGCATGTTTTTTTAGTCGGAAGCGTTAATGGTTGAGGCGGTTTTCCTGGGATATCGAATGATGCATTTCTGTAATTTCAATGAAACCGCATCCTCTTTATTTGCATTCATTCAGGCAGTCTCTGTTCTGAATTTTAATTTTTTCCCTTTTTATTGACCGAACTGGCTGATGTCTGGGTTGTCCTTGACATAGAAGACATAAAGAAGTGATTAACGAAAGGCATGTTGATGTGGTCATGAAGTATTAGACTGGGGAGTCCATATGAGTGTTATCTATTGTGACCTCAGAGTAACAAACAACATAGAGGGACTGGTCGCAGTTTTTGGGTGTCCGCAACATCCCTTTGTCGGCGTAGTCAGATTGTGATATATTTGGAAATGTGCAATGATATTATCTTATTGTAATTGTATATTGAATGAAATAAAATATCAATTTTAATAATTCTCCGTCAAATATGGAAATTTAAACAATTCATGATCGATATTCTTCTTCAGTTTCGAATTTGTGGTAAGAAGAATCCTTACCATTTTCAGTATCTACCTGCTGGAAACCAAGCTTTGGCATCGATGCCGCAATAACAGCATACCGCCGGTCAACCTGTCATCCGTTGTTTTGGTGAGTTTCTAGCGAGTTTTATATATTTCCAGCTGTTTACTCCAATATTTTTTGAATTATTACAATACTTTAATTCACTACGGGACGTAAGAAGTGTTTTGTTTGTGGGAAATCCTGTGAATTGAGTGAAATATCGTATCAGAGGTTGGTAACTGCTTTGTTAACAAGTTTGTTTTCATTGCGGTCAAAGTGTCAAATTTTGTATCACATGTTGCCATAGACCTAAAATAACATGGACGGAGCGTTAGAAAGAGAGGAGTGTAACGTACATAAGAGAGAGATGGAGCTAGAAGAGGCAAATCTCTTCTAGCTCCATCCTCTTTTGAACTCTCCGAAATAGTATCTACTCTCTCACTCGTATTTTTTGAGATTCCAAGCCTCTTCTAGCTCCATCCTTTTTATCCCTAGAAAATGCATATTCTTTCTCTCTTGGATGTAGATTACAATCGATTCAGTCTAAAAGTGACGTAAAGCTCCGTCCATGTTATATTAGGTCTATGCATGTTGCGGACAGCAATGGCCTTCTAAACATGACGTATGCTACCTCTATGTTGTTTGTTACTCTGAGATTGTGACGTAAGAATTTATAGACACTTCGTTTGCAAGCTTTCGCGTGCATGTTCAGGGGAACAGCAAACAAAATAAATTTGTTTCAAAATTTTTTTCGGGAAAATTTTTTATTCCAGAAACTATTCATTATATTCCAAAGAAGATTCTGGACATACCTTGAGCTTCATATTTCACATCAGTGTATCAAATTTCAGTTCGATACGTTCTCAAGTTTTGAACATATTGGGGAAAAATATGTCAAATTTCGAGGTTTTTTCCTTGGTATCGTTGTTTTTTTCTCGGAATAACTCAAAAGAGTCTAATTCAATTATAATGAAATTTGGCAGCTAGTTTGAAAATGCAGAAAGAATACTTTGTGCAAAATTTCGTGATGATCGTGTCATTAGAAAAATTTGGAAAGAAAACTTCCAATTTTTTTTTCAAATATTCAAAATTCTGTTATCTTCTGATCCTTGTTCTGATCATATCATCCTTTGAATAGGGGAAGTGGGTCATGTGGTACTTTTTTGGCAAGGACTTTGCATCTTCCTTACCTTCTTCATTTTTTTTTTTTGAAAAATAGTTAATTCAAAGAGGTTTTCAGTATGTGCATTTTGTAATGGCTCATTTGCTTTGAGACGATGGTACTGGATGAAATTTCTCACCGAATGGAAGTCGACCATAACAGCTTTTTTCATGCACAACTTTCAACCCCCTCACGTGAAATTTTTTTTTTCTTGATTAAAGGGTTCGTAGGGGTTGAAGGTTGTGCATGAACAAAACTGTAATGGTCGACTCTCATTCGGTGACAAATTTCATTAGGTACCATCGTCTCAAAGTAAATGAGCCATGACAAAATGGAGATACTGAAAACCTCTTTGAACTTTCTAATTTTTCAAAAAAAAAAATTTTTCTTGAAAATTTCTGCACGCCTGTAAAAAAGATACAAAGTCCTTACCGAAAAAGTACCACATGACCCACTTTCCCTATTCAAAAAATTTAGAAGGTTGATGGGGATGGCACAGGGTGCTACAAAAATACTTCGAAAATGCATAAAATTTGGTAAAAGTGAAACAAAAATTGACCTGTTTCAGGATTTGGTTGCCAAATATTTTTTTCTGAGAAAATGAATTTGTTCCATAATTTTGACGCGCACTGTATTGATATTGGTATGAGACACGTTCTTGAAAAACAGCGAGAGAAAAAATATTTCTATGCGCATTTCCTCTAATAGGATAACATATCTCTAACTTCTTTCTTGAGAAACATCGAATAAATTCGAGTTAGTGAAAACGACCGCTACAAATTGTTGAAAGGAAAGTGAAGGAGGATGGAATTAATTCACTAAGCCTACACTCGTTTCCAGAAATCATCCTTCTGACATAATATTTCAATTTTAGCTTTGAGGAAGCCGAATTGTCCGTATATCTCTGACGCAACACTTAATTACAAGATTGGCAACATTGTAATCATGTTATTATGGACAAGTCATCCATCATAATTAATCCTGTCATGACGTCAGTTTTCGGAACAATTCAACAGATCGCGAGGCAATCAGAGAGTCCATGCTAGATTTGCAGGGAAACGCGATTATTTTTCTCAAAAATGTTTGTAATTTTCTAATTTTTTCCCGAAAATTATACGATAAAATACTTCATTTCAATTCAATCAAATTTGTATTTTTGGAAATATTGGAAAAATAAAATTTTTTAGGCTGGAGGACTTCGGTCGATGGCCTTTTGGAATGATTTTCCAATAAAGAACTGTTATTATTATTTTTAAAATTTTGAATGGGTATATCTGCGGAATCATTAGGTGGATTTACGGTCGGCCTAATAACCGACCTTAAACACAATAACTTCCGAAAGAATCAACTTGGAAACTCGATATTCGTAGAGTATTTTTGGGACTCGATTACCAAGGTTGAATTCGTGAATGGGTAAAATCCGCTCAATGATTCCGTAGATATACCTATTCAAAATTTTATTTTTCCAATATTTTCAAATATACAGATCGAATTGAAATCCAGTAACGCGCAAAACCTGCTGCCTTCCCAGCAGTGCTTTTCTAGGTTTTTTAGTGAATTCAGCCAAATATATAGGGTCCCTTTCTACAAAACAATGAGCCAAACATTAAAAAAAAAACAAGTTGGCAAAATTCTGGCAAAACGAGAGAACAAAAGATAATAATTATTGTTGCATGAAAGAGTCAGATTTGTACCCTGAAAACTATGTTCCTAGAATCTGCCGTCGACAAATAGTTCAATCCTGCAATCCGCAAAGAAGTTTTCCATAAAAAACAATTTTTATTTAATTTTTAACAGTTCTGTCTCAGTTATAGGAAGTAAAATCAGATGAAACGTACAAAATGATTTAAATTATTTTCTTCTTTTCTGTGTTAAATGGTATCTAAAAATTCTCGACTTTTTTATGGAACAGATATGATGGTGTTCAGGAAAGGGTTCGTCTCAATACCGTAGATTTTTATTTATTCAACTTATCTACCTATGTCTCAAACTATTTCCGTTCAGTCCTTTCTACTACAATATTTGTGGAATGATAATGAATAGTGTGCATTATACACGATTACACGAAAATATTTGTTGGAGTATTATTATTTGCAACAACGAATCCATCATTTGGAAACAGAAACAGACAACATAATGCTTCCACTGATGCTAAAATCTACTCTCGGTTTGTCAATACATTTATTGACGTGGAAAAATATGTCTATTTATGTATTTATTTTAGATATTCAATTGAATTCGATGCAACTATACTCTCAACAAAGTACCAGAAATTGATCGTTTGAAAATTCTAGGAATTATAAAATAATACTATGGTGCAATTGCTCATATAATTCTGGTGGGATCGTATTATGACTAAATTGAGAAAAAAAATTCCCAAAATTTTCCAAATTTTTGTTGACATGTTTTTCGAAAACTACTCATCGGATTTTGATGAGATTTTGCACAGACCTTCAAGTCGAAATTTCACTACAGCTAACCGAATTTTAGTTTGACCCGATTATAGTCCTTGAAAAAATTATGTCAAACTTGGTGGTTTTCCTCTGTATTGTTGGTATGAAACTTGGCAACTAGTTGGCAAATGCTGTGCCAAGTTTCCTGAAGATCGTGTCATTAGAACATTTGAAAAATCAACATTTTGGTTTATTATTTGATAAAATCAAATAATTAATCTTAGTGATCGACAGAAAAAAATTACCTCCCATAAAAATTTCACAGTTAACATTTTGAAGTATGTAGATTTGAATGAACTAATAAAAGAAAATCCGTCCGTCCGCCGTCCGTTGTCCGGGCTTTCCCCTAAAAGTACTGAACCGAAATCCGTGAAACTTGGTAGGAAAATCGAGATTGATCCTTCAAGCTTTTCAGCCGGATCTGTGTACCCTAAGGGCTCAAAACTGGGGATAGGAGGAAAAAAAAATTATTTCTCGAAAACTCACTACCGAATTTTCATGGAACTCACAACGTTTATTACTGTTGTATAACTCAACCTAAGAATTTTCACCCGGATGATTTCCGACCAGTGGTCCTTATAAGTGGAGTTAAATATAAAGGAAAACTTTGCAAATTGTGTTGTGAAAAACCAATGAGATTGAATAAATATATGAGTTCTATTCAAGAAATCAATGGCATCGGGTTATTTAACTGACTATTTTCCTCGTCGTATTTCCACCTATCAGAAATGCGCAATTTTGAATTACAAATGGTTTCTAGGTGGAAAAACTGTTTGGCAGGAGATGTCAGCAGTTTATTCGAGTTTACCCGCGGCAAAACTTGACAGTTGTTGTCACCAAAAATTACAATACCCCTACCTACCAAAATTGCAATTTATATTTTAATTGTACCATAAAAAATTAAGATTGTAGTATTTTTGATGAAATAATTTAGGTACCTGTTTTTCAGTTTTCAAATTAATACCTATACAGGGTGGGCAAAATTCGTTGTCTACTGAAGGGATCTCGAGAACTATAGCAGCTAGAAAAAAACTGATAACACATTCTCTTTTTTCCTGACTAATCTGAATCTGAAAACAGATCCAGCTTAGCGTTCATATAACTTTAGTTTTGAGCGAAAATTGAGAAATTGTCATTTTCAATAATGCTGAATAACTCGCTTGTTTGAACTTGTATTGGAAATCTGTTGATACATTTTACAGGCACTTTTTAAGGAGTAATTCAAATATAATATGACTGAATTTTTCAATCCGCCATTTTCGAGAAATGAGAAGCATTATGGATTTTTTAAATGTAAACCATAGTCAAAAGATCTCTTATCTTGCTACAAAATTTTTGCTGATTTCAAAAATGTCTCGTATGTCGCTATTCACATGAATATTACATGAGAAAATATTCATTACTTTTTTCCTGCTTTTCTATTCACTGTTGAATTATGAGTAGGCTGACGTTACCATAGCGACGATTCAATATGCATTAACTTTGTGTGAACTTGATTGGAATCAGCGATTGCTGAATAAATATTTCTATGTTTAATTTGTCATAGTCCTTAAGATCAGCAATATTTCGGGTCATTAGGGATAATGAACAGATTTTCTATTGCTAATCTTAAGAACTATGACAAATTAATCATAAAAAATTCAGTCATATTATATTTGAATTACTTCTAAAAAAGTGCCTATAGAATGTATCAACAGATTTCGAATACGAGTTCAAACAAGCGAGTTATTCAGCATTATTGAAAATGACAATTTCTCAATTTGCGCTCATAACTCAAGTTCTGTGAAAGATTAGCTGGATCTGTTTTCAGATTCGGATTAGTCAGGAAAAAAGAGCTCGAGAATTTGTTATCAGATTTCTTTTAGCTGCTATAGTTCTCGTGATCCCTTCAGTAGACAACGAATTTTGCCCACCCTGTACATAATGCATGCAGAATAATCTGTTACTCATGAATTAGTCTGGTCAAATGCCATTCGGGCATCTAATTTTTCCTGTGAAAAAAATCGAAAAAACACATTGCGAAGTCATTTTTATTAACAAAAATCATTCGTGCAGGTGCAAAAATCCTCGTCTTCGACTCGGATTTTTGTTGCCACCAGCAATCATGCTTCTTGTTAAAATATTACTTAGCAACGTGGTTTTTCGATTTTTTCGGAAAAATGATTATATTATTATTATATTACTTGCGAAAAAATAATAAACCCTGGTGTAAAATTTGCAGCGTTGTTTCAAGTATAATTGAAATTTTCGGATTTGAGTTCGGAGGAAAATTTATTTCATATATATCGGTACATTTTAATTGGATCGTATCTGTTTTTTCGGAACTACCTCACATTTTGAAGATACTGGGATGACAAATTCTCGTGGTTTTGTGAACTTGGGAACACCAAAAATTGTTCCGAACTAAAGAGTAAGTCGGATTTATGTGCATTCTGAACTTAATCTTCGTATGTTATCTTTGAACCTGGCCAGAAAACTGCAAGTCTCTAAGTTATTTTTTTGCAACGTTATCGTGTTTACAGTCGGCCGGGGGACAATATTTTCCCAATATTGCCAAAAACGGATTAGACTGAAGTGGAATCTTGTTCTTCATTGAAAAATTACAAAAACAAAATTTCGTGTGTATTAAATTATTCAAAGATTGCAGAATTGGTTTTTAACTGAGTTGGACGAAGATTATAAGTATATAAGTGATCTCTTTGGCAACGAGGCATGTTCTGGGGAACAGCGTACTATCGTTTCATCCAAATGTCAAAAACGACTAGGTTTGACTCACTGATGACGAATCCGGTGTCAAAATCGATTATACGATTACGAGTGTACGAAAAAATCTATCGACTTGAAAATTTAAGAATTGGTTGAATTTCAAAACGTTATGGTTAAGTTCATAAATAGGCGGGATCGATCAAACGGTTTCAGAGTTATAGCTATTTAAAGTTTTCAGGTTACTTCCCTGATATCTCGAGATCTGCTGAAGCGTTTGCGAATTTCAAGGTTTTTTCCTCGGCATCGAAGTTTATTTCCAGAATAATTCAATAAAAACCAAGAGAAGCACTGACGTGAAGTCAGCAGCTTTTACGCGCAAGTTCAAATTCGTTACCAAAGCCTTCGAACATGCGTGCAATGAAGCAGCTGACTTCACGTCAGTGCTTTTTAAGTTTATTTTTTATTTTTGTGGAAGTTCTACATATAAGGTCAAGTGTATGGTAATTTTGAAAAGGCATCGAATTACCTCTGAAACAAGGTGACACTTAACTCCCCTTCGTATCTAAGATTTTAGGGATTGCTGTCATCACACTGACAGGGTTAATACAATTCGATTGGAACCAACCGTATAAAATGTACCCCTACCAACCAAAGTTTACCTGACCTACTGTACAGGGTGGACAAAATTCGTTGTCAACTGAAGGGATCTTGAGAAATATAGCAGCTAGAAGAAAACTGATAACACATTATTGAGCTCGTTTTTCTTGACCAATCCGAATCTGAAGACATATCCAGCCTATCGTTCATAGAACTTGAGTTATGAGCGAAAATTGAGAAATTGTCATTTTCAATAATGCTGAATAACTCGCTTGTTTGAACTTGTATTCGAAATCTGTTGATACATTCTATAGGCACTTTTTTAGGAGTAATTCAAATACAATATGACTCAATTTTTTAATCCAGCCATTTTCGAGAAATGAGAAGGATTTCGGATTTTTCGAATGTAACTATAGTCGAAAGTTCTTTCATCTTGCTACAAAATTTTTGCTGATTTCAGAAATGTATCATGTGTTGCTATTTACATGAATATTACATGAGAAAAAATTCAATACTTTTTTCCTGCTTTTTTATTCACTGTTGAATTATAAGGAGGCTGACGTTACCATAGAGACCATTGAATCTTCATTATCTTTGCGTGAACTTGCGCCTTTATGATTGGAATCAGCGATTGCTGAATAAATATTTCTATGGTTAATATGTCATAGTTCTTAAGATTAGCAAAAAAAAATCTGTTTATTATCCTTAATGGCCCGAAATATTCCAAATGACGAAAAATTCGATATGTTGGTATGCTATATTCAAGCGAATGGAAATAGCAGAGTTGCAAGGGAAGTCTTTCTCGAGAAATATCCATATTCAGTGGTCGCTATGGTAACTCCAGCCTACTTATAATACTTTCCAGTGAATAGAAAGGCGGGAAAAAAGTATTGAACTTTTTCTCATGTTAAATTCATGTTAATAACGACATATGATACATTTTTGAAATTAGCAAAAATTTGTAGCAAGATGACATAACTTTCGAGTATAGTTTACATTTGAAAAATCCAAAATCCTACTCATTTCTCGGAAATGGCTGGTTTAAAAATTAAGTCATATTATATTTGAATTACTTCTAAAAAAGTGCCTGTAGAATGTATCAACAGATTTCGAATACGAGTTCAAACAAGCGAGTTATTCAGCATTATTTATTGAAAATGACAATCTCAATTTTCGCTCCTAACTCAAGTTCTATGCGCGATGAGCTGGATCTCTTTTCAGATTCGCATTAGTCAGGAAAAAGGAGCTCGAGAATGTGTTATCAGTTTTCTTCTAGCTGCTAGAGTTCTCGAGATCCCTTCAGTAGACAACGAATTTTGCCCACCCTGTATAAATGTTTAAAGATCAATCTGTCTTCAACTTTATTCAGATCTCGCTGCATTGAACGGAAGTTTGAGCATTATCTTCTGTCAATATTTATCGAACAGGCACAACTGAATCCTTCATATGGGATATGTTTTCGAAATTATTTTATGTTTATGTTATTGACATGTATGGGTTGTCAAGGGTCAATATTTTAATGCCGGGTAATAAATCCGATATATACGAACACCAGTCGGTCTATCAAAAGGCTCTTGGATTATACGAGTACTTTTAATCGTCTTCCATTCTGAGAAATGATTCATGTTTGAATTAATTTCCTCGGGAGAATGATTTCCGTTTTGTGTGATTGCACTTTCAAGCAATGAAAGTCTATTTCCATTGATGATGAATATAAAGCGCGTTCTTCGTAAAATGAACAATTCTCAATATCCTAAGGCTGTGAGGTATTTTATTATTGATGATGAGAAACGTAGCAAATTTCAAATAACGCTCGATTATCACTTTCCTGGTAATCATGATAATATTCTACAAATTCGAAAAAATATTTTCCCATAATCGTTAAAAATACTCCTTTTGCGCACTTGTTCAAGAAATTTCGTTACAAATATATTTATTTTTGAGTCAAAAGAAATGTATTAGTTGCAGCAATATATATTATCTTGTGCAACGATGTATTAATTTTTTGTTTCAATATACATATTTATTTTTACCAAACACAATAAACAGTGCTTTCGAAAAGTAACTAATAAATTCAATATTTCTGAAATTGAGAATTCTTCGAAAAGCTCCTGTGACACGTCGATTTCATTTTGAACAAAGGCACTATTGACATACGATGCATATTTGTGACAATTTTTTTTTAATAGCACTACTCAGTTTCGATTATGTCAATAGAAATATCAGAACAAATTCCGTATGAGGTTCCAGTTACTCTTATTTACTTTTTTACCAATTCTGACGTCACTTTTTTCATTCAAATTCAAAGCACAGTTTATATATTTCTTTGTATTTTAATCTTGATGACGTCACTTTTTTTTCAGATGAACACACCATGTTTTTCACATAATGACTACATGCATTCATGATGTAAAAAACATGGTGTGCTCATCTGAAAAAAAAGTGACGTCAGCATGATTAAAATACAAGGAAATATCTTTGAATAAAAAACAAAAAAAGTTGTTCTTTATTCAAGGGGAAATATATATTCTGTGCTTTGAATTCTAATGAAAAAAGTGACGTCATCATTGGTAAATACGATAAAAAATGAGCACACCATGTTTTGCTTACATCATGACTACATGCAAATTCAAAGCACATAATATATATTTCCTTGTATTTTAATCTTACTGACATCACTTTTGTGCAGATGAGCACACCTTGTTTTTCACATCATGAGTATAGAAGCATGATGTGAGTATTTTTTACATCATGTATACATGATGTAAGCAAAACAAGGTGTGCTCATCTGCTCATCTGTGATCGTTTTACCAATGATGACGTCACATTTTTCATTCGAATTCAAAGCACAGAATATATATTTCCTTGTATTTTATACTTGCTTTTTTTTTCAGATGAGCACACCATGTTTTTTACATCATGCATGTATAGAACAATCTTTATTTACTTTATGATCTATAGAACATAGAAGAGACACCAATCAATAATGAAAAAATTACTACTATCGTCTGTAGATTATAAAGTAAATAACGATTGCTCTATGCTATGGATATGTTCACAGAATATCTATCCGCAAGGTAAGGATAGATATTCTGAGATTGGAGAATAAAGATAAGCGCTACTCCCTCTGGTGACTATTCGAGTAACCTGAGGTACAGACATTATCATTGACAAGTTGAAAGAAATGTTAAGAAAATGAGAAATTTTATGCATTTATCTTGGCGTTTGTGTGATTTTACAAGTGCTTCTACTGAGGAAACGCAAACTCAAACGTCTCTCCCCATAGATTTCCACAGCCCGGTGAAAAATTTCGAGAACGGGTGAAAGAAACTTCCTCTAACAAGTCGGGCCTGAAAGTGTTGAAGAATCGATAAAAACCAACAAACAAGATTTATGAGAGTCTGTTACCTGCATTCTACCGATGATGATTATTTTTATGAAGGTAAGCACGAATTGCTCATGAAATATTAGATCACATTCACGAAGACATTTTTTCCAGGCTCCTAATCAGAGTAGAGAAATTTACTTAAGAGGAATGCTCTGCCTTCCAGAAATCTGCCTACTGAACTGATCATTAAGGAACAACGTACATGATTTAGTGATAGAACATAGAACTGCGACTATTGAAAAAAAAAGAGTCTCAAACAAGGAAATATCTGGTGATGAATACTGTTCGCTCAAAGTGCTTCTGCAGATGAAAGCAAATTTGTACTAGGCTTATTTATTACAGCTTTTTCAAGACCAATCATATGAGTGTTGGAAAATTTATTTGTCAATCCATCATGAATAAGACGATACAAGTAGCATTAGTTTTATGTGAATTTATTCATTTTATTCACAATTTATTGAGTATTTAGTCCTTCGCTATTAAAATAGTAAAGTTATGAGTATTTGTCTATTATTCCAAAAAGTATGTTTTACAATACTATCTGTTTTTCAACTTTTAAGACAGCCTAAGAAATCCACCAAAGTCAGTTGTGCCATTTGGATCTGTAAATAAATAATATTAAAATACTGTCTAACCTTGGAGATATCTCCGTGATTTTAGAGTTGCTACACTCAATAAGATTGAAGAATGATACATACCTACTTTATAAGAATGCAATATGTACTCTCAGTTATACTGTCGTCAACTATAAAAGTCTAAAAGTCTTTGAATAAATCGTGAAATCAAAAATTATCAAACCAAACACTAACAAACAGTACAAAATCGACTATCAAAACAAAATCTTTGTCTGTATCTAAGGTTCTAAAACTGGCCAACGTGGCGCTGTAATCTTAAATTCAGAAGCCAGTATGTTACCAGAGACAGAAACTGTCTCTGCTGTTACCATAGAAAATTGACTGTCGTTATGGTGACAGAAAAATTGCTTTTTCATCAAATAATTCAAATTTTTCGGAAATAATTATTTGGTTTGAGTGGCAGAGGCACTGTTTACGGATATTTGTGAATATCACGAACCTCATCTTGTCAAATTTGTTCTGAAATTCCCCTTCCTTAGTGACAGTAAATTTTACGAAATTTGTGGGGTTTGCAACGTGACCGAACGATTGAAAAAGCGTGTCATTTTATGTATACAATGTAAACTATTATGCTCTTCAAATTGACAAGAATTGGGTTCCTCTTAATTCCTACAATTAACTGCGTTTGTGGTTACAAGTGTTTCAATGAACCTGGATGAAGTTGAATTCACGATGTTCAAAAAAACGATAAATAATTATGACATAAGAGATATTAAGCTCTGATTGCTACTATGAGAATTCTACCTCTAGCTGCTAAAACTCTGAGGCAGACCTTTTTTGCTTCTTAATTAGCAAAGTTATAATACTTAATTATGAATTCTGATCCGGCCGAAATACTCACACGTAGAGGTTTTGATGGCAATTTAAGTATAGGCGGCTTATTTAATAAGGAATCATAAACGTTGTTAGTGGAAAAGGAAACGGATATGACTATATTATTTAATATGAATAATTCGTCTACAGGCGCACTCTTGCCAGAGATTACAAACAGAGATTTGTTTCTTATAGAATAGCGGTAGTTGTTGAATATGTACTGGCAATACAGGCTGATTTTCGAGGAATGTTAATGTATTCTTGAGAGACGCTGAAAACTGCACACAATTGATTATTTTTCAGCAAAACCATCCGATTCGATTTGAACTCAACTGGAACTTTTAGATTATTTATAATTTGAAGGTTTTTTTTTGTCCAAATATCTGTAATTCTAGAATTTTTTCCCGACATTGGTAGCAAACTACTAGACTGGACGCACTGATGACGAACCAGCGTTGAAACTGACTCTGTCCGTCCGGCAGGGTGGTTCTCGCATCGGAATGCCGCAGTTAAGTTCGTTAATGGGCCAAATCGGACTAATAGTTTCGGCGTTATAGCCATTTCAAATTTTGTTTTTTCCCTGATATTTCAAAAACTACTCGAACGATTGGATTGAAATTTAGCAGTTAGTCGAAGCATCATTGACGTACGAAGGCGTAGAAGGGCCACTCTTTGTCGACAAAAATTTTTCCACCTAATTCCGACTTTAATCTCGGAATTATACTAATTCCGACTTTGAACTCGGAATTATAGACTAATTCCGACTTTAAACTCGGAATTATAGACTAATTCCGACTTTGAACTCGGAATTATAGACTATAATTCCGAGTTTAAAGTCAGAATTAGTCTATAATTCCGACTTCAAACTCGGAATTAGTATAATTCCGAGTTCAAAGTCGGAATTATGTATAATTCCGAGTTTGAAGTCGGAATTAGTCTATAATTCCGACTTCAAACTCGGAATTAGTATAATTCCGAGTTCAAAGTCGGAATTATGTATAATTCCGAGTTTGAAGTCGGAATTAGTCTATAATTCCGAGTTCAAAGTCGGAATTAGTATAATTCCGAGATTAAAGTCGGAATTAGGTGGAAAAATTTTTGTCGACAAAGAGTGGCCCTTCTATACGAAGGCGTAGAAGGGCCACTCTTTGTCGACAAAAATTTTTCCACCTAATTCCGACTTTAATCTCGGAATTATACTAATTCCGACTTCAAACTCGGAATTATACATAATTCCGACTTTGAACTCGGAATTATAATAATTCCGAGTTTGAAGTCGGAATTATAGACTAATTCCGACTTTAAACTCGGAATTATAGACTAATTCCGACTTTGAACTCGGAATTATAGACTATAATTCCGAGTTTAAAGTCGGAATTAGTCTATAATTCCGACTTCAAACTCGGAATTAGTATAATTCCGAGTTCAAAGTCGGAATTATGTATAATTCCGAGTTTGAAGTCGGAATTAGTCTATAATTCCGAGTTCAAAGTCGGAATTAGTATAATTCCGAGATTTAAGTCGGAATTAGGTGGAAAAATTTTTGTCGACAAAGAGTGGCCCTTCTACGCCTTCGTACTTCTACGCCTTCGTATTGACGCGCAACTTCTTGCGAAATTCTGTTGAATTTATATCGTCACTTAATTTGAAAAAAAAAATTTGAAATTTTTTTCGAAAAATTTTTTTTTTCGGGAACTGTGTATCATATTCGAGAGATATTTTTTCGAAAGAACTCAAAAATACCAATTCAATCATAATAAAACTTGGCAGCTAGTTTGAAAATGCTGATTGACACCTTTGTGCGAAATATCGTGAAGATCATGTTATTAGAACAATTTTGAGAAAAATTTAAAATTTTTTTTTCAAATATTCAATATTTTGTGATTTTCTGATTGTATATTATCCTCATGAAATTCTGTATGAATCTAAGGAACTGTCATTTTTCGACAAGGTACTGGATTTCAATTCGATCTAATCTGTATTTTTGAAATATTAGGAAAATAAAATTTTAAATGGGTATATCTGCGGTATCATTGGGTGGATTTTACCCATTCATGAATTCGCCCTCTACAAATATCGAGTTTCTAAGTTGATTCTTTCGGAAGTTATTGTGTTTACGGTCGGCTATTATCATTATATGATAGTTGATACAGATCCTCTAAAAAACTATTTGTTATATTTCAAACATCAAACTAAAACAAGTCTGCCTGATAAAGGTTATCAATACAATCGTTAGAAAAATACAGACTTTTCTGTAATACCTTTACATAGTATCTTTCGATATTGATATCTCAGTATATTCTTTTATTGTATAAAAGTAGAAGTTTTACAGAAAAATCTGTATTTTTTTGATGATTGTATTAATAACCTTTTTTGAGTAGACTTGTCTTAATTTAATAATGGATCAAATTTTCACGGTTATTCTTTGAAAGAAATATGTCACCCTTGCTCGTATTTGAATGACTCCATTCATTCTTCAGAATAATATGCAAATGAACGCCACGTAATTCCATGAATTAATTTCGCGAAGCTTCAAGATACGTTCCAACAATCACGAACTGCTTGCCGTATGAAAAGCTCTTCAGAGGTAGTGAATAGGAGGACCACACCTGGATTGCAGTATGCAAATGTTCCTTGCTTCGTCTACACCGAAGAGGAATCAGTGTTTTCAAACCGTGCCTGAACAAAAAAAATCTATAAAAGCACTGACGTGAGGTCAGGAGCTTTTTACGCGCTTGTTCAAATGCTAACTATTAGATCAACACGAAATTTTGCACTTAGTTGCGTGTTGGTGATCTCCACCTGATTACGGAGTTTCAAACTGATTGCATTTGTACTCCTTGAGATATTGCGGAAATAACGTTAAAATTCCAAATTACAACAAAATTTGGCAATTTTTTTTTCCTTCTATCTCCGGAAGTAAATATCGGATCGAATTGAAGTTTGGAATATTTGCTGCTTTCTTTTTGACGATTTGGGTAGCTCGGAGTTGCCCCCGCGCATGAAATTTGTTAACAAATTTCATGCGCGGGGGAAGCTCCGAGCTACCCAAATCGTCAAAAATAAAGCAGCATATGTAAAATAGTGACTCTGAGGTTTATGCCGAAATCCATTGAAATCTAATCTATATTTTCAGAGAAAAACAAATTTTCATTAGCAATTTAAAAAATTTTCGAATAAAATTTTTTTGGATTTTCTCACAACTGGATCCACACAAAATTTTGCTCTAAGTTGCGCGTGCGTGCATGTGAAATTTGGCAATAAATGTTTCAATTTGAGGTATATATTATATGACATGAAAAATCTCGTGTGGTATTTTTGTGAAGCTTTGACCCTCTTTTTCTCCCCAACTTTTTTGTGTCGTTCCACCTGTAATTTGAAGAATATCGAAGAGAATTTTGGTTTCTCTCAAATACGTTTTGAAATCCGCTCTTTTCCGCCTCTGCTACCGTTTCCGAAAAAAGTTTATTATAGTTATTATATTTAAACAGCCAATATTTCTGAAAATAAATATTGGATCAAACAGAAATTTGAAGCACTATTGTTAGATTTCGATTTCGATATCAATTCTTGCGTCAAATTTCATTGAATTCTGATGGATAGTTTTCCGCAAACGAATGTTTCGAATTTGAAAAATTTTCTTTCTCGATTTTTGCGCGCACAATAAATAAAAAAAAAACAAAATTTTTTCGAAACCTCTATATTTAAAGAACATTTCCGTCTCACTTTGAGCTGCATATTTCACAGCAGTGTACCTAATTTCAGTATCATACAATTATAATTTTTTGGAGAGATTGGAATCAAATTTTGTGGTTTTTCCTCGGTATCGTTGTTTTTTCCGGAGTGACTCAAAAACTACTGGTCCAATTATGATGAAACTTATCAACTAGTCTGAAAATGCTGACCAACACATACAAAATTTCTGATGATCGCGTCAGTAGAACAATTTGAAAAAGAAAATAATTTTTTTTTTATTCTGTATTTTGCAATCTTTTGATTTTATTATTCCTACGAAATTCTAGATGAACCTTCAAGCTGTCACTCTTCAATAGATTACTGGATTTCAATTCAAACCAATCTGTGTTTTCGGAAATTATTTTGGGAAACTGAACTTTTGAATGGGTTTGTATATCTACCGAACCATTGGGTGGATCTTACCCATTCAAGAACACGAAAATGATTTTTCGATGTATCAGCTCAAATTTTGACTATACAGTGGGCGTCAAAATTATGGAACAAATTCATTTTCTCAGAAGAAAAATATTTAGCAACAAAATCCTGAAACAGGTCAATTTTTGTTACAGTTTTAACAAATTTATATGCATTTTTGAAGGATTTTTGTTGCACCCTGTGCCATCCCCATCAACCCTCAAAATTTTTTAAATAGGGAAAGTAGGTCATGTGGTACTTTTTTGGCAAGGTCTTCGTATCTTCTTTACAGGCGTGCAGAAATTTTCAAGAAACAATTTTTTTTTTGAAAAATTAGTTACTCCAACGAGGTTTTCAGTATGTGCACTTTGTCATGGATCATTTTCTTTGATAAGATGGTTCCTGATGAAATTTGTCACCGAATGAAACTCTACCATTACAGTTTTGTTCATGCACAACTTTCAACCCCTACGAACCCTTTAATGGAGAAAAAAAGAATTTTTCACGTGAGCGGGTTGAAAGGGGTTGAAAGTTGTGCATGAACAAAACTGTAATGGTCGACTTTCATTCGGTGACAAATTTCATCGGGTACCATCGTCTCAAAGTAAATGAGCCATGACAATGTGCACATACTGAAAACCTCTTTGAACTAACTAATTTTTCAAAAAAAAGAAATTTGTTTCTTGAAAATTTCTGCACGCCTGTGAAGAAGATACAAAGACCTTGCCAAAAAAGTACCACATGACCACCTTTCCCTATACAGAAAATTTAGAGGGTTGATGGGGATGGCACAGGGTGCAACAAAAATCCTTCAAAAATGCATATAAATTTGGTAAAAGTGAAACAAAAATTGACCTGTTACAGGATTTTGTTGCCGATTTTTTTTTCTTTTGAGAAAATGAATTCGTTCCATAATTTTGACGCGCACTGTATATGAGCGGTTTAGGATCCAGATACAATGGACGAAGGCACGAAAATTCAATAATCGTGGGTAAAAAAGTGGTCCCTGTAACGGCGGCCATTCATAAAACCACTTCCGCTGGCAACTTCCCTCTGGGGAAGCTGAATCAACGGGCTTAAATACTAAAATATGCCGACGTTCATCCGGTTTGAGGATTTTTACAATGAAAAATTATTCCACACTCCCAAAGCTCGATGATGCAATTATTCAGGTGAAATAATTAGAGAACATCATTCTGTTCGAATAACAATAATTTACATATATTGTTTCGAAATTTTCAGGCGATTAATTATACAGGGTACTCCGTAATCAAAGTGCTGAATTGTAACCGAAAATCATTCTCGAAGAACCACAAAATTTGACATATTTTTCCCCAAAATTTCCAGAAATCAGTATCAAATGGGACTGAAATTTGGTACACTGTTAAGCAATATGGAATTCAAGCTCAACGCGAATTCTCTTCAAAATGTGATGAAAATAGGTCTCGAAAAAAAATTTTAGAAAAAATGCAACAGCAACAGCCGTTTTGTCCAAATATCTGTAATTTTCTAAGCTTTAGCCGAAAATGATCTCAAACGACTTGGTTGGACTGATAACGAATCCAGTGTCGAAATCGATTCTGTCCGGCCAGCCGGCCATCCAAATGCACGATTACGGACGTACGGAGAATCCTAACTACCTGAAACTTTCAGGGTGGGTTGCATTTCAAAATGTGACGGTTTAGTTCCCCAGTGGGCGAAATCAACCAAGGAGTTTCGAAGTTACAGCCCTTTGAAATTTTGAGGTTATTTCCGTGATAACGGGGGAACTACTGAAACGAATTAACTGAAACTTGGCAATTAGTTGCAGTATAACAAAGCGCTACTTTTTGCGACATTTTTCTTGGAATCGTACTGTCAGTAAATTAAAAAAAAACTTTTCAAAATTTTTTTCCAAAAAATAATTTTTTTCGGAAACTGTTCATCATTTCCGAAAAAATATTCGTTTAAACTCTGAACTCAATATTTCGCAGTAGGGTACTAAATTCCAGTGCGAATCCGGTAATAATTTTCGGAGATATTTGGAAATACTATGTCCAAATTCCCTGTTTTTTTCATGGATTATGCGTATTTTTGGAAATATTGGAAATATAAAATTTTGAGTGGGTATATCTGCGGACGGAAATTCATTTTGAATTCCAAAAAGGAAACAATTCTGGAATTCGGCTAATTTATTTGTTTTCACAACAGCTGTTTTGTCGAATCGTGACTTCTTCAGGTGGGAGTCACATAGTACCTATAGCATTTGTATAAAGACAACATGTTGTCTTTATACAATGCCTATAGTACTAGTATATGGTAATCAGTAGTAGTAAAATCAGTTAGGCCAGAGCGGCAGAAAAATTGCAAACAGTGTTAGCACTTGAAAACGGGGGAAAAATAAAGGAAAAGAGATATTTAACACCTCATCTTAATTTGCCAACCTTACATCGGAAGCAGGGCACAGTTTCGATCCATGAACTGATATGAGTGTTTTAAATGTCTGTGAGAGGGGCCTTCAATTCGATCTGAAAATGCTAGAAATCAACAGAGCTCTCAAAGTCCCGAAAATACACATGTGTCAACGAACAGACTAAGTTTGAATGTTTGCGTTCTTCAACTTATTATGGAGTGCTTAATCTCATTTTATTATGTTTTTAGTTTCGGAGAGTACCCACGTGGGAATAGTACGACATCTATGTTTTCATGTACGAATTTGCATGTGCTTCCGCAGGTTTTCCTTTTGTTGAACATGTGGTTGTGTTTCAGTTTCAACTTATTTCATATAGATGTCATCAGTTGTGTAGTTTTAGCATTGACAGCATTGTATACAATGCTTTTAGATACAGTAACTTCATACAATTATATAGTCAATGTAGTTTCAGATATTTATGCTATCTTTTCCTTGTACCATTTACCATTTTATCACCGTTCTTGAGTTCACTGTGTATTTTGGTAGGTTATATCTTGATTTTTAGATCTCTTAATTTGTTTGACGCCTTTGGTTTAGAATGCCTGATGATGGCAAGTGACCTTGCCGAATTGCATTGCAACCTGTGAAGATTTATATCTTTTCGAGTGTAGCAGACACATTCATTCATTAGTTCTTTTGTGAAATCATTAATACAAAAACGGTCAAACCAAGGAGAAAAACGCTGCAAATTTTACACAAGGGTTTATTATTTTCTCATTTAAATAACCCAATATGCCATTGATATCTCAAAAAACTTATATATTATACATAACTCATTGGTTTCTCACAACACAGAAACCAATTCCATGAAATAATTCATGTGAACATTGAAATCTCAATAAATACACTTGTATAATTGAATAACATTTCGACATGCAGAACGCTGACTGAGTAGCAAAATTTAAAATATTTTGAATGAGAAGAGACGTTCCACAGTCGTTTCACCTCTTCGAAAATCTTACTATTTTCCACAATTATTAAATTTCGTGTCGGTATTCTACAACTGAAAATGAACTACAAATCAGATAGGGTTTGTCCTATTTGAGATATTAGGGAAATAACCTCAATATTTAAAATGGTCACGAAATTTTTTGCCAATATCTGCACAAATAAATATCGGTCAAAACTGAAATTTGAAACACTGTATCTAAATGTTGACTCTGAAAATTGAACCAAATTTCATTGAACTTTGATGAATATGTATCCGAAAAAAAAATGTTGAAAAAAACTTTTGCATTAAATCGAGGGTCTATATTTCACAATTAGTCATGATGTTTCAATCCGAACGCGTTCGTATTTCTTGACACTGAGGAAATAAACTCAATCTTTCAAACTAACACCAATACGTAAAACAAAATTCAAGACTTTCCGCTAATATCAAATGTGTAGATGTGATTTCTACTGGGATTCAACTTTGTTCTGAAAAATATTAATGAAATGAAAAAAAAAAACTCAATCTTCCTGTGCAATTGATCTGAAAAAGAATTTTTCCACAGCAGATATCCGATTCACTTGATTTACAAAGTATCCACCACACAAACTGAAAAACTAAAGTTATTTTCAATAACATTTCTGTAACAATTAAATATATCGTGAACCTCATCAGGTTGAATTCGAAAGAATAATTCTAGATTGCCGACAACCAGATGATGATACATGCGGAATATTTTTGTCTACGCTATATCCCTTGCCTAAAGTCACAGACCCCATTCAGAACAGGTAGTTAACTTTAGTATAAGGCTCCAACCCTCAGTATTAGATTCTCGACAATCGACAATTGATGAGATTTGCGGTTTGCTATTGATTTTTTTGCATATTATATCCTCCAATTTGATTTATCATATAAATGCTCATTATTTTCTATATTCACGCTTATTTCAAACTGTCAGTACGAAAGATTTTGGATTTCGATTGAAACCAGTAACGGATATCCACAGGTTGACGATAATCGTATTACGCAAACCGAAATTAATGGAAACCTCCGATCAACCGAATTTTTTGGAAATCTGCATTATTTTAAATTGCGCTACTTAATTCGCGTTCTGCATGTAAAAGTATTATTCAGTTATAAAAGAGTATTTATTGAGATTTCAATGTTTCAAATGAATTTTTTCATGGAATGGGTTTTTGTGTTCTGAAAAACCAATGATTTATGAATAAAATAAAAGTTTTATTCAAGATATGAATGAGCTTCATGAAGAAATTTAATCTTAAATCACGTAATCCGCAGGGTGATTTCTATAAATAATAATTTGATCCGATTTTCAGTAGTTATGTTTAAGATATTGGGAGAGAAAACCCAAAAATATTTAATCTGAACTACTTACGATTATGAAATTGTCAAGAACATCGATGGGGCATTTGCAAATTGTGATTATAAAATAATAACGCATCCATTAAACATCTTTCGATAAGTGTTGAAAATTTGGTAATCAATATTTTCATCTCCTTTTAGATGTATGACTTTGGATGAAAATAAAAACCGATTATTCCAGTGAATTACAATCTTAGAACTGAATGCGATGATGTCATTTTCGACATTATTGGAAATTTGCAGCGTTTTTTCTTATAACTCATGAACCACTGGTCGGAAATTATCCGGGTGAAATTTTTTTGGTTTAGTTTTGCAACAGTAATCAACGTTCTGAGTTGCATGAAAATTCGGTGGTAAGTTTTTGAGAAATATGTTTTTTTTCCCACCTCCCCATTTTGAGCCCTCAGGGTACACCGATTCTGCTGAAAAGCTTGGAGGATCAATCCCGAGCGACACACGATTTTTGCACCAAGTTTCACTGATTTCGGTTCAGTACTTTCTGAGAAAAGCCCCGGACAACGGACGGCGGACGGACGGATTTTTTTTTATTAGTTTATTCAAATCTACATACTCCAGAACGTAAACTGTGAAATTTTCAGGAGGGGTTAAACATTTTTTTTTGTTGGTCGATCACTGAGGTTCATTATTTGATTTTATCAAATAATAAACCAAAATGAGTTTCTTTCGAAAATCATGATTGTAGTTTTTTTCGGATGACATAGAGTTTGAAACTTGAATATTTGCTGTGTTTTCGACACTTCATTTCTGTGTTTCTGATTCTGTTATTCTATGCTTCGTTTCATACCTCCCATAGAATAGCAATACCCTTCCACGTCAGGGAATGCTATGAAGGCTTGTACCCACTGACGCGACCGTGATTTTACAAATTTTTACAACTACAAACGGAAAAATTGAGCGAATTATATCCTATCCATCAGCAAACGCTTTTATAATACATAAATGAGAAAAAAACACAAGAAAAAATACTAAATTCTTCATTAAATATATACAAATGTACAAATCATAAAATACCTAAACATAAAAGTCGAATGTCAATAAATCGATTGTAAAAAATTGAGAAGATTTTGATTCGATTTATTCCACTTGTACAAAGTTAATCAGGATTAAGATTTATATATTATATTTCTCAAGCGAAGCAATCAAATTTTGAATAAAATGAACCAAGAAAACAAGGAAAATTACATAGACAAATCATGATAGCATATGTTCATAACATGCACTACATGTTTAACTTGTGTGGCACTTTCAAACATTGAAGTAAACTTTTTCTTAATCTACAGTTAACCCTAATATCAATTCGGATACTACCTTGTACCTACATAACTACTGAAATGCTTGTACTTTATCTTCTTCAACTGACTAGATGCGATTTATTTCAGTAGGGAAAAATTTGTTCCAAAGGGAAGTTTTGGAAATTGTCGTTCATTATTTTCGTAAATGCAGTGCTCACAAGATCGTTGATTAGTGGACTCAAAACTACAAATCCAGGCTGCCAGGCACTGTTGATAATCCAATCCATTATGTTTTCTAAAATTAAATCAATATTATTATTTTCAGGGTAGCACAGTGACGTTCTGGCAATATTCTCGGACAAATATAAAGGGTTTTAGAAATATTCATATAAGCAAACAATGATAAGAGTAATGTCAATCAATAAAAATAAATCAAGCTCTGTTTCTGAAAATGAGCAATGGATATTAACTTTTCCTTCAATCAGAATCTGCTTCAGGTTTTGCTTGAATTGGTCGTGAGGTACCAGCAAGAAAATTGGAACTCTCAATAATCTTC
Organism: Myrrha octodecimguttata; assembly: GCA_958510865.1. NCBI lineage: Eukaryota > Metazoa > Arthropoda > Insecta > Coleoptera > Coccinellidae > Myrrha > Myrrha octodecimguttata. The sequence goes on from OY294057.1 coordinate 72,429,213, forward strand.
TTTTGGAATATTCGTAAACCTTTCCAAATAACATAAAAAAGCCTAGGAATTTAAATTTTACGAAAAAAACTCGATATTTGTAGAGTATAGGTTTGGACCTTAATTATGAGGGAAAATTCGTGAATGGGTAAAATATTCCCATTGAAAACTTTTATATACATAACAATTCAATATTTTATTTTTCCAATATGTCCTTAAATATAGCTTGGATTGAATTGAAATAATCCAATATCGTAGAATATGATTACAAGATCGCAGAATATGAAACAAGTTTTTGGAATATTTTTTTTTTCAGATTGTTCTAAGTACACAACCATCACGAAATTTTGCGCAAGTTGTGTTCTTGCCAAGTAGTTACTAAGTTTCAGTATTATTTGATTTATTCCAGAAATAAAGCGATATATATCTACCCTTGGAAAACCAATTTTGAAATATCTCCGAAATTTGGTATAGTGTTGTGAAAACAAAGCCTTGAGGTTTGTGCAGAATCTCATGGAAACTTGATGGGGAGTATCAGAAGAAAAAATAATATTCAAGAAAATTTATAAAAATTTTCGAAATTTTTTTATTATTTATCGTACGATCCTTAAAAAATTGTTGATTTGATTTTCAAGAATTTTTGGGAATGGAATAGTAAGTGAAATTGCTCATTCTCAAAAAACTATTGAGTAAATCCCAAAAAAAAATTTTTTTCAAAAAATAATATCTGGAGGCTGCAAATCGGCTGCAATTCTCCTAATAACGTCGAGATCTATAGAATTTCACGCATTCGAATATTTCTCGATCGCAGCTATTGGCATTTCTGCAGCATGCAGACCATAGGCTGGTGACTATGTTTATGAGGTTTTTAGAACTTCGAACGTGGCTGTCGCAATTTTCCAGCCCATTTCTGAAGGAACCCATAAATTCGGCCTAACTCGATTACGCATTACACTTTGCTCTTAATGCATGGTAAAATTCTACATGATCAAAATAGCAAAATATTCAGATCCGATTGATTTTAATTATACTAGGTACTTGATTGTTGTTTGGGAAGATCAATGATATTACTGAAACGAATGCAAAATCAGGACATTACACCCTTTGAAAGGGGTTTTTCCGCTCCGCCTCTGTACCAACCATGTGTTGTTCCAAAAATATCCCGAAAATTAAACATTATGTTTGACATCAGACCGAAACGAGTATGCACGAACAGATTTATGAACAGCTTGTAATGAATCCCGGTTATTAAAAACCGCTTTGAAACTTTCAAAACACTATCAAACTGTAAGTCATTCGACAGAAAAATGACATTTTACCATATCTCGTACAATAGTTCCTTTGCAATATCCCGATACCATTTTATTGATTACAGTGAGTTTCGGTTTTATTGTTGTTAAGCTATTTCATTTCTACTATTTGCGCTATCAATTCAAAAACTGTTCATGTAATTCGTTCATGATTTATGCTGATGTGGTAAAATTAATCACCATAAGTATAAACTAATGGTTTTGTTAGATATCAATAAGTTATGAGAGAATGAAGTGAATTTTCTCATTTTATTAATGTTAATTATTTTCGAATAATCTTAAATTGCTATCCAAAGTGCTATTTCCGAGTTCTTGAATGTATATTAAAAAAAAACGAAGATATTTACATGTATTAAATATATAAATAGCCATATAGTTAGGAACTTAACAGAAATATCATCTCCCTTTATTCATTTATTCTTCCAAGGACGCCTGATTTTATGAAGAGGAATGATTTCTTCCATACTCTTTGAATCCACCATGAATATTTCAAGTATCGGAGATACTCCTTTCGAAAATTACCCGTATCTTCCAGAGTAGGCAATGCTATAGTCAAAAGTAAAGCAAAGCCGATAATTGAAACTGAATTAAATATTTCAATTCGGATTTCTTTGAAATATCCACATTTTTTAAGCATGAGAAAACCACACAAGGAATTATACGCCTTGATTTGTAATCTGCAACCAACCAGACCGAACGCCTGCAAGAAGTGTTGCTGCAGTAAAATTGCGAACGCATGAATGAAACAACCACAGAACCTTTGAATAAAGAACAAATCTCTATTCAAAGCACAGAACTGTGGTCTGAGGTAGAAGAGAGACAAGAGAATAATCTCTTTCTCTATGGGGTGGAACCACCGCCGTCTCTAGAAAATTAAAAATTGCATTAAAGACGGCTGTGGTAGAACCATTGTATAAATTCATACAATGGAAGCATGGAGATAAAAGAATTTCAGAGATATAGGAAAAAATATGTAAAATTTCGTGTTTTTTTCAGGAACCACTCGAGAAATTTCTGATCCAGATAGATCTTTTATATTTCTACTTCGTCTTTTATATACTTACCAACTATCCTTTTTCCACCCGCTAAATGTCCTATATGAAGCTCTAATTTCTTCGAATTTTGTATATTCACTTTTACTTTTAGTGGGGGATGTGGAACGTACTTTCCTCGAGAGTCCTTTTGGGGTTTTCTGGTTATGGTTGTCGTTTGAACAAAGTCGTACAGTCCTAAACTCCATGATCCTTGGTTGGACATTCGTGATCCCATGAATGATCCATCGAATTCGTACCAACCATTCAATTGTTTGTCAGGGAAAGTTTGTGTGTACTGAATTAGGTCATTTTTGAAATCGCACCTGAAAAATTGGGATTTTTTTTAAAATCTTTTCCTTCGAATATTACTGGTGCGCAAAATATGAGAAGATTAGAATATGTTTGCATTCAAGTTGTGAAAACTCTGTATGAGATACGTTACACGGTATGACTTATTTTTGCGGGCATGTTCTAGGGGAACTGCGTACTATCGTTTTGTCCAAATGTATGTAATTTTCAAAGTTTGAACCGAAAATGGTCTTAACGCCTAGTTTGGGCTCACTGATGACGAATTCGTATCAGAATCGATTCTGTCTGGCCTGACCTGAAAATTCCAGGAAGGGTTTCATTTTAGAATACGAAGGTTGAGTTCGTTAATGATCCAAATCGGCTAAATAGTTTCGGAGCCATTTGAAATTTTGAGGTTAATTTCCTCATATTTCAGAAACTACTTAAGCGATTGGATTGAAACTAGACGGTTAGTTGGAACATAACGACCCGCAACTTTGAGCAGAATTTCTTTGGAATCGAATGGTTACTCAATTCAAAAAAAAAATTTTTTCAAAATTTTTTTCGAAAAAATTTTTTTTTCTGAAACTCTGGCTCATATTCAAGAAAAATTTCAGTTATACCTCGAACTTCATATTTCACAACAATGTACCAATTTTCAATTCGATACGGCTATTAGTTTTGGAGATTTTGGGAAAAATATGTAGAATTTCGTGGTTTTCTTCTCGATATCGTTGTTTTTTTCTGTATAACTCAAAAAATACTGATTCAATCGAGATGAAACTTCGTAGCTAGTTCGGAGAAGTTGAGGGGCAATACTGTGCGACATTTCGTGATGATCGTGTCATTAGAACAATTCGAAAGATAATTTCAAATTTTTTTTTTTCAAATATTTATTATTCTGTGATCTTCTCATCATATTATCCTCATTAAATTCTGTATGAACCTTCAAACTGACATTTTAGATACTGGATTTCAATTCGATCTAATCTGTATTTTTGGAAATATTGGGAAAATAAAATTTTGAATAGGTATATCTGCGGAATGATTGGGTGGATTTTACCCATTCACGAATTCGGCCTTCGTAATTAAGGTCCAAACCTTCTCTAAAACGTGACCCTAACGGCCGGACCGTAAACACAATAACTTCCGACAGAAACAACTTAGAAACTCGATATTTGTAGAGTAGGTTTGTGGCTCAATTACAAAGGTCGAATCCGTGAATAGATAAAGTCCGCCCAATGATTCCGTAGATATACCTTTTAAAAATTTTATTTTTCAAATATTTCCAAATATACAGATTAGATCCAAAACTTTTGAATAATTTTTTTTTTGATTTACTGACAGCACGATCCCAACCCAATTCTGCAAAAAGTTGCAAGTTCTTATGCTTCAACTAACTGCCACTTTTCAGTCCAATCACTCCAGTAGCGCCTGAAATATCAGGAAATAACCTCAAAATTACAGATGGCTATAACTCCGAAACCATTTGGCCGATTTTGCTCGTTAACGCACTTAACCTTAGCATTTTGAAATGCAACCAACCCTAAGATTTTCGATGAGATTTCACGGCATTTTTTGAAGAGGCAATCGAATTACCTCCAAAACTTGGTGTCACTTGAACCCATTTCCCATTTAATATTTAAGGGGTTGCTTTCAGGGTTTATACAAATTAATTGGAACCAACCTTATAAAATTCCCCTATGAATCAACGCTTAGCTTTTTTGCATTGTTTATGATTTTGCATGGTAGCCGAGATATTGGGAGAGGTATCTTCTTAAATTAACACACTGTATAATTGTTATGGTATAATAAAGCGTTTTCCAATAAGAGGTGTTATTTTGAATAGCCCGCTATTTCGGTAGATGTCACTTTTGAAGCTGTCATTTTTTGACATTTGACAAGTAGAAACTACGCCATTAATAAAAATGGAACGATACACGCTTATTCAACAACGCATTGAAATTATTAAAATTCACTATAAAAATGGTGAAAATTTGGCAGAGACGGTTCGTAAAACTCGAACATTTTTGGGTCGTCGTGAAGCACCTTGTCGGACCCCAATAAAGAAATTGGTGGGAAAATTCGAGCTGTTGGGATAAGTTAGTGATGTGAAGAATAAAACCCGTGCACGTCGCTCAAGAACAGCCGAGAATATTGCTGCTGTAGCCGAAAGTGTTGAAGAAAATCCAGGTTTGTCCATTTCTCGTCGTTCTTCGGAATGAGGCATTCCACAAACGTCATTACACCGTGGTTTGCATAAAGATTTGAGTCTTAAGGCTTATAAAGTTCAGTTAACACAAGAACTCAAGCCGGCCGATCATCAACAATGTCGTGTCTTTGCTGATTGGGTCGTTGAAATGCATGAAAATGATCCGGAATTCCATCGAAAAATCATCTTGAGTGATGAGGCCCATTTTCACCTCGGTGGCTTCGCCAACTAGCAAAATTGTCGCATCTGGGGCTCGGAAAACCCGAGAGTTATTGTTGAAAAGCCTCTCTATCCTCAACGTGTTACTGTTTGGTGCGGTTTATGGTCCGGCGGAGTCATTTGACCTTATTATTCGAAAATGAGGCTGGAGCAACATTTACGGTGAATGGATTGCGCTATCAAGAGATGATTAAAAAGTTTCCGGACCGTGTTATCTCTCGAGAGCTGATCACAATTGGCCACCGAGATCTTGTGATTTAACACCTTGCGACTTCTTCCTTTGGGGCCACGTGAAAGACAAGGCCTACGCCAATAGCCCCGCGTCGATTCAAGACTTCAAAGATGGAATTCATGGGCCATCGATGACATATAGGGCAGCCACTTTGCGATTTGGTTATGGAAAATTTCATTAAAAGGATATGGTCCTGTAAGCCTGGTCGTGGTGGTCATTTGCCTGATGTTATTTTCCACTATTAACGGCATAGCTTCTTCTTTATAATGAAATAAACATCCGATCATTTATATTGAACACTGGCATTTTTCTTTGAATATCAAAATACCACCTCTTATTGGAAAACCCTTTATTTTTATACAAAATTATTTTTGTCTGAGTATCTTTCTTCGTATTGGAATCGAATTAGATGTGCTAGTATATATAGTATGTATTGTTGCTAGTGTCATTCCAATTCCTTGCTGAATCATTCTTTTTCATTATTCTATTAGGTTTTTCATTTATTACCTCTTCATTAACGACATTAACATTTGACAATATAAGTGATATTAACTTAGATGAACATATTCGGATATAAAATTTATTTATTGGTTTTAAACCAAGGATACTTTTGATTGCATATTTTATTGTGGACATTTATTTCATTCTAACAGCAAAATGATTTTAGTGAACATTTAGTGGAAATGAGTCGTTAATATTGGGTTGGAATTTGAAAATACCAACCTACGAGAAATGCCGTCTCTTAATATTTGTCAAGAAAACAGTGCCTAAATCGTTTCATCCAGAAGAAACAACTTAGAAACTCGATATTTGTAGAGTAGGTTTGGAATTATCGTCGTTATACTCCAACTAACTGCCAAGTTTCGATTCAATCGTTCTAGTAGTTCCAGTATAATCACGGAAATAACCTCGAAATTCTAAAGGCTTCAGCTCCGAAACCGTTCGGCTGATTTTGCCCATTAACGAATTCAACCGTCGCATTTTGAAATGCAACCTATCCTGAAAGTTTCAGATCGATAGGATTCTCCGTACGTAATTGTGCATACGGACGGACGTCCAGCTGGCAGGACCGAATCGATTTTGACACCGGATTCGTCATCAGTGAATCAAACCTAGTCGTTTTAAACCATTTTCGGCTCAATCATCGAAAATCATTTGGACATTTGGACAAAACGATAGCACGCTGTTTTGCCTCAGGTGCTAAAATCCTGGATCCGGCCCTGATTGTTTTTATGGAGTACTATACTAGCCTTTTTCTTACATAATGAATTCTCGCAAGAAAATTACACAAACCTGAATTTAGTCATCTCTGAAATCGACCAGCCAGCCTCTGTCACATTTCGTAAGACCAGCTTATAGTTGAATAATAAATTGCTCCTCTTCTGGGTCACTTCTTCAGCGAAGAAAGGGTCCAGAGGTGCAATGCCATAGTCTGACAAACCTGAGCAGAAATCATAACATGTTTAATGAAAATTAAAATGGAGAAATTATGGGGATTGAGGACAATGCATCAAACCTGATTGAGAAGTTGTATCATGAGTTCGAAGACATCTCAACAAATCTCAAAGATGGTGCCTTAGGTTTGAATTGAACTTTTAATCATTGGAATCAAATATTCTATCCGTAATTTCAATTTTTAACGAGAATATGCTCTTTTAAATTTGGCTCCGCATGTCGGTTGTTTGAACGGAAGAAACTTCGCGGTTTCCGTGACGTATGGGGATATATCCACTCTCTTCCTCTTCTCGTGTACTTTTCTTTCTAGAAAACCGATAGACAGCGCCGGGCTGTATCGATCGGTGAATCGTACAATAACGAGTGACGTAGAGGCGATCTGACGCGTTTCTCTCGCTTCGACCTTGGGTCCCGATTTGGCCATTTTTAATACCGAATTATTCAAAATTCACTAATTGTTGGAGTGTGTTATAGCATACATTAAGATTTTGTATTGATATAGAACGAGAAAAACATAAAAATATGATAATTCGCGTTACCTGCAAGAGACTTATTTATTACGATTTGTGGAATTGCTTCAGGTCTTTCTGGTCTGCTGGTGATTTCGAAGTAGATTATCATCTTCATATGATACTGTCCGTCGTAGTAAAAACATATTCTGGTACAGAGATAGGAATGGGTTCATGCAGAAGAAAATGCTCCAGTAATAATAAACTAACATAACTACAAGAACGAATATTTGTCGATATTGCTAATGATTTCTAAGGTTCCTTTCCTAGACAACGAATTTGGGACACCCTGTACAATAAATGTACTTGTACTCTGACAAAGTCTTGTAGGTCCATATCTAAAGATAAATATCTGATAACGCCTGGTGAAAATACTAATTCTTAAAGTGAGACATTTTTATTAAATTTTAATAGTACTGTTTCAGATATTTGGAGTGAAATACCGAAAAAAACCTAAAAAATTATTAATATTCATCCCAAAATTCAAATAATCTTCATGGATAACAAAAAGTTTTTCGTTGTAGTTCAACTACTTTCAACCGACTGCTGTATTGTTATTTTTGAAAGACGATTTAAATTTACAGTAGATATCTGCTCTCTAACCCAGGTACATTTTTTTAATGTTTCGATTTGAGACTTTTGTCAAATTGACATTTTTGAGAAAACACAGTAAAAAACATCTTTCAAACCAAATAAATCTGCGTTGCTGTGTTTTCCCAAAAATTTCAACTTGACAAAAGTCACAAATCGAAACGAAACATCGAAAAAAAATAATTCTTGAAATTTTCTCATTTGTCTGATGAAAGAGTCAGATTTGTATTCTGAAACGTCATAGTTCGCTTTGTTTATCGTTTAAATTGTTCCTGTATTGTTCATTATAGGCAATCTGTTTTGCAAGAAACTGCCTTTGACAAATAGTTTGATACTGCAATTCGCAAGGGCGTTTCTCATGAAAAAAACAATTGTTATTAAATTTTTGATAGTTCTGTTTCAGATATTGGGAGTGAAAACCCAGAAGAAATCTAAAAAATTATAAATATTCATCGATTCAGGACGATTTAAATTTACATTAGATACCTGCTCTCGAACACAAGTACATTTTTTAATGTGGAATGTTCCCAAGACCTTACAACAGAGCAGAAAAAACAAAATGAATTTCTTGAGAATGGTGAGACTCAGATCAGGTAAAATTTTCCACATCAAGTTGAACAACCCCTGCCCTACAATTGACGTAGTTTTTGTGAGACAGCATGTACATGTCTGTTGATACAATTTTGATTGTGGCGGTCTTCAGGTAAAATAATATTTTCGGAGTAATAACGTATTTCGAGAAATTCAAGAGAAAATGTATATTGATTCGCAAAATTTGTTGATAAAAAAGCACCATGCCTGTACAATACAGGGATGAAACTCTCACCTGATTTATAATAGGATCGTAGGTTGTTGATGCCATCTCTAACACAGTTGTCAAAATTGGTGTTATTCTTACGGCAGTAGCCGAAGTGTCTTCCTGAAAATAAATAATTTTGAAATTATTGATTCGAATTGTTATCAACACAAAAAAAGTCAGTTAATTGAATCTTTAATTATGATACTTCATATACCTATATATGCCTCCCCACATTGAATGTTAAATATCTTATACTTATGTTTCCAAGGAGAAAAAATATTTGGTTGGGATAATTTGAAATCAAGCACTATTCTGCGTAGCTAGAACCTGTGTGGGTGGACACTCAGTAATTATCTCCACTCTCTCAAGTTTGGAGCTCAATTACGATAATCAAATCACTGAATGGGTAAAATCGATCCAATGATTGCGCTAATATCCATTCAAAATGATATATTATGTTTCCAATAATACCGAAATTACAGATCTGATCAAATTGAAAACTAGTTCGAAAATTCATTGGAATATTATGGGCAGTTCCTGAAATATTAAATATTTTTCTATTTCTAGTGATATAATTCTCACAAAATTCTATATGCATTAGCATTTTTTAGCTTAATGGGTAATTGGTTTCGATTCTATTGGATCAAGTCTCTAGGTCTTTTGCAATGGACAGGAAGAATTTTGAACCCACAATCATTATCAGTAGACCCAATCTGATCATTCAATCCGGTATTATAATTGTATTATATTTGTTGTGATACATGTTCCTTACTTTTTTCATTTCATTTGATATAATAATAATTATTTAACTTTCATGAAAAGTGTTTCTGAGACCATAAATTACTGGTATTTAACCATTTCCAAAAATACGATCCCAACAAATTGGGGAATACATCCTGGAATTTGATGTGAAATTTCAGGGGAAATAATGGTCAAAATAAGCAAGAATTTTTTATTTTCCTTGTGATATGATCCTCACAAAATTTTGCACGCCTTTGTGCGTCGGTTTTCAACAGATAATTAGGTATAACGAATTAAATTGGATGGAATCAGTATATTTCGAGGTATTCAGACGAAATAATAAAATTTCAGGTGTACATAACTCAAGTCTCTAAATAATTTCATTATCAGTAAATTTTCTTCATCAGAAGGGATTGTTTATTGCATAAATGAGTTTCATCGGGATTTCAAAACTGTACGAGAAGGCATTTTGTGTCTTGAATACAGGTAAATATTGCTATTTTGATAACTAAGAGGGCTTTTCTGAAATAATATAGTTGGTCGAATTCTGAAGGAAAATATCCAATGACGCCTTCACTGATGAACATTTTCGGGCTATGTAATTATACAGGGTATTCCATATAAATGAATTGAATACGAAAATTCCTCTCGAAAAAATTTTTTGTAGTGTTGTACTACTCCCAGAATAATTCTTCTTTTGGGATGGAATCAGTATTTTTGAGGTATTCAGGCGAAAGAATAAAATCTCAAGTGTACATAACTCAAGTTTCTTGGTCATTTCATTATCAGTAAATTTTCTTCATCAAAAGGACAATCCGGTTTTATAATTTCATTATAATTGTTATGATATCTGTTTAAAAATTTTTACGCGTCTCTTCTGGGAAACAGCGCGTTATCATTTCATCACGATGTCTGTAATTTTCGAATTTTGATCCGAAAATGGACTTTAATGAGTGGGTTGAACTCCCCGAAGAAGAATCCGTGGTCAAATTCAATTCTGTCCGTATGTGCTCTAACTTTCGAAGGAAAAGACTTAGTGACTCGAAATTGTCAGATAATTTTTGGAGTCCAAATATCTCGGATAAGTTCGTTAATGGGTGGAATCGGTTAAATAGTTTCAGAGTCAGTCCATTCGAAATGTTGGGGTTAATTCCTCGATATCTCATGAAGTACTGACTCGATCAAATTAAAACTTCGCGGACGGTTTTGGAATACCAACGCGCAACTTAGAGCCAAATTTCGTGTGGATCCAGTTGTTAGAAAATTAAACAAAAAAATTTATTCGAAATTTTTTTGAATTTTGGATGAAAAATTTTTTTTCTCTGAAAATATTGATTAGATTTCAAAGAAATTTGGCACAAACCTTAGAGTCAGTATTTAACAACAATTTTCCAAATTTCAATTCGATCTGTTCTTTACTGTCGGAGATATAAGGAAAAAATGTGCCACATTCCGGAATTTAAACGTTATTTCCACAATATCTCAAGAAGTACATACAAATGTAATCAGATTGAAACTTCGTAATCAGGTGGAGATTACCAACACGCAACTAAGTGCGAAATTTCGTGTTGATCTAATAGTTAGAATTTGAACAAGCGCGTAAAATCTCCTGACCTCACGTCAGTGCTTTTCAAGATTTCTCGTATTTGATATAATATTAATTTTTGACTTCCATGAAAAATTTTTTATGACAACAAATTACTTAAATGAAGTTGAAAAATCTTTTCCAGAGTATTCATCTTTAATCATCATTGTACTGTCCTCAATGTTTCATTAAAATTCACGTGAATGATGAAAATAATCATGAACTCACTAAGATCGACTTGACATTTAACCACCACAAAGGCACAACAAAAAACAATAATGTTCCTCATCATTTCACACGTATCCACGAATTGAAGTCAAGAACAATTATTTCGAAACCGCTCAACACATTTTTCGTGCACCTTTGTTATCTTCACGTTGGAACTGCAGACTATAATCGAGTTGTATATTTTGTGGAATATTACTTCATTCAACCCCACTCGAGAGTTGGAATCTGTTGAGTGATCAAATATATTTAGCGGGCTGGTATCTATAGATCACCTTTGATACCTCACTTTCACTAAATTTTTTCCAGAATAATACTTCCAGATTTGTAAATGTGTTATTATGCCACACGCGGTAATAAATTCCGAATTGTTATATCATACCACACGTGAAGGCAGGTAACTCTGATCACTTCCGATTTGTATACGATTTCGATCGCTTGGTTGTGAATTCGTAATGTTTCGGGAAATTGAATTCCTTAAGCATAATTGAATAATTTTGTACTTCAACTTATAGTTATAATTGAAACTATTAGCTGCAGGTTTTGCGCGCATATTCTAGGGGAAGAGCGTGCTATCGTTTTGTCCAAATGTCTGTAATTTTCGATGATTGAGCCGAAAATGGTGTCAAACGCCTAGATTGGACTCACTGATGACGAATCCGGTGTCAAAGTTTTAGCCACTTTTGAGGTAATTTATTTTTTATTTCAGAAACTACTTGAGCGATTGAATTCAAACTTGGCAATAAGGTGGAGTATAACAACGCGCAACTTTGAGCCAAATTTTGTCAGGATCATATTGTCAGTTAATTTCAAAAAAATTTTTTTTCAAAATTTGTTTCCAAAAAATTTTTTTTTTCCGGAAACCATTTATGATATCCAAAAAAAATTCCACTCACACTTTGAGCTTCATATTTCACAGCAGTGTACGAAATTTCAGTTTGATACGATCATAAGTTTTGGAGATATCGGGAAAAAATATGTCAAATTTCAAGGTTTTCTTCTCGATATCGTTGTTTTTTTTCGGTATAACTCCAGAAATACTGATTCACTCCTGATAAAACTTCGCAGCTAGTTTGGAGATGCTGAAAAACAACTTAATGCAAAATTTCGTGATGATCGTGTCATTAGAACAAGTCGAAAAAAAAAATTCTGTGATTTTCTTATCATGTCATCCTCATTAAATTCTGTATGAACCTTCGAACTGTAATTTTTGATGAAGTACTGGATGTCAATTCGATCTGATCTGTATGCTTGGAAATATTGGGAAAATAAAATTTTGAATGGGTGTATCTGCGGAATCATTGGGTGGATTTTACCCGTTCACGAATTCGGCCTTCGTAATTAAGGTCCAAACCTTCTCTACAAATATCAAGTTTCTAAGTTGTTTCTTTCGGAAGCTATTTTGTTTACGCAGTCGGCCGTTAGGTCGAATTCGTGAATGGGTAGAATCCGTAGATATACTCATTAAAAATTTTATTTTTCCAATATTTCCAAAAATACAGATTAGATCCAATTGAAATCCAGTAGTTCATCGAAAAATCCTAGAAAAGCACTGCCGTGAAGGCAGCAGCTTTCGCGCGCAAGTTCCAATTCGTTGCCGAAGCGGTCATCTACATTGAACATGCGCGCAAAAGCTGCTGCCTTCGCGGCAGTGCTTTTTTAGATTTTTGTTGATAATAGGTTGTCATGAATGAATCAAAGTCTTCTTTTAATATCACTGAATTTTTTGTACTCGTGCGCGTATGTTCGAAATCGATTCTGTCTGGAAGGCCGACGACACGATAACCGTCGAAAGAAGCGAGCTAGCGACTTGGAACTTTCAGATTAGATCGCGCATTGGAATCGGTTAAGTTCGTTAATGGGACAAATTGGTCGAATGGTTTCAGAGTTATAGTAATTTGAAATGTTGAGATTAATTCCCTGATATTTCAGGAATTACTCATGCGATTGAATGGAAAATAAACAGTTAGTTGAAGCGTAACAACGCACAACTTTTCACGAAATTTCGATGAGATTATTTCGATACGACTATAATTTCTGGAGATATTGTAAAAAAATATGTAAAATTTGGTGTTTTTTTCTCGGAATCGTTGTTTTTTCCGGAATAACCCGGAAAAAACTAATTCAATCAAAATGAAACTTGGCAGCTAGTTTGAAAATGCTGTTGGGCAACCCAAAATAAACTCATTGGAAAGAGAAAAAGCGAAAATAACAAAAATGAAAGGAAAAGGGAAGTGAAAGGGGCTGTTTTAATAAGGGTTTTGCATGGCTTATCTCGATTACCGGCAAAACTTCAAGTCCTATGGAAAAAGTTAAACGGAAGAGTGGTAGGTAATAAAAAGAACTGCAACTTTGTATTCACACTTTTTTCACATAACCCCAAAATTTATGTGAAGAATTCAAATAACCTTAGTTAGTGTGTAGTTCTTGAATTTATCTTTCAAAAAAAAAAAAATTCCACGAAATTTACTAGAAACTTACCTTCTTATGTTCCAAATGTACTGTAATTCTTCTGATTCAAGATATTTATTCTCTCACCTCATTTTGACTAAATATTGAAAAACCAGCCTGATTTTCAATCGAAAAGTCGCACGTTCAAATATCTCCTTTTTTTTAAAGGGAGTGGACTTTTTATTCGTTAAAATCTCAACTTTCTGATGGTGTGAAAAATATACATTCCTATGGTGAAATTTCTTAGAAAATATCAGATAGTAAGGCCCAGACCCCCCTCTGCTTCTCGGCTTCTCTATGAAATAACTTCTAAAAAGGGGCTAAAATTTTTGTAGGTTCCTCAGATATATGAATTATTCAAGAATAGCAATAAATAGGCATCTAGGCATATTTTTCAAAGAACATTATACAACTTTCTCGGAATATTGTTGATGCCTCATCAGCAAATATTAACTTTATTAATTTATCTGGTTGTTGATTATAGTAGTATATTTTCGCACCATACATTACCATAGTAATGTATTTTATTCTACACATCACAAAGTAGAGGTTTCAACAAACAGAAAGCCCACTATCTTTTGAAAAAAAGTAGGTTTTTTGACGTGAGACTTTTCGATTAAAAATTATGGTGGTTTGTCGATTTTAGACGGAATAAAAATGGAGTGGAACGTGCCCTGTCTTACCGAGAACGGACGTCTGAAGGGCAATTCAGTAAAGGCATGACAGTGGTTTCGAGTACATCGTCTACATACAAAAATACTTCAATAAAAAGAAGTGGTAATCGGCTACCAAGTTCAAACGTTGATGGCAGTAGTCCCAAGTTAAAGGCAATAATAATCGTGGACCATAATTGAGGAGTCCAAGGACTCGAATACGTATAAATAACGAATCATTGATCGGCGATTTGACGCGTAGTAGCAAAACGGTCTCATAGAGCTAGTTGTCCCAAGCGACTATCATGACGTTCTATGGTACACATCAGTTGACCAGTTGATGTTCTTCGTGTTCCTCTACCTCCATATGCCCAACTGCGACAAACACGCATGACTGTCATTTTATGAACATTTCAATAACGGTTTATTTCGCGAAATGACAAACAAATATCATCTCGCTATGCAATATTTTCACCTCTGTTAAAATTGCTTAACGTGATAATTTTGTCTTCAAAGTCGAGGCATTTTCTTACGCTCAACAGTGGCTTAACAAGTGTGATCAGGTCTCATGAACCGCTTCCTTCATAAACAAAATGACAAAAACTATGTCGATGCAAATCAAAAGGTTTAATATCGTTATCATAGCATGCTTTCAGTATGATCATATAAACAAGGATGAAGGAATTGTTAGTGGCAAAAGAGCTCATTTCAATCAATCAACATGATCATAACATTAAAACAATATTTTTCGTTAAATCAACAGATATTCTACCTTTATCCGAGCTAGTTATTTGAGACCATTTCCATGAAAAATTCGAAAATTACAGACATTTGGAAACAACGATAGCATGCTGCTCCACACAACATTCGCACAAAAAGATGCAATTTCCGATATTCTAGGTATTCAATCTGGAATCAATAGGAATTTTACTCATGTGAAATGATTTTTTCAATCGCAATCAAGATACTTGTTACTTTGAGTGAATAATTACACTTAATGTTGATATATTGGAATATTCCGTATCCCATCGCTGAGAAGCCATTAGGAAATCCATTTCATAATTCAGTAATTAACCGAAAGTGACAATTATCAATTGCATGTCGCGAGGTAAAACCAATAAAATGTTGTCAGATATCGGAGGCAACTATTAACCCTTCTTCGCAGTTCTTAATATCGTATATTTAGAGAATCAAGTGCATTAAACTTTATAAAACATGACTTATCATGAAGACGGAGGATATTAATTTGAGAGAAAGTATTTGCGGATAACAAATATACTATCCAAGAACTAATAGTGAATGATCAGCACACACAGAAGTCAGTTTGCGATAGTTTGCATACATCCTCAGATATAATTCGCAAAAATTGACTTCTTGTTTTAAAGTTATCGAAATGTTTGGTGCTGCACTGGTTTTCCTTACATTAGTTGGATTTGTCGTTTCTGGGACGCTTAATGAAGATAATATCCGTAAGTTTCTATTATATTATTTATGCAGTCTTTTATATAAGAGTGTTCCTGATCTTGGAGACCTATGAATTATAATTTTTCTTTGTTACATAATCGTTTGCTGCGTATATTTTTGAATGGAATTTTATTGCATTCATACTCAATTAGACTTACAAGACAATGGATTTATAGGCGAGGAAATTTAATTTGCTTTCCATTAATTTCAATAATTTTTAAACCATAAAGCACATTTAAATTTTCAACATTGCAAACGCTCAGTTCGCGGGATACATAATGTTGAGATTAGTTCATTAAAGATATTTTATTTGAGGGTTAGATCAAATCCTAATTAACCGTTAAAATCTACAGATTGGCAATTTTTCTATGCAATGTCAATTTTTTTTTCAGGACTAAACTGGATATAGTTGTATAGAATAAGTGGTTGACATATTTTGGGTTCCAAAGCGGTACAAATATTGTCAAAAACAGCCTTATTGTTCGATTTCAGTTTTTCCAGAATGATATCGACATATGAAATATTTACTAAAGTACCAACAGGTCACATGTCATATTGAAACTATTCAAATCGGTGTTGTCTTTAAACCTAAAGTTCGGTCACGAAATATTTTCAATAATTCAAACGAATAAATCCATTAATTCAGTCAGAATGGAAAAATATGCATTAGGGTATATTCCATTCAAAAATACACATTATATTCTTCAATATTCATTACAGAATTCTTTTTTCATTACTTAGTTAAAGCGAACATAGTATACCAATTGGAACATATGATACGAAATAAATAAAATAATGTTCAACGTGTGAATTCAATAATTTTGTCAGTAAATACAACATAAAATTCATGAACCAAATATTCATACAAACTTTATGAGGAGATCTGAACTATTCAATTAAATTCATGAGTAATATAAATCGCCCCTTCTGTAATTACTAATTATTCTGTATTGTATCCTTGAAAATCTTATGACAATAAATCCCGTATTGCTTATTTTCATATGCATATTTCATATTTTGAGTCAGTAGATGTTCCACAGTTATTATTCGCTCTTCTTATTCACAATAATACAAAACAATTGCGATCAACTAGTCGTAGCAACTATACACAAATTCATCATTTCAAATATGCAATTTATTTTTCTTAATTTCAAAATCTATTTTTCTTCGTTGAATAACTGGAGTGCGTATAAGATCGAACACGATAATTTCTAGAAATCAGAGGCTCGTTGTTAACAATTATTGCAAATAGGAAGTAATCCCTTTATGATTCAATAAAGTTGAAGTCAATGTCCTTCGATTTCCTTTCCAATCAAACATTTTATGTTGAGAGTGAAAGCATTGGTTAATCTTTCCTCAACATGAAACTTCACTCTGAAAGAGATAAAGATACGAGTATGTAAGTACCGGTAAGAATACGATGCAGATTAGCATTCGGAATATTCTTCTCGTGTTTCGACATCATCGAATGTGTGTATCTATTATCTATTGGAAGTATACCCACGAAAAAAATGGAAATCCAAGTTAATTCGGGAACTTCGATGAATTTTGGTTCGTAATATTGTATCGCAGCTTGCAGATTTTGCATCGAATGAAATAGAAAAAATCTAGAAAAGCACTGACGTGAAGTCAGCAGTTTTCACGCGCTTGTTCACATTGCGAAATGGTGACTTGGAAATTTCAGTAAAATTTCAATGATCAATATAAAAATTTTCAAAGAAAAAAAATTTTTTTCGGATTTTTCCATGGATAATTCTTTTTATTGGCACTATTCATCTTCCAACCAAGTTTCGTTTCGATCAGATAAATATTTTTCGAGTTATTGAAAAATCTAAATTTCAAATGGCTGTAGCACAAAAAGCATTCAGCAGATTGGGCCCATTAACGAACTTAACCGAGATATTCAGGATCACAACCTAACCTGAAAATTTCAAAACTCTAGGTCCTTCCTTTCGAAAGTTACAGCGCACACGGCCGGCTGGACAGACAGAATCAATGTTGACCCCGGATTCTTCATCAGTGAGTACAACCTAGTCGTTTGAGACCAATTTCGGCTCGAAATTCGAAAATTACAGACATCGTGACGAATTGATAACGCGCTGTTTCCCAGAACAAGCGCGTAAAAAGTATTCTACACGCACCAAACTGTAGACCATTCGACTTCAAGATATGGTACATGTTGAAAAACAGTGAATCTGTTCATTTTTACTGGGTATAATGTCTTTAAGTTGTACAAATAAAATTTTTGTGTTTCATATTGGGCCATAGTATAAAAATGATGATACCATGATTCAGGTTAGGTAAAAAATGCAGACTGTTGAAATTTACAAATGAAAATCTAAAAAAGCACTGACGTGAAGTCAGCAGCTTTTACGCGCTTGTTCACATTGCGAAATGGTGAAATTTTAGTGAAATATAAAAATTCTCAAGAAAAAAGAATTTTTTTCAAATTTTTCCATGGATAATTCTTCTTATTGACACTGTTCATCCTCCAACCAAGTTTCATTTCTATCAGATAAATATTTTCCGAGTTATTGAAAAATCCAAATTTCAAATGGCTGTAGTACAAAAACCATTCGGCAGATTTGGATCATTAGGGAACTTAACCGAGATATTCAGGATCTTAACCTAACCTGAAAATTCAAGACTCTAGATCTTTTCTTTCGAGAGTTACAGCGCACACCGACGGCCGGACGGACATAATCAATTTTGACCACGGATTCTTCATCAGTGACTCCAACCTAGTCGTTTGAGACCAATTTTGGCTCAAAATTCGAAAATTACAGACATCGTGACGAAATGATAACGCGCTGTTCCCCAGAACAAGCGAGTAAAAACAGAAAGATATTCTCCCGTATAGTCGTTTGACCTGGTTATTTCGAATTAAATAAATTTTGGTGTGAAGTTTTCTATTACTAGAATAGGTATTATTCAGTAATCACTTTTATTTTGAACATTTTCCTAATTATGGACTAGCTGATTCATAAAGCTATGAGGAATAAGCATAAAAATAAAGACAAATATCATCTCTACCTATTATGAGAATCTTCTGTAATTTAAGTATATTTGTTTGGTATACTTTCCGTTATATGGTCACACTTAACTGAAAAATGATAATAATATATTAGATTTACCTGATAACTGTCTAGGTTATCAATACAAAACATTACATAATAAAAAATATATTTGATTCGTCACGGCATGCATCCAGTGAATCATCTCTATTTGAAAAACTTCGTTCGTGAGCATTCGAAGAAATAGAATTTAAAATATTTCCCAATTGAATAACTTTCATAAAGATTGTCTGAAAATCAGACATCTATTGTTATTTAGCTGAACTAGCTATCAATTTTCATGTCACGTTACAGGAAACTTTTTCACTTCGAAGAAGGATTCTGTAAGCAAATTGTGAAAAAGATTACAGGAAACTTTTTCAGTTCGAAAAAGGATTCTGTAAGCAAATTGTGAAATAGATTACAGGAAACTTCTTCAGTTCGAAAAAGGATTCTGTAAGCAAATTGTGAAACACATAGAGACATCTCATGTCACTCAGAGGAACTAATGGACAATCAAAAAGAAAAATTACAGAATCCTTTTCCATTATGTAAAAGGAATCTGTAAACTATTTCTACAATGGATAGTATTCTGTAGTCTTCCTCTTAAGCTTAGCACTCTCTTCAGAAGATGGCTCGAAGTTCTGGAAGTAAAAGTATTCATAAGAATTTTGAAGTTATCAGTTTTGTCATTCAATTTTCAATTTAAAAACCATTGTCTGGGTGAACGGTTGAGCGTGGGTATCATTGTATAGAGATTATTTATACAATGTCCGTATTGAACTTGTAAACAAAGTGCATGAGCGTCTAAGCGTATTAAGAAATATTCAAATGCTTATAACTTTTCCCCTTACCTGAATCTGAAAAATGGCAAATTAAAAAAGCGTTCAAATTGATTAGAGGAATCTATGGTTATACAGAGTGTGCGATTGTTCATGCGGAAAATTTCGAAAACTAAAGGGAATTGAAGAATAATTTTTAAAAATTTCTCTTTGAACATTATTCGTTAGTTGCTTTATTGGAGAGAAAATTCGAGGCTATTTTCCCATTTTGCGCGCATGTTCTAGGGAAACGGCGTGCTATCGTTTTGTCCAAATTTCTGTAATTTTCGATGATTGAGCCGAAATTGGTCTCAAACGACTAGATTGGACTCACTGATGACGAGTCCTGTGTCAAAATCGATTCTGTCCGGCCGGCCGTGGACACGATAACTGTCGAAGGGAGTGAGCTAGCAACTTGAAACTTTCAGGGTGGGTAGCGCATTAGAATGCTGCGGTTGAGTTCGTTAATGGGCCAAATCGGTCTAATAGTTTCGGAGTTATAGCCATTTGAAATTTTGAAGTGTTTTATTTTTTATTTCAGGAACTACTTGAGCGATTGAATTCAAACTTGGCAATTAGGTGGAGTATAACCACGCGCAACTTCGAGCCAAATTTAAAAAAATTTTTTGTCAAAATTAAAAAAAAAAATTTTTTTTTCGAAAACCATCTATCATATCCAGAAAAAAAAATTCACTCAGACTTTGAGATTCATATTTCACAGCAGTGTACCAAATTTCAGTTCGATACGATTATAATTTTTGTAGATATCGCGAAAAAATATGTCAAATTACGAGGTTTTTTTCTCGATCTCGTTGCTTTTTTCGGTATAACTCTAGAAATACTGATTCAATCCTGATAAAACTTCGCAGCTAGTTTGAAGATGCTGAAAGACAACTCTATGCAAAATTTCGTGATGATCGTGTGATTAGAACAATTTGAAAAAAAAAGTCTGTGATTTTCTTATCATATCATCCTCCTTAAATTCTGTATGAACCTTCGAACTGTAATTTTTCGATGAGGTACTGGATTTCAATTCGATCTGATCTATATTTTTGAAAATAAAATTTTGAATGGGTATATCTGCGGAATCATTGGGAGGATTTTACCCATTCATGAATTCGGCCTTCGTAATTAAGAGAATTAATTACGAAGGTCGAATTCGTGAATGGGTAAAATCCGCCCAATGATTCCGATTATCGAGTCACCAAGTCTCGAAATTCTGCATCTCCTTCGTTCACTGTCCAACTTGCATAAAATAATTTGGTGTATTTCAGCACCATATGTCCAGCAATGTTATGAAGGAGATCCTAAGGTCATACAATGTTTCAAGGATGCTATCCATCATCTTACTCCTTATCTTGCACATGGAATACCTGAAATTGAGTTACCATCCGTTGAGCCCTTCAGAATGGACGAACTCTCCTTATCTCTGACTACTGGACCAAATGGGTACAAAGTTTCGCTTTTAGATATAGACCTTTTTGGAGCCAGCAATTTCAGTGTGAAAAGATTTAAGTGAGTACTACAAATCAAATCCTAGCAAATTTTTAAAGGGAGTTTTGATCGAAATAAAGAATTTTGTCGCTACTTTTTGCGCGCGATTTCTGGAAAACGGCGTGGTAACCTTTTGTAAGAATGACTGAATTTTCGAGTTTTTTCCCGGATATGGACTCATACGACTAGATTCTCCGCCAATAGACGACTTCGGCCCAAGTTGCCAACCCACAATTATCTTCACAAATTTACTATCACTGGCGAACGGGAATTTCAGGACAAATTCAATATGATAAGGTTCGCGATATTTATAAATATCCGTAAAAGATGCCTCGGCTGCTTATACAAGATTATTCCTTCCAAATAAAGGTTTTTGTTAGGCTGAAATTCAAGTTAGGATTCCTGATTTCACATTGTCATAGTGTCAAGTTTATGCGTTTTTGCGTTTTGTAAATATGAAATATACGGTTGGTTCCTGAAAAAAAGGTTGATTACGGAATTTGATTGATGAAAAAGCAATCTTTCTGTCACCAGAACATAGACATATGAAGCCTATGCACCAGAACGACAATCAATGTTTTATGGTAACATATCCATAGCATAGAACAATCTTTATTTACCTCATGATCCATAAACCATACCTGGTAGTTGATTGTTGTCTCTTCTATGTTCTATAGATCATAAAGTAAATAAAGATTTTTCTATGCTATGGATATGTTACCATAGAACATTGACTGTCGTTCTAGTGACAGAGAGAAAATTTCTTCATCAATCAAATTCCGTAATTTACCTTTTTTCAGGAACCAACCGAATATTTCATATTTACGGAATGGAAAACTGGCAACCGAAATAACCAAGTTGATTTGCGGAACATATAAATTTGACTTTTTTAACATGAAATCAGGAATCCCAACTTAAATTTCAGCCTATCAGTGATGATCTTAACAAAACCCTATATTTCGAAGGAATTATATTGTTTGAAGAGCCGAGGCATCTTTTACGGATATTAATGAATAACGCGAACCTTATCATGTCGAATTTGTCCTGAAATTTCTGTTACCCAGTGATAGTAAATTTGTAAGGAAAATTACTTTAACTGGGGAACGGGAATTTCAGGACAAATTCGACATGATAAGGTTCACATCATTTACAAATAACCGTAAAACATGCCTCGGCTCTTCAAACCAGATAATTCCTTCCAAATATAGGTTTTTGTTAAGATCGTCCCCGATTAGCGGAAATTTAAGTTGGGATTCCTGATTTCATGCAAACAGTGTCAATTTTCATAGGATACGTTCCGAAAATCAACTCTTGTTGTTTCATTTGCCGATTTTCCGCTCCGTAAATATGAAATATTTGGATGGTTCCTGGAACAATCGCGTGAAAAAGGTTATTTACGGAATCTGGTTGATGAAAATGCGGTCGATTTACTCTCACCAGAACGATTTTCTATGGTGAATATCCATAGCATAGAACAATCTATGTTTACTTTAGATTTAAAAGAAGAATAATAATATCAGATTCCAAGAGTGCACTGGAGAAAATTACTAATTGGAGATTACATTCCTCTAACGATTTCTTGACATTGCAAATAAGAAAGAATTTGTATGAGTTAAATCGGAAAGGTTACTCGATTAAGTTGGTCTGGGTTCCGAGTCACACGGGAATCGACGGTAATGAAAGGGCGGATCTCTTGGCAAAAAAGTCTGTAACTTTGGATTATTGTGAGCCTATTAAAGGGGATGTCAGAGAATTTTGGCCTAAATTTAAACTAACAGTTTGGGAAAGGTGGAAAACTCAGTTTAAGAGAGAAGGTCAACAGAAGGGTAACTTTTATGTTGAAATGAATAAAAAGAACTTCCTGAATTATAGTCCTTGGTTCAATTCAATTTTACTTCCGAGAAGATATATCACTACCATCTGTAGAATGAGATCGTTACATTGCTGTTGCCCGTCTCATCTATTTAAAATAGGAGTTTTGCAAACCCCCCTATGTCATTGTGGAGAAAGAGGAGATCTTTTTCATGTTTTCTTTGCCTGTGAAGAGAATAAAGTGAATATTAATAGGTTGTATACCGATTTACAGTCGTTACTACATGGACGATATCACTTTCCGCTCAACTTGTGGGAAATCATCTTCGACGATGATATTCTCTTGATAAGAATAATAGTGAATTTCCTATCAGCGTCCAACATGAGTTTGTGAAGATTCTGATCGACATGTTTAAGAATACTAACAAATCCTGATGTATTTGTCATGTCCTTTCCCCAGAATCTGGCAGATGACACATAACCTCAAATATTGTCGAAAACGTTTATGTCAGTAATAGCAAATCATAGATCATACACATAGAAGACAATTATTGATGAGAAATCCCCTGAAACTGAAACCCTGTTGATTATTGACCAAGTCAAGACCCATTTCCGATGGAGTCAGCAGGAAATACTCGAAGATGTGTAGATGGAGTTAGTATCCCGGCACATATAAAGGAAGAAGAAGAAGAAGACTTTAGATTTGTTTTGGTTCCGAGTTCAGAACTGTACGGGACGGACGG
This sequence comes from Myrrha octodecimguttata, assembly GCA_958510865.1. Classification (NCBI taxonomy): domain Eukaryota; kingdom Metazoa; phylum Arthropoda; class Insecta; order Coleoptera; family Coccinellidae; genus Myrrha; species Myrrha octodecimguttata. Next base: position 72,452,883 of record OY294057.1, read on the forward strand.
TTCTAGCACAGATCTGTGGTCTATGCTAGAACCGTCCCGAACAGATCTGAACTCGGAACCAAAACAAACCTAAAGTAAACATAGATTGTTCTATGCTATGGATATTTACCATAGAAAATCGTTCTGGTGACAGTAAATCGACCGCATTTTCATCAACCAGATTCCGTAAATAACCTTTTTCACGCGCTTGTTTCCATCCGAATATTTCATATTTACGGAGCGGTAAATCGGCAAATGAAACAACAGAGTTGATTTTCGGAACGTATCCTATGAAAATTGACACTGTTTGCATGAAATCAGGAATCCCAACTTAAATTTCAGCCAATCGGGGACGATCTTAACAAAAACCTATATTTGGAAGGAATTATCTGGTTTGAAGTCCCGAGGCATGTTTTACGGTTATTTATAAATAATGTCGAATTTGTCCTGAAATTCCCGTTCCCCAGTGAAAGTAAACTTGCTAAGTAAATTGTGGGTTGGCAACTTGGGCCGAAGTCGTCTATTCTCTTGAAACAATTTTTTTTCAAAGACTTCATCAGATTTCGATTAAATTTTGATCACACCTCGAACCCTATATGTCAAATTTTGTGTTCAAGGTCTCGAAATATAGTTGATATTTTCAAAATAACCCAAAAATGCTGCTTTCATCATGATAAACCTGGTACCTACTTGAATCAAGCTGATGAACAACATTGTACAAAATTTCGCGATGATCGTGTCTTTCAAATAAGATGCCAAAGCGGTCATCTTTTCACGTATTGACCCTGCCGAATGCATCTTTACCTCCCGATGGAAAGATTTGTCGCCCTTCTTTTCATATGATCCCAATGGAATTTTGCATGGAAGGTCTATGAAGAATTCTAGAGCAACAATTTTCAATCAAGTTTTTTAGTTCAATTCGATCCAATTTGTATTTTTGGAAAAATTGGGCCAATGAAATTTTGAATGAGTATGTTAGCGAAATCATTGGGTGAATTTCACCCATTCACGAATTTGGCCTTCGTAATTCTACCACTCTGCTTTCCACAATCATAAATTGTTAATCCACAACTGGTAATATAATATAAATATGTGTTGTGAAATTATTCCAATTTTCGATGGAAATATAAGTGAAATTTGAAAATTCGAAAACTATCCTTATATAACAGGAGCTACGTTACCTTGTGTTAGTTTGATCGTATGTATGAATATTTCACTTTTCAAAAGAGAAAGTTTCTGGGTAGGTTAGCCTTTTTTCCTCGCTGTTAAATTGCAAGATTTACAATCTGAATATAAAAGACTAGAGAGTAAGTCATTAATGAAGGTTTATATTGCGAACAATGCAACACAATGCAATTACCTACCCAGTAATCAATTGGATACTATTGATTTTATAACACATCTTCTGTCAGAAAGCCATAGTTAGTTTCATTTTGCATTTTGATTTTTTTGAATTTTATCGAAGATAAATTCGATTTTGTGACAATTTCAATAGATTTTTTTCATATCAGGCTCAGTGAAGACAACAAGCCATTCGAAATGAGGGTGAACATACCAAAATTGAGAATTAATTCAAGATACCAAAGCAGTGGAGTTCTTATCATTTTACCAGCCAGTGGAAATGGAACATTTAATGGATTATTTGGTAACAACATAAAATGTGTAAAAGTCTCTCCTTATTGAATTATATGAAATTTTCGTATTATAGAAGATGTAAATGCTATATTCAAAGGAAGGGGAAGCATTTCAGAGAAAGAAGGTGTTAAATATCTGCATATAGATACTCTCAATGTGGATATAGTCATCAAGAATGTGAAAATGAACGTCAAGGATATTTATAGAAACAATAGAGTATTGAGTAAGTTTTAAATTTTCCTTCGAGAAAAAAAAATTAAAAGAAAGAAAGCAGAATTACCTAAAATTGAAAAAACTTATTGAAATAGTCATTCAACAGTGATTTCATTATTGCTCAGTCATACCTCTCATTGGTATAAAGAGAATTGTTTGACAATTCGCAAGCTACTAACTATTTACTTCGAGTTTTCGAGATAAATTGGAATTAATGGGATCAATCTTTATGAATAATCGTTGATGGTTAAATAGAGGAAAATTAGGCTTGTTGAGTGGCAACATCTGTTTTTCAGAAGAACAACTGAAACGAAAATTTTGAAAACCGTTAATACTAAGAAAACAAGCTAATTTATGAAGGAAAAGGATATTCATCTCAAATTACATAGAAATAATAGTGACCTATTTTTTCCACCCTATACCAGCAACGAATCAGTCAATCAATATTTGATCATAATTTACATTTCCAAAAGACTGGACCATTCGATTCAAAATTTGTATTTGGTCGGAATCTGACTGCTTAAAAGTTCATGCAGAATTTATTGAGCACGTCGTGATTAAAAGATCATAAAATCGTTCTTATCTGAAAGTCAACACTCATTCGACACGATCAGTGTCTGGATCGGTGACCACTCTGGCAGTTGATTCAAATAAATGCGAAGTTCTTTCTTCTCTCGAAATTTCGCAATGAATATTTGACTGCTTGATTATTGATTTGGTGGAATCAGTTTCGATAACATTGTATGGGTAAAGCATTAAAAATTTTTATGATTACTCATTATTACAAGGTTTCTTTCACTTCCTACAATAATTTTGAATATATTCCCGTTTTGCAATCTAGAAAAACTTTTCTTCAAAGTGTTTATTACCTTTTCGAAGTTAACCACGTTTAGTTTCATTCATATCTGCTTTCAGCTCAGGCTATAAACTTATTCCTACGTGACAATGGTCAAGAAATCCTCAGGATAATGTTACCGCAACTCAGGAAGAAGCTAGCCTCTCTATTTATGAGCATCGGAAATAAATTATTGAGTCACTTACCTTTAGATGTTTTCTATGTCCCACTGTCGAAGCAGAAGAAACTCAGTTGAAGGAATGCCAAAGAAGTTAATTGATGATAATTCGATCCAAATAAAGTAATTTCATACTATGATGTAGATAAACAGGTCCTTGTAGGAATGTAGTAGACAATATGTAGCATTTATATTTTTATAAAAGAACTGAAATAATTTAATAAACGTAATACAAATTAAATTTTGATTTAAATTCTTTTATTCCCATGATGGATTATTCGTTACAAATGAAATATTTTTTTATGTCCTCATTAACTCAATATTAATAAGTATCTGGTGGAAAAATGACATTGGCAAGCGTGGAGAAAATTCTGGATACTAAATAGCTGTTAGAACTGCATTGAGTATAAAAATTATAAAGCGCCATCTCAGGAGCACCCTACGTACCCAATCTTCGAGAAACGATGTGCATGACGATCATCCACTCGTCGTTTTACGCAGCTGTAGATTTGGTGACATGAAAATGGGCGAAAAAGTTTACTCGATCAGATTTTCGGCATTTCATATTATATATTATTTTTCGCGCATGTTATAGGAGAACAGCGTGCTATCGTTTTGTCCAAAAGTCTGTAATTTTCGACGATTGAGCCGAAAATGGTCTCAAACGACTAGGTTGGACTCATTGATAACGAAAGCGGTGTCAAAATCGATTCTGTCCAGCCGGCCTGTTGGCCGTGGACACGATAACTGTCGAACGGAGCCAGCTAGCAACTCGAAACTTGTAGGGTAGTTCGCGCATCGCAATGACGCGGTTGAGTCCGTCAATGGGCCGAATCGGCCAAATAGATTCGGAGTTATAGCTATTTTTATTTTTGAATATTTCCTCTAATTCAGAAACTGCTGGAGTGATTGGATTGAAACTTGGCAGTTGGTTGGAGCATAACAACGCTCAACTTTCAGCCAAATTTCATAGAAATCGTACGGTCACTCAATTGAAAAAAAAATTTTTTTCAAAATTTTTTTCGAATTATTTTTTTCTAAAACTATTGAACATATTCTGAAACAATTTCAGTTCTACCTTGAACTTCATGATTCACAGCAGTGTACCAAAATTCAAATCGATACGGCAAATAGGTTTGGAGATATTGGGAAAAAATATGTAGAATTTCGTGGTTTTCTTCTCGATGTCATTCTGATAAATCGTGATAAAACTTCGCAGCTAGTTCGAAGATGTTGAAGAACATTATTGTTCAAACTTTCGTGATGATCGTGTCATTAGAACAATTCGAAAAAAAAGTTTCAATTTTTTTTTCAAATATTTATTATAATATCTTGTGATCTTCTCATCATATTATCCTCATTAAATTCTGTATGAACCTTCAAGCTGTCACAAGCTATCGTTTTGTCCAAATGTCTGTAATTTTCGATGATTGAACCGAAAATGCTCTTAATCGTCTAGGTTGGACTCACTGATGACGAATCCGGTGTCAAAATCGATTCTGTCCGACCGGCCGGTTGGCCGACCGTCCGTCCGTCCGAGGACACGATAACTGTCAAACGAAGTGAGCTAGCAACTTGAAACTTTCAGGGTAGGTCGCGCATTGGAATGCCGCGGTTGAGTTCCTTAATGGGCCAAATCGGTCGAATATTTTCGGAGTTATAGCCACTTGAAATTTTCAGGTTATTTATTTTTTATTTCAGAAACTACTCAAGGGATTGTATTCAAACTGAACAATAAGGTGGAGTATGACAACGCGCAACTTTGAGCAAAATTGTGTGGGGATCGTATTGTCAGTTAATCAAAAAAAAAAATTTTTTCAAAATTTGTTCCAAAATTTTTTTTTTCGGAAACCATTCATGATATCTGAAAAAAATTTCACTCAGACTTTGAGCTTCATATTTCACAACAGTGTACCAAATTTCAGTTTGATACGATTATAATTATCGGAGATATCGGGAAAAAATATGTCAAATTTCGAGGTTTTCTTCTCGATATCGTTGATTTTTTCGATATGAGTCGAGAAATACTGATTCAATCCTGATAAAACTTCGCTGCTAGTTTGAAAATGCTGAAAGACAACTTCATGCAAAATTTCGTGATGATCGTGTCATTAGAACAATTTGAAAAAAAAATTTCTGTGATTTTCTTATCATATCATCCTCATTAAATTCTGTATGAACCTGCAAACTGTAATTTTCGATCTGATTTGTATTTCCGGAAATATTGGGAAAATAAAATTTTGAATGGGTATATCTGAGGAATGATTGGGTGGATTTTACCCGTTCACGAATTCGGCCTTCGTAATTAAGGTCCAAACCTTCTCCACAAATATCTAATACCTATCGGCCGACTGCGTAAACACAATAACTTCCGAAAGAAACAACTTAGAAACTCGATATTTGTTGAGAAGGTTTGGGGCTTAATTACGATAAGGTCGGATTCATGAATGGGTAAAATCCGCCCAATGATTTCGTAGATATACCCATTCAAAATTTTATTTTTCCAATATTTCCAAAAATACAGATCAGATCGTATTGAAATCCAGTTATTTATCGAAAAAAAATTAGAAAAGCACTGCCGTGAAGGCAGCAGCTTTCGCGCACAAGTTCAAATTCGTTGCCGAAGCGGTTATCTACATTGAACATGCGCGCAAAAGCTTCTGCTTTCACGGCAGTGCTTTTCTAAATTTTTCGTTAAAGTACTGGATTTCAATTCGATCCAATCTGTATTCTTGGAAATATTGGGAAAATAGTATTTTCAAAAATACAGATTAGATCGAATTGAAATCCAGTAATTCATCGGAAAAAACCTAGAAAAGCAGTGCCGTGAAGGCATCAGCTTTTGTGTGCATGTTCAAATTCGTTGTCAGAGCGGCCATCTCCATTGAAAATGCGCGAAAAAGTTTCTGCCTTCACGGCAGTGCTTTTCTAGGTTTTTCAATAATTTTCATTGTCATTTTAGTTGTTTTTTCTAAAAAGAAATATTGATATGAGTTGTTCACATTCGTGTAGTTTCCAATTTATTTGTTATATTCGAATTGAACTACCTTATATTTCATCAATAAATTCTATGTTCATTTCGAAAAAGCCGAATTATGATTGAAAAATTAATTTGAAAGAAATTGAAAAAGTAGAGGCGCGTCCCGAAAATTTTCGAGCGCCACACTGCACTTGGTAGTACATATTTCTTATATAATACAATTAATATTTTTTGTAACCACCAATCTCGATATCTCCTTTCATTTCCGTCATTCTAGGAAGCTTCAAAATCATTTCCAGGATTCAAAAACAACTTTCGATTCATAAACAGTTGTCAATCCTGCAATTGACGTAGCCAACCTCAAATGATCACACCTTTTAATTGCATCTACGTCATTTTAACGAAGGATACGAGTGGAATAACTGATAGGGGAAGCATCTCGGCATTTCGATGAAGATATAAAATAAAGATGTAACAAACGTTGCCCCTTCTCGTTCGAGGAGTTCAAAGTCACGGTCAACCTATAGGTCAGTCGGTGCAAGAACTTCTTCCAACCTGGTGGCCGTTTCGAATAGGTGTTGGAAATGTACAGGTTCATTCAACACGTCACATTCCTGTTTGTGTTCCAGTTTTATTTTTGTGGAATCGAATGTGAGTAGTTTTTCGTTTTATATAATTTCACTTGTATACATGCTGATTCGGAGTATTTTGACAAACTTCAGGAGGTGTTTCCTCACAATATTCTAGTATGAATTGTCTACATAAATATACAGGCTCCCGCAACAGCGGCTTGGTTCCATACCTCTATTTAGGAAAGAGATATGAATCTAGTTTTCTATAAGTTTAATTATTGCTGGGACTCGACAAATTAAAAATGTTTTCGGTTACACAGATTTTTCTGGGTGGGGTGGGTCCCAATTTTCTTTTTTTGAATGGCAACCTGTATTTTTTATTAATTTTTCGGTTTCTACATGAAAAATCAAAAACATTTCTTTTTTTCCAATATTCGTCGCTCAGGGTATTTGCTATTATGAACTTGTGCCAAGTCTTATTGTAATTTATTTCTGGTCAAATATTGAACATTGGTTACTCTCTCATACACAGGGTATGAAAAACAGCCTGCCACATATTGGAAATAAAAATTAGCAAAATCTTCCTTATTTCAAATGAAACACCCTATATGTTATCTCTACAAATTTTGTCTAGTGGTCCTTTTGGTTGATTTCACTAGCTTTCCTTAAAGCAGCTCTTTTTTCTGAATAATATATATATATACCATACTATTTAAATAGGATGTGAATCGTGGAGAGCTTGAACTCGGAAAAGAACGATTCGGACGACATTTCGACTTCAATGAGAGAAATTTGCGAGAAAAAGCTAACCAGTAGACTCAAAAACATGAGATTTCGACTTTGCCGAGTATTTAAAAAAAAATCTCAAAATCTACGAAGCAAGCAATCGATCTCGGCCCCTGCTCCTTTTTGCAACTCGAAAATCTCTTTTGGTTTTTTTGCACCAACATCTCAAATGATCGGTCCGAAAATATGTATCTATCGCTAAGAGTACATAACGTTGATGAAGTTGATATTGAAACATATGTTTAACATGCGTTCTTGAATTAAGTCTTTGTTCGAAAGACTGTTCTAGCCTGTTCAAGATAGCTGGTGTAATCTGCGAAGAGTATCTGTTATTCTATGCCGCATCTTTTCGGAAGAAGTTGGCTCTCGTGAACCATATTTTATGCATCCCCATTAGTAAAAATTCGTTATGTAAAATCAGGTGATCTAGTAGGCCACCACAACTGAAACTATCATATCAATATCAAGCCGTTGAACGAAATCATAGCGAAGAAATATCAATAATTGCCCTTTTTCATGAAATGAGCTGTTTAAAGTAAAACTAGTGAGCTTAACCATAAGGACTACTAGACGAAATTTGTATAGCTTTTTTTGGTGCTTCTTATGCATCGATAAAATATAGGGTGTTCTATCTGAAATAAGATAGATTCTTCTAATTTTTTTCCAATATGTGGCCAGTTCGATTTCATATATACCGTTTCACAGAGTATCCAATGTACAGGCTGGGCAAAATTCGTTGTCTACTGAAGGGATCTCGAGAACTATAGCAGCTCTTTTTTCCTGACTAATCTGAATCTGAAAACAGATCCAGCTTATCGTTCATAGAACTTGAGTTATGAGCGAAAATTGAGAAATTGTCATTCCCAATAATGCTGAAAACCTCGCTTGTTTGACCTCGAATTGGAAATCTGTTGATACATTCTACAGGCACTGTTTTAGGAGTAATTCAAATATAATATGCCATTTTCGAGAAATGAGAAGGATCTTGGATTTTTTAAATGTAAACTATAGTCAAAAGATCTCTTATCTTGCTACAAAATTTTTGCTGATTTAAAAAATGTATCATATGTCGCTATTCACATGAATATTACATGAGGAAATATTCATTACTTTTTTCCTGCTTTTCTATTCACTGTTGAATTATGAGTAGGCTGACGTTACCATCGCGACGATTCAATATGCATTAACTTTGTGTAAACTTGCGCCTCTATGATTGGAATCAGCGATTGGTGTATAAATATTTCTATGGTTGATTTGTCATAGTTCTTAAGATCAGCAATATTTCCGGTCATTAGGGATAATAAACAGATTTTCTATTGCTGATCTTAAGAACCATGACAAATTAACCATAGAAATATTTATTCAGCAATGACTGATTCCAATCATAGAGGCGCAAGTTCACACAAAGATAATGCATATTCAATCGTCGCTATGGCAACGTCAACCTACTCATATTTCAACAGTGAAAAAGAAAAGTTGTTGGCTCGATGTGAACCATATTTTATGCATCCCCATAAGCTAAAATTAGTTATGTTAAATCAGGTGATCTAGTAGGTCACCACAACTGAAACTATCATATCAATATCAAGCCGTTGAACGAAATCATAGCGAAGAAATATGAATAGTTGCACTTTCACATGAAATGAGCTGTTTGAAGTTAAACTAGTAAACTTAACCATAAGGACTACTAGACGAAATTTGTAGAGCTTTTTTATGCTTCTTATGGATCGATAATATATAGGGTGTTCCATTTGGAACAAGGAAGATTCTGCTAATTTTATTTTCAATATGTGGAGGGCTGTTTTTCATACCCTGTATACCCCAGTTCGATTTCCAATATACTGTTTGAGAGAGTAGCCAATGTTCAATATTTGACCAGAAATTAATAATTTCAAGTGTATTTTATTTTCCATGTAGAAACCGAGAAAGTAATAAAAATACAAGTTGCTATTTGAAGAAACAAAGTTGTGACCCGCCCAGAAAAAATGGAACACCCTGTATTGCCGAAAACATTTCTAATTCGTTGAATTCGAGCAATAAGGTACCATCATAGAAAACCAGATTTCCATCTGTTTCCGCTTCTTTTGCAAGATAGAAGGTGTTAAAATTTATTTTCATTTTCGTTTTTTTCAAAATAAGTTTCGAAATACTGACCTGAATTAAACGAAAATTGGTATTGAGAAGTTTTTTGATGTGTTCGTAGGGGACGCCACCTACGCCTATTTTTCTTTTATGGAGATTCATAATTTTTTTGAGCGTACTTTCAGCACATTTTTCAATTAATTGATCTATTCCCCTATCATATCTACGTATAAAGACTACCCAGGTTACAAGTCACTATAAGCAACATCTCACATATAAGAATGTAGGGACGAATCAACTCCTGAAGTTTGTCAAAGTACTTTTGAATAATCCTGTATATTCATGATTTGTCCGATCGATAACACGAATTGCATGGTGTAAAATTTTATTTTCTTTATTTTCAAATTTTGAAGTTTCATGCATTTTAACCACCTTGTTCAGTTCAGGTGCACACAGCCAAAAAGGTTCTCCCAAATCGATTTGTAACCGCATCAATTCAAAAGAATTCAATAGAAGAAATCCAACCAAATATCAATTCAATTTTTCGAGGAAATTCTCTTGGTCAGAAATGAGAAATCTGGTGAAAATTACTGGATATGTTCCATTTTTTAATTCTGAAATACTATGGCTTGGATACGAAATTAAGATTTCTCAATATTGTATTTGAAATATATTTCTGGGAGATTTCAATGTCTTTCGCCAAGAGAATATAATATGTTTTCCTGTTATTAGCGGCTATCAAATACAAAATATGTATGGTGCATTTTAAACTTCCCAATTAATTTACCCCACAATTTTCGTATATAAATTCACAGCTTGCTGTAAATTTGGAAATGTTACATAGGGACTTTTATTTCACCATAAAATATGCTACTTTCATCCAGTCTTCCTGTTCTAATTTTAGCGTATTATAATTCCGTCTAAATAAAAAAAAATAATAAGAAATCGGTAGTCGGTAACTAAATCACGAATATAAGCAAGCGCGTGAAAAGTGGTAACATTGCGAATTCTCGCTATTTTCTCAACCATTTTCACCCACGAAATTAAAAAACATGCTCGGCCCTCCAAAAGTTCCCTCATTTTTCTCGAGGTACTAAATGCTCTTAAATATAAGAATAATAACGCGAAGTACCATGCAAAATTGCGTAGATCGTAGGATTCAAAGATTTCGAAGCGAAGCAGCATTTAGCGAAGTCAATATCTGGACGAGTAAACGCTCCTTGATATTTCAGAGTAGCATTTATTTGAGTTTCACTAACTATTTGTTGGTATATTCTTTTTACGAGTATTCCATTCTAGGTGTACCAAGATTAAATAATAATATTGATTATTTCAGAAGGTGGAAAATTTCACTCTGATTGAGGCTTTTTAACCTTCAATATTCAATAATACTCGTGAGTAATTCAGGTGCTTAAAAAGTGATTAATCGATTAATTCGAAATTGCGTGCGATGAAAGTTGATGATTTTAATCTTCAGAATAATTGCATGTATTTATTCTCGGTATAAATTTCTCTTTTGTTATCATCATCTCCCATTTTACGTCACCTCAAATTTCTGTAATGATTAATATACTTTCTTTTAGAAATGTGTGTTTATCTCTGATAAACATCGATGTTTTTTGCCATTTGTTCATGATAATTGGATCCATGAAATTCCTCAATTCGATCATTTTCGGACAAGAATAGCAACATGCAATCATGAAAATATCTAGAAAAGCACTGCCGTGAAGGCAGCAGCTTTTGCGCGCATGTTCAATGTAGATGACCCCTTCGGCAACGAATTTGAACTTGGGCGCGAAAGCTGCTGCCTTCATCCGAAAGAAACAACTCAGAATCTCGATAATTGTAGAGAAGGTTTGGACCTTAATTACGAAGGCCGAATTCGTGAATGGGTAAAATCCACCCAATGATTCCGCAGATATACCCATTCAAGATTTTATTTTCCCAATATTTCGAAAAATACAGATCAGATCGAGTTGAAATCCAGTACTTCATCGAAAAATTACAGTTCGAAGGTTCATACGGAATTTAATGAGGATGATATGATAAGAAAATCACAGAATTTTTTTTTTCAAATTGTACTAATGACACGATCATCACGAAATTTTGCATAAAGTTGTTTTCAGCATCTTCAAACTAGCTGCGAAGTTTTATCGGGATTGAATCAGCATTTCTCGAGTTTTACTGAAAAAAAACAACGATACCGAGAAGAAAACCTCGAAATTTCACATATTTTTTCCCGATATCTCCAAAACTTATGACCATATCGAACTGAAATTCAGTACACTGCTGTGAAATATGAAGCTCAAAGTGTGAGTGGAATTTTTTTCTGGTATGATCAATGGTTTCCGGAAAAAAAAGTTTTTTGGAAAAAAATTTCGAAAAATATTTTTTTTTTAATTTACTGACAGTATGATCCGGACAAAATTTTGCTCAAAGTTGCGCGTCGTTATATTCCACCTAATTGTTAAGTTTCGATCTAATCGCTCAAGTAGTTTCTGAAATAAAAAATAAATAATTTCAAAATTTCAAGTGGCTATAACTCCGAAACTATTCTACCGATTTGGCCCATTAACGAACTTAACCACGGCATTCCAATGCGCGACTTACCCTGAAAGTTTCGAGTTGCTAGCTCACTTCGTCCGACAGTTATCGTGTCGTCGGCCAGACGGACGGCCGGACAGAATCGATTTTGACACCGGATTCGTCATCAGTGAGTCCAACCTAGTCGATTGAGAGCATTTTCGGCTCAATCATCCAAAATTACAGACATTTGGACAAAACGATGGCAGGCTGTTCCCCTAAAACATGCGCGCAAAAAATCAGGAGCTTTTCGAGTGAACTAACACCATTTTTTCAGACAAAAATGTTATGCTTGAATATCTTTTTTGAATGAAGTATTCTGAAAAACTTCCTGAGGATGATATACTTATACTTTGATAATTCAATAAATGACCTTCAACAAAATAACTCCTGAAAAAAAAAATCAGAGATTTAATATTCGTAGGCAGATTTGTAATTTTATTACGGAAGTCGAAGGTACCTACACTAAATCAGTTCTGAGAGCGTCTGTTATTCTGTAAAATATCTTTAACTTCACATGCCTTTCTTAGGAAATCTTATTTGCTGAGTTTTTTCGTTTGACCTGCGTTTTCATTTGAACAATAAGGTTAATTCATTTTCACTTATAAGAAATGAGTAATATACTTATTGAAGTGTAAACAAAAAATCATTCGAGATACTTATTTTCGAACGTTCTAAGTAAAAAATCAAACTTATTTCAACACATATTCTAGATTCCGGATAAAAAAATGATACATGGATACCTCAGTCATAACAAAAATTATTTTTCATGACTCTTCGACACCCTGTAGTTCAAAATGTAACTGATTGTGTAAGGATAACTAGATAAAAATTTCAACCGCCATTCATTCGTGACTTCAGGAAAAGTAGGAATATTTCAAAAATAATGGTAAAATTTTATGTAGGTACCGAAAAAATTGCTCCTGTTTGATTACAAAATAATAAACCATTTTTCACAATTTATTGTGTTTTGAGATAATGGAGTTTTTGATATCATTTCCTACTTATTGTTTTCCTCGTAAATTTTAAACAGCCAAGAACGTTGGCGCCTAGAAAATCACCGTTATTTATGGCGGCTTATATTCAAATCGAATGAACGATAATTTCACCGTTAAACCTGATATGACGTCATCTTTGATCGATTTATATTCATACGTATAGTTTTTTTAATCGGAGGTATATCCTTATTGGCTTTTTCGTCCTATGTTATTTCAATCAAGTAGTCCATCTACATTGGTCAGACAGAAACTTGAATATATTTTGCACTCTTTTTCCATGCTAAAATTCGTAAGAAAGAAAGTTATTTTATAAATTTGATTGAGAAAATGATCTCAAACGATTTACTTCGAACTCACAGAATAAAAATCTTTGTCGAATTAGATTCATTCAGCTCTGTCGCAAACAAATTTCGAACTCAGACGTCGTGGACAAAATTTCGAGGCTATCATATGCCTAAAAGATCAGAAGTAGAGTTGATTTGGATGGGAAATCTTTCTGGTTTCGAATAATTCAAACAAGCTCATAAATGCTCATGACTTTGTCAGCGCCCCTCTAGAATTTTTGTAGCAAGAAACCCGAGAACACTTTCTTCAATATTTTCATCAATTGTGAAATCGAAACTCAAACTAAAACACAAACTTTTGATGGATTGACTTAATGGAGCACTGCAAACAATCTAATCGAGAAAAAACTGTTATTATACATTCGTTATATTGCAATTTTCGAGCCTTTGGACCAAATATCAGCGCTATCGACGGTTCTCATACCGTCTACGATTAGTGTTGCCTCAAACTGCGGACCACTGTCGTTTGACTGGTGGAGAGCACGGAACTATTGGTGGGGAAATGGCATGATGTCGTATTCCACCGAGGTATGCACGATGGCCATAGAAAAGTGAATCGCTGCTGTGGAGTGCGAAGTGATATTGCGTTTTGCTGTCGTTTGGGTCACTCCCACAAATTGATCAATAAAGCATATACTTCTGAAGATAATACCTGATGATAGTCGGACCACAAAGACACATTGGGATGCAGAGCATCGAAGATAATTTTTTTTGATATATTGAAACGCGACGTCTTTTCAGAGTGATTTCCAGTTCGTTGATATTTTGTGTTAACTTCTCGACTGAATGTCACCATTAGGGAAGAGTGAATCACATACGCATGAATGCAACTGTCACTCTGGAACATGTATGTTTAATTAATGTGCAGATTTCTCATAAAAACGAAAGTGAAGACGACTTCCTACTTCGAATGAATGGTTCTGTGTCGTTTGATGACTTTTCATCGACTGTCGTCCATTCTTATACAACAGAGTGACACTGTAATGTATAGTGCAGTATTTTTTTATTTGGCAAGTACGTATTCAGATAATTCCGAAATATTCAGTGAAAAATGAAACAAAATGGTATGTTCAATTTTTTTCCCATAGTATCAGCACTTCGCAAGATGCTTTTACGAGTTTGAAGAATCTTTCTGAATCATTGCTACTGGCCAGAAAATATCCATAAAAACCAATAATGAATTTATTCACCGCCGCTTAATTACTTGATTGTATGACAGTTCGGAGCTTCCTGAGGATTTCCTTGTAGCTCTAAAGTCACAAAATACACTGTTGTCAACTCAAAAATTACCGATTTTATGGAAGTCGATGATAGCAATGTTGCTATGACAAAATTCATAATAAACAATGCTGTAACACTCGGAACAGAATGGCCATATTGCTATGAATTAGAAAGATAGCAAAATAACTTAAATAGCATGATTTATAGCAATACACAGAATCGACCTGATTGTGAAAACTCTGTAATTTGATATCCATGACCAAATCCCAGAAGAAAATCTTTGTGAAGTGCAGATAATCAGGTCAATTCTGTTTGCGTATTGCTATGAACTTTTCTATTCTAGTCATATGGCTATCTTTCTAATTTATAGCAATATGGCCATGATAATACGTATTCTGTTACGAGTGTTATAGCAATGCTTGTTATGAATTTTGTCATTGCATATATTGCATGGACTTCCATAATCGGTGATTTTAGAGCTGACAACACTGTATTTTGTGACTTAAGAGCTACAAAGAAGAAGAAAATAAACCTACTTCGTGAGTTTTTTTATGATATCGCATACATAACCTCCATCTGTCTATCTACGGCTTTCGGTAAACAAAAAGAATCAAATTGACCAAGAACCAATTTCCCGGATACCAATAGAATATTAGTTACTAGAAATCAAATGCAGCAATTTTATTCAGGCGTTAATAACTCGAAATTCGATAAAAATTTTTGCGTTGGCACCTCAAAGGGATTTCTGTTGTTGAGATGATTAGAATAATCATCTCAGGTGTTGTTTACTATGCATGTGTTTCAGTCTGAGAATTTTCTTTGAAATGAAATATTTTAGAGAACCTTGAGCACATTTCCATCAGCATATACTTTTTTTATTCATGTAAACATCGACTTATCCAAAATTTCACAAAACAGAAAAACCAATTAAAGTCAAATTGACCAATTTCCTGGATACCAATAGAATATTGGTTTCCAGAAATCAAATGCAGCAATTTTATACAGGCGTTAATGTTTCGGAATCCGATGAACTTTTCTGTTGGCAATTGAAAGGGATGGCTGTTGTTGAGATCATTAGAATAATCATCTCAGCTGTTGCTTACTATGCCGGTATTTCAGTCTAAAAATTTTTCCCTAAATTAGATTTTCGTTAAAGTAACAGATCATATTGCTCAGAATCGTTGATCAGAATACCAATAATTCCAATCTTGTTATGAAAGCAATATCTTTTTCCTAGCAATATTGCTATTTGCAAACAGAATCGACCTGACTATGCAAAAAAAACTTGGAAAGAATTCAAACTTTAACACCCTGCAACTCGAAAAGGAAACGTTTGTGGTGCCACGTTTATATAACTTTTTTCCTGAAATTACTCAATGAATCTCGCCTCTCCGTTTGTAACTCCAATTAAGGAATACCCTGTACATTCATACTCATTGGTTTTTTCCTTCTCAGGAAAAAAAAATTCTGTAATTTTTTTTACATGATGACCTTCACGAAATTCTGCACAAATCTTTGCACGCCATCCATTATTTTCCCCTCCATTCGAAGATCTGAACATGGTTTTTCTGATTTCAGCTGCATACTTCTTGAAGAGATGTTCCAAAAGCGATCCCAACATCAACGTTTGTCTTCAGGACTCCGCGAATTTCCTCATAGCTAACATGAGGCGAGGTATTCCGGAAATGGGATTGTTCGAACCAGAACCGATTGTCATCGATGAAATTGGAATAGCTTTGGGAGGTGGACCTGACGGCTACCGAGCGACATTCAAAAACATCGAAGCTTACGGTGTCAGTAACACAACTGTTACTGCTGTAAGGTATGTGACCTACTTAACCCAGTTTTGTCGAAAAGAAAACGAGTTTTCGAGGAAGGATGATTTGCTTTTTATGCGTAATCATGAATACAGAACGCCTGTTTGGTAAACTGGTAAACTTATCGGGAAAGATTAATTTTGATTTAGAACACTATATACAGGGTGAGTCTTTAAGAGGCACATTAATTTCAACCATAGATTCCTCTCATCAAATGAAATAATTTTTTCCTTTATCATTTTTTCGGATTCGGCTCTAGCAAAAAGATACAGGGTGTTCGAATTCCCAAAAAAAATGAGTTTTTCTTTTGTAGCATTGATATGGTGACTCCGAATGTGATGAATTTTGGTGTGAAGTTTTCTAAAACTGTGACACATATTCTTCAGTAATCACTTTCATCCTACTTCAATTCAAACAGTTTTAGAGTTATAGACTCGCCGATTCATGAAACTATACGAAATTAGCATGAAGAATGCTAAGAATAACAATCATTTTAAAATACTTGATTATCCATTATAATTTCTCCTTAAACGCACTGTTTTGTAGATATTCAACGTTGAATATTATAAAATCGGATAAAATTCGAAAAAGTACCTTATATTTATGGATCCGCCCCTGATCTAACAAAGGAAGTTGGGTTCGCGTCTATCCGGACCATAGAATACACATATATATTCATCTATTTCGCATAGAACTAATATGAGTTATAATCTATTTCGTGACCATACCACAGACATAATTATACCATTCATAGACATAGAATAACATGTTATTATAAGTCTTTGATAACATCGTAGAGAATATTTTTAGGTTACTTGGTTCATATAATTTATTTATAAATTTCGTGAAAAAAGTATAATTTTGGAGTTTTCAATATGAGAATGGGCGGGGATGGAATCAGTGTTTCCAAGTCCTGTGTAGTGAAATGTTTTTCTTGCGATAATATCGCAAAAAGTACCAAATCATAAGAATTAAGTGGGTAAATAAATTTTCTCAACCTTGTTTCTTTGAATTTCAAACCTTGGATTAGCTAATCTCCAAAAGAAATCACCGTAAGAGATATCCGTGGTGAACTTGCAAACAAAGCGCAGGAGCGTATTGGCACATTGAGATATATTTAAATGCTAATAACTTTTTACCTGAGCCGAATCTGGAAAAATGACAAATGAAAAAAGCTGCCTTAAAGAGCAACCGCCCCTTAGGTATGAAAACCATATCATTTTGAAAGAAAATATATCCGGGAAAACTGTTTTGATTTCCCAACCTTCCAAAGCTGCATACTGATTAAAGAAAATTCCGTTCATTTTCATTTTGTTTCCAGGTCAGACATCGATACTTACCAATTTCAATATACCATGTATATACCAAAGATTTCCGCTAAGGCACAATACGAATCTAGCGGTATTCTAATTCTAGTCCAAGCTTCTGGGGGAGGAAATTATTGGGGAGAATATGGTGAGTATTTTCTTGAAATTTTCAATTTACATTTTGAAGAATATAATCATTTCTAGATGGAATAAAATGCAAGGTGTATTTGAGGGCCGCTCCGATATCTGTAAATGGACGTAGGTACCTTAAATTGCAACAGATGAAGATGGATTTCAGTGTGAAAAATATTCAAATGGGTGTCGATAATGTCCATAATGGAAATTCGGTTATACGTGAGTATTTTATAATGTTTTTTTTCTACTCAATTCATTATAGAAATATTGGTTGAGTAACTGAAATGAGGCAAAATGAGAAAACTTCATCTCCTATCTTTGAACATTTCAATTTTTTGTTTTAATGCACATCAAATATGTACTCATTAGACATTTAAAATTGCCAAATTTTGCGGATAGTCAATCTAACACATTTACTTTCCCTTTCTCGTGGATTTTTTATATCAGATACGTTTATTCGATATCTCTTAAGTTCATTTACATTAGCCTCTCAAGAATTTTCTACTTTTCTTTTCTATGCTCTACATTTCTCATAACTCACTCTTTCTCTCTCTCTCTCTTTCTATCTCTATCGTTAATATTTTTTATTCTACTCATTTTTCTAAGTTCATACATTTCTACTAATTTGTCAAGTTTCCTAATAAACAGTCAATTTGTTTCGTGAAAGATTCGGTTGTGTTTTTCAAAATGGTTTTTGATTCATCATATCCCACACATGTTAAATGGAATTAAATCCGGCGGAAGTGGTGGCCATGTCAAAACATCAACGTTTTTTGATGATGACGATAGTCTATAGTTAGACGTCAATATGGGTACCTACGGTATCTTGCGGAGAAAGAATGTCTGGAAGACCACTTGGTTAATGGATAGTGATTGGTTTTCAGGACATCGTCAACCTGACACGCATCCATTTGACATACTGTCTAAAATTAATAGAAGTGGTGACCGGCTAGCATAAGAAAAAAACTCCCAAACATCAAAACTCCACTTACCTTATCGGTCCATGGCCATCGAGCATACCTCGACAAAATCGCGATCATTTGCCGAATACGACATTATGTCATTCTGCCTCCCATTGCTGCCGTTCTCTGCATCAGTTCAAAGGCTCGAAAACGATGATATATCGTACGTTTAGTATCAAATCTACCTATCCTATCCAAACTATTGATTAGAGATTTGACGCGTAGTTGCTCAACAGTCTCGTAGAACCAGTTTCCTGAAGCGCCTATATATTGGTTCGCCACGATTGACCTTGACCAATTGGTCTTCTTCGTGTTCCTCTACCTTCATTTGTCCATACACGACATGGTGGTGAGCGGGGTCAGAAGCTTCACTACTAAGAATATGGAGTACCCCAGGGCACTGTTCTTAGGCCGATCGTAAAAACAATAACTTCCGAAAGAATCGACTTTGAAACTTGATATTTGTAGAGTAGGTTTGGGGCTTAATTATGAAGGTCATATTCGTGAAGGAGTAAAATCCGCCCAATGATTCCTTAGATATACCCATTCAAAATTTTAGTTTTCCAATATTTCCAAAATACAGATCAGATCGAATTGAAATCCAGTAGTTTATCGAAAAAAAACTAGAAAAAACTGACATGAAGTCAGCAGCTATTGTACGCATGTTCAAAGGGTATCACCAAAAGTGAACAGGCGCGCAAAAGCTGCTGACTTCACGTCAGTGCTTTTCTATGTTTTATCATTGAATATTTGTCTGATGTTTTCATTGATTATCTTATTAATATTGTGATTATTTCGATTCACAGAGGCAGCTTTGAACCTTTTCATCAACTCAAACGCTCAAGAACTCCTGAAAGAAATGAAACCAGATTTGAAGAAAAAATTGATGGAGCTGATGACAAGTTTCGTTGAGAATCTGTTCAGGAACATACCACTGGATGCATGGCTGTCCGATTGATCAACCACACACCAATAATTAATTAGTTGCAGTATTCCCGACGGAATACTGAATTTGTTGATAATTATATTAGTTGTTAAGTAATTTATTGTTATTTAGTATTGTTGCATGTGAGTCGAGATATGAATATGTGATTTCAAGTAAACTTAAAAGGATAATGGAAAGTTAATTCATAAATATGTTTATTTATGAAACAAGACTTTATTATTTATTATTAAGTTTCATCGAGTTAGAGTGATCACCAAGCAATGAAAATAAATTACCGGCGTAATTATAATGTTATGTTATGATGATTCCTTATGTGTATGATTAATAGTAAGTACCTACATTTGTTTGCATTCCCCAATTCTTGTTGATACCTTCATCATTGTTAGAAGTTGAATTCGAAATTTTTTTTTTCAAATTTCAAAGAACACGATCATAACAAAAGTATGCACAAAGTTGTCCATTAACATTTTCAAACTAGCTGCAAAGTTTCATCATGATTGAATCAGTAAAAGCGATATCGAGAAAGAAAGCACGAAATTTCACAAATATTTCCCAATGTCTCCGAAAATTGTATCGAATTGAAATTTGGTACACTTTTGTGAAATATAATGCCCGAGACGTCAAATGGCGAATGCGTCAGGTCAAATATTTTAGTAAACCTTTTAGCTTTAGTTCTACCACAGTTCAATTATTATTATTTATATACAGGGTGAGTTCTAAGGTTGTTCATTAATTTAAAACCACAGATTCCTCTCATCAAATAAAACACTTTTATGATTAACCATTTCTCCAGATTCGGCTCCAGTAAAAATACACAGGCTGTTAAAATTTCCAAAAAAATATCAATTTTTCTCTTTTAGCTTTGATATGGTAACTCTGAATGAGATGAATTTTGATGTGAAGATTTCTATAAATATGACACATGTTCTGCAGTCATCACTTCCATCCTAGTTCAAACAGTTTCCGAGTTATAGACTCAACGATTCATAAAACTATATGAAATATGCATGAAGATTGCAGATGAAGTTTATCTAATGTCATAATACGAATCTTCAATCATTTTAAAATACATAATTATTCTTTATAATTTTTTTCTTTCGAGATATCCAACGTTGAATGTCATAAAATCTAATAAAAATTAGAAAAAATTTCAAAAAGCACTGCCGTGAAGGCTGCAACTTTTGCGCGCATGTTCAATGTAGATGACCGCTTCAGCAACGAATTTGAACGTGCGCGCAAAAGCTGCTGCCTTCACGGTAGTGCTTTTTGAAATTTTTTTCTGATAAATTACTGGATTTCAAATTCGATCATATCTGTATTTTTGGACATATTGTAAAAATAAAATTTTGAATGGGTATATCTACGGAATCATTGGGCGGATTTTACCCATTCACGAATTCGACCTTCGTAATTAAGCCCCAAACCTACTCTACAAATATCGAGTTTCTAAGTCGTTTCTTCCGGAAGTTATTGTGTTTACGGTCAGCCTGACGGCCGACTGCGTAAACACACTAACTTCCGAAAGAAACAACTTAGAAACTCGATATTTGTAGAGAAGGTTTGGACCTTAATTACGAAGGCCAAATTCGTGAATGGGTAAAATCCACCCAATGATTCCGTAGATATACCCAATCAAAATTTTATTTTTCCAATATTTCCAAAAATACAGATCAGATCGAATTGAAATCCAGTACTTCATCGAAAATAACAGTTCGAAGTTTCATACAGAATTTAATGAGGATGATATGATGGAAAATCATAGAAATTTTTTTTTTCAAATTGTTCTAATAACACGATTATCACGAAATTTTACATAAAGTTGTCTTTCAGCATCTTAAAACTAGCTGTGAAGTTTAATCAGGACTGAATCAGTATTTCTCGAGTAATACCGAAAAAATCAACGATATCGAGAAGAAAACCTCGAAATTTGACATATTTTTTCCCGATATCTCCAAAACTTATGATCGTATCGAACTGAAATTTAGTACACTGCTGTGAAATTAGAAGGTCAAAGTGTGAGTATAATTTTTTTTGGATATGATTAATGGTTTCCGAAAAAAAAAATTTTTTTGTAAAAAAATTTCGAAAAAATTTTTTTTTTGAATTTATTGACAATATGATCTTGACGAAATTTGGCTCAAAGTTGCGCGTCGTTATACTCCACCAAACTGCCAAGTTTGAATCTAATCGCTTGAGTAGTTTCTGAAATAAAAAATAAATAACTTCAAAACTTCAAGTGCCTATAACTCCGAAACTATTCGACCGATTTGGCCCATTAACAAACTTAACTGCGGCATTCTGATGCGCAACCAATCCTGAAAGTTTCAAGTAGCTAGCTTGCTTCTGTCGACAGTTATCGTGTCTACGGACGGCCGGCCGGTCGGCCGGCCGGACAGAATCAATTTTGACACCGGATTCGTCATCAGTCCAACCTAGTCGATTGAGACCATTTTCGGCTCAATCATCCAAAATTACAGACATTTGGACAAAACGATAGCACGCTGTTCCCCTAGAACATGCGCGCAAAAATTACTTCAATTTTATGGATCCGTCCCTGAGCTAGTAAAGGCGATAAATTTAGTTCGGTCTACACTTATCCGAACCATAGAATACCCAGAAATGTTCATCTATTTTGCATAGAACTGATGTACTTATATCAGGTCTATGCTACTTCGTACTCAGACTACAGATATGGAGGCTAGATTTTCATGTCTATGAACCTGACTTTCCATAGAATTCAATCAATCTGTTTAGGTGAGTTTCATATAAATCATGTACAAATTTGATGAAATAAGAATAATTATGTAGTTTTAAATATAAGTGGGCGAGGATGGAATTGTGTATAATTCTATAGCGGAATGGAAATCGAATATCTCAAGAATATCAAGTGGAAAATCACTGTTTCAATAGCCCAGTGTGGTGAAATATTTCCTTCGCGATAATATCGCAAAAAGCGCCAAAAATATAAGAACTAAGTGAGTAAATGAATTTTTCAATCATATTTCTTAGAATTTCAAACATGGGATTCGTTATTCTCCAAAGAGATCACCGGAAGAGATACCTGCGGTGAACTTACAAAGAAAAGGCAGGAGTGTATATGATAAGAACCAAGCTGATATAAAGTATAAATGAATCAATGTAGTCATCAACTAGTACTTTAAGAGCTCTAAAAGTTTAAAATACTATAGTTTCTGATATTCTGACTATAAAATATTTTTTGATTAGGAAAACACGTTTGAATGATGAGTTTTTTAATCGAATTTGTGCAGAGGAGAGATCAAAATTGCATTCGTCACTCGAATGTATACGGTGATCACTGTGTTACATTGTTGAGATCTTCCATTGATCACTTAATTGATGATACTTTTTACGCGCATGTTCTGGCGTGAAGCGTGCTATCGTTTCGTCCAAATGTCTGTAATTCTATCATTTTCTTCCGAAAATGGTCTCAAAAGACTAGGTTGAACCCATTGATGACGAATCCAGTGTCAAAATCGATTCTGTCCATCTGACCATGGACATGGTTACTGCCGAACAGAGCGAGAGACTTTCGGAGCTGTTTGCTCATCGGAATGCCACGTTTAAGTTTGTTAATGGGCCAAATCGGTCAAACGGTTTCGTAGTTATAGCCATTTGAGTTATATCCCTGATATTTCAGGAACTACTGGACTGATTGGATCGAAACTTGGCAGCTGGTTGGAGCTTAACAAAGCGCTACTCCTTGCCAAATCTTATCGAGATCGTACCCTCTCCAAAATTACTCAAGAATTACCGCCTTGGCAACCAATCTGATCATGCGCGCAAAATCTGATGACTTCACATCTGTGCTTCACTAGAATTTTATTTTTGTAGTACATTGTCGATTGAGTATCTCGAATCGAATCGAATGAAACACGATATTTGAATTATTTGAGCACAGGAATTTTCGAGAAAAATCTAACCAGTAGACTCAAAAACATGAGGTTTCGTCTTTGGCGAGTATTTTAAAAAAATCTCAAAATCGACGAAGCAAGCTATCGATCCTGGCTCCTGCCCTTTTTTGCAACTCGAAAATCCCTTTTACTAGGTTTTTTGCACCTACATCTCAGATGATCGGTCCAAAAAAGGGTATCTATCGCTAAGAGTACATAAGTCTAATATATATATATATATTCTTTTGAGAACGAGCATTACAATTCTAAGATATATCACAGTGTTAGCAGAGGAAATGTAAACGGGGTACCATACATATTTGCGTATGATACAAGAGCACAGATAAAAACCTCAGGAAAAATTCTGTCTCCCCGCATAAGTGTAGTAATTTGTTTATAGAAGATGGATGGCATCTTTTTCATTTGAAAATAATTTTTTCGTCATCTTGAATTCATTTCGACAAAATATCTTGACATAATATCTGAAACAGAAAGAGGGACAGAAAACCAGAAGGAAGCAGTAAATTATATTACCTACATTTGCTCATGACCGAGAGGGTCTTTCGACCAGGTTCAGTCCTCCAAGCGATGATTTTCAGATCCTCAGATAAACGAAGAACGCTACAGGCCCCTTTATTGGGGAATCATCTCCCATAGATCCATAATTGTTCATTTCGAACTAGAAATCTAATAAAATATCGGGAATAAAGTGAAAAACTTGTGACATGTATTATAAGTCTAATTAAAGTTGATATTGCAACATATGATTAACATGTGATCCATTTTCTTGGATGAAGTCTATGTTCGAAAAACTGTTCTAGCCTGTCCAAGATAGCGGGTGTAATCTGCGAAGAGTATTCGTTATTCTAAGCCGCATCTTTTCTGAAGAAGTTGTTGGCTCAACGTGAACCGTATTTTATGCATTCCCATAAGTAAAATTAGTTTTGTTAAATCAGGTGATCTAGCGGGTCACCACAGTTGAAACTATCATATCAATATCAAGCCGTTGGACGAAATCATAGCGAAAAAATATGAATAATTGCTATTTTTCATGAAATGAGCTGTTCAAAGTCAAACTAGTGGACTTAACCATAAGGACAACTAGACGAAATTTGTAGAGCTTTTTTTGGTGCTTCTTATGCATCGATAAAATATAGGGTGTTCTATCTGAAATAAGATAGATTCTTCTAATTTTTTTCCAATATGTGGCCAGTTCGATTTCATATATACCGTTTCACAGAGTAACCAATGTACAGGCTGGGCAAAATTCGTTGTCTACTGAAGGGATCTCGAGAACTATAGCAGCTAGAAGAAAACTGATAGCACATTCTCGAGCTCTTTTTTCCTGACTAATCAGAATCTGAAAACAGATCCAGCTTATCGTTCATAGAACTTGAGTTATGAGCGAAAATTAAGAAATTGTCATTTTCAATAATGCTGAATAACTCGCTTGTTTGAACTCGAATTGGAAATCTGTTGATACATTATACAGGCACTTTTTTAGGAGTAATTCAAATATAATATGACTGAATTTTTCAATCCAGCCATTTTAGAGAAATGAGAAGGATTTTGGATTTTTTGAACGTAAACTATAGTCAAAAGATCTCTTATCTTGCTACAAAATTTTTGCTGATTTCAAAAATGTATCATATGTCGCTATTCACATGAATATTACATGAGGAAATATTCATTACTTTTTTCCTGCTTTTCTATTCACTGTTGAATTATGAGTAGGCTGACGTTACCATAGCGACGATTCAATATGCATTAACTTTGTGTAAACTTGCGCCTCTATGATTGGAATCAGCGATTGGTGAATTAATATTTCTATGGTTAATTTGTCATAGTTCTTAAGATCAGCAATATTTCCGGTCATTAGGGATAATAAACAGATTTTCTATTGCTGATCTTAAGAACTATGACAAATTAACCATAGAAATATTTATTCAGCAATCACTGATTCCAATCATAGAGGCGCAAGTTCACACAAAGATAATGCATATTCAATCGTCGCTATGGCAACGTTAACCTACTCATAATTCAACAGTGAAAAGAAAAGCAGGAAAACCGTATTGACAATTTTCTCATGTAATATTCATGTAAATAGTGACATATGATACATTTTTGAAATCAGCAAAAATTTTGTAGCAAGATAAGAGATCTTTCGACTATAGTTTACATTTGAAAAATCCAAAATCTTTCTCATTTCTCGAAAATGGCTGGATTTAAAAATTCAGTCATATTATATTTGAATTACTTCTAAAAAAGTGCCTGTAGAATCAACAGATTTTGAATACGAGTTCAAACAAGCGAGTTATTCAGCATTATTGAAAATGACAATTTCTCAATTTTCGCTTATAACTCAAGTTCTGTGAACGATAAGCTGGATCTGTTTTCAGATTCAGATAAGCTGGATCTGTTTTCAGATTCAGATTAGTCAGGACAAAAGAGCTTGAGAATGTGTAATCAGTTTTCTTCTAGCTGCTATAGTTCTCGAGATCCCTTCAGTAGAGAACGAATTTTGCCCATCCTGTACAATATTTGACAAGAAATAAATCTCAATGGAACTCAATAATTTCAAATACTCTGAATTACGAATGTTGGAAAAAAAGACATGTCAGGCAGAATATCTCGAAAACCGTCGAAATTTTTGTGGTAAAGATATGAATAAAGTGTATTTTATTTTTCATGTAGAAACCGAAAAAGTAATAGAAAATACACCTTGCCATTTAAAAAACAAAGTTGTGACCCGCCCAGAATAAACGGAACACTCTGTATTGCCGAAAACATCTCGAATTTGTTGAGTTCGAGCAATAAGGTAACATCCATTCCTAACCAGAGATATGGAAATCCGCGCCACTGTTGCGGGACCCTGTATAGAGGACTGGTGAGTCAACCAAGTGATAAAGAACATTTCAACAATATGTCTCATATTATACAACCAAGAATGACCACTTAATGTTAGGAATATATTTTCTCCTTCGTCAGATGTAATTCCATGTGATTTTCCAACTAATTCACCTCACTTCTACTCAATAATCGACGTAGGAATTATAGACTCTTCCCTTCAATTTTCTGAGTGCGTGTCTTATGAAAATAATGAGAAAATTCTTTAATTTTCCGAGATAATTGAGTCAACACTGCAATACGCCTACAATACCTATTAAATGAATTATACAAAAGTATTTGTGCTTATTTATATTGTTCAGTTGTGATAGGACATTTTGATGAGAAAAACCATTATGAGAAAATTTATATTTGTTCTGTTTGCAGTTGCATACTGCACGGGCAAAGAGTTACGTGAGTCAGATTATCCAGTTTCAGTTCCAGATCCAGTTAAAAAGGATTTATATGTGATAATACGGGTGATACTGGAATTTAATGTTAAAATTCAAAAATCGAATATTTATCTGTGCATGTGAATTTTAGTTCACATGAACTGGATAATTCAAAGAATTGACCGGTCTTGAAGCTGGACCAGGGGTCTGATTCCTCAACTCACTTTCACTCTCAAGTGAAAAAATAATTGGAATCGGTCTTTTTGTTCTTGTTCACAAGTTGACAAAAATAATATCCTTTCATAAAAATGAAAATTTTTTTTTAATGATTTTCGTTTTATTCTATTTCGACTATCGGAGACAATACTGCTGCTAATGTTCTTGAAATTACAGCATCATTTCTGCACGTTTGCCATGATAACGACCCGAATGTGAATAAGTGTATGGTTGAAGCAATCGAACATTTACGTCCATATTTGGAGAAAGGTAATTGGCTACGATGGGGAAATCTTTCATATTTCTATTTTATACAATAATATGAACATGAATTCTGCAACAAAAATAACCCTACTAATATGTGTTCTATAGCAATTTATTGATGTAATGATGATGAAGTTATTTTTCCTGGTGAAAATTACGCAAAACGTTTCTTTGATTTTCTCAATGAATAAATTGACATTCGGACTTTATAGGGATTCCAGAATATAGTATACCTTGTTTGGAGCCTTTAATTCTGGAAGACCTCACCACAGAAAATATTTCTGGATTGAAAGTGAGAGTAGTAAATGTAAGTGCTTATGGTTGTAGTAATTATGTCGTCAAAAATGTAAGGTGAGTTTTCCCAAAATGACCCATTTTTTTCTAACCATAAAATATGATGAGAATTCAAAAAAAACTAATATAAATAAAATATAAACGAGATCTTAAAAGCTTCAGAAGCTTAATTTTCTTGAGAACAATATTCTGCATTTCAGTTCATTCAATAGATGTTTTGAGTTAGTAATTCTATTAGTCATGTTCATAAACTGGAAAACTTTGTTGGCCTTTTTCGGATTCAATCATTATTCTCTCTTTTGAACTCTTTTCATCAATAAATTCGGGAGAAAATATTAATTCAAAAGTTTTTCAGCGTCAATTGGGATAATAGATCTATGGATTTCAATATAGATATACCAAAATTGAAAATTTATGCCCATTATATCGTCAATGGAAAACTTCTTATGGTGCCAATAAATGGGAAAGGTGACATTGAAGCAAATATTAGTGAGTATATGGTAATACCGTTTTTGAAGTGGATTCTGGCAGGAAAATGTCAAACTTCACTGAAATTTTTTGCCATGAACAATCCGAACTAGAGAACCTATCCATTTCGAGAATGAACCTAGTTTCAATCAGTTCTTTCATGGCTTCTTCTTTAACCTTTCGTTAAGAGTGTATGTAATCTCGAATATAACATGAAATCGTTTGGAGGCCAAAGTTCAATTTTTTTTTGGAAATGGTTGAAAAAAATTGAAAGGATGTGCACTTTTGGCCATTTCTAATTTTCATGAATTTTGGGCAAATGAAAACAGAAATTTGGTGAAAAACGAAAAAATTAAAAACATTCTACATTCTGCTCGCCAAACCCTGCAAAACGACCCCCAGTTTTCTCTTATTATCGTCAGGATTTACCAAATTTTACGCATTTCAATATTTCTCGGAGCTATTGGCGTCGTTGCAGCATGCAGAAACTAGGCAGGTACCTGACCTTGAGATGGTTATGAACATTGAATGAGACTGTGTTGCTGAAATCCACGAAGCATTAATAATACTGAGATATTCATTATTTTGCAGCTGATTGTTCCTCAGAATCCCTCCTCCAAATGGAAAAATATGAAATTGAAGGTGAACGATATGTCAGATTCAATAGAGTGCATCTAAAAATAAGAATTGGTGGGGGCAAAATCCGTTTGGAAAATCTATTTAATGGTGATGAAAAGATACGTGAGTTTAACTTAATATTTATAAAGTTTAGTTTATAAAATCCTGGTTTCGTCATAACGATAAAAGAATTTGTTCGTCTCATGCGATATCATCGTAATTAATTGTTTTTGGGGTAAACCCGCAAGATTTCCCGTCGCGAAGCTATATGTAAGATATTCACATCATTGTAAGCAGTGTGAGTTCCTGAACAAAAAATATGAAGGCCAACATAGGCGGTCTCTCTTTGTTTGGAAGATATAGGCCCCCAATGTTCCAAATTGTAGCATTTTCAGATCCTTTTTTCCGCCATAAAAATGATCTCTCACTTCTCAAATCTAGTTCATAAATCATCTTTGAACCTTCAACCAACAAATAGAGACACTTTCTTTCAAGAATATTCATTATTTAAAGGAAGAAAAGTGAAAATATTACACAACAACTTAACCTATATTTCCACGAAATACTTCTCAATGTTAAAGCGGAGCTTGGCAACAGCGTCTTTTCATCGCTGGCCAACGTATTATGACCGAAGGGTAGTTGCTGGCGGGAAATATAAAATGATGGACAGTTGAAGGATATGATTGTAAGGAAAATACTTCTGTCACTGAAGAAGAGGTGGTTATTCTAACATCAAAACAAAATCATTGAGAATATTTCTTTAAGGTTTCACTCTCAATATTTTCGTTTGAACTTTCTTTCTATCCCCTTCAAAATAGGGAGGTTGTTATCTACTCCGTTTTTTGTTGTGTCTTCGAGATGGTCCCAGTTTAGAATGAGATTCAGGGTATTCCAATGAAATGGGTTATATAATAACCTCGATTTCATTGGAAATCTGGGAAGGGCGCGACCTATCACATATGAAAAAAATGTACGTTGAAATATATATCAGGGTGTATTCTAATTACATTACTATGTTTCAACCTTGTAGATTTCATTAGAAACGAACTCTCCTATTGGAAGATTTAGAGTTTCGCAGTGAACAGTAAGAACTAAGAACATATTTCATTTTTCTCGCCAGCAATAACCTGTCATTCACGAATACACACGATGGCACGATTCCGACCGATGAAATTTGCGCCATTGCCAAACTTCACTTTTAGTCTGAGTCGAAATCAGAAGGAATAGAGGTTAAGTGGTTCTCCAGTAATTTAATTATTTTTTCATTAAATATTGATTATTCTTGAAAAAAAAGTGTGGCTTATTGTTGGTTGAAGGTTCAAAGGTGGTTTGTGAACTATATAGATGAAGTGAGAGATCGTTTTTATGGTGGAAAAAGGGACTCGAAAACGACTCATTTTGGAACTCTGGGGGCCCATTCTTCCAAATTAAGGGAGACCGCCTATGTTCGATTTCACATTTTTTATTCAGAAAATCACACTGCGTACAATGATGTAAATATCTTTTTAATATCTCGGCGACGGGAAATCTTGCGGGTTTAACGTTTTTGGCTTGCTGGCCTATAATTTTTAAATATAATTATAATTTTTTCCTATTAATAATGGATTAAGAAATATCAGGTTCATTCAGGAACTTTTTTTCAGTATCTTTCATCAATGACGTCGTGAACAATAATTTACAAGTGTTCCTGAAAGAGTTGATGCCTGTTCTGGAGAAGGGACTAGCTAGGAAATTCATGCAAGTAGGAAACAGCATTGTTGAGCAATTCACCTGTAGACAGTTGTTTCCTCTATAAAATTTGTAATAATTATTTGATACTCAGTATTAAAAATTATGATTAAAATTCTATCTATCTACTAAACCAAACAAAAATTCAAAAAAAACATGTCCCATTACATACCTCGTGAAAGGCCGAAAATACAGTTCTTTTTTGCACGCGTGTTCTAGAGTGTGCTATTGTGCTGAACAAATGTGTGTTATTTTCGAACTTCTACCCGAAAATGGTCTTACATGACTCACTGATGACTAATCCGACGTCCAAATCCGATTAAGTCCAGCACGATTACGTGAATACGGAAAACCCTATTGCGTTTAAACTTTCAGGGTGCTTTGCTTAGGGCCGGTATTATAAAACTTAACTGAAAGTTATCTTTAACTTTAACTGAAAATTAAGCAGTAATTTCCAGTTAAAGTTAGATTTGCAGGGTTATCTTTATCTGGTGGTTTGGGTATCAATTATAGTTAAAGTTGAATCGTTTTTTTCCACAGATTCTCTGTCTTTTCGGCTGACATAAGGGGAATATAACCTCGATTTCATTGATGTTATGATATTTTCGGAAACATGTTAGCAAGATATATTCACTTCATTTTTAAAGGACTTTCAATTCACGATGACGAAGATGACATGAATATTGTTGAACATCCTCGTTGAAAGATATTCACTCCATTTTTGAAGAACTTTTAAGTGAATTTCTAGTGATGCAAAGGTATTGCTACACGCAGAGTTTATGCATCTTGTTCTTTCTTGATAGTTGCTGGAGATTTTAGGGGTTTTCACAAATCAATTATACTGACTGTATTATCAGAAATGTCCCATGGAAAATTGCATACTTATTATCTATTTACATCAAAATGCCTGCTATAAACCTCACTCGAGTAAGAATCCAATCTCGAGAGTTCATCATGGCATATTATTGTAATGAAAATATCATTTACTCTTTCTGTGCAACTATTATGAGATGTAAATGAAAAAAAATTCATTGGCATTTATTCTTTTCGGTGCCTAATATAACAGATAAAAGTTGTAAAGGCGTAATGAAGCATAATAATTTATACACATTATTTAACTTTTAAGATGAAAGGAAATCATCACAATTGCAATGGATACTTTTCTTATAATAATGGCTAAACTGGTGGCCGTGTACAAATTCTAGATATAAGGGCTCGATAACCCGTAGCCACACAAAACATTACCATATTTTTTTATTGAATGACAATTTTTGCAACTTCAGTATTGAGATTATTACCACTCCCAGTGTCAGTTGAAAGTACTTGCCCGTTGATGAAGAGTGAAGTATTTGTAAAAAAAATTCTGTACCTAATTGGATTTGGACACATTTTATTGTAATTGTTCAATAATTCCTGAATTGAATGTATCTCATTATTGCCAAAGTTTTTCCTTTTAAGCTTTTATTTCCAATATATTCATTAGTGGAAGTAGTTTTTTTAGTTCGGTTACTGAATAAATACCCCCATCCCTTGCATATTGGAAAAAGTATAAGAATTGAAAATTGATCATTGCAACTCTCCCTCAAATCAGTAATTCTATTTTTATGGAAACCACAATCCATTAGGCTCCCTGATACATAGTGCGAATATTTGTCAATAAAGGATTTGTTTATTCCTATCATATTTTGAAAGGGGGTATTTTTCCAAAGTCCAGTTTTTACAACCCAGAAATTGGAGGTTAGATTTATTACAGAATCTTAAATTATTTCCTTCTCCTTTTCATAGAAATCATCACAGTATTTCTTGTCTATGATAGAAATGACACTTTTATAATTCCGACATTTTTGAGCAAAAGTTTAACTGTCAGTTAAAGTTAAAGATAACTTTCAGTTATAATACCGTTTTATAATACCAGTTTTATAATACCGGCCCTTAGTGTGATGCGACGGTTGGGATCCATAATGGGCGAAATCAGCCGATTGTATTCGGAGCTCAGAGTAACAAACAACATAGAGGAACTATACGCAGTTTTTGGGTGTCCTCAACATCCTTTTGTCGACGTTGTGAGATTGTGATATATTCGGAAATGCGCAATGATATTATCTTATTGTAATTGTAAATTATATGAGATAAGAAATATTAATTTTATTAATTCTCGGTTAAATATGGAAATTTGAACATTTCATGATGGATATTTTTCTTCAGTTTCGAATTTGTGGTGAGAAGAATACTTACCCTTTTCAGTATCTACCTGCTGAAATCCAAGCTTTGGCAACGATGCCGCATTAACAGTATACCGCTGGTCAATCTGTCATCCGTTGTTTTAGTGAGTTTCTTACGAGTATTTAGATATTTCTAGCTGTTTATTCCAATATTTTTGGAATTATTACAATACTTCAATTCACTATGGGACGTAGGTTGTGTGTTGTTTGGGGAGAATCCCGTGAATTGAGTGAAATATCGTACCACAGGTTGGTAGCTGCTTTGTTAACAAGTTTGTCTTGATTGCGGTCAAAGTGTCAAATTTTGTATCACATGTTGCGGACAGCAATCGCCTTCTAAATATGACGTATGCTACCTCTATGTTGTTTTTTTCTCTGAGATTTAGAGTGACATGCATTTGAAATTTAGAGGTTATTTCCTCAAATTCTCAGGAACTGCTAATGCCATTGGATGGAACTGCTTAGATAGAATACCAATGCGGAACTGCATTCAAAATTGTGTACTAAGCATATTGAAAAAAAATCCAAATATTCGTTGAAAATATTTTCTTCCTTATATTCATCAGGATTCAATTGAATTTTGCAGAGACCTTGAAATCAATATTATAAAACAATGTTCCGAATTTTATTTTGATCCGATTTTAAGTTCTCGGAGATATTGTGGAAAAATATGAAAAATTTCACGCTTTTTTTCCTCGAAATATTTGTCATTTTCGACATAACTCGAAAAATACTGATCCTCGCGGTCATGTTAAAACTTGGTTGCTAGTTGGAAAATGATGATGTACAATTTTATGCGGAATTCTGCGATGTTCGCGTCATTAAATCAAAGAAAAAATTGAAAAATTTTTCTTCTCCCTGAAAAGCCGCATTATCTCAGCATCTTAAACCTAAGATGAGCAGTCATTTTAATATAATTATAATAATGAATTTTTCATGGAACTGAATGAAAAAATATCGTATTCAAACAGTCTGCTCTGGTTTTCCGCTATAGGAACCCATTCAATCCATGTACGTAAGAGTGGGTATCAGAAATGAATATATCAAAAATAACAATATCACAAATCTATCAAAACCAAGTCATTAAAACAATATGTGAAAGACATATTAAAAATCACAGCAAAAAAATTATTTTGGGAAAATTTCATCATAGTCCACTGTATTCGTAATGGAATTGGCTATTTCTAGAAGAATTTCTGATGCCTTGGCATTGATGAACGGAAGTGCTGCCACAATGAATTCCTGTTTATTCTGATGAAGAACGTCGATAGCTGCTTGACCTTGAAATGAGAAAATAATGAATGAAATATTCCTTCTCCAAATCGGTTGAAAATGGAAACTGAATGTATAAGAAATATACGAGTACTTGAAAACAAAAAAATTAACTTACCCAAAGTTGGATCTCCATTGAAGAGATCGTCGAGTTGAATATTGTAATCTCCAATATTGATGGCGAAGAGGAAAGAACTGAATTTGAAGCGGTTTACACCATTTTCGTCCACATTGACTTCCCCTTTAAGAATTGCTTGGCCTTCACAGTTTGCTGAGAAAAAGAAATGAAATAAGGTTCAATTCCGATGCGAGGTTGAAATTTTAAGTGCGGAAAGTAACCAGTTATCTTGAATTCAAAAAATACAAAAGACACGAAAAAGCAAATTATCTTCCTTAATAAAATTTTCAAATGAACACGTACATAAATCTTATCGGAAAATTAAAATGTTAATCCGAAATGGATACCTCATTCGTTTTTATAAACTGTCCCGGTTGGCCATGACATTCTGACACATTTCACCGTGTATATTTTGAAAAGAGGCTATAGTCATTTTCCTGTCAGATAACTGCACAACGTTGTCCTCTCTACATAGAGGTCATAGTAATTAAGTATTTTTCAAAATATGAATTTACTTTGGGAAAATAATGAAATTGAGGAAATATTATTTAAATTCAATAATTCCAAGGACCTGGCGAATGTTGAAAAAACTTTGTTCTCTGTTAATACTGGAAATATTCCACGTATACAAACATGGTTGGAAGATTCAGTTATGTTATTTTCTTGTACGGAAATCAAGAATCGAGTGTTGAAATTTCGCTGAAAAATAATGGATACAGTAATCCGTTACTCTGTAATAGTTTATTCGAAAACTAAAAATAAAAGTACAGGGTGGGCAAAATTCGTTGTCTACTGAAGGGATCTCGAGAACTATAGCAGCTAAAAGAAAACTGATAACACATTCTCGAGCTCTTTTTTCCTGAATAATCTGAATCTGAAAACAGATCCAGCTTATCGTTCATAGAACTTGAGTTATGAGGGAAAATTAAGAAATTGTCATTTTCAATAATGCTAAATAACTCGCTTGTTTGAACTCGAATTCGAAATCTGTTGATACATTCGACAGACACTTTTTGAGGAGTCATTCAAATATAATATGACTGAATTTTTCAATCCGCCATTTTCGAGAAATGAGAAGGATTTTGGATTTTTTAAATGTAAACTATAGTCAAAAGATATCTTATCTTGCTACAAAATTTTTGCTGATTTCAAAAATGTATCATATGTCGCTATTCACATGAATATTACATGAGAAAATATTCATTACTTTTTTCCTGCTTTTCTATTCACTGTTGAATTATGAGTAGGCTGACGTTACCATAGCGACGATTCAATATGCATTAACTGTGTGAACTTGCGCCTCTATGATTGGAATCAGCGTTTGCTGAATAAATATTTCTATGGTTAATTTTTCATAGTTCTTAAGATCAGCAATATTTCGGGTCATAATAAAAAGACTTTCTATTGCTAACTTAAGAACTATGACAAATTAACCATAGAAATATTTATTCAGCAATCGCTGATTCCTATCATAAAGGCGCAAGTTCACCCAAAGATAATGCATATTCAATCGTCGCTATGGCAACGTCAGCCTACTCATAATTCAACAGTGGAAAGGAAAGCAGGAAAAAAGTATTGACAATTTTCTCATGTTATATTCATGTAAATAGCGACATATGATACATTTTTGAAATCAGCAAAAATTTGTGGTAAGATAAGATATCTTTTGACTATAGTTTACATTTGAAAAACCAAAATCTTTCTCATTTCTCGAAAATGGCTGGATTAAAAAATTCAGTCGTATTATATTTGAATTACTCTTAAAAAAGTGCTTGTAGAATGTATCAACAGATTTCGAATACGAGTTCAAACAAGCGAGATATTCAGCATTATTAAAAATGACAATTTCTCAATTTTCGCTCATAACTCAAGTTCTATGAACGATAAGCTGGATCTGTTTTCAGATTCGGATGAGTCAGGAAAAAAGAGCTCGAAAATGTGTTTTCAGTTTTCTTCTAGCTGCTATAGTTCTCGAGATCCCTTCAGTAGACAACGAATTTTGCCCACCCTGTACTCTAATAACCCGGCAGTAAAACTTCTAAACCAACAGACGGACCTATGGAATTCCCCACTTTTCGAAATTCTCAAGAAATAAGCCTACAAAAGACATTTAAATACCTTTTTGCACAACTTGAAATACTCCAGTAAGAAAATGTTGGATAGCTTGTGATGAATTATTGATTCCAAATTATCAGGGTTACTATCAGAAAAAGCAGATTTTAATTCTACATAGCAATTCCTGATACTTTGTCTCTGCTTCTTCAAAACTACCTTCGGCATTTTAGTTTCCAAGCGTGATGATTTTGTTGAGATTGGGTGTAGAAATTGACATTGGCATTTGGAAACGGCTCTGGGAAATATTTTGACATTGCCGATATTTCACGAGTGCCAACCTGCGTCAGTTTTAAGTGAAAAAACTTGATAGACCTAAATCATGGCCAACCGGGATAGTTAATAAAAGTGAATGGAGTATACATGCAAATTCAAAGCACAGAATATATTTCCTTGTATTTTAATCTTGCTGATGTCACTTTTATGCAGATGAGCACACCATGTTTTCTACTTCATGGATGAATTTTAAATTCTCAGTAGTATTTCTGAACATGATGTTTCTATATGAAAGACATTCGACATAAAACAGACATATCTCTATGTTTGATGGAAATTCAAGAAAACTGTAGTTAAGTGTTGCCAGAACACTTCTTCATGAGGAAAAAGAATATGTTGGTATCTTTGAGAAAGAACTTACTTGCATTTGCTCTGAACCTTCCACTTCCTTTGATTGGTACCACTAAAATTTTTGCATCAATGTCATAATCACCTTCCATCCTCAAAGTGGGAATTTTGACACCAACACGGTAAGTATATTTTGGAATGTTCAGTCTGAAAGATAATGTTGAGACATATAATTTCTTCGTACTAAACTTATTTTTGTGCTACCAAACCACAAGTACAGAATTGGTGGGAAAGAGGTCGTCAGTTTACTTGGTATTGATTATCTACAATGAACTTGATTCTTGCCAAAGCAGTATTGACCTTCATTCATATGTAGTTGAAGTTGAAGACAAGAAAAGAAAATCGTAAGATATCAATAACGAAAAATATTATGTAAAGGTATTACAGAAAAATCTGTATTTTTGATGATGGTATTGACCCCGACAAACAAAACTTCATTGTCTGATGAAAAGATTAGAAAAAAAAAGATCATCCTTTCATATGGTCCTCACAAAATTCTACATGAACCTTCGAGCTATTATTTTTCAATCAAATACTAGATTTTAATTCGATTTGATCGGTATTTTCCAAAATAATGGGAACATAACTTCGAATGGGTATATCTACGAATCAATTGGAGGATTTTACCCATTCACGAAATCAGACTTCGTAGTTGAATCCCAAATCCACCTTATAAATATCGAGGTTCTAAATCATTCCTTTCATAAGTTATTGTGTTAAAGGATGACCTAGTGTCTATCGTAAGCATATCGAAGAAATCTATTAATATATTGATTATTTTAGGGCAGATTAAGAGCTGGATTATTATAGCGGAATTCACGGATTAGTAAAATCAACCCATTCGAAATATTTTCGAGAATACAAATTGGATCGTATTGAAATTTAGTACTTGTTTGAAAAATGAAACCTCAGAGATTTATGCAGTCTTTCGTGAGGGTTTTATATCATTAGAAGATCGCAACATATGAAAAATTCGAAAACAAAATTTTATTTTTTACCTACTTCGAAAATAACAATGATACCGAGGAAAGCACGAAATTTTTCATTTTTTCCCCAATATCTCAGATGATAAAAATCCGAACAAACTAAAATTCAAAAAATATTGTAAGGTAGAAACATCAAGCTTATGGATAATTTTCGAAAAAATAATTATTTTCACAAAGGTCTGGAAAATTCTCGAAAAATTGTTTTGTATTATTGTACTATCCTCAAAAAATTCTGCAGAAAATAATGCTTTGGTATTCTTCAACTAACAATAAAGTTCAATTTCAATCGCAGTCAGTTCTTTCCGAGATATTCAAAAAACAATCTCAAAATTTAAGATAGCCACGAAGTTTGTCATATTTTTTCCTATTTCTTCGAAAATAAATTTCGGATCGAACTGAAATTTTGATCTCCATTGTTGAATTCTGGCTAGAGAGTCTTTCATTGATATCTGATGATTAGACTTTCGCAAAAGTGGTTATTTTTTAAAATTTGAAACTTTTCGAAAAATTTTTTTTTTCAATTTTGCCTATACCATCCCCCTCATCTTTTTATTATGCTCTGCATCAGTATTATACAACTAGTTATCAGGTTTAAATCTGACCGCTTCAGTATTTCTTGAGATATTTAGGAAATATTCTCAAATTTCCAAAAAAGAGAAGAAATATTTTGCCCAATATCTCGGAACATAATATCAAATCGTATTGAAATTTGAAACACTTTTTTTGATTATTGACTACGATGTCTGTGCCTAATTTCATCGTATTCGGATCAGAAGTCTCCGAAAAAAACAATGTTTTTTCAACAGAAACCAGGAAAATTTTGAAAATATCATTTTAAAATTTCCTGATTAGTGATACCTGATAAGTTCCATTGATGTTGCGCGTCGGTTGTTTCAACTAATTTCGAACTACTTCTTGAGATATTTGGACTATTCTGTTGGCAAAAAGCAATATTGTCAGGAAAAAGATATTGCTTCCACAACGAGATCAGAAATATCGGTATTCTGGTCATCGATTCTGAGCAATATGATCAGTCATTTCAACAGGAATCTTGCTATCAATATTGCTATCTTAGCAACCTCATAATAGTACTTCTTGCTATGCTCGATAACAAGATAAGTAAGAAAGGAAATATTGCATAGATCCTTTTGTTTCAGTATTATTCCTTTCAAGAATTCGAAAATATTATAGAAAGGTATGTTCTAATGGAAATGTGTTCAAGGTTCTCTAAAATATTTAATTTGAAGGAAAATTCTCAGACTAAAAAACCGGGAACAGCTGAGATGATCATTCTAATCTTCAATTTCTCTGAGTTGCCAACAGAAAATTTCATAGAATTTCGATTTATTAACGCCTGAATAAAATTGCTGCATTTCATTTCTGGTAACCAGTATTTCATTGATATCCTGGAAATTGGTTATTGGTCAATAGACGACTTCGGCCCAAGTTGCCAACCCACAATTTTCTTCACAAATTTACTATCACAAGGGAACAGGAATTTCGGGACAAATTCGACATGATGAGGTTCGCGTTATTTATGAATATCCGTAAGAGATGCCTCGGCTCCTCAAACAGGATAATTCCTTCCAAATATAGGTTTTTGTTAAGATCATCTCCGATTGGCTGAAATTCAAGTTGGGATTCCTGATTTCATGTTAATAGTGTCAAATTTATATAGGATATGTTCCGCAAATCAACTTGGTTATTTCGGTTGACAGTTTTCCATTCCGTAAATATGAAATATTTGGTTGGTTCCTGAAAAAAAGGTTAATTACGGGATTTGATTGATGAAAAAACGTTCTTTCTGTCACCAGAACGATAGTCAATGTTCTATGATAACATATCCATAGCATAGAACAATCTTTATTTACTTTATGATCCATAGAACATAGAAGAGACAACATTCAACAATGGAAAAATTACTAGGTATGCTTTATGGTTCATACGGTAAATAAAGATTGTTCTATGCTACTTTTATGTTACCATAAAACATTGGTTGTCGTTCTGGTGCATATACTTAATATGTCTTTGTTCTGGTGACAGAAAGATTGCTTTTTCATCAATCAAATTCCGTAATGAATCTTTTTTTTAGGAACCAACCGAATATTTCATATTTACAGATCGGAAATCCGGCAACCGAAATAACCAAGTTCATTTGCGGAACATATCCTCTATAAACTTGACACTATTAACATGAAATCAGGAATCACAATTCAAATTTCAGCCAATCAGAGATGATCTTAACAAAAACCTATATTTGGAAGGAATTATCTTGTTTGAGGAGCAGAGGCATCTTTTACGGACACTTATGAATAACACGAACCTTATCATGTCGAATTTGTCCCGAAATTCCTGTTCCCCAGTGATAGGAAAATTGTGGGTTGGCAACTTGGGCCGAAGTCGTCTATTGGACTTAAATTGTTTTTTTCTGTTTCGTACCATTTTTGAAGAATTCGATGTTTACATGAATACCGAAAACCGTAGACAGAGGTTATGTATGACAAAACATAAAAATATAGAAAACTCACGAAATGTTTGTGAAGTAAGGCCACAAAATACAGTGTGTCTGCTCTTAAATGGTCTAAAGAAAAAGATGGTAATATTGCTATGACAAAACTTCTATAACACTTGGAACAGAATACGTAATATCATGGCTATATTGCAATAAATCAGAAAAATAGCAATATGACTTGAATAGCAAGGTTTATTGTAATACTATAGTATATCATACAATGGTAATACGAAAACAAAATCGGCGTGATTGAGTAAAACCTCAAAATTTCAAAGGGACCTAACTCTGAAACCGTATAGCAGATTTTGCCCATTAACAAACTCAACCGATACTGCATATTGAATTATTTTAACATTAATTATTTATTTCGATCTGTTCACATAGTGAGCATCATATTTCCTCCATACATATCGTATAAAAACACGAAATCATCCAGTGTGACCCTGAATTCCAACTAGATCCAATGTCCAATCTTGCCCCAGCTTTAATTATACTCAAATCATAATTTGAAACAACGAACGTGTCAGTACCTCTAATAATTGTTATAATTTGTAAGTTAATGTACATTATTGTTTAATACTCACTTCAACTTGGTAATTTCGAAATTACTTGCCCCATACACATTGATGTTCCTCAAAAAGGCTTTGAAGTTATTGTTTTGACCTCTTAAAATTGCTACCTCGTTGATGTGTAATGGTTCGATTCCAGGTACATTGAGCTCGGGTATGCCTTCTTTGAGTTGAGGTCTCAAAAACTCGATTGATTCTCTAATACATTTTGCTACTTCTGGATCTGACCTTCTACACACATGGATGTAGTCAGCTGGAAAATAAAGGATCTTACTGTGCTACTCTACAAATGTAACATGATGATGGTTTATACTCTATTGTTCGTGTTCATCTAAGTGGAGCCTTTGGAACACGACCTTCACACTTGTGTTATGAGAAAAAATTAATTCTCAACGAAGTTTAGTATATTTTGATGGGTATTTCTTCATTTTGTTAGTCAATGTCAATACATTGGGCAACAGAGAAAAACGAAAATTGGACCCATTTCCAACACGTCATACTTAACAAAATCTCTTCGAACCCAAAATTGGCAAATTTCTCCGAACCCAAAATTGGCTTACTTTGCACCAGGACCAAATTTTGTCAAAATGAGGTTGGACACACTGATGAAGACTCCAATGTCAAAAATCGATACTAGTCTGGCCGTTCCACGATAATTTGAGAACGGAAAGAGCTAGTGACTTGAAACTTTCACGATAGGCGGCGCATAAAATGCCACCGCTTGTGAATGGGCCAGATTGATCAAAAAATTTCGGAAAGTAGGATGGTATTGTTGGACAATCAAAAAAAAAATTAAAAAATTTTATTTGAAATTCTTCAGCTGTCAATGAAATTCGACACAGATATCTTAGTCGATATTTCACAACAATATACTGAATTTAACTTCAAGTCGGTATTCATTTTCGGAGTTATTGCAATAAAGATATGTCAAATTTCGTATTTTTTTGACGGAATCCATGTTTTTTCGGGAAATACTCGAAAATACTTATACGATTTCGACGAAACTCCGTAATGATTTAAATGCTGATGCAAAAACTCAATTTTTTTCCATCCGATAGAAATGCTACTTTTTTTAAATTTCATCAAAATATTTCACTCGAAATTCCGAAATTGTTTCCGCAAAAACAGAAACCGACTGAAATATAAATGAAATCATCCTTGGTAGAATAAAAACCATTTCATATTTTCATTCTGCGATCTCTAATTAATTATTCACATCAGTCTGAAGGTGACCAAACTAAGTCGTATTTGTTTAATAGCAATTCTAAAAAATAGAGCATTGAAAAGTTTTCTATGAATATTTTACTTTTAAGTGGGAAAATATAAATTATAATTGTCTCAATCAATTATATTTGACTCTATGATCGGAAACGCTGAGTTATATTCAATTATTTTCATTCTTCTGATCGTAAACTCTTTAACTTCTTGAAGGAAATACCTAGTGACTTCAAATTCTCAAAGAAGCATTGAGGTCAATACATTTGGGTTATTTATGGGCACAAAATGGACAATAAAGAACTGATCGAATTTAAATCAACAAGATTGTATTATTAATTATTTTTTAATTTTCTATACCTCAACATTTGCTAAAATTTTACAAGAATCTTCAAGCCAATATTCTGACACCAATAATAATAATAAGATGAAAAAATAATTTATTTTGGTTAATGAATTACGCGAATGAAAAAATATAGCTGAATTAGGTTTATTATTTTGAAAATCATAGTCCAAATATTATTCTTCATAGTATCGGTTTAAACATATTCAGTTGATTTCAGGTGGAAATATTTTTCGAATTAATTTTAGATTGTATAACCTGTTTAATTCTCTGGGTCAGTCTCCTTGATATTGATATATTAAATAACCTAGAATAATTGACGAAATACAATTCATTCTGTTGAGTTACAGTCATTTGGAGACGATAATTTTCTGTAATTGTCCTCAAATTAACTCAATTTCATGCAATTGAATAAAAAGGATATCAATTTCTGATGCACCTTGCACCTGAACGTACGATCTTCAATTTGGTTAGATGAAGTATGGACAGGGCTGGGTAGTATTTCAATTACTTGTAATTGAAATACGTATTTGAAATACAAATACGTATTTTGTATTTGTATTTCAATTACATCTTGAAAATGTATTTTGTAATTGGTATTTCAAATACCTGACGCTGAAGTATTTTGTATTTTGCATTTCGATACTTTTGTCTTCGAAATACTATCGAACAAATACATCTAGCGCTGAGCGCTCTACAGGAAAAAGTCCCTGAATCTCCCTTCAGATGTCGTGACGTTCATCTGCTTCATCTAGTTTTTTTGGTAGCAATCATAAAAGAAGAAATGGTCCTACGCAATAGTCATTTCATCATGGAGTTAGAGTAAGTCAACTTCTAAAAACGATAAGAGAAAAGAGCTTACCATCCTTGAACATTATCCTAACATATAAAATCTAGAAAAGCACTGAAGTGAAGTCAGCAGATTTTACT
The DNA here is from genome assembly GCA_958510865.1 of Myrrha octodecimguttata. Classification (NCBI taxonomy): domain Eukaryota; kingdom Metazoa; phylum Arthropoda; class Insecta; order Coleoptera; family Coccinellidae; genus Myrrha; species Myrrha octodecimguttata. The sequence continues at coordinate 72,496,136 of OY294057.1, forward strand.
CGCTTGTTCACATTGCGAAATGGTGACGTGGAAATTTCAATGAAAGAGGAAATTTAAAAAAAAAAAAAATTTTTTTTCGAATTTTTCCATGGATAATTCTTCTTATTGACACTGTATATATTCCAACCAAGTTTCATTTCGATCAGATGAATATTTTTCGAGTTATTGAAAAATCAAAATTTCAAATGGCTGTAGTACAAAAACCATTCGGTAGATTTGGCCCATTAACGAACTTAACCGAGATATTCAGGATCTTAACCTAACCTGAAAATTTCAAGACTCTAGCCGTGGGTTTCACAAAGCTTAATCCTCTGATCAACGCGTTGATATTCTGTGGTAATGCTAAAAATGAACTGAAATTGAACATAGAATTGTCTTGATCAGAACTATCAAGTTAATCAGAGCTTTGTGAAACCCGCTATATGTCTTGTAGTTACAGCGCACACGGTCGGACGGACAGAATCAATTTTGACCACGGATTCTTCATCAGTGAGTCCAACCTTGTCGTTTGAGACCAATTTCGACTCGAAATTCGAAAATTACAGACATCGTGATGAAATGATAACGCGCTGTTCCCCAGAACAAGCGCGTTGAAATGTGTTCATACAATATAACACAAGTTTCTGCCCATTAGGACAGAAAGATTGTTTTCTTTAGCAGGTCTTATTCATTTCCCAACAAGAGGCTGTTTGTCTGATACTACATTCAAAAATCTTGTGTTTCTGAAAGGAAATTCTTTATTTAGCGATAAAATAGCTGAACTGAATTAGTTGTACTCTTACATTTTACGTAACACCTGAATGTATTTTGTAATTTGTATTTCAAATACAAACAGTTAAAATACTGTATTTTGTATATTATATTTCAAATACCCGACTTGAAAGTATTTTGTATTTTGTATTTCAAATACCTGCGAGAAAGTATTTTGTAATTTGTATTTCAATTAAGCCAAGCATGTATTTTGCCCAGCCCTGAGTATGGATAACATGAAAGATTTATTTTTTATTGAATTTTTTGAAAGATTTCAAAATATTTGTCAAACAGAAATTGGAATTTAAGTAGAAACTATACTCGGTATTGGTGCAGTATACATGCATTAATATTTCGCAAAATTTAGCGAAAAATATAAAATCCAATTTTGCTGAAATTTGGATCGAATTTCAATGATTTTAATTATTTCGATCTGAAGTTATTGTGTTCTAGATCGACCAGTAGGCGGGTTTCATTGAAATCTATGCAGATGGAATAGATGTGAAAAATTTCTTCCCGCCTACTTAATAACAAAATAATGTCTATGAATATTTTTTTTCATTTCATTTTACGTTAGAGCGCCATAATGTTCTCAAATAGTACCGTGAATATTTCATTGCAGAGAATCAAAATGATAATTCGAAAATAAAAAAAAATACTGATTTCAAAAGAATAACAGCATCTAGTGCTGAAATGAAGCATGAATAATTTATTCTCATGATGAAATCTCAAATTACATATTTATCGAAAAATATGTTCACAACACTTTAATTACATAGAAACAAAAGCGCGAAAAGAAATTAACATCGTCACATTGGATCACAACAAAACTACCTACATAATTAATGTTTTGAAAAAACAAAGCATTCAATTATTTATCCATTATAGTGTCATCAAGAATAAGGTACTCACGAATGTTGCCTGAATTCGCTAAAACAACCAGAGAAACAAAAACAAATATCAGTTTAGCCACCATCGTATGAAAGGATGCACTGAGCGAACTTATCGGCTGTTCTATATGAAGAAAAGAAATAATCCGATAATGCAGACGTTTCTTTTATAAAGTTGTTTTAGTATTTCCATTTACGTCACATTAAAACTATAATTAAGCGGTGCTTCGGCGAGGAACTTCTCAAAACTCCTTACCATGGACGTGTTTGCATTTGACAACACTGGTGACCTTACATTCGGACAATTAGAGGAATCACTCGCTGTATCAAAGGTGGAACATTCTCTAGGAAGGAAACTGAGAAGAAATTAATTCTCTTTGTGATTAAATCAATAATAAATACATGTACCAATAAGCTGGGATGTACAACTACCCAATATGCTTGTAATCAGTATCATTTCAAACACAGGATGTTGCAGAATATGATTCTTGGCGCAAGCTAACTATGTTCGCAAAATTAGGAATTTTTTCTTGAAAATAATGAGTTTTTACTTCAAGCATGAACCTGTTGTACAATGTAGGGAGAAAAGAAGTTACCAAAACAAAATCCCATGTAATAATTTTTACTTATTTTTACTTGTCGGCCATCCTTTGATTCTCGATCCACTATCTGGGATCCGCTCAAGAACTACGAAGACTTTTACGACCACGGCCGAGGGGCTTAGTCTGCGTACTTTCCCTTTCTGCCAACTGGGCTAATTCTATGCAGCGGGAAGTGCATCACAGTTTACACAGTTTACAGTGCGTCAAAATTATGGAACAAATTCATTTTCTCGGAAGAAAAATATTTGGCAACAAAATCTATTTTTGTTTCACTTTTACCAAATTTATATGCATTTTTGATGAATTTTTTTGCACCCTGTGCCATTCCCGTCAATCCTCTAAATTTTTGAAAGTAGGTCATGTGGTATTGTTTTGGCAAGGTATCTTTGTATCTTCTTCATAGGAGTGCAGAAATTTTCAAAAAAAAATAATTTTTTTTGTGAAAAATTAGTTAGTTCAAAGAGGTTTTCAGTATGTGCACTTTGTCATGGCTCATTTACCTTGAGACGAAAGTACCTGATGAAATTTTTCACCGAATGAAAGTTGACCATTATAGTTCTTTTCATGTACAACTTTCAACGCCTTCAGGCGAAAAAAAATTTTCTTCTCCATTAGGGTTCGTGGGGTTGAAAGTTGTGCATGAACGAAACTGTTATGGTCGACTTTCATTCGGTGACAAATTTAATCAGGTACCATCGGCATCGTCTCAAAGTTAATGAGCCATGACAAAGTGCAGATAATGAAAACCTCTTTGAAGTAACTAATTTTGCAAAAAAAAAAATTTCTTGAAAATTTGTACACGCCCGTAAAGAAGATACAAAGAAAGACCTTGCCAAAAAAGTACCACATGATCCACTTTCCCTATTCAAGAAATTTATAGGGTTGATGGGGATGGCACAGGGTGCAACAATAATTCTTCAAAAATGCATAAAAATTTGGTAAAAGTGAAACAAAAATTGTCCTGTTTCACGATAATGTTGCTGAATATTTTTGTTCTGAGAAAATGAATTTTGACGCGCACTGTATATTTGTTTTTTTTTGTTTTTTTTTTGGCACGAAGTTGCAGGAGAAACAACCCAAGATATACAAGTCGATCAAACTTGTCAAACAATGATACCATTTACCAGTTAGCTGGAAAAGTGTTATCAATAAATTTCAGTCAGGTTCCTATATTCAACTCATTTTTTGAATCTTACGACAAATGAACCAGCCAATTTTCTGTGCCTTGTCATAAAATTCATTGAAATTTTTCAGGTCATTTAGACTCAGAATAAGTATCTATTATTTTGACACTTCATTTGACAATGGTATTAAACGACTGTTCTAAACCTACTGATCAAGAATTCTTGGACAAACTAAAATTCTGTTCGCCCAGTCATCCTTCTGTGAACACAATAGTCGATAAATTTTGGAGGATTTAATTTAGAGAATTTTGTTTATCAGGTAGTTTTGGGGTGTGTATGGACAGAGTCCTTTTTATCAGTTCAGATAAATCATCGTTCGAATTTATATTTTTTTCTTATTCAATTTCAATACGTCTGTGAGTTTTATTCATTAATTTAAAATACATAATATAGGGGACTACTGGGAATAAAGAAGTTTTTTGGAATATAGTAAATACTCTCAATTCTGTATATGATGTTATTGAAAAATAAATATCCTCAAGGGCGCATCTTGACAAATTCAACATAGCTAGTGCTAAACTCACAGAACAGGTTCTGGGAATCCTAGAAGGTTTTAATATGAAAGGTCCAAATAAACCTGCGTGCTAGAACTTTCAACATGTTAACTACATAGTGGTGAAGTATCGACTAAAATTTTGTGTTTTATCGTTACTTCAATATCTAGATGGTTTTATAGAATTAAGAAAAAGCCTTTGAGCATTAATAGTCATATTTTGATGTAGGAAATGTTCTAATGTTTCAACGATTTGTGTAACCAAGAGATTTGGATTTTTTCTGGATGTTTTTGCGCCTGCGTTTTCTTGATTTCATTTCAATTTGGAATCTTTATTTTTCCATGCAAATGGAGATAATCGCGTGAAAATAAGATTTTGATGCATGGTCGAATAATCAGTAAAACCCCTTCTATTCATCTCAACATAAAATAGGTATGAGTATTTCTTTTGATTGATTAAATTTATCTACTTTAAAATAACACCAAATGTTGAAAGGGTGCCACCAATCCAATACAGCTGAGAAAACCATAGTACCTTGAAAATAGGTGCGGTTAAGTTCGTTAATAAGCCAAATAGGCTAAATGGTTTCCAAGTTATAGTAATTTGTGCTTTTCAGACCATTTCCTTGATATCTCAGAAACTACTGAAATAATCGAAAGAAAACTTGGTATAGTCAGTTGTAGTGTACTAACGTGTAACAAAAAGCGAAATTTTTTTGGGATATTGATGATAAATTACTGTAATGACAATAATTTCCTAACACTACCTAAAACCTATTGGTGAAATAGATTTGGAACTTAATGACGAAGGTTAAATTCTTAAATGGGTAAATCCACCCAATGATTCCGAGATATACCCATCTCAAAACATTTTTCCAACATTCCCAAAAAACAGATCGATTCAAATCGAAATTTAGTACTTGATGAAAAAATGATAGTGTGAAGGTTCATGCAGAATTTTATGAGGATCATATGAAAAACAAGATCACCAAATATTTTCAGTGAAGATGCATTAGTTGGAATCAATACGTGGAAAGATGACCGCTTTGCCAACGAATTTTAACAAGCTTGCAAAAGCTGATGACTCCACGTCAATGCTTTTCTGAAAGTTTGATCGAAAATTAGAAATATTCATATATTTTGGCAAAGTTATAACTTTCTTCTGAAGTGAGGATGTTTGGCATAGTTCGAAAGATTTTTCCGATTAGTTCAATCGACCACTTTTATTGAAGCCAGACACCAGTTCTCTGAAATCACTTTCCTCACCTCTTCTTATCGAACATTAGTTTGTGACAAATTAGATGTCTAATGCATCTGTTCAAATACCTACATTTGATAATTTCCATCTCTAATAGTTTTAAAGGGAAACCTGTGAAGTTCTTAGATTGTTTGTGATTTTTTTCCAAATTTCTTGAAATTATTAGGTATATCTAACAATATTATAATGTCGAGAAATAATGTGATCCATGTCTTTGTATTGTTAAAACTTTGGGTAAACATTAGAAATTCTTGTTTAAAATGGGTATTTCCAGTTATAATTTTTTCAATCTTAGCTAAATTCTGATACCTTCATATACAGGGTGATTCTGGAGGAGACCGTCAGATTTTAGGATAAGTTTACACTGGTCAAGACAGTCTCGATACAATGTTAGGTTTATGGTTGGGGGTCTCTATTGAGAATATACAGGGTGATTTGTCCGATTCGACCGATTTTACTTTTAATGATAACTTTGGTATGACTCATCCGATTTTGATGAAATTTTCAGTGCAGTACAATGTTGATGAGCACATTCATTGATTCCGAAATTTTTCTCAAAATGAGCGATTGTTATTCTGATCATTACCGATTAATTGTGCAGGTTGAAAAAACACCCTATACATCACGTCTCCAAAACTACGCTATCTGTTTACGATTCTACTATAATGAGTCATTATTTGAAGGTTTTTCATTTTTTTGGCACACTTCTAGTTTTCCAAGAAAATTTAATCAGAAAAAGACAGTGTCGAAATTTCGCTCCAATCGATTCTACTTTTATTGATAACTTTGGTATGGCACCTCCAATTTTGATAAAATTTGCAGGGTAGAACAGTCTAAATGAGTACATTTAATAATTCCTCAAAATTCAGGGTTGTAATTGTGATAATTTCAGAATTTCAGATAAATTGTGCAGTTGAAAAAAACACCCTGCTTTTCCAAAACTTTCATATTCGTTTCAGATTCCACAATAATATGTTATTATTTAGAGGTTTTCAATTTCTTTGGCACAACCCTGGCTTTCCAAGAAGAAATGTTCGAAGAAGAGCATAATCGAAATTTGGCGCAAAAACAGTGAAAATATCCTGCACCAGGTTGTAAAGCTGTTTATTCCAAGGATGCAAAGCAGTTCTCAAGTTCTAAAATATTCCCTTCAAATTCCAAATTCATATTTAATTGCTCATATTCTGCATGGAATCATTCAATTCAGAATATATTCCGAATTTGAAAAGAATATTAAGAAGTGACGAACAACTTTGCAGCCTTGGACAATACAGCTTTCCTACCTAGTGCGGAATACTCTCACTGCTTGTGAGCCAAATTTCGATGATGCTCTTCTTCAAAAATGTTTTCTAGGAAAACCGGAGGTGTGCCAAAGAAATCAAAAACCTCTGGGTGATGACATATTATTGTAGAATCTGTAACGAATAAGAAAGTTTTGGAAAAGCAATGTACAGGGTGTTTTTTTTTAAACTGCACAATCAATCTGAAATTCTGGAATAATCACAATTACAACCATGTATTTTCAGAGATTGTTGCAATTATTGAATCTTCTCATTCAGATTGTACTACTCTGCAAATTTCATCAGAATTGGATGAGCCATGCCAAAGTTATCAATAAAAGTCAAATCGGCCAAATCGGACAAAACACCCTGTATATTCTCAATAGAGACCCAATCCATAAACCAAACATTGTTTCGAGACTGTCTTGACTAGTGTAAACTTATCCCAAAATCTGACGGTCTTCTTCTGAATCACTCTGTATAGTTGCGAAAAGGCGAAGTTTTTAAAATTTTCAGAGTTTTTTGATAGGATATTATCTTCAAGTTTCAATTCCATCGTATCAGTATTTATTGAGTTATTGAAAAAATATTTCTAATGGATCTACAAGAAATCTCTATCCCATTTTTTTCAAATTCGAGGTCACATCGTATATATTTGATCCCATATGAATTCTTCGTTAATGAGACGAACCTTATTTTGGATAAAAATTTTATAATTATTTTAATTAAATACTTTTGTGTCAAATGAAATATTAATGTTTTGTAGAGCAAGCGCAAAACAGTATCGATTAAAATTTTCTCTTTGATTTAGTGCTTTACCTAGTAGAGACATCTCGTACGAATAATCAGTTAACGATTATAACAAATTTAATATACATATAAAATACTTTCCTTAGAGATATACAATATTTCGTAGGCGTAACCTCAAAAGAATCAAAATTACCTTATTTGAATTCTTCCATTTGAGTCATCTGTAACTTTTTTTCTAAGTAATTATCTTTCATTCTATTTGTTGGGTAATTATATAGTATTAGTTTTTTTCTGAGTGATAAATTAGTTGAGGAATAATCCATAGGATATTCTCGAATATATACACTCGCTTCAACTGAGCTAATATTTTGTTTTTGTAGCACTGAGCAAACCAGTTCGTGTCTTAACGTCATGTTGAAATCCCCAGGTTTCTTTATACGAAATCTATGTAGATTGTTCATCCACAGCTTCTTGATCTCCGAGAATTGATAAAGATGATGACGTAGTGCGGATAAATAATTTACAGTTTAATGCTGACTGTTTAAATTTGTTATTCATTCAAATATTTATAAACAAACGACGGTGTCTAACAATATAGCATTGAGAATTATTGTTGAATATTTTTCTGTGATATTGTAAACACAGAATGACACTGAAATGTTGTAGATGGATTTTTCACGTTATTTCATTGAAGGTATAATGGTTTTTAAGAGGGTGTTGAATAAACGCGGTGAATGTGGAGAAACAATTTGATATTTTGGAAAAATCAGGCCTTTTCGGTGTTTAATTGAGTTTTTGTTATCCTAGGGAATGTAGATCCCCAATCAATCCCATAAATACATAACTGAAGAGGAATACTGGGGTCTCATATGTATTTATATTAAATTGAACGATTCGAAAAAAAATTCAAGAAAAGTACTAACATTTGCATATTTTGTTCAAAATATTCTCATGTGACCACCATCACGAATTTTAAATTTTTAAATTCGCGAATGACTGTTTTATAAACGCACCGAGTTTTTCCATGATTGGATCAGTATTTATCAAATTAATCCGGAAGTAACAACGATATACAGGGTGATTGCGGAGGAGACCGTCAGATTTTGGGATAAGTTTACACTAGTCAAGACTGTCTCGAAAAAATGTTTGGTTTATGGTTGGGGGTCTCTATTGAGAATATACAGGGTGATTTGTCCGATTCTACCTATTTTACTCATATGGATAACTTTGGTATGGCTTATTCGATTTTAATGAAATTCTCAGCGAAGTACAATATTGATGAGCACATTCATTAATTTCAAAAATTTTTTCAAAATAAGTGGTTGTTATTGTGATAATTCCAAGTCAATTGTGCAGGTTGAAAAAACACCCTGTACATCGCGTTTCCTAAATTACGCTATCTGTTTACGGTTCCACTGTAATAAGTCATTATTTGAGGTTTTCTAATTTTTTTGGCACACCTCTAGTTTTCCGAGAAATTATTTTCAAAAAAGACAATGTCGAAATTTCGCTCCAATCGATTCTACTTTTATTGATAACTTTAGTATGGCCCATCCAATTTTGATGAAATTTGCAGTGTAGAACAATCTGAATGAGTATATTCAGTAATTGCATCAATATCTCAAAATACTGGGTTGTATTCGGGATAATTTCAGGATTTCAGATTAATTGTGCAGTTGAAAAAACAACATCCTGTATATTGCTTTTCCAAAACATTTTTATTTGTTTCAGATTCTACCATAATGTGTCATTATTGAGAGATTTTTAATTTCTTTGGCACACAACCAGTGAGAGTAGTCTGCACTAGGTAGGAAAGCTGTATTTTCCAAAGCTGCAAAGTTGTTCGTCACTTCTAAAATATTTTATTCAAAGGCGGAATTCATTTTCCATTGCTCATTTTCTGTATAGAATCCTGCAAACCTCCGCTTTTCAATAAAAGGGTTATTTCCATGAAGCAGTGACGTTATGGATTTCGTTCAATAAAGTTGAATGGAAATTTAAAAAAAAGGCGCATCTATGTGTTCGAATAAGAGGAAACCATTTCGAAAATTCAATGTGAATTTCCTGTTGATCCTAAATTCCACTTGTCATTTGTTTTCATTTGTATAGATTTGTTTGGTTTATGTGCGTATGAAGTAATATTCTGAATTTAATGATTTCATACAGAATATGAGCAATTAGATATGAATTTGGAATTTGAAAAGAATATTCTAGAACTTAAGAACTGCTGTCTATCCTTGGAATATACATACAAGTTTTGAAAAAGCAATGTACAGGGTTTTAAACTGCACAATTGATCTGAAATTCTGAAATTATCACAATTACGACCCTGTATTTTGAGAGATTGTTACAATTATTGAATGTACTCATTCAGGTTGTTCTACACTGCAAATTTCATCAATATTGGATGAGCCATACCAAAGCTATTAATAAAAGTAGAATCGATTCTAGCGAAATTGTCTGTTTTTGAAAATATTTTCTCAGAAAACTAGAAGGGTGCCAAAAAAATTAGAAAATCTCAAATAATAACTTATTATAGTGGAATCGTAAACAGATAGCGTAGTTTAGGAAACGCGATGTACAGGGTGTTTTTCAACCTGCACAATTGATCTGGAATTATCACAATAACAACAGCTTATTTTGAAAAAAATTTTGAAATTAAGGAATGTGCTTATAAATATTGTACTTCACTGAAAATTTAATTAAAATCGAATGAGGCATACCAAATCTATCTATAAAAGTAAAATGGGGCGAATCGGAAAAATCACCCTGTATATTCTCAATAGAGACCCCACCCCCAACCATAAATCGAACATTGTTTCGAGACTGTCTTGAATAGTGCAAACTCATACTAAAATCTGACGGTCTCTTCCGGAATCACTCTGTATACATAGGAACAAACTACGAAATTGGACATATTTTTCTGAATATCTCTGAAAATAAAGATCGGACCCGGATGGAATTTGGTGAACTATTGTTGAATATTAATTTTGAAGTTTGTGCTGAAATTAATTGATATTCTATCCTAAAACAAAGAAATTTTTTCCGAAAATTCGAAAAATTCTCGAAATTTTTTTTTTCGATTTAGTTATGATGCGATTCAAAAAAATCCTGCATTCAGTTTGAGTTGTCATTTTACAACTGATAAAAAGTTTCGATCCGAACACTTGAGTAGTTTCCAAGATATCGAGGAAGAGTAACCTCAAAACTTCAAATAAGTAACTCTGAATCCGTTTGGCTGATTTGGCCCATTATCGAACTGAACCATCGCATTTTGATAAGCAATCTATCCTGAATGTTTTGAGTCACCTAAATATTGGGTAAACCTAGAAAAAGAACTGCCCAATCCTCCCAGAATTTTTTGGACACTTACCTTTAGGTCCTTGAAAAATAGTTTCAATTTGGCAATACGCAAGGATGTTTTTCACAAATAATATAATTTTACTTAATTTTTAATAGTTTATTTTCCAGATGTGGGCAGTGAAAATCTGAAAATAACATAATAAACAATGGATACTTGTGAGGAAAATGCACAAGCAATTATTTATGTTCGCAAGATTTCACTTTCCGAAATGTGACATTTTGAAAATCCGAAAACTTGTCAATCAAAAGGTTCATCTCTGAAATTTAAATTTCTCAGCAAAAATATTTTCGCATTAAGATTCGAAATCAAATTTAATATATGTTCCAATTGAATACTTTTTAAACAATTTTCATTTCGAATTTCACAACAATACCTTGCATATTTTATTCTTCTCCAGTTTGAGCGTTTCTTTTGGAATTATATCTCGATTTTATTACATTTAACCGCTACTTTTCGACTGCATTGTATATTTACTACAAAGGAGAATGATAGTGGCTTCGAATAAATATTGAGTTTCTCAACAGAGGAAAGTGTGCAATATGCATTCTAGTCATAACCTTCTATCATTATAGGCACTCAATTGAGTCAACATTATATTAACCACAAAGCTTCGTAAATTGTAAATATATTTCCAATAAAAAATTTACTATGATGATAGACTGTTGATATATGTTGGTTTCTATCAAAGGTCATTTTGAATACTTCGTATGGAATGAGCAGATGAAATTTTTACCTCACGAACTTGTTAAAGGTAATGATAATCGTATGCGTAGGTTCCTTGTTCATTTACATCTATGATTTTTAAAATGATTTATACACGTTTTTTCAAGGAAAGATTAGCGATATCATTTTTGCTCTCAGGTTCTTGGAAACAGTGTGCTATCGTTTTGTCCAAATGTCTGCAAATCTTAATTTTTTTTCGAAATTGGTCTCAAACGACTAGGTTGGACTGATTGATGATGAATCCGATGTCAAAATTTACTCTAGCCGGCTAGTCGTAGTCACGACAAGGTACTTGAGTATGGTCAATCCTACCTACTCGAAACTTTCAGGGCAGTTTGCATTTCAAAACGCAACGTTTATGTTCGTTAATGAGCCAAATCGAACAAGCGATTTCGGAGTCAGATGAATTCTTAAGGTTATTCAATATTTCAACTACTGCAGTGATGGAATTGAGACTTGGCAGTTTAATAGTAAGATGCTACTCTTTTCGGAAACTATTCATCAGATGTGAAAAAACCTAGAAACGCACTGTCGTGAAGTCTCTTGGTGATATCCTTTTAACATGCGCGAACAAGCTGCAGACTCCTACTCAAAAATATCGATTTTTGTTGTTTTCTTTCTAACGGCGTTTTGTCCAAATGTAATTTTCGATGATTGAGCCGAAAATGGTCTTAAACGACTAGGTTGGACTCACTGATGACGAATCTGGTGTGAAAATCGATTCTGTCAGGCCAGCCGGCCGTTTGTTGAAATCGTATGGTTACTCAATTTAAAAAAAATTTTTCTCTGAATCTATTGTTCATATTCGAGAAAAATTTCAGTTATACCTTGAATTTCATATTTCACAGCAGTGTACCAAAGTTCAATCTGATACGGAAACTAGTTTTAGAGATATTGGGAAAAAATATATAGAATTTCGTGGTTTTCTCCTCGATATCGTTGTTTTTTCGGTATAGCTCAAGAAATACTGATTCAATTGTGATGAAACTTCGCAGCTAGTTCGAAGATGTTGAGGGACAACATTTTGCAGAATTTCGTGATGATCGTATTATTAGAACAATTTGAAAAATAAATTCAATTTTTTTTTTCAAATATTTAATTGTGCGATCTTCTCATCATATTATCCTCACTTAATTCTGCATGAACCTTCAAACTGTCATTTTAAGTACTAGATTCCAATTCGATCTAATCTGTATTTTTGGAAATATTGGTAAAATAAAATTTTGAATGGGTATATCTACGGAATCATTGGGTGGATTTTACCCATTCACGAATTCAGCATTCGTAATTAGGGTCCAAACTTTCTCTGAAATATCGAGTTTCTGAGTGTTTTCTTCCGGAAGTTATTGTGTTTACGGTCAGCCTTACGGCCGACAAAATAAAAAGTTCGGTTCACTTGTTTGTTTTTTTTTTTAATTGTTCTAATGACACTATCATCACGAAATTTTTCACAAAGATATCCTTCAGCATCTTCAAACTAGCTGCCAAGTTTCGTCATGATTCAATCAGTATTTCTTGAGTTGTACCGAAAAAAGCAATGATATCTAGAAAAAAAGTACGAAATTTAACATATTTTCTCCCAATATCTCCAAAAATCTTATTCGTATCAAATTTAAATTTTGGTACACTGCTGTGAAATATAAAGCTGGAGGTACGAGCGAATTTTTTTTCGAATATGGTTAATAGTTTCTGAATTTTTTTTTTAATTTAAGGACAATACGATCCCGAAGAAATTTCGCTCAAAGTTGCGCGTTTTTATGCTTCAAATCCAACCGCTCCAGCAGTTCCTGGAATATCAGAGAAATAACCACAAAATTTCAAATGGCTATGACTTCTAAACTATCTAGCCGATTTGGCCCATTAACGAACTCAACCGCGGCATTCCGATGCGAGAACTTCCCTAACAGTTTCAAGTCGCTAGCTTGCTCCGTTCGAGAGTTATCTTGTCCAGGGTCGGCCGGCCGGCGGACGGACAGAATCGATTTTGACACCGGATTCATCATCAGTGAGTCCAACCCCGTCGTTTGAGACCATTTTCGGTTCAATCATCGAAAATTACAGACATTTGGACAGAACGATAACACGCTGTTCCCCTAGAACATGCGCGCAAAAACATTCGCACACGCTTGTCATACAATATTTCACAACAGAGTGTACAGAATTTCATTTGGATACGATTTCATCTTTCGGAAAAAAATATTCCCGTTATAGGTCTCTTGCATATAACAAGAATTGTATTTTATACAAAATCTCAATGCTTTGAATAATTCGATACTGAAAATGTGTTCAAATCGGGACGCTTTATAGTTCATATCAAGTGACAGATCGCCTCCTACTTCACCCTTTACTGCACGATTCCACGATCGATACAGTCGACGATGTCGGCTGTCTGCTCGGCTTGCTAGAGGGAAAGGTACACTAGAAGATGGAGAGACTGGATATGAGCCGATACTCCATATATTCTGTGACCTTCCAACCATATTATCCTCACCAAATTCTGCATAAATCTACAAACTGTCATTTTTAAGCGCGTTATCATTTCGTCACGATGTCTGTAATTTTCGAATTTTGAGCCGAAATCGGTCTCAAACGACTAGATGAAACTCACTGATGAAGAATCCGTGGTCAAAATTGATTCTGTCCGTCCGGGCGTGTGCGCTGTAACTTTCGAAAGGGAGGACCTAGAGTCTTGAAATTTTCAGGTTAAGTTAAGATCCTGAATATCTCGGTTAGGTTCGCTAATGGGCCAAATTTGCAGAACGGTTTTTGTGCTACAGCCATTTGAAATTTTGATTCTTCAAAACTCGAAAAATATTCATCTGATCGAAATGAATCTTGGTTGGAAGATAAACAGCGTCAATAAGAAGAATTATCCATGGAAAAATTCGAAGAAAAAAAATTTTTTTTTAAAATTTTTCTCTAAAGTTTTTTTTTGAAATTTTTATATTTCATTGAAATTTCACTGAAATTTCCGAGTCACCATTTCGCGATGTGAATAAGCGCGAAAAAGCTGCTGACTACACGTCAGTGCTTTTCTAGATTTTTCAATCAAGTACTGGATTTCAATTCGAACCAAATTGTGTTACTGGAAATTTTGAGAAAATAAAATTTTGAATGGATCTGCGGAATCATTAGGTGGATTCAACCCATTCGCTCATTCAGCCTTCACAATTAATGTCCAAACCTACTCTACAAATATCGAGTTCTCAAGACGTTACTTTCGAAAGTTATTGTGTTTACTATAGGCCGTGAGGACGTAAACATGTTCTGTCAGATAATAGTTTAAGCGGACGAAAAGTGCTTCGTGTTGGGAGCAAATAATACCACGTGGTGTTGAATTTCAACTAGGCAACACAGCCACATTCAAGTTTCCTTAAACCTCGTTAATATCTCAAGGTCAGGCACCTGAATCTCGGTGTACATGTTTTAACGTTGCCGAAAGCCGCTTGAAATCTTAGAATTCGAAGAAATTTCGATGTTTGTAGGAGAAACTGGGTGTCGTTCTGCAGGCGTTATTGAGTTTTTCTGAAAATTTTTCTTATGTTCTGAATCTTTTGTGAGAATGCGCAATGTTGGTTATTTTCCCGTTTTTCACTCCATTTCAGTTTTATTTTCCCGAATATTCTTGAATTTAAAAAAGTGGCAACATAGCGCATTCTTACGATTTTTTTCAACCATTTGCACCAAAAAAATTCTTTGAAAAAAACAAACACTGGCCTTCAAAAGTCATCCCGAAATATTCGAAATATATTTTGCTGTTAACTCAACAAATATGTATAATTTGATCTCGTCATAGATATTTTCCACTTTTAGCGAACCACTGTATTTCTTCTTTGAACCAATCAATTTTAAAAAGGTGCATCCACCATATGATTAGTTCTTGCATCTTTCTGGAATATTCGGGAAATCACGAGGCTCATTGTCGAAACTTCCCTGGTTTCTGAAAATCCAGGTCATCTCTGATGGTCAAATACTGTATTCTATCCAACAGAGTTCTCAGAGAAATCTTAGGGTATTTTTCAATTTCTTGTGAAATATCTTGTAAAATGGCGGATGCGCTAATAGGATATCTTCGAGTATCCAACTAGTAGGAAGTTGAATACTAAATGGTGTTATGACAACCTTCGACTTCAAGCAGACCTGAGAATCAGCATAGAGCTGCTTCATAAACAGAACAAATTTTTGTTCATTGAAACTCGTACTCATGGACGCGATAAATAAAACATCGCGGAAAATTTTGGTGATCTATAGTTTTGTCATCTGGCATAAATGAATGAGGGTACCACTTGGGAGATTTCCTGTTTGTGTTTTAACCCTGATTATATTATGTGGTATTTTTTCAGTATTGGTGATCAGAAGTGTCCACCCAGATCATGGGATCTAACGTCGTTCGACTTATTGCTTGCGTCGAAGCAGGAATTTGAGTTCAAATGACATTCATCCACATTTCATTCACCTTTTCGCGCAATTCTAGTTCCTATTCATTGTTTGGGTTTTTACGGTGTATGCCTTCAAGACGTTTACGTAGAACGTATTATCATAATTTTTTGCTGAAAATCTGCATTTAGGGATACTCACAAGGAGTTTTCCCTCTAAAATATTTTCGAACCCCTTCAACTTCTGGTTATACTGAAATCAACCTATATTACTTTCTCATTTCAATTACACACCCAGTATTATTATTGCATCATTAGACAGTTTTTTTGGTAACATTAACAATAATAATATGCCATAGTTTTAAAATTAAGGTTCTAGTTGGAAAATCTGGAGTTTTGATGGATTTGATTTGTCCAAATAAATGATTTCACCATTTTCGGTCCAAGTGGTTCAATAAAGCATATTGGAAAAAGTTAAAATGAAAAAGATTTATTTGAAAAACGCTTCTACTGCAGAGGTATTCAAGAAAGTTTGAGTCTAATGATGCGTAAAATAGTGGGTGTGTCATTTGAAATAAGGAAGTAGTAGGCTGTTTCTGGTACAAGCAGAAGTTGACGTGGCCTGAAAATTTAAGAAGGAAAGTTTATTGTCGAAAGCACAAATATGCAAATTTTCAGCTCAAAATTATCATCCGTTCTCCTTGAAAGTCTATATAATCTTCACCGTGACAACCCTGTAGATCGTCATGTCTGCATTTTTGCACGCATATGCTAAAGAAACAGCGTGCTAACGTTTTGTCCAATGTCTGTAATCTTCTAATTTCTTCCCGATGATGGACTCTAACGACTTAGTTTCGGATTTATAGCTATTTGAAATTTTGGAGTTATTTCCCTGATATTTTAGAAACTTTTATGGCAATTTGCTTGAATCTTGGCGGTTACTTGAAGCAAAACGACCCGCACCTTTAAACAGAATTTTATTGAGATCGTTCTATCTGTGAATTGAAAAACAATATCGAAGTTTTCCTGGAAACAATTTTTTTTTCAACTAACTATTTTATTTGTTCCAAATTTTTCACAGCGGTGTACCTAATTTTAGATTCATACTATCATAATTTCCGAGTATAATGGGAAGAAAATTCAAAATTCATTTTTTGACTCAAAAACTGCTAATTGAAAATACTGATTAATAACACTTTGCCAAATTTCATGATGATCCTGTAATCACAACAATTTGAAAAAAAAAGTTAAGTACTGGATTTCATATTGACCCAATCTGTATTTTTGGAAATACTGGGAAAATAAAATTTTGAATGGGTATATCTGCGGAATTGTTGGGTTCGGGCTTTGTAATTAGAGTCCAAAACTACTCTACAAATATAGAATTTCCAAGTTGTTTATTTCCGAAGTAGGTTTGGGGCTTAATTACGAAAGTCGAATTCGTGAATGGACAAAAATTGCTTGAAGGTTCATACAGAATTTCGTGAGAAATTCTGTAAAATATATGAAAAGATGACCACTTTGACAACGAATTTGAAAATTCGCGTAAAAGTTGCTGACTACACGTCAGTGCTTTTAATGTTTTCTAATTTCATTTTCCTTCTTGAATAGCGTCCTTATCTCAGCATATATTAAAATTAACTTAAAATTCATCTAATCCAAAAAATTATCTACATGTTTAATACAGAATTCGCATGCTAACGAGCTATTATAATAATACCTATTTGATCACATAGTTTCATGAAACTCTTCGAGATATGTCACCTAGAGGTTACTTTTTTGGGATGAACAGAAACGAAACATTTTGAATAAGTGTGATACCGTGAAGTTGTCCCAAGGTCTTTGTATCGGATTATAAAGTCTTCACTCCAGATCTGATGACGAATCCCTCATTACCACGCGTTCAGTACTGTTAAAATGTTGATCAGGTGTCTGCTGTTTATTTGTGGTGTGGTGTTGGTTTCTGCCAAATTACGTAAGACAGTTTTTCATGCCAAAATTTTTTCCAACTTTTTCATCTTGTTATCGGCTAGTTCATTCTTCATTATTAATATTTCAAGTAGCTCTGTATTTTTATACAAAAATCTATACATAAATCACTTTTTGTGGGCCGAATCTTTCTGAAACTTTTAAGTGGATAATCTCGCTTATGACTGAGGAATTGAAGCCTAATTTTTTATGCGAAACTTGTTGCTGAAAACCGAATATCGATATCTTCCTTTAATTCAGAGATGTAAAAAATTGCTACGATATCTTTTATCGATTAGAGTTTATTGAGGATTTCGCATAATTTCGTAGATTTTTTTCTGGCTTTTCACTCCCAATATCTGGAACAGAACAATTGAATTGAAATAAAATCGTTTTTTATGGATAACTCCCTTGCAGTTTGCTGAATTGAACTATTTTTCGAGGGCAGTTTCTGAAAAAAGAGTTACAAATCTGACTTTTTCATCAGACAAACGAGAGAATTTGCCGAATTATTATGTGTTGATTTTTATTTTGTGAGACTTTTGTCAATTCTTTTTTGCAAATTTTCTTGATGAAAGAAAAAATACAATTCGTTTTGTTTATCGTTTTTATTGTTTCAGTATTGTTCATTAGGATTTTCACTGTCAATATCTGAAACAGCGCTACTAAAAATTAAATGAAAATTATTTTTTATAAAAAATGCCCTTGAGGATTACAACATTGTACCATTTGTCAAGGGCAGTTTCTAGGAGAAACAAAGTGAACTGTGACGTTTCAGATTACAAATTTGACCTTTCCCCAGACCAACGAAAAATCGAAAGAAAATAATTCTGAAGATTTCCTCGTTTATCTGATGGAACAGTCAGATTTATTCCTTGAAACGACACAGTTCGCTTTGTTTATCGTTTGTATTCTTCCGGAATTGTTGATTTGGCAACCTGTTTTCCTAGAAACTGCCCTTGACAAATACTTCAATTCCGCAATCGGCAAGGCGTTTTCCATAAAAAAATTTACATTCAATTTTTAATAGTTCTGTTTCAGATATTGGGGTGAAACCAAAAAAGACCCCACACAATAATCTCAACAATGACACATATCGTATCGACAGGGGTTGAATTAAATTATCCATATTTTTTTGTTGCTATTTTTTGCTGGAATTTCATTGAATTCTACAGTTCTACATGCTGAAAGTGTTACCGTTGTAACTCGATAAAATTGTTGATTTCAAGGTGTTCAAGCTTTTTCTGTGCACCAGATTTAGTAGAGCCATACAAAATTCGTTCTTTCGAAACAAGAAGTGAATTTGATATTTCGGTTCTCCAACTACCTGAATTTGGTCCGCCTAGACGGTCTCAACTTGAAATATTCGATTACAAGAGTTCTTCGAGTATATTGGAAATCCTATAACTCCATATTCTTTATAAAATCAAAATTAATATTCTAAAACAAAAGAGTTATGGGTGATTTTTCTTAACCCTCCATTCAAGCTAAAGGTTGAATTCTTTTCGAGAATCCCAATAGGGAAATTGGGTCGGAAAACCATCTTAAAATATTCAAAACGGTTGTCCGTGCTATCGTTTTGTCCAACTGTCTGTAATTTTCGAATTTCTGTCCAAAAATGGGTTCAAACGACAAGGTTGGACTCACTGATGACGAATCCGGCGTCGAAATAAATTCAGTCCGGCCGGCCGCCGGTTCATATGCACGATTGTGGGAGTACAGAGAATCCTATCGATTTGAAACTTTCAGGCGAGGTTGCATTTCAACATGCAACGGTTAAGTTCGTTGATGGACCTAATCGATCGAATGGTTTTGGATTTATGGTCAATTGAAATTTTGAGGTTTTTGTCCCTGAAATTTCAGAAATAAATACAGCGACTGAATCGAAATTTGCAAGCTAGTTGAAGCACAGTGACGCGAAACCTCTCACAGAATTTTTTTAAGATCTTACGTTCATCAGGGCTGGGCAAAATACATGCTAGGCTTAATTGAAATACAAATTACAAAATACTTTCTCGCAGGTATTTGAAATACAAAATACTTCCAAGTCGGGTATTTGAAATATAAAATACAAAATACAGTATTTTAACTATTTGTATTTGAAATACAAATTACAAAATACATTTAGGTGTTACGTAAAATGTGAAAAGAGTACAACTAATTCAGCTCAGCTATTTTATCGCTAAATAAAGAATTTCCTTTCAGAAACACAAAATTTTTGAATGTAGTATCAGACAAACAGCCTCTTGTTGGGGAATGAATAAAACCTGCTAGAGAAAACAATTTTTCTTCAGGTCCTGATGGGCAGAAACTTGTGTTATATTGTATGAACAAATTTTTTATGTTAGGATAATGTTCAAGGATGGTAAGCTCTTTGCTCTTATCGTTCTTAGAAGTTGACAAACTCTAACTCCATTGCGCAGGACCTTTTCTTCCTTTCCATTTGCCGAAAATATGATTGCTAGCAAAAGAACTAGATGAAGCAGATGAATGTCGCGCCATCTGAAGGGAGATTCAGGGACTATTTTCTGTAGAGCGCTCAGCGCTAGATGTATTTGTTCCAAAGTATTTCGAAGACAAAAGTATCGAAATAAAAAATACAAAATACTTCAGCGTCAGGTATTTGAAATACCAATAACAAAATACATTTGCAAGGAGTAATTGAAATACAAATACAAAATACGTATTTGTATTTCAAATACGTATTTCAATTACAAGTAATTGAAATACTGCCCAGCCCTGACTGTCATTGAATATAAAAAATACCATACTCCCCTGATGAAGTCACTATGTAAGTGACGAAACAATTGTTGTGAAATTAATAAATAATAAGCGGAAATAGAGTTTTACTTTAATCAATATCGAGATGAATGTCCGTCCAGTAAAGACCGAAGCAATCAAATATTTGAATATAATTTTTTTTAAAAATTTTTTTGGAAAATATTTTCGAAAATCATTCGATCAATCCTTGAGCTACACATTTCATAGCAGTGTATCAAATATCAGTTTGATATCGTTATTATTTTCGGAGATTCGAGGAAAAAATATGTCAAATTTCGTGGTTATTTCTTCGGATTTTTGGGAATAACTCGAAAATGAATCATTCAATGATGATGAAACTTGGTTACTAGTTCAAAAATGCTGGTGAACGTCATTTTGCAGAACTTCGTGATGATCATGCCTTCAGAACAATTCCAGATATTTGATATTTAACGATATTCTGATAATATTTTCTTTATATTTTTGAACTCGAGTCTCTTGTCGAACTTCTATCCCTTAATCCCAGAAAGCCCTATACATTCAAAAACAAGCTTTAGTTTTGACTCAATCAAAATTTTATTTCTATAGTGCACGGATATGATTCTAGCTGAATCACGGACTTGAAGTTGATTTTTTCAATCTATTGATTCGTTGTCGTGCCCATAAAATATTTATTCTTAACAGCTATCATTATTATCCTTCAGCAGATCTAATGTTTTTCTTTAGCATACTGATCAGTTGATCATGAGTTCTGACATATCGTTCAATCCAATTAACTAGTATTCAGGATGCATAAAGCATTGATTTGGCGATGCCACCTTGTTTACATACAGTATTAGATTGATTCAACTACGGTATACATGACTATCCAGTTCCTGGAAATTCCTTAGGGTCGTGACTATTTGATATTGTACAGGATGTCCCATCCCGCGGTCACTATTTTCGGCCAAGCTATTTTCGATTTCGATTTTGACACCTGGTTCGCCATCAGTGATTCCAACCTAGTCGTTTGAGACAACTTTCAGCCCGAAATTGAAAAAATACAGATATTTGGACAAAACGATAGCAGGGTGTTCCCCTAGAGATCGCAAAAATTGGGAAACTTTGTGTTTTTCTCGGTATCGTCGTAATAAATCAAAAAATACTTATCCAATCAAGATAAGATTAGCAGCGAAATGAAAAATTGTGATTCACAACTTTTGAGTAAAATTTAATATTGATTTCGTTATAAGAACACTTTGAAAAAAAACTATTCATCAGATTTCGAATGAACTTGAAACCAATATTATATAATTTTCGGAGATATTAGGGAAATATAAGTCAAATTTCGTGCTGTTTTTTGGTTTCGTTGCAAATTTTTTTTACAATCATGATGAAACTTGACAACTACATAGTTTAAAAATACTGATGCACAACTTTTTTTTGAACTTCATCGTGATGATGTCATTCAATTTCGTTACCAAAGCGCTTGGTGACAAATTTCAACATACGCGCAAAAGCTGTTGACTTCACGTCACTGATTTTCTGGATTTCGGATGACAGGATAAGCAAAGCAATTTCTTTAATCTTAATCAAATAAATCAGATACTAATTTCTCAACTGCTTTGTAGAAATTAATAGTATCCGTAAACTAACAACGTAGTTATAATAACTCACTACTATAACTCACTCTAATAAATCGGGAAAAAAGGGAGGAGAATCACTAGGGCTCGAGCAGAGGGTGGGAAAAGAATCTACAAGGACCAAAGGGTTTGCATTATGTATTTTGATTCCTCGCAAATGAGCCAAATAAGGTACGGAATACACGAAAGAAAGTGGGGATTATTTTAACGTTTTTCAAATCTCCGTAAAATTCTGATCATCATCGAAGTTTTTGCGCGCATGTTCTAGGGGACCAGCGTGCTATCGTTTTGTGCAAATATCTGCAATTTTCCACGATTGAGCCGAAAATGGTCTCAAACGACTAGGATGGATTCACGGATGACGAATCCGGTGTCAAAATCGATTCTGTCTGGCCGTGGAAACGATAACTGTCGAACGAAGCCAGCTAGCAACTTGATTTTTTTATTTGTCAATAATTCTTTCTCTTTTCTTGTATCTTATGGTTTATTGTTGTAGTCGATGAAGTATAGTTTGCAACTTGCAGAAATGGTCTTGGTAATGTAATGGTTTGATGAATTACATGATACCATTGTATCTTTATACAATGATGATACTATTATTCTTTTTTCACATGAACTTTCAAAAAGTAACGGACTACTCTATCCAATACCCCTATAAATGAATTTATTTTTCAGCCGATTATATCAAAGTCTGTAAGTCAACCGAACCAAATTTACCAGCATGCATCACCAACTCTGTAAATGCACTAAAGCCATATCTGAAAGTGGGAATTCCAGAACTAGAAGTACCCCCTATAGATCCTCTTTTTCTGGATGAGATAAAGTTGAGGAGTGGACCAAGAGCGGCCAAACTAGATGCCAATATAACCAATGTAAAGGTTTGGGGCCCGTCTGAATTCCAGGTTCTAGAAGTAAGGTAAGGTATCATCCATCAGTCCTCTACATCTAGTGATCAATAGGGTAGCCCATGAAGCTATCCTTAGAATCTCTAGGGAAGCTACAGGTAATGAGAGAATTAAAAGTCAGAGAGCCTTGTGCTCTCTGAACAAGTACATCTCATCAGCGAACCAACCTAGTGATGTTATGGTCAAAAAAGTAAGCATCGAGAAGAACTTTAACTCAATACTATGTAAAAGGGAAGAATGGGAAGAGGTATACACTACCTAAAACTCCAAAGCAAATACCGTTAAATGGTATACAGATGGTTCTGAAACCACGATGGGGGCCGGCGCTGGAGTATACTGGCCTAGAACCAAGTGTAGACTATCGCTAGGCTCCTACTCGAGTGTTTTTTAGGCAGAAATTCTTGCAATCAAAAATGCATAGACATAAACCTGGAAAGGAACTATCAAGGGTGTGACATAGTGATCCATTCTGATAGTCAGGCTGCTATTTAAGCACTGAACTCCTATCTCATCGACTTAAAGCTGATATGGGAGTGCTGAAAGGAACTCAATGAAGTAGGCAAGAATGCCAGGGTCTCGTTAGTCTGGGTTCCTGGGCACTCAGGAATCAAAGGAAATGAAGAGGCTAACACTCTAGCCAAAAAGAGAGCACAAACGCTACCTACTGGCCCAGAACCTTTCTGTGGTATAGGCAAATGCACCTATAAGAAAGAGTTTTTGGAGAAGGAAGAAAATTAAAGAGGGGCACTCTGGAGGAATTCTCGAGGAATGGAACACCCTTAAAAGTTCCTTGGGAACTTTGAAATTGTTAAGTTCAAAAATCATTTGGATCTAAGTAAGAACAAGTTACGCCTCCTCGCTGGTTTACTCACCGGACACTGTCGCCTGAGGAAGCACATGATGAGAATGGGCTTATCAGAAACTGACGAGTGCAGATTCTGTGGGGATGAGGAGGAAACTCCTGTTCACCTGATCACAGAATGCCTCGCCATTGTGAGCCTGCGCAAGAAATATCTTGGACAGGAGCATTATAGGAGGAACTCTGAATAAAGAACAACAGGAAGGAGCATAAGGCTCCACATCGTGGGTCCGGGATTTAGGTTGCATATGGCCGACTTCCCTTTCACTTTGAAGAGAGAACAACTTTTCCCGAGACTTCTTTGTTCGAAGAAACTAACATGAATCATACTTGGAGGTTCAAAATGGGCGCCTACGTCCCAGTTTTATACGAAGTAGAAAAGCGTTATGCTCCTTCCTGTTATTCTTTATTCAAAGAGGAGGAATGAGAACTTAGCCTCATTGAAGCCCTCACAGATATTAGAATTCATCAGAGCTCTAGAGCTGGAGGGCGAGCTGTAGGAACCGCAATGCGAAAACAGCTCTGACGAGGGGGCACAATTGACCTTAAGGTCGCAGTGGAATGTAACCCCTTACTAAACTATAACTATACAGGGTGACCCATTTTAACTTAGGCAGCCAAATAACTCGAAAAATAAGCACACTACGAAAAAATGTTTAGGATCAAAATTTCGTCATTTCGAGGGGGACGTACAATGACGTTAAAATGAGCCCCCCCACCCTTCCCCCTAGGCGGTGAGGGGGGGCAAGTTTGAAATCTTAAATAGGAACCCCTATTTTTTATTGCATATTCGGAATCTTTGGCTAAAAACACATACAATTTGTCTGAAACATTTTTCTCGATTCATGATAGATGGCGCTGTAATCGACGAAATTCAATTTCTTCGATTTCTCTTACTGAGAACCCATGCTTACGATTCTGCAATAAATTAACAATAAAAATACCACGTTTTCATTGTTAATACTCGAAATTAGTCTTAAAACAAACTTCTCATTATTTTTTATTACTCATTAATTACTTCTCAAGAAACTGCATATCGACTACTTCTGTAGGCGTATAATTTGCCATTTCACCAAAATTTTATCAGAGTACAAATCGAGAAAAATGTTTCAGACAAATTGTATGTGTTTTTAGCCAAAGATTCCGAATATGCAATAAAAAATAGGGGTTCCTATTTAAGATTTCAAACTTGCCCCCCCTCACCGCCCAGGGGGAAGGGTGGGGGGGCTCATTTTAACGTCATTGTACGTCCCCCTCGAAATGACGAAATTTTGATTCTAAACATTTTTTCGTAGTGTGCTTATTTTTCGAGTTATTTGGCTGCCTAAGTTAAAATGGGTCACCCGGTATATAAGGTATCATCCATTCGAATTTTTTTGCAACACCCCGAAAAGGTATACATTTTATTGTAAAGGGTATAGTTTCGACAAGTGGAAATCAAAACAAGATGTGCGCATGCACCAACCCTGTCATTCAGGGAACATCGATGCCAGACTGTAAAATAAATCCTATGCCGCAAGAATAGCACGTCCTTTTGAATTCTGTTTCTTCCATATAAGTTGAGACGGAAACTTTAAATTAAATTAATTTGTTCGAATAAATGAGGACAATTCTGCACTATTTTGTTTGAAAGAGTGATATAGTATGACTTTTAATAGTTTTATTCAATGATGATACCCATATATTTGTATTCTGATTTGGATGGGCACTGTCCTAAATTGAACTAACTCAACCTGACCTAGAGCCTAAACAAATCAGAAGACGAAATTCAAGAGCACTATCCCAAATTTAATTCCTTCTGATTTGGACTGCATGCCCCAAATTTAACTAATGTAACCCCTGACAGAATTCATAACATTACTTGATTATTATTTTTCATACTTTATTTTCAAATCAGAATTAACCATCTCAGGTGAATCAAGATACTCATACTTTCACCATTGTATAAAGTGTCTCACACAATGCTTTCCTTAAACAATGCGTTCACTCAAGTCAAATACTAGGCTTCCGCACAGTCTGGCAACGATGATCCCTAAATGACACTGTTCAAATCTTGTTTTGATTTCCACTCGTCGAAACTGTACGTTTACCTATTTTATGTTTACTGGAGAAATCTGGACATAAAATAGGATATTTCGTGTAACATGCAAGAAATTCATGGATGCCGAAGAAAATGTTACTTATGTTTTATTGGGAAAAACTTTCTTTTTTTGCAGACCAAATGTGGCAAAGAAGAAGTTTGCTTTTAAAGCTACTATACCACAAATCTACTTCGAAGGAGACTACGACATAGACATGAATATTCTTCTTCTCAAGTATAAGGGAGTAGGGCCAATCTTTGGAAATTTCAGTAAGTGTAGCTTTTCGAAAAATTCTGATTTCATATTCATATTCTACAATCTCGAAATCATAAACAACAGGAATTCTAGCAGCTCCAGAATCCAATGAGGAGTAATATATACTGAGGATTTCAAGGTTATTTTCTCCATATCTCGATAACTATTCGAGCGATCGGGTTGTTATTTCCAGATGTATATGATGAAACTTAGTATATATAACCATGAAGTATACAGGGTGTAAATGAATAGTTGCAAAAAAAATTAACAGGTGATTCCTTGTCGAAAAATAGGGTGGGACCCCCTAAAGATGTCGCGAGAAAATTCATTCTTATTTTTTTCTCAGAATCCAAATAACTCACAAAAATGAAATTATAAGTAGATATTTCAGGCGAGCGAGGGGGCACCCAAAAATATTTTTGATATTGTTGCTTCATGATTTCAAGGGGAAGAAAAATCAACCCTAAAGTTTGACGTGATGTTCGCTTACTAGTCTATATAATATTTCATGATTGTTAAAACTTTGACATTTAGATGTGTCCGCGAAGCGGCCCTTACAAACTTAACGAGAAGGAAATTGCCGAAGGCGATTTCCCGATCCGATAGAAGATAGAACGCTCTTTCCTTCGATGCCTTATTCGTCCCGCTACCAAATCTCTAAGATACCGAAAAAAATTCTTGAACCTGACGAATTTCGCAGGATTAAGTCGGGTAGACCGGTTTTGCAGGGACATCTACTCTTAAGGAAAAGCTTTTCGGCCGAGACCGAGTGGACGGAAAAAACCTTCGAGGACGGGAAATAAATCATGACGTATAATAGTTCCTCGCAAACGAATGGAAATGTACGAAAAATTCGAAAGAAAGTTGGTTATTTTTTGACGTTTCTAAAATCTCCGCAAAATTCTGACAACCATCGAGTCCAACTTTGTGATTTCACGGGTCTGACCACTACCTTACTAGAACCATTGTATAAGGGCCGTATTTATAGTTGTTCCTTGAGACTTCCTTGAACTGAAGGCCGCCTTGAATTTGCTTTTCTATGTTTCTATACAAACAAACTTGTATTTGTTTCCATAGAAACGCAAATTCAAGGCGGCCTTCAGTTCAAGGAAGTCTCAAGGAACAACTATAAATACGGCCCTAAATCTTTATACAATGCTAGAACCATAGACATATTAAACTCTCTGGACACGGCGTACGAATCCATTTCTGAAGAGTCGAATGGGGATAATGAACCAAGTGAGAGGTCCGAGAGAGAGATGAAACTGGAGCGGGCAGACCATAGACAAGGTACACGATTAAAATAACATGCGACTAGTGACAGGGACATGAAGGAAATCGGCCAATCAGAGAAAACACGGAATGGCGGTAATTTTGAACTTCACAACGTGAATGATGACTGTTCTATATGGTGTGTCTTTGGTTCAGTGCAGTATTTTGTCTCGAACTGATATTCCTCATTGATTTTGATCATCAGAGTGTAGCTTTCGAGTAATTATGGAAAAACAGATGATCAGCCGGCCATAACTCCGAAATCTTGAGGGAGCATGATATATGTATAATGATTAACGAAATTTCGGACCAGTATTATAAAAATTATTTTGACCCCTAGAAGCAGTTGAGTCCCATTTTTCAACCACAATCAAAATAGTTCTTCGGGGATTTAGTTCGTTAACGAACATAAAACCAAGACTGCAGACGTGCCAGGCGGACGGACAGAATACAGTTTGATCACAAATTTTTCATCAATAAGAAAATTTTTTGCTCAAAAAATACTGACATTGTAACGGAAGGATATCGCGCTCTTCTTTCCAACAAAAAGCGCGCAAAAAATGAACAAATTCACAGTTATTCATGCAAGGTGAACTCACTTATGGAATTTCACGTTTTCCCCTTTTTTATATCTCCTCGTACAATTAATGGCACAACAAGAATTCACCATTATTCGTTTGACAGTGAATCCGGTTTCTATTCAAAAACTTACGAAAACACAAAAAACCGAAAACAACACGAAAATTATTTCTTACATACAGTCTTTATACTATAATTCAAAATCTGCTTTGAAATACTTTGGAAAAAACAAATGTGACTTTCAAAACTTTCGAAAAAAATTTATTTCAAACATAGATTCATTATTATAGTCTATGGCTTCAAACTGATCTGTCTTATTTTTGTCGTATTCTATGATGGTTTGGCCCGCCCTAGTTCCCTCTTTGTCGGCCCGCTTCCTCTCTCTTTAAGCCATGTCCATATAGTTTTATAGGTCTATGGCTAGAACACAGTGTTCTATATTATATATATTATAGTAAGGTAGTGGTCTGACAGAGTGGAGGTCACAGAGCGCTCTTTTCTGAGTGTCACGAGCGTTTTTGCGCGCATGTTCTAAGGGAACAGCGTGCTATTGTCCAAATGTCTGTAATTTTCGATGATTGAGTCGAAAATGGTCTCAAACGACTAGATTGGACTCACTGATGACGAATCCAGTGTCGGTCGTGGACACGATAACTGTCGAACGGAGCAAGTTAGCGATTTGAAACTTTCAGGGTAGGTCGCGCATCGGAATGCCGCGGTTGAGTTCGTTATAGCCACTTGAAATTTTTCGAGTTATTTATTTTTTATTTCAGAAACTACTTGGGCGTTTGGATTCAAACTTGGCAGTTAGGTGGAATGAAAGGACGAGCCAATTTTGTCAATATCATGCTGTCAGTAAATTGAAGAAAAAAATTTTTCAAAATTTTTCTCCGAAAAAATTTTTTTTCTGAAACCATTTATCATATCCAAAAAAAATACACTCGGATTCCGAGCTCCATATTTCACAGCAGTATACCAAATTTCAGTTCGATACGAGTTTTGGAGATATTAGGAAAAAATATGTAAAATTTGGAGGTTTTTTCTCGATATCGTTTTTTTTTCAGTATAACTAAAAAAATACAATAGTCCTGATAGAACTTCGCTGCTAGTTTGAAGATGTTAAAAGACAACTTTATGCGAAATTTCGTGATGATCGCGTCATTAGAACAATTTGAAGAAAAAAAAATTTCTGTGATTTTCTTACTCATTATCATCCTCATTAAAATCTGTATGAACCTTCGAACTGTACTTTTTCGATGAAGTACTGGATTTCAATTCGATCTGATCTGTATTTTTGGAAATATTGAGAAAATAATATTTTGAATGGGTATATCTGCGGAATCATTGGGTGGATTTTAACCATTCACGAATTCGGCCTTCGGAATTAAGGTCCAAATCTTCTCTACAAATATCGAGTTTCTGAGTTGTTTCTTCCGGAAGTTAATTTGTTTACGCAGTCGGCCGTTAGGCCGACTGTAAACACAATAACTTCGGGAAGAAACTACTTGGAAACTTGATATTTGTAGAGAAGGTTTGGGGCTTAATTACGAAGGTCGAATTCGTGATTGGGTAGAATCCGCCCAATGATTCCGTAGATATACCCATTCAAAATTTTGTTTTTCCAATATTTCCAAAAATACAGATTAGATCGAATTGAAATCCAGTACTTCATAGAAAAAATTCCAGAAAAGCACTGCCGTGCAGGCAGCAGCTTTTGCGGGCTCGTTCAAATTCGTTGCCAAAGCGGTCATCTCCATTGAACATGCGCGTGAAAGCTGCTGCCTTCACGGCAGTGCTTTTCTAGAATTTTTTCGTGGATGCCTCAAAAATTTTTTCCGATGATTTATATATTATTATTTAAAATTTTACTACATATAAGGCGAATCTGCGCAAAAAGTAGATTTGGGCTCTACTAGTTCAGAAATAATCCCCATCCATACGAGTCTTGCTACATATCTGTTGTTGAATTTTTTTCTGTAAAATGGCAAGTTTAAGCAAAAAAACATAAGATACCTTTTTGTCAGAATAAAGGAGGCTCTCAGAAATTTATTCTGGATGGAAACTATATATAAATGAAAAGAAGAGTTTCGTGCAAAATGAATTCATGAGGTGATTTTTTATACCCTTCGAAATCAAACAGGAATATTTTTCAGTGCCTACCCGCTAGCCTGAAATATCTGCTTACTTTTTTGTGAGATTTTTGTTTTTTGAGAATTAAATCAAAAATTGCTTTTCTGGTGACATCTTCAGGAGGCTATATCTAAGCAGGGGCTGCTCAAGAAAAAAATGTTATACGAAAGACCCACACTATTTTTTGGAAAGGAATTTATTTTTCACAAGTATTCGTTTACACCCTGTATAGTTGGCAAATGCGGACGCACAATTTCGTGCAAAATTTTATCTTGTTATTCCAACAATTAAAAGAATTAAATCTTTTTCGACCCATCAATTGAACATGCGTGCAATAGCTGCTGGCATCACTTCAGTTCTTGCTGGAATTTTCATTCATATCAATGATGCTGTTTCTTATTTCAAATCCAAGACTCTTGTTTGAGATCACAAACCTTCCGATTAACTGCGCGTCAAAATTATGGAACGAATTCATTTTCTCAGAAAAATATTTGGCAACAAAATCCTGAAACAGGTCAATTTTTGTTTCACTTTTACAGAATTTTATGCATTTTTGAAGGATTTCTGTTGCACCCTGTGCGATTTCCATCAACCCTCTAAATTTTTTGAATAGGGATAGTGGGTTATGTGGTACTTTTTTGGCAAGGTCTTTGTATCTTCTTTACAGGCGTGCAGAAATTTTCAAGAGAAAAAAATTTTTTTTCTTGATAAATTATTTAGTTTAAAGAGGTTTGCAGTATGTGCACTTTGTCATGGTTCATTTACTCTGAGACGATGGTACCTGATGAAATTTGTCACCGAATGAAATTCGACCATTACAGTTTTGTTCATGCACAACTTTCAACCCCTACGAACCCTATAATGGAGAAAAAAATGGATTGACATTGGAAATTTATTTCGGTATTGAAGTAGAAACGTACTAATAACATACCTACTTAAGATCATAACTGAAGCGCAGTGTTCCAAACATTGTAATTTTTCACGTGAGGGGGTTGAAAGTTTTGCGTGGACTAAACTGTAATGGTCGACTTTCATTCGGTGACAAATTTCATCAGGCACCATGACAAAGTGCACATACTGCAATCCTCTTCGAACTAACTAATTTTTCGAAAGAAAAATTAAAATTTCTGCACGCCTGTAAAGAAGATACAAAGACCTGGCCAAAAAAGTACCACATGACCTACTTTCCCTATTCAAAAAATTTAGAGGGTTGATGGGGATGGCAAAGGGTGCAACAAAAATCCTTCGAAAAAGCATATAAATTTGGTGAGAGTGAAACAAAAATTGACCTGTTTCAGGATTTTGTTGCCAAATATTTTTCTTCTGAGAAAATGAATTTGTTCCATAATTTTGACACGCACTGTATAATTTTACACTATCACTCTACCTCATACTTTTGTTTGATTGAATTTATTACCTTTCCAGCTGATTACACTTTCGACTGCATCTTGAAAGGTCATACTACTACTATAAAAGGAGATGATTATCTGGAATTTGAGAAAATGCGTTGTAAAATCTCCTTTGGCAATAAATCAACCATCAAACTGGGAAACCTGTTCAAAGATGATCCCGTAATTGCCAAGGCGACTGATGGAGTTATCGAAGAAAATACAGATGTTTTCTTGAGGGAAATTAAACCCATACTGGAAGATTCCTTGTCTACAAAGTTCACCGATATCGCGAATAAATTGACTTTGAAGTTTACCTATAAAGAGTTGTTTCCTTGAATTTTTTGTGATGAAGTGTGAGATTGCATGCAAAATTTCTCAAAATTGTACATGTTAGCATCCTGCACCTAGACAATATGCACCTGATCCTGAAATGTTAAATATGTGTATGTCAATTGTCTAATAAGAATAATGTGAGATCGTTATATAAAGAAACCCTTCCAACAATGGTAATACGCAAACTTGCCTCTATAAAATTAACTCATTCTGTGGAAATTTTCATCACAGATTTATTTATTCATTGATATAATTAGGTGTTTTATTGCACCAAATTGGAGTTCTGGTGAAAAATGAGCTTCATATCAGAAACTCACTCTTAATATATCTCACTTTTGGTGGAATTCTTACTGATGGATTTTTAATTAACCATAAAGTTAGAACCGAACCCTTAGACCTTATAACCTTTCTGTGTCTAAGACCTAACCATATTGCAATTAAGGAAATGCAGTCCAACTTCTTACCCTTCAGAGGTTATCACTTTTCAATACCGGCAAATTATTGAAGATCATCTGGATCACCCAGATTGATCTTGTTTCATACTTGATTTCTCTTTCGTATACGATACTGGTAATGTGAGAGAAGACTGTAATGATACCTTTGAATAAAGAAAAACTTTGTTCTTCATTCAGACACAGAATAGAGAAGTAATACTTCTCTATTCTGTGATTCAGAGAATGATATACATATAATATGTAATTACCTACATTTTTAACTCCATGCATTGAGGGTTGTCTAAGCGAGAGCGTGACGATAAAACAGATAACTTCCCTTGCGGGTAGAGGCTAGTGTAATCGACACACATAGATGTCACCACATCTCAAAGGAACATTGAATTATTATTTAATGATTCTGTAATGTATAATTTAGAATATCCTTTGAACCAATATCTTATGTGTAATGTGGTTGCAAGTATACTAGAATCTTGTCTATGCTAGAACCCCATGATTAACCATGGCTCGTTATTGTACCATGGCTTAAACCATATATACTTCATTCGTCAGCTTTCAGTAAAATCATCCATAGACATATACTAACTGACAAAGAAACTGCAACACTCAGAAGGAGCCGTTTGAATTTCAATTTTTTTGGTAAAACATAGATAGAATAGCAGGAAGTAAATGATTAAAATTTGGAGAAAATAAAGCGTGAAGGTTTTTTCGTGTTAACATTTGTAAATATTGTAGTCTCTTCTTTGCAAATTTTTTGAATTTTACAACGAACCAGCTGTTCGAGGAGATACAAAGTCGATGTTCAGTTGTTGAAATACCTAGAGAATGGCACGTGTAACCGGAAATAATCGCCAGCTTAGTAAAAGAGGTCGAAATATTGCTCTACGGAAGGCGGTGTTGTCATTCAAGAAATCGCTAACCGTACGAACGGAAATTATGAGATGTTGTCAAGCGTGGTTTGATAATGCCCAAAATCGAAGAAGAGTAGGCACCGGACGTCGAAGGGGCACAAATGAAGTTCAAGATCGACTTCTAAGACTTATGGCCATTAGAGAACCCATCTTGTGTTACCTCTTACGGTTGAGCATCGCCGGCAACGATTACAGTGGTGCAGAGAACAACAACATTGGAATGTGGAATGGCATCAGGTCGTCTTTTCTGATGAATCTCGATTATCCTTGGGTGAACATGATGGCCGAAGAAGGGTTAGATATAGCATTTTTGTGACATCATGGCTTGGAAATTTACCCTAGCCCCCACGGAATTTGGCGACTCTGAGACATGAAGTACAGCTTGCCATAGTATCCCTCAAGACGAAATAGATCATCTGCTTGCATCAATGCCAAGACGTATTGGGGAGTGTATAGATAACCGCGCTAGACAAACACATTACTAACAAATTCAATAAAAAAATTTTAACACCTCATTTTTTTCTCCAAATTTTATTCATTTGCTCCTTGCTATACACCTATGTTTTACCGAAAAAAACTTTAAAATTTAAACAGCTCCTTCTGGGTGTTGCAGTTTCTTTGTCAGTTATTAAATTATCCCAATCAGCTATTACTATTACTATTACTATTACTATTACTATTACTTTTACTATTACTATTACTATTACTATTACTATTACTATTACTATTACTATTACTATTACTATTACTATTACTATTACTATTACTATTACTATTACTATTACTATTACTATTACTATTACTATTACTATTACTATTACTATTACTATTACTATTACTATTACTATTACTATTACTATTACTATTACTATTACTATTAATATTACTATTACTATTACTATTAGGAATTGGTTTCTCGGAGAAGAACAGAGATCCAGCAATAATATGTAACATAATCACAAGGACGAATATCCGTCGATAAATCAACAAATATTCCCCCTTGATCAGAGCTAATCATCCAATCAACCAAAACACCTACACCTACACC
The DNA here is from genome assembly GCA_958510865.1 of Myrrha octodecimguttata. Lineage (NCBI taxonomy): Eukaryota > Metazoa > Arthropoda > Insecta > Coleoptera > Coccinellidae > Myrrha > Myrrha octodecimguttata. The sequence goes on from OY294057.1 coordinate 72,530,372, forward strand.
GGTCCTTCTGAAAGGCAACAAGTATCGAGAGAACTCTCTGCGGTTTATCCAAGTTAAGTTGACCTGACGATCAATAACAATTGTGAAACAGCTGTAGTCATTCTACTTGGATCCGCTTCTTCGGTGTAGGTGTTTTGGTTGATTGGATGATTAGCTCTGATCAAGGGGGAATATTTGTTGATTTATCGACGGATATTCGTCCTTGTGATTATGTTACACATTATTGCTGGAGCTCTGTTCTTCTCCGAGAAACCAATTCCTATCTTTGTTAGATGTTGGACGTTTTCGTCTTGTGGTGGGAATCCACATGAACCTACTGTTTCCAATGTCGTGTCGGTTTTTTGTAAAGCTGCAATATCGCAGTTACAGCGACCTGATGCGACAAAAGGATGAACGTCATACACATCAATCAAAGTATTCTGCACTCGAAGGTGAGACTCGCAAGATGCTCCTGGCAGATGGCGCGCTGTATGTTGTATACTGCAGCGGTCCTTCTGAAAGGCAACAAGTATCGAGAGAACTCTCTGCGGTTAATCCAAGTTAAGTTGACCTGACGATCAATAACAATTGTGAAACAGCTGTAGTCATTCTACTTGGATCCGCTTCTTCGGTGTAGGTGTTTTGGTTGATTGGATGATTAGCTCTGATCAAGGGGGAATATTTGTTGATTTATCGACGGATATTCGTCCTTGTGATTATGTTACATACTATTACTATTACTATTACTATCACTATTACTATTACTATTTCTAAATTTTGATTTCCCAATAACTCGAGAAGTATTTATCTGATCGAAATGAAACTTGGTTGGTAGATGAACAGTATCGATAAGAGGAATTATCCATCGGAAAATTTTAAACAATTCAGCCTTAGTTATCAAACTTCAAACTTACTCTACAATTATCAAGCTTCTGAGCAATCAGAAGTTATTTTGTTCACTATCAGTGGTTAGGCCGGGGCCTTACGGCCTAATGTGTTAATGTGTTTACACACATTAACTTCAGTAAGAATCGATTATTAGGGAATTTATTTGTAGAGTAGGTTTTCAGTTAAATTAGGAAGGCCGAATGCTTAAATGGGTTGAATTCGTCAATTATTATTCTTCAGATAGTTGAACTCATTCAAAATTTTGGATCGAATTGCAATCTAGTACTTTATCGAAAATTGTAGCTTGATGTTCATGCAGAATTTCGTAAGGACCATATGAAAAGGAGATCTTCATTTGGAAGGGTCAATACGTGTATAGATGACCGCTTTGGCTTCGGCACAAGCACGTAAAACCTCCGGACCTCACGACAGTCCTTTTCTAGGTTTTTCATGTTTCATTGCAACTCTTGCCATCGTAACCCTTCTACTTTTTTTTTCATTTTTCGGAAGTATTAGTAAAACAGGTTGAGTGCATAACATTTTTGAATAGAAAATCGAATCACTTCCGAAACAAGATGTCACTCAACACCTTCTTCCCATTTAAGATTTTGAGAGTTGCTGTCCTCATGCTTGATACAAGTTGATTGGAACCAATCGTATAAAATGGCTCCCGTCGATCCAAAGTTTATCTGTTTTTTTTTTCTGATTTTACAAGGCAACAGATATGTTGAGGGTGGTATACCTTCTCTAATGAACACACCGTATACAGGGTGATTCCGGAGGAGACCGTCAGATTTTGGGATAAGTTTACGTTAGTCAAAACAGTCTCGAAACAATGTTTGGCTTATGGTTGGTTCGATTTTAGAGAAATTTTCAGCGAAGTACAATATTGATGAGGACATTCATTAATTTCAAAGTTTTTTTCAAAATAAGCGGTTGTTGTTGTGATAATTCCTTGTTAATTGTGCAGGTTGAAAAAACACCCTGTACATTTCCAAAACTACGCCATCTTTACGATTGTACTATAATAAGTCATTATTTGAGAGTTTCTAATTTTTTTGGCACACTTCTAGTTTTCTGAGAAAATTCCATCAAAAAAGACAATGTCGAAATTTCGCTCCAATCGATTCTACTTTCATTGATAACTTTGGTATGGTTGGTATTCAATTTTGATTAAATTTGCAGTGTAGAACAATCTGAACGAGTACATTCAATAATCGCAAAAGTTTCTCAAAATACAGGGTTGTAATTGTGATAATTTTAGAATTTCAGATTAATTGTGCAGTTGAAAAAAAAACACCCTGTACATTGCTTTTCCAAAAGTTTCTTATTCGTTTCAGATTCTACAATAATATGTCATCATTCAGAGGTTTTTAATTTCTTTGGCACACCTACATTTTTCCTAGAAAAGATTTTTGAAGAAGAGCATAATCGAATTTTGGCGCAAAAGCAGTGAGAATATTCTGCACTAAGTAGTAAAGCTGTATATTCCAAGGATGCAAAGCAGTTCTTAAGTTCTAAAATATTTTTTTCAAATTCCAAATTCATATTTAATTGCTAATATTTTGTATGAAATCATTCAAATCAGAATATATTTTGAATTTGAAAAGAATATTTTAGGAGTGACGAACAACCTTGCATCCTTGGACGATACAGCTTTCCTACCTAGTGCGGAATACTCTCACTGCTTGTGAGCCAAATTTCGATAATGCTCTTCTTCAAAAATGTTTTCTAGGAAAACCGGAGGTGTGCCAAAGAAATTGAAAACCTCTGGATGATGACATATTATCGTAGAATCTGCAACGAATAAGAAAGTTTTGGAAAAGCAATGTACAGGGTGTTTTTTTTTCAACTGCACAATTAAACTGAAATTCTGAAATTATCACAATTACAACACTGTATTTTGAGAGATTGTTGCGATTATTGAATGTACTCATTCAGATTGTTCTACACTGCAAATTTCATCAAAATTGGATGAGCCATACCAAAGTTATCAATAAAAGTAGACTCGATTGGAGCGAAATTTCGACATTATCATTTTTTGAAAAAATTTTCTCGGGATACTAGAAGTGTGCCAAAAAAATTAGAAACTCTCAAATAATGACTTATTATAGTACAATCGTAAACAGATAGCGTAGTTTAGGAAACGCTATGTGCAGGGTGTTTTTTCAACCTGCACAATTAATCTGGATTTATCACAATAACAAGCGCTTATTTTGAAAAAATTTTTGAAATCAATGAATGTGTTCATCACTATTGTACTATGCTGAAAATTTCATTGAAATCGAATGAGCCATACCAAAGTTATCAATAAAAGTAAAATCGGCCGAATCGGACAAATCACCCTGTATATTCTCAACAGAGACCCTCAACCATCAACCAAACATTGTTTCGAGACTGTCTTGACTAGTGTAAACTTATCCCAAAATCTGACGGTCTCCTTCGGAATCACCCTGTATTGAATGGGATAATTCAATAAAAATCTTGAAATCAGCCTTCACCAACTTATATTTCTTTTCGTGAATCAATTTTCTCCATCAACAAACATCAATATAGAGGATTCATGTTTTAATTGATGTTCACCTTGATGATTAAATAATTCTTGAATATCTGCATATTTTTTAAGGTAGATCACCTTCCTACTGAACAGGTTTCTGTTCCATTTCCGTCGTATCGACTGACCTACCTGATGCACTAATACTACTGATAATTGAATCAAATTGTTCATAGACATTTCGTAAGGAATATTTTGGATGAATCTTCTCAATCATTTCCCTTCAAGTTCACCATTTGGATTGTGTTGGTTTCGGACTCTTTCAAGGATGAGAGCCATCTGACCTTGAATACCTGTTTCAAAACATGAATATGATAATTCTTTTTCACGAAGACAATATAATCAGTTCAACAATAGGTTGATCAAATCTCGAGACGAAATAAAAAAATGTATCATACACGAAATTTATTCCTCCAATAAAATAGTTATCAGTTTATGGGAAGATCGCTCCCCCTCACCTTGTACTATGCTGAAAAATGGTAGTGGTATTCTTGATCAGGTGGTGGAACCACATTGATATAAATATAATACTTTAACTTTCTTAGCCTGAAGTGTTGTGTGTTTACTAATATGAGGATATTGGTTGGTTTAGCTATTTTGGCACATGTTGCCCTATCGGCAAAATTGCGTATGTATACATTTGTGATCTCTTGATAAGTATATGAATTTAAGAGTTATCGAAGATGTTCCTAGAACTTCATATATCTATTCTTACTTTGTGTGGAAAAAATTTTCGAAATTTCGAGAAACGCCCAAACGTGGAGCGTTTAATTATTGCTATGTTCTCTGATACGCTTTCTATGTTTCAATTTGAGGATATCGCTGAAATAATGAATACAGGGTGCGGCAACAGTGGCGTGTTTGTTTATATCTAGGACACAGATAGGAATAAAATTTTCTATGATGATTTCTGATGGCTTGAGCTCTTCAAAATGAAAATATTTCCTTGTCTTATGGCAACATGTATTTTTATTAGTTGTTTTATTTCTTCATGAAACATAAGGGTCACTTTTTGGATACCCGTTATTCGAAATTATGGACGGTTTTCGAGATTTTAGCATTTTCTGCCAGATTCATTAATGATATTGAAAAATATGAGGGTGCGAAAAATGAATTGCCGAACAAAAAATCTTTCCCATTTCGAAAGGAACATCCTTAATGTTAGTGACTACATGCACCCTGTATAACAGACCCAAAAAGTATCGGTGTCATATGCGAGATTAACTGACGAGAACAAATGGAATTTTTTTCTTGTATTTTATACAATCATCTGGGTAAACATCGTTCACCATTGGCTAACTTCATAATTTTCCCTTCTGTTGTTTTTCCCGCTACTGATTTCTGAGGAGTCAACAGTTCTTGTCGGTGAGATCGACTTTCATCTCTTGTATAGAAATTTAACCTTCTAGAACTATCTGAGTAGTTAAAATGTTTGTTGTCACGGATGCAATATCCAGAATTAGGAATTTATAAGCAGCAGTCCACAGTAAATGGGAAGCATCGCAAAATTCAAAATGAGCGTTGACGGACAAGAAGTAATCATAAAATGGTTCATCTTTGCTTGTTTAGGCGAAAGCGTAATTTTATCCAAACTTCTGTGATTTTATAGCTTGTTATAGTTGGTTTGAAATCCATATGAAACTGTTTGTTCATGACTGTAAAATCAGCCCGAATCTAATGTAGATGACATATTTTTGGAAACATACCATGCAGGCACGCTACTGCGTATTTTTTTCATTCTTGAACATTTAAGGATAAATTTGATTGATTGACTCCTTCATCCCGGCACGCGATCATAGCGTTAAAAATTAAAGACAACTGGTCAAATTTTTAGTTAATACCCTCCTATGATGTTTTGCCTCATTCTCTTCGAGACTGCTCTAGATTCCTTGAAATGTTACTATTTAAGAAAGTTGGTTCAATTTTTTACGCCATAATCGCGTGCTAGTGGACGAGAAAAGTCAGGTGATGGAATTTGTTTTGAAATAAATGAGTATTTCCAAAGTGATTTTTTTCCCTTTAAGAAATATGTCTGTAGATCTTAAAAATTCGTTTCTTTGGCCTTCGTAATCAAACATCAATCTTACTCTACAATTATCAAGCTTCTTAGTAATCTTCCGAAAGTTATGTTGTTCACTATCTGTGGTTAGGCCGGGACCCTAAACACATTAACTTCATTAAGAATCGACTTGTTAGGGAATATATTTGTAGAGTAGGTTTTCAGTTTAATTAGGAAATTCGAATGGTTGAATGGGTTGAATTCACCAATTATTCCTCAGATATTTATACCCATTCAGAATTTTGGATCGAATTGCAATCTAGTATTTTATCGAAAATAACAGCTTGATGTTTATGCAGAATTTCGTGAGGACCATATGGAAAGATGGTCTGCATTTGGAAAGGTCAATACATGTATAGATGAATGAGAATTTTCAAATTCATTTTTTCCTTTTAAAAAACGAAGAGGTGTACCTACATAATATTTTTCCGACAATATCTAGTCCACATTTCTTATGGTTGTCACTATTTCGAGTATCTTCTACATTAAATAATGCATGTTAATACTATAAGACGGCTTGTGCCAAATTTCATGAAAATATTCATAAGGACATTTAAATTTTGATGAAACAACGATATCTTTTCGAAATTTCTCCACTTTCTAGTTGAAAAATTTAGAAGTTGAGAGCACAGGTTCGTTTGAAATTTTTCTTCAATGATCACACATGATTCACACCCTTCTGTATCCACACCTAAACCTGAAGAATCATGTTCCTACTTCAAAATAATGGCACAAAAGTTCATGCAAAATTTTGTAGGTGTCGTCTATTTAAAAGTTTGATATTTTATCTGAATCCTCAACTTTGTGAGTGGTCAGTACATACCTAGGCTGGTGATCGCTTGCTACACAATTTACGTGCGCGTCAAAATTATGGAACAAATTCATTTTCTCAGAAGAAAAATATTTGGCAACAAAATCCTGAAACAAGTCAGTTTTGTTTCACTTTACCAAATTTATATGCATTTTTGAAGGATTTTTGTTGCACCCTGTGCCATCCCCATCAACCCTCTAAATTTTTTGAATAGGGAAAGTAGGTCATGTGGTACCTTTTTTGGTGAGGTCTTTGTAACTCAAGAAAAAATTTTTTTTTTTTCGAAAAATTAGTTAGTTCAAAGAGGGGTTCAGTATGTGCATTTTGTCATGGCTCATTTACTTTGAAACGATGGTAATGGATAAAATTTCTCACCGAATGGAAGTCGACCATTGCAGTTTTGTTCATGCACAACTTTCAACCCCTTTCAACCCCCTTACGTGAAAAATTTTTCTTCTCCATTAAAGGGTTCGTAGGGGTTGAAAGTTGTGCATGAACATAGCTGTAATGGTCGACTTTCATTCTGTGACAAATTTCATCAGGTACCATCGTCTCAAAGTAAATGAGCCATGACAAACTGCACATACTGAAAATCTCTTTGACCTAACTAATTTTTCGAAAAAAAAAATTTTTTCTTGAAAATTTCTACACGCCTGTGAAGAAAATAGAAAGACTTTGCCAAAAAAGTACCACATGACCCACTTTCCCTATTCAAAAAATTTAGAGGGTTGATGGGGATGGCACAAGATACAACAAAAATCTTTCAAAAATGCATAAAATTTGGTAAAAGTGAAACAAAAATTGACCTTTTCAGGATTTTCTTGCCAAATGTTTTTCTACTAAGAAAATGAATTTTTTCCATAATTTTGACGCGCATTGTTCTGAAACTTTCTAAAAAATATTTCAGAGACTTCCAGTGTAGTTCAAAAACGTAAATGGACGGATAAACACGCACCAGAAATCTCCTGATTTTACATTGTTAAGTAATCATTTTATAATATTTTTCAATATCAAGTTTTTCTATCTGAATCCAAATTATTACCTAAATAGTTCAAATCATCCGGTTGTTGCAAATCAAGCCATAGTTCTACAACTTGACATCCATTAGACTTTCGCAAGTATTGCACAGCGATACAACACACTGCTATTGAGAACACACAGTCATTAAATACAAAATTGAAATTCAGTCAACAAACACTTATAATTATTTCAGGTATTACTCAATAAATGGATGTAAAAACTAACTTTCCCTGTATGTTAAGCTGATGTAACGATCGTATCGCTTTCATCATATATGCGGAAAAAGGTATACCTACTTGGTTTTTTATTCCTGAAAATATCTACTAGTTGACTATTCGAATGGAATAACCGATTTTTCATAGACAGGATGTTTTTTATGTACGTGTTGAAAATTTAGGTGTATGTTGTTGGCATAAAATTAAAAAAAAACTTTCGTTTTTGATGACGGAGTGTCAAAGTTGAATTGAACTTATTTTTATTTTTCGTGTATGAATTTCAAAGTAATTGTGATATTCGAGTACGGTTTGGTATGTATATTTACCAATGACAACAAACGATACAGCGTCCTCCATATTCAATAAGGCATAAATTGGTAGCAGGAAATAGGGCATAAATACAAATGAAGAAATTAAAAGTTTTACATACGTGGCGACGTTTCGCAAAAGTGTCCCTTTGCTTCTTCAGGCCTGCAATTTATTAAAAATATGTACAGATTACAGGTTTGCTCTTCTTTCCCTTTATAATGTTTTCTGACTTAACAAATAATGTAAAACTCAACAGTTCAGAATAAATTTTACTGTGTTCTTGCGTACTATGTGCCCGGATATGTGCAATTACTGTTGAGTTTTACATTATTTGGTCAGTCAGAAAACATTATGAAGGGAAAGAAGAGCAAACCTGTAATCTGTACATATTTTTAATAAATTGCAGGCCTGAAGAAGCAGAGGGACACTTTTGCGAAACGTCGCCACGTATGTAAAACTTTTAATTTCTTCATTTGTATTTATGTCCTATTTCCTGCTACCAATTTATGCCTTATTGAATATGGAGGACGCTGTATCGTTTGTTGTCATTGGTAAATATACATACCAAACCGTACACTTTTGCGAAACGTCGCTGCTACCAATTTATGCCTTATTTAACAATGACTAGATAAATTCGATCATATACTTTGTCGTTTTGATTGAGATATTTCTGATTGGAGTCGCAGAGAGCAACTATTTTCGAGTTATTGTTGTTTGAAATGATCAATGCAGATTATTATGAATGACATCAATAATGATGATAATGATAAGTATTGCAAATTTTACACAAGGGTTTATTATATTCTCAGTAAAATAATCTAATGCCATTGAGATCTTGAATGAAACTCATATATTATTCATAACTCGTTGGTTTTTCACGACCAAAAACCAATTCCGTTGAAAAATTCATGTGAAACATATAATTGAATAACACTTCCACATTTAGAACGCTGATTGGGTAACATATTTTAAAATAATATTTTGAATGGAAAGAGACGTTACACAGTCGTGTCACTTCTTTAAAAATCTTACTCTTTTCAACATCACCGAAGTGGTAGAACAAAAGGCACGTTTTTCTTCATAACCCAGGAACCACTGAACGGAAATCATCCGGGTGAACATTTTTAGGTTGAGTTATGCAGCAGTAATCAACGTTGAGAGTTTCATGACAATTCGGTTGTAAATTTTCGAGAAATAATTTTGTTATCCCTCCTGCCCTCAGTTTTGAGCCTTTAGGGTACACCGATCCTGCTGAAAAGGTTGAAAGATCAATCTCGACACACGATTTTTCTACCAAGTTTCACCGATTTCGGTTCAGTACTTTCAGGGAAGAGCCCCGGACAACGGACGGCGGACGTACGGATTTTTTTATTAGTTCATTCAAATCTACATACTTAAAAATAACCTAAAATGTAAACTGTGAAATTTTTAGGGGGGTAATTGTTTTTTTGTCGATCACCATGGTTTATTTTTTGATTTTATCAAATAATGAACCAAAAATAGAGGAGTCGAGTGATAAATGAGTTTGAAAATTTTGCAATATGCTTATCAGTTTGGCGTTCGTATTTCTGAAACTTAAGTAAACTGTTTTGAGTTGTCAACTTTCTGAACAAATCTGGTTAAACATGCGGACTTATCGCAGGTTTGTCCCACTGTACAAAAAAGTCAAAACTGGGCGGTCTCTCACAGTTTCGAAGATAAAAGCTCTCAAACTTCTCAAATGATGCATATTCAGGTCACCTTTTTCTAACCTAAATTCAATAGAACTGAAGAGTTTAGACCTTTTTTATGTATTTTTGTAAGAGTTTTTTAGAGGAAGAAGGAATTCAAACAAAGCCCCTCTTTCAACAACAACGCCAATCGGTTTCGACTTCATTCTAAAGTCTTCTTCAGGGCCCTGAAATGGACAACGGTACAAAACAGTTAACGATACAAAAAGTACAAAGTACAACCAATATCTCACAATAATAATGTTAAACGTACTATCATTCACTTAGCTTACGCTACCTCAGTCTAGAGGAATTAATATAGGTATAGGTATATAAATGTTAGTTCTTTATCATTATTATTTCATCCCATTCGTTGTTCTTTGTATCGTTAATTGTCATGCACCATTGTCCATTTCAGAGCCCTAAAGAAGTCAAAACCAGTTGGCGTTGATTTTATAAGGATGGTTTTGTTAAAACCACAGACCTCGCTCTAAAAAAGTCCTACATACCTAAATTAAATCACTGACTTCCTCTATTTTATAGTTCACAAATTCTCGTTCATACTCATACTTCCGAGAACATCCAACTTGATTATTTTTTGCGAGTCACTCTGTATTTGAACTAGATCTGTTCACCAAGTTTGAAAGAATAGATCTAACTATTGTGGTTAAAATTCTACCATCTCTAGAAGCAATAAATCCCTCATTGTAACTCCTTTTACAGCATTCCGGTTGGAAGACTTCCACTGTAACAGAGACGATCCAAATATAAACAGTTGTCTCCTGGATCTACTGGAAAAAGCTCGACCTTATGTGAAGGAAGGAATCAGGGAGCTCAATATTCCACCAATTGACCCATTCATTCTTCCCTATGCATCTGTGAATAGGACCCTTAGCGAATTGGTCAGCCTCAATTCTGTTCTAAGGAATGTGCGCACCCTTGGTTTGGGCAACTATGTCGTCGATAATTTGAAGTGAGTAATTATTATTATTATTATTATTATTATTAAATATGGATCAGAGTGGAGGTACATGTTACCTATGCACTCAAATGAAAAAAACATAAAAAAAGTATTCTGCACTATAAAAAGTAACTGTCAATAAAAAAACGTCTTCACACAAGCACCTCACATAAGTCTATCGAATGAGTTCTTGAACCCGTTCACCGAACTCGCGTTTACCACCTCAACGGGGAGGCGATTCCAAGCCTCGAAGACTCGATTGGACAGGAAGTTCATTCTGCAGGAAGTACGAAATGGTTCCTTGGCAAGTTTGAACTCATTGCCTCGAAGGTTATTTCGGTTCAGAACGAACAGCTGTCGGAGGTCCACACCGAAGAAACCATGCATCGCTCGGAATGCCACGATCAAGTCTCCCCTGGCACGCCGATCCTCGAAGCTGGTCAGCCCAAACAGTCTCAACCTAGCAGGGTAGTCTGGTCGAGAGGTGGTCTGGAATGGAATTCTGGTGCACCATCTCTGCACGGACTCAACAAGGTGGGAGTCGGATCTTAAGGCGACCCACCAAGCTGGGCCCGCGTATTCCAGAATTGGCCTCACATAAGTTGTGTACAACAACTTGGCGGTCTGGATATTGCAGCCGCCGAATGAGCGCTTAATGAGATATGTAGTCCTCCTGGCCCTGTTACAGATTGTCGAGATGTGCTCCGACCAATCTAGATCGGAATTCACCACTACGCCAAGGCCACAATGGCTCCTGACAACGACAAGAGGTCGCCCCATGAGCACGTATGACAGTTCGGGATTGTCCCTACCAATGTGTAGCACGCAGCATTTCTCCAGGTTGAGGGGCAACATCCACTCTTCGGACCACCGAGCAATCGCGTCCAAACTAGACTGCAGCTTGATTATAGTCAAAGATGGAATCTCGTACAACTTAGCATCATCAGCGAACAAGAGTCATCTGGAGCCTATCAATCTGGGAAGATCCGATGTATATTAATATCTACTTATGGCACTTTATGATGATTACACTGGGAGTCCGGATAAGTAGTAACCTTATTATTATTATTATACAACAGAAAAGATATTTCTCAACTCACCAAAATTTTGAATGAAAAACTACAGAGTATGAAACTAATGGTAATACAGAATTCAATACAAAATAAACTAGTGGAATCATCAAAACACAAACCCGGTCATCAACACACACCGGTTCGGCACCAAGAGTCCAAATTGTTCTTGAAGGAGTTGACACTAAATGTGCCAACAACCTCATCAGGAAGACTGTTCCAATTATGAAATATCCCATTGGTGAAAGATTGTCGTGTGGTACATTTGAATCATTCCTGTGTCAACTTGAATCTGTGCTTTCTTAGTTGGCTGATCAAACATATCACCTATATCGACCCCAAATCTCTGAGTAAAAGCTCGAAAGGCAACGATCAAGTCACTACGATCCCTTCTAGTCTGAATAGGAGGAAGATTAAAATGAGCCAAGCGCTGTTCGTATGTTGGTCGCACTCTTCCATATGGTATCCCAGTGGCGCGTCTTTGTATGGACTCCAATAATTCTCGCTGCCATACCAGATTCGTACACCAGATAGGACTTTCATATTCCAAAATGGGTCTTGTAATGTTCAAAACATACAGAAGGATCACAAAAACGAAAGATATGTTCAAGCAACCCAAGCATTCTTCTGGCCCTAGAAGAAACATACAAAATATGCTCTGACCATGACAGGTCCTCAGTAACCACAACACCTAAATCTAGTTGATTCCAAGTAGTGATGAGGGGGATGCCATCAATAAGGTAAGTTGCTCTTGGATTATTTTTCCCAAGTGAAGAACCCTACACTTCGATGAATTGAGCAAATCATCATGGAGCAAAAACGGGTTTCTATGGGCATAGTTGTAGAACTAAGCATCGTCAGCGAATAAGGATACCTCAGACTCGAGGAGCGGAGGCAGACGGGATATGTAGACCAGAAACAGCAGCAGGCCAAGAACTGATCCCTGAGGAACTCCGCAAATGACATTATTAGTTCGAGATCTTTTCTCACCAGCGCAAACGAAGAATTTTTCTCCACTCAAATATCTCTGGATCCACTCAAGCAATCAGCCCAGCACCCCGAAATGCTCCAGCTTGTACAGAAGCCGGGGGATGGGTTCTCTATCGAACGCCTTGGCGAAGTCAAGATACACGACATCTATTGGTGAATTATTATTTAACGCTTTAGTCCAGACATTGAAGCACTTGAGTAGGCACTTATGGTTAGTAATTGGTTGTCTCCAACTTACCACATGACATTCAGCTAGTTGAACATATCTGAATAATGGGCATCGTTTTGGTGTTGACAGATTGTCAAAAAAACAAGTATCAAAATAACCAATATTGATTACAATTCGAATGAAAAACATACGGATAAATTTGAAAAAAACACATATTTTCACTGATATTTCAGTTCTTCCGGAACTACAGAAAGCTAGATCTCTAAATTAGGAGTTTTAGCGCGCATGTTCTAGGGAAACAGTGTGCTATTGTTTTGTCCAAATGTTTGTATGCTGAGTATATTAAAATAGTCTCGAACTAGGGAGCAAATCAGGTCCGGCAAAGAAATAAATAATATTTTTCATTACGAAGCTTTTCAGTCTGATTGAGGTACATGTCAATATCCTCATCAAAAAGATTCGATTCTTTGGTGATTAGTAAAATATTCAGAAAAACTGGAGAACCTCCACAGTTTTTGGCATAAAATATAGATTACCAGAAAATCAATAGTTATATAATATTCAACATGAATTACGAAATACCCTCCTATAATTCTCACGCGCATGTTCAAACCTGCTATCGTTTCGTCCAAATGTTTTTTCCCGAAAACAGTCTGAAACGACTAGGCTGGACTAACTGATGACGAATCCGGTGTCAAAATCAACTCTGTTCTGCCGGCGGTATACACAATTACGAGCGTACGGAGAACCCTATCGTCATCCACTTGAAACTTTCGAGTAGGTTGCATTTCAAAATGCAACTGTTTCGGAGTTATAGCCATTTCAAATTTTGATGTTTTTTCCCTGTTATTTCAGCAACTACTGAAGCGATTGGATTCAAACTAGTTGAACTATAACGACACACAACTTTTTTCGGAAGTTTGTTGAGATCATACTGTCAGTAATAAAAAAAAACAATTTTTTTCGAGAAAAGAATTATTTTGCAAACAGTTCATCATATTCAGGAACAAGTTCCGCTCATACCTCGAGATTTATATCTAACAGCCGTCTACGAGATTTCAGTTTGATACGATAATCATTTTTGGAGATATTGTCGAAAAATATGTCAAATTTTGGGGTTCTTTCCTGGGTATTCTTATTTTTTCGAAAAAACCGGAAAAATTCTGATTTAATCATGATGGAATTTTATAACTAGTTCGAAAATACAGAGGACCAAATTTGTGTATAATTTCGTAAGGATCTTGTTATTAGAAGAATTTGAAAAAAAATATTTTAAATTTTATTTCAAATATTCGATATTTTGCGAGCTTGTGGTCATAACGAAATTCTGCCAAGACAAGATAAATCAAAAATCATTGGTCATGTTTTTTTTTCAGTATTGATATACCAAACCACAACATAGAAATAAGATACACCCTACCATGGGCATACCTTGAGATGGAATATGATGTGAGTGGGCAATTGCTCCAAATACCCTTGCAGAGCAAAGGATTCTTCAAAGGGAATTTCAGTAAGTTAAAGAATTTATTATCTTGTACCCTACACTCTCCGTTGTTTTGAAACTTCACATTTTAGATATTCGGGTATACGTGTACATAACAATTATATTCATTCAAGTTCAAAACAGTGAATTCAGAATGTTTGAGACATTTTTCAAAACGGCTGCATTCTTCAAAACGTTTTCTAGAACCTTTAAAAGATCCTTTTTCAAGAAATCTCCTTCGTAACACATCTGTCTAGATAAGTGCAACAACATGGTGTTCCCACATACCTCGTAAGTCACGCTGTTCTTTTTTCATGGCCAGAAAAGATATCGAGTATTTGATTTGGAACTTCGGCTTTGAAGATTATCCTTTAAACGTAAGGCTGCGGTGTTGTTCCTGTTTTCCAACAATTATTCTGAAGTTAATAGTGCACTGAAAGGATAAATTGTTCGAAACAATTTCTTCATAGTCCAAATCTATTATTCAACTTCAAACACAAAAAAAAATCGAAGAACTCCAGAGTATTCTGTGAAAAAATAGAAATAAAGAACTAACTAATGGACTATATTATATTATACAGGGTTGGGATAAAGTATGGAACCAAGTAAATATCTTTTGAACGAAAATGACAATATTAATGAAATTTTGCAGTTGAGTGAATTGGCGCAAAATGCATCTGATGTACAATTTTTTATTTATAATATACTTCCGGTTGAACCGGAAATACCCTCAACTTTTTTAATTTATATGGGACCTCCTGTATATCTTTTGCAGATGCTAAAAGAGATTTCGATATCCAAAATTTGAGGGTGGGATCCACTCCATTGAGGGGGTGACTAATGAACTATGCGTCAAGAAGTGTCTAAACAGAAATCGACCTGTCCCGGCATTTTAACGACTGTAGCCAATTCACCCTTTAATGGGTCTGTTTCATTTTCAAAGGTCCACCCTATATATAAAAAATTTGCCTGAAGTTTTTGGGTATTTCAAAATAAATCGAAATAGTAGGAATCTGACATGCAACTTCGCCATTTTGCAATTGGTGGGTCCTTAACACTACTTGCTGAAATGATATGTTGAAAAAAATTTTTTCAATACCTATTCTGTCTTTTGCAGCCGATACCCAAATGGTTGTGAAGAGTAATATCGAAACTTATCAACGTGATGGCGAAAGCTACTTCAGGATCCACAAAATGATTGTGAAAGGACAAGTTGGAGATGGCTGGGTTAAGATGACTGCCAAGAATCCTGATTTACAGTTTGGAGGTGAGTAAAACAAATTCAACATTTCAAAATTCAAATCAAAATGGTATTTATTCCTGCTTCTATACAGGTTCCCTATTTTCTATATTTTTCCAAACTTGGTAGACTCAATATTATAATTGTATCGTTTCGATTATAGATCATTAATCAACTTGAAAAGTGAAGGTGAATTCTAGTACTCTTTCCTTGAATATATTTTTTGTTTTCAGCTGACTTGATTGCAAATGCTTTCAATGCCGATCCAAGGGCAATTATGGATGCAGTAAATCCCATCTTCGTAGAATTTTCAAGAGACCTTTTCCAAGCTGTGGGAAATCAAATTTTAGCTACCGTACCTGCCAACAAAATACTGAGTTAAGAAACAAAATATTAGATGTAAAATTTATTGTTTATGTATAACATAATTATCAATGTATTGAAAATGGTTGTAAAATTATGGTTCAGATAATTTTTATGTAATTTTATGGAAATAAGTATTTATTTTTATATACCTTCACATTTTGGAGATTACCCCAACAACA
Organism: Myrrha octodecimguttata; assembly: GCA_958510865.1. Taxonomy (NCBI): domain Eukaryota; kingdom Metazoa; phylum Arthropoda; class Insecta; order Coleoptera; family Coccinellidae; genus Myrrha; species Myrrha octodecimguttata. The sequence goes on from OY294057.1 coordinate 72,546,374, forward strand.
AAGTATAGAATGATGAAAAGAACTCCAGACTCTGTTATGAAACCAAGCGTCAACTTACTTTTTACATTCCAGTTGGTGAAAAAATTTGTATTTATAGTACAATAAATAAGTTAGGTATTCCAAATTTCGTGGGCGATAAAAGTTGAATATTCTTCTCTTGGTTTCATTTTCGATATAATGAGGAATTCATCTAGCTATCACTCATATTAGCTTTGAGATTCATCTTCAATTTGTAATTATTAATTTTCTTTGTTCATTTCATTTTCTCCAAGAATTATCAGATTCAGACATAACCCATTCAAACTTTCATTTTCATAAATAAATGAAACAGATGTACCTAATTTATCTATGAACGTACAAACGTTGCCAAACTGAAGAACAGAGAGAAAGAACTCTTCGAAATCAAACAACACACAATATGCTAATTCTATGTATACACTTGTATAGTCTATGATTCTGAACTGAACTATAAATCTGTGGCTCCGTGGTTTTAAGGTTATGTCATGGTGGTTTTCTTCCACCATGGGTTGTTATGTTATGAAAGCGCATTTGAAGAATACCTCAAAATGAATACTATCAAAGTTCTGTACATAATTTCAAGAAATTTGGGTCAGCAGAAAGATTGCATTCAAACCAGTAAGAATCCCCATTATCATGGAAAAGTGAGAAATTTGCTTGAACATTAGGAGTATTTAAATTGTAGAAGTTGAGGTCAGCTTATTCATATTACTCTACTTTCGAACTAATAGCCAATTTACAATGGACATAACTTAACCGTAAATTTATTATACTTATACATAAAATGTAAAAATTAAACAACAGAAATCATAAGGAATCAGAATAGAACTGCATTCGACATATGGAAGTCAAAAGCAAAGTTGAACCTATTTGAATTTCACAGATATTTTTTATTTTTGAATTTCAGATATAAAAAAATAAAATAAAATAAGGAATACTTTTACTTTCCAAAATGGTCAAAAATTTGTTGAATAGCATTCAAATTATTTTCAAGAGTTGGATTCTTTGAATTTCTGGTATTTTTATGAAATGTTATGGTCATATTGAAGAAACTGGAGGATGTGGATGACATTTTGTAATTCAGGAACATTCATCGTATCAATAAAAAACTATATTCCAAAAATCATCTCATTCGATGAGATCGTTCGCGAGATATAATCGAAAATTAAATTTTTTAATGGATTTTCAACAGTCTGTATCCTGCGAACCAAGCCGAATCAGAAAAAATGGTAAAAAAAAGTGTTTCTTTTGGCTTCAGGAATCTTCTGCTAGTACGAGGGCAATTCAGAATCTAACCTCCGGTTGATTGAAAAAAATACACCAAGTTAAGTAAAAATATTTTAATATATACATCCTACAACTACATCTTTGCACTATTTTTCGACATAGTCTCCATAACGATTGGGGCACTTATCGTATCTCTTCACAAGCTTTGAAATTCCTTCTGCATAAAAATCACCCGCTTGTGCCTTGAGCCAGCCTGTGACCGCATCTTTGAGCTCTTCGTCGTCATCAAACCGCTGGGACCCGAGCCATTTCTTCATATGCATGAAGAGGTGATAATCGCTTGGCGCCAGATCTGGGCTGCAAGGTGGATGGTTGAAAACGTCCCACTTGAAGGACTCAAGAAGGGCTGTTGTTCTGCGAGCAGAGTGAGGACGGGCGTTATCCTGCAAAAAAACGATACCGGAAGTCAGCATACCACGGCGTTTGTTCTGTATAGCCCGTCGTAATGTTTTTAGTGTTTCACAGTACACGTCTTGATTAATGGTCGTCCCACGTTCCATGAATTCAACCAACAACACCCCTTTGGCATCCCAAAACACCGTTGCCATCAGTTTTCTGGCAGAAAACTTCAAGTGGGACGTTTTCAACCATCCACCTTACAGCCCAGATCTGGCGCCAAGCGATTATCACCTCTTCATGCATATGAAGAAATGGCTCGGGTCCCAGCGGTTTGATGACGACGAAGAGCTCAAAGATGCGGTCACAGGCTGGCTCAAGGCACAAGCGGGTGATTTTTATGCAGAAGGAATTTCAAAGCTTGTGAAGAGATACGATAAGTGCCTCAATCGTTATGGAGACTATGTCGAAAAATAGTGCAAAGATGTAGTTGTAAGATGTATATATTAAAATATTTTTACTTAACTTGGTGTATTTTTTTCAATCAACCGGAGGTTAGATTCTGAATTGCCCTCGTATATTTTGCAAGGTCAAAGACTCAACCTGTATAATGTTATAGTTCGTTCGTTAAAATTGAACGAAAACGAATACTAGGAAAGGATGTAAATCAAACCTAGCAGTTGATGACCCCTTTTATGAATGATTTCAATCGAGATGTTGGTGCAAAAATCTGTGTAAGAGACATCAGCACGACAGGAAATTTCTATGGTTGCAAAATGGCGCAGGGACAAGTTAGTTCGCTTACTGTATCGGTTTCGAGAATTTTGTAAAAATATTTAGAATATTAGAAATATTAAGTTCCTCAGTTAACTTGTTAGATCTTTCTTGTGACTTCCTCCCAAAGAAGACAAAATGTCTTCCAAGTTTAAGCTCGACACGATTCACACCTTATTTAATTAGTATTATGTATACATAGAATCAGAAGTTTAATCACGAAAGAGTTGGAAGAAATTAGTACTTGCAACTTTTTCCTTCATTTTCTGATGAAGACGTCAGATATAGACTCTGAAACGTTACAGTTCATTCCGTTGATCGTTTATATTATTGAGTTTTTTCACTAGGCCATATTTTTTCTAGAAACTGCTCTTGACATATACAGGGTGATTCCGGAGGAGACCGTCAGATTTTGGGATAAGTTTACACTGGTCAAGACAGTCTCGGATTTTTTTTCAAAATGAGCGGTTGTTATTGTGATAATTGTGCAGGTTGAAAAAACATCCTGTACATAGCGTTTCCTGAACTATGCTATCTGTTTACGATTGTACTATTATAAGTCATTATTTGACAGTTTCTAATTTTTTTGGCACACTTCTAGTTTTCCGAGAAAATTTTTTCAAAAAATTATAATGTCGAAATTTCGCTCCAATCGATTCTACTTATTGATAACTTTTGTATGGCTAATCCAATTTTGATGAAATTTGCAGTGTAGGACAATCTGAATGAGTACATTAAATAATCGCAACAATTCCTCAAAATACAGTGTTGTAATTGTGATGATCTCAGAGTTTCAGATTAATTGTGCAGTTGAAAAAAAAAACACCCTGTACATTGCTTTTCCAAAACTTTCTTATTCGTTACAGATTCTACAATAATATATCATAACCCAGAGGTTTTTGATTTCTTTGGCACACTTCCGGTTTTCCTAGAAAACATTTTTGAAGAAGAGCATCATCGAAATTTGGCTCACAAGCAGTGAGAGTATTCCGCACTAGGTAGGAAAGCTGTATATTCCAAGGATGCAAAGTTGTTCGTCACTTCTAAAATATTCTCTTCAAATTCTAAATATATTCTGAATTTAATGGTTTCATACAAAATATTAGCAATTAAATATGAATTTGGAATTTGAAAAGAATATTTTAGAACTTAAGAACTGCTTTGCATCCTTGGACAATACAGCTTCCCTACCTAGTGCGGAATAGTCTCACTGCTTGTAAGCCAAATTTCGATCATGCTCTTCTTCAAAAATGTTTTCTAGGAAAACCGGAGGTGTGCCAAAGAAATTAAAAACCTCTGAATGATGACATATTATTGTAGAATCTGAAACGAATGAAAAACTTTTGGAAAAGCAATGTACAGGCTTTTTTTTTCAACTGCACAATTAATCTGAAATTGTAAAATTATTATTATTATATTATTTTGAGAGACTTTTGCGATTATTGAATGTACACGTTCAGATTGTTCTATACTGCAAATTTCAGCAAAATTGAATCAGCCATACCAAAGTTATCATTGAAAGTAGAATCGATTGGAGTGAAATTTCGACATTGTCTTTTTTTGATGGAATTTTCTCAGAAAACTAGAAGTGTGCCAATAAAAATTAGAAACTCTCAAATAATGACTTATTATAGTAGAATCGTAAACAGATAGCGTAGTTTTGAAAATGCGATGTACAGGGTGTTTTTCCAACCTGTTCAATTAACCTGGAATTATCACAATAACAACCACTTATTTTGAGAAAAACTTTGAAATTAATTAATGTCCTCATCAATATTGTACTTCGCTGAAAATTTCTCTGAAATCGAATAAGCCATACCAAAGTTATTAATAAAAGTAAAATCGGTCGAATCGGACAAATCAAACTGTATATTCTCAATGGAGACCCCCAACCATAAACCAAACATTGTTTCGCGACTGTCTTGACTAGTGTAAACTTATCCCAAAATCTGACGGTCTCCTCCGGAATCACCCTGTAGTTTGAATCCTGGCTCGGCATGAGTGTGTTCATTTTCAATATTTCCTTTTCAAGATATCAGGAGTGAACACCTAGAAAAACCTGAAGAATAATGGAAATCAGTTTTCAGGTTTTTCTAGGTTTCAGGCAAAATATACTTTGATCGATTACTGAAAATCTAACATTAAATTTTCTTTCCAATCTTCATGCAAGCTGTACAAATATGCATGGCATTCAAAAGACGTCAAGTTAGTTGACGAAATGTCGAAGAAGACGTCATTGAATGACCTCAGACCCACCTTAAATAACGTCCAAATAACGTATCCAAAAGATCTCGTATTTATACATGTTGAAATCTTGAAAAATTACCTTAGGCGCTAGATTCGGATTAAAATAGCCTCAAGACTGCATTAGGGCAGGCATTCTGGTTGACAGTGGGGAACCTCTCATATGATCCTGACACTTTGGTCATTTTGCTACGTCATATTAAGGCTGTTTAGACACTACTACTCCTGGCTTGTGGCTGCTTAATTCAGAAACACTTGCAGACACGAAACACGATTCCCGATTGTTAAGTTCATTTGAAATGAAGGTATAATAATACATATTCTTTTGAGTACGAGCATTACATTCTTTGATATATTACAGTGTTAGCAGAGGAAATGTTAACGGGTTACCATACATTTTTCCGTATGATATAAGAGCACAGATAAAAACCTCAGCAAAAACTCTGTCTCCTCGTATAAGTATTGTAATTTGTTTGAAGAACATGGATGGCATCTTTCTCTTTGGAAAATAATTTTTTCGTCATCTTGAATTTATTTTGACAAAATATCTTGACATAATATCTGAAACAGAAAGAGGGGCAGAAAAACCGGCAGGAAGCAGTGAATGAAATTACCTACATTTGCTCTCTGACCGGGAGAGTCTTTCGACCAGGTCCGGTCCTCCAAGTGATGATATTTCTGATCCTCAGATAAACGAAGAACGCTATAGGCCCCTTATATTGCGGCATCATCCCTCATAGATCCATAAATCGATATTTTAAAATAGAAATCTAAGAAAATATCGGGAATAAATTGAAACTTGTGACGTATATTATGTCAGGATTACATAATAAAGATGAAATATAAGTACAATTCATTGTTGGATTGGAAAAAAAATTCTATATGATAGGTGGCGTGAAGACACAGAAAACAACTGTTTCTCATTATCTTAATGCAAGCAGCTTCCAGAAGCTCTGATAGTCGGGAAGCTCGTGGCACAAGTTTCATGAACTGTTTGATTCCAGTTGAAATTTTACATGATATTACATATAGGATAGATGAGTATGTAACTGAGTGTCTTCCTAGCCTATTTGAGTACTCCAAGAGTTTCTCCAAGAGCATACAAGAAACTTGCGAAAAGATGTAGACCCAAAAAAAGTGTTTGATTCAAGACCAAACAGAAATACTTTGAGAATCAAAATCCTATAGAGAATAAAAATCAACGGGACAGAACATTTTGAAGAGACTAACTTGGACAAAATACCCCAAAAGTTGCATATTTTTGGTGACAAAAATGGAAAATTAATTCAGACCAAACGGAATCATTCGACAGTGTAGTTGCTAAAGAGTTAGAAAGTGAAAGAAACAGATAATTTTTCAGTTAGTAACATTGGAAAGAATTACCCCAAAGTTGTATTTTCAGGTGAAAAAGTGAGGGTTTGATTCAGAACCAAAAATTAAATTTCCATGGTAGTAAAAAATCCATGAGGCAGGATATTTTCGAGGTGAAACTTTCAGAGCGTCATAATTATAGAAATATAATTCCAAGCAATTGCCACAGAACGGACCCTGTTTCCAGGATGTAATGATTATTGAACAAAAAATAACATTTTACCAGAGATAGTAATGAGAATTCTAGAAGAGCACTTACTTACCTTTTTTTCAAATTGGTTATCAAGGTGCTTTTTTGCGTAATTCAGGAAATAATAATGATAATGTGAAAATAACGACAAAACTCAACATATTTTTTGTCCAATATTTCCGGAAATCAAGCTGAAATTTAGCACAAGTGACAGATGAACCTCAAGGTTAAGTACTAAAATTTATTGAAATCTGTTGAATAAGTTTTATTAAATATGATATCCATCTGTTATACCTGAGGTAGAAATTTTTCAAGTTTTCCATCGTTACAATGTGAGAGCTTAATATATGTGTGGAATATATTTCGAATTGAGATGTCTGGGACGAGTTGATAAGAAGTCAAAGTAATGAGACGAAGTAGCTTCGAATATAGTTTCGTTTTTTCATACGGCAGGACGTTCTCAAGTCGGGTATCAGTTTTCGTGCAGAGCGATATCTAAAGATAAGAGTATATTTTCCAACTAAAGTCCGAGATAAGAAAAATGTGAAGTTGAAATTTTGCCTAACCTACGTGGGAGAACTTCCTAAGTGAAGTTCTCTTTCGAAAGGCTGACTAAGAGAAATTGTTGAGAGAGGTGAAAGCCTCACTTTTTTGGTACGAAAGGCAGTTGCATATCGGAGATCGGCGGGAATAGCTCTAGAAAAAAAAGATGTAGATCGTACCGCGAGAACGTTTGGTCCTTCGGGACAAAATAATGTTAGGAAATTCGAGGGCTGGGTTGATCAATAATAGTTTATAGTAAATTCGAAAAAACCGATTCCTTCCTAGTAGAGTAGCGTTGTTGGTACATTTGCGAGGTTAGCTCGTGAGTTTTTTTGTTGTGCCGAGAAAAGTACGGAACCGCTAGATTCGATTATTAGAGGGTCCGAGCGAGGGACAAGCCGGAAGATTGTGTTTTTTTGTGTGCCGAGGAGGGTACGGAACCGATGGATTCGGTCATAGTAGAATCAGAGTTAGGGACTTGTGGAATTAGCTCGCGGTAAGAGTTTGAGAAAAGGGTTCATTTTGTTGTTGTCAGGAGGGCCGTTTGAGTTCGCGGCGGAAATAGTCTACTCATGGAATAGAAGCCACTGTCGAAGTTGGTGTATGGTCTTCAGGTACACCTATTGAAATGAGCTTTCTACTAGTGAGGAAAGGGTAAATCGTTTTCGAAAATGTATGTTAATGTGATTAACCCATCGTATTTCAACGATAAAGACCTATCCTATACTATTACACATCCTATTTATGAAAGCTGTTAAATTGAATATAAAAGATGTCCACTCCAAGTTAATTCATTCAAAAATACGCTACATATGTTTCGACCATCACAAATTGGGTCATTTTCAGGATGTGAAACTGCAGGTTGATTTCGGATAGTTTGAAGATGGTCCAATTTTTTAATGTGCAGCTTAATTAAACTTGCTGTAGAGGGAAGGATCTTTATTTTCTACACTTACATATGTTTACTTAGATTCCAATATATTCAAGACTGTGCTACCTTGAAAACACTCCCGGTATTAGCCGAAAATCTGCTCAACATTTTTAGTTACATTTCACGACCGTGTATCGTACAACGTTTTATTTCATACTGCTCAATCTGTTTTTTCAAATTTTTGGTATCTACAAAAATTGAACTGTCTATTCAGGTAGTTTGAAAGTGTCAGTAATGTGTCAGTACATGATGTAAAATATAATATATAATGTTAATGTAGGGTGATAATGTAGTATGCTTTGAATCGGTTGCTAAGAGTAACAAAGATTTTCTTTATTGATTCTCTTGCCTGTCAGTTCGTTTTGAATTTTTGGTGTTGAATGATTTGAATGGCACAATGTGGAAGAAATCCTAAATGGAAACATAATGTTGGCTCACCTTTTGGATGCGGAAAGGATTTATTCCTTTTTTATGCTAAAATTGTAAGAAAAAATCTTTCATGTAACACATGAACGATTTATACTTGTCCTGTAAAGTTACTTTACCGGCCTAGTGATGTAATATATCATTTCCCGGACTCAAATGAGTCCGGCACATTACAGTACAGTAGGTATAAAATTAAAATAATTACCTACACTAGAATCATACGATTTTCCATCGGCAGAGCCGGATCTAGGATTTTAGCGTCTGTGGTAAATAGTCCAAATGCGCCTTTAGGCTTGGGGACATTTATTTCTCATTGATTACATAATTGTCATAATTGAAAATATGTAATATATTCCATTCCCAATAATCTCCCATATGTTTATAAGGTAATGATGTAATGAATCAAATTCGCAGGTGTATTAGAATAGGACGAAGTGTGAGAAAAAAAATCGAACGGTAATATTTAAGAGCCTATAGGTCAGTTTATTCTGCCCATTAACGAACTCAACTGAAATATGAACACCACAAACCTATCTTATACATTTGAATCTCTCAGGTACGTCTTTCGAATATTATTGACTATCGTGTTCACATGCGGATGACTGGACGGAAAGCATCTAATTTGACCAAGAATTCTTCATCAGTAAGTTCAAAAGGTCGATTAGGATTATTTTCAACTGAAACTTCAAATTAACAGTGTTAATGATATGATAGCGCCCTGTATGAGCGTCGAGCGCGCATCAGACATTCTCATGAACATTAGGACAAGGCGCGGACGATTGAATGGTATAGTTGGCCCAGAGATTCATTCATAGAGTTGAATATGGGTACTTAATTGAAATTCTAAGTTCTTAACAGGCAGGAATAATTTCCAGGACCGCGCGAACAATAATCATATTGCAAATAATTTATAATAAGATCTCATTTTGGTATTTTATTTGATAAAATCAAATAATAAACCTTAGTGATCGACCAACAAAAAAAAATTTCAACCCCCTCTGAAAATTTCACAGTTCACGTTTTGGAATATGTAGATTTGAATAAACGAATAAAAAAAATCCGTCGTGCGTTGTCCGGGGCTTTTCTCTGAAAGTACTGAACCGAAATCCGCGAAACTTGCTAGAATAATCGTGTGTCATTCGGCATTGATCTTCCAAGCTTTTCAGCAGGATCGGTGTACCCTGAGGGCTCAAAATTGGGGGTTGGAGGGGAAAAAAAATTATTTTTCAGAAACTTATTACCGAATCTTCATGAAACTTTCAATATTTATTATTGTTACATAACTCAACCTAAAAATTTTTACCCGAATGATTTCTGACCAGTGGTTCCTGAGGTATAAAGGAAAACACTGCCAATTTTGGGGTGAAAAACCAATGAGTTATGAATAGTATACAGCGTGCCAAAAAAGTAACGTAACTCGTCAATAATTTTCGAACGAAGAATTATCAAGGAAAATCCTTGCACCCGTCGATTTTGAATTCCGAAAGCAATTTATCCTGTGTTTCTTTGAATTCGATATTTCTCACCCCCAACGCCGCTCACCCCACTACTTTATTTTTTCAAATTGAAATATATGGGTTGTGATACATCAAATGAAAGGTAATTTGATTACCTACTCAGCGATTTGACTAGAGAAAGAATTTGTCATGCCGGTTTTGAATAAAAAATTAGGAATTAATTTACAATTTGTGAAGGAGAGTATACTGCAATCAGACCATTATTCGTCTAATAATTATTATTAAGGGAAATCCACAAATCCAAGGATTTGTAAATCCGAAAGCAGGTCTCCCTATGCTTTTTTGAATTCGAAATCTCCCACCCTTTACGCTCCACACCCCCATACTGTTTTTTTTTCAGATAGTAACATACAAAGTGTAACAGCCAAATGGAATAAATTCGATAACGAATAAATGGGGGCATGTTGGGAAAAACGCTCGGACACGTCGAATTGTAATTTTAAATGCGCATATTTTTCGAGAAAATAATATTATATAGGGTGTTCCATGTGACCGTGGCCAATACCAACTTTCTTATTTCAAATGCAACCCCCTGTATATTATTTATTTTTTGGATTCTTCAGAGAATTCTAGACACAATTCATGCACAATGTCCTATACCTATCTTTAACTATTTCGGAAATATTAAGTGTTTTCAGATTTAGTGCAAAAATCAACGTTTTAAATAAAAATTATTCTATTTCATAAATTCGGTACATTACACTTAAAACCTAATAAGTAATACTGACTATTCCTCAATAATTGAAAAAAAAACAAAAAAAAAACATTAATGTGAATGTAGGAAATGTTCAAAATGCTCGCCGCGAACATCTTGGCAACATGCTAATATGGTGTAGAATTGTCTTCTAACGTTACTCAACATTTCTGAAAACACTTAATATTTCCGAAATAGTTGAAGATAGGTATAGGACATTGTACATGAATTATGTCTAGAATTTTCTGAAGAATCCAAAAAATATTAAATAATATACAGGGGGTTACATTTGAAATGAGAAAGTTGGTATTGGCCACGGTCGAATGGAACACCCTATATAATTTTATTTTCTTGAAAACTTTGCGCATTTAAAATTACAAATCGACGTATTCGAGCGTTTTTCCTAACACCCTCTCATTTATTCGTAATCGAATTTATTCCATTTGGCTGTTACACTCTGTATGGATTGTGATATATCAAATGGAAGTACATTTCATTGCATATTGAGTGGCGTGACTGAAAAAGAATTTGTTAAGCAATTTTTTTATTAGAAAATCAACAATTTGTGATTTGTATCAGATTCTTATTCTTGAAACAATAAATATAGAAAAATATCCTCCTACCCGCCGATCCCTATTTTCGAAGATTGAAAACTGCATGCAGTTTGAGAGTTGGGGGTTTATACCCTTAAACCTCAACAGTTTTTTTTCGGAAAAATATTGCCTATGATATATCGCATAAAAGGTCATTCGATGACCAATTCAGTTATGTGAACGAAAATGGAAGTTAATTATTAATTCAATATGAATTACAAATGAATGGGTTCGAGAATTTCCCTTTTTTCATGTCTATTTCTATTTTCGAAGTTTGGGAAATGCAGTTTCAAAGTTGGGGGTTTATACCCTCAAACCTCAACAGTTTTTTTTTTTTGAAAAGTATTGCATGTGATATATCGCATCAATTCAGTTATGTGAACGAAAATTAAAGTTAGGTATTAATTCAATTTAAATTACAAATCCATGAGTTCGAGAAATGTCCCTTAGTAATAAGGTAAGTGTTTCTGACGCCAAAATTCATGTTGAGAATTGTACTGAAGTTAGGTTTCAGAGAATCTTGTAGAGGGCATTCTTAAGAGAAAAAAATTTTTAACATCATGTGGTCTATACGTATATAGGGTACTTGTTTTCATTAAGGTACTTCCAATAATATTTAAACTATTACAACACTAGGCGCACAGATACACATACTTGTACCCACGTCACTCTTTAACCTTAATGGAAAAGTCGCGCTTGTACATGAGCCTAAGGCATTATTCATTAATAAAAGAATAATGGTCTGATTACAGTACCCCATAGTGAACTGAGAAATATCAAATTCAAAAAAGCACAGGATAAATTGGTTTTGAAATCAAAAACCGACGGGTGCGAGGATATTCCTTAATAATTCTTCGTACAATCATTATTGACTAGTAATGTAACTTTTTGGCACATTGTACAGGGTGATTCATTAAGGGTGGCCACCGGCCGTATCTCGGAAACCGTTCATCCTATAACTTCCGGAAAAAAATTCTAATGACAATATCGGCCCCTAGCAAATGATTAAAAATATTTTCAAGTTCGTAGTTCCCCACTAGAGGGCGCAATCTATCACTTGTAAAATATAATCTCATTTTTTACGAAATATTCTCCAGCTAACAGTGGTAAAGAATGATAAAATAAGAAAATACTCTTCCTATTCAACAACTTTTGTTTCAGTAATTTTTCTATATTTCTTTTTTTTTAATGATGGGATGGAAAAACTTTTCTTGACAAAAAAAACACTCTGACTTCTGTATGCGTGAACCGATTTTCACGAAATTTAATTTCATTCGAAGGCCATTAAAAGCAGATCACAGTAAAATATGACAACAACATACCGGGTGATCCAATTAAAAACTACAGGCTGTTTTATGTTACTTCACCCTATTTGCGCGTTTTACTGGAAAATTTCAAATGCAATGCTATGATTCTAACCGACTGAGAATAAGCTAAGCATTATTACCTATTGACTTGTTAAAACCGCAGACAGATATCTCCGGTCATTCCGAAGATATTAACATTTTTGCAGATTTCGATAAGTGTTGATCAACCCTGTGAAATTCAGGAGGAATTGAGTTATTTCATCAGCTAAACAATCAAATGAAAGAAAAGCTGATCTAGATTCAGTAAGCTTTGGCGTTACTGTTTATTCTCGGCTTCTATAGCTGTAAAATTTATTTAGGTCGATTGCAAACTACTAGTTCATGAGGCCTCATTATTCAAACGGAGAAGCATATGATATGCTTAATGTTCATGCTGAATGTTTAAAAATGCAGTACCTGAAAGGGAATACCCGATACGATATCCTGAAAGACGTCGTCATTCCAGAAAAGTATTCAAAAGATTGACACGAAGAGTGCGACAAACTTGGAAGGTTCAATATGTTGGAAGAAAAAATAGAAAACGTAGAAGCCGTAATGAGGATAATATCATAAAAGTTTTGGCTTGTGTTTATGCTGAATCACATTCAAGCATCCGAAAAATTGCAAGTGATTTGGGATCGAATTATTCGCAAGTTCAAAGGATACTAAAGGACCCTAAACCGCATCCGTATCATGTTGTCTTGCACAAAGAATTGAAAGAGACGAGAGGACTTAAGCAATTGGTTGAAACAAATGCTGAACGGCGAATCTAACTTACTTCATAGAATATTATGGACTGACGAGGCTACTTTTTCTAGCAATGGTAAAGTAAATTTACACGACAGCCACTACTGATCATCTAACGACCCATATTGGCAAAAATAAGTCAATAATCAGAATCGCTGGAGTGTTTACGTGTGGTGCGGAATTTTTGATGGAACAGTTGTCGGGCCATTTTTCTTCGATAGTATCTTAACGGGATAAAGGTGCTTGAAATTTTAACGGAAAATTTTCGAATTCTTTTGGATGATATTGCTATTCAAGACAGAATAGATATGTGGTATCAACAAGATGGTTACCCGGCGCATTATATGCTGCTGATGTTAGGAAATATTAAGATACCGTCTTCTCAAAGAGGTGGATTGGACGAGGGAGTATTTTTCCTGCAAGATCACTCGACCTCACAGTATTAGATTTTATTTTTGGGGGAGAATGAAGACTTAGTTTTCCGAACACCACCAACTACAAGTGAGGATATGAAAAATATATTTCGACAGGCAGCTGAAACTTTTTCTCATATTGAGCAACTAAAGAAAGACTAAATTTATGCATAGAAAAAAATGGTAGACATTTTGAATATTTGAAATGATTATGTAAAAGGGTTGTTTTTTGTTCAAATATTTTCGTTGTTGCTAATTTTTGTTTCATTTTATCGTATTATTGTTATTTCATGTGTGTTCTGCCTTGTCATGACGAATAAAGTCACTTCCTTGTTTTTTCAAGCTCGCAGGGTTGATCAACACTTATCAAAATTTACAAAAATGTTAATATCTTCGGAATGACCGGAGATATCTGTCTGCGGTTTTAACAAGTCAATAGGTAATAATGCTTAGCTTATTCTCAGTCGGTTAGAATCATAGCATTGCATTTGAAATTTTCCAGTAAAACGCGCAAATAGGGTGAAGTAACATAAAACAGCCTGTAGTTTTTAATTGGATCACCCGGTATGTTGTTGTCATATTTTTCTGTGATCTGCTTTTAATGGCCTTCGAATGAAATCAAATTTCGTGAAAATCGGTTCACGCATACAGAAGTCAGAGTGTTTTTTTTGTGAAGAAAAGTTTTTCCATTCCATCACTAAAAAAAAGGAAATATAGAAAAATTACTTAGACAAAAGTTGTTGAATAAGAAGAGTAGTTTCTTATTTTATTATTCTTTACCACTGTTAGCTGGAGAATATTTCGTAAAAAATGAGATTATATTTTACAAGTGATAGATTGCGCCCTCTAGTGGGGAACTACGAACTTGAAAATATTTTTAATCATTTTCCTTGGGCCGATTTTGTCATTAGAATTTTTTTCCGGAAGTTATAGGATGAACGGTTTGCGAGATACGGCCGGTGGCCACCCTTAATGAATCACCCTGTATAAGTTGTATTAAAGATATCAATGGTATTGGGTTACTTAAATTAGAAAATAATAAACCCTTGTGTAAAATTTGCAGCGTTTTTTGAATTGGTGCAATGAGGACATTCACTTCCCACTGCAAGAGCCCCAACAGAAAAAAGTAGTATTCAGACAAGGGTTGGTTCATCTAGCCCCTCGGACTAGGTCATAAACTTCTTCTTAATTTATAGTATTTGAGCGTATCCCAGATAGTGGATCTAGAATCGTATGCAGGGCGGCCAACAAGTGCAAATATTATTATCTGGAATTTTGGTCAGTTACTACTTATCCCGCCACACGTTGTTCAACAGCTGGAAGCACCACAGCTCTAAAATATGTATAAATCTTGAAGACTAAAGTCATCGTTTTGCGCCTCTACGAATGCCTCCTTCACCACGCTCTAGATCCGCCTCTGTTCATCAGTCGAGCTGTGTTGGGGGTGTTTAATATCTGAATGCGTGATCGCAGATGCTCCTGATTTCACGTCAGACCTTGTCACTCGATTTTTTCATGTTCGGCGAGTTTTGATTTATACTCCAATAAAATATGCAAATTGATATAATGATATGAGTATGAATTCAGACTGTGAAATTTGATATGGAAAATTTGATGTTGAAAAACTTGAATAATTTCATACAACAAGCTATAAACCTCTGAAGTAATTAAGAACATGCTCCTATTTTAGGCAATTAGACATTACTTTACTGGTTAAAAAAAAAGAATCAATTGAATGATAAAAAACAAAAAAAAAATTATATGGCGTATTTTCTATATCACTGACAAAATCTGGCTAATTTAATGCATTTCAGTAAACAGTTTCTTTTTGTGTAGGAAATTCAAATTCATAGACGAACGAGTTGCCTTCTCGGGATGTAGAAGACGCTACCATCGACCACTGTATCAGGCTATAATATTGCACATCTGAACAACAAAATCTCTCCGCCTACAATCTTACTCAAAATGATCTACTAGTTTGAGGTATCTAAAAGCAACAATTTTCAAAAAAGTAGCATCTGGATTCTAATATTTCACGCGGCTATTGGCAACTTCAGAGCATGTAGGCCGCGTGCAGGTGCCTAACCTTGATATATTAACGAGGTTTAATGAAACTTGAATGAGGCTGCAATTCATCACCACGTGGTACTGTTTGCTCTTAATTAAAATTCAATGGTTCAGTGAAAACCATAAACAACAGCTTTATACTGAGAACATACCTAGTTGATAATTTAAAAATATTTGATGAATTATTTCATCAGGTTGAAAAAATGTGTGAGGAAATAATTCGGAATAGGGTTGTCTTTCCTATAAATTTAAATGTTTGAAAAAACCTAGAAAAGCACTGAAGTGAAGTCAGCAGCTTTCGCGCGCAGGTTCACTTATGATCATATCCTTTGAACATGCGCGCTGCCTTCACGGCAGTGCTTTTCTAGGGTTTTTTCGATGAAGTACTGGATTTCAATTCGATCTAATCGGTATTTTTGAAAATATGGAAAAAATAACATTTTGATTGGGTATATCTACGGAATCATTGGACGGATTTGATCCATTCACGAATTCGGCATTCGTAAATAAGCCCCATACCTTCTCTACAAATATCGAGTTTCCAAGTCGTTTCTTCCGAAAGTTATTTTTCTGATATTTTCTTTTAAATTGTTCTAATGACACTATCATCACGAAATTTCGATCGAAGTTGTCTTTCAGCAATTTCAAACTAGCTGCGAAGTTTTATCATAATTGAATCGGTATTTCTTGAGTTACACCGAAAAAAAAACGATATCGACAAGGAAACCACGAAATTTGACATATTTCTTCCCAATATCTCCGAAAGTTTCAATCGTATTGAACTGAAATTTGGTACACTGCTCTGAAATATAATGCTCAATATATGGGTGGATTTTTTTTTCGAATACGATAAACGATTTTCGAAAAAAAAATTTTTTTAGAAAAAAAATTCGAAAAATATTTTTTTTTAATTTACTGACAGTTCGATCTCGACGAAATTCCGCTAAAAGTTGGGCGTCATTATATTCCACCTAACTACAAAGTTTCCATCCAATCGCTCTTGCAGTGTCTGCAATAAAAAATAAATAACTTCAAATGGCTGTTACTCCGAAACTGTTCGACTGATTTGGCCCATTAACGAACTTAACCGCAGCATTCCAATGGGCGACCTACCCTGAAAGTTTCAAGTCGCTAGCTTACTCCGTTCGACAGTTATCTTGTCCACGGAGGACCGGACAGAATCGATTTTGATACCAGATTCGTCATCAGTGAGTCCAATCTAGGCGTTTGAGACCATTTTCGGCTCAATCATCGAAAATTACAGACATTTGGACGAAACGATAGCACGATGTTCCCCTAGAACATGCGCGCAAAAACATACAATTTCTCGAACTGTAATTTCTAATACAAAAAGTTCAAATTGGATAACAAATTACTCAATTATAATTGAATTAACTCAACCCCGATTCATGAACTCGCTCATCAGCGATATTCATAATGAAGAAGTAAAATCTTAGCAAACTAGATTACCTTGATACTTTTTACGTTGGAACATTTTCATCATTCAAAGGAAAAATATGCACGCTGTAATTAAATCATCAATTCGAACAATCCCTTCATTTTGTTGTTGGCCTATTTCAAGAAAATTATATTTTAATAGGTGAAGATTTCTACGCACCATTGGCCGGTAACGTCTACGAACTGTCAAGGAAAATCAACCACCGCTCCTGATTGGTCAGCAGTCGTGTAGTTGTTAATCACATTCTTATAAATATAGTTAATCGAAATTGTTTTTGGCAGTTTAGTTCAAGCTTCCAACGATGATATTCCATTCAATTTTCAATCTTTGTGCGGTTTCGCTCGTTGTGTTTAGTGTTGAAGCAGCAGTTAAAGATTTACGTATGTATTCACATGAAGATTTCGTCCTTCCTAGAAACGAAAAAATATTCTAGTTTGGAGCTGAAACCTGTCTTTTGAGATTGGTAGATCAAGTTGAATCCGCTGATGAAGAATTGGTGGTCAAATTCAATTCTGTCCGTCCACCCGTAACACTCAACTTGATGAAGAAGATCTTGAAAAAATCCGGGAAATTTTAAGTATTATTGCACCTTATGAAATCGTTAATGGGCGCAATCCGCCTAATGGTGAAAGATTGTTATCCACGTAATTTTTTCCTATATTTCGAAAAATATCGATTCGACCGAATTTAAACTTGATAATTAGCTATTTATTTATTTATTCTTTTGAGAACGAGCATTACATTCTTTGGTATATCTCAGTGTTAGCAGAGGAAATGTAAACGGGTACCATACATTTTTTCGTATGATACAAGAGCACAGATAAAAACCTCAACAAAAACTCTGTCTCCCCTCATAAGTATTGTAATTTATTTGAAGAACATGGATGGCATCTTTTTCATTGGAAAATAATTTTTGCGTCATCTTGAATTTATTTTGACAAAATATCTTGACATATTATCTGAAACAGAAAGAGGGACAGAAAACCAGCAGGAAGCAGTAAATAAAATTACCTACATTTGCTCTCTGACCAGAGAGTCTTTCGACCAGGTCCGGTCCTCCAAGTGATGATATTTCAGATCCTCAGATAAACGAAGAACGCTACAGGCCCCTTATATTGGGGAATCATCATTCATAGATCCATAGTTGTATATTTTACACTAGAAATCTAACTAAATATCGGGAATAAATTTAAAAACTTGTGGAATTCGGCAACAAATCTTCTACAATTTCGTGAGAATCATAGCACTACGGAAGTAAAAATACAATTTTATATCTCACAAGTTATCAGTCAGATTTCTCCGTAACTTTGCAATAAACTTCATTTGATGAGTAATCAATCACGGTTTAGAATTCATTAGATCTTTACTTTTGAAAATAATGGGAAAATAACACACGGTTGTTACTGATTCATTAAATCGGACTTTTTATTGAGTTCCAAGCCTTCTCCACACATAGCGAATCCCCAAGGTGATTCTTTACTTCTTCAAATTCGGAGCCATTTTCCCGCGAAATATTGCATCAACACTCATGCCGTCATTTTCGAGCAATCAGAGAAATATCATGAAAATAAAATTTCGAATGGATATATCTACTGAATCATTAGGGATTTTTCCCATTCACCAATAAGACCTTAGTAGTTTACCTTCAAATCTGCTCTACAAGAATCGAATCTCTAAGTTCTGTCTAAAATTTTCCAATTTTGAGTCGAAAATGCTATTAAAAGATTGGGTTGAACACCCTGAAGAAGAGAATCCGTGGTCAAATTCAAATCTGTCGGTCCGTCCGTATGTGCTTTCGAAGCAGAGGACCTAGCGATTCAGAATTATCAGATTATGTTTAGAGTTCAAATATCTCGGTTGAGTTCGTTGATGGGTGAAATCAGTCGAATAGTTTCGGAATTTGAACCATTTGAAATTTTGAGATTGATTCCTCGAAGTACTTAATCGATCAGATTGAAACTTTGTGGACAGTTTCAAAACGTCAACCCGCAACTTAGTGCAAAATTTCATGTGGATCCAATAGACGACTTCGGCCCAAGTTGCCAACCCACAATTTTCTTAACAAATTTACTATTAATGGGGAACGGGAATCTCAGGACCAATTCGACATGATAAGGTTCGCGTTATTCATAAATATCCGTAAAAGATGCCTCGGCTCCTCAAACAAGATAATTCCTTCCAAATATAGGGTTTTGTTAAGATCCTCTCTGATTGGCTGAAATTTAAGTTGGGATTCCTGATTCATGTTAGTAGTGTATAATTTACATAGGATATGTTCTGCAAATCAACTCAGTTGTTTCGGTTGCCGGTTTTCCATTCCGTAAATATGAAATATTCGGTTGTTTCCTGCAAAAAAAGTTAATTACGGAATTTGATTGATGAAAAAACGTTCTTTCTTTCACCAGAACGACAGTCAATGTTCTATGGTAACATATCTATAGCGTAGAACAATCTTTATTTACTTTATGATCCACAGAACATAGAGGAGAGAACAATCAGCAATGGAAAAATTACTAGGTATGGTCTATGGATCATAAGGTAAATTAAGATTGTTCTATGCTATGGATATGTTACCCTAAAACATTGATTGTCGTTCTGGTGTATAGACTTAATATGTCTATGTCCTGGTGACAGAAAGATTGTTTTCCATCAATCGAATTCCGTAATTAACCTTTTTTTAGGAACCAACCATTTTATTTTCAAATGTCTCATTTATGTAAAGGAGAATGAGACGAGTATAACTAAGTTATCGAGTTTTCATGATTATAATAATAGTGAGGGAAAACTATTTATTCCTAAACATGAGACTGCCAAGTTTGAGATGTCTCCGATGTATCAATGCATCAAAATTTATAATAATCTGCCATATACTGTTAGATCTCTGAATTTTGTCAAATTTAAGAGACATGTGAAAGATATCCTGTTGAAAAAATGTTATTATACAGTGAATGATTACCTCAAGGACTGTATAAGCGTTTAGTTGAATTTTGCTTTTTTTTTCTATTTGACTTATCCTATACATGTATGAATGTGTCACAAAGGATCAATATATTATTATTATTATTATTATTATTTCATGTTTACAGAAGGGAAAACTGGCAACCGAAATAACCAAGTTGATTTGTGGAACATATCCTTTATAAATTTGACACTATCAACATGAAATCAGGAATCCCAACTTGAATTTCAGTCTAACAAAAACCTATATTTAAGGGGAATTATCTTGTTTGAGGAGCCGAGGCATCTTTTACGGATATTTATAAATAACGCAAACCTTATCATGTCGAATTTGTCCTGAAATTCCCGTTCCGCAGTGATAGTAAATTTGTGAAGAAAATTGTGGGTTGGCAACTTGGGCCGCAGTCGTCTATTGTTGAAACATTTTTGAAAAAGTTTATTTTCAAATTTTTTTCCGAAATATAAAAAAAATATATATATTTTCCCCGAATATTGATTAGATTTCAACGATATTTGGCACAAATTTTAGAGTCAGTATTCAACAACAATATTCTGAATTTCAATTCGATCCGATATTTAATTTCTGAGATAGAAGGAAAAATATATGCCAAATTTCGTATTTGTTTGGAATATAATTGTTATTCTCGCAGTATCTCAAGAAGAATAAACGTTATCAGATGGATATTTCGTAATCAGTTGTAGAATACCAGCGAGCAACTAGGTGCAAAATTTCGTGTTGATCTAATAGCTAGAATTTGAACAAGCGCTCAAAAGCTCCTGAACTCACGTCAGTGCTTTTGTAGATTTTCATTGAGTATCGATATAGCTACGATCCAATATCAATCTATATAACAATATGGACTTGAAAATATCGAAGTTCAACCTCCATGAAAGAAATCCTTCATAGACCGGTTGGGTTGAGGATATATTTTGTAATGATGACGAATTTTTATAATGATGAAAGAACAGATCGAAATGGCATATACCAAGGAAATATCACATTTTTGAGTCATTTCGTGTTTTTCGTCCAGCTCACACCAACCTGGTTCAATTGAATTCTACAAAAATAGAGAGAAGAAAAATCAAGAAAAGCACTTATAAATAAAAAAGCATCTTATAATCATAAGATTCTCATGCTTAACGGCCGATCATAAACACAAAAACTTCTGAATAAAACAACAAGGTTTCGAACTTATTGACGAAGGAAGGAATCATGAATGGGTGAAATTCACCCAAAGATTCCGTAGATATACCCATTCAAAATATAAAATCCCGAATATTCCCAAACCAACTGATTGAATGAAATTGAATCCAGCTCTTGATGGATAAATGCAGAATTTCGTGGAGTAATTGATTAGAAAATCGCAGAATATATTCAAGAACGAAAATTTAATTTTTTCCTATTGTTCTAATGGAACAACTATCACGAAATTTCGCACAAACTTGTACATCATTATTTTTCAATTAATAACCGAATTTCATTGTGATTGGATAAGTATTTTTTGAATTATTTTGAAAATAATATTAATACCAGGGAATACTCATATTTCGAAAAATTAGACTGGGATCCAACTGAAATTTGGTACACTGCTGTGAAGTATAGTGTTCAGTGCATTCGAAACATTCTCTTGAAATCTGTTCAATAGTTTCCGAAAAAAAATTTCATATTTATTTAAAATTTACTTACTTAACGATCCTGAGATAAATATTTTAGCATTTGCGCTTCGGTAGGCAAAAACAAACATCCAAGTCTCAATCTGATATCTCAAAAGTTTCTAAAAAATGAGGAAAAACTCAAAAAAAAATTATAACTTCAAAACCGTTTTGAAAGATTTCAAGTCGCTAGTTTGTTCCTTTCGATCTTATAATCATAAGATTCTCATGCTTAACGGCCAATCATAAACACAAAAACTTCTGAATAAAACAACAAGGTTTCGAACTTATTGACGAAGGAAGGAATCATGAATGGGTGAAATTCACCCAAAGATTCCGTAGATATACCCATTCAAAATATAAACTCCAGAATATTCCCAAAACAACTGATTGAACGAAATTGAATCCAGCTTTTGATGGATAAATGCAGAATTTCGTGGAGTAATTGATTAAAAAATCGCAGAATATATTCAGAGCGAAAATTTTATCTTTTTCACATTGTTTTAATGGAACCACTATCACGAAACTTCGCACAAACTTGTACATCATTATTTTTCAATTAATAACCGAATTTCATTGTGATTGGATAAGTATTTTTTGAATTATTTTGAAAATAATATTAATACCAGGGAATACTCATATTTCGAAAAATTAGACTGGGATCCAACTGAAATTTTGTACACTGCTGTGAAGTATAGTGTTCAGTGCATTCGAAACATTCTCTTTGAAATCTGTCCAATAGTTTCCGAAAAAAATTTTCATATTTATTTGAAATTTACTTACTTAACGATCCTGAGATAAATAGTTTAGCATTTGCGCTTCGGTAGGCAAAAACAAACATCCAAGTCTCAATCTGATATCTCAAAAGTTTCTAAAAATTGAGGAAATAACTCAAAAAAAAAATTATAACTTCGAAACTGTTTTGAAAAATTTCAAGTCGCTAGTTTGTTCCTTTCAATCGGCGTCGTGGCCAGATATAATCGATCATTAGTGAGTCTGACCTAGTCGTTCCAGAAAATTTCTGGTAAAAACTCGAAAATTACAGACATTTGGACGAAATGATAGCACGCTGCGCAAATGTATGCGTGAAGCTGAAGGTTATACACAAAATATCTCCTTTAGAAAATGATGTATAGGTACAATTTGTTGCAGAATACTTTTTCGAATAAGGGCAATTATCAATTATGAGTGATTTTCAAATGAGATGCATAAAATACTCTGAGAGAAAAATCACCGTTATAAAAAGTCTTGTTCATTTTATTTATCGCACAATAGTTTTTCTATCAATAGCAATTATCAATTATCACGACTACTTCTTTGGATCTTAACAAAATATACGAATCAAAACTAAGTAGTTGCTCTTGAGAAACCAAGGTAATGGATTCTCACTTGCATTAGGTCATGGTTGTTTCGTTCAATCTTATTCTTTTTATAATTAATTGAAACTGATGCTGAGCATACTACCAGACTTTTTTCTATGAATTTAAACCAACGCACAAAAATTCCTCCGTGAATTATTCGCATTCACACTAGCAATTGAAAACCATCCTTTACATTTTAGCTGTATTTTGAATCTAGAATCTAGTTCTCAAACTTCACAAATCAATTGTGAAAAATTTGTGCAACCTCAGGAGGGAAAAATTTCTTCGAGGCATCATAAAATCATGCTTGCTTGAGAGCCAACAACACCATTTGTTCGTAAATGACGGCTTTGCGCATTTTCACCACATTCGAGTTTCATTAGACCTCATTGATATCTCGAGGTCAAGCACCAGCACGCGGTCTACAGGCTTTAACGTTGCCAATAGCCGCGAGAAATATTAGAATTCTGAGAAATTTCTGCGTTTATAGGAGAAACGGGGTGTCTTTCGGCAGGCTCGAGTGATTATTTTTTGAATTTTTTTTTGGGATGTACTGAATTATTTTGTGAGACTGCAAAATGTTCGTTATTTTTCACTCCGTTTCAGTTTTTATTTTCCAGAAAATTCTTGCATATAGTGAAGTGGCAACATTGCGCATTCTTACAATTTTTGCGCGCATTTTCTAGTGAAACAAAATTTTTTTCGAAAAAATTATTTTTCTCAGTAACTGTCCATTACATTCGAAATGAATTCTGGTAGTACCTCGGGCTTCATATTTCACAGCAGTGTTCCAAATTTCAGTTCGTTACGATCATTATTTTTCAATATATGGTAAAACATATGTGAAAATTTGTGTTTTTTTCTCAATATCGTTATTTTTTTCGAAATAACTTGACAGCTAAATTGAAAATACTGATAGACAACTTCATGCAAAATTTCGTAATGATTGTGTTATTACAAGGATCTGAAAAAAAATTCAATTTTCTTTTGGAATGTTCAATATTCTGTAATCTTCTGATCATATTATCCTCACGACCTTCTGTATGAACCTTCGAACTGTCGTTCTTTTATTAATTACCTGATTTCAATTCGATCTGATCTGTACTTTCGAAAATATTTGGGAAAATAGAATTTTGAATGGGTATATCTGCGGAATCATTGAGTGGATTCCACCCATTCACGAATTCGGCCTTTGTAATTTAGGTCCAAACATACTTCACAAATATCGAGTTCCTTAGTTATTCACAGAATAACAAGAAACGACTTAAAAACTCGATATTTGTAGCTCAATTAGAAAGGTCGAGTTAGTGAATGGGAGAAATCCGCCTCATGATTCCGTAGATATACCCATTCAAAATTTTATTTCCCAAATATTTTCAAAAATACAGATTAAATCGAATAGACGAATTCGACCCAAGGTGCCAACCCACAATTTCCTTCACAAATTTACTAGTACTGGGGAACGGGAATTTCAGGACAAATTCGACATGATAAGGTTCGCGTTATTTATAAATATCCGTAAAACATGCCTCGGTTCCTCAAACAAGATAATTCCTTCCAAATATAGGTTTTTTTCAGACTGAAATTCAAGTTGGAATTCCTGATTTCATGTTAACAGTGTCAAGTTTATAAATGATATGTTCCGCAAATCAACTTGGTTATTTCGGTTGCCAGTTTTCGTTCTGTAAATATGAAATATTCGGTTGGTTCCTGAACAAAAAGGTTAATTACGGAATTTGATTGACGAAAAAGCTGTCACCAGAACATAAACATATTATGTCTATGCACCAGAACGACAATCAATGTTTTATGGTAACATATCCATAGCATAGAACAATCTTAATTCACCTTATGATCCATAGATCATACATAGTAATTTTTCCATTGTTTATTGTTCTCTTCTATGTTCTATGGATCATAAAGCGAATACAGATTTGTTCTATGCTGTGGATATGGTACCATAGAACATTGACTATCGTTCTGGTGACAGAAAGAACGTTTTTTCATCAATCAAATTTCGTAATTAACTTTTTTTCTGGAACCAACCGAATATTTCATATTTACAGAATGGAAAACCAGCAACCGAAATAACCAAGTTGATTTGCGGAACATATCCTATATAAATTTGACACTATCAACATGAAATCAGGAATCCCAACTTAAATTTCAGCCAATCAGAAATGATCTTAACAAAACCGTATATTTGGAAGGAATTATCTTGTTTGAGGAGCCGAGGCATCTTTTACGGTTTTTTATAAATATCGCGAACCTTATCATGTCGAATTTGTCCTGAAATTCCTGTTCCCTATTGATAGTAAATTTGTGAGAAAAATTATGCGTTGGCAACTTGGGCCGAAGTCGTCTATTGAAATCCAGTACTTTATCGTGAAAAACCTAGAGGAGCACCGACGTGAAGTCAGCAGCTTTTGCGCGCATGTTCAAAGGATATCACCAAAAGAGAACATGCACTCAAAAGGTACTGACTTCACGTCGGTGCTTTTTTAGGTTTATTTTTCAATCATTTGAACCAAAACATTTCTTTGAAAAAACCGAACTCTGCACTCCAAAAGTTCCCCGTTTTAAACGAGGTATTGTTTGCTCTTAAGGTTTAAAAGCAATTATTTTCGCCGGATTTCAGGTTCGAATTGAAAACTAGAATGTCAAAACTTGTTCCATTCTAATAATCCTACTCAGGGTGAGATAATCCGAAATCTGGCAATTATTGTTGTTGAATTCGTTCGAACCAGTTCCTAAATGATTCAGTAGAATGGTAACGAGGTGGTGCCAATTAACATTTTTCCCTGAAAAAAGGTCAAGTTTTAAATTAATCGACAATGATTCGTTTTTTCACACCGAGTGAGATCTCGAGGAATATTTACGTCATAATAATAAATTGTTAATTGATCTTCCTTAATTGAGTTACAAGCTTGAAAACATGAGGTGGCCTTATTTACCTAATTTTAATTCGATGAAAAACCGTGTTTTCAGTGAAAAAAACACAGCGATGAGACTCCGAATAATTTAATTGTTTCAAAGTTCAACGAAGATCATTTAATATTAAGATCTCTCGAAAGTAAACATGTAAACGAGTGGGAGAAATTAATGTTTTTTTTACATTTACCGGTACTTAATCGATAAGAAAATTGTATCAATCACATATAGAACTGAAAAAACTTTAATTATATGCAGGTTTTCAAGTAAAACATTGATTTTAATGATTGATTCCTTCCATAAATCAAAAAACTTTTTTCATTTATCATTTCCTCCAGACTTGGCACGGTCGGCAGGCTGTTGAAATTTAAAAAAAGTTGTCCTTTGTAGCTTTATTGAGTCATTCCGAACGCAATTAATTTGGCTGTGAAATTTTCTAAAACTCAAAATGTCCATGATCAATATAATTTGATCACGATTTGACGAAATGCCACTTGGAGAAGAGCCCCTGAGAATATTTCACTCGTGAAGGTTCTATCTAATGCATTGATAACATTCCAAACTATTGTTCGGCATAAAAAACGTTGCCACTCGATTGGTTTTGACAGGCTGAAATTTTCTGCATCAAGTGAGCCGAGATATGGCCAAAAACTCAACGAATCTCATCGAACAAACAACATATTATATTTTCCGACCCTTTTACTCTCTTCCATTACCTGAAATCATCGCATTGGTATAATGGGGAAAGGCTCCATGTCAGCCTCATTATACCGTTGCTCTCAGACAATTTTTAGATATGAACTTCCTCAACCAGTGGATTGGTCAGAGGCGTCCTATGGAATGGCCACACCGCGATCTTCATATCTGCGTCCTCGAGTCTCTCTGGAAGGAGCCCAAATACCCAAATACCCTCGAAATGCTCCAAAATGTGAGGAGTTGGAGTCATTTGTTTCATTAAATTATTCAGGGCGCTTATCTCGTTCTTCAGAACAAATTTTTCCCTTCTGCATCGTTCCTTTGAAATTTGAAATCATCTTATGATCCAAATAAATTGAACATTTTCGTTCATATCTCAGAAAAGTTTAAGCTGTCATATTCATGTCAAAATCATGACGAATTTGTTGCGTTCCGATTGGGAACTTCTGCGAAGATGCCAGCGCCCTAACGGATAAATTTGGAAATTTGGAACCTGTCCAAGCTAGTAGTTTTATGTAAACAAACTTTAGAAATGTGGTGAAGAACGAATATTTATCAAGCAGAGCTAGAATATTCAAAGAAATTATAATAATTTTGTGTAAGATTTTTTGAGAAGGAACTTTTCGTTTGGATCACGATATAAAATCGTACTTTAAATCGTTCCTGGAGGATAATTTCGGTGTTATTTTAGTGTATGTTGCTTGGTGGATGAAAATGAACCAATTTCTAAGTTTACTTGAATTTCTGGAAAAATAGGCACCTCAATGAGTAATTTAAGGACTCTTATTTATGTGAAGAAGTGCTGAATGCAGGCTATATTATGTGGTAAATCTAGAATCAGTCCAAATGATATGACTTGTTCTTTGTTTAGAAACGGGTGAATCAAAAAAACAGATTTTCTGCGTTATTTCTTTTGCATTGTATTTCTAAAGAAAAGGAAACAGATAGACATATAATTGATTTCATTTTCATATTATAGCAGCTCAAGATACACATACAAAATGAAAAATGACACAGCTAGCTGGTTCAACTTACCTATATATAGAAATGAAAAGTATTAATGTATTTATATGAATAACTTCAGCTATTATCAACTCTAACTGTATATCTAGTTTCTGTCAGGTTTTCAACCAGATCACTCTTTCAGAATATGATTTTGTGTAGTATGTGAATTAGGTAGCTGCAGAAGTGCTAGGTGGTTTATCTGCAGCATTTTTCTTCAAAATTCTCTTATTTTCATTTACACCTGAAAAAATCATGAGAAGAAGTTGTTTCGAAATGAATACATTGTAGGTAATTCACCTCTATTAAAATAAACATCTTCAGAGAAATGCAGTGAACATACTTTTCATGTATGTATGTAGTTCGTGACCTGTTTTCCAATATTCAATTTCTAAAGCTAGGCCTTTCTCCAATCATTGAATCATTCCCTACCAAATGCTGTTCCCAAATTAACTTTACTTTCATTTGGCTTTGGAAAACATGAAAACTAAAGGCACTAGATGATCCTTCCTTCTTTGACCATGAATAACATTGAGTTGAGGCACACAACAATAGTCATTTAGGGAGGATGCCATTTCGAATTGATACAATCGAAAATTTCAATCGGAAAGAAAGGATTCGATTGATGAATATTACAAACAACATCGGTTTACCAAAATTTCGACTCGGAGAACAACACAAAAGCTCGAAAATGAACTCCAAAAGTAAGCAAATTACGTTAGAATAACAGACACGTCGAAAAACTACTAGCTTGAAAGTGTTCGAATTTCTATCGCCAGAGGGCTTATCGCTTAGCAGTAGTTGCCAATATTCCCAATCAGTACTGGCCAGTATCAGAAATTTCGAAACGCTTCGTACTGATACGAGGAATTACCGAAGCAGTGCCAGTAAAATCGACTGTCAAAATTTACTGACAAGTACTGGCCAGGAATATCGGAACTCAACTAATATCTGTATTTTTAAGCTCTTTCGAACTTGGATGTCCAAACTACTGGAAACTGTAGCAAATGCTTACTAGCCGCCATCTCTTGACGATGTTCTGTAACTGCCTGGCCGTTCGTATGCACGAAATCGGCATTGTTTAAAGACAAGTTGTCTTTATACAATGATAACGGGCTTACGGAGAACCCTATCCGCATGAAACTTAAAGGGCAGCTTGAATTTCAAAATGCTACGGCTAAGTTCGTTAATGGGCGAAATCGACAGAAAGGTTTCGGAGTTAGAGCCATCCCAGCAAACACTAAAACGCAGCAAGAGTACAAAAACTGTACAGCCTTGCTGCACTTGAAGTGCAGCGATAGTGGTGCAGTAACTGTATCGAAACTAAACTGTACAGCTCAAACTGCGTTCGAAGTACAGCCACTATACAGCAGTTGTGGAGGAGCTATGTCTCGTTGTAATGCAGTTTGTACGTGGTAATAATGCACCAACTGTGCTACTTCGATATGGAGTTTCTAAGCAGCAACAATGCAGCAGAAGCTCGGCTGTATAACAAGACTCACAGGAATAAGACTCACTCCGAAAAAATAATTCTTTTTTAAGAGATTGAATTGAAACTTTGCACATTGATACTTATTTAGTTACCATCGACAGATGTGAAAAAAGAGATTCTTCGGAAATTGCCAAATAATTTTGATTTTGTTATATGATGTGATGTATATATTTTTGCATATTCGGCATCTATGCTTTACGGTAGGGAAAATTCTGCAATTTTTTCTGTATCTAAATATTGATTACTTTACAAAAAAAATATTCAAATTATTCAATTTTTCACGACATTTCACCAAAAACTCAGCATGGAATTCAAATATATAAAAATATACACAACATTCTTTGGAAAAAATCGTTCGGCCATTTCCGGTTGAAGCGAAAAAAAATAAAATTTTCTATTTACCCTCAGGCGATGAAATATAGTCTGTAGTATGCATGTTTAGAATTTCAATGCGATTACTTGAAAAATATAGGTTTTTCGGAGGTGAGCCTGATTCCTGAAACATACTGGCTGTCTTAGGAGTCGGGTTAACCTAGTTCATGTTGAGCATATTACGGAATGTGATTCATAGCAAATTCAACTAAATAAAAGAAATATTGCACTAGGAACATGAATTTACAGAAATACCGGCGATATCAAACATTATAAATATAATATATCATTGGGTGACTCTCTCTGGTTCCTTTCTAATTCCTCTAAAATGAGTACATATTTCTCAATCATACCGTGATGGTTGTTTCAATATCGGTTGGTGAATCATTTTTGCTCCCTTTGTTCTTGCGTACAGCAATTTAAAGTGAAGAAAAATCAGTTAATAAACAGAAAAAGTTTCACCTTGTGTGAATAAAATACCTAGAATTCCTTCATTGATGTTAGCAGTTCCGAAAGAAACGGCATCTTCTAAACTGACTTAGCCACACACCTAATTTGCCTTATTTCGTTTTTTCAGGAATTTATCATGTCGATACACTTGTTTTTCGCACTTGCAACACAGTCAACTTGAAACAAACAGTCAGTTCAAATAGCTTGAATCAAAAACGACACAAAGAACAAATTTCCGTTACAAAACAGTATGGCCGACGACGATTGACAACGGCTCAACCGGCACAGTAGGTCTGTGGTATAGCATCAAAGACAGAGCGTTGTCTCATACAGCATTTCGATTTTGTTGTACAAAAGCTGTACAGCAGCTGTATTTAAAAGACCAATGCAGACATTGTGCAGTTTCAATACAACATTTTATGTACTGCATTCCGGTGGCACTTGTAATGCAGTAACTGCACAATTGCTGTATTTTGTGTTCGCAGACTTTTGTTGAGATAGATCTGTAAGTATATTGAAAAAAAAGGGTTTCAAAATTTTTTGTTTTTTTAATTTTCAACTGATAGATTCTCAGTTCTATACCGATACTCTGATAGAAATCAAATACTTACGTTTTGCCAAAGCATCCAATATTTTTCCACACATTTTTCATACAATGGTTTTCCAATCGCAAACTCCTATCTACAAATTGTTCCATCTCAATTGAATGATGAATGAATGATTTTTTACAGCCTCATATTTTCCAAGATGCTTCAGGAACGATCCGAAACTGAACGAGTGTTTGCTAAAAGCAACAGAAACAGTGAAACCGTTCCTCATCAAAGGAGTACCTGAACTCAACGTTCCCTCAATTGAACCACTGATTATACCAGAGATTGAACTGCAGCAAGGAACACAAGCTCTCAATTTTAAAGCATCACTGAAAAATGTAACTGCTCATGGTCTCTCTACTTATAAACTGGATAGATTCGAGTAAGTTTGAAAAAACTCTTCTGATTTTCAAAACCAATACCGTCTTAATAATTTAAGAATTCACGAAATACTAGCCTTTGGACGAAATGATAAGAGTCCTGGCAAGAGCCGAGAACAAATTATCAATTGAACAACAGGAAACCAAAAACTGAAATTTATTATGTGAAATTTTCCCAGTATCGTTTAGATTTCCATAATTACTTGAAAAGTACTGAACAATGGGGGTTTTTCCTTCAAACGAAAATGCAGTAATTTTCATGGAAAACCTTCAGAACTTCACATTTCAAACATGTAATTTCAATATTATATTTTTAAAAAAATGTTTGTTCACCTAAAACTGAAAAATAAAAATGGGGATTTGCATTTGAAGGGATTTGTCATGAGTGCACGATATGGCAACGTCGAATTCAGCTTTCTCGGAAAGAAAAGGACGTCAAATGTGTTACTTTGCTTGGGAAAACAGAGATAGCTATACTTCGATCTGCTTAGAGTAGAAGACAACGACCAAGGAATAGAAGAGCACTGACTGTCATACTGTCATATTACTGACAAATCGCAAACGAAAATTGTTTGGTTATATTGACAAAGAACACGTGTGTACCACAAAATAGGAATGAATATTTCATTATTTTATAGCAGAAAAAGCTATTCTACTAAACACGTTGTCACTTCGTGCATGCCTGGCAAATCCCAAACCCTAATTTTGAAATATGATTTTGAATACTTTCTGAACGTAATTCGGGAAAATGATGAATCAAACCCATAGTAATTATGTTCAAATTTGCATTTCCAGTAATAACCCAACAGCAACAGCTTTTGCGCGCATGTTCAATGGAGATGACCCGCTTTGGCAACGAATCTAAACATGTGCGCAGAAGCTTTTCAAATATTCAATATTCTGTGATCTTCTCATCATATAATCCTCATTAAATTCTGTATGAACCTTTAAACTGTCATTTTTCGATGAAGTACTGGATTTCAATCCAATCTAATCTGTATTTTCGGAAATAATAGGAAAATTCAAATTTGAATGGGTATATCTACGAAATCATTGGGTGAATTTTACCCATTCACGAATTGGACCTTCGTAATTAAACCTACTCTACAAATATCGAGTTCATAAGTCTTTTCTTCCGTAAACAACAACAATAACTTCTGAGAAGAACAACTTGAAAACTCGATATTTGTAGAGTAGGTTTGGACCTTAATCACGATAGCCGAATGATTCCGCAGATATACCCATTCAAAATTTTATTTTCCCAACATTTCCAAAAACTCACATAAGATCGAATTGAAATCCAGAACTTCATCGAAAAATTACAGTTCGAATCTTCATACAGAATTTCATGAGGATAATATGATCAGAAGATCACAGAATATTCAATTTTTGAAAATTTGGCACAAAATTGTTTATCAGTATTTCCAAACCAGCAAACAAGTTTCATCATGATTGGAATATTATTTTTTGGGTCATTCCGGAAAAAAATAACGATATCATGAAAAAAACCCGAAATTTGACCTATTTTTCCACAATATCTTCGGAAATTATGATCGTATCTAACTGAAACTTGGTGCAACGCTGTGAAATAAAAAGTTTAAGGTACAACTTTCTCCAAACGTAAGAAACAGGTTTCCGCTGAAAAAAATTTTTTGAAAAAAAATTTGGAATTTTTTTTTTCCAAATCCACTAACTTTACTTACGTTCCCAAAAAAATTTTGCAGAAACTCTTCACGCTCCAACTAACTGACAAGATTCAATCCAATCGCCCCGGTAGTTCTCGAAATATCAGGGAAATAACCTTAAAACTTCAAATGGCTATAATTCTGAAATAATTCGACCGATTTTGCCCATTAACGAACTTGACCTACGCATTTTGAAACTCAACCAGCCTTGAAATTCGATAAATTCCTCCGTACGCCCGTAATCAAGCGTACTGACGGCCGGACAGAATCGATTTTAACACCGGATTCGTCGACAGTGAGTTCAACCTAGTCATTTTCAGATCATTTTTGGCTCAAATTCGAAAATTACAGATATTTGGACAAAACGATAACACGCTGTTACCCTCGAACATGCGCGCAGAAACTATATCTTATATAAAACTTCCTTTGACAAAAGTTTGGAAATTATTGAAAGAAAATAATTCTACAAAGTTTCTCGTTATTGTCAGATATTGACTCTGAGACCTTGCATGGCAATTCATTGATCGTTTACATTATTCAGATATTTTTCATTAGGAAAAATTTTCTGGAGAAACTGCTCTTCGAAAATAGTTCCCGCGTTTACTTTAAATATATTTTTTCATTTTTAAAGTGCTTTAGATATTAGGTATCAAAAACCTAGAAGAAACCTGACAGGAATGCAAAATCCTACCAAAATATCCTTTAATCGATATATTTTCTCAAATATTATGTTTCTCCAGTGTCCTTAAATTCCCAATACAGTCCAAATCTTCCTCACGAAAATCGAGTGTCCTTTCGGAAGCTGAAAACAATTTTCAGAGTTCTCGGTTTCAGAAATGCCCATCAAATTTGTAGTAACAAATGAATATTTTAGCGTTTTTTTTTCAGGATTGCATGAAAACCGTAGCTTCTAGAAATATTCGAAAGAAAAGTATGAAAGGAAAATTTTCGATAGGTCCCAACACGAATCTGCCAATAATCATTAAAAAGAAAACTTTTCGGCCAAGATCTTGAGTGTAATATTCCAAAAATCGCTAACATAATAATTCAAACCGAGACTCACACATATCTGTAGCATATAATTAAGTGTAAATTATTATCAATTCATCCTCCATTATGAAATTGAATTTGGTAATGATATTATACCCATTATGTTTCTCTACCTTGCTCAATTATGCTCATATTTGTATAAATTGTTCATGAATATATTCATCCAAGTTCATCCTCTCACCAATTCAATGTCATGTTCATGAAATGTCAATGTCATACAACCATGCGAGTTTATATTTCAAGAAAGAATATAACTTGGAATTTTGTTCAACAGTTTTGATGTACCCAACTTACAATTTTTCTGCGGTGGATGGGTTGAGAAGCTTGAACTCGAAGGCAAATATAAAGTTACTGGAAAAATTCTAATTGCCCCCATTGAAGGAGAAGGTAGATTCACTGCTACTGTGGGTACGTATACAAAACAGAAACGTACAATTTCTTAAGAGTTGCCAATCTTGGAAAATCTAGAAATCAACAGCTCAAAAAAATTTATAATCAATGTGATCTTCATTTGCACATGGAAACCGAAAAGTTGATGAGAAATTTAGGT
The DNA here is from genome assembly GCA_958510865.1 of Myrrha octodecimguttata. Taxonomy (NCBI): domain Eukaryota; kingdom Metazoa; phylum Arthropoda; class Insecta; order Coleoptera; family Coccinellidae; genus Myrrha; species Myrrha octodecimguttata. Next base: position 72,580,500 of record OY294057.1, read on the forward strand.
CCCCATAAAAAACAGAAGTTTTCAATTAACCTAATAAAAATAGAACACCCTGTTAGACACCAATATTAGCAATATTGCTATCATGGACTTCCATAATCGGTGATTTTAGAGCTGACAACACTGTATTTTGTGACTTTAGAGCTACAAGGAAGAAGAAAATAACCCTACTTCGTGAGTTTTTTTATGATTCCGCATTCATAACCTCTATCTACGGCTTTCATTATTCATGTAAAGTAAACATCGACATAAAGAATGTTAGGAAACAAAAAGAGTCACCAATTTCTTGGATACCATTAGAATATTTGTTACCAGAAATCAAATGCAGCAATTTTATTCAGGCGTTAATAATTCGAAATTCGATAAACTATTTCGTTGGCACCTCAAAGGGATTGCTGTTGTTGAGATGATTAGAATAATCATCTTTGCTGTCGTCTGCTTTGCTGATATTTCAGTCTAAGAATTTTCCTTGAAATTAAATCTTCTAGAGAACCTTGAACACATTTTCATTAGCATATACTTTTTTATTCATGTAAATATCGACTTCTTCAAAAATGTTACGAAACAGAAGAACCAATGAAAGTAAATTAACCACCAATCAAACGCAGCAATTTTATGCAGGCGTTAATGATTCGAAATTCGATGAAATTTTCTGTTGGCAATTCAAAGGGATGGCTGTTGTTGAGATCATTAGAATAATCATCTCAGCTGTTGTTTACTATGCCGGTATTTTAGTCTAAGAATTTTCCTTGAAATAAATATTCTAGAGGACCTTGAACAAATTCCTATTAGCACATACTTCCCTATCTCCAATATTTTCGAATTCTTGGAAGAAATAAAACTGAAACAAATGGATTTCTGTAAGATTCCCTTTCTAACCTATCTTGTTATCAAGCATAGCAAGTACTCTTTTGAGATAGCAATATTGATAGCAAGATTCTTTTTAAGGTAACAGATCATATTGCTTAAAATCGTTGATCAGAATACCAATAATGCCAATCTTGTTATGATAGTAATATCTTTTTCCAAGCAATATTGCTATTATCGAACAGAATCGACCTGATTAGAGTAAAGTATATTCTTATCTATTTCCTGAAAACAATTCGAACCACCTTTCACATACAATACGATAGTAGAGATAGAGACACATTAAGAATTCTGAATTTGAGATAATTGATGAAAAGAATTATCCTATATGAGATGAGGAGATTACTCTCCAAGCTCAAAGTGAAATATGAAGCCAATAAATTTTTCTTTCAAAAAAAAACGGAAACTAGTTTGAAAACTTAGTTTTTCAACATACTTTGAGGAAACGTTGATGCAATTGCGGATTTCACTCACCTTCAGACAAAAATTCTTCTACCTCTTACATACCAGAAAGTAGGAGCTTAATGCCTCATAAAAAAATAATGAATACAATAAATAAATAATTTACTCGTTTTTTTCTCCCAGGTAAAGCAAGAATGGATGTTTATCAGAAAGTCAAAGAGGTAACTAAAAATGGACATACGTTCATAACTGCTGCCCACACGAATAGTACCATCACAATTGCCAGCCCGAAAGCTCATTTGGACGGGCTTTTCAACAATAATGAACAATTAAGTGAGTAGTCAGTTCGAATTCATTAATTTAACCTTCATGGCTATGAACAGTCTTGCAAGATATTTCTAAACCTCTCGATCAACAAGCCACCTTCAATAAAGGAAATGGGTTCAAAGATATACTAACAGACAAAGAAATTGCAGCACCTAGAAGTAGCTGTTTAAATTAAAATTATTTTGGTAAAACATAGATAGTATAGCAAGATGTAAATTATTAAAATTTGGAGAAAAAGAACGAAGGGTTTACAATTTTTTTTATTAAATTTGTTAATAATGTGTTTGTCCACTGGGGTTATCTATTCACTTCCCAACACGTCTTGGCATTGATGCAAGAAGATGGCCTATTTCTTCTTGAGGGATACTATTCCAAGCTACCTGTACTTTATGTCTCTGAGCCGCCAAAGGCTGTGGAGGCTGTGGAGGCTGGGGTAAATTTCCAAACCTTCTATCCATGATGTACCAAACATGCTATATGGGCGAAAGATCGGGGGGATCTGGGCGATCATGGCAAAAGATTCACATGGGTCGCTTCAAAAAATTTCAAACTAACTCTGGCAACATGGGGTCAAACATTATCCTACTGAAATATTGGATTCTCGAGCCAGTTAAGGTAAGGGAGAACATATGGTTCCACTATTTCTTGAAGGTAACGCAGCGCTGTCATGTTACCTCGAATAAGGACTATAGGTGACCTACTTGCATGTGGAATAGCGCCCCATACCATAAACCCTACAGTTCGGCGTACATGACGCTCAACATCAAAATGAGAGTCACGTCTTTCTCCCCGTCGTCGTCTGATCCTTCTTCGGCCATCATGTGCACCCAAGGAGAATGGAGATTCATCAGAAAAGACGACCTGATGCCATTTCACATTCCAATGTTGTCGTTCTCTGCATCACTGTAATCGTTGCCTGTGATGCTCAACCGTAAGAGGTAACACAAGATAGGGTCGATAATGATGCAATCCAAAATACCTTATACGGCGGAAAACCGTTCGGACAGTTACAGGATGGCCTGGTTCTCCTAACCACAGCCAAAGATCGAGTTGTCGCAAATCGGTCTCTAATGGCAATAAGTCTTAGAGGTCGATCTTGAACTTCACTTGTGCCCCTTCGACGTCCGGTGCCTACTCTTCTTCGATTTTGGGCATTATCAAACCACGCTTGACAACATCTCATAACAGCAGTTGGATTTCTGTTCGAACAGTTAGCGATTTCTCGAATTGACAACCTCGCCTCCCATAAACCAATAATTCGACCCCTTTCAAAGTCACTTAGCTGGCGATTAATTCCGAGTACACGTGCTCTAGGCATTTCAACAACAACTTAACGTAGACTTGGGATCTCCTCGAACAGCTGGTTTGTTGTAAAATTCAAAAATTTTGCAAGAAACGACTAAAATATTTAAGTAACAAAAAATATTCACATGAAGAAACCTTCACGATTTTTTCCTCCAAATTTTAATCATTTACTCCTTGCTATACTATATATGTTTGACCAAAAAGATTTACAATTCAAACAGCTCCTTCTGGGTGTTGTAGTTTCTCTTTACTTAGTCTATAGGCTGGTCGTCCACTGCAAGCGATTTCAAGAGGCGCGATAGGAGCGTAAACGAACGAATTTACGCGACAGATCCAAATGAATGGAATTCTAGGTACCCTCGTCGACTGGCAGCGAGTTCATACGGGCGACTTCGAGAGAATTCGAGCGGCGCAATCGTATCCCGATCACTTTGGATCTGCCGCGTCTATACGCTCGAAAAGAGGAGCTATCCTTCGGAAAGTGGAATGTATGGTTTGTGAACGGAATATTTGTTGAAGCTCGTTGATTATTGTTGGTGAATTTTAGATGGATCAGATTGAAAGGTTAATGAATGTTGTCGTTTTTCTTACATAAAACTCACATCCAGAAGTTCTGTAGGTGTATAGTAGCCAATCTGAAGTTGGACTCTTTGGCAATAATCGGCTGTAAAGCATTCCAAATATAATCAATCCATCGTGTTTCGCCATTATCTCGGGTTTTATAGCTCTTATTATCTCAATATCTTTTATCAATTTGTTTTTTTAGTCTCCGACCAATTTTATTCCGAACATTTTTCTATATGCTCAAGTGTTTTTGGCCCAAACGTACTGTAATGATACAACTACGTTTCAATCAATCTCATATGCAGAACGATCTTTTCGATCACAAAATAAACATAGTTTTTTCTTTATAAAACGCTACGGATTTTTACTAGTGACCTGTTTTCTAAAATGCGCATGCACTTCTGCAAAATTTTAAGAATTTCTGAATATCTGTGTCACCATAATTTCTTTCGATGTTTGCAGTTTTTAAAGTTTTGAAGTCGCGTTCTAGATACATTAATAACATATTTCTCTTCTGAAGGTGACTTTCACAGATAAAATTCAAATCAGCCATAATTTCGAAGTTTCACATCGTTTGTTTTCGAAGTACCCAGGTCATCAACATTCACACTTTAACTTCCATTCCAGTATTATAAATGAGTATACGATAATAATCATTCATTATCAAGATGGTGAATTTTTTCCGATAATTGCATTTTTTCTAAATTTGAATCTACCTCAGCTCAAAAATTTTCCCCATTCCGTAGCTAACATATGCCTGATCAAGTGAGATTTATCCTTGAAATGAATTTTTAATTCTAAATCCATTCCGTATCACAATTTCTTCAATAAACACGGAAATCTGAAGTAAAAATCCTCTGCTACGCAAGAACAAGAACGAACCGAAACCTCGCGAACTATCTGCCAGTGGACGACCCCGAAGCCTGAGACCGCTTCGGTCGTAAAAGCTCCTCGGCGCTCGTAAAACGCGTAGCTCATAAAAGCCCCAAATCGCTTCCAGTGGACGGCCAGGCATAAGAGCTCCAGTTTAATGACAAAATAACCTTAACACAATGATACATACTGGTCGATCAATAAGCAAACATTCCACCTTGATCTGAGCTCGTCTTCCAATAAATCTAAGCCTCTACACCAAAGAAACATTCTCCAAAAAACTAGTTTACTGCAGTTTCCCCCTTCAACTGATAATCAGAACTCTTAGTCTTGTTCGAACGCAGAAAGAATTCTGGACACTTGAAACCTGTGAGATGGCAGTCTTGAGAACAAAATTTCACTATCGCCATCTCTGGAGCACTTTATGCCTAACCTTCGATTAAAGAGAACTTTGCGTGATGTTCATTCAATAGTCGTGTCGGGCAGCTGTCTTCGCGATTATGCACGGCCGACCGTAAGCACAATAGTTTCCGAAAGAAACGACTTAGAATGAAACTCGATGTTCGTAGAGAAGGTTTGGACCTAAATTACGAAGGCCGAATTCGTGAATGGGTAAAATCCGCCCAATGATTCCGTAGATATACCCATTCAAAATTTCATTTTCTCAATATTTTCAAAAAAGTTGGAATATAATGCCGTTATTTTGTCGAATGCAAAATTTGGTTCCGATTGAAATCAACAGTACAGTTTGAGAGAGGGAAAAATAGCCTTCTTATGAAAAATAATGGAACTATGGATAACACCCAAGCCTTCGAATCTACAAAAATTACACAAGACCAAATAAATCCCCCTAAATTATTCATTACCGACTTAAACTCTGCGTATCGACGCGATTGCTCGGTGGTCCGAAGAGTGGATGTTGCCCCTCAACCTGGAGAAATGCTGCGTGCTACACATTGGTAGGAACAATCCCGAACTATCATACGTGCTCATGGCGCGACCTCTTGCCTTTGTCAGGAGCCATTGTAACCTTGGCGTAGTGGTGAATTCCAATCTAGATTGGTCGGAGCACATCTCGACAATCTGTAACAAGGCCAGGAGAACTACATATCTCATTAAGCGCTCATTCGGCGGCTGCAATATCCAGACAGCCAAGTTGTTGTACACAACTTATGTGAGGCCAATTCTGGAATACGCGGGCCCAGCTTGGTGGGTCACCTTAAGATCCGACTCCCACCTTCTTGAGTCCGTGCAGAGATGGTGCACCAGAATTCCATTCCCGACCACCTCTCGACCGGACTACCCTGCTAGGTTGAGACTGTTTGGGCTGACCAGCTTCGAGGATCGGCGTGCCAGGGGAGACTTGATCGTGGCATTCCGAGCGATGCATGGTTTTTTCGGTGTGGACCTCCGAAAACTGTTCGTTCTGAATCGAAATAACCTTCGAGGCCATGAGGAACCATTTCGTACTTCCTGCAGAATGAACTTCTTGTCAAATCGAGTCTTCGAGGCTTGGAATCGCCTCCCCGTTGAGGTGGTAAACGCGAGTTCGGTGAACGGGTTCAAGAACTCTTTCGATAGACTTACGTGAGGTGCTTGTGTGAAGACGTTTTTTTTTTCATTGACAGTTTCTTTTTATAGTGCAGAATACTTTTTTTTATGTTTTATTTCATTTGAGTGCATAGGTAACATGTACCTCCACTCTTATCAATATTTAATAATAATAATAATAATAATATCACCCTCTTTTTACAAAAATTTTTTTTCTTCTTTCAGATAAGGCGACAAATGACGTCATCAGTGATAACATTGATGTACTTTTCGAGGACCTTAAACCAGTATTGGAAAAGGTTATCACAGATTATATTGAACGAATCTTATTGGCTGCAATCGAAGACCAAGTCCCATTTGATAAATTGTACCCAATCAAAAAAGATTGAATACTTGTTTTAGTGTGAATTATTATTTACGAAGTAGTTGATTTATTGTGATTGATTTTTGAATTTTTAGTATATTTGAGTCGTTATCATTTTCAAAATACAAGGCTGACTTCAAAGATCTTTCTTTGAGCAAAAATGTCATCATTCTGGTTATGAGAATTCGAGGAATCGCTGTGATCTTACAAAATATAATATCGATTAAGTTTATTAGTTTTTACTGCCCTTCTATCTTCAACTCCGAAAATAGAACCATCCTTATATCTGTTAGAAATCAACTAAATCCTGAAATTCATAACCTAAATAGTTTCTACATATGGCATAAAAAACTTGTGAATTCCAACACCGAGGAACACTGAAGGTTCTGAATCACCTATTCAGAGCCCACGAAATGTTTTGCAGAATCGAAAGCGTTCTGAAGAAATACTTCAAGAATTTCAAAGTCAAAAGCCGCTGACTTCACGTCAATGCTTTCCTAGGTTTTTTTCGATGAAGTACTGGAAATTTTCATTTTTCCAATATTTCCAGAAATACAGATAAGATCGAATAGACGACTTCGGCCCTAATTGCCAACATACAATTTTCTTCACAAATTTACTATCACTGAGGAACGGGAATTTCAGGACAAATTCGACATGATAAGGTTCGCATTATTTATAAATATCCGTAAAAGATGCCTCGGCTCCTCAAACAAGATAATTCCTTCCAAATATGGGTTTTTGTTAGGCTGAAATTTAATGTTAATACTGTCAGGTTTATAAAGGATATGTTCCGCAAATCAACATGGTTATTTCTGTTGCCGGTTTTTTGTTCTGTAAATACGAAATATTTGGTTGGTTCCTGAAAAAAAGGTTAATTCCGGAATTTGATTGATGAAAAAGCAATCTTTCTGTTACCAGAACATAGACATATCAAGTCTATGCACCAGGACGACAATCAATGTTTTATGGTAACATATCCATAGCATAGAACAATATGTATTTACCTTATGATCCATAGACCATACCTAATAATTTTGCCATTTTTGATTGTTGTCTCTTCTATGTTCTATGGATCATGAAGTGAATAAAGATTGTTCTATGCTATGGATATGTTACCATAGAACATTGACTGTCGTTCTGGTGACAGAAAGAACGTTTTTTCATCAATCAAATTCCGTAATTAACCTTTTTTTTAGGAACCAACCGAATATTTCATATTTACGGAATAGAAAACCGGCAACCGAAATAACCAAGTTGATTCGCGGAATATATCCTATATAAATTTGACACTATTAACATGAAATCAGGAATCCCAACTTAAATTTCAGCCAATCAGAGATGATCTTAACAAAAACCTATATTTGGAAGGAATTATCTTGTTTGAGGAGCCGAGGCATCTTTCACGGATATTTATAAATAACGCGAACCTCATGATGTCAAATTTGTCCTGGAATTCCAGTTCCCCAGTGATAGTAAATTTGTGAAGAAAATTGTGGGTTGGCAACTTGGGCCGAAGTCGTCTATTGAAATCCAAAACTTAATCGAAAAATTACAGTTCCGAGATTCATACAGAATTTCATGAGGATATTATAATCACAAGATTACAGAATGATGAATATTTGAAAGACAAGCACGTAAAAAACTTAAAACGTAAAAATTTTTTCTTTCCAATTATTCTAATGACACGATCTTTACGAAATTTTGCACAAAGTTGTCTTTCAGCATTTTCAAACTAGCTGCCAAGTACCATCAAGATTGAATAAGTATTTTTTGAGTTATTCCGGAAAAAACAACGATATCGAGAGAAAACCAGCAAATTTCACATATTTTTTCCCAATATCTCCAGAAATTATAGTCGTATCAAAATGAAATTTGGTATGCTTCTGTGAAATATGATGTTTAAGGTACGAGCAGAATTTTTTTCCGGATTCAATGAACAGTTTCCAGAAAAAAATGTTTTCAAAATAAGTTACGGAAAAATGTATTTTTTTTCAATTTACTGACTGCTTGATCTTAACGGAATTGCGTGAAGAGTTGTGCGTTATTATGCTTTAACTAACTGTCAACTTTCGATTCAATCGCTCGAGTAGTTCCTGAAATATCAGGGAATCAATCTCGAAAGTTCAAATGACTATATTTCCGAAACCATTCGACCAATTTGTTCCATTAACGAACTCAACAGTTGCATTTCAATCCACGACCTAATCTGAAAGTTTCAAATCGCTAGCTCACTTCATTGGAAAGATTTCGTGACGTCGGCCGGCCGGACAAAATCGATTGTGACACCTGATTCCCCAGAACATGCGCGCAAAAACTCTGTATATTCTATGAGGTCCGCTTCCGGTAATGGTGCCTCTGCTGAAATAAACTATCCATCAAATCCTATAAACTCAAAAAAGGTGAAATAGCTACCTTAAACTCTCTTCGAAAAAATTCAAATAAATCTAGTTTGATATTCATTCACAAAATCAAAATTCATACGTTTGAAGTAGTAGATTTTAATACATAACTCTATTTTAAATTGATCTATCATATTACGCATCAGAAAAAAATACTTTTTGGTATCTGATTAATCTTAAAACTAAATGTACAAAAAAATATACAGTTGATATCCTAAAATCTTCTATTTTGGAAATAGTTCATCGAATGAATATTTAATAAATACCCTAGATACTAAACTTCGTACAATTTCTACAACAACTTTATTAACCACAGGCTCCAATTCTTTTATTATCTCCTCTATATTTTCGTTGATGATTTTGTTAGTTTGGTCATTCACTTCTTCGTTATCGAAGAGGTCAGAGAAAAGGAATACTGGTTTTCCGTAATCGCCAATCACTTTGACGTTCTGGATTTCCAAATAAACTTTACCGTTTTTCTCTATTTTTCTTCCATTTCCGATCACCTCTGCATGGACGTTGGCTGAAATCGAGAGAAAATTAATTTGTGAATTTAGTGAACATGTAATTTGTTTGAACAACATAAAATTTAATCCTGGTAAAAAAAGTTGAAGGGGTAAACATTTTCACCCTAATAAAAATTTACAGGGCGAGCCTTTGAGTTGTGCATTGATTTCATCGACTATTTCCCTCGTCGTAATTTCCACCAATTAGAAACGAGCAATTTCGAATTACAAATGGTTTCTAAGTTGAAAAACTTTTTGGCAGGAGCTGTCAGCAGTTTATTCGAGTTTACCCGCGGCAAAACTTGACAGTTGTTGTCACCAAAAATTACAATAGCCTTACCGTGTACCAAAATTGCAATTCATATTTTAATTGTACCATGAATAATTAAGTTTGTAGTATTTTTGATGAAATAAATTAGGTACCTGTTTTTCAGTTTTCAAATTAATACCTATACATAACGCATGCATAATAATCTGTTACTCATGAAATAAATACCATTCGGGCATCTAATTTTTTCTGTGAAAAAAATCGAAAAAACACATTGCAAAGTAATATTTTCTAACAAAAAGCACTCGTGCAGGTGCAAAATACTTCGTCTTCGACTCAGATTTTTGTTGCCACCAGCACTCATGCTTCTCGTTAAACTATTAGTAACGTGTTTTTTCGATTTTTTTCGGAAAAATTAGATGCCCTTATGATATTACTTACGATAAATTGCTCTCATAAAAAAACACTTTTTTCATTTGTCATTTTTCCAGCGTCAGCTCAGGTAAATAGTTATAAGCATTTGAATATTTCTCATTATGCTAATGATTGAGAAAAGTCATAAACACACTTTATTCTTGTGATTTGATACTTTTTGCGGTAATATTGTGAAGAAAATATCTCATTACAGTTGACCATTGAAATACGTATCTTCATCTTGATGTTCAAGCAATATCCAGTTGTTTCAATCATAAGATTATGCCTACACAATTTTATCATTACCCTTTGTCCTCAAATTTGTAGATGAATTATATGAAATCAATCAATTGAAGTGAATACAACTCGATAAATTTTATGGAAAGTCTGGTTCTTAGAAATGGAGAAATATCTGTGTCTGTAGTCTGGTCACGAAGTAGATAAATATTTCTGTGCAATTTGTGATCCGGATAAACGTGGGCGTCGCCTAATTCACCATCGCCACCTTTACTAGCTCAGGGGCGGTTTCGCCAAAATAGGAAAATTGCTGTAATTTTATTACATTTTATTACATTCAATATTGATTATGAACTCAATCAGTTGGAGTGAACACATTAATTAAACTCCACAAATTTTATGGAAAGTCTGGTTCATAGAAATAGAGACATATCTGTGTCTGTGGTCTGATCACGAAATAGATAAATATTTCTGTGCAGTCTGTGATCCGGATAAACTTGGGCGAAGCTTAGCGGATTCGCCAAAATAGGAAAACTTCTGTAATTTCATTAGATTTTATAACTTCTAAGTGAGCTTAAGGAGAAATTGAAAAGAAAAATTAACTTTTCTAAAATCATTGAAGATTGATAAATAATGATTGATTAATGATATAAACTTTATCTGCATTCTTTCTGCTCATTTCTTTTAGTTTTATGAATGTTGTGAAGGAGGATCTCCAATCTTTGCGTGTGTTATTTTTTGAAGTTTTTTGTTGACGAGTGCAAATAAGATAATTGTAGCCATGAAATGAATATATGATGATGTGATATATAATTAAAAAAATGTTTGAAATAGGATGAAAATGATTACTGAAAAATATCATTTTTATACATTTTTCACCAACATTCCCAGTAACCATGTCAAAGCAACAAACGAAAGACTGACTTTTTTTAATTCAACAGCCTGTATCTTCTCACTGGAGTCAAATCTGTAGAAATGGTAAGGAAAAAATGTTTTATTTAATAAGAGGAATATATTTTTGAAATCAATGTAAAAGTTAAAAACTCACCCTGAGTATTTAGTTTCAGAAAATTGAGTAAGATATCTGATTGATTCGAAACTGTATACAGATTGAGTTACTACGATTATACAATAATTTCACAACTTTGCCTCAATGTCCTGACTGGTATAACCAGAATCTCTAAGAAGAAGCATTTACTCGATCGGAATGGAAAATGGTGAAGACGCTGGTATTTGAACCGCATCATAAAATCAAACTTCAAGCAGCAAAATTCCAAATAATTTTTCCTTAAAATGCTTTAAGGTTGATTCTCACTATACGTTTCGTATCCTTCCCGTAAAATATTATAACGTGTAAACGAATTGATGTATGCACACTATACGTTCCGTTTACGTTCCGTCAACATGACATTTTTGCCTACTGAATTTTGACTTAAATCATACCGAAGGGATACTGGAAGGTTACGGAACGTATAGTTAGAATCAACCTTTACTAGGCTCAACAGAAAAAGAACCTATATTCAATATGTAAGTCAGATCCTCATGAGAATACTCACTGAAATTCCCGTCAGCTGGACCTGTTCCTTTCAATTCCAAGAATAAAATCTTTCCATCGACAGCATACGTCGACCTGATCCTCAATCTCGGAAAAGAAACGGCTACATCCAGATCAACTTTATCCAAATCCAGGTTGAATTTTTCAACTTTGAATTCGTCAGCATTATAAACTTCTATATTCTTGAAGCTGGCATTGAAAGTTGGTCCAGCTTCGAGACCTGCGAATGGAATTTTCAAAGGGTTCAGGGAGGGAATTCCCAACTCAGGTATTTCTGACTTCAGATGAGGTTGAATTACATCGACAGCACGGAGGATGCATTTCTGTAACTCAGGATCGTTCCTTTTGCACAGGGTTATGTAAGAAGCTGAAAAGAATAAAAAATATTAGAGTCTATTGAAGTTATGAAGTCATCAGTGCCGGTTGCTCAATAAGGCCGCACCGCTCGCCCTCCCTCGAAATATGTTTTCGTACGACGTACGACACAATTAATTATTTTTGAAATAATTAATATTCTATAATGAAACACAAATATCAATTCTTTCTAACGATCCATCAATCCGCCCCCAACTGAATACGTAGTTATGTAGGGTGGGAAGATCGTGAACGTATATTGGGCGCGCGAAATTCGCGGCCTCATGGCCTGCCTGGCCGCAGTCCTCATATAGGAACAAACAACCACAGCTAATGCGGTTGAATTACCACGATCAACTTCGAGCTATAACCACGACAGGGACGCAAAGTTTCTGCCCCGACAGTCCGAGTTTAGGTGCCGTTTAGTTGATTACTACTGCTTTCCTCCTACCTAGGCCACTCAATCTACAATCTGCGCCCCCCGACCTCATACATCACGACACGCCACTGGAAGTCATACAAAAAGGAGACGAATTTCACAACTTTTCATTGATTTATTAATAAATTATTTTCGCTGTTCAAACCTCAATGGAGAAAATACTGCTGAATAAAATGAACTATTTCCTGAATGTCCTTAGAATTACATCGTTAATATTCTTGAAATAATGAGTGTGTTTGTTCTGAGAGCAGAAATATTGTTGGGATGAATTTTAAACATTAAAATAAATATATAAGAATATAAAAATAATTACAATTATTTTTTACATAAATTTATCTCAAACGACTAGGTTGTACCGGCCCGATCGTTGGTAGACACGATTACGGGCATACGGAAAATCCTATCGACTAAAAAAAGGTAGGTTGACTTCCAAAACGCTACTGTGGAGTTTGTTTATTGGCGAAACCGGCCTAGCTGTTTCCGAGTTATACTCATTTGAAAATTTCAAGTTATTTCCTGATGATTCGAGAAATACTGAAGCGATTGGATGTCAAATTGTCAACTTTTGCGAAATTTTGTAGAGATCGTACTGTCATTGAAATGAAGACAAAATTTTTCAGTTTTTCCAAAAAATGTTTTTTCCGAAACAAAAGATTACGTTTGGAAAATAGTCCGTTCAAACCTTGAGCTCCATATTCCACATAGTGTATCAAATTTCAGTTAGATACGGTCATTATTGGGAAAAAATATGTCACATTTCGTGGGGTTTTCCAAACTCAACTCAAAAAATGCAGATTAAATAATGGTGAAAGTTGGTAACTAGATTAAAGATGATGAAGAACAATTCCGAGCCAAATTTCTTGAGATCGTGCCATCAGAACAATTTGAAAAAAAACAAGTTTCAAATATTCAATATTCGATGATCTTGTGATCATATTATCATCACGAAATTCTGTATGAACCTCCAGCTGTCGTTTTTCAATCAAGTGCTGGATTTCAATTCGATCTCATCCTTATTTTTGCAAACATTGGGAAAATACAATTTTGAATGGGTATACCTGCAGAATCATTGGGTGGAATTCACCCATTCGCGAATTTGGCCTCCGTATTGAGGTACAAACTTTCTATCATCGGGAGAATTTCATATATTTTACCAATTGAGAAAAACTAGCCGCTTAGTTGCTTTAACTCAGGTCGGGTGCTCATTTATATTTCTAAAAAAAATTAAGATATCTGATTGAGTTGGAATCTACTATTTGGTTTGAACCTAAAACATACAAAATTTTGTGAAGAACATGATCAAAAGGTCAAACCTCATTTCATATGGAAGCCAAGCAGCTTCAAGCGGAATCAGCATCTAAATGGGTGACCTTTCTTTCTATCCCATTACAGAAGCAGTCAAGAGCTTCTGGCTCCACGTCAGTGCTACCTTCCTATTGTTCACCATCATCAGGAGTAAGGAACATTCTTCTTCCAAGGTCACTTTTCGACCTAGCAGATCACGTGTATAATTCCTTCAACTTGATGATTATCAAGTGTGAGAAATTTATTCGGCTTTCTGTGAGTAATTTTATTTTCTGAGCATCCCAGAACCATAAAATTTGCATCATTATGTTGCTGACCTTCCCAAAATGTGAATGTTGAAGTCAACAACGAATAAATATATTCTTGTAAAATTCTCGAAAATGCCCAGACTAATTGTTTCCGGTAACTTTTGGTAGGATATTATTCCCAATCGCCCTCGTATATCCGCTTGTCTTGAACTATCTTTTCAGAGAATATCATATAAATGGATCTGAACAACAAGAGAGGTTTTTGAAATTAGAATATCCATTCATGATGATTTAACTGAACGTAGACACAATGAACGTTTTGATGCTTGGAAATTTCATTTGCAGTTCAATATACAGTGTGTCCACGGATTGGGTGCCGGTAAGGTGGAAATGACGAAAAATTTTCGAGTTAGACTCTGATATTCTGGGAATCGCTCCTGCTTGGTCTCAAACTGAGATGGTGAAAAATTATCCAAATCAATCAATATACAGGGTAGGGTGGTTTAGAACTGATTTGATGGAAATTGTCAAGAATAAAGTACCTTTGTTTTGAAAGATATCGAGAAAGTTAATTGAGAAAAGTTGTTTAGAATCAAAAGACACGTATTTTATTGTTACAAGAAATTATTATTGATATTTATTTATTTATTTTAAAATCAGCAAAATTTTTGATAATGACAAAATATCTCACGTATCGGATTTACAAAATGTTCATGACCAACTTATAAAGTCAAGTTAGACAGATTTATCTGAAAATTGAGTTCCTGCAGCAGCTCGTCATTCTGAACAACTTTCCTCAATAAACTCTCTCGATATCTTTCAAAGCAAAGGTACTTAATTCTTAACAAGTTTCATTTAATCAGTTCTAAACCACCCTGTATATTAATTGATTCGGCTCATTTTCTCAACATCTTAGTTTGAGACCTAGCAGGAGCGGTTTTTAGAATATCACAGTCCAACTCGAAAATTTTTCGTCATTTACACCTTACCGGCACCCAAACCGTGGACACACTGTATGTAGGTGATTTGAATGTTGCCCGAAATCCGATAGTTATCTAAGCCACAATTCGATAAAAAAATCTAGGAAAGCACTGACGTGAAGTCAGTGTTTCTTCCTGATGAAAAGTTTTGGTGACTTTCTAATCATACCCTCTCGAAATTCTGCATGAACCTCCAAGCTGCCATTTTGCAATCAAGCGATGTATATCACTTCGATCTTATCTGTATTTTATAAAATATTGGTAAAATGAAATTCTGAATGGGAATATTTACCAAACCATGGGGCGGATTTCACCCATTCTACTCTACAAATATCGAGTTTCTTAGTTTTTTTTCGACAGTTATTATGTTTACGATCGACTTAGGAACTCGATATTTGTTAAATAGGTTGGGGTCTTAATTACCGAACTCGTCATATACCCATTCGAAATTTTATTTTCCCGATATTTCCAAAAATACAGATAAGATCGCATTGAAATCCAAAACTTGATTGAAAAATGACAGATTGAAGGTTCATACAGAATTTCGTGAAATAAAATGATCAGAAAATCGCAGAATATTGAATATTTACGAGACGAAAAAATTTTAATTTTTTCTTCAAACTGTTTTAATGACACTATCATCATGAAATTCCGCACAAAGTTTCTCATCAGAATCTTCAAACTACTTACGAATTTTAATCATAATTGAATCTAAATTTTTCGAGCTATTCCGCAAAAAAACACGATACCGAAGACAAAACCACGAAATTTGACATGTTGTTTCCCAATATCTCAAAAAAATAAGAACCACATCAAAATTTAATTTGACACACTGCTGTGAAATATGGATCTCAATGTATATGCAAAATGTTTTTCAACTATGATAAATAGTATTCGGAAAAAAATTACTTTCAAAAAAAATTTGTCTGAAATTTACTGACTGCTCAGTTTCAATCAAATTACTCTAGTACTTCCTGAGATATCAGGGAAATAACCTCAAAGTTTCAAATAGCCATTTCTCCGAAACAATTTGGCTAATTTTGCCCATCAAGGAACTCAACAGATGCATTTTAAATGCAACCTACTTTGAGAGTTTCGAGTTGAAAGAGTCCTTCGAAGGCCCGTAATCGTGCATACGAACTGCCGGCCGGACGGACCATTGGTCAGAATCAAGTTCGACACCGGATTCGTCATCAGTGAGTCAAATCTACTCGTTTGAGACCATTTCCGGGAAAAATTCGATGTTTACAGGCATTTAGACAGAATGATAGCTCGCTGTTTTCCAGAACATGCACGCAATAATAGCACTGACATGAATTTAAAAATTTCTGTGGGCTGTTTTATCTACTCGGTTAAGTTCACTAATGGAGCAAATCGGCAGAATGGTTCTGGAGTTATATTCATTTGAATTTTTGAGGATACTCTCTAAATACCTCAGTAACTAATTATGAACTTATTGGTAAACGCTTGTGTACAGATTTGAATCAAATTTCGTGACAATCGTGATTAAGAAAGAATCGAATTTTATTCGCCCACGAATTCAAACATTCGCGCAAGAGCTGCTGATTTCACGTTACTTCTTTTCTAGATTTTTTAGTGGTGCTATCGCGATGCATCTTCATGTTGGTCCATTACAGCCAGAGCTGGGCGTTATTTCAATTACTTGTTATTGAAATACGTATTTGAAATACAAATACGTATTTTGTATTCGTACTTCTTGAAAATGTATTTTGTAATTGGTATCTTGTATTTTGTATTTCGATACTATTGTCTTCGAAATACTTTCGAACAAATACATCTAGCGCTGAGCGCTCTACAGAAAATAGTCCCTGAATCTCCCTTCAGATGGCGCGACATTCATCTGCTCTATCTAGTTCTTTTGCTAGTAATCATATTTTCGGCAAATGGAAAGGAATAAAAGGTCCTGCGCAATGGTCATTTCATCATGGAGTTAGAGTTAGTCAACTTCTAAAAACGATAAGAGCAAAGAGCTTACCATCCTTGAACATTATCCTAATATAAAAATCTAGAAAAGCACTGACGTGAAGTCAGCAGCTTTTACGCGCTTGTTCACATTGCGAAATGGTGACTCGGGAATTTCAATGAAATAGGAAAATTTTAAAAATAAATTTTTCCATGGATAATTCTTCTTATTGACACTGTCCATATTCCAACCAAGTTTCATTTCGATCAGATGAATATTTTTCGAGTTATTGAAAAATCAAAATTTCAAATGGCTGTAGCGCAAAAACCATTCGGCACATTTAGACCATTAACGAACTCAACCGAGATATTCAGGATCTCAACCTAACCTGAAAATTTCAAGACTCTAGGTATTTTCTTTCGAAAGTTACAGCGCACACTTCCGGAAGGACAGAATCCATTTTGACCACGGATTCTTCATCAGTGAGTCCAACCTAGTCGTTTGCGACCAATTTTGGCTCAAAATTCGAAAAATACAGACATTGTGATGAAATGATAATGCGCTGTTCCCAGAACAAGCGCGTAAAAATGTGTTCATACAATATAAAACAAGTTTCTGCCCATCAGGACCTGTAGAAAGATTGTTTTCTTTAGCAAGTCATATTCATTCCCCAACAAGAGGCTGTTTGTCTGATACTACATTCAAAAATATTGTGTTTCTGAAAAGAAATTCTTTATTTAGTGATAAAATAGCGGAGCTTAATGTATTTTGTCATTTGTATTTCAAATACAAATAGCTAAAATACTGTATTTTGTATTTTATATTTCAAATACCCGACTTGAAAGTATTTTGTATGTTGTATTTCAAATACCTACGAGAAAGTATTTTGTAATTTGTATTTCAATTAAGCCAAGCATGTACTTTGCCCAGCCCTGATTACAGCTACTGATTCAATCGAATCGGTATTTTTCGAGTTATTGGGAAAAAAACAGATCGCCATAAATCCGGAACCGCTGGGCGGATTTTGCCCGTCAACGGACCCCACTGACATATTTCGTCTCAAATCGTTTCAAAATTGCAGAAAGTCGAAGTTTACAAAATCATTTTTTAATAAGAGTGGTCTTTAACTGTAGATGCAACTTAATTTTTTTAAGCTGATATTGTGCGTCGATAGAAAATCAATTAAATCTTCTCAGACAGAACGAGAACTTCAAAATTTATTTCTGCTACATGAACTCTAATCGCAGCCAATAATAAGGCTGTTCAGAAAATAAATAGCGTTGTTTGCATGAAAGATGCCTATACTTCCTTCCACAAAAAGATCTCTAAGTTAATACTGTAGTTTTCATGAACAAATTGTTGAATTTTCAGCCCCCTTTAGTGGCAAAATAATACCTTCACTATCCACAAGAAGTTTTTCCCCGAAGTGTATGAAAGAATATTCTCGCAAAATATCAGACTGTCACTCTGTAAATAACTACGTTTTAATACAAAATAACTTTTTTTCCACCGAATCATTAAACGACCATAATTTCACAAGTTATCGAGAAAAATATGAGGAAAATACGAAAAATCTGATGATTTTAAATAAAGTTTATTCTTGTTCGGGAAAATAATAGACTATTGTTTTAAATTTAGAAAGATAAACATGTTCTAAAACTTACGAATGCCTTTGGCTTCTATTCCGATAACACCACACAAAACAACATAAACGGCAATGGAAACTATGGTTTTCATTTTATGGATTCCACCTTCAACCTGCACAGAACACAATAGAAGAATGATCAGAAACCTTCGTGTTCTTCTTTATGTATTTATATCTGTCAACAGTGCGCGGGCAATTAACTTTTAATGGCAATCTGAATCGAAAACCGCCGAGATGATATTGACCCTCTATTTCGTTGGTGCATGAAGTTCAAGTATTGACGTAGATTTTCCGAGAAAAATTTTTTTTGCTTGGTGATGTGCTCGTACGATCGTAGGCAAAACAGGTTTGGTTTTGTCGTTGAAATGGACGAACCTTCCCCTCTTTGATACATTTTTCCATGTTTCTCATAGGTAGCTTCCGTGAGGAACCATACAGGGTGAGTCTTGAAGTTCTACATTTTACTTCAAATTATTTCGAGTACAAGTTTAACGTGCGTATTCTGAGAAACATATGTGATTTTTAATAATTGTATTTCAGATATTGGGAGTGAAAACCCAAAAAGACCTACAAAAGATAGTCATATTGCCAAATGTAAATATTCTAGTTTTTGGCCGAAAATTTTCCTAAACGGCAAAGTTGGAATGACTGATGAAGTCTAATGTGAAATTCAATTCTGTCCAGCGATCTGTCAGTAACTCATCTCACTCAATGACCTGAAGTCTCAAAATTTTCCGGATAGTCTGAATCGAACCTATTTAAAGTTATTGTGTTTACAATCGTCCACTCTGCCGATCAATACCACAATAACTTCCGAAAGAAAAACTTTAAAACTCGATAATTGAAGGATGAGTTTGGACCCAAATTAAAAACTCCGAAATCTTGAATGGATAAAATCCATCCAATGATTCTGCTGATGTATCCATTCAAAATAACATTTTCCCAAAATTTTCGAAAAATACAGATTGGATCGAATTGAAGTCCAATTCTTGATTGGAGAATGGCAACTCGGAAATTCATGTAGAATTTTGTGAGGATAATATGAGTAGACGATCACAGAATATAGAATATTTGAAAAAATTAGAATTATTTTCAAATTGTTCTAATGGCACGATCATTGCGAAATTCTGCACAAATTCGTGTACCAGCATTTTCGAACTAGTTATTCAGTTTTATTATGATACGATCAGTTTTTCTTGAGTTATTCCGAAAAAAACGCTGCAAATTTCACACAAGGGCTTATTATTTTCTCAGTTAAATAACCCAATACCATTGATAAATTAAATAAAACTTATAAATAATTCATAACTCATTGATTTTTCACACCAAAATTGGCAGTGTTTTTCTTTATAACTCGGGGACCAATCCGGGTGAAAATTTTCAGGTTGAGTTATGCAACATTAATCAACGTTGAGAGTTTCATGAAAATTCGGTTGTAAGTTTTCAAGAAATAATTTTTTTTTACTTCCACCCCCAGTTTTGTGCCCTTAGCACCGATCCTGCTGAAAAGCTTGGAGGATCAATCTCGAGTGACACACGTTTTTTCTACCAAGTTTCACGGATTTCGGTTGGGAATTTCCAGAGAAAAGCCCCGGACAACGGACGGCTGACGGACGGACTTTTTTTTATTAGTTCATTCGAATCTACATACTTCAAAATGTAAACTATGAAATTTTCAATTGGGTAATTTTTTTTTGTCGATCGCTAAGGTTCATTATTTTATTTTATCAGACTATTACGAAATTAGGCATATTTTTTCCTATACCTCCGAAAATTTTAATCATATCGAACTCAAATTTGGTAAACTGTTGCGAAAAATGCAGTTCAAGGTATGTGCATATTTTTCAATTTAATAAATTTTTTTTTCAAACTACAGGCATCTGGACATAACTATGGCACATCGTTCTCCAGAACACGCTCACAAAGATATCTATTATGTGGCCAAATCCACTTCCACGTTTAATTATATCTTATAGGATTATATTACTGCTTTACTCATTCGGTATTACGATGTTCTCAGCTTTTTGAAACCACAGCGACTACAATCAGACAATGACTAAGGTTTTTCTGTGCCATGGTATTGCTTCTCTTTGGAAGTTCCAATATTTAACGACACTACTCGGAAATTTTTGGAGATTAATACTTTTTATGTATGTAGTTAGCACTCTAATTGCAGAAGTGATTATGAGTGTCTGGTAGAAAATAAATAATTATTCAGTTTCTAGGAAGAATAAAACGAACTGAAGCAAGTCGAAGAACTGTTCAGTTTCTCCCATTTCAGCACCTGTACCTACATTTTCTGCAATGTGACGAAGTTAGGTAAAAAATATTTAAATTTGAGTCATCTTATTGAATTCGTCATAATAGTTGTTTTGCTTATTATCGATATAACGAATTTCTGACTACAAAAATTGATGCCAAAATGGAAACAATTCTAGAAATATTCTTTACTCCCCAATAGGAATATTTGGCGATATTCTTTCCACATGGTTTTCCGGAAATTCTGCATGAACCTTTAATCTAACATTTCTCAATCAAATACTAATATATTTAAATTCTATCCTCACGACTGATCGTTAACACAATAACTTCCGAGAGAGACAACTGAAAAAGTTATAAGTAGAGAAGGTTTGGACCTTAAATTGGAAGGCGGAGTTCGAGAATGGGGAAAATCCACCCTGTCATTCCGCAGATATACCCATTCATAATTTTATTTTTCCAATATTTCCAAAAACACAGATTGGATCGAAATGACAAATTGCAGGTTCATACAGAATTCCTTCAGGATAATATCATTAGAAGATCACAGGGAACATTGGAAAAAAAATTTGAATTTTGTTTTAATGTTCTGATGACATTACCATCTCGAAAGTTTGCTCAGACTTGAGTATCAGCATTCTGAAGCTAGTATTTTTTGATTTATTTCAGAAATATCAAAGATACCGAGGAAATATCCACGAAATTCTACTTTTTTTGCCAATATCACTGGAAGTTGTCAATCGATAGTAATTAAATTTGGTACACCGTTCTTGTGTACAGGGTGGGCAAAATTCTTTGTCTACTGAAGGGATCTCGAGAACTATAGCAGCTAGAAGAAAACTGATAACACATTCTCGAGCTCTTTTTTCCTGACTAATCTGAATCTGAAAACAGATCCAGCGTATCGTTCATAGAACTTGAGTTATGAGCGAAAATTGAGAAATTGTCATTTTCAATAATGCTGAATAACTCGCTTGTTTGATCTCGTATTGGAAATCTGTTGATACATTCTACAGGCACTTTTTTAGGAGTAATTCAAATATAATATGACTGAAATTTTTAATCCATCCATTTTCGAGAAATGAGAAGGATTTGGGATTTTTTGAATGTAAACTATAGTCGAAAGATCTCTTATCTTGCTACAAAATTTTTGCTGATTTAAAAAATCACATGTAACTGTTCACATGAATATTATTTAAGAAAATATTCAATACTTTTTTCTTGCTTTTCTATTCACTGTTGAATTAGGAGTAGGCTGACGTTACCATAGCGACGATTCAATATGCATTAACTTTGTGTGAACTTGTGCCTCTATGATTGGAATCAGCGATTGCTGAATAAATATTTCTATGGTTAATTTGTCATAGTTCTTATAAGATCAGCAATATTTCGGGTCATTAGGGATAATAAACAGATTTTCTACTGCTAATGTTGAGAACTATGACAAATTAACCATAGAAATATTTATTCAGCTATCGCTAATTCTAATCATAGAGGCGCAAGTTCACACAAAGATAATGCATATTCAATCGTCGCTATGGCAACGTCAGCCTAGTCATATTTCAACAGGGAAAAGAAAAGCAAGAAAAAAGTTGTGACAATTTTCTCATGTAATATTCATGTAAATAGCGACATATGATACATTTTTGAAATCAGCAAAAATTTTGTAGCAGGATAAAAGATCTTCCGACTATAGTTACATTTGAAAAATCCAAAATCTTTCTCATTTCTCGAAAATGGCTGGATTAAAAAATTGAGTCATATTATATTTTGAATTACTCCTAAAAAAGTGCCTGTAGAATGTAACAACATATTTCGAATACGAGTTCAAACAAGCGAGTTATTCAGCATTATTTAAAATGACAATTTCTCAGTTTTCGCTCATAACTCAAGTTCTATGAACGATAAGCTGGATCTGTTTTCAGATTCAGATTAGTCAGTAAAAAAGTGCTCGAGAATGTGTTATCAGTTTTCTTCTAGCTGCTATAGTTCTCGAGATCCCTTCAGTAGACAACGAATTTTGCCCACCCTGTATACAGTTTCGGTAAGTGCTTTTTTTTTACATCCAATAAATAGTTTTTTTGGGAATTCAGGAAATAAATTTTATTTTGAATTCATCAATTTCAAGATCCCAACAAAGGTTGCGAATTATTATCCTTCAACAAACCAACAATCTGATAGCTCCGGTAGTTTCTGAAATTTCGAGGTAAAACCTAGAAATTCCAAATGACCATTACTCCAAAACCGTTTGGCCGATTTGGCTCATTAACAAACTCAACTGTCGCATTTCGAAATGCAACCTTCTCTCAAAGTGGATAGGATTCTCCATACTCTCGTAATAGCAGAATCGATTTTAACACCGATTCGTTATCAGTGAGTCCAACCCAATAGTTCGAGAATATTTTCGGCTCAAAATCAAAGATATTCGGACTGAACGATAGCAGGCTGTTCCCCATGCGCGCAAAAATATCGGAATCATAATTTCTTAAATTCTCCAGACGTTGAAGTAGGAAAATAACAACATTTTAAAATGTTTATTTTCCTATTCTTTACCAAGAGTCGGAACTGAAAGCGACCTCCAATTGTTGAGTTTTGTAATTGTTCAAACAATTGTAATTACTTCAGCCTATACTTATCACGATGAGATGTGTTGTTAACAATTAGGAAATTATGAAATTCCTTGATTTTTAATTACATCACAAGAATGATACCCATCTTCGAAATTCCTATAGAAAGCTGAAGTTTTCCAACTACATAACCGTGAGTCACCGCATAATTTTGAAAATATAAAAAATTGCAATTCTATTTAATTAACATCTCATATTATCATCATCACATTAAAGACAGGGAACGATAAATAGATGGAACTATACTTTTCTGTCTAGAATAGCTCGATTTTACGTCACTTATGGGACATGCTAAGCCACAGATAAACCTTGACCATCGATTCATTAGATCTTATTTTTTTGTTTATTTTCCATAATGAGTAACTGTTCGCATCATCGAATTCATCAGTCAATTAATTTCATGAATTTTGGCTCCGTATCAGATCTAGTTGTTTCGACTTGCTCCTATCAAGGCAACTCCATTTAGTACCGATCTATGTGCTCAGACCACAAAATAATCTCAAGTTTTTGCGCGCATGTTCTAGGGGAACAGCGTGCTATCGTTTTGTCCAAATGTCTGTAATTTTGGATGATTGAGCCGAAAATGGTCTCAATCGACTAGGTTGGACTCACTGATGACGAATCCGGTGTCAAAATTGATTCTGTCCGGCCGGCCGGCCGGCCGGCCGTCCGTAGACACGATAACTGTCGACAGAAGCAAGCTAGCTACTTGAAACTTTCAGGATAGGTTGCGCATCAGAATGCCGCGGTTAAGTTCGTTAATGGGCCCAATCGGTCGAATAGTTTCGGAGTTATAGGCACTTGAAGTTTTGAAGTTATTTATTTTTCATTTCAGAAACTACTCAAGCGATTGGATTCAAACTTGGCAGTTTGGTGGAATATAACGACGCGCAACTTTAGGTCAAATTTCGTCAAGATCATATTGTCAGTAAATTAAAAAAAAAATATTTTTCGAAATTTTTTTACAAAAAAATTTTTTTTTCGGAAACCATTAATCATATCCAAAAAAGATTATACTCACACTTTGACCTTCTAATTTCGCAGCAGTGTACTAAATTTCAGTTCGATACGATCATAAGTTTTGCAGATATCGGGAAAAAATATGTCAAATTTCGAGGTTTTCTTCTCGATATCGTTGATTTTTTTCGGTATTACTCGAGAAATACTGATTCAGTCCTGATTAAACTTCACAGCTAGTTTTGAAATGCTGAAAGACAACTTTATGCAAAATTTCGTGATAATCGTGTTATTAGAACAATTTGAAAAAAAAATTTCTATGATTTTCTCATCATATCATCCTCATTAAATTCTGTATGAAACTTCGAACTGTTATTTTCGATGAAGTACTGGATTCCAATTCGATCGATCTGTATTTTTGGAAATATTGGAAAAATAAAATTTTGATTGGGTATATCTACGGAATCATTGGGTGGATTTTACCCATTCACGAATTCGGCCTTCGTAATTAAGGTCCAAACCTTCTCTACAAATATCGAGTTTCTAAGTTGTTTCTTTCGGAAGTTATTGTGTTTACGCAGTCGGCCGTCAGGCTGACCGTAAACACAATAACTTCCGGAAGAAACGACTTAGAAACTCGATATTTGTAGAGTAGGTTTGGGGCTTAATTACGAAGGTCGAATTCGTGAATGGGTAAAATCCGCCCAATGATTCCGTAGATATACCCATTCAAAATTTTATTTTTACAATATGTCCAAAAATACAGATATGATCGAATTGAAATCCAGTAATTTATCAGAAAAAAATTTCAAAAAGCACTGCCGTGAAGGCAGCAGCTTTTGCGCGCACGTTCAAATTCGTTGCTGAAGCGGTCATCTACATTGAACATGCGCGCAAAAGTTGCTGCCTTCACGGCAGTGCTTTTTGGACTCTTTTTATTCTATTTTCTCATCCAAGATTCGGAAACGAAGTTTCAAACTAATCATCGAGTTTCATCATGATAGAATCGGTATTTCATTATTCCGGAAAAAACAAAAATACCGAGGAAAAAACACGGAGGTTGACATATTTTTCCCAATATTTTCAATAATCATAATCGTTTCAAACTGAAATTTGATCCAATGCTGTAAAAAACGACGCTGTCTGACAACACAGAATCGATTTTGATACCCGATTCGTCATTTTCGGCTCAAAATTCGAAAATAACAGACATTCAGACGAAACGATGGCCAGCTGTTCCCTAGAACGTGTGATACGTTTTTCGTGTTGAATATGAATTAGAAAATAACAGACATTCAGACGAAACGATGGCCAGCTGTTCCCTAGAACGTGTGATACGTTTTTCGTGTTGAATATGACCATTGATTTTCTGTATATCTATATTTTTTACGCGATTGTTCAATTTTGAGCCGAAAATGATTTGAAAATATTGGTTTGAAAACCCTGAAGTAGAGTCCGTGATAGAATTCAATTCTGTCCGTCTGTCCGTCCTTCCGTACTTTCGAAGGTAAAGACCTAGTGACTCAAAATTGTCCGATTAGGTTTGGAGTCTTAATACCTAGGTTAAATTTGTTTATGGGTGAAATTGGTCGAGTAGTTTCGGAGTTAGACCCATTCGTAATTTTGAGGTTAAGTCCTCGATATCTCATGAAGTACTGAATCGATCAGATTGAAACTTTAAGGACAGTTTTTAAACACCAACGCACAACTCATGGAAAAAGTTCGTGTGGATCCAGTTGTTCGAAAAATCAAATATATATATATTCGGAAATTTTTCAAACTTTTTTGAAAAATTTTTTTTTCTACGAAAATCTTAGTTAGATTTCAACGAAATTTGGCACAATCTTTAGAGTCAGTATTTAACAACAATGTTCCATATTCAAATTCGATCCGATATTTACTTTCGGATCCATGAGGAAAAAAACATGCCAAATTTCGTTGATATTTGAAATTTTAACGTTATTTCCGCAATATCTCAAGAAGTACGAATGCAATCAGATTGAAACTTCGTAAAGATTACCATCGCGTATCTAGGTTCGAAATTTCAGTTTTTGGATAAAAAGAAGAATTAATTCTTTTTGATGGAGGGAATGTAGATTGACATGCACCTCAATCAGACTGCAAAGCTCCGTAATGAAAAAAACATATTTATTTTTTCACTGAAACTGTTTTGCTGCCATTTTGACACTATTTTATATATTCTTGTGGGTTTTCATTCATAAATTTTCTTCCGAAATATGGAAATAAAATTTTTCGGGTGAGCGCAAGCTTGCTCTTAAAAATGGGAAAAATGATTCAATTGTATTTTCTGCAAATTTTGAGTAGAGAAAAAACATTTTCAAAAAATCCGTTTGAATAAAGAATTTAGTGTCATTTTTATTTATGCCCTTCCATCGGACCTAAACAATTCAACTTCCAATAAAAAATACCTTTCAAGTTGATTTGGAAATAATGTGCGACGAATGATTTCGTTAACGGACATAATCTACCCAATGATTTCGTTGTTTGACCATCTGAGATTCTGCTGTTTCAATCAGAAGATGAGAGGATCTCTGAAAATGTGTTGTTGGCTTTCTGCGAAAATCGTGAAAAGTGGGAACTTCTCCATAATGGGACATTTATCGATAAGTTGAAATACTTCCACTTTTCTAAAACTGTACATGAGTCATGGTGAATACTGAAACAATTAGAGGGTAAGAATGTGATTCGCTCCTATTTTTCAGCCCCACTTCTTTCCGAGTACTGCCTATTTTGGAAAAGTCCCGTTTCCGTTACTGTACTCAATTATGATTTCAAATTGCCTGTGTGAAAGTTCGAAATTGTAAACCTTTAAACTGACTTTCAATTTTTGATCGATTCGACTTTCTGTTTGTAGATTAGGTTTCAGACCACACAGAGAAAAATGTTCTCTTAAATCAATTTGTAACCGCATTCGTTCAAGAGAATGGTATTCTTGAATAGGTCCAACCAAATATTAGTTTGATTTTTCGTTGAAATAATCTTGACCCATGTGAACAATGATACTCTTGATTCAAGCGGAATCACATTTGGTCCAAATGGGAAATTGAACAACAATTACTGGATATGTTTGTTATATATGTTTCATATTTTCATTCGGAAATACTATGGCTTTGATACGAATGAAAGGTTTCTCATTGTTGTATTTGAAATATTCCTCTGGAAGATTTCAATTTCTTTCACCAAGAGAATATAATATGTTCGCTGCAATAAGCTGCTTTCAAATACTAAAAATAAACTGCTACACAAGAGTTAGGGATATCGTATTCAATCGTTTTTAAAAGTATGTAATCTTCGAGAAAATCGCTGTAAAATCATTTAAAACTCAATAACAACTTGAATCGATCCAATACAAATCAGTATGAGACATTTCGTCGATCTGGTCGCCTTTTTTCTGTTTGTTTCTTTGCAAATCCTTCATGAATGATCTTATTTTGAAATGAAGTCAGTTTATCAATGGCTTCGATTTGAAACGAGTTTTCTTAAAATGCCAAGACGTAAATTAACAAACGCTGAGGCTAATAGGGCTATCGAAATGCTACAGGGTGGCCTAACTCAGGTTGTCGTAGCGGAAAGGCTCGAAGTTAGCCAAAGTGTGAAATCTCGACTTTGGAATAGGTTCAGGGAGACAGGTTCCGTGTTGGAAAGACCAAGGCTTGGTGGGCGACGAAAAACAACACCTGCTCAGGATCATTTCATCACCGTTTCGGCGAGAAGAAACCCTACATCTACGTGTAGAATGCTACGGAATATTCTTCCAAATGCAGATGGGGCCCAAGTCCAAGTTTCCATCGAAACCATCAGACGACGTTTGAGAGAGGTGAATCTAGGTTCTAGACGTCCATTAAGAGGAGTTCCATTAACACGTGACCATAAGCGTCAAAGACTGGAATGGGCAAGGCAACATATCAATTGGAACGATAAATGTCGTAGTGTCCTTTTCACTGATGAATCCAGATATGGACGATTTTCAGATTATCGAAGAATAAGGGTATGGATAATCCCACGCATACCCCGTAATCGTCGCTATGTCCAAGAAGTCCATCCATTCCGAGGGGGTAGTGTTATGGCATGGGCCGGGATATGTTTCAACGGGCGCACAGATCTACACATTTGTCCTGGCAATATGACCGCCTTACACTATAGGGAGCATGTCATTGACAATGTTGTGCCAAATTTTCACGCTGCTATTGGTGAAACTTTTCAATTTCTAGACGGTAACGCTAGACCGCACCGTGCAGCCATAGTTGAGAATGCGCGCGAGGTGCTTGGTATTCCACATTTACCAATACCTCCGCACTCACCAGATTTGAATTGCATGGAACATGCATGGGATATGCTCCAAAGAAGATTAGATAATCATCAACCTACCCCAGAATCCTTAAATGATCTGAGAGAGCTTCTGCCCCGTTTATGGAACCAAATTCCTCAAGAAATGTTCAACAACCTCGTGTGTAGTATGCAAAGAAGATGTCAAGCTGTTATTGATGCCCGTGCAGGCCATACATTGTATTGATAGTCTTAAAATGCTTGAATTCTCTGGAAATAAAATTTCGTTATTTTACTCGATTTTTCTTAACCACCCTGTATACACTGCAGAACTACAGGCTAAAATTAATTAGCAACTTGAAATCATATTAATATGAATTTTCATCACAAAAATCTTATTTTAACTATATTTTTTTGGAATTTAAGTCTATATCCCTAACTCATGTGGAGCAGTATATATGTTATCTTAAGAAGTCATTCATAATCAATCAAAAATAGGTGCAAATGGAGGATCACCTTCTTACAAGATAGTTTTTTGGGAACAAGGTTTCGAATATCAAAGAGCAGAAGTCTTTTGAAACAATTTGCTTGGTTACTATGTTTACTCTCGACTACCAATCTGAAATAAAATTGTGTAGTCTGAAGTTCACGAATGTAGGTATACATGTGACCATGTTTGTGCATAACACACATGCATATAGGCATGTACCCACATATTTCAATTCAAACTTTGGTCTCGAGTAATCAAACTTATTCTTGAAGCCAACCTGTTCTTCTTGACTTTTGAAACTCTGTTCCCGAAAAACTTCCATGATGTTGGTAAGTATTTCTCCATTTACACCAAATTCATAATGCACCATCAAGAACACAAACGCACTTGTTCACTATTCACAATGGCGTTGTTTCCTATCTGAATATCCGATTCTACATTCCATACGCGTCTTCAGCGCTAATACCTCTTATTGGTCGAGTGGGTCACGTGTACGTGCTTTCGACATCAGAACACATTAAATAAGAAATGATATTCTTGATCCAAGAGAACTATGATTAGAGGAAATTGTTTTTTAAAGTAAAGAGAACGTATGTTTTGGTTCAACTAAATTCGATTCAAGTAAACATGGTATCTATACTCAAAAGTTTTCATAAATAAATTAATTGATTTTATTTTCAAAATAATCATACAAAATTAAAATTTCACTAACCTAATAATACATATCATTTCGAAGAAGTCTTTGGACACTTATCACTTTGGAAAAAGTTCATCTAGGGAGAATCTGGAAAAAACTCTTCCTATCAAATTAAATACAAATTCTTTTATAACCTTATTCAAAACGGGACCAAGTTCTTCGATGATGCTCTCTATATTTTCATTTATGATTTTGTTCGTCTGAATGTTCAGTTCCTCGTTTTTCCCAAACAGGTTGTCGAATTTCATCACAGGATGTCCTAAATCCAATTTGAGTTCATGTTTGTCAAAGTTGATGTACTCCTTATTATGTTTGGTATATCTGGTACCACTCAGGCTGATTTCGGCCAGAACATTAGCTAGAGAAGAGGATCCCATTAATGTCATTGAATTTCTC
This sequence comes from Myrrha octodecimguttata, assembly GCA_958510865.1. Taxonomy (NCBI): domain Eukaryota; kingdom Metazoa; phylum Arthropoda; class Insecta; order Coleoptera; family Coccinellidae; genus Myrrha; species Myrrha octodecimguttata. The sequence goes on from OY294057.1 coordinate 72,610,740, forward strand.
TTTTAGGATAAAATCAAATATTCAGGTCTATTATACAGTGCGCGTCAAAATTATGGAACACATTAATTTTCTCAGAAGAAAAACATTTGGCAACAAAATCCTGAAACATATCAATTTATGTTTCACTTTTACCAAATTTTTATGCATTTTTGAAGGATTTTTGTTGCATCCTGTGCCATCCCCAACAACCCTCTAAATTTTTGACTAGGGAAAGTGGGTCATGTGGTACTGTTTTGCAAGGTCTTTGTATCTTATTTAAATGCGTGCAGAAATTTTCTCCGTTGAAGGGTTCGTAAGGGTTGAAAGTTGTGCATGAACAAAACTGTAATGGTCGACTTTCATTCGGTGACAAATTTCATTAGGTACCATCATCTCAAAGTAAATGAGCCATGACAAAGTGCACATACTGAAAACCTCTTTGAACTAACTAATTTTTAAGAAAAAAATATTTTTCTTGAAAATTTCTGCACGCCTGTAAAGAAGATACAGAGACCTTGCCAAAAAAGTACAACATGACCTACTTTCCCTATTCAAAAAATTTAGAGGGTTGATGGGGATGGCACAAGGTGCAACAAAAATGCATATAAATTTGGCAAAAGTGAAACAAGAATTGACCTGTTGCAGGATTTTGTTGCCAAATATTTTTCTTCTGAGAAAATGAATTTGTTCTATAATTTTGACGCGCACTGTATGTTTGCAAATAGCAACATTGCTAGGAAAAAAGATATTGCTTCTAACAGAATTAGAAATATTGGTATTCCGATCATCAATTCTGAGCAAAATAATCTGTCAATTTAACAAGAATCTTGCTATCGATACTGCTATCTTAGCAAACTCAAAATCGTACTTGCTTAGTTCGATAACAAGATAAATTAGGAAGAGAACCATTTGTTCCCATTTCTTCCAAGAATTCGGAAATATTGAAAATAGGAACTATTTGCTAATGGCCAAAATAAAATCAACACGATCAACAATTATTTCACAGGAATTTCAATTAAAATAACTTCAAAGTCTCATTATCAAGGTTAATTTGCCATAAGAAAAATATCTGTGATCGTGTTTCAATGAGTTCGAACGTATCTGCCTTCGATGGCCGATTACTCAAAAAAATGGCCAAAAAGTACTATTTTTTTCTTATGATTTTGGTAGTTCTGTAGAATGTTCGAGTGAATCCTACTGGAAATTAAAGTTCTAAGTTTCAAGCCTTTTTTGAGCAGCTTTGAGTGATTTCAGGTAGCTGAGTTCTTTTCTATTTAGACAACATTCAGGGAGATTATGTTACAGAAAAAAATTCTGCAAAATCCCTACTACATAAAAACAGATGAATTTTTGAAACGTCGCAGGCATAATAAATCGAAGAAATGAAAAAAAATGATAACTAGAGAGAGAGAGAGAGAGAGAGAGAGAGATTTATTGGTGTCTTACAATATAATATCGTTTACACAAGTCAAAATAAATTAACAATAATATGTGGGCTATATAGTGTATAAATAAAATTTTGAGGTGTAACATCATATAAAGCGAACAAAGTATACAAAACACAGATCTAGGCTATTCAACGCGAAATGTCCCCGAATTACAGTTAACTCAAAGTAAAATTTGAGTCATCTACTGTCACAGAGTAGAACGCGTCAATTGAATAAAATGTCTCGTTTCTTAAAAACTACAAAAAATCGCGTAACATACATGGGGTATTTTTGGATGAGAAACCAAAAAAAAATTATTGATGTCACTACTTGGACCACCCTGTATAGCAGCCGAGGTGGATATACAACCTGTAAGGTTTGTTTTGGTTCCGACTTCAGAACTGTTCTGGAACGGTTCCGCATGCGCGATTGCGATTTTGTGTTTTAGTTCATTTCAGAACCGGTTCAGGAGTTTATTAATCCTGTTTTGGTTATTTTCAGAATTCCGAACTGTTCTAGAACTATCGAAGGAGTTCGGGCGTGAGAGTCCGAACTGTTTCAGAATTGGGTAGTTCGCACAAGCGTAGAGTGGCTGTCAACGATACAAATGGTTAACCTGACTTTTTCGACGTCGTGTTGATTTGGTTTCTGATTGTTTCATTTTTTGAGGAAACGGTTAAATGTTAAAATTAAACTTTTGTTATTGAGGATAATTCCTTCGCTACGACCTACCAGGATAATCTAATGGATTTTATTTCTATTGTTCACACCTGGGATGTATACTTCTTAAATAAATCTATGAAAACAAGAGTCCTCTTCCTCTTTTGAATAATAATGATTCGAATTAATTTTTCTCCAAAAAGCACACATCTGAAATGCGTTCGTCATTGAATTCATTATTATATAAACCAATAATTTGTTTGTTCCTTTCGGAATATAATTGAAGTAATGAATAAAATTTAAAAAAAAAATTAAGTGAACGCAAGTATTCCCAAAAATATTTTTATATTACATGGTGAGACAAGGACTTTCTCATATTTTTAATTAAACCACACACAATATATAAGACATGATTTACATTCGTCTTTTCTGCCAACTCAAACGTAATTTTTTTTTCCTCTAAGATCCCGATGAGAACCCGAACTTAATTCGTGTTTTGGTTTCATCGCTTTTAGAACTGTTCTGGGATAGTTCAGAATCGGGCTTCCACAGCGCATCGATTCTGCGCAGTTCTAGAACTGTTCTAGGACAGTTCTGAATTTCGGAACCAAAACAAACCCAATATATTCGCACCATGATAACAGCCCCCCCCCCCCCGTATATAGCTTTGAGGCAAAGGGTGTAGAGGGGACTGAAAAGGGTATTTACAGATTCTCTGGTATTTTTCAGGACCTGGTAATAAGTAGATTCTAAAACAAATCGTTAACCTATAAGCGTTCCGTATTTGAAAACTCAATGAAAAATTTTGATAATCGGCAAAGCAGTTTGTGAGATTAGCTTCCCCAAAACATCAACTAAATTCACTTTTCATAAATAGGAAAAATTGCTGAAATGCTTATTCGAATATTCAAAATAAGTACTTACTGAAATTGCCATCAGCTGGTCCACTTCCATCCAACTGTAGAATCAGCAATTTCCCAGAAACCTTATATATCGACTTGATCCTCAACCTGGGAAAGCCAAGTACCATGTCAACGCGGTTACTCTTCAAATTGACATTCACACCTTTTAAAACGAACTCTTCTGCATAATAGATCTCGATATTTTTGAAGGAACACTTGAAATTATCACCAGCTTCCAGAGAGGCTTCGGGTAAAAATAAAGGATTCATTGGTGGGAGTTGAAATTCTGGTACACCACCAACCAAATGCGGTTTTATTTGATCAATAGCTTTAGCCACACATTCGTTCAGGTGTGGATCTCTCCGATTGCAATAAGTGATGTATTTAGCTGAAATATAAAAGAGACTATTCATTGAGCAGAATAACTTAGGAACTTGAAATTTTCAGAGAATAATTCAAGGATGAATGAGCATAATATACCTAATTATCATGGAAATATACAGAACTAAAGATGAGTCTAGCTTATTTTGACCATTCCTTAATCAAATTGAACCCTTTTTTCCTATGCCATTTTCGCATCCTCGACTCAGGTAAAAAGTTATAAGCGTTTAAATATTTCTCAATGTGCTAGTAAAGGGTGTTTTGTTTCAGAGGTATAGAACTTTGAGTTGGCAACACTATTTTCACTGACGGCCATTTTGTCAGCTGTCAAGAGATTTGTGTTAAGTTTGGTCTGGCATTTCAACATGATTAGACTGGCTCCAGAAAAACACTTCCAAATTGTGCAAATTTATTTTGAAAATAATGGTTCTGTTCGAAATACGTATCGCGCTCTGCGTCCATTTTACAGCCAACATAATCGTCCATCAGAGCAATTAATTCGATTAACTATGGACCGTTTTCACACCACGTTTTCTCTAACTGATAATACGCATCCACAGAGACGTCGTACAGTGAGAACAGAAGAAGCCATTGCTGCTGTAGAGCGTAGCGTAGAGGAAGACCCGAATCAGTCTATCCGTCATCGTGCACTGGAATTGGATATGTGTCCTACCACTTTTGGACGATTTTGTGGAGAGATCTTGGTTTGCATGCTTACAAAATCCAACTCGTGCAAGCATTGAAGCCACACGATCACCTAACAAGGCGTAGATCCCGATTTTCGTAAGAGAATTTTGTTAAGCGATGAAGCTCACTTTTGGTTGGATCGCTACGTCAATAAACAAAACTGCCGTATTTGGAGTGAAGATAATCCTCAAGTGTATGTTGAGACACCGATACATCCAGAAAAACTGACTGTTTGGTGTGCTTTATGGGCTGGTGGAATCATTGCTCCGTACTTCTTCAAAGTCGATGCTGGCCAGAACGTTACAGTCAATGGTGACCGCTATAGAGCCATGATAACTGACTTTTTCGTTCCTCAATTGAACAACTATGATGTGCAGCAGCTGTGGTTTCAACAAGACGGCGCAACATGTTACACAGCTCGTGCCACAATTGATTTACTGAAGGAAACGTTTGATAACCGCATAATTTCACGTTCCAGGCCCGTGAATTGGCCGCCAAGATCGTGCGATTTAACACCGTTACATAGAATAATAAAATCTTGTTAAAAATACGTTCTGATATTGCAGAATAACCAATAAATTGCTTGAAATTCAGAGAGACATGATTAAGAAAACTCAACTCAATCCTATGAGTTGGTGCTTTTTGCGGTATTTTTGTTACGAAAGTATTTCACTTCACTTGATCATTGAACCACTGATCTTCCTCTTGAAATTCATGCAATTTCTAATAGTTTCCACTACAAGATCAAATATAATTTCATTCTCATCTTGGAAATTCCACAAATGTCCTAATTTCTTGGCCATATTATAAACATTTTAAATGTTGTTTACAAATCGACTTAGTACGAATACTATTCTATGGAATTTAAATAATCATTCTGTTGAAAAATATCTCAAACGTCTATACAAAATTTTGTTAAGAGCCTTTTATCATGAGTATCGAAAAATATTTCTATTGAGATATAATTCACATGTTTATAATTCAACATTTTTGCATAGTAATAATTTCCTGTCATGAAATAATCTGCAAAAGAATTTAATGAATGGTCAATCATAATCAATATTGATGATTTATTTTGTGCAAAAATATGAATAATTCATCAGAAATATTTACCAAAATTAGGAATTCTTGAATGAATGATAATGATTTAAAAGAAATTATTCTTCATAACTTACTGGTCAGGCGATTTCATATATATTACTGTTTATGAGTTCAACCGTCATCAGGAAATGAGCATGATAGAATTTGAACGAAGTGGTTGCTCCCAGAAACGAGTGAATAATTAAAAAATAATGTTAGAATGTGCTAAAAACAAAGAATAACTATAGAATTGCCCTTCGCATTAAATTTGACAAAAAAAATTAAAACAAATTTGGATTCAATCAGATTTGAACCATGTGCAAGATTGAGTAGATAAAATAAATTACAGCTTTAAAATATCAGATCCACCTGTGAATAAATTATTTATGGGAATAAAACCTAATTCATTAAATTTTAAGTTCCACGAAAAGTATCGATAATTTTCACACCTCCATAATTTTGTCGAGGTTGATTCAAATTTGAATCGAAATCACCGATTTGTGAGTACGATTAATTAAATCTGACAAAACTTACGTAATTTCTTCAGCAGAACAAATCCAAATACTTGGAAACAGATAACAACAACTAACATGAACTTCATAATGATGCTGATGGATAACACTTAATGCTTATCTCCAATCCCAGTATTCATTGCATAAGTGGTACATATCTAGACCTTGTCCACACTTTTATAAGCTTTCAAGGTGAAAATCTGCCACCATGTTATGTGTCTGTAATTCACTTTTCCAACAAAGTCATGTCTTCGGAATCACCAGTCTAAATGCATAAATTGACCTTGAAATACGAGATCAGATGCATTTAAGAGCATTATTCAAACAATCAGATTACTTTTTCCACGCAGTTGATAATTTTTGCAATAATCATCTATCGAAAAAATGTGTAGAGTCGAACGAGACATGGAAAACCCACTAGTCTATGCGGGTAACGCATAGATCATTATTTTCTGTATAAATATTGGTTTCAATAAAACAGAATAACTTTCAATCGTAGAAAATTCAAATTTTTTGCTTGGGAAATATTCAAGTGTTTGCGAGGTTTTAATACAGGGTGTATCTGAATGGAAACGAAAAAATTCAAGGTGTGATTCTATGACGAAAATTAATAAAATATTATAAAACCCCCAGGAACGTTACAGCCCTCCGAAGATTAACAAAAAAAAAATGTTCTCTTTTTTATATTCCTTGTATATCAAGCTAAAGACACGAGACTTGATAAATATATTTGTCAATATGACTACACATTTTGGAATTCGTCAACCCTAAAGTATGCTTAAAAGGGGTTGAAATATTCAACCTGTAAGATACTCTCTCTTACAACTTTTTTTGAATTAAAATTTTCCTTTTAAAAAAACATGGCTTCAAAGCCCAATTCATTCACTAACTTTCTTTCTACCCAAGTTTTTTGGAAACTCAAGCATTTACGAGAAAAAATATTCATGATCTGCGAAACCGCATTATAGGAGGGTGTGAAACGATAAGAACGATAAGGAAATCAGAAGGTATATTTCATCGTACATGCATTTCAATGAAGAGAAGAGTAAATGCTTGTATTGAAACTGAAGGTGGTCATTTTCAACATTTATCATAATTGTATTGTCGATATTCGACAGTTTTCTGTTCATTATTCGCTATAGTTTTAGTTGTGAAAGTCTTAGCCTACTAGAATCCTAATTTGGTTGGCTGTTGTTCAATAGTATTTAACATGAATTGTGTGTTTCTCGTCAATACTTCAACTTTCGACAAAACTTGTAGAGATGAAAGAGTTAGCGAATGAATTGGGCTTTCAAGCCATGTTTTTTTGAAAGGAAAATTTCTATCCAAAAAAAAGTTGCAAGACAAAAATCTTAGAGGTTGACAATTTCAACCCCTTCTAAGCATACTTCAGAGTTAAAGAAATTCCAAATGTGTAGTTTTATTAACAATTAATATTTACCAAGTTTCGTGTCTTTCGTAGCTTGATATTTTAGTTTATTTAGGTTTTTCCAAAAATTTTATACCAAACACCCACCTTAATTTTCATCACAGAATCTACCCTTAAATTTTCGGTCGGTGTCACTCAAATACACCCATATTTGTGTTTCTGCAAGTTGAAAGGTGGGACCTGCAGAAATCCTTTATGAAAATTGGGCATTTCAAAATTATGTTCTCATATTCTAAATGTCTAAGGGGCGGTATTATAAACACACAGAAAAGTTAACTTAACTTTTGAAGGTAATCGTTACTTCATTTAACAGTTGAATGCCGATTATCTCGAAATAGTTTTATTATACCGGCCTTTAGTCGATATGTAGGATATTTCATGTGAAAAAATGTTCAACGCCGAACAAAAATCTTCAGGTACATTCTAGCATTTCCCATCGAAACTCGATTTTTAATTATTATCTGCTGTTTCTCATTCGCACTTCATAAATACTGAATAAGTGTATTTCGAATTTCGACACATATCCACTGCGAAACTGCATGATCAGCAAAATGTTCAATTCATTCTACGTAGTTCAAAGAATAGTAGCATTGCTAGTAATGATATTCACCCATGAAAATTGACGCCATTCGATAAAAATAATCCTAAACGATGGATTTCAATTTTATAATATTAGTGTTTACAAGTATTTTCTTCACTGTAGAGTCTAAAACGAAATTGCGTAAGTACATAGTTTTTATGAAAATTTTTTATATCTCCCTCGAAGTAGGAAAAAATTTTACTCGAATAAAGTGGAATTAAACAATATTAATCCGATGTTATTTTCACTTACAGCTACTTTCCTGAAGATATGCCACCGTGCTGATCCAAATTTGGGAGAATGCATCATTGAGTCAGTGCACAGACTAAAACCATTGTTAGCACATGGCATTCCAGAGTTCGGCATTCCTAGTTGTGAACCTCTTTATATTCCTGAGGTTGTTTTGGATCAAGGCTCTGGAGCCGTATCTGTCAATTCCAGTTACAGGGATATAAAAGTATACGGACCATCAGAATTCACACTGGAGCAAGTGAAGTAAGTGGAGTTTCAACCAAAATCGTTGCTAATTGCCCACCAGAATTATATTCTAGGAATAATTTACAAATTATCAAAGGTTTTTTTAAATTCTGACCCTGAGGTTCAACCTTTGGAGTGAACAGATCAGGCTGAAAATTGTTGAAGATCATTCTTGACCAACGCACGATTTTTGTGCTAAGATTCATGAATTTTTATTTAGTACTTTCTGAGAAATATATCGGACAGTGGATACTTCAAACTACAATCGTTCATTGAAACTTGAACACATGATTAAACAAAATATCCCTTTAGTCTATTATAGCGATCAAGTCTATTATACAGGGTGTCTCGCGGTGGATGTCCTATTAGACATTCGCGGAAAACGGATCATAATTATGTGCTGAAAATTTGCATGTGGGGGTTCTCGACCATGAACTTCATCTCTAAAAATTTTCGGATCTCTGACATTTACAATAATACACTGAACCTTGTGTGAAAACTCAAATATTTCCGAGATATTTTAATTCTTAGGAAACACTCTTTCTCGAATATTTCCGTAGTAGAAGATGTTTAAAAAAATCCTTTTCATTTTCAATTTTGCCAATATGTAGTATCATAACAATGTTTGCTATTTGGACAGTAAATGTACATGGTTTTCATGAGAGAATCATCAAATTTGAAAAACCAAATTCATCAAAATTGAAGATTTTCGAATGAGAACCTATATTTTTCAATGCCTCAGTCGAATCTAGATGAAAAGAGGGGATTTTCAAGCAAACTTCATACCAAAAATGGAAACTCCCTCCCAAAATTCAAATTTTTCAGTATTTTCGAAAAAATATTTAATCGATATGAAATCGCGTACTCGATTGTTGAATTATGGTTTCAAGGTTCAAGCTAACTATCGATTAAAGCTCATTTCGAGAGGATTCAGCATTATTTTTCAGTTTTTTTGGATTTCACTCACAATACCTAAAACAGAACTATTGAAATTCAATAAAAAAAATTTTTCATGGAAAAAGCCCTTGCGGATTGTACGATTTGGAACTATTTGTCAAGGGCAGTTTCTTGAGAAACAAATTGCCTAGGGAACAATACAGAAACAATATACAAACGATAACAAAACGAAAAATCGAGAGAAAATAATTCTGAAAATTTCTTCTTTGTCTGATGAAGGAGTCAGTTTTGTACTCTGAAACGTCACAGTTCGCTGTATTCATCGTTTGTATTGTTCATTAGGCAATCTGTTCCAAAAAAAATTGTCCTTGATGAATAGTTTAATCCTGCAAACCGCAAGGGCGTTTTCCATAAAGAAACAATTTTTATTTGATTTTTAATAGTTCTGCTTCAGATATTGGGAGTGAAAACCCAAAAAAAAACCTAAAAATGGTTCAAGCTAACTCTCAGTAAAATCTGGCGAATGGTTTCGAAGATAATGAAAACGGTAACTTTACTATCTCCAGCATTGTTAATCATGTTAATTCATGATATCTCCAATTCGTTTTAGGATTTGAATCTTCAACTAACCATTACAATTTTCAATACTACATGATCTGTACCGAGAAATAATTTCGTCATGATCAACTCAATCATGAAAAATTTAATCAATTTACAGTGGATTCTCAGTATGAAGAACTAGTATATAATTTTGTTTTTCTTCAGAATCAATTTGGATAGAGATCGTATACGCTTGAAACTGCACGTTCCCTCACTCTACCTCAAGAGCAAATATACCATGGAAGGACGAATTCTCATGATGCCCATAATGGGTTCAGGGAACTTCTATGGGAACTATTGTGAGTATGCCCAATGATTATCTACCTGCAGTCAAGTTTTCACGTCAGAATTTATTCAATATCTTGTATATCTCGAATTTGTTGAAAAATGTTTTTTCCATATGTTAAATCCAGCATTTTTTTCTCATGATGATATGTGAATATTTTGGTACCTGATAGCCTAGCCTCGTATTCACGATGAAGAATAAGGTACCATGTCGAAATTGATTCTGGCCTGCCGTCTGTTCCCACGATAAGTTGAGAAGTGAAATAGGGTAAACGGTTTAGGAGTTTACTCTTTTGAATACTTATTACTAGTTGGCAAAAGCTGATGCACAATTTTGTGCAAAATTTCGTGATGATCGAGTCATTAAGATTTTTTTTTAAAAAAAGAATTTATTAATCGACGAATTTGAACATACTTGCCAAAGCTGTTGAATTTTCGTCAGAGCCTTTTTAGAATCTTTAATTGACTGAGTAATGGAAGTTTCGGTTAACTGTCACTCCAAGAAGTGTCTTATGTCAATGAATCTCATGTGACATTTTGGCGACAATTCTGATCGTTTAGAATTCAGAGGTATGCAGGCGTTTCATTATTTTTTCTCTCACAACATGAATCCAAGATACTGAGAATCCTATTTAAAAAAAAACTATGGGAATTATCTGAAATGCCCACTGTATACAACCGAATTTTCTTCTTGCCACTATTCCGAAATATAAGAATCTGATGTGGTAGTCGAACTAATTAATTCATTGTTTTCAGCTGATATAGAAGCTATAGTCAATATAGTAGGACAGAAGATAATGAAAGATAAGGAAATATACTTCAATATTAAAGATTTTCATATCGATTTCAATATTGGACATGCAACAATTCAACTTGACAATTTATTCAATGGAGACCAGGAATTAGGTAAAATACAATTCGATATTTTGGGTGGTTCTCTATATCTTTTAAGATAAACGAGCAGTTTTTCGAAGAAAAAGACTGAATTCGTGAAATTCGATATGAAATTTAGATCGTCATAAATTCATGAAATCAAAATCAATAATCCCAATTTATTCGAAAATCGAACAAAAATCTGTCCATGCAATTCTCCGGATGTATTGGAGATAAATGCAGTGGAGTAGCGAATACTACGATCTTTTTGAGATTTCCATTAGAATTCAAACAATACAGCAATAAAAGACAATAAGTGTTCTTCAATTTCAAAATCCAGAAAACTTATTAACAACAACTATGAAGATATACAGTGCGCGTCAAAATTATGGAACAAATTCATTTTCTCAGAAGAAAATATTTGGCAACCAAATCCTGAAAAAGGTCAATTTTTGTTTCACTTTTACCAAATTTTTATGCATTTTTGAAGGATTTTTGTTGCACCCTGTGCCATCCCCATCAACCCTCTGAATTTTTTGAATAGGGAAAGTGGGTCATGTGGTACTTTTTTGGCAAGGTCTTTGTATCTGCTTTACAGGCTTACAGAAATTTTCAAAAAATAAAATGTTTTCTGGATAAATTAGTTACTTCAAAGAGTTTTTCAGTATGTGCACTTTGTCATGGCTCATTTACTTTGAGACAATGGTACCTGATGAAGTTTGTCACCGAGTGAAATTCGACTGTTACAGTTTTGTTCATGCACAACTTTCAACCCCTTTCAACCGCCTCACGTGAAAAATTTTTTTTCTCCATTGAAGGCTTTGTAGGCTTTGAAACTTGTGCATGAACAAAACTGTAATGGTCGAATTTCGTTCGATGACAAATTTCATCAGGTACCATCGTCTCAAAGTAAATGAGCCATGACAAAGTGCACATACTGAAAACCTCTTTGAAATATCTAATTTTTCAAAAAAAATTTTTTTCTTGAAAATTTCTGAACGCCTAGGAAGAAGATACAAAGACCTTGCCAAAGAGTACCACATGACCTACTTTACCTATTCAAAAAATTTAGAGGGTTGATGGGGATGGCACAGGTTACAACAAAATTTCTTCAAAAATGCATACAATTTGGTAAAAGTGAAACAAAAATTGAACTGCATCAGGATTTTGTTGCCAAATATTTTTCTTCTGAGAAAATGAATTTGTTTCATAATTTTGACCCGCATTGTATGAATTATGTAGACGTCGCGAAAAAAGATTTGCATCATTGTTTGAGAAGTAACTTCTCAAACAATGCTATTAGAAAGAGAGGACCGTACCATTAATGACAAAATTCAATATTCTATTCACAGCTGCTTTTAATCAGTAACATCCCCATGAATTCTGAAAATAATACGCAATAAAGAAAATATGGAACCTCCAACAATAATAATTCATCAAAGTTATTTACGATAATATCATTATCAACCTAGTTTCTGTTTGCAGGTGAAGCCATGAACTTATTTTTGAATGACAACTGGAAAAACGTAGCCAATGAGATAAAACCTGTTCTTGAGGATACCATTGCCAGCATATTCAAGAAATTTTCGAACAAAATATATCATAAATATCCCTTGTCTGTACTGCTTCCGAAATAATTATTTATGAGTGAATAAACATTATCCCTATTATCCTGGTATGCTTCGAATGAAGCTAACTCTACAGCTTTCAATGAAAGACAAAAAATCTAGAAAAGCACTGACGTGAAGTCAGCAGCTGTTACGCGCTTGTTCACCTTGCGAAATGATGAATTTTTAATGGAATATAAAAATTTAGAAAAAAAAATTTTTTTCGAATTTTTCTATGGATAATTCTTCTTATTGACACTGTTCATCTTCCAACTAAGTTTCATTGCGATCAGATAAATATTTTTCGAGTTACTGAAAAATCTAAATTTCAACTGGCTGTAGCACAGAAACCATTCGGCAGATTTGACCCATTAACGATCTTAACCGAGATATTCAGAATCTTAACCTAACCTGAAAATTCCAAGACTCTAGGTCCTTCCTTTAGAGAGTTACAACGCACAGGGCCAGACGATCGTACGGACAGAATCAATTTTGACCACGGATTCTTCATCAGTGAGTCCGACCTAGTCGTTTGAGACCAATTTCCGCTCAAAATTCGTAAATTACAGACATCGTGACGAAATGATAACGTGGTGTTCCCCAGAACAAGCGCCTAACAACATCAAAAATTTCGATATAAACCACATGTATTAACCTTCAATCTTTTTGCGCGCAGGTTCTAGGGGAACAGCGTGCTATAGTTTCGTCCAAATGTCTGTAATTTTGGATGAAAATGGTCTCAGTCGACTAGGTTGGACTCACTGATGACGAATCCGGTGTCAAAATCGATTCTGTCCGGCCGGCCGGCCGGCTGTCCGGCCGTAGACACGATAACTGTCGACAGAAGCAAGCTAGCAACTTTAAACTTTCAGGATAGGTGGCGCATCAGAATGCCGCGGTTAAGTTCGTCAATGGGCCAAATCGGTCGAACAGTTTCGGAGTTATAGGCACTTGAAGTTTTGAAGTTATTTATTTTTTATTTCAGAAACTACTTGAGCGATTAGATTCAAACTTGGCAGTTAGGTGGAGTATAACAACGCGAAACTTTGAGCCAAATTTCGTCAGGATCATGTTGTTAGTAAATTAAAAAAATTTTTTTTCCGGAAACCATCCATTATATCCGAAAAAAATTCCACTCACACCTTGAGCTTCATATTTCACAGCAGTGTTCCAAATTTCAGTTCGATACGATCATAAGTTTTGGAGATATCGGGAAAAAATATGTCAAATTTCGAGGTTTTCTTCTCGATATCGTTGATTTTTTCGGTATAACTCGAGAAATACTGATTCAGTCCTGATAAAACTTCACAGCTAGTTTTGAGATGCTGAAAGACAACTTTTTGCGGAATTTCGTGATAATCGTGTCATTAGAACAATTTGAAAAAAAAATTCTATGATTTTCTTATCATATCATCCTCATTAAATTCTGTAAGAAACTTCGAACTGTTATTTTTCGATGAAGTACTGGATTTCAATTCGATCTGATCTGTATTTTTGGAAATATTGGAAAAATAAAATTTTGATTGGGTATATCTACGGAATCATTGGGTGGATTTTACCCGTTCACGAATTCGGCCTTCGTAATTAAGGTCCAAACCTTCTCTACAAATATCGAGTTTCTAAGTTGTTTCTTTCGGAAGTTATTGTGTTTACGCAGTCGGCCGTTAGGCTGACATGGGAACATGATTATAAGTTATTAATTCATTGATATTTCTTCTTAAATCTTTCTTCAATATAAAATATAAACAGCGACCTGATTCGACTAAAGGATGAACGTCATGCACATCGATCAAAGTATTCTTGACTCGAAGGTGGGATTCGCAAGATGCTACCAGAAGATGGCGCGCTGTACGTTCTCAAACTGCAGCGGTCCATCTGAAAAATGACAAGAATCGAGATTTCCTCTGCGGTTTTATCCAAGATAAGTTGACCTGACGATCAGTAACAACTGTGAAATCATTCTCCTTGGATCCGCTTTTTCGTTGTTGTTTTGGTTGATTGGATGATTAGCTCTGATCAAGGGGGAATATTTGTTGATATTCGACCTTGTGATTATGTTAATAAAATATAAATATTCTGCTAGCTACAAATATAGTTTCTAAGTTGTTTCATTTCACAATTACTTCCGGAAGAAACAACTTAGGAACTCGATATTTGTAGAGTAGGTTTAGTGCTCAATTACGAAGATCGAATTCGTGAATGGGTAAAATCCGCCCAATGATTCCGTAGATATACACACGCAAAATTGTTCCCAATATTTCCGAAAATACAGATTAGATCGAATCGAAATCCATTACCTTATCGAAAAAAACCTAGAAAAGCACTGACTGCTTTTACGCGCATGTTCAAAGGACATCATCAGAAGTGAACATGCGCGCAAAACCTGCTGACTTTAAGTCAGTACTTCTCTAGGTTTTTCTGAGAAATTCAAATAGGTAGGTTTGGAGGTTGAATGAGGATGGATTTGTTCACAAAAGTTCCTTAAACTTCGCATCCGATCGAGTTGAAATGTGGTATGTATTCGGTTGTAAAATGATTGCTTGAAAGTTGACGCGAAATTTGGATTTAGATTGATTTCCAGCAAGTTAAGTACCGTTGCTCTGGGTGAGAAGTTCTTCATAGGTTTTTTTTTCAAAAATTCCTCACTCACAGAAAGTTGTAAATCAAAATTTATTGTGCAATAATACATCTGATTGCCATTTTAACGTCGACAAAAAGTACAAAAATACGTTTGTTTTAGCATGAGTGGTCATTGTTATTCTACCATAATTAACAAGCATCTCCACTCACGTGGAACAACTTAACTATGATATATGAAGAAATAGAGAAATTCCTAACGAATGAATTAACCAATAAGAAAAAAGAATAATTTCCAGAACAACAGAACTGAATCTTTCATCGACATGTTGCAAACAATAACGAAACAGCCAATTTGTTTACAAAATTATCCCATCTCAAGCTAATACGTAACTCTTGGTTCTTTAGTAGGAGAGAAATGTGAGTTAAACTTTCACTCTTAACAACGGCAAATTCCATCTCAATGGACCACCGTCCGAAGAGTCATTTTCGCCTACCTACCACCGAGTGAGCAATGTTTATTCAGTCTTGAGAAAGGGGTGTTGGGCTGGGAATATTTCGGCACTACAACACACAGAATAACGAGAACTATCTGTTGAAGATGACCGAATTTGGAAAATTATTCTTGTCGTTTGTCGTGTTATTGTTTTGTTTTGCGTATGGGTGTTGTTACCAATTGCAGAATGTGTCATTTCCAAAAGAAAAACGTGAGTACTTTTTTACGCGCTTATCATTTCGTCACGATGTCTGTAATTTTCGAATTTTGAGCCGAAATTGGTCTCAAACGACTAGGTTGGACTCGATGATGAAGAATCCGTGGTCAAAATTGATTCTGTCCGTCCGTAACTTTCGAAAGAAAGGACCTAGAGTCTTGAAATTCTCATGTTAGGTTGAAAATCCTGAATATCTCGGTTAAGTTCGTTAATGGGCCAAATCTGCCGAATGGTTTTTGTGCTACAGCCATTTGAAATTTGAATTTTTCAATAACTCGAAAAATATTTATCTGATCGAAATGGAACTTGGTTGGAAGATGAACAGTGTCAATGAGAAGAATCCATGGAAAAATTCGAAAAAAAAATTTTTTTTAAATTTTTTTTTTAAAGTATATTTCATTATATATTATATATTTTTAAATATATTTCATTGAAATTTCACTGAAACTCCCAAGTCACCATTTCGCAATGTGAACAATCGCGTAAAAGCTGCCGACTTCACGTCAGTGTTTTTCTAGTTTTTTTTATTAACGATTTATTTTTATGTCAGGCTAGTTATTGAGATTCTGCTTTCAAGAAACAGAAATTTGATGCGCCTCTGTGATCGCGTCAGATACGTTACTCCTATCAACTACATGCGCTGTCGCTCCTTATACAGGGTGTTTCTAAATTTGAGGTACAAACTGGGAGGAGAGATTTCTTGCGTTATTTTAAAGGAAATGAGTGCCTTAAACATGCCTAACGGCCGACCGTAAACACAATAACTTCCGAAAAAAACCTTTTAAGGTTTGAACCTTAATTACGGAGGCCGAATTCGTGAATGGGTAAAATCCACCCAATGATTCCGCAGATATACTCATTCAAAATTTTATTTTCCAATATTTCCAAAAATACAGATTAGATCGAATTGAAATTCAGTACACATCAAAAAATGACCGTTTGAAGGTTTATACAGAATTTTATGAGGATAATATGATGAGAAGATCACAGAATATCAAATATTTGAAAAAAAAATTCAATTTTTTTTTCGAATTGTTCTAATGACACTATCATCACGAAACTCTGCACAGTTTTGTCCTTCGACATCTTCGAACTAGCTGCGAAGTTTCATCACGATTGATTGAGTATTTCTTGAGTTATACCGGAAAAAATATCAAGAAGAAAACCACGGAATTCTACAAATTTTTCCCAATATTTCCAAAACTAATAGCCGTATCGAATTGAAATTTGGTACACTGCTGTAAAAGATGCAGTTGAAAGTATAACTGAAATTATTCTCGAATATGAACGATAGTTTCAGAAGAACAATTTTTTTTCGAAAAAAATTTTGAAAACATTTTTTTTAAATTTAGTGACCATACGATTTCAACGAAATTCTGCTCAAAGTTGCGTGTCGTTATGCTTCAACTAACTGCCAAGTATCAATCCAATCGCTCCAGTAGTTTCTGAAATATGAGGGAAATAACTTCAAAATTTCAAAGGGCTGTAACTCCGAAACTATTTTGCCAATTTGGCCCATTAACGAACTTAACCGTGGCATTCCGATGCGCGAACTACCCTGCAAGTTTCGAATCGCTAGCTGGCTCCGTTCGACAGTTATCGTGTCCACGGCCGACCAGACAGAATGGATTTTGACCATTTTCGGCTCAATCATCTGTTCCCCTAGAATAAGCGCCCAAAAACAATGCAAAATCCTTCAATCTATAATTGATGGTTTGTTTTCAATTGCATGCCTCCATTAATCCAAGACTGTCATAAGCAAATACGGAAGGAAAAACGAAAGAGAAAGAAGAGAATATCAATAAATAAATGAGTTATTTTCTTCTTTCAAGTCTAACCTGAATTGAGGTAAGCTCAATGATCTAATAAGACAAGTTATGTAAAGTCAACGGCTGGAAATGCTTATGTAACGAAGGAATTCTGTGTCAGTATGTTGCACACTGATGTTTCATCTCTGTGCGTCTCTGCAACCTACATGAACGAGAAACTTAACTTCACATCTTTGCAAACTGAAACTGCATTACGGCATCCTATTGTCACAGACTAGTTCGTATTCAGTAAGTGATATGCATCTCATTTATGATTGCTTTTGTTTTCACGCCTGAACTATTCAACTGGTTATCAGGGAATTTCGTACACAATCAGGTCGATTCTGTTTGCGTATTGCTATGAACCTTGCTATTCTAGTCATATTGCTATCTTTCTAATTTATAGCAATATGGCCATGATGTTACGTATTCTGTTTCGAGTGTTATAGCAATGTTTGTTATGAATTTTGTCATAACAATATTGCTATCATAGACTTCCATAATTGGTGATTTTAGAGCTGACAACACTGTATTTTGTGACTTCAGAACTACAAGGAAGAAGAAAATAACCCTAATTCGTGAGTTTTCTTCATGGTTTCCTTTGAATAAAGAACAACAGGAAGGAGCATAACGCTTTTCTACTTTGTATAAAAGTGGGACATAGGCGCCCATATTGAACCTCCAAGTATGACTCATGTTAATTCGTTTCTTCAGACAAAGAATTCTCGGAACAAGTCGTTCTCTCTTCAAAGTGAAAGGAAAGTCAGCCATATGCAACATCCATCCCGGACCCACTTTATGAGGCATTATGCTCCTTCCTTATGTTCTTTGGTCAGAGATGGTTTCGCATACATAACCTCTATCTACGGCTTTCTTTATTCATGACATTCATGTAAAGATCTACATAAAAAATGTTAGGAAACGAAACGAGTCAAATTGACCAATAACCAATTTCCTGGATGCCAATAAGATATTGGTTATCAGAAATCGAATGCAGCAATTTTATTCAGGCGTTAATAATTCGAAATTCGTTAAACTTTTTCGTTGGCACTTCAAAGGGATTGCTGTTGTTGAGATGATTAGAATAATTATCTCAGCTGTTGCCTATGCCTGTATCTTAATCTAAGAATTTTCCTTGAAATGAAATAGACTTATTCGAAAATATTATGAAACAGAAAAACCAATTAAAGTCAAATTGATCTATTTCCTGGATACCGATAGAATTTTGGTTTCCAGAAATCAAATGCAGCAATTTTATGCAGGCGATAATAATTCGAAATTCGATGAACTTTTCTGTTGGGAATTCAAAGGAATGGCTGTTGTTGAGATCATTAGAATAATCAGGTCAGCTGTTGCTTACTATGCCGGTGTTTTAGTCTAAGAATCCTTAAAATTAAATATTCTAGAGAACCTTGAACACATTTCTATTGCACATTCTTCCCTATCTTCAATATTTTCGAATTCTTGGAAGAAATGATACTGAAACAAATGGATCTCTGAGAGATTCCTTTTCTAAACTTTCTTGTTATGAAGCATAGCAAGTACTATTTTGAGGTTGCTAAGATAGCAATGTTGATAGCAAGATTCTTGTTAAAGTGACAGATCATATTGCTCAAAATCGTTGATCAGAATACCAATAATTCCAATCTTGTTATGATAGCAATATCTTTTTCCTAGCAATATTGCTATTTGCAAACAGAATCGACCTGAATATAAAGTGTGAATAAAAGACAGGATCGACGATCGACAGAGGTGAATCGGGGAAGCCCCAAATCAAAGGTTTTCACGAGATTCCATAAATACTGAGCCGGATGTTTTTGCGCGCATGTTCTAGGGAAACAGCGTGCTATCGTTTTGTCCGAATGTCTGTAATTCTCAAATTTTTTCCCGAAATTGGTCTGAAACGACTAGATTGGCCGTTGACATGATAACTAATGTCGAACGGGGTTAGCTAGCGACTTGAAACTTTCAGGGTAGGTCGCGCATTGAAATGCCGCAGTTATGTTCGTTAATGGGTCAAATTGGTCGAACAGTTTCGGAGTTATAGCCATTTGAAATTTTGAAGTTATTTATTTTTTAGTTTAGAAACAAATGCAGCGATTGGATTGAAACTTGGCATTTAGGTGGAGTTTAACGACGCGCTACTTAGCGAAATTTTGTCGATATCATACTGCCAATGAATTCAGAAAAAAATTTTTTCGAAATTTTTTTCAAAAAAAATTTTTTGTTCGAAACCGATAATCATATTCGAAAAGAATCCACCAAGACTTTGAAATTCATATTTTACAGCAGTGAACCAAATTTCTGTTCAATACGATCATATTTTTAGGAGATACTCAAATTTCGTGGTTTTCTTCTCGATATCGTTGTTTTTTCGGTATAACTCAAGAAATACTGATTGAATCATGATAAAACTTCGCAGCTAGTTTGAAGGTGCAGAAAGACAACCAAAGTTTCTTGATTATCATATCATTAAAACCATTTTAAAAAAAATTTCAATTTTTTTTTTCAACTATTCAATATTCTGTGATCTTCCAATCATATTATCCTCATTAAATACTGTATGAACCTTCGAACTGTCATTTTTCGATGAAATACTGGATTTCAAATCGATCTGATCTGTACTTTCGGAAATATTTGGAAAATAAAATTTTGAATTGGTAAATCTACGGAATCATTGGGTGGATTTTACCCATTCACTAATTCGGCATTCGTGATTAAGGTCCAAACTTTTTTTACAAATATCGAGTTTATAACTTGTTTCTTCCGGAAGTCGTTGTGTTTACGGTTGGCCGTTAGGCCGATTTTGCCTATTACAAACTTTACTGTCGCATTTCTAAATGCAACCTACCACGAAATTATCAAGTCGATATAATATTCCCCGTACGCCCGTGATCATGCATACGGACGGACAGAATCGATTTTGAGGCCGGATTCATCATCAAAGTGAGTCCATCCTGGTCGTTTGAGACCGATTTTGGTTCAAAATTCGTGAATTATAGGCATTTGGACACAACGATAGCACGCCCCGCATTCCCCGGAATATACGCGCAAAAACAAATCACTATTTTTAAGATGCCAAAACTTTTATATTTGCCAATCTAGTATACAGTGCGCGTCAAAAGTATGGAACAAATTCATTTTCTCAGAAGAAAAATCCTGAAACAGGTCAATTTTTGTTTCACTTTTACCAAATTTTATGCATTTTTGAAGGATTTTTGTTGCACCTTTGCCATCCCCATCAACCCTCTAAATTTTTTGAATAGGACAAGTGGGTCATGTGGTACTTTTTTGGCAAGGTCTTTGTATCTTCTTTACAGGCGTGTAGACATTTTTAATAAAATTTTTTTTTTTGAAAAATTGGTAACTTCAAAGAGGTTTTCAGTATGTGCACTTTGTCATGGCTCATTTACTTTGAGACGATGGTACCTGATGAAATTTGTCAACGAATGAAAGTCGACCATTACAATTTTGATCATGCACAACTTTCAACCCCTACGAACCCTTTAATGGAGAAAAAAAAATTCCTTACGTGAAGGGGTGGAAAGGGGTTGAAATTTTGCATTAACAAAACTGTAATGGTCGACATTCATTCGATGACAAATTTCATCAGGTACCATAGTCTCAAAGTAAATGAACCATGACAAAGTGCACATACTGAAAACCTCTTCGAACAAATTTTTCAAAAAAAAATTTTTTCTTGAAAATTTCTGCTCGCATGTAAAGAAGATACGGAGACACTGCCAAAAAAAGTACCACATGACCTACTTTTCCTATTCAAAGAAATTTAGAGGGTTGATGGGGATGGCACAAGGTGCAACAAAAATGCAATTAAATTTGGTAAAAGATACAAAAATTGATCTGGTTCAGGATTTTGTTGCCAAATATTTTTCTTCTGAGAAAATGAATTTGTGTCATAATTTGGACGCGCACTGTATATTTCCATATTTCCAAATGCAGCTAATTGTTCTATTTTTTGTCAGCAACGTGGT
This sequence comes from Myrrha octodecimguttata, assembly GCA_958510865.1. NCBI lineage: Eukaryota > Metazoa > Arthropoda > Insecta > Coleoptera > Coccinellidae > Myrrha > Myrrha octodecimguttata. The sequence goes on from OY294057.1 coordinate 72,632,206, forward strand.
TGAAGGTGTGTAGAAGGAGTGATCCCCAACTCAATCAATGTATGTCGGACCTTTTCAAGCAAATGTTCCCTCACCTGGCAGATGGTAAGTATAGACCTCACCTTCGGGAGACCAAGTTCCTGCTACGAAAATATTTACCTAATTGTGGATGGATTTAATTCACAGGTATACCAGAATTGAACATTGAACGTTTTGAGCCTTTGAAACTCGATAAAGTTTCCATCAGCAAAGGACATGGGCCCATTGTCTTAACTGGGAGCTTATTCGATATGGATATTAGTGGACCGTCAAATTCTACGCCGACATATACTCAGTAAGTGTTTGATAGCCCCAGAGGAAGAGGTTCACTTTTTTTAGTTGTCAATGACTATTAGTTCAGTGTGGCGCGTCTTTTCATATCCCTATGTATAGAAAACAGATATGGATGTATTTTTCCATAATGTTGTCTTTATTACTCGAGCAGAACAAAAAAAAATTGTTTTCGGCCACACAGTGTTCCATTTTTTTGGGAGGGTCCAACCATTGTATAACTTGTATAACTAACTCTTTATACAATGATCCAACCTTATTCTCTAAATGGCAGAATGTATTTTCATTAGTTCCCTGGTTCCTACATGTAAAAAAATTCAAATTATACGTATCTTCACAAGGAAAAAGAGCTATTTTTTCACCTATTATAGTGAATGAAAACTCGCTCATATATTCCCTATGTCGATTCTTCTTGAAGTTAGTGTGTATACGGCCGGCCTAACCACTGATATTGAACAAAATAACTTCCGGAAGAATCTACTCAATAGCTTGATAATTGTAGAGTAAGTCTGGAGTTTAATTACGAAGGCCGAATCGGCGAATTAGTAAAAACTATCGAATTATTCCGCAGATATACCCTTTCAAAATTTCAGTTTCCCGATATTTCCAAAAACATAGATCGAATCGGCCTTCAATGAAAAATACCGCATTGAAGCTAAGCCAAATAGGGTCTACAGAACAATTAACAGAAAAAATGTAAGAATCCTCCTGCATTTTGTTGTATGGAAGAGTTATTTTGCTCATTGTTCTGTAGGCCCATTTTGGCTGAAACTTCAAGGTCGCATTTTTCATCGAAGGGCGATTCGATCTATGTTTATGGAATTATCGGGAAACTGAAATTTTCAAAGGGTATATATGCGGAATCATTCGATAGTTTTTACTAATTCGTTATTCGTAATTAAACTGCAAACTTATTCTACAATTATCAAGCTACTGGGTAGATTCTTCCGGAAGTTATTTTGTTCACTATCTGTGGTTAGGCCGGCCGTAAGCACATTAACTTAAGGAGGAATCGACATAGGGAATATATTTGTAGAGTAGGTTTTCAGTTTAATTAAGAAGGTCGAATGCTTGAATGGGTTGAATTCGCCAATGGGGGTTTTTCCTGAATTTGGGTTATTACTGCAAATGCAAATTTGAACATAATTATTATGAGTTTGATTCATCATTTTCCCAAATTACCTTCAGAAAATATTCAAAATCAGATTTCAAAAGTGGGGTTTGAATTTTGCCAGGCATGCACGAAGTGACAACGGTGTTTAGTAGAATAGCTTTTTCTGCTATAGAATAATGAAATATTTATTCCTATTCTGTGGTACACACATGTTCTTTGTCAATATAACCAAACAATTTCCGTTTGCGATTTGCCAGTAATATGACAGTATGACAGTCTGTGCTCTTCTTTTTCTATTGCTTGGTCGTTGTCTTCTACTCTAACCAGATCGAAGTATAGCTATCTCTGTTTTCCTAAGCAAAGTAACACATTTGACGTCCTTTTCTTTCCGAGAAAGCTGAATTCGAAGTTGCCATATCGTGCACTCAAGACAAATCCCTCTAAATGCAAATACCCATTTTAATTTTTCAGATTTAGGTGATCAAACATTTTTTTAAAAATATAATATTGAAATTATATGGTTGAAATGTGATGTTCAAAAGGTTCTTTATGAAAATTTCTGCATTTTCGTTTGAAAGAAAAACCTCCATTATTCTTTAGATATATAGTTATACCCATTGAAAATTTTGGATCGAATTGCAACCTAGTACTTGATCGAAAATTATAGCTTGAGGTTTATGCAGAATTTCGTGAGGACCATATGAAAAAATCTGCATTTGGCAGGGTCAATACTTGTATAGATTTGGCAACGGAACAAGCTCCTGACCTCACGTCAGTGCTTTTCTAGCTTTTTTTACCGGTTGTTATTGTAAACGGAACGGTGAATAAAACACTTACTGTTCTAGAACTAAAGCGGTTATTGGCTTCATTACGATTTTGAGAAAATTAAGGGAGAATGATCTTGATTCCTTCGTAAATTTAAGAAAATCAGCCAGGTCTCATAGGTAATCCTCTCAAAAATTCATATAGAGAAGCCTACCAGGCAATGGCACGCGAACAGATGAGTGCATTAATGGAGATTCGGTTCACCACTTCGAATACATTTTTTTTTTGTATTTATTCATAGGTTCACCACACTACAGATAAAATCATCTCTCAAAACCTCTCCCGTTCGGTCATTGCTAGCGCCGCCAGCCAGACACACACGTTTTATCATGTCGTAAAGCCTGTCATCTTCAAAATCATCTTGAAGACAACGTCCGTGTATGTTCAACTCCAAATTATTGTTTCCGATCGGTGAAATGTCCTTACTGTTCTCGATACAATTTCGAAGTTTATTTCTTCAATCTGCTCTCCCTACATTATTTCAAACTCAGGTATTTTACTAAGATATGTTGTGATCACCAGGTGGCTTTTAACGATTTCCTTCGTAAAGTAAAATAATGATATAGTGATATTTCTATTCAATTAGCATTTAATGGATAAAAATGTTATTGGCTTCATTACGGAACCAATTAATCGAAATTGAATCAATTTATTCGAGTTAGAAATATTATATACCCCATAATGTAATATGTAAACAACATGTAAGGTGAATTTTAATTTGCAGGATACGAAGGAAGTATGATATTCTCAATTCCTAGAATTAAAGAAAATATTCAACATTAATATTTAATTAAACTTCTGAGGAATTAAAACCCTATGAGTGACGCTTTGTGTAGCGGACAGCATTTATGTTTTGAGAGTAGGAATAAAGTTCCACTGTTTTTTGTCAAAAAAATAATATTTATCGTAAAATAACGTTTTGTCCATTACTAGCAACTACTTCTTTCCATTTTCCAGGCAGCATTGGGATACCACTTCTGAAGAGTTCCTTATCTTTCGAGCCTATCCACGAATCAATCCCATTTTTGGTATCTTCATATTGTGTGAACTAGTGACTTTAACAGCTTTCATCTTGTATAGAGTCACTATGTAGTGTGAACCGTCATGCTATGCCATCTGCCTCAAAACTGCCGAAACTTATTTTTACTTCTAATTTGTATTTTTTATTTATATTTGTATTTTCCGACTATCCTAGGTTTCAAAGAAACCCCTCAGAAGATTAAAGCTTGTGCGAGTTGTGTGTTCTGTGTAGGCTTTGCTACTTACTCTTGCGCCACATTAGGAACAGCACTGTTAATTGTTTACCCAACAGCGAATGGTTGCACGGTCCCCTGAAAAGTTATTTCCCGGTCAAGGGCTTGAACCCAAGACCTTGCGATCATGAGGCATGAGCTCTAACCACTGAGCTACCGCCGCTACTAAGGTCATAATACTTTAAAAATACTGAAACTTTCGTCATGGCCTGAATTTTTTTCTTGTTCCTTAATTTTCATTTCATCAAAATAAAGTGGTTTCAAATTTTAAGACTTATGACCTTTTAATATTCAGATTAAGGTGCGCGATATATGGAAAATATAACAAAATTGAATATACTTTAGTTAGTATAAATTACAAGTAGCATTTAACTTTTCATTTTCTTTCAACAATGAATAAAAAAAATAATAAAATAATATTTGAAAACTCAATGGTATAACCAACTTAAATTGGCGACTTCCAAACAGAGAGAATCAATTCTCAATTACTATAATGAATCAACATAAACAATCCTTTAATTCTTACAAACTGATACAAATTACAAACTTATCTGAGTGCCATCACAGAAATCGGCATCAGATTACCTTAAATCGTTCCTACCTAAATGAAATCACATTTTTTCAGATTGGACCTACAAAGTAAAACCTGGAATTTTGGTATTAATATCCCACTGTTGGACATCAGAGCCAAATATAATTTGAAAGGTCACATATTGGTTCTACCCCTAGTTGGACATGGTAATTGCGATCTCAAACTGTATGATGTCCAATCTCAAATATTTACCAACATCAGTTTACCAATAAAAGATGGAAGGGAAGTTGTCCATGTTGAGCAAATGAAGGTTCAGTTTTCCGTTAGTAATATGAAAACCCGATTGAATAATCTGTTCAATGGTAATCAAATTCTGGGTAGGTAACATACCATGACTTCAAAGTATTCTTAAAATACACATTTCATCGCCTTAAATTTCAACGGTTTCATAAACCATTATTGAGTATAATTATTCTATGACATGATATTATACAGGGTGTTCCAAGTAGTGACGTCAATAATTTTTTTTAGATACCTCCTGGGGGTATCCAAAAATACCCCATGTATGTTATGCGATTTTTTTTTGTGTTTTTCCGATTTATTATTCCAGCGAGGTTTCAAATATTCATATCTTTTTATGTAATAGGTATTTTGCAGATTTTTTTCTGTAACATGATCTCCCTAAATATTGTTTCGAAAACAAAAATAAATCAGCATCTTAAATACACTCAAAATTACTCAAAAAAGGCTTGAAAGTTAGAACTTTAGCTTTCAGTAGGATTCACTCAAACATTCATCAATAAAAAAATACGAAGAGGAATTTACATATAGCTTCTGGCTGAGTTTAAAACTTTGCACGATCCTAAACTATACCAAAATCATAAGAAAAAATAGTACTTTATGGGTCTTTTTTGCTGTAATCGGTCTTTGAATGACGATAGGCTAAAAATCATTGAAACACAATTAAATTTTTTACTTGTAATTACTCTTATGGTAAATTATACACAAAAATGTGTTTCTAAACTAATTTTAATTGAAATTTATGTAAACTAACTGTAGTTTGTGTAATTTTTACCATAATTTTGGACTCACCACTGACTGAAAATTTTGGCATATTTCAAAATTGGTAGTTGTGAACTTACTTGCTTTTGGATGAGAAATAAAAGCACAACTTACTGAAAAATTACCATTCACAATAATAAATCTTCAAAATCCCTTCCTCCATCTTGAATACTTAATCGTCAACGTTTTTTGTTTTATTTTTCTTTCCGCTTCCAAAAGTTTTGTATTAGTTCTGCTTTGTTGTTGCTTGTCGTAGCTAACACCAGTTCTTTGTAAAATCCCCAAATAAAAAAGTCGATGGGATTCAGGTCTGGCGGGCGTGCAGGCCATTCGATCGGCCCTGCACGCCCAATCCATCTTAATGTGAAAATAACACGGGCCACAATTATTTTACAGGAATTTGTACTAAAATTACTCTTAAGTCACATTTTCAAGCTTAATTTGCCATAAAAGTGATAAAAAGTACAAAAATAACTTTACTCGTGTTTCAATGATTTTGAGTCTATTCGCCTTCGATGGCCGATCACAGCAAAAAATGGCCTATAAAGTACTATTTTTTCTTATGATTTTGGTAGTTCAGGACCGTGAGAAACTATGAAAACTCCTTTTTGTATTTTTAAATTGATCTTGAATGTCTGAGTGAATCCTACTGAAAACTGAAGTTCTAACTTTCAAGCTCGTTTTGAAAAGCTTTGAGTAATTTCAGGAAGCTGAGGTATTTTTTTCACTTAGAGAACATTCGGGAAGATCATGTTACAGAAGAAAATTCTGCAAAATACTCACTACATAAAAAGATATGAATTTTTGAAACTTCGCTGGCACAATAAATCGGAAAAACGGAAAAAAACTATAACTCGAAAGCTACGAAAAATCGCGTAACATACATGGGATATTTTTGGATACCTCCAGGTGTGAGGAATCTAACAAAAATTTATTGACGTCACTACTTGGACCACCCTGTATGATACCTACTGGATTAACCGCAACCCTTCAAATAATGCTGAATTTTTCTTTTCCACTTAACCTTCATCTTTTACAGATTTTGTATGGCCTCTATTTTTGCGCTTTTATTCTGGGGAACAGCGCGCTATCGTTTTGTCCAGATGTCTGTAATTTTCTAATTTTGAGCCGAAACTACTCTTAAACGACTAGGTTGGACTCACTGATGACGAATCCGGTGTCGAAATCCATTCTGTCTGGCCGCCCGTGTGCAAGGTCACGGGCGTACGGAGGATTTAGGTTATTTGAAGCATAATGACGCGCAACTTTGAGCAAAATTTTTTTGAGATCGTACTGTCAGTAAATTCTCAAAAAATTTTTTTTCGAAAACACCTTCTTTTTGGCAACTATCGACTGTATTCGAAAAAACATTCTTCTCGAACCTAGATCTCTATATTTCAACTGTACCAAATTTCAGATTGATCCCATCATATTTTCTGGAGATATTGGAAAAAAGTATCTCAAATTACGAGGATTTTCGTTAATAACTAAAAAAAAACTTAGACAAGCACTGACCCAAGCGGTCAACTCCTTTGGACCTGCGCACAATAGCCTCTGACTGTCTGTGTTTTTTAATATCCTCCACTTTCAGTTCCTCAACTTTTTAAATATTTATTTCAAGTTATTCATGTTTCTCAATATGTTTCTTTTGCAGGAGAAACTGTGAATAACTTCATCAATAAAAACGCATTGGAGATAATCAAAGAATTGGAAGAGAGTCTCAATGAAAGCATGTCCGAAATCTTCATACACCTCTTAAATAATATATTCAACAAATTACCAACAGACTTCTGGCTGTTGACAGATGAGCAGTATTCAGAATATGAAAAAAAATCAAAATCGAAAAATACTTCTTGAAGTGTTTTCTGAATTTGAGAAGAAAGAACTGTATATTACGTACTTAGTTGTTTAAAGAAGAATTTTATCTGTGATTTATTTTATCGAAAATGTAGTTTTTTTAATAAGATTGGATTTGAGTGTAACATAAAATATTTAGAGTACCTATCTGATTTTTTCCATCGTTCCTTATCTTTATAATATATTGATACGTAAAGGGGGCAGGGAATTATAATGGGGGTTTTTCCTTTTAACGACAATGCAGTAATTTCCATGAAAAACCTTTAGAACATCACATTTCACACATATGATTTCAATATTATATTTTTCAAAAAATTGTTTGATCACCTAAAACTGAAAAATAAAAATGGGGATTTGCATTTAAAGGCATTTGTCTTGAGTGCACGATATGGCAACGTCGAATTCAGCTTTCTCGGAAAGAAAAGGACGTCAAATGTGTTACATTGCTCAGAAAAACAGAGAGAGCTATACTTCGATCTAGTTAGAGTAGAAGACAACGACCAAGGAATAGAAAAAGAAGCGCACAGACTGTCATACTGTCATATTACTAACAGATCGCAAACGGAAATTGTTTGGTTATATTGACAAAGAACACGTGTGTACCACAGAATGGGAGTAAATATTTCATTATTCTATAGCAGAAAGAGCTATTCTACTAAACACAGTTGTCACTTCGTGCATGCCTGGCAAATCCCAAACCCCAATTTTGAAACCTGATTTTAAATACTTTCTGAAGGTAATTCGGGAAAATGATGAATCAAACCCATAATAATTATGTTCAAATTTGCATTTGCAGTAATAACCCAAATTCAGGAAAAACCCCTATTATAGTATATAAAAATTATCATCTAACTCCTCTTGACCTTCCTTTATTCTAAAATATTTAATGAAGAAAAACGATTACATTTGAGGTTTATAGTGAAGGATACGGGATATTTCACGGGCGATTTTTCTATTTGTAGTTGAAAGATTTCATAGTGGAATCAAAACAGAACGCAACATGAACAGCGTTGCCAAGAGTAAGATAATTTATGGTAACTGCACATAATTTTTACCATTTCGAAACTTACAGTATTCTAGACCAAGAAAATCATCTTGCAGCTTGTTGGAGAATGAATATAGCTCTATAATTTTCAGGATCAAATTAAAAATATTAATCTTTATGTATTGATGGATAAGAAAATAGTACCTTAAATACAAGTATTTAGTATTTTGAAGAATAAAGGTTTGTAGCCTACTGCCCACTGCAGAATATCGGCGGAATATGACAAGGATTCTTATATATAAAATTGTTGACATTTCCCTTTAAATGTTTGAATGGTTTGAACCAGTAGGATATAATTGAATAAAGAACCTTTGGGAAATAGATATCCGTCCTCAGAACCAACGCGAAAAATGTAATTCCTTGTATAAAAAAAATATTTCAGGTAACATAAAATATATATTTGAAACTATATAACATTCAGAAATCTGATCTACATTTCACACCTGCCAGTACATAGGATTTGATTCGTACCATATTTTTTGGAAACATGTATCTTACTCATTGAGGCCAATTAGTCTCGTGCGGCCCTAACTGGATAACAACTTTACTGAAATAGATTCCAGTTTCACCTTCACGGAATCTCTCCACTTGGCTGTTCAGTTTCCTTGATGATATCAGATCATTGTTTTCTTACGGAGATCATCTTCGGATGTCCCCAAAACTGTACTTTGGCCCATCTTCGGCAGACTCAAACCTAAAAGATCACAATGCTCAACAGAAACATATTAATGCTTTCGAACCGATGAAGAATTGAGTTAGCCAAAAAAACATCCGGATTTCAGAAACTCAGTTTAATCATTTTATTCATTCATGCTTTGGGACACTGAGAATATTTTTAGGATAGTCTAGTTCTACATGAAGGCAGAAATCATAAAAACTTCCATATTCATCTCGCATCTCAGACCTATTCTCGAAATTTTGATTCGTCCAGAATGAATTGAGGGTTACTCAAACCCTCAAAGAAAAAGAATAATCACAAAAGAAAAAAGAACAATGAAATAATTCAATCAACTTACGGAAACGATGAAATGCATCTCCAATCACAATCTCTAGCTTCTGAACCATTCTTAAGCAGACTTCAAAATACAATGAAAATTTTCTCTCTTATCCTCATACATTTACCATAAATACACCTGGTTCTCACACACAACTATGGACATCTTTTACATATACCAATTTCATACAAAGTATATTCATCATATTTTTCTACCTATTCAAAAAGAATTTAAGTGACTTCGTTCTCATTTAATACGCTATGTAATATCATGTAAATATTCTCACCAAATTTTATATGAACGTCAAGTGTTGAAACTCTGGAGGTTACAGAATTTTTAGCAAAATGTATTATTAAATACACAGATATAGGCGTTTCAGATAGGATTCGTCTTTAAAATGCCTGTTGTACTTCTTACTTGGAAATTCCCCAAAGTTGTTATGATAATCAGTAGTAGAATCTTGGCAATATTGGACTTCTATTTGGGGAAGATGAATCAAACCCAATTGAATTTCGTCGACGTTTCGGACATTTATTGTTCAATATTCATATAAAACAACGGGGTTGCCCTTAATCATGACTTAATCCATTTAAAATATTTAAAAAATCACATATATATAAAATCATTAACATGAGTCAATGCTGGAACAAAACGTCAATAAAACCACTTCAAATCTTTTTTTTCCGAGAAAAGATTTGAAGTGAGGTTTTATTGATGTTTTGTTCCAGCATTGACTCATGTTAATGATTTTATATATATGTGATTTTTTAAATATTTTAAATGGATTAAGTCATGATTAAGGGCAACCCCGTTGTTTTATATGAATATTGAACAATAAATGTCCGAAACGTCGACGAAATTCAATTGGGTTTGATTCATCTTCCCCAAAAAGAAGTCCAATTTTGCCAAGATTCTACTACTGATTATTAGAAATGGACATGAACAATCCTACTAGTTGTTATGATAGTTCTCGCAGGTTAAAAAGATGTTCCTGAATTGGAAGTACACAAAAGGTTAATTACTTGGATGATGTTAAGAATAAATGTTTCAAACACATGGGTAAGGATGAGAATCAATATCCTGTATCTACAAAACACATGTGTTTTTGATACTTTTATTCTCGAAACCATTTAAGTAATAAGCCCCCTTCGGTGTGTACTTGGAAATTCAAGGACACCCTGTATAATAAAATGTTAAAAAACAGAGTATTACAGTTTAAATAAAATGTACCAAATCTTTATGTGAAATACGCGTTATCTCTTGTGTAGTCAACTTTTCAATGAATTTGGTTCCAATTTAATACCAGATAGTCAATCTCCCAATGGGTCTCTTGCATGCAACACGAATTATCATTATTTGATGTTTTTCTCATTCTATATAGATATAAAATCATAACGTATGCTATCACACACTTCAAAAATTCACAAATTTTGAATAATTCGGTATTGAAAATGGTCAAATCGGTATGCAAGTTCGAAACGAGAGAAACGCGTCAGATCGCCTTCTACGTCACTCGTTATAGCAAGATTCACCGACCGATACAGCCGACGCTGTCTATTGGCTTGCTAGAGAGAAACGTACACCAGAAGAGGGAGAGAGTGGATATATCCCGGTACGTCACGGAAGCCGCGAAGTTTCGTCCGTTTGAACAGCTGATACGCGGAGCCAAATTTAAAAGATCAGTCTCTCGAAAAATGAAATTTTTGACGGAGGTTAAAGTTTTTCACTAGTCTCACGGATAGAATATAAAAATGAAATTCGGCAATATAATTATCTAGAAATACTGTACCTCTAATCTTAGTTCACCCTTTCCTCCATCAAAGCATAATTTATTAATAAATGTAAAATAACAAGCAAAAATTTCTTCCAAGAAATTGTCAGAAATCGTTTTTTCTAAATCTAACTGAACTTTTTACTGAAATAAAATGCAGAATATAGTTCTACACAAGTTTATGCATAACCAAAGATAGTTTTCACGCAATAAATTTACCTCACTGCGAAAAAAATTTGAAAATCTATCCCATCACCTCATGAAATAAAAAAGAAGTACTTCTGTCAACAACTATTCAATTAAATGGGTAATCAACCCTGAAAATGGACAAAGTTTTCTATTACTACTACTATTTTCTGCAAAAAGGGAGGTTAAGGGAGGCAAGTATCTCGAATTATTTGGTTTCAAGGTCATTTTGAAACCAATGAAGCAATTAATCTACTGATCAATGAACTACTTGATATTATTGATTGACTAGCTCGCATTTAGTTGTAGTACGAACGGACGTTCACAAACTCTTTGGAATATTCAGTTGTCAAATCACTTTTTGCACACATATACTCTATAATCTTTTATAGAGTCTGTTGGTAGGCTATGGAAGCTTATCACATCCCACTCGGTATAATTTAAAAATGTTAGGTAATTTTTCTAACGGATAACTACACAGCGTTTTCCATTCCACAGAAAGGTGGTAGTAATTACGTAGGTAACTAAACCAAACCATAGAGTCATATGTAAATATGTTAGAATCGACAATGGTTAACTGAATTATATTGGCTTCGATGAAGTTTCACTAGTACCAACCTAGCTCAGTTTTAGTTACAAAAACTTGATAGACCTGATCCAAGACCTACCGACTAACTTTATAAAAGTAAATGGAGTACAAATTTCTTTCAATTTATTTGATCACTCACCAAGGAATCCTGTTTTCTTCTTATTCTTATAATATTTGATAATCTAACCATTTGTATCGAAAGTATATAAATCGAATGAAAAAACAGTTCACAGCACACATTATATTACCTCTCATACAATTCACATTCCATATGTCAGTTACAATTCATCAGAATTAATTTAAAATCATCTTCACAAAAGCTCTAACACATAAATCCAACTTTTTTTCGATATAATATGTAAATGTGCTAACACATTAATATGTAGAGTCCGCTTTCCAGCACACACGTTAAATTAAAATAACAACTCTCTTCCAACATTAAGACAAGATCCATAGAACAATTAACACCATCATTTATACCAGTGAAATTACATCACCTCTCTCTCGTGACAATCTTCCACTTCTAAAAGGTTAAACAAGTTTAAATTCTCAATTTGAGATATACCTTCTATTTACCAGGAAAAATTTATCATCTACAAGGTATTTTGTTTCTAAGGGACTTCGGGAACTGTGTCGAACCATTTTCTCAAACACCAATGAATGATCTATCTGCCACAAATATTTGAAAAATTCGAATAAAGTGAAACTTATGACATCATTTTAGATCATTTTTGAAATTTGAAGCTAACATCAGAAATTTAGATATTAATAAGATAATAATTTCATTGATAAATTTGAAAAAAAAGTAAAAGGAAACAGGGTGGCCTACTGGAAACGAGAAAGAGCATCAACGGTCACAGAGATGTGACTTTGTGACAATTCCTAAAGTAGCGTATGGTGGCGTTTTTATCTTCATCGAAATGATTAATCGATTAACCTCTATCTTTCTCCTCTTTGGTGGAGAACAGAAGTAGAGAGAGAGGGAGATACACCGATTAATCAGTTCGATGAAAATAAAAACGCACCCTATTTTTTCGCAGTGTCAAAATGTTCAAAGAAAAACGATAATTTAAAATAAGGATTAACTTGCAAACTTTTTGGTCGCGAAGGTGCAGTGTGTTCTTCTGAACGAACAATCTATAGTCGAAACTAGGTGGTCTCTCATTGTTTGAAAAATATGGACCCTCAAAATTGTAACAAGAAGCATCTTTTTCCATCTAAATGACAATTACTCACTACTTCTACATGGTTCACAAATTGTCTTTCAACCTTAACAAGCGATTAGTAGCGATTTATTTCAAGAATATATGATATTTATTGAAAAAAATCTAAAATACCAAACAACCATTTAACCTCATTTTTCAGGATTATTGATCAATTTTGAACTCTGGCAACAACGCCTTATCATCGCTGGGAAACGTATACCGGGTGACCCATTTTAACTTAGGCAGCCAAATAACTCGAAAAATAAGCACACTACGAAAAAATGTTTGGAATCAAAATTTCGTCATTTCAAGGGGGACGTACAATGACGTTAAAATGAGCCCCCCCACCCTTCCCCCTGGGCGGTGAGGGGGGGCAAGTTTGAAATCTTAAATAGGAACCCCTATTTTTTATTGCATATTCGGAATCTTTGGCTAAAAACACATACAATTTGTCTGAAACATTTTTCTCGATTCATGATAGATGGCGCTGTAATCGACGAAATTCAATTTCTTCGATTTCTCTTACTGAGAACCCATGCTTACGATTCTGCAATAAATTAACAATAAAAATACCACGTTTTCATTGTTACAAGTGTTTATGTATTTTTTTAACATTTGTACTCTGATAAAATTTTGGTAAAATGGCAAATTATACGCCTACAGAAGTAGTCGATATGCAGTTTCTTGAGAAGTAATTAATGAGTAATAAAAAATAATGAGAAGTTTGTTTTAAGACTAATTTCGAGTATTAACAATGAAAACGTGGTATTTTTATTGTTAATTTATTGCAGAATCGTAAGCATGGGTTCTCAGTAAGAGAAATCGAAGAAATTGAATTTCGTCGATTACAGCGCCATCTATCATGAATCGAGAAAAATGTTTCAGACAAATTGTATGTGTTTTTAGCCAAAGATTCCGAATATGCAATAAAAAATAGGGGTTCCTATTTAAGATTTCAAACTTGCCCCCCCTCACCGCCTAGGGGGAAGGGTGGGGGGGCTCATTTTAACGTCATTGTACGTCCCCCTCGAAATGACGAAATTTTGATCCTAAACATTTTTTCGTAGTGTGCTTATTTTTCGAGTTATTTGGCTGCCTAAGTTAAAATGGGTCACCCTGTATGACTGAGAAGTACTTCCCGCGAGCTGTCATAGACAAATACACAGAATTCTTAGTGTGGAAACCGGAAGGAATAGAGGTTATGTATTTGATATTTTCGATTAATTTTCATTAAATATTAAACGTTCTTGAAAGAAACTGCCGATTATAGTTGAGTGAAGGTTCAAAGATGATTTGTGGACTCTACAGTGCTTTCATGATTAAAGGAACAAATTCATTTAAAAATTAGGTTTCTATTCAATGTTAAAATCCTCGGACACGTCGATTAGTATATTTATTTGAATATTTTTCGCAATAAACATTTTGTATACAGGGTGTCTCATTTGAGAGCTATGACTTCGTCATTACTTTTTTTAAATGTAATACCCTGTATATTTTTTCACTTTATAATTCTACGATAAATTCTTATTACTTTTTGTGAATATACCATATGCCTAAACCTGATGGGTTTCCAGATATAACGGAGATAATGGACAATAAAAGATACGGACAACAGATTGAACATCAATAATAAAATAGGAATTACATTTGTGTGTTTTCATATCGTATCTTTCATTATCCACTATCTCCGATATATCTGGGAATCCATCAAGTTTAGGCATATGGTATGTTCACAAAAAGTAATAAGAATTTATCGTAGAATAGTTAAGTGTTATAATATACAGGGTATTACATTTAAAATAAGTAATGACAAAGTCATAGCTCTCAAATGAGACACCTTGTATACAAAATTTTTATTGCAAAAAATGCACAAACAAATATAATAATCGACGTGTCCGAGGATTTTAACATGAAATAGAAAGCTGATTTTCAAATGAATTTGTTCCTTTCATCGTGAAAGCACTGTATAAGAGAAACGAATGATTGGTTTTTATGGTGAAAAAAGTGTTAGAATTTTGGGTGTCCATATCTTCTGAACTACGAGAGGACCACTGAGTTTCGACTGCAGATTTTTTGTGCAGGAGAAAACACTGCGTACATTAATACAAATATCTAATCAATATCTTCTCGAAGAGAAAGTTTGCGGGTTTACCAAAATGAGTACCAACTGAATTGATGTACTCTACTATGTTCACTTGATTTCAACAGAAATACGAATATATATTCTTTTATGATAATGAGAAAATGGACAAACAGTTCCAAAAGTCTGCCACACTAAGAAATACCCTCGAAAATCTCCAAAACGAGATTTATCCAAAAATCAACATTACCATTACTGGATTCTAGGATCTCAAGGAGGTATTGCGGCTAACCTAACTTTTTCAAAGAAAAATAATCAATTCGAACAATTTCCAAACTGGATGGGTCTACAAAGTGTAGCCAGGGAAAATTTCGTCAGAATGAAATACTACTAACAGCTGTTGCTTCAGTCACCAGTTGCGTCTCTCGGACCTATATAAAAATTGGAAATATTTTATACTACTTCATATCGATGTTTTAAGTTCATAATAATGAAATACCGAAGAAAAATGTCTGAGCCAAACTAACTCACGAATTTCTATAAACAATAATTTTTTATGTTTTTTTATACTTTTGTTTCGATAATGGTGTAGAACTCTAAAAAGTTTTAATAAATGCAAGCACCTTCCAAACTGTTCTTGAATCGATAATAATGCAATATCGATTTTAGTTTTTTTTTATTCGTTTATTATTTTCTGAACACTAAGATATTACCAGGTACTGATTCTGATGTTTGAAATTAGGTACTCAACAAACATTTATAAGTCAAGGTCAAAATTTGGTCAACTTTTATTGTTCATTGAAATTTTGATTTATTAATATGTTGTTGTACGCATAGGTGTTATCTGACCTACGTGCATGCAAGTAAAATTAATGTTCTAATTATTTCTTAATTTATCGAATAGAATGACGAAAACGCTCCAAACTGAACAACCTGCATATATTTTGGAGTTTTATTTTTATTTTAATGAAATTTGCCTTTGGTTAGCGAATATTTCCAAATTTTTTTATGCGAGTCACTTCAATGAAAATCAGGAATACTAACTGGCATTACTTCTGTTTGAAAATAATTAAACAATATAACTTGAATTGTTCATCAATTCAAATCAAATTTCATTAAAACAAAAGATATAACGTCTAACTGCATAATCAACACGAACAACAAATTAAAATATTTTTTATAAAAGATGACTCTAAATAGTAAGTATTAAAACATTTTGAATGTGAAAAATGTTAGGAATTCTGTAGATATTTTAATCTATTTTAAAATAAATGCAAATTCAGGTGAATTCTCTATTATCCTACCCATAATTTCGAGTGTCTGTTATTGTGTCCTCAAATGGAAAGACAATGAATAAAATTTATCGGAAAAATATTGCACAAAAATACCCATCCATATGCCCTTCCTAAATGAGTACCATGTTTACTTCTGAATTAAACTTATGAAAAATGTTGTTTAACAGATTTCAGAATGGCACGGAGTTTGAATTTTTCACACATTACCTTGTGAAGTTTCTCATTGAATCAATCTCTAGCGCATCAATGTCAAAATTTGACTTGTTATGAATTTCAATGAAACAGAAATTGTTTTTAGTTAAGTCGAAAATTTTCCCGTCTTTCATAGTTTGAAAGATATGAGCTACGAAATTTCTAAAATCATGCATTTTTAGGTCAGTTCGCAGTCAAAAAACAATCGCAAATTACCTTTGAACCTTCCTAAAAATGATCACTGACAGTTTCTTTTAAGAATATACGATATTTGAATGAAAAATGTCGAAAATAACGGATAACCATATAACCTCTACATCTACGTAGTACATAGAACTCTATATTACTACCTGGAAAGGACCCGACCCTTCTTCAACTAAGCTTAAAGCGTAACAAGGGGCAACGAAACAAAGATAGCGCTAATTACCGTAACCTCTCCCTGTCACACCCATTGAAGTAAATGGTGTTGAACAGCTCAAATTTGGTTTTACTTGGAAATTCAGGTAGTTTGGGTATTACATCGTTTAGAAAGTGCAATATTTTTGAAAATGAATATCTATTTTTCTCTGATATGCCATTACTTTCTCTGCCTTCACCGCGTGTGGTTCAAAAAGTGAAGAATTATATTGGTGTGAGCAGTGCATTGACGATTGACGATAGTTTCATCATTATCACAGTAAATTTAAATAATAGGAACATAGGAAAATACTTCTCGAAAAGCACTGACTTGAAGTCAGGAAAATTTAAGCGCTGGTTAAAATTCATTGCCAATGCGAAATATGACATACTTTTTTCCGATATTTTTGGAAATGTGAGTCGAATCGAGCTGAAATTCCGAACATTGCTGTTCAGATTCGACTTCAAGGTCTGCGCCAAGTTTCATTGAAATCTCATTGATAGTTTCCGAAAAAACTATTTTTTTAACGATTCTTCATGCAATCAGTTAGCAAGTTTCAATCTGATCGCATCAGTACTTCTTGAGATATAGAGGAAATAAAATAATATATTTGAAATGGATATAACTTCGAAATTGTTAGGTAAATTTTGCCCATTAACGAACTTATTTTGAATTTTTTAAGTCGCTATAGCTTTTCTCGGTAGTAAGTTATCGTGACAACGGGCGGCTAAATAGAATTCAATTTGACATTGAACTCTTCATCAGTGAGTCCAACCTGGTCGCTTGGAACCATTTTCGGCAAAAAAACGCAACTTTACGGAGGATGATAACGCGCTGTTCCCCAGAAAAACCGCTCACTAAGTTGAAATTTCACTTGAACATGTGCGATCTTCTTCAATCCTGCCTTATTCACGAATTAGTCAGAAAAAAATTCAGGTTCTCCTAATTTGACACGAAAAATTAAAAATATTTAGAATAAATGCGACAGAGTTCCCTTTACTGCAATGAGGAAGAAAGAGATAGATACCCGTCCACTTCGCGGGTTGCATAAGCAACGAGTTGGCTTCACTTGTCGCTCAAAACGGGTCCCTTCCAGGTATATAATATAGAGTTCATTGACGTACTATTACTCAATCTTAAAGTCTGGCAACAACGCCTCTTCATCGCTGGCGCTGAACGTATTTCCCGCCAGTTGTCATCGACGAATACGCAGAATTCGGACCGATTAAATTGCGCCAATGCCAAACTTCACTTTTGGAGTTAGTGGGAATCCAAAGAAATAAAAGTGAGGTGGTTATCTGAAGTTTTCAATATTTTTCTTTAACTATTACCTATTGTTTCAGGAAAGTGCCGTTAATAGTTGAGTGAAGGTTCAAAGGTGATTCGTGAAATAATAAACGACACAAGTGATCGTTTTCATGGTGGAAAAAATTACCTGAACAAGCATCAATTTAGAACTTAGGGGGCTCATATCTTCGAAATTATGAGAGACCTCCTAGTTTAGACAAATTTTTCTGCGAGCGTTGATGTAAATATACAGGGTGTTTCACCATAAACTGGTCAAACATATATAGCCATATAGATGACATTGGGAAAATCATTTTTGCCTTATGACATATACCCCGTTTTCGAAGCATAAGTGAGATACAGGGTGTTTAATGTCAACTTTGAGTAATATTCTGATAACTGTGGTGATTTTTACGTGACCTTTTAAATAACTGACGGTTTTTGGTCACATCTTACTATTTTTGTGTGGTCAATTCAATTTTGGTGCAGAATTCTTGAAATCAGATTTCAGAATGGGGGAAAACCTACAAAGTTGAAATTTTTTGTATTCCGTTGCCAAATTGGATAGCATTATTTCAATGTACTCGACGGACGTCATTATAATCAGAATAAATCCAATTTATACGCGACCCTATTGTACGTAAGTAGAACGAGTTCGAATCCCATAAAAGTTTTTTAAAAAAATTTTTTTTTTTGATAAATTCATATTTCAATCCAGGTCATTCTGGGGCCTCATTAGCACAATTTTGGCTCCGCAGAGCCACCAGTTTCTTAAAAAAAAATTATTAAAATACTCCGAGCAGAGTCCTTGGAAAACTATAAAATGAAAACCAATGGCCTTTTGGAATGATTTTCCAATAAAGAACTGTTATTATTATTTTTTGAAAACCAATGAATATTTTTTCATTCTGTTTTCACCCCAGTGTTCAGAATGAAAATAAGTTTAACCTCGATCCAATTTCCGGAAAAAATTTTTTTCACTGTAGACATGAAAAAAAGTTGAGTTTGAATTTTGGAGAAATGTTTTCACGCAAAATCTTAGAAAATCGAGTACATTGAAATAATGCTATCCAATTTGGCAACCGAAAACGAAAAATTACAACTTTGTAGGTTTTTCGCCATTTTGAAATTTTTTTTTCAAGAATTCTACACCAAAATTGAATTGACCACCACAAAATACTAAGATTTAACCAAAAACCGTTATTTCAAAGGTCACGCATAACTCACCGCAGTTTTCAGAATATTGCTCAATGTTGACATTATCTCGCTTATGCTTCGAGAACGGGGAACATGTCATAAGGCAAAAATGACTTTTCCAATGTCATAGATACGGCTATGTGTTTGACCAGTTTATGGTGAAACACCCTTAATAATCAATAACTTCGCGAAGGAAATGTTTGCGGCTTAACCAAATTCTCAAAAACATTGTCTGCCAGCCGCGCCAAGGAACGACAAAAAAAACAATTTTTGTGTAATGGGCGACTGACAATATATTCACGCAAGTCACCTGGCTCAGAATATCACGTAAAGAATATACCTCGACAAAGAGGAAAACTTTTTTAGTCTCAATTGTCCACAACAGCTAATCAGCATAGAACATCGACTCGATAAATGCCACCGCTCGGGTATAGAAACTGTGGTGCTTAAGATGATGTTTGGATGAGAGCAAACTTTTTGGACTAGACTAATAAGTTTCGATAATCAAAAACAAATTAATCATACTTAAGGAAAGGCTTGTCAGAGGGAGGCTGATTCGAATTCCTCGACCACTGAGGACCATCCTGATTCTGCTGACCTCCAGGTCCCTGATTCATCCAGTTCAGAAATCCCGGATTCTGATTGTTGGGGCCCTGATTTGGGTTACCGCCTTGGTTACCACCTGGAATATACAATTTGGAATTCAATCAGGTTGCTGTTCAAGTCAAATTTGCTATCTTCCCAATTCAGAGAATATAGCCATGGTATAACGTATTCTATTCTGAGTATTGAAGCAATGTTTCTTAGGAATTGGGTAAGAGCAATATTGCTAACAAGAACTTTCAGAATAGTCGATTTCAAATCTGATAACAGTGTATTTTATGTATCAAGGTGACAAAGAAGAAAAAATAACCTAACTTCATAAACTGCTTTTCCAGTTTTCTATGTTTTTTTTTTTTATTTCTCGCGTAAATAACCTCTATCTACGGGTTTTCTTACTTACGTAAACAGTAATTAATATCACTAGTTCAAAAATGTTTGGTAAATCTAACACATTTGACGTCAAGTAATTTCTATATATGTTTTATTGTCCTCTATTTGGTCTCCTGAAAACAAATCTGATGTAAAAATTGTCGGATATACTCCATTCACTTTTATAAACAATCCCGTTTGGCCATGATTAAGGTCTATCAAGTTTTTTTTTACTTAAAACTGACGCAGGTTGGCACTCGTGATATAACGGCAATGTCAAAATAATTCTCAGAGACGTTTCCAAATTCTAATGCCAATTTCTACTCTAAATCTCAACATAGTCGTCGCGCTTGGAAACTAAATATGTCGAACCCTGATAATTTAGAATCAATAATTTATCACAAGCTATCCAACATTTTCAACGTATATAAGTGAAAACCCAATTCAATGTATGTATTCCCAAGAACTTTGTAAATTGAGTTAGTTAGTTCTTTTAAGGTGACACAGGTTTTGTAGTACTACTACAATTTCATACGGGTATTTCAAGTAGTGCAACAAGGTATTTAAATGTCTTCTGTAGACTTATTTCGAAAAGAAGGGAATTCCATAGGTTTGTCTATTCGTTTAGAGTACTTTTTTTTGAAGGAACTAACACAAAGTAACGGATTACTCTATCCATTATTTTTCAATAATATTTCAACAATAGATTCTTGATTTTCGTACAAGAAAAAAGCATATCTGAATCTTCCAACCATGTTTATATAGTGAAATATTTCCATTATTTACAGAGAAAAAAGTTTCTTCAACATTTCTTTGGAATTACTGAATTCACACAATACTTTTTTAAATTCATTATTTTCCCAAAGTAAATTCACATTTCGAAAAATACGTAATTACTACGACATCTATGTAGAGAGGACAACATTGTGTAGCTATCTGACAGGAAAATGACTATAACCTAACATTTTCAAAATATACACGGTTAAATGTGTCAGAATGTCATGGCCAACGGGGATAGTTTATAAAAGTGAATGGAGTATAGATGTTAGTTTTCGAAGATATATAGGCCTCCAAAGTTCATAGAATGACATGAAGATGTATCATTATTAGAATTTTGTAGGCCCATATCTTCGAAATTAAAATAGACCAACAATTTTTGACTTCAGATCTGGTTCCATAGGACCAAATTGAGAACAACGAAGTAATAATTGAAGTAATTTCAGTAGAAAACTACAAATATAAAATTCACCAAACATTCTGAATAAAACTTCAATTTTTCGAGGAACAGTCTGCAAAAATTCACAGAAGTAAAGAGTTTTTGAGTAAAATAATGGTACTTACCACTTGAATTATTTGGGCCATTGTTGAAACCTTGATTGAAGTTGGGTTCTTGATTCTGCAAGTTACCGATGAGTCCCCAACCGGCTTGATTCAAAGCAGCCGCTACAAGTGCTGGATTCATAGGCAAGCCCAAATTGAGTCCCAACCCAAGAGGATTAACATTTTGTGAATTGCTTCCTTGACCTTGGCCATTGATTCCTAATGAGGAGATAAATCTTCAAATACTGACGAATGAAAAAGATTTGGGTACAAGAAGTTCCAACATGTGGATAAACGGGTAAAATTTGTTGTTTATGTGACAAGCTTTCGGTCTACAGTGGATCAGAGTACGTTTACTATCTATGAGCATTATACCTTTTCACTCTTGAAAATTCGAATTTTTGCGCGCATTTTCTAGGGGAACAGCGTGCTATCGTTTTGTCCAAATGTCTGTAATTTTGGATGATTGAGCCGAAAATGGTCTCAATCGACTAGGTTGGACTCACTGATGACGAATCCGGTGTCAAAATCGATTCTGTCCGGCCGTAGACACAATAACTGTCGACAGAAGCGAGCTAGCAACTTGAAACTTTCAGGATACGTTGCGCATCCGAATGGCGCGGTTAAGTTCGTTAATGGGCCAAATCGGTCGAATAGTTTCGGAGTTATAGGCACTTGAAGTTTTGAAGGTATTTATTTTTTATTTCAGAAAGTACTTGAACGATTGGATTCAAACTTGGCAGATAGGTGGAATATAACGACGCGCAACTTTGAGCCGAATATTATCAGGATCATATTGTCAGTAAATTGAAAAAAAAATTTTTCCGAAATTTTTTTCCAAAAAATTTTTTTTTGGAAACCATTCATTATATCCGAAAAAAATTCCACTCACACTTTGAGCTTCATATTTCACAGTAGTGTACCAAATTTCAGTTCGATACGATCAAAAGTTTTGGAGATATCGGGAAAAAATATGTCAAATTTCGAGGTTTTCTTCTCGATATCGTTGATTTGTTCGACATAACTCGAGAAATACTGATTCAGTCCTGATAAAACTTCACGGCTAGTTTTGAGATGCTGAAAAACCATTTTATGCGAAATTTCATGATAATCGTGTCATAAGAACAATTTGAAAAAAAAATTTCTATGATTTTCTTATCATATCATCCTCATTAAATTCTGTATGAAACTTCGAACTGTTATTTTTCGATGAAGTACTGGATTTCAATTCGATCTGATCTGTATTTTTGGAAATATTGGAAAAATAAAATTTTGATTGGGTATATTTACGGAATCATTGGGTGGATTTTACCCATTCACGAATTCGGCCTTCGTAATTAAGGTCCAAACCTTCTCTACAAATATCGAGTTTCTAAGTTGTTTCTTTCGGAAGTTATAGTGTTTACGCAGTCGGCCGTTAGGCTGACCGTTAACACAATAACTTCCGGAAGAAACGACTTAGAAACTCGATATTGGTAGAGTAGGTTTGGGGCTTAATTACGAAGGTCGAATTCGTGAATGTGTTAAATCCGCCCAATGATTCCGTAGATATCCCCATTCAAAGTTTAATTTTTCCAATATTTCCAAAAATACAGATTTGATCGAAGTGAAATCCAGTAATTTATCAGTAAAAAATTTCAAAAAGCACTGCCGTGAAGGCAGCAGCTTTTGCGTGCATGTTCAAATTCGTTGCTGAAGCGTTCATCTACATTGAACATGCGCGCAAAAGTTGCTGCCTTCACGGCAGTGCTTTTTGAAATTTTTTTTATATAATGATTCAACAACGTTCCTACCTACTTGCATGTATCGGATAGTAAGAGATAAGCTTGTAATGTTGTCATATTGAATAAGTCTCTTGAATGTAACACGCAATATCATATTTTTATGTTGTTATTTCGATACAGGATCATAATAATATCACACAATTTTACAATTCGCGAATTTTGAATAATTCCGTATTAAAAATGGAAAAATCGAGAAGCAAGTTCAAATAGGTCCCTTGCATGAATTTTTTTATCATTGGAATGAAATATTCTATCCGTAAGACTACTGAAAACCTTGAACCGCCGTCAAAAATTTCAATTTTCAACGAGAATATGCACTTTTAAATTTGGCTCCGCATGATGGTTGTTTAGACGGACGAAACTTCGCGGTTTCCGTGACGTACCGGGATATATCCACTCTCTCCCTCTTCTCGTGTAGCAAGCCAATAGACAGCGTCTGACTGTGTCGATCTGTGAATCGTACAATAACGAGTGACGTAGAAGGTGATCTGACGCGTTTCTCCCGCTTCGACCTTAAGTCCCGATTTGACCATCTTTAATACCGAATAATTCAAAATTCGCGAATTGTTGAAGTGTGTGATAGATTAAATCACGATTTTGTATCGATATAGAATGAGAAAAAGATGAAAATATGATAATTTGTGTTACATGCAAGAGAACTATTAGGTAAAACGAGGTATTCCTACGTCACACGTCACAGAACGATTCCATTGGATACAGCCGACGCTATCCATTGGATTGGTAGAGTGGAAGGTACACGAGAAGACAGAATGCCGCGAAGTTTTGATTGGTTAAAAATACAATATGTGGAACCAAATTTAAAAAGATTGATTTCTTATTGAAAATAGAAATTTTTGACGGCGATTGAATTTTTTCAGTATCTAATGTATAGAATAATCGATTCCAATAATAAAGAAATAAATGCAAGAGACTCATTAGAAGAAATTGAACCAAATTTCGTTCTCACGGCTGATTGTAAACACAAATTGCCGAAAGAAGCATCTTAGAACACCGTATTTGTAGAGTAGGTTTGGAGCTTTATCACGAAGGCCGAATTTGTGAATGGGTAAAATTCACCCAATAATTCCGCAGATAAACACATTCAAAATTTTATTTTCACAATATTTCCAAAATTACAGATTAGACCCAATTGAAATCCAGTACTTGATTGAAAAATGACAGCTTTAAGGTTCAAAGAGAGTTTCGTGAGGATAATATAGTCAGAAGATAGCAGAATATATGTATAATATTTGAAAACAAAATTTATATTTTTTTCAAATTATTCTAATTACACATTCCCCATCACGAAATTTCCTACAAAGTTGTTAATCAGCATTTTCAAACAAGTAACCACGTTTAATCATGATTAAATTAGTATTTGTTGAGTTATACCGGGAAAAAACAACAATACCGAATAAAAACCACGAAATTTGACAAATTTTTTCCTATATCTCCAAGAATTATAATGGGGGTTTTTCCTTTAAACGAAAATGCAGTAGTTTTCATGAAAAACCTTTAGAACATCAATTTCATATAATTTCAATATTATATTTTTAAAAAAATGTTTGATCACCTAAAACTGAAAAATAAAAATGGGGATTTGCATTTAAAGGGATTTGTCATGAGTGCACGATATGGCAACGTCGAATTCAGCTTTCTCGGAAGGAAAAGGACGTCAAATGTGTTACTTTCCTTAGGAAAACAGAGATAGCTATACTTCGATCTGGTTAGAGTAGAAGAAAACTACCAAGGAATATAAAAAGAAGAGCACAGACTGTCATACTCTCATATTACCTCTCAACAAAGAACATAAGGAAGTAGCATAATGCCTCACAAAGTGGGTCTGGGATGGATGTTGCATATGGCCGACTTTCCTTTCACTTTGAAGAGAGAACAACTTGTTCCGAGACTTCTTTGTCTGAAGAAACTAACTAACATGAGTCATACTTGGAGGTTCAATATGGGCGCCTATGTCCCACTTTTATACGAAGTAGAAAAGCGTTATGCTCCTTCCTGTTGTTCTTTATTCAAAGTATATCACTGACAAATCGCATACGGAAATTGTTTGGTTATATTGACAAAGAACACGTATGTGCCACAGAATAGGAATAAATATTTCATTATTCTATAGCAGAAAAAGCTATTCTACTAAACACCGTTGTCACTTCGTGCATGCCTGACAAATCCCAAACACCAATTTTGAAACCTGATTTTGAATACTTTCTGAAGGTAATTTGGGAAAATGATGAATCAAACCCATAATAATTATGTTCAACTTTGCATTTGCAGTAATAACCCAAATTCAGGAAAATCCCCATTGTATAAAACTGAAATTGGGAACACTGCTGTGAAATATTGAGCTAAAGGTCTCAGCTCTTTTTTTTTAATCTTAAGAATCTCAACAAGAATCTCGTTAAAATTGCTCCCGTTATTTTCCAACTGCCTAATTTAAATCCGATCGCTCCAGTAGTTCCTGAAATATCAGGCAAATAACCTCAAAAATTCAAATGACTACAACTCTGAAACCATGTGGTGGATTTGTCCCATTAACGAACTTAACGGTCGCATTTTGGAATGCAACCTACCCTGAAAGTTTCAAGTCGCTAGGGTTCTCCGTTCTCTTATTATCGTCCCTAGGGCCAGCCGGCCTGACAGAATCGATTTCAACATCGCATTTGTCAGCAGTGAGCCCAACCTAACCTAACCTTACCTAACCTACCCTGAAAATTTCAAGTCACTAGGGTTCTCCGTTCTCTTATTATCGTCCCTAGGGCCAGCCGGCCTGACAGAATCGATTTCAACATCGCATTTGTCAGCAGTGAGCCCAACCTAACCTAACCTTACCTAACCTACCCTGAAAATTTCAAGTCACTAGGGTTCTCCGTTCTCTTATTATCGTCCCTAGGGCCAGCCGGCCTAACAGAATCGATTTCAACATCGCATTTGTCACCAGTGAGCCCAACCTAATGGTTTGGAACCAATTCCGACTCAAAATTCGAAGACTAGACATTTGGACAAAACGATAGGACGCCATTCTCCAAAACATGCTCCCAAAATACATGAAAGAGAATTATAAGAAGAAATGAAACTACTTTTTTTTTATAAACAATCTCAAAATAGACAACAAGTAAACATTTCGGAAAACAAAATGGAAATAGTACCTGAATAGGACTGACAGATCAACAACAAAAATAGAAAACATGCACAATAACGTATATTTTAAATATATCCCCATCTCTGGATATCTCAGGGCAGCGACATCGTCTTGATTTCTCTGTATTGAAGATAAGATACTTTTTAGTTACTGAATCGTTTTTACTCACCCAGTGCCTGCAGATTTGGCATATCAAGATTCGTTCTTCCACCTCCTTGGTTACCCCAATTGCCTTGGTTTGGACCAGTATTTGGATTATTATATCTGTTTTGCTGGTACATGTTGGGTCCATCTGGACCTCTCATATCCCTATTATTTCCATGTGATCCACCTCTCGGTCCATTGCTTCCATAACCACTCGGCCTGTTCTCAGATTTTGGTGCAGCATTTGAAACATGAACAGAAACACCTGCAACAAAATTTGGATTTCTAGGGACTTCCGTTAATGCCAGGAGCACTGGTACGTTTCTAATTCAATATATTTCAGCGTACACAAACAATTCATACTAGTAATCGCAGAATCTCTAATTTGACTGAAATATGCAGGAAACCATTGTAAATAATCCGGCGAATGTATCAACTTCTTCACAATTACCTCTTCTATTTCAATAAGAAGAGGAGTTTTATTTATAATCTGCACATTGGTTGAGTCAATATAACTTTTTCACTTTCGTTTTTCAAAAACTAGTACATGCACATAACGTATAAAATCGTAATATGAATCATGGATAGAAGAAAACATGCAACAAGAAAACTAAATAATAATACCTTTGATAATATGGTCTTCCCCACAAAGGCCCTGAGCAACTTCAGGGTCTAAGAACGTGACAAAACTGAAAGCTCTAAATGGTCGGGGAATGAATACATCTGTGACTTCGCCAAATTTACTGAAATATTCTTTCAAATCATCTGACGTCATGTCTTCTGTGCATCTGCCCACGAAAACCTTGCAAGGTACTTGCTGAATTAAACCTTCCTGAAAATAATCCCACAATAATATCAATCTAAATATATATCAAAGAAATAAATGTAGAAAAATATAATGTTTGAGTAATTCCAAGCAATCAATCTGTGATTTAAAATACCTTTGAGTTAGGAACTTTTACATCACACCATCTACCATCAATCATGTGTCGTTGCGCCAAAACTCTCATTTGAGATTCATATGAACCGAATCGAATGAAACCAAAGCCTTTGGATTGCCCAGTTTTAGTATCTTTCTTGACCTAAATTCAAAATAAACTGTATTACTCTGCATTGATATTTACAGGATAAAGCATACCTGGGCCATTAATACTTCACCGAATGTTTCAAAGTATTCTCTGAGATTTTGTTCAGTAGTTTTCCAAGGTAAGCCTAGTACAATCAAGTCTGTGCATCTTAATTTTGTCTCCATTCTCTTAGTTTTAGCTGTTGAATTCTCTAGGTTATCATCAGATTTCCTCTTGTTCTCTGGAAAAATTTGCTAATCTTTAAACTGAAATACAGAATCAAAATCCTTATTCATAATGAATGAAATCTATGGAACTTATTATCTTATCTACTAATGCTTATAGATGATGTCGCACTAAGAAACCACATTTAAACCAGGGGGCAGCTGTTACCTTTTGGAAAAACACAGTGGAAGATTTGGGAGCCCCAACCATCATCATGTGGTGGATGCAAACGACCTTCGCTCAATCTAACTCCACGAATTGCTTTGGTATCAGGATTTCTAAATTTTAAACCAGAAGAACCGGGAAATTGTGCAGACAGGGTACTCAAAAGTAGAGTACCGTCATCTTCTAATGGTAACTCTATAGGTTCCTCCCCTTCATCTTCTGCTACCTGCAAGTAATCTACAGACATTCTTATCTTATTCCAATCGTCTGGTTCAAATAAAACAATTTCTTAACCGTGAAATTAATGAATTAATTAATTTATCCTCAAAACGCGTCAACAAGAGAAACGTCAACTTCGAATCAGTATCATCCACAGAAATAGGAACAATCCGAATCCATTGGGAACTTCTGCGAAGATGCCAGCGCCCTAACGGATAAATTTGGAACCTGTCCAAGCTAGTAGTTTTATGTAAACAAACCCTAGAAATGTGGTGGAGAACTAATATTTATTAAGCAGAACTTGAATATTTAAAGAAATTATTATAATTTTGTGTAAGATTTCTTGAGAAGGAACTTTTCGTTTGGATCACGATATAAAATCGTACTTTAAATCTTACCTGGAGGATAATTTCGGTGTTATTTTAGTGTATGTTGCTTGGTGGATCATAATGAACCAATATCTAAGTTTACTTGAAATTCTGGAAAAATAGGCACCTCGATAAGTAATTTAAGGACTCTTATTTATGTGAAGTGGTGCTGAATGCAGGCTATATTATGTGGTAAATCTAGAATGAGTCCAAATGTTATGACTTGTTCTTTGTTTACAAACGAGTGAATCAATAAAATGAAAACAGATTTTCTGCTTTAGTTCTTTTGCATCGTATTTCTAAAGAAAAGGAAACAGATAGACATATAATTGATTTTATTTTCATATCCCAGCAGCTCAAGATATACATACATACAAAATGAAAAATGTCACAGCCGGTTCAACCTACCGATATAGAAATGTAAAATATGAATGTATTTATATGAATAACTTCAGTTGTTATCAACTCTAACAGTATATCTGGTTTTTGTCAGGTTTTCAACCAGATCACTCTTTTAGAATATGATTTTGTGTAGTATGTGAATTAGGTAGTTGTAGAAGTGCTCGGTAGTTTCTCTGCAGCATTTTTCTTCAAAGTTCTCTTATTTTTATTCACACATCATGATATGAAGTTGTGTCGAAATGAATACATTGTAGGTAATTTACCTTTATGAAAATAAACATCAGAGAAATGCAGTGAACATTCTTTCATGTATTTCGTGACCTGTTTTCCAATCTTCAATTTCTAAAGCTAGGCCTTTCTTCTATCATTGAGTTCCCTGCCAAATACTGTTTCCAAATTAACTTTACTTTCATTTGGCTTTGGAAAAAATTAAAGCTAGAGGCACTAGATGATCCTTCCTTCTTAGACCATGAATAACTTTGAGTTGAGGCTCACAACAATGGTCATTTCGGGAGGATGCCATTTCGAATTAATGCAATCGAAAATTTCAATCGGAAAGAAAGGAATCGATTGATGAAATTTACAAACACTATCGGTATACCGGAATTTCAACTCAGAGAACAACACAAAAGCTCGAAAATGAACTCCAAAAGTAAGAAAATTACGTTAGAATAACAGGCACGTCGAAAAACTACTAGCTTGGAAGTGTTCGAACTTCTATCGCCAGAGGGCGTATCGCTTAGCAGTAGTTGCGAATAGACAATCACAATCAGTTGAACTACAGTGGTTGAATAGTATTTTTTGCGCGCATGCTCTAGACAAGTTGTTGTGTTTACAGTCGGCCTAACGTAGATACAATAACTTCCGAAGAAAACTACGAAATTTGACATATTTTTTCCCAATATCTACAAAACTTATAATCGTATCGAACTGAAATTTGGTACACTGCTGTGAAATATAAAGCTCAATGTCTGTGTGGATATTTTTTCGAATATGGTAAACGGTTTTCGAAAAACATTTTTTCAAAATTTACTAATTGTACGATCTTGACAAAATTTTGCTAAAAGTTGCGCGTTGTTAGACTCCACCTAACTACCAAGTTTCAATCCAATCGCTTCGATAGTTTCTGAAATAAGAAATGAATAACTTCAAAATTTCAAATGGCTATAACTCCAAAACTGTTCGACCGATTTGGCCCATTTACGAACTTTACCGCGGCATTCCAATGCGCGACCTGCCCTACAGGTTTCAAGTCGCTAGCTCGCTCCGTTCGACAGTTATCGTGTCCACGGCCGGCCGGATAGAATCGATTTTGACTGCGGATTCGTCATCAGTGAGTCCAACCTAGTCGGTTGACACCATTTTCGGCCCAAAATTCGAAAATTACAGATAGAAAATAAATATAAGAATAACGTATGTATTATCATGTATTTATACTCAATAGCAATTATATGGTGACGATATGCGGCAGTTTGAAATATGCACGTAGTCTGTACAACATTAAGGCGAAAATGAGATAAAATTTTTCACTAATGATGAATTATTATATTGATTTATCTATCTGCCTCAAATAATCATTTCTGCAGAACAATCTCCAGCAAAAAAAGAATTATTCGATAGCAATGTGCATGTCAAAGGAATCAAAAGCGTCTATTCATTGAATCCTAAAAAAATATAGGTATAAAATCAATCAATTACTTGAAGTAACAGACCCAGGTGGAAAAAATTCAAATTTGAATTGGGGACAATCGCACATTTTCATAATGAAAGATGTCAGCCATGAACTACTGACGTTGGGCATAGAAATCGCGCGATTTTTAATTTTTAATAGAGATGAGAATACCGGTTCCACCCGTGTCGCGGTATTTTCGCGACGGTTCCAGAAAAATACCGCGATTTTGGAACCGTCGTTCCAACGCTGAAACAAAATGAATTAGTACTGTTTCCAAAATGATATAAATTCTCTTTCTATTCTACTTATAGCTATTGTATTCAGATTTAGAGCTTCCAAGAACTTCTTCCACTAACATATTTTCGGTTAAAACCTGACGTATCTTCAAACTATAATTGATTTTTTCCAATTTTTTTTTCATATTTTCTTCACATTCGAGATATATCATTTCAATTGAAAGAGAAGAATGCCTTGAGGATTAATATTTACTCAATTGAGAAGATTATTATTTAAAATGACATACTTACAATAGACATTATCATTATAAAGGACGCAAACTGTATCAATATTATTTGAATATCTTGTTTTACATGAATACATGTTTTGCACAATAAATTTTCAATTCATATTATCCTTCAATAACTTCCACCAGCAGAGTGAAATAATATCTACGGATATGCATAAAGTATTGATGAATATGGCAATTATCGAGAAGAAACACAATCTGATGGAATATTATATTCCATCAGATTGTGTTGTGAACTACTTGCCACAATATCTGAAACCATGTAACACCGTATCGGAAATGTAACAGCTGATAACGAAAAAAAAAACACATATTTTTTTTTTTAACTTTGCAGCTTTTTTATTTTGAATTTCCTAAAATTAAATATACACGAATATTTACATGGGGAAATATACAAGATATATAGATTTATGGTTTGGTTTACAATTAGTTCCTGATCGTATGATCTTACCTAATGGTATGGTTTTATTAAGAGCAATGAGTGTTTATAACAGTTTGTTATTTTCCAGAGGTATGTAGGTCAAAAAAAAACACATATACGTCTCAGATGGGATGAAGCTGATAACGAAGTAGAAACATCCACACTTTCTAATGAGGCGCACTGCGCACTAGAGCTGTAACTCCTGTAACAGACGTAATCGCATTGCGATGGGTATTCTGGAACCGAGGAACGTGGAGCGAGATATGTATCGTCGCGACTGGAGAGTTACACGGTATTTTGGAACGTCGGTTACTTTGGAACGTGGAGCGAGATAGGAATCGATCGCGACTGGAGCGTGGAACGATTGGAGAGTTACACGGTATTTTGGAACGTCGGTTACTTTGGAACGCGTTACTTCTCTGTTTTGGAGCGCGACAGACGGTTCCAGAGAAATACCGCTCCAAAATCGCGGTATTTATATACCGTCACATCTCTAATTTTTAACGCGTCCATGAGTATGAGCTTTTATTCTCTGGAGAAAGAGGGGCAAGCATCTATTGTCTCTCTGTAAATGCTGGGATCTCCTGTTTCCAGGATTAGCACAGAAGTTTCACCCCCCCTGTATAGGAGGGAGATTGCATGAAACAATTTCAATTGATCGATGTATTTTATGTTGACTGTGATACAAGTAAATGAATAGAAGCATAGACTACTTATTAAGTAAGTGAAATATAAAATCTTAAAGTATGTGGGATGATTTATTCAAAAACTGCATTTTGGACAACATTCAATAACAAATAAACTCGGAAAGAATAACAATGAAATTCGGGAAGAACACTGTGTTACATCCATTTAGTTCCGATGTTTATACTTCATTAATCAATTTTTTATACTCTTCATTAAACTGTTGCCAAAGAAGTGGCGGAAGTTTATCTTTTGATTCGTTGTGTATTCTTGTGATTTGGCTTTGCAAATCATCGGGTTTCCTGAATAAAATAAATTTCATATTGTTGATCCAGACATCAACATCTTCTTGCCCAAATTGAGTACAAGCTAACTGATGCACCTTTTGCCAGCTGTCATAGTCGATGTTCATTTGTGAGAACTCCAGTTTTGACATGAGTAAATGCAATTCTTTGCAGTAGGGTGTTTCTAGAGCGAGGGTACTGAAAAATAAAATAATCAAAGAATTTATCTACACCTCTAATTATTGTTGTGAAATCAAATGATATAAATTCTGGTAATAATAGCTCATTTAGATTGTTAATGATTTTAAATTTTCAAGCTGCACATGAGAAATTACAACAAATGCTATTAATGTTAAATCAATTTATAAATAATTCGCAAGCATGAAGTATTAGAACTAACCTGTATCTAGCTCTAGCAGCCTCGACGCCTTCATGAAAAGCAATCCATTCTATATATTTCGGTTTCAATACATTTGAAATCTCATGTGGTTGTCGTACGCCGTCCTCAAATATTACTTTCATCTTGTCATTCTCAGAAATCAACAGATGAAATCTTAAAAGCATCAGCCACAAAGGTAATGCTCTTTCTTTCAAAGCTAGAACACCAAGTTTGAATGTGACATTTACGTCATTCACACTATCAGTTTTTATTGCATATCTCAGTTGCATTTTCCATAATTCCTCCGACTGTGGAAATATACTCGTAGCCTCTTCAAGTGTCTTTCTAGCTTCATCATCTGGCATCAGCTCTACCCATACACTGTAATGACGTTCTTCCAAACATTTATCGCGATGTGCTTTTTGCAAAGCTGTTTTTAGTAGGCCTTCTCTGTCAATCGTTTGTGTCTGAACATTTTCTTCTTGCATCTCAATCAAGGTTTCCAAGTAATATGACCATAATTTTTTCTTCTTATCCTCATCAACAAGTAATAAACCTTGTTCATATTTGTCAATACAATACATGATACAAGATTTGACAAAACTGCTAGATCTTGGCTGTTCATTTGGATCAGAGACGAAATGCATACCTGAAAAATTGATTTTATAATTTGACACTACTTCATAAGTATGATAAGTTGTCTATATGTTATATATATTGTTATCTCGACAAAAAGTACTATCAATACAATAATTCAGAGGTTTCATTCAAAATATGAAATAACCCAATGCTTAACCAAACAATTTTAAAAGTAGGCAGAATATCAAAAAACATTTCACATTTACTAAAATGTACTCTTTAATGTTAGCTATTTGGTTTGCCATTATGGATCACATTTTACACAAGTGAGCCAATTCGCCCAGAAAAGTAGCTGGTGCTGAGATCATAAAACATCTTGGCGAAGAATTGATTGAGGGGCACTTCAAATATTGGGCTACACTTCTAAACTTATCAAGGAATCTCCAATTCCTTATTAACTATTCATAAGGAAAGAATCTGGTTAATCATCAATGAAAGCGTTCAAATCAGTCACAGAAATGCCAGAGGTGCAACATTGGTCGAAGAAAACTAGATAGAAAATGCACAAGAATACTGAGCCGAATTTTAAAATTTTTAAATGTTTTGAATAATTGTAATCGTTGCCTGAAATTTCTTGTTATTTGGAGAACAAATGCTTATTTCACATCAGCAGACTGGAAATTTCACTCAATAATGAATATAGAGATTTTTCTTGTTAAGGCGTAGTTTAAATTTGGGGTTAGAAATGACCACACCATATGAGATAAGTTATTTGAAATAGTTGAGGGTTAAGCTTAATTAGAGAAACTGAAGCATCTCAAATTCAAACATCAACATTATTTAAGTTGATTAAAATTACCTTTTTTTTCTCGCTTGGCTAACATGTGCCAAACAACATCCTCCTTATAATAGTTTTCAAATAAATAATCTAGGATGAACTTCTGAGCAGGATGAGTATAGTTATGACCTTCTAAAATCGCCAATATGGAGATGATATAATCCAAGTTCTTGATATTTTTCAAAATCAAGTTAACGTAAGTCTTAACCCTTTCACAGCATTTGTTTTCCTGAAACACTCTTTCTTCTGGTGAAGATTCACTTTTTGATACCTGACTTATCTCCAATTCTAATGCAGTACTATATAAACTGGTGCTTTCAGGATTAATTGTTAAACCTTTATGAAGCATTTGTTGGGCCTTCTCAATATCATTCAAATGGCGATACCATCCTGCAGCAAGTTTCCATACTTCTGGTTTATAGGAAAACATTTTGATCATGTTGTCAACAGCTTGGGAAGCTGTGGGTGTGAAGTTATTTTCTTTGCAGAATTTATAGAAACCCTCATGAAGGGAATAATCACTAGGAAATCTCTGTAGAGCTGTTTCGTACAACCTTCTGATCCTTCGAATGATACTATAATCCACCGAACTCTTCTTCTCTGAAATTTTTTTCTTATCCCGGCACCTGTGGATCTTGTTCAATATTAAACTTTCATGAGTAATATAGCTCCTATAATCATCAATATTCTTTGATACATTATTTATTTTCGATTCCATATGTCTTCTTGTAACAACAATACGACGAATCATATCATCAGATAATATTTTTGTTCGGCGAAGATCTTCTAATTCCCTGATCATCATTTCAGTATTCTTCTGTACTATTTCTGCCATTTTGAGATCTTAAGAAACGTAACTATTGAATAATTGTGAGTCTCGCACCAGTTTCAGGTTTCACTCAAAGATTCTTCAGAAAATTAATATCAATTTCGAATTATCGAGAATCATAATACAAATATTTGTATAATGTCGAGAATGGAGATGCAGAACCACAGAATATCAAAAGACTAACATAGAATTCAAATACACAGAATACAACTATAAAGCTCTCAGAGCCGTAATATGATGTTCTGTGGTGCCGACTATTGGGAACTTCTGCGAAGATGCCAGCGCCCTAACGGATAAATTTGGAACCTGTCCAAGCTAGTAGTTTTATGTAAACAAACCTTAGAAATGTGGTGAAGAACGAATATTTATTAAGCAGAGCTTGAATATTCAAAGAAATTATTATAGTTTTGTGTAAGATTTCTTGAGAAGGAACTTTTCGTTTGGATCACGATATAAAATCGTACTTTAAATCGTTCCTGGAGGATAATTTCGGTGTTATTTTAGTGTATGTTGCTTGGTGGATCAAAATAAAATCAAAAAAAATATCTAAGTTGACTTGAATTTCTGGAAAAATAGGCACCTCAATAAGTAATTTAAGGACTCTTATTTATGTGAAGAAGTGCTGAATGCAGGCTATATTATGTGGTAAATCTAGAATCAGTCCAAATGATAAGACTTGTTCTCTGTTTACAAACGAAGGAATCAATAAAATGAAAACAGATTTTCTGCTTTAGTTCTTTTGCATCGTATTTCTAAAGAACAGGAAACAGATAGACATATAATTGATTTCATTTTAATATTACAGCAGCTCAAGATACACATACAAAATGAAAAATGTCACAGCCGGTTCAACCTACCTATAGAAGGAAATGAAAAGTATTGATGTATTTATATGAGTAACTTCAGCTATTATCAACTCTAACAGTATATCTAGTTTTTGTCAGATTTTCAATCAGATCACTCTTTTAGAATATGATTTTGTGTAGTATGTGAATTAGGTAGCTGCAGAAGTGCTCGGTAGTTTCTCTGCAGCATATTCCTTCAAAATTCTCTCATTTTTATTTACACCTGAAAACATCATGACATGAAGTTGTTTCGAAATGAATACACTGTAAGTAATTTACCTTTATGAAAATAAACATCTTCAGAGAAATGCAGTGAACATACTTTCATGTATTTCGTGACCTGCTTTCCAATCTTCAATTTCTAAAGCTGGGCCTTATTCTATCATTGAGTTCCCTGCCCAATGCTGTTTCCAAATTAACTTTAATTTCATTTGACTTTGGAAAAAATGAAAAGTAGAAGCACTAGATGATCCTTTCTTCTTTGACCATGAATAACATTGAGTTGAGGCACACAACAATAGTCATTTCGGGAGGATGCCATTTCGAATTAATACTATCGAAATTTTTAATCGGAAAGAAAGGAATCGATTGATGAATATTACAAACACTTTCGGTATTCCAAAATTTCAACTCGGGGAACAACACAAAAGCTCGAAAATGAACTCCAAAAGTGAGCAAATTACGTTAGAATAACAGGCACGTCGAAAAACTACTAGCTTGGAAGTGTTCGAATTTCTATCACCAGAGAGCGTATCGCTTAGCAGTAGTTGCGAATGGCACATGCGCATTCCTTCTGTTGTGGAGGGTTTAATGGGTTTTTTTGAAATTTCGCACGTATTTTGATTATCTTTATCTTTGCACGGTGGAAACCGCTCCGGATAAAAATGGAAAACTTTCATCGTCTATGCGAAATAACTTGGAGCTTCATCGCGAAGACCGACCCTGTTCAAGTACGGCAAATGGGTACCGGAAATTACATAAATAATTCACCCTTTTATAATGATAAATCACGCAAACACTTTCGTTTAAATCGGTGTTTTTCCGCCTTCCGTGCATCAAAACACATTTGAGTCCCAATAAATAGGAAACTACTCTGAATTATATATTACTCTGGTCTGCGATTAGTAAAAGGAATAACCAACATGAAACTATTCAAGTTCTGGGCGAAACAATTCTGTTTAAATACCGGCCTCCACGGTTACAAATTTATAGTTCTACCTAGGAGAATACTCTTGGAAAGGTAAATAATATTTTCAAGATATAGCTAATTATATACGTCGGTATACGTTCTTATCAATTTTACTCATGAAGCTCCCAAACCATGTAAAAGGTGCATTCTTGTTCCTTAGTAAGTGTACATCGTGAATTAATTGTTTCTGTTGGTCTGTTGATTTTAGCGCCTATAGCAAAATGTCAGAATGCAACCTTTAGGAAATTTATTTTTCAATAACAACATAACTTTCATTCATTCATATTTTTATTTCTAATGACTTCATAGTTATCACCCATATTTTCTTGAAGTAATGGATAAAACTTATTTGAAATTTTTAATAGGTGTAAGAAAAAAAATTCTTACGATGATTTTTCCGAGTCCACTGGACCATGGACTCAACCAGGACCGTATTTAGGTACTATGGCGCCTGTGGCAAAATATTAGACAGCGCCATTTGCGCAGATTTTTTTCAATCAATTATATTTTTTATAGTATTATTTTTGTATTTTTCCTTCATAAGTCATTTATTTTCGTTAATGTTTTGAAATAATACACCATATTATAGATATTCCCTTATATTTTATTGAAACCATTGAAATACAGATTCAATTCATAACTGAAATACCACAATTCCTTTTATGGAAGTCAAAATATATATGAAAAAATAAATAAGATTTATGGCTAGAAACTCGAAAATACACTAAGCATTCAACGTAGTTTGAAATATACTTTTTTCGCCAGAAAAGAAATGTGGGAATATTCATCAGGATGTCTAGTTTTTATATATTTTTTCCCTCTTTTGGGGTTCAAAATTCTGATTGTTGATGATGAATTGAAACTAAAATCGATTTCTGGAATATCAGAGAATTGTATCAAAGACAGACAAGCTTGATGAAGCGCAAAAAACTTTTGAAAATAGGGGTAAGCACACATGCCGACACGCGACAGTATTTATTATTTTATGACCTGAATGCGGCATCTTTGAACATGCCGATGCCCGACAGGAATATTTATGACTAAATTGAAGGCTCTTGAACATAGGTTGCCATATTCATATTTTTTTTACTTTAAATAAAAGTTTTGCTGATCAATCATATGGTTATTTTCTTCACTCTCTTTTATGAACTGTGAAGTCCTGATGATGGCACTTAATTCATTCAAAGATTCAAGACGGAACAGAAATTTTGAAAGTCGACGTTTAAATCCGAGGGTTTCTTTTGCTAAACACTACGATTTTGAACTATGGCCATGAAAATCGACAATTTGGAACGAGGTCTGCAGGGCCGGTTAATACACAATGCCCCTATTTCACGTCATTCTGAAATGTTCTTGTTTTAGGGTATTTTGGGCGCTTGTTGTTACGGCGAGTTTCATAGCTGCTGTAGTGCTACTGCTCCTTTCCCAAAGTTCATTCGATGAGAACCCTACTACGTTAGTAACTGACACCATACATCATCCTATATGGAACTACCCATTTCCGGCTGTAACTCTATGTAATTTCAATAAAATTTCAAAGGAGAGAGCACTGAAGCAGGCCAATTTACTGTGAGTATTGCTCATAGACGTGTCTCTTCATCTATGGTTATTGTTATTCCATGATCTATGGTATGATGATGCATAGATAACCATTCGCGCGATTGTTCACAATGGGGGTTTTTCCTCTGAACGAAAATACATTAATTTTCATGAAAAACCTTCAGAACATGACATTTCAAACATATAATTTCAATATTATATTTTTAAAAAAATGTTTGATCACCTTAAACTGACAAATAAAAATGGGGATTTGCATTTAAAGGAATTTTTCTTGAGTGCACGATATGGCAACGTCGAATTCAGCCTTCTCGGAAAGAAAAGGACGTCAAATATGTTACTTTGCTTAGGAAAACAGAGATAGCTATACTTGGATCTGGTTAGAGTAGAAAACAACGACCAAGGAATAGAAAAAGAAGAGCACAGACTGTCATACTGACAAATCGCAAACGGAAATTGTTTGGTTATATTGACAAAGAAAACGTGTGTACCAGAGAATAGGAATAAATATTTCATTATTCTATAGCAGAAAAAGCTATTCTAACACCATTGTCACTTCGTGCATGCCTGGCAAATCCCAAACCCCAATTTTGAAACCTGATTTTGAAAACTTTCTGAAGGTAATTTGTGAAAATGATGAATCAAACCCATAATAATTATGTTCAAATTTGCATTTGCAGCAATAACCCAAATTCAGGAAAAACCCCCATTCAAATTGTATGAATTTTTTCTACCTGGGTCCTGGTACAACAACAAGTATAGTAATTGTTTTTATATCTATATTTTTCAAAGGATTGCTTCTGGGTTCATAAATACATAACTCCTCTCAGACTGTAATTGAAAAACTACTCCTCGTGTACTCATTATTTACTCATCCATTGCACTTGACAATCTCATATGAGCCATATGACTATAAGTACTTAATTTGTTAACATTTCCTATAATCACAACAGAGACGAGTATTAATACTAACAATCTCTTGAGTGTTTTGAATATCCCGCCTTTTCCTTGAAATTATTCAACCACAAAAAAGAATCGCGCGATTTTGCCACCTACTTCGAGTTTTTCTCTACTCGTTTTCTATAAAATGGCGGCTACGGGACTCAGCATGACATTACGTCGGGGTCCCTATTCTTGAATCAGGGAAGGGAGAAAATAGGCGTGTTG
The DNA here is from genome assembly GCA_958510865.1 of Myrrha octodecimguttata. Taxonomy (NCBI): domain Eukaryota; kingdom Metazoa; phylum Arthropoda; class Insecta; order Coleoptera; family Coccinellidae; genus Myrrha; species Myrrha octodecimguttata. Next base: position 72,672,187 of record OY294057.1, read on the forward strand.
ACGCTGTTGTCAAGGAAACGCGGTGCATTTTTGATGGAACGATAAAAAACGTTCATTCCATCACATTCAATTAAGAATAGGGTCCCTGATGTGAAAATGCCCCTGAAAGTTACTGCTCATTAAATATTAAAGAGTATTATATTCATCGATTGATTATGGTATATTTTTCAGATCCAACAAACTTAACCATTCCACCTCCGACATAGCCGACCTTTTTGCCCTTCTCAGCTTGCTCTACTTCAATCACGATGTTAATATCAAAGAAACGGACAAACTACTACAGCTCATGAATTTACTGGAAAGCAACAACCTTGACTTGACGAAGTTAATGAGAGCTATATCACCTTCCTGTAGAGATATCCTGACTAAGTGTAAGTGGAAAGGGGAAGAGAAACGATGTGACGCCATATTTGAAAAAATTATTACATCGGAAGGACATTGCTGTGCTTTCAATTATTTCGCTCCAAAACATCATCTATTCAAAGGGTAAGAAGAGTTCATTTCAGTCAAATTATAAACTTCACAGTTCCTTGCCCAAAATACCCAAAAAAAAAACAGATATACTGTAATGCAAATATCAATATAATGGAAGATTTTCTCGTCTCCTATGACGACCACATCTTCATAACTCTCTGCCAAATGCAATTTTGAATCAGTACAAAGGTAAACTTTGAATGGAAATGTAGGTTTTACTCGTAGATATAGGATACGGTTTTACTCCCCGCCCTCTGTAGGAATAAAAAGAACTAGCGCCGATCTCAACATTTTCGTACTAATCAAGGCCGAAACAAATCGCATACCTATCATTAAAACCACCAGTATTCTAGACTCCTAAATTGAATTCAGTCCATTGTAGTAGCAGGTACTGAGAATGGATAACATTTATCAATTTTTTTGCAGTTCATATTCAACTAAAGCACCTAAAAAACCAAGGCATATTTCAGCATGTGGATTCCAAACATCCCTTGAAGCGATTGTGAACATTAACCACAGTGATTACTTCGCTGCCGAAACATTGGCATATGGAATTAAGGTATTTAGAGAACTATAAGCTTCTTTGTCTAAGACTATAAGCCTCTTGCATGTTACACAAAATATATCTATTTCGATACAAAATCATAATCTAAGCTATCAGATACTTCAATCCGCAAATTTTAAATAATTCGGTATTAAATCGCGGTAAAAGGCCTACTACGTTGCTCGTTACTGTACGATTCTACGATCGATACAGCCGACGCTGTCCATTGGCTTGCTTGAGTAGAAGGTCTACGAGGAAAGAGAAAAGGAGAGTGGACATGACCCGGATACTTCAACACCGAAGTTTCAAGCATTTGAACAGCCAAGTATTCTTATGGATATAATATTCTATTCGAATGATGAAAAATAGATGCAAAAGACATATTGCAGTTGGGTGGCACATACAGGCGAGCAGCGAGACATTTGTGCGCTCATGTTCTAGGGGAACAGCGTGCTATCGTTTTGTCCAAATGACTAGGTTGGACTCACTGATGACGTATCCGGTGTCAAAAAATCTATTTTGTCCGGCCGTCCATATGCACGATAACGGGCGTACGGAGAATCCTATTGACCTGAAACTTTTAGGGTAGGTTGTATTTCAAAATGCTACGGTTAAGTTCGAAATCGGACAAGAGGTTTCGGAGTTAGAGCCCTCTGAAATTTTGAGGTTATTTTCGTGATAACTGAAGTACTGAAACGATTGGATTGAAACTTGGCATTTGGTTGGAGTATAACAACGCACAACTTTGTTCAGAATTCTGTGAAGATCGTGCTGTCAGTAAATAGAAAAAAAAAATTTTCAAAATTTTTTCTGAAAAAAATTTTTTTGTCGAAAAATGTTCATCATTTTCGGTAAAAATTTGCTCAGGCCTAAAGCTCCATATTTCACAGTAGTGTACCAAATTTCACCTCCATCCGATTATAATTTTCCGAGATATTCGGAAAAAATATGTCAAATTTCGTGGTTTTAATTTTTTTTTTTCAAATATTCAATATTCTGATCATATTATCTTCATTAAATTCTGTATGAACCTTTGAACTGTCATTTTTCGATAAAGTACTGAATTCAAATTCAATCTTATTTGTATTTTTGGAAATATTGGGAAAATAAAATTTTGAATGGATATATCTGCGAAATCATTACAGATTAGATCGAATAGACGACTTCGGCCCAAGTTGCCAACCCACAATTTTCTTCACTAATTTACCATTACTGGGGAACGGGAAATTCAGGACATATTCAACATGATACGGTTCGCCTTATTTATAACTATCCGTAAAAGATACCTCGGCCCCTCAAACAAGATAATTCCTTCCAAATATAGGTTTTTTGTAATGCTGAAATTCAAGTTGGGATTCCTGATTTCATGTTAATAGTGTCACATTTATAAAGGATTTGTTCCGCAAATCAACTTGGTTATTTCGGTTGCTGGTTTTCCGTTCTGTAAATATGAAATAATCGGTTGGTTCCTGAAAAAAGGGTAATTACGGAATTTGATTGACGAAAAAGCAATATTTCTGTCACCAGAACATAGACATATTAGGTCTATGTCCCAGAACGACCATCAATATTTTATGGTTACATATCCATAGCATAAAACAATCTTCATTTACTTTATGATCCATAGCACAAATAGAAGAGACAACAATCAAGAATGGAAAAATTATAAGGTATGGGGTGCGTTTTTATTTTCATCGAAATGATTAATCGATTAACCTCTATCTTTCTCTTCTTTGGTGGAGAACAAAAAAAGAGAGAGAGGGAGATACACCGATTAATCAGTTCGATGAAAATAAAAACGAACCCCATACCTTGTAATTTTTCTATTCTTGATTGTTGTCTCTTTTATGTGCTATGGATCATAAAGTAAATGAAGATTGTTCTATGCTATGGATATGTTACCATAAAATATTGATGGTCGTTCTGGGGCAAAGACTTAATATGTCTATGTTCTGTAACAGAAAGATTGCTTTTTCGTCAATCAAATTCCGTAATTACCCTTTTTTTTAGGAACCAACCGATTATTTCATATTTACAGAACGGAAAACCTGCAACCGAAATAACCAAGTTGATTTGTGGAACATATCCTTTATAAATGTGACACTATTAACATGAAATCAGGAATCCCAACTTAAATTCCAGCCAATCAAAGATGATCTTAACAAAACCCTACATTTGGAAGGAATTATCTTGTTTGAGAAGCAGAGGCATCTTTTACGGATACTTATGAATAACGCGAACCTTATCATGTTGAATTTGTCCTGAAATTCCCGTTCCCCAGTAATAGTAAATTTGTGAAGAAAATTGTGGGTTGGCAACTTGGGCCGAAGTCGTCTATTGAAATCCAGTACTTTATCGAAAAGTAAGTCATGTGGTACTTTTTTGGCAAGGTCTTCTGTATCTTCTTTACAGGCGTGCAGAAATTTTCAAGAAAAAAATTTTTTTTAAATTAGTTACTTCAAAGAGGTTTTCAGTATGTTCACTTTGCCATGGCTCATTTACTTTGAAACGATGGTACCTGATGAAATTTGTCACGGAATGAAAGTCGACCATTACAGTTTTGTTCATGTACATTTTTCAACCCCTAAGAACCCTTTAATGGGGAAAAAAATGGAATGACATTGGAAATTTATTTCGGCATTGAAGTACCACCCGGAGAATCATCAGAAATCTGGTATAATGTATAATGATGGCGGCAGACCTTGAAATAAATATTCAACAACAATGTACCGAAATTTAGCCCGGTTCGTTGTTTATTTCCGGAAGTATTGTGAAAAAATTTCTACAAGCGCGTGTAAACTTCTGACCTCGTCAATAGACTTTTATAGAATTCTTTAGGGATTATCCTCACGCAATTCTGCATGTGTTTGAGCTTCGGTTATTTTCAGTGAGTGTATGAACATCAGTGAAAACCCAAAGTTTATTTGTAGATATTCGTTCACCCATCTTACGACTACCCAGACTGGAGTTTGCAGTCCCATCTTGTTGGTATGAAAATTATGGCTCTTATCGGCATAAATCCAACAAAAACCTATGCTTTATCAGACGTAAGGGCTATCAGAGCACAAGAAAGACGTTGCTACTTCAAAGATGAATTTCAACTGGAAAATTTCAAATTTTACTCGTATCAAAATTGCCTAACCGAATGTAGGATGAACCTCCTTAAGAAGCTTTGTGGCTGTATACCAATAGTTTACGTTAATGAACATGGACACTGTAAGTGATTATGAATAAAGAGCACAATAATATTATACCTTTCTGAATCTTCTTTGACGATGATTCTACAAATATAGTACAATCGCGTTTATATGAACACAAAAAATTCTGGCTAAATTTTGCAGTTTTCACAAGATTATATCTTTTCTGGTATATTATTTTTCAGTATCGAGACCTGATCCTATGTCAGTGAGTGTACATAAAGCTGATTCGAAAACTGAATATGAATTATCCATGATTTTCGCTGCTCTAGCGAAAGCAAAACTGACGTTTAATGAAAGTGTACATAATATTTCCTTGATGAATGCAATAACAGAAGAAATCCATTTCTTGAGAACACCAACAGCAGCCCCGTCTCAAAAAAGGTCTGTTGAAGAATTATTTAGGCAATTTTACTTCATGAAAATTTATTATGAACTGAATATTGTTCAAACAATGGGGGTTTTTCCTGAATTCGGGTTATTACTGCAAATGCAAATTTGAACACAATTATTATAGGTTTGATTCATCATTTTCCCAAATTACCTACAGAAAGTATTCAAAATTGGGGTTTGAGATTTGCCAGGCATGCACGAAGTGACAACGGTGTTTAGTAGAATAGCTTTTCCTGCTATAGAATAATGAAATATTTATTCCTATTCTGTGGTACACACGTGTCCTTTGTCAATATAACCAAACTATTTCCGTTAGCGATTTGTCAGTAATATGGCAGTCTGTGCTCTTCTTTTTCTATTTCTTGGCCGTTGTCTTCCACCCTAACCAGATCGAAGTATAGCTACCTCTGTTTTCCTAAACAAAGTAACACATTTGACGTCCTTTTCTTTCCGAGAAAGCTGAATTCGACGTTGCCATATCGTGCACTCAAGACAAATTCCTTTAAATGCAAATCACCATTTTTATTTTTCAGTTTTAGGTGATCAAACATTTTTTTAAAAATATAATATTGAAATTATATGTTTGAAATGGGATGTTCTGAAGGTTTTTTATGAAAATTACTGCATTTTCGTTTAAAGGAAAAACCCCCATTCATTTGTTTGAGTTGATCGAGATCGCTACCGCTTCCTGATCGCCACGTACTGCGGCCGCGTTGGTTTGTAGAATCCTTTACGGAGTGGTTCATATAATTGCGTGTTCATAATAACGCGATTGTACTGTATTTGTGAACCTCTTAAGACAAAACTTGTAGAAATCAATGACAATTTATTCCACTCCAAAATGCCTGCTAAATATGTGGTGTTTCACATGGAACGGTTCATGGTTCGGTACTTCTCTTGATCATTAACACAGCGGTATAATTTTGAATAGAATAGTACCAAACGCAGATTTTTTTTGTTTTTAAATTTTTCCCTCCAAAAATTTTCAAATCACGTACACCTTTTTTGTCTAGTTATTTTATCTACCAAACAGTAAGCAAACAAAACAAAAAACTATTTTCTTTGAACCATCCGCACAATCATTAATAAGTTTTTCCGTGAACATTCGTATCATCTTCTCGCTCGATTCTTATGTCGGGTAGCATTTAACTTCAATACGGGCACAGGGTCGTTCATTATTTTCAATATTTACCTTGTCACTGTACTCAAAGATCTAATAGTTTAATTTCGTTTGATTTCCTACCTTCAATGTCAATCCTTAAGAGCAGACACTAACGCGGGATTTTCAAATACGCCTTCGAGGATTTCCGCAACACATCCACATTCAAGTTGCATTAAACCTCGTTAACATCCAAAGGTTAGACACCCGCCCACGGTCTGCATGCCAATAGCAGCGAGAGATATAAGAATTTTCGAAATCTTGACGTTAATAGGGGAAAACGGGATGTCTTTTTTCGAAGAATGTACTTCAATTCTTTTATGAGAATGCGCAATGAATGTTATTTATTTTTCCATTTTCACCCCAACTCAGGTATATATTTTTCCAAAAATTCTTGAATATAAAAAAAGACAACGTTGCTCATTCTTACTATTTTTTCAAACCATTACAAATGTCACCCCGCTATGCTTACGAACGCAATTTTATGAATACGAACCAATTATAGCATCTACAATACTTTTCTATTTAGCCTAACTATCTGGGCTGTCATTTCTACGCCCTACTCACAGCGTTACATTCCGAATAGGTCTCTTGCATGTAACACGAATTATCATATTTTTTTGTTTTTCTCATTCCATTTCGATAAAAAATCGTAATGTATGCTATCTCACATTTCAACAATTCGCGAATTTCGAATAATTCGGTATCGAATCTCGTCAAATTGGGACGCAAAACAGAAGTGGGTGAAACGCGGTGGATCGCCTCCTACGTCACTCGTTATTCCACAATGCCCTGATCGATACAGCTGACGCTCCCTATAGAAAGGTACACGAGAAGAGAGAGTAGATATCCTGGTACGTCACGGAAGCCGCGAAGTTTCGTCCTTTTAAGCAGCCGGTATGCGGAGCCAAATTTAAAAGATCATTTTCTCGTTGAAAATTAAAATTTTTGACGGCGATTGAAGTTTTTCAGTATCATTATGAATAGAATATTTGATTCCAATGATCAAAAAATATAAGAGAGTGAGTGAGTGAGAACCGCCTGGGGTGGCACTATAGCCCCGTCTTTGACTAGCGCGTGCGGTGACCTCGTCCGGGCGTTCGGAATTCGGCCGGCAAAGAGCGCTTAAAGCCAATATTATTAAGATATATAGATGGTCACTATATACATATAGGGCTGGGCAAAAAGATTTAAATTTAATTGAATCCAGTTCCAGAAGGAATATGAAATTTACAAATTAGTTTAAGTAATTTCTCTAGGGAGGGCGGCGCCTCTCAGTCCTCCCTAACTAGCCGCCCCTGTACCTATATTGTTTGAAGGATTGAATATGGAAATTTTTTTAATCCGGCATAGGTGAATTAAAATTAGTAGTAAAATCATCCTCATTCGTCTATGCTAATATTATACTAGCATTTTTATTTGATATTGAGAGTTTTCAGATAGGCGACAAACTCATAGAGTGTGCTCCTTGAGTGATTTAGAATGCCTTCAGAAAAATAAACGTGAGTTTTTTCATTATGTACTTAATTTACATTGAATGTTATAAGTGGTGACATAACAGTTTTTTTCATTAGATTAAGAGTTTTTGAAATTCATTATTTCAATTTCCGATCATAACTTATTTCAAAAATAAAACCAGAATCTACCAGCAAATGCTTCTATTCATATCTATATATTTTCAATGTGCAGCACTCGTTAAAAGTTCAATGCCTGGAGTTAATATAACACTGGATAATAACCCATATGACTATGTCTGGGACACACAGGATTATCCCTGCAATTGTTTACCTGATTGTGAATTTGTCGACTATATTTTCGAAACTTCTCAAGGGGAACTTAGTAGAAAGTTTTCGAATAATAATCAAAGGAACTTGTAGTGAGTATTGATAGGATGATACCTATATAATATATTAAAATTTCATGAATTCAATTTTTATATCTGAGCAATTTAATAAATTGACATTCAATATGAATTTCACATCTACAAAACATTATTTCACGTGAAACTGAAGTTGGGTGTATTTCTGTTCCTTAAATTTTTGAGAACTTTGATATACCTTAACTTGTGAAATGATATTTCAGAGTTGTTGGTAGAGCCGAAAATCAACTTAGATATTGTAGAATGAATTTTATGCCTAAAATCTACCAAAGATAGCTGTAGATAGTTAGTCCCTGATTCATTCATATTTTATGATTGAGTAACAGATATTGTCAAGAAAAATTTCAATTTTACAGTGGAGGCTTGCAATTGATCAATCACAGCGTCATCAGAATATATTTCAATGACCTTGTTGGAACAAGAAACAGGAGAAATGTTTCTTATAGCTGGCAGACCTATCTAGGTAAGTTTCTCTTGTATTTGTACCATATAAAATGGTTAAACTGAATTAAAAATCCAGGATTGAAAATTCTCTTCAAAACACGTATAGGAAATTTTTGCCTTACACCCAAATGTGGTAAACCCGATACCGCACACAAATTTTCTTGTTCTGACGTTACGAAGTAAAGGAAGTTCAAAAAAATTTGTTTCAGGACATTTTTTCGATGATAATGATCACATTTTCTCAATGTAATCATGAAAAAAAAATTCGAATCTTTGTACGATAAGCGCCCCTCAGTTTATGGAATACTCAATATTTAACAGGAAATTTCTAAAAAGTACCCATTTTCACAGTACAGTATGGCAACAATGCGATCCTTCTCAGAATTTATATAATGATGAATATAGTTCCGGAGGGATACGAAATCATCGAAATTTAAAGAAGATTCATTGAGTGAAGAGGTTTTTAATTTATCACCTTGTCTAGTACATTATGAAATGAGGATTGTAAACATTTTAATAATGTGTGATTCTGGTTTCAGCTTTCTACGGAGGCATTCTAGGACTTTTCGTTGGATTTAGTTTCGTCTCATTAATCGAATTCATATATTTTTTCGCTTTCAAACTGCTGACAGACGCATTGAAGAGAGTTAAAGCTAGCAAGAACCTGAAGAAGGGGAGCGTTTCAGTAGCTGAAACGTTAGAAAATCCTATGAAATCAACCACATTGAGGCACAGAGAGCTTATTAATCTTGCTAATGAAGCTCCTCAATGGTTTGTGCACTGAAACCACATTTTTGTTGTGCATAATTGGAACTATATAAACTAAAAAGTGTCTTATTTATTTAAGTTAAGGTTCATTATTCAGTCAAGTTTTACTATTTCTAAGTTGAATGCACTTCAGTGAGCACATTGATCTAATAGCCTATATTCCAATGATTCAAATAGAAAACTTCACATTCGATTTTGCATGATTTATTTTTTAAATCTCATTATGCTTGAAATTTTAGTATTTAGCCTACAAAAAGTTTGATTACATGATGAATGAATAATAAAGTTCATCTACGTTCTTACTTCAATGGTAAAGTGTTCCTTTAGAACACAAGATAACAAATTCAAAGTAAAATATGCTTCACCAAAGGTTTGTCTTGTTCCTTACTTGGCAGAAATGTATCTCCATAGAAAAGTTCGGAATTTTTCGAAAACATTCTGATATAGTAAAAAAAAAAAAAGGTAAAATCTCTAGATGAATGAAAAATAAAATTTAAAGAAATCAAAGAAAATTAATAACAAACGGGGGAACAAAATTAATACTCACGAAAATCTACAATCCATTCCAAAAAATTAAGAAGTGATTCATTCCTAAGTGATTTAACCTGAAAGAAGAATAAGTGATTTAACAAAACTCACATTATACAATTTTAAAAAGTAATATGAAGAGATTTCATCAGGAAGAGCCTCTTGAAGTATATCATTTAACAATATCATTCAAAGAAATCATCATAGTAGAAGTTAAAAATTTATGGAAAATATTCTGATTCAGTACAAAAAATTAATTGAAAACTCTCGATCTGAAATGTTGAAAAATTAAATTTGTAGAAATCAATATAAATCTATGAGAATCATGGAAGAAAAAAAACCAAGAGTGAATACTCAGAAAATGTACAACCAAGTCCAAAAAATAAATGTATGATTCATTATGTAACTGAATTATCCTGAAAGTTAAATTAGGGGTGAATAAACAAAAATCAAAATGTTCAATTCAAAGATATATGAAGATTTTACCGGGAAAAACCTCTCAAAGTATATTATTAATATCATACAAAGAAATCACCAGGAAAATTTCTACTTTCATAAACTAATTAACTAAAAAATATAAATAAATTGACAAGAAACATTTAAAAAAACTGAACTAAATACTTACAGATTTCGCTGTCCGGTCCGAAATGTTATTGACCGTTTTAATCAATTCATCCTGAAAAGAAGAGTAACGTTGAATGAACAAAAATCAGTTTATTGAATTTAAAAGAGAAATATGACCTTTATATCAGGAAGAGCCTCTTGAAGTATATCATTAACAATATCATACAAAGAAATCATCATGGAAAAGTTAAGTTTTCAAGGAAAATATTTCTTAAGCACTCACCATAATAGGTTCATCTTATCTGTGGATGCAAATTTCATCGAGGATAATTCTTATACTTGACTTTTTATGAATGCAGCAATCTTTTCTACCTGAAAAAATGAAATCGAATTAGATATATTTGAAAGACTTCTAAAAAGAAATACTTACATTCACCCTTCAAAGAGGAAAAATAAGATTTTTTCATATATATCACATCAAGAAACTACAATCAAGAACATTATATATCGTATTACCGAGATTACAGTGAGAAAGTAATTATTAGTCTTGAAATTCATATAATATAAAAATAACAAATACAGGCTTACTTGAAATGGTTTCGGCGGATCTTTCAGATAGTATTTTTCACTATGGTGTTTTTCTTTGTGTAATTCCCATCACAGAATAATGAAAGCTTAAGTACTCAAAACATACACTGAGAACGACAAATCACATTTCGAATACTTACAGAATAGAATAATTATATAAATATTGAAAAATAAAATGAAAACTTGGGTCTCAATAATAAAACATCAGAGATAAAACAGAACACTCTATATTTCACTGAAGTCCGAAAAAATATACATTCCAAATGAAATATAAAGAACACTGTTCACCATTACTCTTATACATCTAATCATCCTTCTTGGAATCTCCTTTACCACCACGAATCCTACCAGTTCTTCTGGCAGCAATAAGACCAACTTTACGACCAGCTGATGTTCCTCTCTTAACAGTGGAGGCTTTACCAATGTGTTGATGGTTACCACCACCATGGGGATGCTCAACTGGGTTCATAGCAACACCACGAACCTTAGGCCAGCAGTTACGCTTGACCTTATATTTGTGGTATGCACGACCAGCTTTGAGGATAGGCTTATCTATCCTACCGCCACCAGCTACGATGCCTAAAAATAAAGAACAAATTGAGAAAATAGGACTACCCCTGAACATTAAAAATACTGCATTAAATATATCAGTAAGAGCCTCTTGAAATATATCATTTAGCATATCATTCAAAGAATTCATCACAACTAAACATACCCAAAACTTTTATATAAAAAATAAACTTACCAACCATAGCCCTGTTGTTAGAGGGGATTACTTTTTTAGCTCCTGAGGGCAACTTAACTCTTGTCTTTTTAGTGTCATTATTGTGAGCTACAACAGTGGCATAATTTCCAGAAGCCCTAGCCAATCGGCCTCGGTCTCCAGTTTTTTCTTCCAAATTACATACTATGGTACCTTCTGGCATAGATCCAACTGGCATGACATTTCCTTGAAACATTATCAAATTAAACAAGTGAACACAAAATGTGAAATTAAAAACTCACCAATTTGGAGCTGGGCTTTCTTTCCACAATACACTGACTGACCAGTGTACATTCCCTCTGGGGCAATGAAAAGTTCCTTACGTGTTTGGAACTTGTAGGGATCTCTGAAATGAACTACAGCTAGAGGGGCTCCACGACCGGGGTCATGTACAATATCCCTTACTACACCCTTAATGAAACCATGTCTTTCGGCGAAATCGAGACTTCGGAGTTTCGGTGCTCCTTTCCTTTTTTTGGTGTGAGATTTGAAAACTGATCCAGCACCTTTACGCTGGGCACGGATTACTCGACCCATGATTCCTAAAACGAAAAATGAATATAAACAATGTGTTCCTGCACTTGAAACAACCAATTTATCAGTGGACACTTCCCAAAAATATAGAATAAGCAAAATGGTGAAATATTCTAGTTTTTCATAACAATTGGGAATATTTTCAGATTATATACTATTTCAGAGATATAAATGGAAATTTCTAAATGCCTACCTTTCTATTACACGGTTAACAAGAAAGAATTTTCTAACGACATATGACAAGACACATCAAAGATATTTTCATAGAAAATAGTAATATGTTTCAACCACAGAAAATCAATTTCTCTTAAAAACATTAAACTCTGACTTTTCGAAACACATAATTTGAGGAATATGAACTTGAATATGTCGTTTTCAGTTTCAAATGCAAATATTCATCGTTTGTTTTTCTTTCATTAGAGATGCCATCAAATTGTGTTAAGCTCCTTTTTCACAATAGAGTAATTTGTATAATGTCATATGTCATTGTCAAAAGGAATGTAAATAGAGAATGACCCTATGAATAAAAAAATCAACTTTTCAATTTTTAAAGGAAATTTAATATAAGATTATTATAATATAACATGGAAGCGTATCCGAAACCCCATTTGTTTGTTTCAGTACAATAGAAGAGATGGCCTGACATCTTCAGTAGGTCTTAACAACCAATGCTAATGTTATTGTCGCCATCTGTTTTCATAATAAGTAACTCGTATTCGTTTGAAATTTCAATAGGTGATCTGGTAGACAGATGGCATCAAAATTGCTAAAATAAGTCACATGCCAGTGTATACTGCAAAATACTGATACATAAATTTGAAGAATTTTTTTATTCTTAACAATCTAATATTTATAAATATAAAAATATACAATTCAATACTTTTCATTTCATTGGAATATGCCTTATATGAGATGAAAAACATCAAAGTTACATGAAATTCGTATTATTCATGATTAAAAGCAAAGGAGTTCAAGTTCTTTCGAAACAAAGTGATAATAAAAAGAAGAAAAACTTCTATATACATTAGCTTTTCGAAACAAAATGGAAAAACCTCAACTCCTTGTGAATTACAAACACATTTTTTATACTCTCGAGTACGAAAGTTGATGAAGGACAATAAATAATTTCAAATAAGCAAGGAAATCATGTTCCGAGTAATAATCAAAACAGTGGAAATATTGGTTGTAGGAACAAACCATAAAACTGCTCCTTCACAACGTTTCGCCCTCTATCAGGCCTTCTTCAGGTGTCGGAATGATAAAAACATCAATATTTCCATATATAGAAAATGAGTTAGAGATAAAAGTATTGGATTCTGTAGAACTAGCTTTTTTCCCTGATTTTTATTGTTTGGAAGACGATTTTCTATATATGGAAATATTAATGTTTTATTATTCCAACACCTGAAGAAGGGCCAAAACGTTATGAAGGATTAGTGTTTATGTTTTTTTCCTGAGACCGACATTTCAACTGTTTTGATTAATAATTTCAAAGATTCTCCCGATGGAAAAACTCGAAAAATCAAGTTTCGTTACAAATAAAAGATTTTACAACAATTCTTCTTCATCTTCTTCTTCAACCATATCTGGGAATTCGTTAATTATATTATTCGGCTGCTGATTATCTCTGATCATAAATCCAGAAAATAGATCAGTTAGATTAATAACTGAGTAGCATGAATAATTCAGACATTTCTCAGCTGTTTCCTTCAGAGCATGATAGCCGCTTTCTATCAAGTCATCCATAGCCATTTCTGAAATGAATGAATATGTTTTGTATCAGCATTAAATATGTTAAGTATGTTTTGGAAATTTCGTTGCACATTTATAATTTAAAAATGAAGCGAATTTATGGATTGAATTGGTTAACTTATGAGTGGAATATTTTCATTGAAAAGTGAAAGAGAAAATTGTGATGTCAGTGTAATAAAATCTGGTCCTTTGAAGGCGAAATGAACTATTTTTCGGTTTTGTAGATATTCTATTTCGCAACTAATGCCATGTTTAATGTTGAGTCAGATTTTCAGTTAAGCTATTTATTCGTGAAATTTAAAAAAAAAACTTTTGATATTCGGTTTTATTCATTATAACGTAGTTTATTGAGCGAGTCAAAAAATCATAGTTCCATATATCAATGAACTATTTTATTATACCATAATCACAATATTCTCTTTCACATGAAAATGTTTCACTAAAAAATCAACTAGAAATGCTAGAAACTAATGGACTTTGTGTAGGTCAATAAAATCATGTGTGTATCTCTGAAACTGTATTCAAAATTTTTCTCACTTACTTCGATTGATTTTGCTGATATCGAAGATGTGTCTAAAGTAACTCAATTGGATATATAAATCAGTCTCTGTATATTTCTTGTACATAATTCCACTCTTACAAAGGGTACAAACAGGGTATTTGCCAACAAATCTCGCGGGAATCCTACTTGTCTCGTTATCGCATGCTGGATCCTCACATATCATGGTATTCATGTAATATTTCTTTATATATTTGTTGATCGTTAATGAAAGCTGATTTTGTATATATGGTAAATAATTTACTGGACGCATGTCACAGCCTGAACATTTATCCAGAATCATTACTCCTTGTCTTAACGGTCCATCAATTATATTCTTGTTCTTGCAATCGTAACATTCAAAAACAAAGTGATCAACGTTTTTGAACTTTATTTCTGGTTTCGCTTTCAATTCTATAGTATCTTCTGTTTTAACCATAGGTCTCTTGAAGGAAGAGGTATCGATTCCTAACCAATCTGCTATTTGAAAAGCATCGATACCTTCAATAGGTTCACATATACGAGAGACCACCGGGTGAATCTGTTGTGACAAATAATATTTCAAGTCTATTGTCAATTTATCAGAATTCTTCAATTCATCCAAATGATAAGCTCTTTGAACTGCAGAATTGTTCGTACCATCGTTACAAATTACGTATGGCACAGTGTCACCTGACCTGAAGTGACCCCCAAGTTGTTTATTGTACCTTAATGCAACTTGAACATGAGGTAAGGAATTTTTATCACTGTACGATTTAGGATCTTTGGTTAATTGTTTTGTTATAACCAACATGCTAAGAGGAATCTTACTAGTTTCGAAATCAGTTTTGATTTTCCTCAAGTAGTTCTGTATATTTTCAAGTCTTTCATCAGGTGCTAGATCGCTCAAAATTTGATCCAGAATTATTTTTCCTGATTCACAGGCAATCTGGGACCAATCACGCCTGACAATATCGAGACCTTTATATTCTTTCTCGATTCTCAATTTTCCATCATCGGTTTTTGTGATTGTTACGGCGGCGTATTTTTTTTTCTTCAACAACAACAAATATTTGAAAACGCCATCGATATCTAGTTCTACTTGCTGGTAAAGTTTGTTAACCTCCTGTTTAATTTTGATTCCAATTTTATTAACTTGGTCGATGTCAACTATGTTCGTATTGATCATTATACTATCTGTATCACCGTAAACAACTTCAAAACACATTTTTTGTACCAGATCTCTCGTATTAGTTAGAATCTCCCTGCCTTTTAGCGTTACTAGAGCGGCCAAGCTTTTGGCATAGAATCTGGAATTGGAAAAACCCAAACAACCATACATACTGTTAGCAGTTAATTTCAGGGCCATTTGACGAATATTATACTGCAAATATAAGTCGCTTTTCTTATCAACACTTTTCATCAGTTTCTTTACTTCTCGACGACTTTCAACTAATTTTCGTATTTCAGTAGGCAATATTCCAATAGGTACAGTTTTATCAGGTAATGTCAAATCAGAGCCATCTGCAGGTAATGTCGTGAAACAAATGTTGTACTCCTGAATAATACTAGGGTACAGGGAGTTGAAATCCATGAGTAAAATAAGTTTATCATAAAATCCTACTTTTGGATCGAGTACTAAGCCCCCTGCATACGTTGGCTTACGTTTAGCGTTGGTGGACTTTTCGTCTTCCCTAGCCTTGATCCTCTTTTCAGGAACAATGAAATCTTTTTCAGAAAAAGCGTGTAACAACAAGAACTCATTCCTTTCTGATCTTCCCCCACACAATGTTCTAGACATAGTATTACCCGCTATGTTTGTTATTTGTAAAGCTAAAGGAATTATATTCAAATTATACATCATTTTCAATATGTACGTAGAATCGTTCATTGTTAAAACAATCAGCTTCAGTATATTTTGACTGTTATTGTACATTTTTGGTACATCCTCTGGTTCTAAATCTAATCTCTGATTTTCTCTGAAATTCAACACTGTTTGACATAACGTGTTCAGATCATAAGCCCGAGATCTGATAGACTCCTTTGCCGATATTTTTATATCGCAAACAAGTCGTCCGGTGAACAAAATTCTTTCAATTTTTTGGTGTAAGCTGCTTCGTTTCAATCTTGCAAGTTTGCTAAAATTTTTTATGCCATTGGTGTACAATCTGTCAGCTAGAACGCTAAATTGATAGCCCTGCAAGTCGTGGCCTACTATAAGATCTGGATCTATGCTATGGAATTGATTGATGAAAAAATTTAACAGCGCTTTCTCAGAATCCATCTTTTGGACTTTAGTTCTTTTGAAGTTGCTGAGTGTCTTATAAATGTCGGATGGCATCAATACGTGTTGTGGGGTGGTAAAAACTGGAAAAATTTGCCATGTCAAAATAATATAAAGTGTTGTACTTTGAATGAAAATAATTACATAAAAAAATTTTTTTTGGGAATTCTAAAAAATTTACTTCTTCATTCAAAATGAATGAGCATGTGCATTCAAATTTTTTTCTATTATATTGAAACTATTTTCTTCCATACTAGAGTCCTGAAAGTAAAAAAATATTATTACAAACCACAAAAATC
This sequence comes from Myrrha octodecimguttata, assembly GCA_958510865.1. Lineage (NCBI taxonomy): Eukaryota > Metazoa > Arthropoda > Insecta > Coleoptera > Coccinellidae > Myrrha > Myrrha octodecimguttata. Next base: position 72,688,874 of record OY294057.1, read on the forward strand.
GCTGTGGAAAGGTGGATTTGGAGCTGCCTTATCCAACGCATACGAGTTATGCACCAGGCATGATATCATCACAATTTCATTGGTTAAATTCTTGGGATTAGGAGCGAATCGCATGTGAACTGTTGCAACGACAAGTGGAGGGGGTGGCAAAGGTTTCTCCATTTTTGCAAGTGTAACATCGTTTGACTTCTCAACATCTATCTCGAATTTACACCAAGTGATGGGATTTGTAACAGGAATCGGATTTGGAATATCTAACCAGCAAGGTCCTTTTAGCTTCCTCTCTAGCAAAAATATTTCTAAATAGCTGCTGTTAGCGCCGAACACATGAGAGAATGTTTTCCCTTCAAATACGGATATTTGGGGGTCCTTGGCCTAAATAAAGAAATCCTCAGAAATATCTTTCTTTTTGGAATCTATTGGTAACTTACAGAATATCGAACCTCCATGTAATCAGATTCTACAGGTATATCAGGGGCAAAACAGTTCTTCTTATTTATAAACCGACATTTGAAACAAGTTATATGTAAACTTTTCATAACTTTGTTATTGAACTCTTCGTAAACGTCTTTTTGGGTCACGGGTTGATCAGTTTGTTTTCCCGCATCATCTAGCATCTAGAAAGGTTATGATTTGAAAAATATATGTCTTTTAATATTTTTCAAATTTCATATAAGCGATTTTTAAATAAATAATCAGTCTCACTTTTTTACATCCCACATTTAAAATACTGTTTATATGAAAAAATACTCACATAAGGTCGAGGAAGAACAAATAATTTTCTCTGCACATTTTTCACTACGACTGAACAACTTGCATATGATTTAGTTTTTTCACAGAATGTTTTACCAAATAGAAAAACTACACCAGGCTGGACAAATGCATTTTCATAAGCGTCCCAATAAAAAAACCTGAATACCTAAAAATCAAAGTTACTCTTCATGTAGTGGATTTGCTCTGCAAATCACTGATTTGCAATATACTGTTAATCGTATATTAACTGTTTTCAAACTAAAAAGATAAAAACAACACCCCAAAACGGATTTGCATGAAGGAGAGATATAATATATAGATTTCGCCTTAGATGATAACTAGAGAGTCAAAGGTCCAACATGCACATCAATCAAAATTTCTCCTACATGGCATCGTCATTAAGTGTACATTTTTGAGTATATCATATGCCAAATATGCTTCAATTAGGAAATCAGTGATATCATTGCACTTACTTTTCTATTATCACTTTCCACTAATGGTAAATCAGATGAATCTATATTTATTTTATTAACGCTTGTGTCCATATCTGTTGATTCAAAATTTTCCTGCTGGTCCAAGAAATCTGCAAGAATATCATCCTCAACTGTTTCCATATCAATCGTTTCATTTTGTTGTGATTCAAATTCGTCAATTTGAGAGAAATCTAAACCATCGTTGAAGAAATTCTCGGTTTCATCGAATTCTATGGTGGTATCTTCTGTAGTTGAAGTAATCGTTTGTTGAGTTTCCCCCTCAATTATTTCACTGCTATCTTGTGCAAGGTTGGATTCTTGAATATTTTCTTCCTTGTTGTCATTGCCCTCTGAAATACTTGTTTCTTCTATAGTTTCTATATTTTGACCCTCATCAATTACATCTTCCCCCTGATCCGAGATTTTTTGCATAATTTTGTGTGTTAATGGCAAAGATTTTCTCACAAGTGGTTTCTTTTTGAGAAACAGTTTCCTAGGAGGTGGAGTAAAGGTTTTTAGATAGTCCTTCTCAGCTTTGATGTTATTCAATAGAGATTTTAAGGAGTCATCATTCGATAACTGTTTAGAATTACCATCGCCATTATCATCAATTTCACCAAGCAATTCTGACAACATAGCATCATCTGAAACTTTCTCTTCCTGAAAAACTGTGCATTACAATTATGCTTTCAAACCCAGGAAACATGTTCAAACCTCTTTCTTTTTTACTGGCATCTTAGAAAGCATTCGTTTCAAGTCTCCTTTCTGTGCATTATCTGATACAGCTTTTTTCTTTCTTTTCACACCTTTATTTTTCAAAGAGGAGGCATTCGCAATGGATTCAGAATCCAAATCATCATCAAATAACTCACGACCATCGTCGTAATATCCGGAACCATCTAAATTTAAATGAATTTGTCATAATGATCAGGGTAGATATTTTTGAACTCACCATCATCAACAACCCAATCGTCAGCTTGTCTATCCAATACGGTCTTAAGGTATTCTTTTTCGTCAACAGTTTCGTAAACATTATCAACCTCTTCAATTTCATATTTATTTTTAGTTCCACTTTTGATCTGCTTAAATTTTTCGAAAGCTTTGGACTTGTAGGAAGAATCCCTCTTTTGTCTTTTGGGTCTCCTTTCATCTGAAAGCAAACTCACAGATTGAGGTTTTCCATGTTAGTGTTTTAATCACCTGTATCGTCCATTCTATTATTGCGATTATTATTAATTTGAATAGAGGAAAATTTTTACAATACAGAAAGTTATCCTATATTTATTTATCGTTTTTCGTAATTTTGGAGGGAATATTTATAACCATATTTGAACTACTTCGTATTGGAACTTACATCTACCATATTTTTTGCATAATTTCTAGAAATATTCCAGCTGATTCTAAAATTATACAGTATACTGCTATGAAGCACTTAAGATTAAGATGATTTCAAAGTAACCCACATAAATTTCCCGGCCAAATATTCAAAAATTCGAAATGTCTACGAATTTTAAAATACAAAATACAATAGAATTCTATGACGAACTTTCCCGCGAAATTTTGTTCTCGCTTTATGAAGAAAGAAACCGTCGTTTCAGGACAGGGCATATCAGATTACTGTTAATAAAAGAAGTTTTAATAAATAAATACTGAATTAGATTTTACGTGCCCTTTCTAGGGAACAGCGCGTTATTGTATCGTATTTGTAACTTCAAATTTAGTGATGGCTCGACGTGATTATGAAAAGGATGCTGGTAAATAAATTTTGTCATTACGGTTTGTAGATCTGCAATGTACACGATTCATTTCTTACAGAAACTATGCAAACTTTTCTAAAAGAGTTTTACAAGGAAGATAGCAAAGGAAACAAAATCTTCAAATATGCAGATCTTTTAACTAAGTTAGCTCACAGGGAGAAAACAGCTCTTTATATTGAATTAGATGACGTGAATGATTTTGATGAAGATCTTGGGAATGCTATAAAAAATAACACCAGAAGATACTGCAATTTATTTTCTGATGTTGTCTCTGCCATTCTACCAGAATTTGTACAACAGGAAGTTGTTGCGAAGGATGCATTAGATGTTTATATTGAGCATCGTTTGATGATGGAGCAACGTTTAAGGCAACCTAATGAACACAGGGATCCAAAAAACAAATTCCCCCCAGAACTTATGAGGAGATTGTAAGCTCTCAGTTGTATTTATAATTTTCAACTTAATTGTTTCCCAATTCATTGCAGTGAAATTTATTTCAAAGATTCAAGCCTGTGTAAAATTCTGCCAATCAGAGATGTTAAAGCAGATAATATTGGTAAACTGGTGACTGTACGAGGAATTGTTACACGTAGTACCGAAGTTAAACCTCTAATTTCTGTTGCTACCTATACTTGTGATCAATGTGGTGCTGAAACTTATCAGCCTGTTTCGTCAATGAGTTTTATGCCAATTATTTTATGTCCCAGTGACGACTGTAAGGTAAATAAATCCGGAGGTAGATTATACTTGCAAACAAGGGGTTCAAAGTTTGTCAAGTTCCAAGAGCTGAAAATTCAAGAGCATGTGAGTATTTTAATTCACATTCTGTAACTTTATTTGATGAAATTCTTTCAAATTTCCAGAGTGATCAAGTACCTGTAGGTCACATCCCCAGAACTTTAACAATTTTCTGTAGAGGGGAAAATACCAGACAGTCATTGCCGGGTGACCATGTTGCAATTACTGGAATTTTTCTACCTATTGCAAGAGCTGGTTACAAACAAATAACAGGAGGTTTAGTGTCTGAAACATACCTTGAAGCACATGTAAGTATTTTAGTTCATTCGAGAGTCTGATTTCAAATTGTGTTAAGGTAAACATTAAATTGAAATTTCAGGTTTATTCAATAAATGAATTTTAATTTTTATTGCAGCATGTAGTTTCTCTGAATAAAGCAGCCGAAGATGAAGATGCTTCTAACATGTTGACCCAGGAAGAACTACAAGCTCTTACTGATACTGATTTGTATGTTAAGTTGGCCACATCTTTGGCGCCTGAAATCTACGGCCATCTGGATGTAAAGAAGGCTCTACTTCTCCTTCTGATAGGTGGAGTTGATAAGAACTCAGACGGGATGAAAATCAGAGGAAATATTAACATTTGTCTCATGGGAGATCCTGGTGTTGCCAAATCTCAACTGTTGAATTATATCGATCGATTAGCTCCTAGAAGTAAGTTCACAATGGAATTTTTGAGATAATAGAGGTGATAGGTCTCAAAAATCTGAATTTGATAATAGTTACTGATTGATATTGATGTTGTGTTGAAATGGTTGAATAATTAAACGGCTTTGTGCGCTAGGTCAGTACACAACGGGAAGAGGTTCTTCTGGAGTTGGTCTAACAGCAGCCGTTATGAAAGATCCGTTGACTGGTGAAATGATGTTGGAAGGAGGTGCCCTTGTACTGGCAGATAAAGGTGTTTGCTGTATTGATGAGTTTGACAAAATGGCGGATTCTGACCGTACAGCAATCCATGAAGTCATGGAACAACAAACTATAAGCATAGCAAAGGTGAGCTCTTGTTCGATAATGAAAATTTTTCAAATTTAAATTGTTATATATAATAATAAAATAAGTGATCTGAAAACTTAGCTAAAATCGAAGGAAAATTTAATGATCTTAGCCAAGTTTTCCATTAATCATTTAAAGTTTATTGCTTTTCCAGGCTGGTATCATGACAACTCTTAATGCAAGAGTTTCAATCTTGGCCGCAGCCAATCCAGCCTATGGTCGTTACAACCCAAAAAGAACAGTAGAGCAAAATATTCAGCTTCCAGCTGCCCTCCTGTCACGTTTCGATTTGTTATGGCTCATTCAAGATAAAGCTAACCGTGAAAATGATTTGAAGCTAGCCGAACATATAACATATGTTCACCAACATAACAAACAACCTGAAATGGAAGTGGACGCTCTAGACATGACCCTGATGAGGAAATACATCGCCTTGTGCAAATTAAAACAGCCTGCGATACCCGAATCTCTGACAGATTATTTAGTTGGTTTGTACAAAAAACTTTCACTTGTTGAAATATTGTTCAAGAAATTCAGGATTTTAAAGTCTGGTGTTTTGTTTCAGCTGCATATGTTGACCTTAGGAAAGAAGCTAGAAATTCCAAAGATATGACTTTCACCTCTGCCAGAAATCTCCTCGGGATTCTGCGTTCATCCACTGCACTAGCTAGGTTGCGTCTCTCGAATATTGTGGAAAAAGACGATGTGAAAGAAGCCATTCGGCTCATGGAGATGAGCAAAGATTCCCTCAATCAAACCTTTGAACATAAAGGATTCAGGTGAGTTTTCAGAAAAAAAAAATAATATTTTGTTCGATACACAGTGAGATGTGAAGTTAAAAAGAATGGCAAGATTTCATGGAATGACACACGACATTTTTTTTTAAATCATCTCAGAAAGTGTCTCAATAAAATTTGCGCCATTGAGAAACTCAATTGAAAAATACCAACACCTACAATAGACGACTTCGGCCCAAGTTGCCAACCCACAATTTACTTAGCAAGTTTACTTTCACTGGGAATCGGGAATTTCAGGATAAATTCGACATGATAAGGTTCGCATTATTTATAAATATCCGTAAAACATGCCTCGGCTCTTCAAACCAGATTATTCCTTCCAAATATAGGTTTTTGTTAAGATCGTCCCCGATTGGCTGAAATTTAAGTTGGGATTCCTGATTTCATGCAAACAGTGTCAATTTTCATAGGATACGTTCCGAAAATCAACTCTGTTGTTTAGGTTGCCGATTTTCCGCTCCGTAAATATGAAATATTCGGATGGTTTCTGGAACAAGCGCGTGAAAAGGGTTATATACGGAATCTGGTTGATGAAAATGCGGTCGATTTACTGTCACCAGAACGATTTTCTATGGTAAATATCCATAGCATAGAACAGTCATGTTTACTTTAGGTTTGTTTTGGTTCCGAGTTCAGAACCACAGACTATTGGTCTATGCTAGAACCGTCCCGAACAGATCTGAACTCGGAACCAAAACAAACCTAAAGTAAACATGATTGTTCTATGCTATGGATATTTACCATAGAAAATCGTTCTGGTGACAGTAAATAGATCGCATTTTCTTCAACCAGATTCCGTAAATAACCTTTTTCACGCGCTTGTTCCAGGAACCATCCGAATATTTCATATTTACGGAGCGGAAAATCGGCAACCGAAACAACAGAGTTGATTTTCGGAACGTATCCTATGAAAATTGACACTGTTTGCATGAAATCAGGAATCCCAACTTAAATTTCAGCTAATCGGGGACGATCTTAACAAAAACCTATATTTGGAAGAAATTATCTGGTTTGAAGAGCCGAGGCATGTTTTACGGGTATTTATAAATAACGCGAACCTTATCATGTCGAATTTGTCTTGAAATTCCCGTTCCCCAGTGAAAGTAAACTTGCTAAGTAAATTGTGAGTTGGCAACTTGGGCCGAAGTCGTCTATTGAAAATTACTGTCACTGAAAAATTTTGAAAAAACTACATGGAAATTAAGAATCTTTTGCGTGCTTGCTCATGTCAGTACCTTAAGTGAACACCCATCTAGATATTAAATCCACCCGATGCAGCTTGACTTTCTCTTGAAAAGATTTTTGCTATCTTCTGATTGTTTGATCCTTAGGAAATATTGCATGTACCTTCAAGTCGCCATTTTTTAACAAAGTTATAGATTCTGACTCGATCAGTATGGAAATATTGCGTAGAGAAATTTTTCAGTGGGTATATGCAAGAAAGTATTTTAACGTTTTACCAAATAGTCTAAAGAATTTAAGTGTTGAAAATAAAGTATTAAAAAAGCAAGTAAAAAAGGTGATAAGACAAGTAAAGGTTGAATAGTGAGTCAATGGGATACAGAAATGATGTTTTTGTGATAGAAGGACCTAAAGACACATAATTGAAATAAAAATATGAAAAGAAAATGAAATAAACACAGAAACCGGGATCACATAAATGGGTATAAAAAGTAAAAAAGGAGGATTGTATTTTAGTTTATTTTGGTTTGTAGGGGCCATCCTATATACATCCTTATGTATTTGGAAAAATGGAATAAATTATTATTATATCTAAATAACAAAATAACTTCCAAAAGAAATTCCTTACAGAAATGATATTGGTGTTGTAGGTCGAAATTCATGAATGAGTAAAAGCAATGTTATGATTTGTATAGATAAGTATCTGTTCTGAATTTCATTTTCCCAATACTTTCTAAAATACAAATATGATCGAGTTGAAACAGACTACTTTGATGGAAAAGGACATCTTAAAGACTTAAGCCAAATTTTATCAAAATCTGGCACAGGGTTTCTGATACCTTCAATTTTTTCAAGATCCCTACGAAAGTTTGCACAAATCATAGTATTTGCACGTGTAAACTTCCTTCTGAGTTTCAATTCGTTTGAATCAAGAATTTTCGAATTATCGACCACTGTACTGATGTATTAATATTTTTCCAGGCCACCCAGTGTTAATGAGAAGATATTCTCAATTATAAGAGAATTGGCAGGTGAAAGTAATACTGTCAAAATAAGCGATATTGTTGAGAAATGTGTTAGTCGAGGGTACACTGATCAACAAATAGAAGTTTGTATTGATGAGTATGAAGAACTGAACGTCTGGCAAGTGAACCAATCGAAAACCAAGATCACCTTCATTTAGTTCTAAACAATTTAATTTCTTTTATTTTTACATCACTAGAGTAGTAACTAATGTATTAAGTTTGATCAACTGTATTCACATTTTGAATAAATATTTAGATAAATTAATTACTTTTCTTTGAAATGCATATAACTTTTATTGAAAATTTTAAAACATAACAATTATTTCTGAAGAATGAATTTGACCATAAATACTTTTTCACTAGTATGCTGAATCCTATTATATGGTAGAGGTTATTAACTTTTTCACTATTAGGTGGTAACATTAGTGCTGGTGTTTAATTTTGGAAAGAACCTCAGGTTCACAACCCAAATTTAAAAAAGTACGACTCATTTACTGTAATTATCTACATCATGCTAATATAATCAAATGATATAAATATATTTCATCATAGATTTTCCTATTTATTAGATCACAATTAACTAAACACAATCCATTGTATTTCTCATATAAAACTTAAGCTTCTTCAGCCTCTGTACCCCCCAGAGAAAGATTGGCATCTCTTATTTGCTGTCTAATAACCCTGTTAGCTTGGAGTAACTCAAGCAGTTGAGCGTGAATGTTATCGTTCTTGGATTCTATATCATCGAGAGCAGTGCTTAGAGCGTCCAATTGATTATTCAAACTTTCGAACTCTAAAAAAATTTAATATTTATTCTTTCATTTCATGTTAGTTACAATGAATACCTTCATTCGAGATGTCTAAATCATTAATATCCAGATTAGTTATATCTGTATTATCTGCCAGGTTTCCGTCATTTGAATCCTTTGCTTTGTTATTATCTGTGTTTTTGTTGGGAATACGTGTCTCCTCGCCCATTTTCAAAACTTAAATTTGTTAAGGTGATTTTATTTCAAACAAATAAGAATATAGTCAAATGTGATCATTGGATCTGTCAAAATCATGTGTTCATCATCATCATGTATATATTTATATTCTGTGTTCATCATTTAGGCATAAGCTCTACCATTTCAACGTTGGCTCTACCCAAAAATTAAAATGATTATTTCTTGGATATACCATCTAACGAAGGATATAGGTCATATAATAATGAAAAATATTTCTATAATCACTGTAGAAATCAATTTCTTGCCCTTAAAAGGCGTAGTTGCATTGTAGCGTAGCACCAATCCAGTAATCTACTTCAAAGACATGAAAGTCTTTTTCTTGTCAATGTCAAGTTACTTTTATTTGTGTTTATTAATTTGATGTCATTAAATTACTCATATCCCAAAATATAAAAAAATGAAATATATGATTGGGGCGAAAATATAACATGGCTTTGTCCTTTATACTTCATAGTCTCACTCAAAAAGTGATAAACATAGTCTGATAATTTATTGATTCTGATTACTTTATACGTCATTATTAAAAACCTGAAAAATATACTCCAGAATGGATCCTGATGATGCAAGATTTATGAAAACGTATGAAGATCAACCACTTTATTCTATTTCTTAGTTGATGAAATTAAAATTGCAGAGATCGTCGCCCAGGTACTATAGATGTACATCCGAATTTGAATGCTATCGTTTTAAATTATGAAATAGAAGTCAATATTGTTGGTGCAAGAGACCTTGTGCTACATTCAGAAAAGAAGGTACAATTCTTTTCTTTTTTGGATGATATGATGATTTCGTTTTAATATTGTAGAGTTTGAAAAAAATTATTGAACTGCCTATGTTGAATAGCAGAACAGATTGCCTTGCGTTAGCTAAAGAAGTTGTTAATCAGTGTGACTTGATACATTATTCAAGAATTTCCGAAGTAGAACAAACCATATTCTATTTGAAGAAAAGAAAACTCAGCCATGGGGTATCAAAGGGTAATTAAAAGTTGAATTCTATTCTGCAATATATGTTGATTCTATTTTAGAAGATAAGAATATCAAGAACTCCCCACTTGTTGAAGAGATAGTGCAATATAGTAGCCTTATGGATTATATAGATTTATTATACGAGGGTATGACTGAAAAAATTAAAGGAGCTCACCAGATTCAGTTGCTAGCTAGAGATTCAAATAATTTAGAAGCATTGTCTAAGAATGGTATATTGTTTTCACTTTTTGTAGAAAAGTAGCTAATCGAACTGTTTTGTAGAAACTGTTATAAGTGCTCTTGGTAGAGTATTGAGAGAAGATTGGAAAAGGAGTATAGTTCTGAGTACTCACTTAGTGTACACATTTTTTTGCTTTTCCATGTATTCTATATTCCATGAAGTTATACTGAAATGCAAGGTATGTGGCAATTATTTTTAAAATCTGATTTTGCTTGATTCATTTGAATATACACATATATGAATGATATGTACATGCTGTAGATCTTATATAGTTTTTAAAAAACCTTTGAAACATTGTTTTTTCAAAAATATACAATGGCTATCAAAAAATACTCCATGATTCTTGCAAGTAATTGAATTTTTGATTTATTTTATGAAGGTTGGATCAATTTGTATGGACATAATAGATCATGAACTCCGAAGATATGACAAATGGACTGCAGAATTACAAGGCCAAGAACTACCCGCTGCTTCTGATATACCCATAATTCGTAAAACCTGTCCAAATAGCGCCAGCATGTCTGAGATACCTAGAAGTAGAATTCCTGAACCAGTACGTCCAAAATCGGGAAATTTTAGTGATACTAATTTTAAGGCCATTATGGAGGGGAGTGTTTATGAAGACTTGACAATGTCTACCGAGAGTATTGGCGACAAAAAACTTTCAGATGAGGAGAGAGCAAAACGATACAGAACTCTGATCAAGAAACAAGAAAATTTACTTCGTATATGCTTCTATTTACTGTTGAATATTGCCGAAGATGAGAGTATTGAGGAGAAGATGACAAAACGGAATATTGTGGGAATATTAGTGAAAGCCCTGGATAGAGAGAATGAAGAATTGTTAATTCTAGTCCTCACGTTTTTGAAGAAGTTATCTATAATGCAGTGCAACAAGGACTCTATGGCAGATCTGAACATTGTAGAAAAACTTCCGAGGATGCTGAATTTCAATAAGGCAGAATTGGTGCATTTAACATTAAAACTTCTTTACAATCTGTCCTTCGACAATAAACTTAGGTATAAGATGGTCAAGTCTAACCTTTTGCCCAAACTTATTAATTTGTTAAGTGAGTATATCAGTAATAAATAAAAATTTTCCTTACACTCCCAATGTTTGTGTTTTCAAATCAACCAAAGCTTTTCCACACAAGTTGAATGAGGCAAATCCAACATATTTTATTGAACAATGTTTGAATTTTCAGGTGATGACCGTCATCAAGAGATCATCCTGAAATTGCTCTATCATCTCAGTTACGATGATGAAGTTAAGCCACAATTCATAGATAGTGTAGGATTGGTAAGTGTTACTAACTTCTCTCCAAACTTACAAATAGTTTTATTGACTGTTTCATAATTTTTCAAGATAATGGATATGTTACTTCTAAATGTTGGCAATGAAGGTGATCAGGTAATGATAGCACTCTGTGTCAATTTGGCGGTGAGTGCATCCAATGCTCAACAAATGGTGAAAAAAAACAGACTTTCATCGGTGATGACGAGAGCTTTCACCTATAAAAATACCTTGCTCATGAAAATGCTTCACAATATTTCTGAACACAATACAACAAGAGCCTTGTTTGTGGTGAGTATCCAAATGATCCTAATTCAAAGATAAAGTAAGTCTAATAAGAGAAATCTAGAAAAGCATTCACTTGAAGTCAGCAGCTTTTGCGAACATGTTCAAATTTGTGGGTGAAACAAATTTGGATTATTTTTGCGCGCTTGATTTAATTACACAGTTGTGAAATATTGACTTCAAGATTTATGACGGTAAACCCGCAAGATTTCCCGTCGCGAAGCTATAAGTAAGATATTCACATCATTGTAAGCAGTGTGAGTTCCTGAACAAAAAATATGAAGGCCAACATAGGCGGTCTCTCTTTGTTTGGAAGATATGGGCCCCCAAAGTTCCAAACTGTTGCATTTTCAGATCCTTTTTTCTGCCATAAAAATGATCTCTCACTTCTCAAATCTAGTTCATAAATCATCTTTGAACCTTCAACCAACGAACAGAGACACTTTCTTTCAAGAGTATTCATTATTTAAAGGAAGAAAAGTGAAAATATTAGACAACAACTTAACCTATATTTCTATGAAATACTTCTCAATGTTAAAGCGCAGCTTGGCAACAGCGTCTTTTCATCGCTGGCCAACGTATTATGACCGAAGAGTAGTTGCTGGCGGGAAATATGAAATAATGGACAGTTGAAGGATATGATTGTAAGGAAAATGCTTCTGTCACTGAAGAAGAGGTGATTATTCTAACATCAAAACCGAAATCATTGAGAATATTTCTTAAAGGTTTCACTCTCAATATTTTCTTTTGAACTTTCTTTCTATCCCCTTCAGAATAGGAAGGTTGTTATCTACTTCATTTTTTGTTGTGTCTTCGAGATGGTCCCAGTTTAGAATGAGGTTCAGGATATTCCAATAAAATGGGTTATATAATAACCTCGATCTCATTGGAAATCTGAAAGGCGCGACCTATCACATATGAAAAAAATGTACGTTGAAATATATAATAATAATGTGTGTCAACCTTGTAGATTTCATTAGGAACGAATTCTCCTATTGGAAGATTTAGAGTTTCGCAGTAAACAGTAAGAACTAAGAACATATTTCATTTTTCTCGCGAGCAATAATCTCATTCACGAATACGCACGATGGCACGATTCCGACCGATGAAATTTGCGCCATTGCCAAACTTCACTTTTAGTCTGAGTCGAAATCAGAAGGAAAAGAGGTTAAGTGATTGTCCAGTAATTCAATTATTTTTTCATTAAATATTGATTATTCTTGAAAAAAAGTGTTGCTTATTGTTGGTTTAAGGTTCAAAGGTGGTTTGTGAACTATACAGATGAAGTGAGAGATCGTTTTTATGGTGGAAAAAGGGACCTGAAAACGACTCATTTTGGAACTTTGGGGGCCCATATCTTCCAAATTAAGGGAGACCGCCTATGTTCGATTTCACATTTTTTATTCAGAAAATCACACTGCGTACAATGATGTAAATATCCTTTTAATATCTCGGCGACGGGAAATCTTGCGGGTTTACCTTTATGACAAATTCCATTAAAATCTGATAAAAGTTTTTCTAGAAAAAAATTTGTTTTCGAACTTAATAACTATACGATCCCTCCAAAATTTTGCATGGTTTGTATTCTACAACTAATTACCGAGTTTCGATCCGGTCGCGTAAGTGGTTCCTGAGATATTTAGGATATAACCTCAAAATGAGTACTCCACAACCGGTTTGCCGATTAGGCCCATTAACGATCTTAACATCCTTAACTGGCCCATTTTGATACACAACCTACCCTGAAATTATGAAGTCGCTAGCTCTTGCCGTTCTCAACTTATCGTTGCAACAGACGGCCGGCAGGTCAGAATTCTTATTGACTTAGGATTCTTCATCAGTGAGTTAAACCTAGTCGTTTGAGATCATTTTCAAGAAAAACACTGCAAATTTTACACAAGGGTTTATTATTTTCTTAGTTAAATAACCCACTATACCGTTGATATCTTAAGCAACTTAGAACCGAACGCGATGATTCATTTTCGATATTATTGGAAATTTGCAGTGTTTTTCTTTATATTTCAGAAACCACTGGTCGGAAATCATCCGGGTGAAATTTTTTAGGTTAAGTTATGCAACAGTTATCAACGTTCAGAGTTTCATGAAAATTCGGTGGTAAGATTTCGAGAAATAATTTTTTTTCCTCCCCAACCCCCCATTTAGACACCTTAGGGTACACTGATCCTGCCGAAAAGCTTGGAGGATCAACCCGGAGTGACACGATTTTTCAAGTTTCAAGGATTTTCGTTCAGTACTTCCAGAGAAAAGCGGACGGACGGATTTTTTTTTATTCGTTCGTTCAAATCTACATACTCCAAAACGTAAACTGTGAAATTTTCATGGGGGGGTTAAAATTTTTTTTTGTTGGTCGATCACTAAGGTTTATTATTTGATTTTATCAAATAATTAACCAAAATTCGAAGACTTTTGACAAAACGATAGCGAGTTGTTCCCTAGAACCAAGAACGTAAGCGTGTAAAAATAAATGATAAACACTGAACTACTAAAAAAAAGTGAGAATTCTGAAAAGAATGATTGAGATACCTATTGGTATGAGATATTGAGTTTATATTTTATCTTTTGAAATTTCTTGAGTCCTGCTTTATATGTCTATCTTTCATAACAGGAGTTTGTTGGTGATATCGCCAAAGCAGTTGTCGAATCAAAGGATGAAGATTTTGTTCGGGAATGTATTGGAATTTTGAGTAACTTGAATTTGCCGGAGCTTGATTGGGCAGAAATATTCAAACATTTCGATATGATAACCTGGGTTGAAAAAACCTTGAAAAGTAATAACAGTGACGTTCAGTTAATTCTGGAGGTGAGGATTATTATTTCTGACGAATCTTTCAGTGTTGTAGCACAGTCATTATCACAGATCAACCAGATAAACCACTCGCGTCATTTACTTAGGAAATCTATGTCAACGCAGATATGACCCTGAATCGAGCTAATCAGAATTTTAGTAGGCGTTTGGGGTGCTTTGGGGTGCCAATCAGATTGCAGGAATAGGATTACGTCACTCTCGCCGCTTTCGGGCTCGCTTGAAGAGGTTATAAACATGTAAACAAACTGAAATGAATTTTTCATCCTATTTATTGATGAATAATTTCGTATCTGTTCCATTTTAGAATATAATCTAAACAGTTTTTTACAACCAAATCAATTGTTTAGTCATCATTGAGGTTCTATTTTATGATGACAGTCCTCATTATATGTTTTAATTATACAAGAATTGGAATCGAACTTAGGTGGGCTCATTCATAATGTTCATTTTATATAATATAAAGAAATCGCAACTGAAGTAAAAGCATTACAACCTCCATTATTCAATTAAAACGATGGGATGTCTAATAAAATTGTATATGATTGCACAAACACTAGGATTGGAATCGAACAAAGTTGGTCTATTCATAGTTTTATTTTATATTGAAATGAATCTCATTTGATGTGAAACTACAAAGATTCTCTGGTTAAGGTAAACGGGGTTTCCATAACATTTTTCCAAAATTTTCATTTACTCCAACCGAGTTCTTCTACAGGAGTTTCAGATGTGACAAAACACTCGCTTTGGTATTGGAAATGTGCTTTTCAAATGGTTTCATCGAAAAATCTTAGTCTGATTTTCATTTTGTGATTCCTGAATCCCGGCAAATCCGTTTTTACATTTCGATTTCAGATATTCCAAAATCAAGTGACAGCTGTTTCGAGGAAGAATAAAGTGTGGTTATGTCTTATATTTCTCAAGGTCGGAGAGACGCGATTCCCGCAAACGATGAAGTGATTTGTCTTGTTGGTCTGTGGTTGTAGCTTGTAGCTTGAGTACTCAATGAATACAAAAAATTTATTCATTCTTTAATGATTTCATTTTTATTATAATCTATCATAGACATTTTTATTTTGTCACTAAACAATGTATATTCAATTTATTTGTTAAATTCTATATTTTATTCAATGTATTATACATTCTTTCAATTTTCTCTTCTAGATTATCGTTCTATTAGGAACAGCCGCTTCTGATGAAGGTTGTTCGAAACTATTATGCGAATCAAGATTGATGAAGAACTTAATAGAACTTCTCAAAACACATCAAGAGGACGATGAGATAGTTTTACAAATCCTCTATGTATTTTACATGGCTTTATCGAATGATAACAGCATTGATTACCTGATAGAATCCACAGGTTAATGATATTACTCTTCTCTTCTCAACGGTAAACACTAAACTTGACATATTACAGAGGCACCAGCTTACTTGATAGACTTACTGCAAGACAACAACAAGGCCATCAGGGAAGTTTGTAATACCTGCTTGAATATCATAAGTGAGAGGAATAAATCGTGGTCAGACCGAATAAAAATCGAAAAATTCAGACAGCACAACTCTCAGTGGCTTACGATGGTCGATTCTCAGCAGTTAGAACCAGAGGACGAGGAGGACGATGATGAGTTGCCACCCTACTTGAACACAGAGTACCTCAGTACAGCAGTGGTTCCGCCTTTGTCTGGTAATGATTCCTTTTAGTATCATATCAAAATCCTTCAGTTTCTTGAAACATAAGAACTTTTTGAAGAACTTGTAGAGGAAAAAAGAGAGATTCCAAGAACAGGATAGGGGGGTTGACAATTTTTGCGCGCATGTTCTAGGGGAACAGCGTGCTATCGTTTTCTCCAAATGTCTGTAATTTTCGATGATTGAGCCGAAAATGGTCTCAATCGACTAGGTTGGACTCACTGATGACGAATCCGGTGTCAAAATCGATTCTGTCCGGCCGGTCGTGGACACGATAACTGTCGAACGGAGTGAGCTAGCAACTTTCAGGGTAGGTCGCGCATTGGAATGCCGCGGTTAAGTTCGTTAATGGGCCAAATCGGTCGAATAGTTTCGGAGTTATAGCCACTTGAAATTTTCAAGTTATTTATTTTTTATTTCAGAAATCACTTGAGCGATTGAATTCAAACTTTGCAATTAGGTGGAGTATAAGGACTCGCAACTTTGAGCCGAATTTTGTCAGGATCATACTGTCAGTAAATAAAAAAAAAAATTTTTACAAAAAATTTTTTTTTTTGAAGACCGTTTATCATGTCCAGAAAAAAATTGCACTCTGTCTTTGAGCTTCATATTTCACAGCAGTGTACCAAATTTCAATTCGATACGATCATAAGTTGTGGAGATATCGGGAAAAAATATGTCAAATTTCGAGGTTTTTTTCCCGATATCGTTGCTTTTTTCGGTATAACTCGAGAAATACTGATTCAATCCTGATAAAACTTCGCAGCTAGTTTGAAGATGCTGAAAGACAACTTTATGAAAAATTTCGTGATGATCGTGCCATTAGAACAATTTGAAAAAAAAATGTCTTTGATTTTCTTACCATATCATCCTCATTAAATTCTGTATCAACCTTCGAACTGTAATTTTTCGATGAAGTACTGGTTTTCAATTCGATCTGATCTGTATTTTTTGGAAATATTGGGAAAATAAAATTTTGAATGGGTATATCTGCGAATCATTGGGTGGATTTTACCCATTTACCAATTCGGCCTTCGTAATTAAGGTCCAAAACCTTCTCCACAAATATCGAGTTTCTAAGTTATTTCTTTCGGAAGTTATTGTGTTTACGCAGTCGGCTGTTCATGCATAGATCAAAGTGAAAGTTTTGACTTTTCTCGTAAGCTTGACAGTTTCCAGCAATCACAGAATATTAAGTTTAGTATTCTGAATGTAGAATTATAGCAGTCATTAATCGATTTCAAGCGATGGACCAAAATCTCCGGTTATCCACATTGACAGATAATACTTTGCCTATATGTCAGTTTGGATATCGAAATGGATTTTTATATGCTCGTTGAATAATATGAATAAAAAATGGAGTATATGTAACCAAAAAGCCTTTTATATGAAGTGTGTAAAAGTTAGCAACAACTCGTGAAATATTTTGACCAATTGAGTCAATTCTAGTTACAATAACTTGTTAAATCTATTTCTGTAAAATACTGAAATATGCATCTTTGGATTAATTAACCAAATTTGACCTGTACTTTGATGTCTCTAAACAAATTTGTTATAGACATGAATGATCTCATTGGAAATGGTGAAGATGAAGAAGATATTATGGCAGAGAAAGGTATTGATGACTATTTTGATCAATCTGAGTAAGTATTAACTATTTTGTAGCCAGATCTCTTTTTGCCCTTCATCTATCCTATTTTTTAGCTTTAATTTTTCAAAAAAGTGCTTTTTGTGATCAATACAAATGAACAATCATTGATGTTTTTTTTTATTAATTATATTCTGAACTTTTTAATGAGATCTTATTCGAGGTTATAAAATAAGATTTAAAATTTTTTAATCATAATTTATTCTTTCCCACCCACAGTAATAAAATCTTGTACATTTTCTCTTCCATTCTATTCTCATTGAAACTTTCTTCTAGGTTGATACAGGATTTCGAAATAGAATCTATGTAGGTGGATTCACACAATCTTGCACAATATCTTGTGATTTTGAGCTTTTGAATTATTTTCTAGTCAGCAATTCTACTCACTGATCAAGTATCAAAAAAAGTATTATTACTTTAATTGTATTGATGCATTTCAATTATTAAGTGTATTATCTTAGAATATAATATATTAGTTGGTATAAGAGTATTATGATAGTCTGAAATCATTCAATTTTTTTTTGGAACATCAATTACTTTATGCTATAATTTTTTTTCCAATATTGGCTCTAAGAAGACTAAACATCAGTATTACTTTATTATATTAAACTTCATTGACATTATTATTGAATACCACATTGATATAATTTCCAAATATAATAGAGAAGTTGATTACTTTGCTTTCATTCCAGACTATCATATATATTGTAATGCATTTAGATTTTATTTATTTTGGTGATCACTTGTGATATTCGTTATATTCATTTGAATAAAGCTATTATTCCAATAGTCTCTGAAACCGCTCAAGCTCAAAAAAAAATTAATTCAAATTTCAACTAAGAGTTTCGCATCTTCTATATAAAGTAATCTCTTAGTCTGAGGCTTCTCGCTCAGAATCTTCAACAAGAATTGTAACTGAGACCACCTCGTGAGTTTTGAACTAGAATAAGATTTGAAACATTCTATTTCACACACATTGATATTAATACTGTTCATGGAAACACTTAAATCCAAGTTTTCAAAAACTGAAATCTGATTCTTGATATTCACATCATTCTCTAATATTTCCATAGTAAAAAAGTGAAACATATTGCCCATCAGCTTACAGTTCCAATTCTCATCGAGTTCAACTTTTCTTGGATATCTATTAACCAGATCTGAGAAGTTTTCAATAATATCGCCTTCATTTTTTTTCTTGAAATTATTAGCTGTAACATTAACTAAATCGTGAAAACTTCCAAAAATAGAAGGGATTGCATGTTCCTTCAACTGGAAGCGTTGATAGTCTAGTTCTCTTGGATTTACTACGTCTTCATCACTGAAATGTAACCGACATATTGCAGAATTTTTTGATGGTACCCAATTGTTTCGTGAAATTGCCACCAACCACTTTTTTCTCAATTCCTCGTTCTTCGGAATATGAAATGCACTTATAGCTCCTAAAGTTTTCAAGGTGGATGTATAATTGGCTTTGCATCCGGGGACACAGCATCTACGAGGCATTTTTAGTGATGATTATCAATGCGCTGTACCAATTTTCGATTTTCATATATGTAGAACAGATTTTGATAATACTTTT
The DNA here is from genome assembly GCA_958510865.1 of Myrrha octodecimguttata. Taxonomy (NCBI): domain Eukaryota; kingdom Metazoa; phylum Arthropoda; class Insecta; order Coleoptera; family Coccinellidae; genus Myrrha; species Myrrha octodecimguttata. Next base: position 72,708,189 of record OY294057.1, read on the forward strand.
AGTTCCTATTGTTAAGGGAACATTAAGCCGAAATCTTTCAATAAAAGTTATTTGTTTGTTGATCAAGGAATAAACAAAAAATCACGGATGTACAGAATTTTCAATAAAACTGGTTTTTGTGATTATGGTTGGATCACAGAAGATATTGTTGTGTTATGGATTCATTGAAGACAAACAAATTATTCGAATGCTTCACGATCCCATTTCACCTCCATGATACGCCCCCAGAGTTGTAGTTTTTGTACGGCACATTATTGTGTAATAATATTAATTAATATTTCTGAGTGTATGTCAGAAAGAAAAAGATTCGTAGTTGCAACAACAAATGTTCATAAATCATATTTGTTTTTTCTGTGTTCGTAATCATTCTGTGAAAATGTGAATTCATTGAAGACAAACAAATTATTCGAATGCTTCACGATCTCATTTCACCTCCATGATACGCCTCCAGAGTTGTAGTTTTTGTACGGCACATTATTGTTGTGTAATAATATTAATTAATATTTCTGAGAGTATGTCAGAAAGAAAAAGATTCGTAGTTGCAACAACAAATGTTCATAAGTCATATTTGTTGTTTCTGTGGTCGTAATCATTCTGTGAAAATGTGAATTTTGGAAATTCTGATTTGAAGTAGCGAAAATTTCCAAAAACAATGTAATTTTCAACCGCAAATATATATTGCATAATATTGCAAGTCGAACATCCTCAGTTAATTAATTTCGAATTTTAACATAATTTGAGACTCACAGTAAAATATTTGTGGTTAATACATTTCAACTTGTATATCTTATCTCATTGTACGGAAATATTCAAGACTCAATTAATTCGAAGTAACATGTCGTATCCTACTGACCAGCAAGCCACTGGCTTTATTAACGGGCTAGTTAATCAAAATTCTGTTGGTGAGCAGGTTAATGCAATGGTTAGAGAAACGGGTGGTTCTAGTGAAAGTGGTATTAATGTTCCATCTGGAACAGGAGCTATAAGGAAGTCTAATCGTGGGAACAATAAAAGTAATAGAGATAAATCCTTCAAAACTGAAAGAAGATTCAGGAATGGAGAACAAACACAAAATAACTGGAAGCCATTTCAAATTCCAAAAAAAAATTATCGACCCCAGAATTTTTTCGTTGATGATGATAATGTACAATTCAATAATCCTGAATTATCTTGCGTCAAAAATACAAATCCTAAAGACATCAATCACTATTCTCATAAGCAGTATAATTCTCATTATGACAATATAAATAGTTCTGGTGGTTTATATAGACAACAGAATTTGAATAGTGAGAGGAATTCACGACATTATTGGGAGGACACTTCTAGAGCGGATTCTTATGAATCAGTGTCTAACAGGAGTGGAAAATATAGGAACAGTAATTATATCCCACAAGAAAATGTGAATGAAGCCATGTCTAAAAGCAAAGAAAGGAGTTCAGTATATAACAGTGACGAAACATTGAAGGAAAATCATGATGTACCGAAGCTAAATAGAAATGGTAGATTCAATAGTTATGTAAGGAATTCTCGACATTATAATGATAATATATTCCAACATAATTCTGATATGCCAAGGTCAGATAGAAAATACAGAAACAATTATGAAAAGAATGCCCGATATTTTAATGCAGACATTCCACAAGAAAATTATGATGTATACAGAAATGATGGAATTGGGAATCGTAAAAATATTGGTAAAAATGGATATTTTCATCAGAAAAAGCTCAGATACAATGGTAAGGATTCAGTAAGCAATTATAGTAAAAAGATGGAGCGTAAGGGTGATGATAAATTAGGTAAGTATTTCCCTATTTGATCTTATATTCCTGTCCAAATCTGATATGGAATGTAGATTGAAGATCTTGATATCATGTGAATCTGCATCAATTCATTTTCAGCTCAAATAGCTTCTCAACGAGAAAGACTCGAAGATATGATCAAACGTAGAACTTTAGAATGTTTGGTATGTTGTGAATTATTGAAGCACAATGATCGAGTCTGGTCATGCAGACAATGTTATCATATCCTTCACCTGAAGTGTACTCAAGCTTGGGCAAAAACTTCTAAAATTGAAAATGGTTGGCGATGCCCAGCTTGTCAAAATGTATGTAAAGAAATACCTGAAGATTATATATGCTTCTGTGGAAAATCAAAGAATCCTAGAAATGAACCAGGTTAGTACCAATAAAGAAATATTTGTGTGTTCTACTAATGAACATTATCAAGAAAACTTGTCATTCATACCCAAAATTCAGTATATTTGTAGGTTGAATGATAATTTGAGTTTTTCTACATCTAATGTTGAATATATTTGAAGGAAATCAAGAAAAAACTTTCGTTAGTACTGTTGTTTATTCCTTAACATTTTGATTTTAGGTTCCATCGCTCATTCTTGTGGAGAAATATGTTACAGAGAACGTCGCAACTGTGAGCATCGTTGCTTGATATTATGCCATCCAGGACCGTGTCCTGATTGCACTGTTCTTTCTGACAGGCCATGTGGTTGCGGTAAAACAAAACAGCAGGTTATATGTAGCTCTGATATAGAAATCCTTTGTGAAAATCCATGCGGCAGGTCCTTGGAGTGCGGCATTCATGAGTGTGCCGATAAATGTCACATGGGAGATTGCCAACCATGCAAGGATGTTCTAAAACAGTGCTGTTTTTGTGAGAAGGAAAATAGAGAAGTTACTTGCAGCTTTGAATATAAAGGGAGTCAGAGTTATAGTTGTGAGGGTACTTGCGGCAAGACTTTGAGTTGTGGAAATCATAAATGTGAGGAAATTTGTCATAGTGGAGCTTGTAAACCTTGTAGCACAGATTGTAGTTTGATAAGAACGTGCTTCTGTGGAAGACATTTGTTAGAAGTTCCTAGGACAAGCTGTTTGGATCCCATTCCCTCATGTGGCTCGGTGAGTTGCTAACGATTCATAATACTGGGTGTCATATTAAAAAAGAAACGGGGGAATTTTATACTAGAAAAATGAAGAATTTGGAAAAGCGCTAGGATCCGTAAATTTTGTTCTTCTGACATGAAATACATCTTTGAGACAACACTAACCCCTTACATTTGGATAGGGAATATGGGTCGTTCAATATGAGATAGAGAAAGAATGTTTATTGACTGTCAATCACAGACTATCAGACAAAAGCTTTGACCTGGGTCCTTCAGCTCAGCGCAATTCCACAATATTACATTTCCGAAAAAAAAAAAAAATATATACAATATACAGAGTGTAACAGCCAAATGGAATAAATTCGATGACCAACAAATGGGGGCGTGTTGGGAAAAACGCTCGGACACGTCGATTTGTAATTTTAAATGCGCATAGTTTTCAAGAAGATAAAATTATATAGGGTGTTCCATGCGACCGTGGCCAATACCAACTTTCTTATTTCAAATGTAACCCCCTGTGTATATTATTTATTTTTTGGATTCTTCAGGAAATTCTAGACATAAATCATGTAGAATGTCATATACCTATCATCAACTTTTTCGGAAATATTAAGTGTTTTCAGAAATGTTGAGTAACTTTAAAAGATAATTCTACACCAGATTAGCATGTTGCCAAGACGTTCGGGGCGACCATTTTGAACATTTCCTACATTGACATTAATGTTTTTTTTTGTTTTTTTTTAATTATTAAGAAATAATCAGTATTACTTATTAGGTTTTAAGTGTGATGTACCGAATTTGGGAAATAAAATAATTTTTATTTAAAACGTTGATTTTTGCACTAAATCTGAAAACACTTATTATTTCCGAAAAAGTTGAAGATAGGTATAGGACATTGTACATGAATTATGTCTAGAAGTTTCTGAAGAATCCAAAAAATAAATAATATACAGGGGGTTACATTTGAAATAAGAAAGTTGGTATTGGCCACGGTCGCATGGAACACCCTATATAATTTTGTTTTCTTGAAAAATATGCGCATTTAAAATTACAAATCGAAGTGTCCGAGCGTTTTTCCCAACATGACCTCATTTATTCGTTATCGAATTTATTCCATTTGGCTGTTACACTCTGTATAGTGAACTGTTGCGACGAAAATTGAAATGATCAATTACAATTAGGTTGAAGAGTAGGTTTCTCTCATTTTTTGCAAAAGATCAGTTGCACGGAACTTCCTATAGCTTCTGGAGCGGTTCTCATTATTGCAGAGGTTCATTATGTATTTCTTGAAGTTTCTTGAAAAATTTCTCATTAAATTTGTGGAATCTTTCAGAAATAGGTTCGATCTCAGTCAATGAGTACAGCAGGTGATTAGGGGGATTATGCAATCTGTTGTTAGGGTGTCTTATTCGACTAATGGTTCGAAAAACGAGATGAGTTTCCTGAATAGTTGAATCTAAAAAATGCTCAAATTGAGCCCAGCCAACTTCCCACTGAAAGAAGTCTATATGGGACATTGTCTTCTCGAAATTGGTGGTCAACTTATGTACTTTAGATAAATTGGTTGATATTTTATTTTCAAAGTCAAATATTACATGAATGAATGATCAAATCTCAAACAAAATTCAACAGACATGTTCAGAAGAAGACCTTTTAAACAACATATCACATGACCTATCTTTGTTATCCAAAAATGAGGCATTGGGGTTGCCAGGCAGAGGGATTTTTTTTTTATTTTTATTCAATGTCAACGGACCAATGACCATATCAAAGATCTTTTTTCACAAATTTAAACAAAAAAGAAAATTTACAGCATAATAATACAAAGATAATAATTAAAACGAAACACAGTTTCATAGGAATATAAAAAAAATACAAAAATATACAAACTGAGAATCAGCAAAATAGATTTCCATTAGAAATAACGATTACCAATCGGCTTTAGCTCTTTCTTAAATATTCTTAAATTATTAGTATGAAGCACAGCTGTAGGTACAACAATTTTATTCCACTTTCTCCTTAACCTAAACATGGCTGAGCTATAAATATAATTTCTATGAGTTTCACGCTCAATAAGTTGTCTTACACATCTAAGCTCATAAGGGACCTCCCTCTTAGCCAAAAGTTCAAGAAGACCTTCGCAATTTACAAAACCTGTTAGTGCTTTCTTAATAAAATAGACATCATTATATATATGAAGGGATTTGATAGATTCCAATGATGATGATGAAATGATTTGATGATGAATTTTATGCAAGAAAATGTCCCCCTCAAGAATACAATTGATGGCTTCCAGCGATTTTCAAAAATCTTGATTTTCCTACAAAAATTACCTCTGTTTTTTTTTCAATTTGTTGTTGAATTTTTAAGTAGTGTTGCATTTTTCAGCTGTGCCAAAAGGCTCTTAAATGTGGGCCTAATAATGCTCGCCATAAATGTGAATCAATTTGTCATGATGGAAATTGTCCACCTTGTGGTCTTACCACAGTTTTGAAATGCAGATGTGGCTCAGTAGACAAGGAAATACCTTGTCAAAAGATGATAGACGATGATGCTAGATGTGAAAGAAAATGCACTAAGGTTAGTTAGATTTTTTATTGAGATTTCTGCTTGCAGGGAATATTCATTTGTTAATTTACTCATTTATTGTTCCGTTTTGGGAATGCATATTTATTTTGTGCATCCTTTTACGGTTGAGGTAATCTTTGGGTTTCGACAAGTGGAAATCAAAACAAGATTTACGCATACTCCAACAGTGTTATTTAGGGACCATCGTTGCCAGATTGGAGGAAGCCTGATACTAGATTTGAGTGATATTATTTTGATTCATTCGAGATGGTTAATTCTGACTTGAAAATGAAGTACATAAAATAATGATCGAGTAATGTCATTAATTCTTTCGTGGATTGGGTTAGTTTAACTTAATTTAGGACATTGCCAGTCCATATCAGGAGAAATTCAATTTTGGGATGGTGAACTCTGATTTTGTCTTCTGATTTGTTTAGGTCCTAGGTCAGGTGAGTTTAATTTAGGACATTATCAATCCAAATCAGGAAATAAAATAATGACGTCCTATAATTGAAAATTAATGAAAAACATACGTACTATATCTCTGCTTCGAATCAAAATAGTGCAGAATTCCCTTATCTACTTATTGGGACATATTCATTTTATATTCACTGCATTTCTCAACTTATATTCTATACAACTCATATGGAAGAAACAGAATTTTAAATAAGATGACATTCCAGTGGTATCGGATTTATTTCACAGTCTGGCAACGTTGCTCCCCAAATTACACTGTTGGGGCATGCGCACAGCTTGTTTTGATTTCCACTTGTCGAAACCCAAAGATTACCACGGTTGACTTGAATTAATAGGTCTCTTGCATTAATTTTTTATCATTGGAATCAAATATTCCATCTGTGGGAACAATGAAAAACTTTAACCACGGTGAAAAATTCAATATTCAACGAGAAAACGATCTTTTAAATTTGCTCCACATATTCAGGTCGATTCTGTTTGCGTATTGCTATGAACCTTGCTATTCTAGTCATATTGCTATCTTTCTAATTTACAGCAATATGGCCATGATAATACGTATTCTGTTACGAGTGTTATAGCAATGTTTGTTATGAATTTTGTCATAACAATATTGCTATCATAGACTTCCATAATTGGTGATTTTAGAGGTGACAACACTGTATTTTGTGACTTTAGAACTACAAGGAAGAAGAAAATAACCCTAATTCGTGAGTTTTCTTTATGGTTTCGCATACATAACCTCTATCTACGGCTTTCTTTATTCATGTAAACATCGACATAAAAAATGTTAGGAAACGAAACGAGTCAAATTGACCAATAACCAATTTCCTGGATACCAATAAAATATTGATTATCAGAAATCGAATGCAGCAATTTTATTCAGACGTTAATAATTCGAAATTCGATAAACTTTTTCGTTGGCACTTGGCACTTGGAATTGCTGTTGTTGAGATGATTAGAATAATCATCTCAGCTGTTGCCTATGCCTGTATCTTAGTCTAAGAATTTTCCTTTAAATTAAATAATATTCTAGAGATTCTTGAACACATTTCCATTAGCATATACTTTTTTTTATTCATGTAAACATCGACTTATTCGAAAATGTTATGAAACAGAAGAACCAATTAAAGTCAAATTGACCAATTTCCTGGATACCGATAGAATTTTGGTTTCCAGAAATCAAATGCAGCAATTTTATGCAGGCGATAATAATTCGAAATTCGATGAACTTTTCTGTTGAGAATTCAAAGGGATGGCTGTTGTTGAGATCATTAGAAAAATCAGGTCAGCTGTTGCTTACTATACCGGTGTTTTAGTCTAAGAATCCTTAAAATTAAATATTCTAAAGCACCTTGAACACATTTCTATTAGCATATTCTTCCCTATCTTCAATATTTTCGAATTCTTGGAAGAAATAATACTGAAACAAATGGATCTCTGAGAGATTCCCTTTCTAACCTTTCTTGTTATCAAGCATAGCAAGTACTATTTTGAGGTTGCTAAGATAGCAATGTTGATAGCAAGATTCTTGTTAAAGTGACAGACCATATTGCTCAAAATCGTTGATCAGAATACCAATAATTCCAATCTTGTTATGATAGCAATATCTTTTTCCTAGCAATATTGCTATTTGCAAACAGAATCGACCTGATTGGCTGTTCCAACAGACGATACTTCGCGGCTTCCGTGACGTACCGGGATATATCCAGTTTCTCTCTCTTCTCATGTACTCTTCTCTCTAGCAAGCCAATAGAAAGCATCGGCTGTATCGATCGGTGAATCGTACAATAACCAGTGACGTAAAAGGCGATCTGACGCGTTTCTCCCGCTTCGACCTTGAGTCCCCGATTTGACAATTTTTAATACAGAATTATTCGAAATTCGCGAATTGTTGAAGTGTGTGATAGCTCAAATTATGATTTTTTATCGATATAGAATGAGGAAAATATGAGAATTCGTGTTACATCCAAGAGAACTATTGGGTAAAACGAGGTATTTCATCTCCTGCGTCACACGTCACAAAACGATTCCATTGGATACAGCCGACGCTATCCATTGGCTTGGTAGAGTGGAAGGTACACCAGAAGACAGAATGCCGCGAAGTTTTGATCGTTTGAAAATACAATAGGTGGAACCAAATTTAAAAAGATTGATTTCTCGTTGAAAATCGAAATTTTTGAAGGCGATTGAATTTTTCCAGTATCTAATGGATAGAATAATCGATTCCAATAATGAAGAAATACATGCAAGAGACTCATTAGAAGAAATTAAACAAAATTTCGTCAGACCTATTGATCAAAAATCCTAGTTTATCTCTGGTGACGTGGCCTATAGAGTAAATTTGATTACAAATACATATAGTGTGTCAATTTGAAAAAATTTGATATCTCTTCCATACAAAATCAGAACAAATGCAATGAGGTAATCTTTGGTTTGTAAGGGGACATTTTGTGCGGTGTTGAAAATTTTTCATTAATAGGTCCAACAACAGCACTTTCCAGAACACCAATGAATAAAAAAATATATCTCCCAGATGCCATGATGAACGTTTTTTCACAATATCACTGAATTTGTTGGTGCATTCTTGAGTTATTTTTTACACTCCTTCAGAATAATAAATTGAAGAAGTTCTTACAATAAAGGCCAAATTTACAGCTATTTTGAAAGCACAACTGAATTACCTATGAAATAATAGATCAACAGTCAACCCTCCTTCCCATTTTAAGATTTTAGGGGTTGCCGCCATCACACTCACAGGATTCATACAGATTGAAACTAACAGTACAAAATGTCCTCCTTCGAACCAAAGTTTACCTGTTTTTGCGTTTTTTCTGATTGTACATTGGTTAGTATCATTTCAAATTGACATACTGTAGAGATACTAAAAAAACAGATATAAAATACAAGCAAATAGAAAGGAGAAATAAAAATAAACAAAACCATTCAATTGAGAAAGAAATATAGACTAAATCACAGTTGCTGTATTGAAAAATCTAAAATAAATTGATCGGTAACAACACCAGTGTTTTACAACACTTTGTTCATAGAAATTACCAAATAAAATTGTGACCAAAAGTTAGTTCTTTTTTACAAGAGAGAGTTATCGAAACCCGAATACGGGCCCGACTTTATTAAAGGATCCTGTGATAAAAGATCCCTCATCATTGGTTGGAAAATCGACTAACGAAGGGACTTGTTTCCCCCCAACTTCAAGATGAAATTTCCTATGTGGTTCTTGTCATAGACAAATAATACAGATGTTTCTCTGTAGAAAGGTATCAGATGTAAGAATGAAATTCAACAAGATTATGGTTTATAACATAATCACAAGGACGAATATCCGTCGATAAATCAACAAATATTCCCCCTTGATCAGAGCTAATCACCCAATCAACCAAAACACCTACACCGAAGAAGCGGATCCAAGTAGAATGACTACAGCTGTTTCACAATTGTTATTGATCGTCAGGTCAACTTAACTTGGATAAACCGCAGAGAGTTCTCGCGATACTTGTTACATTTCAGAAGGATCGCTGCAGTATACAACTTACAGCGCGCCATCTGCCAGGAGCATCTTGCGAGTCTCACCTTCGAGTGCAGAATACTTTGATCGATGTGTGTGACGTTCATCCTTCTGTCGCTCTACTGGAGCTCTTTCTTCTCCATGAAACCATTTCCTATTATGGTTTTATGTTTATTAAATTTTGTTACTGGTTCAAGAAAATCAATTATTTATGAGATTACTATGAAATTTGGCACAGACCTTGAAATAGATATTTGACAACAGTGTGCCAAATTTCAATTTGATCCGATATTTATTTTCGGAGATGTGAGAAGAATATATGAAATTTCGTTGTTATACATGAATAGATAAATGAATTGAAACCAGCGCGTAAAAGCTCCTGACCTCACATATGCTTTAAAATTTTTCAATTATGCCATTGTTGAACCACGGCACTTAAAATTTATAAAGAAAGAATCAGCTCTAATCTCCAGTCATCACCGAATTAAAACGAATGATAGGAGAACTGTCAAATAGGGGATCTTTCATTTATGTGTGGCCGAGTTTTTTAATTCACCAAATTGGTGTGGTGGAAGAGTGATGGATACAACAAATCGTTTTTGCGCGCATGTTTTAGGGGAACAGCGTGCTATCGTTTTGTCCAAATGTCTGTAATTTTGGATGATTGAGCCGAAAATGGTCTCAATCGACTAGGTTGGACTCACTGATGACGAATCCGGTGTCAAAATTGATTCTGTCCGGCCGGCCGTCCGTAGACACGATAACTGTCGACAGAAGCAAGCTAGCATTTTGAAACTTCCAGGATAGGTTGCGCATCAGAATGCCGCGGTTAAGTTCGTTAATGGGCCAAATCGGTCGAATAGTTTCGGAGTTATGGGCAGTTGAAGTTTTGAAGTTATTTATTTTTTATTTCAGAAACTATCCGAGAGATTAGATTCAAACTTGGCAGTTGGGTGGAGTATAACGACGCGCAACTTTGAGCCAAATTTCGTCAGGATCAGATTTTCAGTGAATTTAAAAAAAAAAAATTTTTCGAAATTTTTTTCCAACAAATTTTTTTTTTTTTGGAAACCATTTATTATAATATATTCGAAGAAAAAGTCCACTCTCACTTTCAACTTCATATTTCACAGCAGTGTACCAAATTTCGGTTCGATAGGATCATAAGTTTCGGAGATATCCGGAAAAAATGTGTCAAATTTCGAGGTTTTCTTCTCGATATCGTTTATTTTTTCGGTATAACTCGAGAAATACTGTTTCAGTCCTGATGAAATTCCACAGCTAGTTTTGAGATGCTGAAAGACAACTTCATGCGAAATTTCGTGATAATCGTGTCATCAGAACAATTTGAAAAAAAAAATTCTATGATTTTTCTCATCATATCATCCTCATCAAATTCTGTATGAAACTTCGAACTGTTATTTTTCGATGAAGTACTGGATTTCAATTCGATCTGATCTGTATTTTTGGAAATATTGAAAAAATAAAATTTTGATTGGGTATATCTACGGAATCATTGGGTGGATTTTACCCATTCACGAATTCGGCCTTCGTAATTTAGGTCCAAACCTTCTCTACAAATATCGAGTTCCTAAGTTGTTTCTTTCGGAAGTTATTGTGTTTACGCAGTCGGCCGTTAGGCTGACCGTAAACACAATAACTTCCGGAAGAAACGACTTAGAAACTCGATATTTGTAGAGAAGGTTTGGGGCTTAATTACGAAGGTCGAATTCGTGAATGGGTAAAATCCGCCCAATGATTCCGTAGATATACCCATTCAAAATTTTATTTGTCCAATATTTCCAAAAATACAGATTTGATCGAATTGAAATCCGGTAATTTATCAGTAAAAATTTCAAAAAGTACTGCCGTGAAGGCAGCAGCTTTTGCGTGCATGTTCAAATTCGTTGCTGAAGCGGTCATCTACATTGAACATGCGAGCAAAAGTTGCTGCCTTCACGGCAGTGCTTTTTGAAATTTTTTTATTGTTGTCTGAATGACGTAAATGTCAAATTATCTAGTCCAACATCCACCATTTATATTCTATGTCCACCACACTCCACCACAACCACACCAGTTTGGTGAATTAAAAAACGCGCCCATTCTGTCTTTTATTTAAGGTAAAGTTAGGGAGGCCCGTATTTTATTAATTCTTCCTTCTTAAATGTTTTGGGATTACGCATGCGTATATGTCAAAATAAAGGAAACTTCATTCAAGGCACGCCTCTATTTTTGTTTAGATAACTCTCTAATGTCTTCATTTGCTACTGTAATATTAATATGACTTTTTTTTAATGACTCTTCAGAAACGATTATGCGGCAAGCACAAGTGCAACCAACGTTGTTGTATCGAGATCGAACACATCTGCCCGCTTCCTTGCAACCGGACACTTTCTTGCGGCAATCATAGATGTGAAATGACCTGTCATAGCGGTAGATGTAAACCATGCATAGAAACCAGTTTCGAAGAACTTTATTGCGATTGTGGTTCGATGGTTATGTACCCTCCCATACCATGTGGAACAAAGCCGCCGACCTGTGACAAACCGTGTTCGAGGCCTAGAGAATGCGGTCATGAAGTTAACCATACTTGTCATACGGGACCTTGTCCCCCGTGTACCGTTCTGTGTACAAGATGGTGCTATGGGAATCACGAGCAGAGACGTACCATACCTTGCCATCAAGATGATTTCAGTTGTGGATTGCCGTGCGGAAAGAAAATGTCTTGTGGAAGGCATAAGTGTATAAGTCCTTGTCATTTAGGTAGGTTTAATACAATATTGTTCTATCCAACCCTTTTTAAACCCTTCTACCTACATTCAAAACCCAGTCATGGCCAATACGCTGTGATCGTCTAGTAACATGAATAGGACTCTACGTTGTGTTCGCAACCCAAAATACTTTTATATTCAGAGAATGAGAGAGAAGATTGAGGGGGAGTTCAGGTTAGAATGAATAAAACAACAATTCGGCTATTTGGGAGGTTCTCTTGCAGGAGGAAAAAGAATGCCTTAGAAGAACTTCAAACCTATATTTATTAAAATATAACATCAGGAACAATTAGCAGTAAATGTGGAAGTCAATTAAGCTCAGACAATCGGTGAGATCCAATCTCTAATGAACGAAGCAAAAAACCACGAAGGTTGTCCAACAGATAAGTTTCTCTTATAAACCTCATTCATAGGAATAGAAGCAGCACAAATGATATAAAATAGTGTGGCTATGTCGAGCGTTACAGGGTTATTTGATCTTTTATGCATACCTTTACCATTTAGGCGCCAATAAATGGTAAAGGTAGATTCATAACAGGTTCGTGAGAAGATACTCAACTGTTGGTACCTCTAGATTCTAATGTATGAAACATATAGCCAAATATACCTTTGTATAAATACCTCAATGAATAGGATATATTAAACAGATACGTAGTGGAAATAGTCACATTTCGGAATACCACCATCAGTGGAAAAACAATAAGCAGACTGGCGGCGCTCGAAGGGGGACTGTGTCGACTTACTTGCTCCATTGTGAATTTCAAAAGAAACTGAATTGACGGCGTTTCGTTTATAAACTTTTTAGGTTAGTTTCTCGACCATTGAAAAATCAACGTTCTCCTCTATGATTATGGGAATCACGGTGTAGCACATAAGCGTAGTATTTAAATATAGGGAAATATTATGATTTAAAACCTGGTACAGTACAATATCCAGTGAAGTTTTTAGCTAGAATGTTAAAGGGAACCTCGTGCTATCATTTTGTCCAAATGTCTGTTGTCACTGCAATTTTCGAACAAGTTGAGCTATTGCCTTGGATCTTTCAGGGTGGGTTGCGTATCAAAATGCGATAGTTGAGTTCTTATACTAGCAAAAACAAAACAAAATCATTTTTAGAAAATTTTGCAAATTTTTGTTGAAAAAATCTTAATTTTAGGAAACTATTCATCAGATCTTTTTCTTCGTTCAATTACTGGACTTCAATTCGATCCCTTCGTTAATTTTGGAAATGTTAGGAAAATAACATTTGAATGGGTGTTTCTATGGAATTATTCGGTGAAAACACAATAAGAATAAGAAACAACTTAAAGACTCGATAAATATATTTGGGACATAAGGTCGAATTCGTAAATGGGTAAACTCAGCCCAATAACCTCATAGATATGCCCATTCAAAATTTTATCTTTTCAATATTTCCAAAAATACAGATCGAATTGAATTGAGATCTTGTACTTAATTGAAAAATGATAACTTAAAGGTTCATGCAGGATTTCTTGAGGACCAAGTGGCCAAATCTTTCCATCAGGAAGTCCTGATGCGTTTGGCGGAGTCATTACCTGCAAAGGTGACGCATTCGAAAGCGTGCGAAAAATCTACTTATTAAAAAAAAATTGGATAACATAAGCTAACTATTTCTATTTTTAGGAGTTTGTCCTGTGCCTTGCAAGCAGCCTTGCTTAACTGAACGTTCATCATGTGGGCATCCATGTAACGCCCCATGCCATGAGCCACCTTGTCCACAAACCAATTGCAAGGGTAGAGTTGCGGTTTCTTGTATTTGTGGTTATCTGAAGGGTGTTCGAACTTGCAACGAGGTGATTAACGAGATCAGAAATATGGAGTTGGCCATGTTGAGCGAAAAGATGCTGAATATGTCGAAAAATCAATCTGTGGACATCAGTGATATGAGCAAGTTAAAAAGACCCGATATTCTGAAGATGTGAGTATGCTGACCTTATTATTTAATCAATTCAACAAAAAATTAAGTTTGGCTTGTGTAAGTTCTGAGTGTACTCAGATTTTTCCTCACCTAAAAAAAAATATAATTTTTTAGGTTTTTTCTGGGTTTTCAATCTGAATATCTGAAAGAGAACTATTAAAAATCAATCAAAAATTATTTGTTATGGAAAGAGCCTTTGCGGATTGAACTATTTGTCAAGGGCTGTTTCTAGGCAAAAAGGTTGCCTAATGAACAATACCAGAACAATGCAAATAATCAAAGAAGCGGACTACAACGGTTCAGAGTACAAACCTGACAAACAAAAAAAAAACAATTATTTCTTTTGATAATTCGTTTTTTGAGTGAAAACCCAGAGAAAAACGAAAAATAATGCAGAATGAATAATTACATGAAAATATAAAGCTGAAAATTCTAGGAAAGTACTGACATGCAGTCAGCAGCTTTTGCGCCCATGATTTTTGTATTTTTTTAATTTTTTTGAGTTTATTCCGGGAAAAACAGCGATAGGAAAGGGAAAAAACACGAAAATTGTCATATTATTTGCGCAACATCTCTAAAAATCAAAATCGGTTTAAACTGAAATAAGGTGCACCGTTTTTTAATATTGACTCCAAGGTTTGTGCCAAATTCCATTGAAATCTAATCGATTGTTTCTGAACAAAAAAATTCAACAAGAAATTGGAGAATTTTCGAAAAAAAAAATTTCATTTACTGACAGCATTTCAACAAAATTTTTCAATCAGTTGCGCCAGTATTCTACATCTAATTCAGTTCAGTTTTGCATAAGTAGTTCTTGAGATATTGAAGTAATTACCTCAAAAATTCAAAGGAGCATCACTCCAAAACCACTCTGCTGGTTTGGTCCTTTAACGAAGTCAACCAGCACATTCTGATACACAACCTAGACTGAGAGTTTCAAGTTGCAAGTTCTTTTCGTTTTCGAGTTATCGATTTCGACATCAGGTTTTTAATCAGTGGAGTCCTCTTCCTTTAAAAATGCGAAAATTACAGATACTTGGGCAAAACGATAGCACGCTGCCCTCTAGAGAACAAAAGCAAAAAAGATTATTGTAATAGTAGTAAGAAAGATATAAAAACCTATGAGTGAATACAATTTTTGGTAATGAAATTCTATTTGATTCTACATATTTGATTTGTTATCAAATACCAAAATTATTTATTTATTTTATTCTGTTAATTCTGAACTCTTATCATTGACCTAAAAACTTACACTTTATAAATACAAATTTTGCAAGTTTTAATGCTTCTCTTACAGCTTAGAGTGCACAGAGGAATGCCGCGTCATTGAAAGGAACCGAAGGTTAGCCATAGGTTTACAAATCCGCAATCCCGATATCAGCCAAAAACTGACACCACGATATTCAGATTTCATGAGAGGATGGGCCAAGAAAGATCCTCACTTTTGCCAAAAAGTTCATAATAAACTAACGGAGCTGGTGCAGTTAGCTAAACAGAGTCAACAAAAATGTCGCTCCCATTCCTTCGAATCGATGAACAGGGATAAACGTCACTTCATTCATGAATACTGCGAGCATTTCGGTTGCGAGAGTGCAGCCTACGATTCTGAACCGAACAGGAATATTGTGGCTACGGCTATCAGGGATAAATCATGGTTGCCCAGCATGAGTCTTTTGGAGGTTATTCAGAGGGAAAATGGCCAGAGGAAGGTGCCGATGCCTACTCATTTGGAGAGAAATTTATGCTCTAAATCAGAAAGTGTAGCTTTGAAATCCCTTAGTAGAACTGTTAAGTTGGGAGTACAGGTTAATGATGAGTATTCAAAAAAATAATTGTTATTTTGGTTCTATTATTTATCAGGGGGTAGGATGAATACTTTTCAGCTTTTCAATTGACTCGATTCTAAATGGTAAATTCAGGAAATGGATATTTGAACAGCAACTATGTTAAAATTATATTTTTGTTCTACTATTCAATTTTTTAGGATTGTAAGTATTAAATTATTTGATTTTAGAATAAAGGTTTGATAAGTGAAAATAGAAACTGTTTCAATTGAATTTTCTAATTTGGAATTATAAAATGTTTTGTATTGTTTCCGTGTTTTATATGTTTGTTGTTATCCTTTATTCTATTATTTTTTTTATTTTGAGCGAGGTTATTCTCAATCAATGATCGAGTTGTTGTTCTAATAGTATCTTTACTCATTTTTCGCAAGTTATTTCAATATACTTATTAGATCACATACATCTATAGGTTTCACCCATATTTTGCATTAGGAATTATATTAAATTTTCATCTTAGTTATTTTTTTTTTCAAACGGTAAAAGGTTTCATCTGATACAATAAAAAAAACCAAGAAAAGTTCTCAGTCAAACCCATATTTTCATGTATTTTTTTTATAAATTGATTTAATTCACATACCTGGTTTTAATTCGAAAAAAAATTCATAACTTTCCTATTTTATTGTGTACCAATTTTCAAAATTTCTACAAATTTAGAGTATTAATATTTCATAGGGAAAATGTACCCATTTTCTTCATTTAAACATATTTATATATTGTTTTTAATTATTATTCATTTATTAGCAATCAGAATATTTATATTCTATGAGCTAACTTGCCAATACGAAGCTTGAGGCTCTTTTCTTTTATGACTTCCTTTAATAATAATAATATGTCATTATTTCAAATAGAGAAAATGTACATACACATACTCGAAGTGAAATAGGGTCAAAATTTACAACAAAAATTCATTCACCGAATATGGCTCCAGCCTCAGAAGCAGTTGAAAGATCTGTCTCTTAAAACCGATCAGGGTAGTTTCTTCTCTCATTTTGGGTGGCAGTTTGTTGAAAAACTTTATGCAGCAGTACTCAGAATTGCGCTCGGTTAGGGTCAGTCTATGTCTAGGGTATTTCAGTTCCGTTGTTCTTGTGTTATATTTACTGGTGGTTTTATGTTCAAAATATTTTTTATTTTTAAAAACGAATAGGAGACATTCTTGAATGTAGATAGCGACTGCTGTGAGCAATTTATTTTGCTGAAATTTTCCTCTGCAGGATTCTGGGAATCCCAGTTTGTAAATGATACGGAGAGCTTTTTTTTGTATTTTTAGGATTTCCTCCATTCCAGATGAGGCTCCATAAAAGACAATCCCATATCTCATATTTGATTCAAAAGTAGCCTGGTATATTGTTTTCAACGACGTTTTATCAAGATATCTACTAAAGACCCCCAGGGAGTAACAGATAGAACTAAGTTCTTTGCGTAACTTGGAGATATGGTCATTCCAATTTAGACAGCTGTCTATTACCAGACCCAAGAAGTTACAACTTCTCTCCAATGGTAATTCGAGATCCATTGTTCTAATGTATTCAGGCATTTCAAAGTTTGCATGGCTGGTGTGAAATAAGATGGCACTTGTTTTCTGAGGATTTAGACACAACTGATTTTTTAGGAACCAATCATTTATTTTTGCGATGGTAGAATCTATGAGGCGCCTTAGATCGGCTAATGTTTTTGCTTTCAGCAACACATTTGTGTCATCGGCATAGTTTATTAATGAACACTCGATTATTGAAGATGTTTCAGCAAACAGGTCATTCATGAAGATGATGATTGGTCCTAGAATGCTTCCTTGAGGCACTCCTAATTCAACAGGAAGTGGTTTTGATGTGGCTTTTGATTCTCCATCTGTGATTACAACTTGTTGGGTTCGGCAGGAAAGATATGATCTAAACCATTCGAGTGAGGTTCCCCTTATGCCATAAGAACTCATTTTTTGAAGAATATGCTCATGGTTTAGAGTATCAAACGCTCTAGAAAGATCCAGGAAAACTGCGATGGTAAATTCAGAATCCTCCAGGGCCCACAGTGTTCTCTTTATAAACTCGAAAATTGCAGTCTGCGTTGATTTTCCCTTAATAAATCCATGCTGTGAGGGGGACAGAATATTCTGATCAACAAGAAAAGCCATTAGTTTACATGGGGGATATACCATGTACCCATATAGACTTCATTACTACTATTCACTAAATTTTTTTTATATCTCGAAGTAATGAACAAAAAGATATTTAAACCCAAATAAATTTTTCAAAGTGGACTAAAGAGAATGAAAAGTGTGCAGAATTAATGCTTAAGATACTCAACTTTCATACCGGTGTAATGATTTGCCCTCTGCTAATTTTTGGGAAACACTAGTAAAAAGATTATGACAAGAAAATGAAGGGTGCAAGTTATTCATGAATTATCCATTCATGAATAAATTCCTATAATTTGAAATGAAAACAATGTCTCACATTCAGTTATATATATTCATACAAATATAACTATATTGCTCACAATATTCAATTTTTAAATAACACATGAATTTAACAAGCAGCAAATAAAATAAACATATATTATTTACCACTATTGCAAATGAAATTCAAACAATTATTGTTTCAAATGAATAGACATTGAGGTGGTCTCTTTATATGTTAATTTTTTTTTCAATTTCATTTCGGCACAACTAATAATTACGAAAGTTAAAAAAGTTCATCTCACTTCAATGGCATTTCTGCATTTAATACCTTGTATATACTGGAGACAAAAATGTCTTCAACTGTTATTTTATTTTATGACTATACAAATACATGCTTTAGCAGTTCCATACACAATTATAGATATATTGCATATTTTACTTCCATTTCCAGAATATCATGCACCATCAAACATGGTTTTCATTAAAATGAGCAACAGCTATTTGTTTTTCTTGCTGTTTTATAGAATGCTTTGGACTGTATGCTCAAACCTTCTGATTTAGCAACTAGATCATCCAGTTTTTCCCCCCTTTGTAACACAGCTTCAATAGTATGATGCTGAAAAAAGCATAGTATATAATATTTGTTAAATTGAATGACTGAATGAACAATTCATATTTTATTTACCAATATGATTTTAGTCTCATCTAAATCTTCCTGTATTTTGGTCATAGCATCAGCCTCTTTCGGGTTTTGGTATTTAGCAAGGTACTGATTCAATTGGGGATATATAACATCCTTTTCTGTCAAATTTGGCCAATTGGAAGGATGCATCTGACTAAATTCATCTAAAATTTTGGTAAGAAGAGTGTGGGATACTCTAGATGGATACTCGTGGTCTGAGATCACAACCCCAGCTAAGTTATCTGATCTCACGTAGACATGACACATATATTCTGCAATGTGGTATTATTGAAATATCAGTTGAATAGATCATATTAAATACAACCTCCTTCTTTAACAGACTGCCTAGATGCTGGTGAAGTACGTTCGACGATAGTTTTACAAAAGAAGGTCATAAACTCTTGAACTGAACCCTTTTGAAAGTAACCAAATTTTTGTAGATCAAAGGCTGACTTCAACCATGATGCACTGGTAGGACCTTTGTATAGAATACTTAAGCAATATAACTGCACCATTGTTTCTAGAGTTTTCTAATTTTAATTTAAAATATGGTTCATTGAAGGAGGAAATTTATGAGGAAAACATAAGAGACAACATGAACAATGCAACTGACGTTATCTTGATTACTTTTCTATGCGTTTATTTACATCAGCAATGAGCACAGATACAAAAATCGATCACAGAATATCATTAAATAGGACATGTCACAGAACATAAATTAGCCAAACAAATTATATGAAACGCAAACGATTAATCAATTAATTGTTATAGCCCAAAAGGACAAAGACATTGTTCAAAGAAAGATAAAGATAAATTCAAACAATTTCTATTTGATCGCTAGAAAATTTTGGTTGAGTAGTTATCAGAGACAAGAGAATTCCCACTCTTTCTCTATGGTAGTTATAATACTTTGTAGTTCGCTTATAGAAAAGATTGAGGTTAAATTCTATAGGGCTTCGGACTCGGAGTCCGGGTTTCATTCACATTTAATTCAAATTGTTATTCATTTTATATGAAATATCAGATTTAGACTATATTTTAAATATTTCAACGCTATATTGAAATTTCTCACTATGGCAGAATCTGGAATATGTAGAATCAAGCCTCAGTAGGTATACTAGTACAATTGTATTCTTTATGTAACTAATTTGTGATTCAGGTACATAATTGAGGAAAAACCTAGAGAATTAGCCCTAGAATGCGTGTCAGGAAAAGATTTAGCCAAGTTGGATGTACCAACCGAGACTTCAAAGGAAGAAATTCAGAAAAACTCAATGAAGCGTTCTGCAGAAGAAAATGTTGAACTATCCAAGAGAAAAAAGAAAAAGTTACACGGTCAAAATAAATCAAGGGGTCCTACATATAGACTATCACAAGATAAGGAGCTGTGCAATTTATTGGTACATTTTAAGGGTGATGGTGTTGCATGTAATAGAAACAATTGCAACTTTTTACACAATGTGGACGATTACTTGAAGGTTAAGGGTGATGATTTGGGTAAAAAATGAATATTGCTCAACTAATGTTATATTACAACTACAATTATACTTCTAGGGAATAGCTGCTATAATTTTGAAACTACAGGAAAATGTGAGAGAGGATTAGCTTGCAGATTTGGCTCCCAACATATAGATGGAAATATTAACAAAACAGATGAAAAAAAATATGCAGATTATCTGGAAAATGGACCATATACCAGAAACATATTGAGCAAAGACTTGCAAATTTCCCTCAGGAAAAAAACATATGACTTCAGTATATCTGAAGCACTCATCAAATATAATGATAAGATTAAAGGGGTAAGACATTTTTGTAGTGATTTCTCGTTACTTCTGATCAATAGCAGCTTCAGTAAAATATAGGGACATAATGAGGTATTGTCAAATATAAAGCATGAAGTTCAAAGTTCTGTAACTTCAAAGTCGAAAATTAAATAAATATTTCAGTCTTGGGAAACCTTCTCGGAATGAGAAGTAGTGTAGAATCCACTATCATTGCTAGCTTGAATAACAGTTTAAAGGATTATTTAATGTATATATCCTTATATCCAAAGGTTAAAGAGAGGAAGATAGGAAACACTGTACTATCGCTAGTGCTAAAAAGCGACTAGACTTTTAGACTGAGCTGTTTACATTTGATTAAACAGATGGCGCTTCAATCATGTTGAAAAAAGAACCTGACGTGAATATCAAATCATCCTTAAATGATTGGTTAAGAATTAAGAATTTTAATTATGGTTTGGAAAATTCTATTTTTTCCCTGTACCATTAACTTATTGAGAGGACAATATTCTACTAAAAATATTTTTGTTATTACACAATTCTTAATTGGATTGAAGATACATGAAAAATTTTGATGAACAAAAATAAATGTAACAGTATAGAATATTTAGATATAATTAAAGGTAATTTCTGATATTAATTCTGATATATTACAAAATGATGGTTCATATTATGCGGTATTTTTATACCGCATAATATGAACCATCATTTTGTCCAGTTTCACGACTCCTCCTGAGATGAACAAGCACAATTGAATAGAATTGAAGTTTCATCCAAAAATTAATCTTTGGTTTCATGATACATTATGGATTCCACAATGAAAAACTCGGGATGGAAGTAGCATAGAAATTAAAAAAACTAAAATTAACTAGTTAAAAGTACAAACAAGTAAATAAACTCCCCTTCTTATCTAACTTATTTTAGGAGGAAGGAGCTCTTTCACTTTTAATTTTTTGTTAGTAAATAGGCAAAAAGTAATACTTGTTTGTTTCATTACATGTGAGACGAGCTTCGTTTCCTCTCTTCAATCTTTGCTCATACGTTGTTTTCTGGATTCAAAAATCATCAAATAAGCTTGTTAGAAGTATTGTAATATTTGAAGTTTTTTTTAGAGAATAGATGTCTCCACTAATAACAAGAATTCAAGTGGAACAGTAGCTGACGAAGATATCATTAAACTTCAACAAAGAGAGAAGAAAACTATTGATTGGAAGGGCAAAATATTCATGAGTCCATTAACAACAGTTGGAAATCTACCTTTTCGAAGAATTTGCAAGGAATTTGGGGTGGATATCACCTGTGGGGAGATGGCAATGTGCACTTCACTGTTGCAAGGTTCTCCACAAGAGTGGGCCCTTGTGAAAAGGCATCATACTGAAGATATTTTTGGGGCCCAACTATGTGGCAATAATCCTCATCTTTTGACCAAGTGCGGTCAACTTTTAAATAAAGAAATGGATTTAGATTTCATTGATTTGAATCTAGGGTGTCCTATAGACTTAGTTTTCAAGGAAGGTGGAGGTAGTGGACTTCTCAGAAGACAGAAAGTTTTAGAATCGTGCGTCAGAAATTTGAGCCAGGTGTTGGATATTCCTCTTACTGTGAAAACTAGGACTGGTGTTTATAACGATGAAAGAATCGCACACAAGTTGGTAAGAAAATTCTGTTATGTAGTAATTATTACAGTTCAAAATTGTATCATATTTCACTATAGTTATAATAAAATATTTTATATTTTTTTCCGTGATTCATTTTGAAATTTTCTCAATGAATATATGTATCATATTTCAGGCTCCTGATTTTCGGGATTGGGGTGCAAGTCTCTTGACAATACATGGAAGATCTCGAGAACAGAGATACACTAGAATGGCTGACTGGAATTACATAAATGAAGTTGTCCAAGCAGCTGCTCCATTGCCGGTTTATGGAAACGGAGATATCTTGAGTTATGATGATTACAAAAATGCCTTAGAAACTTGTCCAAAATTAGCTGGAGTAATGATTGGAAGGGGAGCATTGATTAAACCATGGATCTTCACAGAAATAAAAGAACAAAAAATCTGGGATATATCAAGTTCTGAACGACTTGATATTCTCAAAAGATATACAAATTATGGACTTGAACATTGGGGTTCTGACAATAAAGGAGTAGAGAACACACGAAGATTTATGCTTGAATGGTTGTCGTTTCTATATAGATATGTGCCAGTTGGACTGTTGGAACATCCACCTCAGAAAGTTAACGAACGTCCTCCATCATATAGGGGAAGAGATGACCTTGAGACATTGATGGCCTCGAGTTCTGCTTCTGACTGGATTAAAATAACTGAAATGTTGCTGGGACCAGTTCCAGAAAACTTTAACTTTCTTCCTAAACATAAGGCGAATTCGTATAAATAAATGAGCAAATCTGTATTAATAAAATTTTCAAATTAAAATTTATACTTTATTTCAATTTAATTTAATGGTCAGTGATCTGGCATAATGACTATAATTTTGTGTAATATTCTAAACATCTTGATTTCAATGAAGAACGTTTTTAAAAGGATTAGAACACAAAATCAAGACTTTCTGTGGCAGAAGCTCATATGAAATGAACTAATCAAAGGTTTGATATCTATTTTTTTCTGATTCTATCTGAGATTTCCAAAACAGCATTTGCATTAATAGCACTAGTTCAATTGATTTATACGTCGTTTACTCTGGAGCGGAATTCGTTAAAGCATTGTATAAAGAATACAATGCTTCAAGGTTCATTTTGAGTCTATGTGGTATATACATCAACTTGTTTTTTTAATTATTGCTTGAAATGACGTAAATGTTAAATTATCTAGTCCAGCATCCACCAAAGACATTAGAGAAAGGTAACTTTCAATGCAAATTTCGCTCCCTCTGTAGTGAAAAATCAAAACTAGCGTCAATCTCAAACTTACATGTCTGAAACCAAATCTCTGCAGTGAAAACACCACCACTTACTCACTTAGTTCATAATTTTAGCCCACAGAAAACGATTTAAGCACCGAACTTCTGTGGTACAATCCAAAAATTAGGTTATATTTTTGTTTTTCTCTCTTTATTCAAAGATTTTGCTCTATCTATATATAATTTGGTTTGTTAAAAAAAAACATACAATAACTGAGTCTGATATGAGTTCTGTAAACTCAATAGAACCCAAAACTCGATATAGTAAAGAATTCAAATGGAAAGGTACTTCTCCAATTCTTGTCAATTTGCTTAAACCCTGATATTTTTATTACAGCCGGAATATTTTTGGGTAGTGTCACAGGTATATCTGCTATTATTGGTTTCGGAACAACTCTTGCCGCAGCCAAGAGGATGGATCCGGAGTTTTTCAATAAAGGAATGATACCTACATTGAAGGTACCTGAAAGTGGTTCTCAACTGGCATTAAGAGCACTGGGTTGGGGTACTTTATATGCATGTACAGGATGTGGTTTATTATTTTATTCCATATGGAAATTATCAGGAGCAACTAATGTAAGTGTGTGGCAGTATACTTGCATATTGGGCAAACTTTCAGAACACTTGGTTTTAGATGGAAGAGTTTAGACAAAAAATGGGATCTAAATTACCAAGGATTCCTAAAAATGACCCACCAATTGGTAGGACAGAATTTTCTGGTCTGAATGACTTTTTAGAATATGTACAGCATCTGAAAGGGTCCAAGGATAAATGAGTTGTACCAAGAAGAGTATAGAAGTAAATGTACATTGAAATTTATGAATAAATCAGAAAAACAAATACAATTACTCTTAGTTTAATTGCTTGATTATAATTGAATGATTTATCTATTGGTATTGCTTTCAACCTCTGTTTCAACTAATCTAATTGAATTTATACTTGAAACAATTGTACTTAATTGGTTTAGAATTTCTGTTTCTCTGAAATGAAAATTTTAATGAATATGATTATTTCACTTAAGAAACTTACTTATGTGCCAGTGCTGTCGGTATTTTGGAGTGAAAATTCTTCATCAACTTCTCAAGATTAATAATATGCGATTTTATTTCAAATATTGAAGGAATATTCTGCTGGACATCAGAATTTCTTTCAGCTTTATTTTTGAGGGTATTATGTTGCAGATTACCTTCTAGCAATTTCAGTTTATTTTCAAGTATATGCTTGGCAACTTTTTCATTCACGATTTCCTTGCTGAGCAGTTTTATCTTATTAGTTTGTGTGATTTTTGAATTTTCAAGTGCTTTTTGTAATTCATGGAGTTGATTCTCATAGCTTTGTATCATTTGATGTCTTTCATATTGTAATGTATCAATATCTCTAATTAAATTTTTCTCTATAATTGAATAGGTATGCAATAGCTCACGACAATTGCAATTTGAAGAACTCATTTTGAAAAATCTTCTGAAACAATTGAAAACAATTTTATTCGATTGAGCGACGCTCACAGCATACTTTCTATCCCCATACAAATAAGACTTTGCCTGATTTTCGAAAGAGTGGCTAGGACGGATTTTCACTAACAGGCATGTTAGAGATGAACCAAAAGTGTTCTTCGAAGAATTTCAAATAAAGAACAAGAATTTTCATAGAAGGTTAGACACCTGTTATTCTTTTCTATGAACCGACTATCTTTTTTTGACATTTGAAGAAAAACATCTCAAATTTTAAGGTTCTTGGTACCTAATTTTTCCTGTAGTTTTTAGGTCTTTATTCTATTCATATTACTTATTTCCGTTGATCGTAAAATTCACATCACATGTAATGTTCACAGTCCTAAAATGGTTTCAAAAAGATGTTCAAGAGTGTTGGAACTGTATAAAAATAGGAAAAAAAGAAACTCTGTATGATTTGAACTTGGGCAATCTTAATCACAAGATAGCTGATATTATCAATAGTTTTTTTCAAATTTAAGTTGAAAGAATATTTGATATTTTATAAAGGTAAGATGATGAGCTATTATCCATGAAATGGTTAATTATTCTTATTTCAGGTGGATTCATCTGAAGTAATAAAAAAATGTCTCAAGCCAAGGTAACGAGGAAATGGGAAGTATTTGCTGGAAGAAACAAATTTTACTGTGATGGTAGATTAATGACGGCTCCCCATTCTGGTGTATTTTTTCTTACAGTATTTTTAATTACAGCAACATGTACATTGTTTTTCATTTTTGAGTGAGTGCCCTCTTGATTCAAAAAAAAATCTCACTATATACTCACTACTAATTTTTTAGCTGCAGTTACTTGGCAGTGAATGTTACAATAGCAATTCCTATAATTGGAGGCTTATTATTTATATTTACTATGTCTTCCTTATTAAGAACTAGTTTATCAGATCCTGGTATTATACCTCGAGCTACTCCTGAAGAAGCAGCTTATGTTGAAAAACAGATAGGTAGTTAAATATTACTTTTAATTATTTTACCTTTATATTTGGCATTCATATTTATCTGTATGAATTATTTCAGAAGTTACAAATTCAGCTAATAGTCCTACATTTAGACCCCCTCCCCGAACAAAAGAAGTACTAGTCAAGGGACAAACTGTCAAACTGAAGTACTGTTTTACTTGTAAGATTTTCAGACCACCTAGGGCATCACATTGTAGCCTCTGTGATAACTGTGTTGACAGATTTGATCATCACTGCCCATGGGTAAGTAAAAATTGTGTAATCAACCAATTAGATATTTAAGAGGTTCATAGTTTTTCACAAATAATAAATGGTCGTTGCCAACATGTAGAAATCTCTTTTCTGAATAACTCTGATAATCTTACATTATTTTGTATTATAGTCTTTTAATTTATTATTATATCCTCATCGTTCAAACGAAATAATTTTTTGAAAATGTTATAGGAAACCTTTATCATCACCAAAAAATTGTTTCAGGTTGGGAACTGCGTAGGGAGGAGGAATTATAGATTTTTTTATATGTTTATAGTTTCTCTAGCATTTTTAGCTGTATTCATGTTTGCTTGTGCTATAGCCCATCTTATACTGAGTAAGTTTTTGACTATATTATGTATTCCATAATCTAATTATCATTGTAGTTTCAAAACAGGAAAATTACCAATTTTTCGAAGCTGTTAAAGAATCTCCGCCATCTATTGTGGTTGCCCTGATGTGTTTCTTTAGTGTCTGGAGTATTCTAGGTCTGGCCGGTTTTCATACATACTTGACAACTAGTAACCAGACAACCAATGAAGACGTAAGTGGAATCTTTTTTTGTAAGAAATACTGGAGTCTCTCATTCAAAAGTTCTTTTTGTATAGAGGGCAAATACTCACTGTTTACCTTCTTTATTCTTTAGCTAATTTATTAGAAGTATTTTACCTCTTAGAGAATGCAAATTGTTGCTGATGCAATTGAGAGAATTAGCTGCTTTAAGGGAAAGGGACAAATGATAACAGCAGTTGTAGATATCTGGGAAAAGCCCAAGTAGTGTTTTCTACACAGTATTTTGCTGAATCAAACCTCAAACCAGGGTTATTATTTATGGAAAACGCCCTTGCCGATTGCAAGATTCAAGCAACATATTTATCATGGACAGTTTCTAAAAAAAATATTGCCTAATTGACAATATCAGAAATACGTTAATGATCTCTGAAGTGAACTTAACGTTTTGAGTCCATATAAAGGGTTTTTCAACAAGAACTTTGTTTTTGAAAACAAAATAAAACAAAGAATTTAGTGGAAAATGAATAAAATTTTTATTGTATTAAAAAGAGAAAAGTTCGGCAATTATGAATGAAAAATGATATCTGACAAATGTCCACCACGACCACGCTGACAGACGTTGATGCTTTCATCAAAATTTTTAATCCCTTTTTGGCAAGATGGAGGGTCTATTTCGTTAATGACATCACGGATTTTGAGTTTTAAGGCTGCAATCGATTCGATTGGCTCCGTATAAACTCTGTCTTTAACATAGCCCCACAAAAAATAATCCAGTGGTGTTAAATCACACGATCTGGCCGGCCACTGAACAGCTGAATTTCGCGAAATTAAGCGATCGGGAAATTTGGTTTGCAATAAATTGATCGTTTCATTGGCTGTGTGACATGTGGCACCGTCTTGTTGAAACCACATTTCAGTGACATCCATGTCATCAATAATAGGCCAAAATCCAGCGGTCTCAGAAGAACGTTTATGTTGTCCGAAAATATCACGAATTTTACGAAATGTAACTTTAACAGAACGACCATTTTCATAGTGGATTTGAATTATTTTAATGCGATTTTCGAGCGAAATTGAATTCATTGTAACAATTGCCAAAGCATATACTGCGAATACGTCAAAAAACTAAATGTCAAAACTGTCATGTGGTGCCGGTGTTACCACATTGAAAAACAAAGTTCTTGTTGAAAAACCCTGTATAACTTTTTTATTAAATATATACTCTGAAAGATTACAGTTCACTTCGGTGATTGCTTACATTATTCCTATATTGTCCATAAGGCAATATTTTTCTAGAAACTGCCCTCGACAAACAGTTTGAATCTTGCCACCCACAAAGGCGTTTTCTATAAATAATAATTTGATTCAATTTTAATAGTTCTTTTTCAGATATTTGAGTGAAACCCAAGAAAAACTTGAAAAATAATATTGAATCAATCACTTATTAGCCAAATACAAAATAATGGATCTTTACCCTGAAATGGTGTTTTATTTACAGATCAAAGGATCATTCACAAGTAGAAGGGGACAAGAGAATCCATATTCTCAAGGAAATATTTGCCTAAACTGTTTTTACATACTTTGTGGCCCTGTTACACCATCTCTCATTGATAGGTGAGTTTAACGTGAAAAATTTAGTATTTCACTATACTGAGAGAAATGTGATTGAGGAACAATGGCTTGTTATCATCATCAAAATATCATTTCAACTTTACTATTACATTAAAATGAAATAAAAATTCTTTGTTTATTATGGCTTACAGAAGAGGTGTACTGACTGAAGACAATAAATCAGATCTTCCCAAATTTGTCAATAAGGCTCCATTATTACCAACGAATACTTATCCATTACCTATACTGGTAAGTTATCATCAAGTAGTTCTGTTTAACTGGTTTATCTGGTTACATTTTAATTGACTAAAAGTCAAACAATCAGCTTAATTTGCTACGCGCTTTCAGGAAAATATAAGAAGATTTTTGGGCATAAATTGAATGCTTAACATTTAGTAGAAAAAGGGCATCAGTGTTTATTTTTCACTTCAGAATTTTCGTATTTTTTCTTTCAAGAATTAATTTTATTTTTTTTCTAAACAAGGGAGAGTCTAAATATTTGTTCAATGGATTTAAGCACTCTCTAATAAATGAATTACTTATTCGTATGAATAATTTTCCCAAAATACCATTTTTCATAAATAGATTATGCATTTTTTTTTCGTTTATTAGAATGGACCTAACCACAACTCGGAACTTCAAGGCCATTACAGGCAGACGACAGAAACAACCGGTACGTACAGCCCATTCAAAAAGCATGTATACCATGCACAGCAAATATTACCGTCCAAGAATTGTGCCAATATGAAAATTATACCTTCACAAGCACCCCTTTTGCCGCCTTTAGATTACCCTCAACGACCCCTCCCCAGTACGGAAAGTTGTAAAAATAGTCATTCCTTGCCTCAACTGAACACTGATTCCCCCAATTCCTCCATTAAAGAGTTGAATGAACTTGCCCATCCTGAAATTATTTGCACAGAGAGGCCTTACACACCCAATGAGAAGCGGTATAATATAAATTTTGGTAGAAAAAGGGCTGATGTTAAACCAAGACCACGTAGTAGTTGCATATACGAAAATCCGTATGTGAAAGACGAATTTTGTGGAAGAAGTAGCATGTATAAGATTGATAGAGGTTTTGTACCCCCTAACATTAGGGTGAATCAGTTTCCTATACCGGAATACAGCCAAATGTATATACAGGACAACTTCTAATATAATTATCCTTGTCTGTTGATTTTTTCTATGGAGGTTCATTTTGACATGATTTGACTGTAAATAAATCACTTTTAGGGACGTTTCTGAAATATACTTCGTTCACTTCAGTCAGTCGATTGGCCACGTAAGTTTGACACATTCCACTATGTATACAAATACTCTAAATAGAGGTCGCTGCGAAACACTATTTTCAAAGTATTGGGCTTTGAAATGATCCAGTTATTTGATTAGTTAGTGATCCGCTTTTACCAATTTATCGCCAAATAGTGTCTGGGGGTACTGATTAATATTTACAAATAATAAGAATACAAATTTGACAATCTGAACTTCAGAAACGAATAACTTGCGGAAATATGTATAGAGAACCCATTCTTTTATTTAACATTAGCAACATGCTCCTTTGTTACTTAATACCTTTATGAGGTTGTTTGAAAAGTATTGCTATTTTTTTCCAACAGAGCATTCAATTATATATTTCCAAAGCAAACTTAAAACGAATCACAGCAAATCCCTCAAATATTCGGTAATGCCACAGAACGCTGAGGAATAATTGAGTTTCTGATAAAAGGTGTTACTTTTAAAATAAGGCATCGATAGGTGGCGCTACTAGGAACTGCTATTTCTCTGTCAGTTCTCTAATACGCCAGCTACAAAGCATATAATGAAATTATAGTTCCGAAACCTAATCAAGTCTTGTTATCAGGGTCTTAGTCATCTTAGTTCATGTCAAAATGAACGCTGTATGAAATTCCACTGTAAGCTCTGTTCTGTTGAATAATTCTCTAACCACTTATTGTATATTGTCTACTAAACTTGAATCCTAATATTTTTTGAATAGTGGAAGTACATAATAGCGCTATTATTATAATTATAAGCAATATATTGTCTATAAAATGAAAGGTTACAACAGTATTACATCAATGAAGAGGTTTTTGAAAGTAAATTATGAAGTTGATGAAAAATACTCTGATATTGAAGCATTGTGGGTATGATGTAAAGTATCCTATGTTGAAATGGAACGCATTATGTTAATCTAATATCATTCCTGACGTAAATTATTCGCCAATATGCAGGTTGTTGAAATTTATTGTTTGCACTGAGGCATCTCAGGCAGACTTCCAACCTTAGGCAAATATTATTGGGAATTTGCATTTTTTTGCATTTAGGTATATTTTAATTTATTGTATTTTCGAGTGAAATTGTTTCTGGTTCGAAGTGTACTTCATGCAAAATTTTGTAATGATCATGCAATTAAAATATAAAAAATTGTGCTCATCATGAAGCCAAGCAAAGTCATTATTTTAACTTTATAGTTCATACTATACTCTTAAAACTCTATTGAGGCAATTTAATTCTTGAAAAAGCTCGAAACTTGCTTTTCATAATCGAAATTTGTATTTTTATAAATAATATATCAGATGAAAATATTATAGTCCAAATTATGATGTTGGATATCAGAGCCTATTTTTCATTATATAGTTACTAAATTTTTATATACAATTGAAAAATAATATTTTTTACGAAATATTGATAAATTGTTTTTGCTTATGAGAGCTACAGATGTTTTAATATTTTATATATTCCGTATAACGGCCTTAGGATGCTTTGAAATTTCCTTATTAGTAAGTGTGGTAAGGCACTCATTTGTGATGTATTTTATATGCCTCGATTATTATATTTTTTTTGTTGCACCTGGTTTGAGTGGAGAGTTTTCAAGTATCGTTCTGGTAAGTGTTTCAGTTATGCATGGTTTTAATGCATAAACGGCTTCTTGTATAGATTGGTTGATTTTTTATGTTTAATATAATTTGTTAAAATTAATCTCATTTTATTATATCATGTGAAATTGTTCTATCGCTTCTTGAATATTAACATGATTTTTTATGAACAGGCTTGACTTTTCACCGTTTTTACGCGCTTGTTCTGGCTAAAAGCGCGATATCGTTTCGTCACAATGTCTGTAATTTTCGAAATTAGCGTTTGTCTCTGGCTTGGTAGCTAAGGGTTCGATATAGTTTTTACGCGCTTGTTCTTCATTTTAAAACTTCCCATATTTCAGAATCTTCAAGTCGCCATTTTATAACCGAAAACTATATTTCAGTTCGGTCAAATTTGCATATATTAAAACAAGTTCGCCAAATCTTCCCATTAGGAAGTGAAGCTGCGTTTGGCGGGTTCAATACGTGCATAGGTGACCGCTTTGGCAACGAATTTGAACAAGCTCGTAAAAGCTCCTGACCTTTTTTCTAGAATTTATCTTATTAATATTGTTTTGTAAGTTGGTAAACTTTATTAATAATGCACACAGGTATACCACACGAGTGGGCATTTTTTCAATACGGTTATACGAAGTGTCTCCATTTGGATTGTACAGAGACGTTTTTAAGAATTGTAAAAATTTGCTGTTTACTATTCATTCAACTTACAATAAGTCGATCCTTTGATCTGACTTTCTTTCTTCAGACTAAATTGGATGTGTAGAATGATTATTACAGGAAGTAAAGCTGCTGTGATACTTTTTGGATTCAATGTATGCACATTTTTTTACAAAATTTATTCAGCTGTGATATAGATAATAATTTTTTTTTTCATTCACAGATAGTAATGCTGGTAGCATTACACAATTAGTAACCAGCGAACAACCGCTGGCAATCACAAGAGCCTTACAAAAAACGGTGGAGACTGCTGTTCCAGTGCAATATACATCACAACCAAGTCTGTTAACCTCAAATTCAACTTATAATAATGTCCAAGCGCATCCGGAAAGAAATTTGAGCAAGTCACATAGCTACTCAAACAACTTGAACTCAGATTTCAACAAGGACTTGGATAAAAGTTGTAGGACAAATATTGAGGACCTACATTTGGATTCAATAGTTATAAGAAGTAACAAACATATACCTATAGACAAACTGAAAAGTTCGGATGTGAGATTAGACAACGATTTGACTGTACAAGATAAAGAAAATAACTTACTGAGCGCCAGTAGGTTGAAACTTTTACAAGATACTACAATGATTGAAAGTGCATTAGATTTAGACTCGTTAGACGATTCTAGTTTAGGGGCGAACAGTAGCCAAGCGGGCCTGATGAAAGTCAGTGTTTGAGATTGGGGTCACATCGAGTTCTGATTATGGTTTGAAATTTCGTATCAGTGATAATTGGATATTCTTGTTCCGGACTTACCAATTTTAACGTCTCAAATTCTATTATCTTGGTGAAGAAGACCAATATTTATTGTGATTCTTAAGAATTCATTATTTATTGATTGAAAAAATCCCCTGATATATTATTTATTTGTTCATACAATTGTATGAACTATTAATTTGAGTTCCATGAAAATATGTAAAAGTGTAACAACTTTATTCTGTTTTTAGTTATTTTGAGCTTGGAAGAATTGTTTGGTTCAGAAAGGCATACGGAAATGTTCTCAAAGAAAAAATTTTCTGCTAAAATAATATTTTTCATGGTCGGGTGGCAGCAGCATTCCCACTTACTGAATTTTCAATTGATCTAGTTGATCAAAAACTACTTGGGCGGGGTAACCTTTTTTTGAAAAAACTGGACAATTTATTCAACAAGGAAAAAATTGTGAATTAATTTCATCAATGTGAATACTTACCGACATTCTGCGGACAGGTTCAATAATTTTGTTGCGGCAGAAAAAAAAATGATTTCATATTTGTGTTCTAACCTTTCTAATTAATTCTTAGGATAAAAATTTCTTTTCAACTTTTCTTTACATTTATACAGAATTTTTTTATTGATAATTGATTCGAGGCGTCAAATAATTCTAAAATTAGTTTTTCTGTATCTCTTAATGTTGCTGTTGGAAATGGGATTCATTTCCAAAATAAATACTTTGGAAAATGTAATTTCGACATATGGAAAATGGCATTTTCTTTTTGCTCACAATAGATAAAATTTTATTATGCATGAGCAACAATTTTTGTGACATCCTTTTTCGTAGGAGTATTTCTTCACAGAAGATTTTCGGAATAAATGAAGTTGCTATCAACTGTTAGAAAAGTAAAGTCATTCTTGATTATTTTCAATGTTACCGAAATAGATAATAAATTATCAGGTCATCAATTCAACGTGCTGCTGCGGTTTCCTATAGCATTTTAAAGATGAAGTATTCCTTGAAAAAGTTCAGTAAGTGTGGGGAAACTGCATCTAGATGATAACCACCTTCACTCCTTCATTAAACTATTTATATTCTGAGAAAAGAAATGCCTTAAATGTACCAAGTTTGATTTTGAATGGATCAGAAAACTTAATGTAGTTCCAAATACTGATCTATTTTTTTTAAATATATGAAAATAATTTATGCTGAGTATCAGCCTGAATGATAACATCTTATATTGGAATATTATAATTCATACTCAGAATTATTGGAATTAAACTGAAATTTTTCCAATATGCTTCTTTGGTAGAACATGTGCCCAATGCTTACAAGTCTTTTTACCTTTATAACCAATGAGAATATATGGTCTATGAATAAACAAAGTAAACTAAACTTGATGTGACTTAAATTATACTTTCTGAGTTGATTGATTTTAATTAAGATAAAATGTAGTTTGAAGTGTTAACACACATATAATATGGTTAATAGAAATTCTTATATTTTTGTTTTAAATAAATATTTTTATACAAATTCTTATTCATATATCCTAGGGTTCATCTTCATTGTTAGTGACACTGCTGTGTTAATTTTTACTGAAAGTAATTCCAATTGCAAACTTATATATTGGTAATACCTGATTTTTCAACAACATCCAACAGACTTTTCAAATTGGTTTCAAATAATTCACACCTAATAGGCATTTCCAAAGAGTAAAATGGATTTTTCAAAGCATAATCTGCATACAATTCATAAATTTTCTTCAATAACAGTTCTACACCACTTTGGCTTTTATCAGCAACAGCCATCATTTTAACTCCTGTCAGTGTTTGAAAGCAATAAAGTTTGAAGGTGTCTGCTTCTAATATTTCAATGCCTGAACATTTTGGTTCAGGGCTGAGTTGACTGGCAATAGCAAATAGGGGATAAAACATGCTAGCAAGAAATATTTTTTCATTTGTTGTCATTTTCGGCCTTCCAAACTTCAGAGTAAGTGGGTAGAACTCCTTATTTGTTACCATTTCACAGACATCATGTCCATCATCCGTTTGTCCATTCACAACTTCTTTACCATTAACAGCATATAAAACATGACCTGGACGAATACCATCTCTTTGCCCAAATTCTACTATAATTCTCTTGTTCTCATTCTTCAGTTTCAAATCCAGAGGATAAGAAAATGTCTTTTCATTTTCTATTTTCGAAACGCTGTGATCATGATTGAATATCAAACCTCCCGATTTTGAGACAACATATATGCTGAATATCACCATTCTATAAAACTTTTCTGATAAATTTTGAGGTAATCTAAAGGCACATAAAAGAATATTAGTTTGAACCAGGGACCTGGGCCTTTGGTGTTGTTTCCTTTATCTTCATTTGTAAATTTTGTCTGTTCATAACAAATACAAAGTTTTAATCACAGAATACAAATAACATTGATAAACTTGTCTATGACAAATATTTTAATGAAAAATTTATATTTTTTTTTATATATTGGTACTGAACCACAGAAAACTTCTTCTCTCCATTACAATGGGCTTCACTAACAAGAGAACACAGTTTATGATTAAATACAAATCACACAAGTTTGCATTGTCAAAGATGCATATCCACCAATGATCTAATAATACCATTGTATAAAGACAATGATAATACGTATATAGATGGATAGAATACAAGGCGCGGACACTCGTTGACATATTTTGGGTCCGAAATGAGCATGGAGGTAGGAAATGAGGTCAAAATACGGCTACCCTATTTCAGTTTTTGCCGATAGATGCCAGCATCGAGAAATCTGCCATGTAAAATCTGAAGTTATCGACATCGACATGTCATATATCCATTGTTTCAAAATTGATGCCAATTGCCATTTTCCCCTGTAGGGGTCGCCTTCATAACGACAGCAATGTAATGTAATCTAATGTAATGAGATACTGTCTACAGATATGTTTTAGGGATAACTTGAAGAATTTATATCAGCTGCACCTTTCAGATAAATATTAGAAAATGTTTATCAATAAA
Organism: Myrrha octodecimguttata; assembly: GCA_958510865.1. Taxonomy (NCBI): domain Eukaryota; kingdom Metazoa; phylum Arthropoda; class Insecta; order Coleoptera; family Coccinellidae; genus Myrrha; species Myrrha octodecimguttata. The sequence continues at coordinate 72,744,141 of OY294057.1, forward strand.
ATCAGTATACAAAAAATTGAATATATTACAAAACTTAAAAACTATACAAAAATATTTTCATTGTTCATTTTCAACAACTGCCGACTCATTTATTTCTTTTTTATCATTAATCTCCTCAATTTTTTTTTTCCAGTTCTTGGCAGCTGCCAATAATTTCAAGTTGGGTCTATTAGTCTCATCTTCAGGGAAAATATAATCAAATATTTCTTCCCAACCTTGTTCAGTACCATCTTCATCAATAACCTTCCTCCTCTTCTTGATCCTTTTTGGTAATTTACTCTTAATCTTCTCTCTAGTATCATCTGTGCCATGGGCATCTTCAAATTCTTTCCAGTTTTCAAGCAAAATAACTCTTGATTCTTTTTCATCAAATTGTTTTAAAGCATCATTGCCTCTGTTGAACACCTCCCTAGTTAGGGTAATATTTAGGTCGTCTTCAGTTTGATTATTCAGTTCAAATTTAGCATAAGATAACCAAACTTTGACATGTGATGTTCTTTCCAGTAGTCTTTCATAAAGAACACGTGCTTTTTCTGTTTCATCCTGAGATATTTCGAAATCTGGAAAGATAGAATAATGTTGAAGTCAATAGTTTGAAATCTAAACAATTTCATATTTTCTAGTGATAGAAATTAGGGAGAATCCTCTAATCACATTGTAGGCTCTGAAAGGGAATTTAAAAATCTCACACTGGCAAGAAATGCCCTGAGATCAATTTCAGGGGTGTATTCACAACTTTTGAATAGTTTCATATATCTGATTTTAATGGGATTATATGGGATAGCTTTTCTTGATCAACTTAGAAATCAACTAGAGCAGTAAATGAGTAATAAAGGAAAAGCTATGGAAGGAGATTGTCACTTAATGAAGAACCATATATAAAATTAAATTGATCGTCAGCAATTTTAAACTTACCGATATAATTTTTCCACAACAATTCTGGCATATCCAATCTTGGTTGTTGAATGGCTAACTCAAAGATAGCTCTAGATCTTTCTAAATCGCCCAAAAGAGTCTCCAATTCAGCAAATTTTATCCAAGTAATACAATTCTCAGGGCCAAATTCTAAGAATTTCTGATACAAAGTACGGCATCTATCAAATTCTCGAAGTTGGATTTCCAAATCTATATACCCTCGAAACAACTTATCTTTAGGACACATTCCAATCGACATACCTGGAAAATAATTGAGTAATCTTTGCAAATTTCGTGTAAATGTTTTATTCCTGAATCAATTTATTTTCATGAATTTTGAATGCTGGTAGAAAAAAATTTCTTTTGAAAAAAACCTGATTTACTAATTGAATGTAGATTTTGCTTCATTAAAATCCAGCATCTTAACTTACCCAAAATTTTCCTGCAGGCTGTCAAATTTTTTTGGCGAATTTCAAATTTTGCAAACATTAACCAAATTTTAGCAAAAGTGAACACTTTATGAGGCATCAATTCCAAACAAGCTTTATATATTTGTCTTGTTCTATCATAATCTCTGTTTTCTAGTTCTTCAAAGATAGCATAATTAATCCAAAGATAAATATAGCGCCTCCAATATTGTTTTTCTCTAGAAGGGGGAATATTTGCAATTGCTTTTTCATAAGTTTCCCGTATAACATCAATGTCACCCTCGCTTTCAATGATTCTGAGATAATCAAACCACGCATCATAATTGGTTGGATTTTGAGCAATTTCCTGTTCATATTGGAATTTTCTTTTGGAGACTATTACATCTTCAATACCACTACGGTCACCATATTTCTTTTCATGTATTATAAAAGCTTTATATAGTTCTTTTGTTTCTTCCTTAGGAATATGATCTAAAGCATATTTATATATAACTCTTGCCCTATCATGTTCTTTCTGATTCTCCTCAAACTTTGCAAAAGCTATGAATAATTTTTCATCCATATAATCATCCCCATAAAATTCTATCGATCTCTCATATATTTTTCTAGACGAGTTGATGAATCCATGGTTTTCTTCAAACCTAGCATATTTTATCCAATGCTTTACTTCAGGGTGTGTAATAACAAATCTTTCATAAATTTGCCTTGCCCTGTCAATTTCTTTGTATCTTAATTCAAAATTAATGTAAGTTTGCCAAGCCTGTTCATCAGGTTGCCATTCCATCCACCTTTCAAAAACAGCACGGGCACCTGGAACATTATCCAACATTTCTTCCATATAGGTATATTTATACCAAAACTGATTGATTCTAGGTAATATCGTCACTGCTCGATCCCATAAATTTCTTGCATGATTGACTTGTCGATTCCTCATTTCCATCTCTGCATATTTTAGCCATATTGTAACGTTTCTGTAATCCACATCCAAAGCTCTCTCGTAAATTGATCTGGCACGTTGAATTTCTTTTTGCGACTCTTCCCATTGTGCGTATTTGAGCCAATTGGGAATAACAGTTCTATTTTTCCTGATATTATCTTCAAATTGTTTTCTTCTGCGTAGTTGATAATCTGCAAGTTCTGCAGGATCTGAAATTTTTTGCTTTGGTGGAGGTGGTAAAATCTCAAGATCCCTTTCTTTAGCTTCTCTAAGGAGTTGCTCAGCTGTAATTTGAATTTCTGCTGGAGCTTTATTTTTAACCTGAAAATCATCAATAATTTTTCAAATCTCTTAAAAATATCCTTATTGAATACCTACCTTAGCCACTTTGGGCATTTTTTGTGGTTTACTATCCATTGTGTAAAATCTCGTGAACAATTTATAAATACAATTGATTATTTATAAGAAATTATTTCCAATCCAACATTCCAACAGAGACACCCATCCATTAGATATTTGTATTCTGTGATTTTCATCCAGTTCACAGCATAGACCCTGTTATATTAGGTCTATGGTTCACAGATACTAGAACACAGAGTTCATTGTCAGAAAAATGACGGCGACTACGTTCCTAACCTAACAAAACAAGTGTCCTGTCAAAATATAACCTCGCTAGTCTTGCGACGTCTCGGTTTTGTTTGTTGTTTGATTACAAAAACATTCAGAATAATCCTAAGATAAAGCAATAATCCAACGACATGACCGTGGATAATGTCGACGAAGAACAGAAAAAAGAAATATTTCCTATAGAAGGTATCACCATTACAAATAATTGATTACATACGATATATAATGAAACTAATTTCAGATGAAAAGAGCAGCAAATATCGTATATATAGCATCTTGTCCTATTTCATAATTCTAGTCATCGTCGGACTACCAGTATGGTGGTATACTACAAGAGTTTATCGGGCAGATTTACCCTTAACAGAAATGTCAAATTTAGAGTTAGAGAGTAAATTGAGTAAACAATTAGGAATACCTCTTAGTTTAGAATATGACATTCTCATAACTATAGTAAACCCAGAGCCTGAGAATTTAGACTTGGTGTTGAACTCTAAACACATAGGAGATGCTATAGAACCGCTACTGCAGAACATATCTTCTGTAGCGAAATTCGCTATAAAATCACAGTGGTTATATTTGATAGATATTGGTGTGACGCCAAAGAAAACTGACAATGGATATTTTATTACTGAGGATCAATTGCCTCATATTATTACACCTCTAGAAAAAAATCTGTGGTCTCATATCTCCTCAAGGCCTTGTTTGAATTTGGTGCTGTATGTCCCACCTTGTTCATACAGTCCATTGAATATCTACAAAAAAGTTGGGTATGTATTTAAATAAAATATCTGTATTATTGAACATTCCAAACAATTTTTTCTGCATTGAAAGGTCTCAGAAGTTTTTCTAGTGGTTGGAAGTTAATTTCATAGTTTAGTCTTTTTAATATTGAGAATTTATTTTCAGAAAAGAATATACCAATTCTGCCAATTTTCTAGTGGTTGGAAGTTAATTTCATAGTTTAGTCTTTTTGATATTGAGAATTTATTTTCAGAAAAGAATATACCAATTCTGCCACGAATGCTATTCTGAGTCCTAGCTGGGGTGGGGTCTATATTGTGAATCCAAGTATGGACGACTGTAAAATTGGCAAATTTGAACCAAAGTTTGATACCATAATATCAACATTCAAAGCTCAATTGAGAATGATGTTCAATCTCAAAGATTCAAGAAACCAAGAAGATTTGAAAAAATTATACAAAAGAAAGGCTAGCAATATGATTGAATCTTCAAAGCGCACTTTAAAGTCTCTAGCCCAGCTTTTATCTGAAATTAACAGCATTGTAATAAGTGATGAAGTAGCGGAAAAAATTAAGATATCTCTGGAGAGTATAGAGAATGCTGAGCTTTATTTGAAGGCTGAAGAAATCAATTTAGCATTGAAGTTTGCTAAAGTTGCATACAATAACTCAGAGAAAGCCTTTGGGGATCCATCACTGTTAGCACTGCTTTATTTCCCTGATGACCAAAAGTAAGTGTAAAAGTTATTGTTGCCAACTTCCTGAATGCATATGAATTGGCAGTAGAATTTATTTTTTCTTGTAAATTTTCAACTTTTCCGAATATTTCTATCTTTACCTTCTAAAAACCCTCATTTCTTTTTGATATCTACTAAAGGTGATTTTGAGTAATCACTAGAATCTAATGTATAAAAATTGCTTGTAGAATGGTGATTCCACAACACGTACTGTTGTTTTTTTTTCAGGTATGCAGTTTATATTCCATTATTTCTTCCTATTATGATACCTGTGCTGATGTCTCTATTGTCAGTGAGAAAAAAGCTTTCTACTTTGAGAAAAATCAAGAAAGAGTAAACAGGAAAATTTCATTACTTTTGTTACCTATTAGTGTTTTTGTTAAAAAAATTAAACAGACTGTCATCAGAAAAAAAAAATGAGAAAAACATCAGTTAATTTCTATTAATATAGATAATTCTGCAAAAGTTAGGGCCGGTATTATAAAACTTAACTTTAACTTTAACTGGCAGTTTTGACAGATATGTCCCAATACAACTGTCAAAATTTCAGTTAAAGTTAAAGTTAACTTCCCGTTAAGTTTTATAATACCGGCCCTTAGAAGTTTATTTACAAAAATAAACTCCTGGGAGTTATAAAATTTAACAAAATATGTTTCCTGTTTTGAGCAGCATATGAATCAGTTCTATACAATAATGTGTAGTTTTTGGCCTTTGAATAGAGAATCTTTCTTTATTCGAAGGTTTTGGCGAGTAAAAAGTTAATATCAAAACAATAGTGTAAAACCAGAGCTATTTTGACAGATAACTAGAAGTTAACTCGTAAAATCTGGTTCAAAAATAAAAATGGGAGTTAACTGCTCTCTGTGGTCCAAATGCCTTCCGCAGGATCAAAGGTTCTGACTTTTTCACCTTTTGAATATCTTTATTCAAAGTTTTGAATAAAGAACCTTAAACCCCATATGACAGGATAACGGAAAGCTACCTTTTGTGCTAGGGAGATTCGGGTATTTGGGTAATCGGAGATTCTTCCCTATTGGCCAATAGGATGAATCTCCAAATACCCTAATCTCCCTAGCACAAAAGGCCCCTTTAAGGGGCCTTCAAACAATGCTAGTATCTAGATACTTCTTCAAAGTATTTTTGACAGCTCTGGTTGTGGTGATATGTGTCATTTCTCTCCTGCAGAGGGGGCAAAATGTGATATGAAAATGAATTCTTCATGTCAACTCCAAACATATATTTAACAAATATAACGCTACATATGTTTCGACCCTTTCAAAATTGGGTTCATCTGCAAACAAATACGAAAATTGTAAGGTCACATTCGTATTATTCCACGAATGTGATCAAGATGTCTAAAGCTACTTTTTGTGCGAGGGAGATTCGGGTATTTGGGTAACCGGAGATTCTTCCCTATTGGCCAATAGGGTGAATCTCCCCCGCACAAAAGGTCCCTTAAAATGGTGTTTGTACACACTAGATTTTACTTTAGACATCTGATACAGCTCAGATAGACGCTCTCAGTGTGTCATTTTTGTCATTTTCAATCAATGTTCGTATAGGAAGGAAAGATTACAAGAGAATGATCATCATTTTATTATCATGATTTCTCCGAGGAAGAGCAATTCAAAAGAAATTCCAGGTACAAATTCATTCATTTCAAAACCGCATACAAAAAGTATAAAAAACAGAAGGGGTGGTATTATCTTCATCTGGCCTCAAAGAAGAAATTTCCATAAATATAGAGAATTGATTTTTTCGACCTGGTTCTTAACACATTTATATTATTGGATGCATCTTTTACAACTTCTGCCTACTGACCATGGTGAGAATAGGTATACTTTATTTGGAAAATTTTCGAGTCAATTTAATTTTCAGTTCTCAATATTCCTGACCCTCCTTGGAGCTATGAACCACCTCCACTTAAACCCAGGGAAAGAGATTTTATCATTGAACCTGATTGGGATTCAGAATCTCAATGAACTATCAATTTGATCATGTAATGCAAAAATGTGAAAATAAACAGAATCAACATAATTGAATCTTTGCAGATTTATACAAGGGCTCATTATCTTTTATTCGAAAACCTACTGACAATATACTCTATATAATTTGTACAGATTTTTCCCATTTTCACTAAACATTTATTATTGTAACTCGGGAACAGATGTGTTGATCATGAAAGAATCCTGTATATTATTTTAAAACATTAATCGTCCCGAAATTGTTCCTCAGATTCTTTCAACTTTGGGAAAACAATCCAGTGAAGTGTAGATTTCCAAGTTTTTTGATATTTTTCTCCAATGCTTAGATTTGCGGAAAAGCTCCGAAAGTTACACGAATGGATTTTATCCTTAACTGATATGTTCATTTGTTAAATTTGAAGATCATTCATTTTTGTTTGTTGTATATTTTGTTTGAAAAAGGCATAAACTAATAATTTTTTGTGAATTAGTATTCTATGCTTTCTGGGTACCTTAGAAACCGACTAAATATGAAAAAGAAATCTACGTCTGTGAGTGGACGTCAGATTCTTGAGGTTAAGTTATTATTATTTAAACTTTTCAAATATGACAAATGTATCAGTGTTTTGTTGTTTAAGAGGCTGCTTAGATGGATTTAAATACACTGAAAATTTACCAAATATGCCTAAGGAAAACCCAATTCGGTTGGATACAAATTTTATGGGTACCGTTATTTAAGAATTTCATCCTGTTCAATATTTACCTGTTTTGGTTTTCAGGCTATGAGGTAGTTATAGTGAAAGGAGGGCAAAGGGTTTGTGGTGCAGGTGCAGCTTTAGGGAATGCTCCATTAGTTCAATCAAAATCGTATTTTGAAGCTAAAATACAACAAGGTGGCTCTTGGTCTATAGGTTTGGCAACTAGACAGACTGATTTAAGCCTTACACAAGGTAAATTTGATGAAAATGATTTGATATCTTTTGGACAACATGCCATTATACTTTACTTTCAGGTGGTATGGACGAACAGTCATGGGCCTTATGTAGTGATCATATTATAAGACATAATAAGAAAGAACTATTCAAGATCAACACAGTCGATACAACAAATCAAATGAGTTTACAAGAAGGTGATTTAATTGGTGTTTCTTATGATCACATACAGCTAAAATTTTATGTGAATGGAAAAGAATTGGACCAAAGTGTAACCAATGTTAAAGGAACAGTTTATCCTGCTATTTATGGTAATTGAATATTTTAGTTCATATTCCTATCAGAGTTTATTTGATTTTATTTCTATTTTCAGTTGATGATGGGGCCATTGTAGATATATTATTAGATAACTTCATTCATGCACCTCCCCCTGGATTCGAAAAAATCATGCTAGAACAATCTCTGCTTTGAAGTGCATCTATTTCCATTTGTTTATTGATGTATAATTCCCTTGTGATTGATTTTATAAATTGCTACTGATGCACTTTGTCTAAAAACAAGATTTATAACTATATGTATAGATATATGATTTTCGAATATATCTATTTATTGATGTTCACATCTTTTTAGTATTCATTACATTGTTGTGATGCTAGAAAAGAAGAAATAATTAGGATATATATTTTTATTCAAAGCATTTATTCTGCTCAACTATGCAACTCTCTGATATGAGGTATGCATGCTCATCAATTCAATTATATTTTTTTTTATATTTCTGTAATACCCAATTATACCTTCCATATTGAAATAGACCTCATATTTCTTGACTCATTTTTCAGTACGTTACAGATAATATAATTTGTTTCATTACTTTACTAGAAAAATTTTCAAATTATTGATGAATAATACGTCAAGAAGTCGTAAGGTATCCTGTGCATTAACTTTCATATTCTGGTTTCACCATCACACCATATCATCATGTTATAGTATATATTATTTTGGGACTACTTGAAGAAGAATAATAAAAGACTAATGAAAATAAATACTTTTTAATTTCATCTATTATAGTTTCAGTGATAATAAACCTTCAGGATATAATTGTTATACATTGCATGGTTCTTCTGAAACTTATTTGTCATAATAATATTCTTGAAAACAAACTTCTGAAAGAAACGACTTGGCTAATAATTTGAACAAGCATGTAGATATTCCTGACATCACATGAGTGATTTCCTTGATTTGTTCATACAAAAATCTTATGTTTCCCCTGAAAATATTAAGGTACGGATTCTTTTCTGATCTCAAGAAAACAACATAAATACTCTCGAAAACTATATTTTCTTTAGGTATACATGCACCTATATTAGGTTTAAAACATTCAAACTTATAATTTTAATGTAAAAATTTATAAAAGGATATGTTCAACTTCAAGGTGATTTTTCTCTACAAAGGGAAGAAAATATCAATATACGTATCATGCCAGAGAAACAATGGGTTCATCTGGACTAACAATTGATAAACATTCTTAAACCCTGTGAATATAATCATTAATTGCAAGATATAAATATCCATAATTTCTTAATCGAAACTAACAAAAACAAATTCTAATTATACGCAACAAATCTTATTAATGTTCTACAAAGGTTGATTAACATCAAATATAGATCTGTCCATAAAATGAGAAGTATCTAAATTTTTGAACACATATTTTTTGTTCACAAAAATCATACAAAATAATAAATATAAAGGTCCTACATTAGATTATTGGTTTACAGTAAAAAGTATTAGTCTTTGGTTTACTAAATATGAACTTGATTGAAACCTAACTGAAAGATATATTGAATAAAATGTTAGTATTGAGCTTATTCAAAATTCAAGTACATAGTTTTATGTAAATTATTATAATCAGTTCAGATATTCATGAAAATATGATTTATTCAACCTCAATTGGATATTCTTGTTAGTTCATCTATGAAGCATATTGAGTTAAAGATGTATAATAGATCATTTAAAATAAGAAAAACGTTTTGATATAAAATAGAAGCAAAATAACTACTCTTCAAGACTGAAAAAAATGGCACATAAAATGAAAGGGATGAAAATTAAAATAGTGACATATTCGATGCAGTGAAAATCTTCATCTTCATATAGAAAATGATAAATCAGAAACAAAGTTCTCTTTCTACTATAAAATTAAAGCTTACATGCAATATAAAAGTGGGGGCATTGTGAGAAATATTTTATATGATAAATAATAATCATTATTGCTGATGAATAACGCTTTTCCACTCACTTTTGTAATGTATCCATTTGTTTTGTGTATATTTACTTACTCTGTTTTATCAACTTAATAAGCTATATATTCGATTGGAAAAAAAATAGGGATTTAATATGAAATAATTGGTAATTTAAATAAAATAGCTGCCTATAATCCTAGAAAGGGTATCAGTTTCAATGAGGCATTTTTACAGTAAATTTTGCTAGTAGATCTAATTCAGAAAAATGTAGATAAAATACCCTTATCTTGATTCATGGAAAGATGAATTACGTTCAAATTCACAAGAAAAAACGGAGATATTACGGAGATATTTTCAACTTTAGGAAACACCAATGGAGTAAGATGGGACACAATTAAATCAATGTGAAGAATAGAGTATGCAATGACATTTTTGAAAATTGGAAAATAAAAACATCAACTTTTTGTATCTACAAAACGAGATTGAAATTTTATTTCCAATTTGTTTTTCAAAAATATATTGTTCAAATTAATGTTTATGGAATTTATGAAAAAAAATATATATATATATTATATATTCTTCCGAAATTTATAATCATCGTTCTTAAGAATTGAGATATCGAATGTACATTTTTCTATATTGAAAAGACCAAGAGAATGTACAATCAAAGTCTGATCAATTGAAAATGATCCGCTCGATAAATTTCACTAACTAGGAAAAAAAATAATCTGCATCTATCAAATTGTTAAAAACATGAAAAAATTGTCAGTTTCACAGTGGAAATTAATCACCAAATTTCAATAACATCAGTATAGAGGACGAGTTTGTTGGATTCTGTAGTGATGAAATGATCTTGGAAGTCGTGTCATATAGTTTTTTTTTATAATGCTTTAGGAAACTCTAGCTAGTGCAATATATTTTGTTGGTCTTTCGAATTGGTATAGTACCAAAAATGAACTAATAGCATTAAAATAGAGATTGTGGAAAGGTGTACAATATTAATGTAATATTATACCCAGTAGTGTATTATACAAAAATCCGCACCAAACTTGTGCGAAAATGTGCCTTCCTTGATAGGGAAGAATTAAAGTGCAATATCACAAATATGGACAGGATTATTAATCCAACTTCTTCACATAATCATTATCCTGAAGGTTGTCCCAATTGAACTCACTTTCTCCGTATTTCGTATTGAGCTCTCCTAAATGTTTGAATCTACTCTCGAAATCCGCATCTCTACCTTTAACTTTTTCGAACCTTTCAATCAACAATTTCTTTGCGTATTTATACAATTCTATATCTAAATTATTCAACGTGGCAATTTTGGTTGCCTGAGTTGGCGTCAAAAATGGTATCGTTGAACTTGAAACCGTAGAATTATTTTGTTCAAAGGGTATTGCAAATCTCAGATTGAAAGTTTCCTCAAAAATATACTGAGATATTTTCTGATATTCTGTGAGTCCAAAGAAAGCCATTGATCTTAAATTGCGTTTTGCACTTGCAAGCATTATGCGATCTCTATCTGTTTTCGACATATAGTTTTTATCGTAACAACCAACTAAGGATAAATCAGCAAGCATTCTTGTCTGTCTATTAACGGCCAAATTAGACTCACAATCAATGAAATCATTGATTTCCACTCCTTCCCACGTTTCTCCGTCATAACAAGGTGGTATTTCCTCGTCAGTTGCAGGTCTTCCGTTACAAGTATGAAGGGACCCTAAAAATGAATAAGAAAACTATTTATTCTAGAAAAAGGTTCAAAAATACAGAAAAATTACCTTTCCATGTAGCCCCACGTTGCACATGTCTAAACTCCGAGAGATATCTCGAAATAGGTTCCCTTAGCAAAGTTATATAGAAATACCTTCTTTTAATTTGTGTTCCTTCTATTTCATCTAATTTTCCATCAACACAGTTTGTTAACTCTGTCCAATCCGCATGCAGACCACATTTCCAACCAGTGGTATATCTACTGAAGAGCCAGCTCTGGTTGGAATGAGGTCTGAAGCAATAACATCGTTTTCTTGTAAGAGGACAGGTACATGGCCTTTGTAGATCTAAATCATGTACCAAGTGTTTTCCAAACGAAGTACCTCCTAAGATTTAAAATTAAATTAAAATTAAAAACATTGACAGCAAATGAAAAGAAACCCACCTGTTTTTTGCATGTGTAGAAACACCATAACATCATGGGAATCCATGTCAAATGTGAAATCATCGTTGAGCATATCTTCATAGCTGAGACCAACTTTTGTGCTATAAGTATGAGGTAAAGGTTTACCAATGTTGTCTTCTACTACTGATATGGGTAGCTCTCGTGAACTTAACGCACAAACCTAAAGAAAATCCTTATAGGTGATCGGCTATTTCAACGAAATGGAAAATTACTGAATAAGTAGTTCAAATTTATTATGATTACAAGGTGCATCATATGTTTGTCCTTTATAGATTTTGATATTCAGAATAGTAGAACAAAAGAGACTTCATACAAAAATTGATATTGATAACAGCTAGAGGGTTAAATCACTGTGAATCCTTTACCTTATCTGGACAAAAATAGCCGAAACCTAAAATTCCAAAAACGGCTAACACTAGACAGAAAAATGATATTCTTTTTAACTTGGAAGATTTGGATTCCATTTGTTTTATCTCGTAAACACCATTAGGAAGAAGTAGAGCGATATCGCTATCAATACATTGCACTGAGACACTTTTTAAATTCCTCATTATTCATCGCCATACAGATAAAACTTTATCATTTATTTATATATTAACTTAAGGTAAAATCAAAACAAATTTTCTCCTCTTCATCCCATCGAATCGAGTAGGTAGGGTAGGGGTAGGTTTTTTCTTCCATGACATTTGAGATTTGATATTTCTTATTCTTCGGTGGTTCTCACGAAGACGTAGAGTAGTCCTATTACTCCTATTTTCCATCCCACTCACTTCACTTTCACCGTAGTTCTAATGCATCAAGTAATCAAGAGTTAATTTATCGAAATCTTGTTGACCGACACTTTAAAATAATTATACTCATTATATTAGCTTCAACAATTTCAACATGAATCAGGGCCTTAAAATCCTTAGATTGTTACCCATCAAAAACAGTGTTTCTAATTTTCCAACCAGGGAATATGCCTTCAAAAGTAATTTGAAAATCAAATGGGTTAGACCCACAAAAGTACCATGTTTTGCACCTGAGAAGTCAGGAGATCTTGAAGGCTTTCCTGAAATAGATAAGACTAAAATTCGAGATGAATTCAATCATTGCAAAGAACTAGAAACGGCTAATGACCTCGTCAAAAAAATGTTTACATATGAATATGCTCCTAGACGATCAACTGTTGCACATGTGATAAATTCAACTGCAGACAAAGTTAGGAGACATAATAATGATTATGGTTCTCATGAAGTAATTATTGCTAGATGGACAGGTGTGATCAGGGCAATGCAAGAAACCATGGAACGGTTTCCTCGTAATAAAAGGCTCAAGGTTCAGTTGAAGGAATTGATTGATAGAAGGAAAAAATATCTTAAATACCTACGCCGCTGGGATTATAAAAGATTTGAATGGGTACTTGAGAACTTAAACTTATCATATAAACCAATGCCACTAGATGTTCATTGGATTACTAGGAAAGATTCATTGAGGAAGCTCACAGATAAATATTGTGATGATATTCAGAAAGATAAACTGGAAAAATTAAAACTTCAATTAGAAGCAGAACAACCTGCTTTTTTGGAAGAAAAAGTTCGATCTCTAGAATTCATTCGTGATGAAGAAAAAGCTTGTGGATTGGAGACAACAATCACTCAAGAAGAAATAGATGGTGTGAAGAAACAGTTGGAAGAATCGCAAAAGAAGAATATGGAGAGGAGAAGAGAACTAGAAGCAATGGATGAATGAAAACTAAATATTCTGTGTAACACCATGTTTCAGTCATGATTAAAGTTATCAATTTCAATTTTGTTTTATAATTCTGAACTCATAAAGTAGAAAAATATTATTTTCACCCAATAAGATTCCATATTTCCTGACTTATATTATATTTATATATATATATAACTATAAGATGAGCAATTGAGATTGGAATTTCTAAATTGTCAGGGTAGTTTAGAAAAATTTAGAATCCAAAGTGAATTTTGCAGTTTCTAAATTTCATAGAATTGTAGGAATTTTGTTTTCTTCAAATAGTTTGGAAACTAGTGGATTTTGGTTTTTAGTGTGCATTCTATTTCACCCCCACTTCTAAGGTATATTATTTTTCCTCTCGCTTCCTCTTCACATAAGGTATACTTCTGAAGCTATTTGCATCTCCTTCTATGAAACCAGGAAATCTATTGGCATGCATAACAGTTGTCAGTGGCGCTAGTGTCGTTTCGTTGTATGCCGAGCCGAAGTGAAAAAAAACGTCTACTGAAGTTCTTGAGCGTCTAATTTTAACATTTTATTGTTGGAGAAGATAATTGTGAGTAATTTTTTTCAAAATTTCATATAAGAATTGTCTACTTATATCTCAGCTATTGTTTTTAGGTTATGCATTGCTGTAGTTTTTAGATGGAATGACCACCTGAAAATAAAATATCTGCGCTGTATTTGTATGGAGAACCTGTTCATGCAATCCATTGGAGGTACCTCGTTATTTGGTTACTTTATGTTTTCGTTACATTGACAATGAAAATTAAGTATTCTTCATGATAAATATCGGATTTTTATTGGATATATGGTAATTTTCTAAGGGAGTGAAAAAAGGTTGAAAAATAAGTCCTTTATTGTTCAAGATAATCAAAAACTATATAAGTGTTTTAGTTATTCAGAATGTCTACTAATACAGAAGATAATAGTCCATATCTAGAAGAGGTATTGGTTCCCCCAACGTTAAATGAAAATGAGACTGAGATCACAAATTCAGAAGAGCCTCAACATTTAACAGCAGAATGTGAATTAGAAGGAGATAAACAAAGTGAAATCAAAATAGATGAATCACATGAAAATGACACAACAGAAGATGAACAAGCAAATACAAAAAGAAGTCGAGAGTTGAAACTTTTATTGGCTCTGTCCAAAGAAGCAAACCTTGATGTCAATATTTCTCACAAAAGAAAGAGCCTGGATCCTGTAAAACTTAAAGAACTATCGCTAACACCCTCTAAACTTGAAAATGACGTACCAGTGAAGAAATCAAGAATTGATAAATTTCCAATCACAGCAGAATGCGAACTTGAGAGTGTAGCTGGAGACAGCAGCACTGCTATTGATAATTCAAATGTTGATAAAGCAAAGAGAGAAGAAGCCAAATTGAAGGAAGGAAGTTTTATTGAGGAAAGGAGGAATATAAAGGATTTGAAAGTTTTTAAGGTAAATTGCTTTAATATTTTTCTTTCTAGTAGTCAGAAATAGTAAATATTTGTGATTTGTTAAATTCGATTTATTGGTTATGTTTTTCTTTTCTAGAGTACTAACTTTTAATTTGTTTACAGCCTGATAAAGACATGTTTTGTTGGAGGTGCCATAGAGAATCTGTAAATATTTCTTGTGAAACTTGTCCTAGGTCATATCATCAAAAATGTTTGAAACAGACTATTGCTGATACTAACAACTGGCCTTGTCCTGAGTGTGTAGCCATTTTGAAGGCCGAAAGTACTCAAACACGGTATGATATTTGAAACTGTTTGTTTTCCATATCTCTAAAAGATTGTTGTCGTTAGGTCACCTGCAATGAGGGGAATGACCCTGGAACATCTTTGCAGTCTTCTCAAATTTGCTGTAAAACGAATGATTGAATGTAATGGGGTAAGATGCACATTGAAATTATTTGTTTGGGGTTAAAAGTGGAATAGTCAAATGGGGAATAGAATGAAGAAAACACAAATCTCATTTAATTACTATTTTTTATTGGTACTGTGTTTATTCAGACTCTATCCTGTGGAATGTTCGGAAACTCACTCTGTACATTCTCTCCTTTCTCTGAAGATTATTTTCGACTTTCAGAGGAGTGAACACAGTGTCTGAATATGGAAATTGTTGTAAATATAAAAGTTTGTAACCTAATGTGGGTTATTTCACAGAAATTGTGATGTTTAGAATAATGGTGTGTTTTCACCTATTAGAATGTGTTGTAGATTTTTATGGTAATGTATTGAGGTTGGTTTTAGTTCTCTTTCTTCTTGCAGAAGGCGTCTCAAAGAAATGATTGCTTTGTTCTGTTAATTGATGGGTGTAACATCGAATTACATCTTACAGTTTGACCATGTGGGCACCATGATAATAGAAGTGAAAATGGACCGAATTTGCTGCAATCTCTTCAAAGAGATTGTCTTTAGTTCAGTTTATTTTCATGTTGATTTTTCTCCTGGGTCTCACATCATTGAAACTGTCATGTTTTAAAGTTGAATTTAAAACTATCTAATGACAGATAAAATGCAAATTTGAGAATTAAATTCCAATGTAATTTCTAAGCCTTAGGGGAAACTAGTGCGAATCTCAAAAATCAGTAAAATAACTATTATTTTAGACTTTGAGGTAGTGACCTAAATTTTGTTCAATGTTTTTGCATGAAATTGTTGTACACTACACTCCTCTCCCTTCAACTTGTCAGTGCAGATGAGTGAAATAGAGTGTGGTACAGTATAGTTCAAACTGTTCTCTGATTCTGCGCTAATCAAAGATGACTTTTCCATACGTCTTTCGTTTTCGCAAATATCGGTAATACTGCGATTTCTATGCATAATACTGAATTTTTTGCTAGAAATTACTCTTTACCAACTTTTTCAGCTGAGAGACATTCATGTTTACACTCACATAGCCCCACACAATACCTAAGATTCTGTGTAACCTCAGGAAGTCAGAACTTCATAATCTATGACTACAATTCATTACAACATTTCAGCAATGAACAGAGTGCAATTTTACAATAAAAATCACCAAACGTTAGTTTTAAACAATGAATATTGGTGGAATTCATCAAGACAGCTAACAAATCTTTCATACAGATCTGGCCAAGACACTCGGCACTATGCGAAACTCCACGTTAATCTAGATCAGTTGAAAATATAGTCCGCCAGTTGAAGAACTGAAACCTAAGCGCGATGCTATATCGAATAAACGACTGTTCTTTTGCATGTTGGTGGGTAATCTCGATCCGCGATCCAAGTCAAGTAAGAATTGCCAGTCCCACAGTCACACTCCAAACTTGAGGTGCGCAAGACCATAGATTTCTCGTAAATCGAAATGTTTAACGTAAAAGAAAAATTCACATCATAAAATGGTATTTAGGTGGACAATTCAAGAGATAATAAATTCATTTATTGTTGCTTTTAAAGATCAGCCTATACCTACAAGTTTAAAATAATTAAAACATTCGAGGAATGTTGGTGTTCACAAACATGAAGTAATTGAAAGATTGATAAATCACCAATATCTGAGGACGACTTTTTCGGACAGTGTCATTTCTACAAATGGCACGATCAAATGGCCACCCAGATCACCAGATTTATCTCCAGATGATTTTTTTCTCTGGGGGATATCTGAAAAATTTGGTTTATGGGCACGAAATTGATAGAGCGACGAATATTAATGAACTAAGGTTCAAAATAATCCAACTTTGTGGCAAAATAGCAACAATGCCGAATCTGCTCAGAGATATGAAATTATTTCTTCCTAATAGATTCGGCTAATGTTTAGCACAACAAGGTGGATTATTTGAGTATTTAACTTAAATTAATCGACCTTCAATTTCGCATTTTTTAGAATTTTTTCTTATTTTCCATTTTCTGACTTTCGTAGAATTTATTTTATTTTCAACCCAGTTTTGGCAAAAAAGAACCCAAGTGCTCATTTTCATAGAGGAAATTATTTGTCATTCATTGGGGCAAATAAATTTCTCTCCTCATCTTCAATGGAATACAGTTGTCGTATTTATTTTCAACCGATATGGTCTAACCACAGATCAACCAGATAAACCACTCGCGTCATTTACTTAGGAAATCTATGTCAACGCAGATATGACCCTGAATCGAGCTAATCAGAATTTTAGCAGGCGTTTGGGGTGCTTTGGGGTGCCAATCAGATTGCAGGAATAGGATTACGTCACTCTCGCCGTTTTCGGACTCGCTTGAAGAGGTTATAAACATGTAAACAAACTGAAATTAATATTTCATCCTATTAATTGATGAATAATTTCGTACCTGTTCCATTTAAGAATATAATCCAAACAGTTTTTTACAACCAAATCAATTGTTTAGTCATCTTTGAGGTTCTATTTTATGATGACAGTCCTCATTATATGTTTTAATTATACAACAAGAATTGGAATCGAACTTAGGTGGACTCATTCATAATGATCATATTATATAATATAAAGGAATCGCAACTGAAGTAAAAGCATTACAACCTCCATTATTCAATTAAAACGATGGGATGTCTAATAAAATTGTATATGATTGCACAAACACTAGGATTGGAATCGAACAAAGTTGGTCTATTCATAGTTTGATTTTATATTGAAATGAATCTCATTTGATGTGAAACTCCAAAGATTCTTTGATTAAGGTAAACGGGTTTTCCATATCATTTTTCCGAAATTTTCATTTACTCCAACCGAATTCTTCTACAGGAGTTTAAGATGTGACAAAACACTCGCTTTGGTGTTGGAAATTTGCTTTTCAAATGGTTCCATCGAAAAATCTTAGTCTGATTTTGATTTTGTGATTCCTGAATCCCGACAAATCCGTTTTTACATTTCGATTTTAGATATTCCAAAATCAAGTATTCAATTTGACAGCTGTTTCGAGGAAGAAGAAAGTGTGGTTATGTCTGTTATATTTCTCAAGGTCGGAGAGACGCGATTCCCGCAAACGATGAAGTGATTTGTCTTGTTGGTCTGTGGTCTAACACACCTCACGTCTGGAGTGCGACAGGCATACTGGCAAATTCTTACTTTGATCACGATCGCGTATCGAGGGACTGCGGCACAGATCAACCAGATAAACCACTCACCTCATTTACTTAGGAAATCTATGTCAACGCAGATATGACCCTGAATCGAGCTAATCAGAATATTAGCAGGCGTTTGGGGTGCTTTGGGGTGCCAATCAGATTGCAGGAATAGGATTACGTCACTCTCGCCGCTTTCGGACTCGCTTGAAGAGGTTATAAACATGTAAACAAACTGAAATGAATTTTTCATCCTATTTATTGATGAATAATTTCGTAACTGTTCCATTTTAGAAGAAAATCCAAACAGTTTTTTACAACCAAATCAATTGTTTAGTCATCTTTGAGGTTCTATTTTATGATGACAGCCCTCATATTATATGTTTTAATTATACGACAAGAATTGGAATCGAGCTTGGGTGGACTCATTCATAATGTTCATTTTATATAATATAAAGGAATCGCAACTGAAGTAAAAGCATTACAACCTCCATTATTCAATTAAAACGATGGGATGTCTAATAAAATTGTATATGATTGCACAAACACTAGGATTGAAATCGAACAAAGTTGGTCTATTCATAGTTTGATTTTATATTGAAATGAATCTCATTTGATGTGAAACTACAAAGATTCTCTGATTTAAGGTAAACGAGTTTTCCATAACATTTTTCCAAAATTTTCATTTACTCCAACCGAGTTCTTCTACAGGAGTTTTAGATGTGACAAAACACTCGCTTTGGTATTGGAAATTTGCTTTTCAAATGGTTTCATCGAAAAATCTTAGTCTGATTTTGATTTTGTGATTCCTGAATCCCGACAAATCCGTTTTTACATTTCGATTTTAGATATTCCAAAATCAAGTATTCAACTTGACAGCTGTTTCGAGGAAGAAGAAAGTGTGGTTAGGTCTGTTATATATCTCAAGGTCGTAGAGACGCGATTCCCGCAAACGATGAAGTGATTTGTCTTGTTGGTCTGTGACTGCGGACTGGAGACGCCCCACCAACCTACAATAAAACAGTCGTTTATTCGATATAGCATCGCGATTAGGTTTCAGTTGATCAACTGGCGGACTATACTCTCAACTGATCTAGATTAACGTGGAGTTTCGCATAGTGCCGAGTGTCCTGGCCAGACCTGTATATTGAAACTTAACATTGATTTGAAGGCTCATGATGTGGTTTTTATTTCTGCCATATAGATTCGTTGGGTCTCATCCTCACCATTTCTATGTTACAGCTTTTTCAAAGTGCACAGGACCTCAGTTAGTTAAACATCTTAATATTGAGTTTGCAACATTACAAAGGTGTCGTGGTGTTGCCATATGCCCAAAAGGGGCAAGCTATCAGAAATGTTTCAAAATAACTAATCTTAGTAATATTTCGAATGAAAAACATTCAGATACAGTTATTAAAATTATATTATTACATACCAATCCAGTTTTTTCGGAATTAAACAACCACTAAATCCCTGTTGTAGGTGTTTTTCAGTTTTCTATATATTTTTTGAATTCATCTACAAAATAATCTTCAAATTGATACTATGATTCAAAAGGTATTGTACTCTGTGTTGATCCAAACTGCAACAGGATAGTTGTAGACAACATGCTCTAGTTGGTTGTATCCGCACAGGGTACAATAACTTATGAATCATCGAGTTCAGCATAACAATTTAAGGACTATTTTGTAGATGAACTCGAAAGCATGGTAGACCAGTGAAGAAACACCTACAAAAAGACTCTAGCTTGTTTGTATACAGAGTGTAACAGCCAAATGGAATAAATTCGATAACGAATGAATGAGGGCGTGTTGGGAAAAACGCTCGGACAGGTCGATTTGTAATTTTAAATGCGCATATTTTTCAAGAAAATAATATTATATAGGGTGTTCCATGTGACCGTGGCCAATACCAACTTTCTTATTTCAAAGGCATCCCCCTGTATATTATTTATTTTTTGGATTCTTCAGAGAATTCTAGACACAATTCATGCACAATGTCCTATACCTATCTTTATTTATTTCGGAAATATTAAGTGTTTTCAGATTTAGTGCAAAAATCAACGTTTCAAATGAAAATTATTTTATTTCTCAAATTCGGTACATTACACTTGAAAACTAATAAGTAATACTGATTATTTCCTAATAATTAAAAAAAACAAAAAAAAAACATTAATGCCAATGTAGGAAATGTTCAAAATGCTCGCCGCGAACGTCTTGGCAACATGCTAATCTGGTGTAGAATTGTCTTCTAACGTTACTCAACATTTCTGAAAACACTTAATATTTCCGAAAAAGTTGAAGATATGTATAGGACACTGTACATGAATTATGTCTAGATTTTTATAAAGAATCCAAAAAATAAATAATATACAGGGGGTTACATTTAAAATAAGAAAGTTGGTATTGGCCACGGTCGCATGGAACACCCTATATAATTTTGTTTCCTTGAAAACTATGCTCATTTAAAATTACAAATCGACGTGTCCGAGCGTTTTTCCTAACACCCCCACATTTATTCGTTATCGAATTTATTCCATTTGGCTGTTACACTCTGTATAGCGAAAAGATTATTTCTTGTACCTTTACTATGTGTTTTTCATTCAATATGTAATGAATATTAGTTATTTTGATATATTTCAGATAGTTTGTCTTTTTGGCTATCTGCCAACAGCAAAAGTCTGTGATGTGAACAACTCATCAAATGTTTAAGACGCTGGAGGTCATGTGCACTTTGAAAACTCTGTAACTTGTGGGGTGTTTTCGGATTCTAACGACTAACCCGAACGACCTGTATATTATTGACATGAGTCGTACCTTGTAGAATTAACACTCACTACATTACTCATGCGGTAGTTAGAAATATTCTCTGAATAATTACAAGCTACTTTCATAATACAATCATATTTCTATTTTGGTATTTTCTATTTTCACAGTCTGAACCCTTTCATCACCCTGTAAACGATAAACTATTCCCTGAATACAAAAAGTATATAATTCAACCAATGAACCTGATCTCTCTCGAGAAAAACATAAAAGAGAACTTATATGGGAGCACACAGGCGTTTGAAGCAGATGCCAAATGGATTTTACACAACAGTATAATTTTCAATTCCTGTAAGTTTTTATTGAAATTAGTCCTTCAAATTTGTTAAATCAGTGGCGATATTTTCAGACCAATCCAAGCTTACCACGAGCGCTAAGATGATAATCAAAATATGCAAGCAGGAAATGGCAGAGATCGAAAATTGTCCTTCTTGTTACTTGAATGCCAACACGAAGAAATCTACTTGGTTTGTGGAGGTTTGCCCAAAGCCACATATATTAGTTTGGGCAAAACTCAAAGGTGGGTTGCTATAGTTTTTTTTTACGAAATAGTGAGTTTGAATTTATTCATGCTCAAAATTTCATTTCACTGTAGGACTTTTTTCATTATGTTTTTTTCAATTGTATCCTGCACAAGCAATTTAATGCTTGAGTGCGTCTAGACTCATTAAACAAAAAAAAAATCAAAACATAAATTACAATGATAGGAAATGGTTTCATGGAGAAGAAAGAGCTCCAGTAGTAATAAATAACATAATCACAAGGACGAATATCCGTCGATAAATCAACAAATATTCCCCCTTGATCAGAGAAAAGGATGAACGTCACACATATCGATCAAAGTATTCTGCACTCGAAGGTGAGACTCGCAAGATGCTCCTGGCAGATGGCGCGCTGTAAGTTGTATACTGCAGCGATCTTTCTGAAAGGTAACAAGTATCGAGAGAACTCTCTGCGGTTCATCCAAGTTAAGTTGACCTGACGATCAATAACAATTGTGAAACAGCTGTAGTCATTCTACTTGGATCCGCTTCTTCGGTGTAGGTGTTTTGGTTGATTGGGTGATTAGCTCTGATCAAGGGGGAATATTTGTTGATTTATCGACGGATATTCGTCCTTGTGATTATGTTATAAATTACAATAATAATCTCTCGTATCCAATCAACAGAAAAAGGAAAAAACCGTTATGCTAAACATAAAATGATGTAGATTATCCTTAATATCAGTTAGAAGAGAAACAATTCTTCAAAACTGATGGCCTATGTACTCCATTCGCTTCAATAAACTATCCTGGTTGGCCATGATTTAGGTCTATCAAGTTTTTTTTACTTAAAGCTGGTGCAGGTTGGCACTCCTGAAATATCGGCAATGTCGAAATAATTTTCAGAGAGGTTGTCAAAGCTAATTTCTACTCTCAATAGTCTCAATCTCTATATAATCATCACGCTTAGAAACTAAGAATGCCGAAGGTAGTTTCGAAGAAGCACAGACAAAGTATCAGGAAAAGCTATGTAGAATCTAATCTCATCTACTTTTTCGGATAGTAACCCTGATAATTTGGAATCCATAATTGATCACAAGCTATCCAACATTTTCAAACTGGAGTATTTCAAGTTGTTCAAAAATGTATTGAAATGTCGGCAGAAAGATTTAGGTCTTTAGCCTTTCGAAACATTGTTTCAATAAAGTATTTTACTACTACAGCTACTATTTAAATGTCTTCTGTAGGCTTATTTCTTGAGAATTTCGAAAAGCGGGGATTTCCATAGATCCCTTTGTTCTGAACTATCACAAAGTAATGGACTACTCTATCCATTATTTTTCAGTAAAATTTCAACACTCGATTCTTGATTTCCGTACAAGAAAATAGCATAACTGAATCTTCCAGCCATGTTTATTTACATGAAATATTTCCAGTATTAACAGAGGAAAATGGTTTTTCAACATTCGCCAGATATTTGGAATTATTGAATTCACATAATATTTTCCCAAAGTAAATAAACATTTTGAAAAATACGTAATTACTACGACCTCTATGTAGAGAAGACAACGTTGTGTTGTTATCTGACTGGAAAATGGCTATAACGTAACATTTTCAAAATATACATGGTCAAATGTGTCAGAATGTCATGGCCAACCAGGATAGTTTATAAAAGTGATTGGAGTATACATTGACCTCAATCCAAATTTTCAACTTCTTTTTTAATGTTGCTTTGTAACCAAAACATCTTTGATTCATTCGGCCTTAAATTGAAAGGTGTTGCGGGTACAATGTAGATTTTTTTTCAACACTTTTGGAGAACTACAAATAAAAATCTTTTTTGCTTATATTCCTTTTGTAATTTGTGGTAACTATTTATGAGGAACTCCAAAATGAACGGTTTTACCATATTTAGGAGAGGGTTTCCTATTCCTGCTGTGTTATTATAGATAAGAAGATCGTTTATATTTAGTACAGAAAGGAGAGGTCCCAAAACAGTTCCATGAGGTATACCAGTTGTTACTTTACAGTTTTCTCTTTTAGTTTCTTTTACTGTTACCAATTCCTCATTTAAGGGTAAGGGTTAAATAGTTTCTCAGGAACTAATTCGCTTTTCATTTATTCTTTTCTCATTCTTTAAAATCCTTTTTTTCTTCTTCTTCAGGATTTCCATACTGGCCTGCTAAAGCGATGTGCCAAAATAATTCGGGGATGGTTGATGTAAGATTTTTTGGGGCCCACGATAGGGCTTGGGTACCCTCAAAAGAGTGTTTTCTATATTCACGTCGCGATCCCAATTCAAATAAACAGAAGAGGAACGACATCATAGAGTGTATGAGGGTGAGACTGCCACTATTTTTAGTACACACATGTTATTAAAAAATTTTCCTCTTATTCTCCAGGAAGTTGAAATTTATATTGCGAACATAAAGGCACTTTATGGGGAGTTCAATTACGCACCATTCAAGCTTCAATATGATCCAGACAATGAGCTGAAGCAGTTACTGTTGTTTATTCCCAGATACAAGCCTAACGCACCTCCC
Organism: Myrrha octodecimguttata; assembly: GCA_958510865.1. Taxonomy (NCBI): domain Eukaryota; kingdom Metazoa; phylum Arthropoda; class Insecta; order Coleoptera; family Coccinellidae; genus Myrrha; species Myrrha octodecimguttata. Next base: position 72,768,445 of record OY294057.1, read on the forward strand.
CCGAAAAGAAGGATCAAGGTTATTGAAACAAAGGCAAAGCCCAAAAAAGAAGAAAATGATGAGAAGAAAGAACCAGAGCTGAAGGAAGAGGCCAAAGAGATCATAGAGGGTAAATAAATAAAAATAATAAACTTCTAGATTGGTGTCCAAACAGATGTCGAATTGCAACAAATTTTCTAGCTTGCGCACTTGCAGTCCACGGTTATATGAGTTGACATTTTTTACTCCACATTTTACATGTTTGAATTTTTTTTATCAAGAAATATAATTAATCAATAATCATACTGTGTTATTTGTACAATTAAATTTTAATCATTGAATTTAGCAACTTGAAGATCTTGTAAATGGACTCTGAATTTAAGTAGAGCAATGAAAAATTGAAACTTTATCTGTATGTTTTTCAATCAAATCAATTTGACAAAAGTCTCGAAATATGAAACTATTGAGTGAAAATAATTCTGCAGATTTTCTCTTTATTGCCTGATGAAGGAGTCTGATAAGACTCTTAAATGTTACAGTTCACTTTGTTGATCGTTTGCATTATTCCGATATTGGTTTCGTGCGTCGTTTGACATTTGTCATACGTTGGAGGTAAAACAAACTCACTTTCCCGCTTTGTTTATGTTATGAAATACAGCATTTTCAACAATTTCAGGATAAATTCACAAGTTAAAATGATTTATATTCATAGAATTGGTGAATAACTAGGTCTAGTTATTGTTCGTTGTGAAATACAACAGAAATACACCGAGAGACGAAGGAATCCGATTTTTCAGATATATTGTAGTGTAGACTTTATATTTGAATATTTGCATTTTTGACCCATTCCCCTAAGTTTTATCTGGTATTCGAAGAGACAGAATACTATGTGAACTATCCCAGAGATGGCAAACATCCTATATTCACACCATAAATTGAAAAAACTGTTCTGACAAAGTAACAAACTATGGTAGAGTTTGTTGGAGGCATTTCCACACTGGTTAACGAATTATATTAGACTATCTATTTAATTTGTTCTGTTTAATAAGTTGACTCATGATCAGATAAGTATGATAAGAATATTTCGTGTTTGTTATACACATTTCAAGAATTATATCTTCTCGACACTATGATAGCTGGCGTTATGAATGACAAACCCATCCTGATTGGTTACCACTCACATCTCTATATGTTATATAAAGCCAATCAAGGCAATTCGTTATGTGATAGATTTGTCAAAATATTGCATGCATTTTATAATAATAATGAACCAGATATCTATCTCTGTTCTCAACCGAACACGTTCCGATGTGGCTCGACTACTCAAGGATGGAACTTCTACATTTAGTTGTTTGTAATATGTTTCTAATTGACCTTATTGTCAATTACTTAAGATTATGAAAGCCCTAACGTTGCATCTGCATGATGAAAAGGCATTTTATGTGGATAGTAAAGAAGTTTTTGAGGATGAATCGAAATTGGTGTTCAAGGAAAAAATTTCATATGAATTATTTTATTTGTAACATATATTTAGTGTAATAAATATATAATTGAAGATTATGATAGCACTGACATAGCCACTGTAGACCAATATTGTAGTAATTTGATAATTTGCAACATAGAACGTTATTTGAAATAGTACTGAGAAGTTCTCTGGAACCCATGTTTTTTCCATTCCATACATTTGTTGGATTTCATTCTGCTGTTTATTTTCAGGAATTAATGGGCCAAACATTTTACTGTTTCATTTTCAACAGTTATACCTATAATAAATGCTATCTCTGATGTGGATACTCTAGGCTTCAGAAGACAAGGATAAATTCTGCAATTTTCATTTATATCGTTTTGAACGATTATCATCTGAGATTGAATATCAGTTAATCAGATCCATTATCACAAGATTTCACTTGTAAAATGAATAAAATCACTAAAATTTCCAAATAATCGCTCTTCGCCAATGTAAACAAAGCGAATGTATTCCTGGTCTCTCGGTGTATTTATGTTGCATTTCACAACGACACAATAACTTGGCCTCACGGGTCTAGTAATTCACCAATTCTATGAATATAAATCATTTTAACTTGTGAATTTATCCTGAAATTGTTGAAAATGCTGTATTTCATAATATAAACAAAGCGGGAAAGTGAGTTTGTTTTACCTCCAACGTATGACAAATGTCAAACGACGCTCGAAACCAATTGTTTATTAGACAACTTTTTTTCTAGTAACTGTCCTTAAGAAATAGTTTGGACACCGCAATCTCCACTGGCGTTTCCTCTAGATAACAATTTTATTCGCTTTCAATAGTCCTTTTTCAGGTATTGGCATTGAAAACCTAGAAGATAACCTTTAATCAAAAATAATAGCTTCACTTTTTCGCGATGTTAAGAAGAACAAGCGTATAAAAACTATAATAATTTTAATTTAATGTTAGAAACCACTAGTAGGTGGCATATAGAGAAAATTATTTTATTTGTTCTTCAGGCTACGGTACTGATGATGAAACTTTGGATAATGAAAATCTTGATACTACAAGAAGAAAGCTCCTTTTGCAGCAAGAACCCAATGCTGGACCAAGTAGAGGTAATGAAGAATCTGGTTCTTCTAGCAGTGAAGAAGAAGAGGAAGAGGAAAATAATATTGAACCAGAATTAGATGATGATACTCAAGCATCAAGCAATATACCAGATGATAAAATGCCCAGAGGAGCTGTAAAAAATAAAATCGCAATCAACACAACACCAGGTGAGCAAAATTATATATTTTCTGGTCATTATCGTACGAATTCCTTGGTAACCGTATAATTGGCACATTTGTGTACGTATTGTCAAGAAGTATCTGGAATTGGTTTGAAAGTACCACATCACTCAATAAGTTCCGGGTCTGGAATACAGATGGCACCACAAGTGCAATACCACTTATTTTCCTCGTTAGTACCAAGATTCAAAAGATGCGGTACAAAATTTTAGTAGTATCGAGATATTGAAGGTTGAGTGACGCTACATTTGTGGTTATTTGAAAATTGATAAAAACAAGTTTCATGTATCGTTGAAATATTATTTTTTGATCAAAAAAATAATGTGCAAGCAAAACAAAGGATTGATAAGTTTTATTTTCATCAAACTGATTAATCGTTGTATCTCCCTCTCTCCTCTTTCTTTTGTTATCCATCAAAAAAGAAAGAGATAGGGGTTATTTGATTTATCATTTCCATGAAAATAAAAATGCACCCATATTCAGACTTTGCTTCGTCTGACTTTCAACATGGAGTAAGAACTAGTGATGCGCCAAAACGCTCTTTTTGTGATTCCGCCAGAAAGCGAATTTCTCAATGAATCAGCCGAAGCGTCCACTGAATCGATTGTATGGCTATACAGTGCGCGACAACATTATGGAACAAATTCATTTTCTTAGAAGAAAAATATTCGGCAACAAAATCCTGAAACAGGTCAATTTTTGTTTCACTTTTACCAAATTTTTATGCATTTTTGAAGGATTTTTGTTGCACCCTGTGCCATCCCCATCAACCCTCTAAATTTTTTGAATAGGGAAAGTAGGTCGTGTGGTACTTTTTTGGCAAGGAATTTGTATCTTCTTTACAGGCGTGCAGAAATTTGAAGAAAAAAATTTTTTTTTTTGAAAAATTAGTTACTTCAAAGAGGTTCTCAGTATGTACACTTTGTCATGGCTCATTTACTTTGAGACGATGGTACGAGATTAAATTTGTCACCGAATGAAAGTCGACCATTATAGTTTTGTTCATGCACAACCTTCAACCCCTACGAACCCTTTAAAGGAGAAAAAAAATGGAGGGGGTTAAAATGGGTTAAAAGTTATGCATGAACAAAACAGTAATGGTCGACTTTCATTCGGTGACAAACTTCATCAAGTACCATTGTCTCAAAGTAAATGAGCCATGAAAAAGTGCACATACTGAAAACCTCTTTGGACTAACTAATTTTTCAAAAAAAAAAATTTTCTCTTGAAAATTTCTGTACGCCTGTAAAGAAGATAAAAAGACCTTGCCAAAAAAGTTCCACATAACCTACTTTCCCTATTCAAAAAATTTAGAGGGTTGATGGAAATCGCAACAGAAATCCTTCAAAAATGCATGTAAATTTGGTAAAAGTGAAACAAAAATTGACCTGTTTGAGGATCTTGTTGTCAAATATTTTTCTTCTGAGAAATGAATTTGTTCCATAATTTTGACGCGCACTGTATACATGCACTTATTATTACTAAGACGCTTAATGAAAATTATTGTTGCTAACTAAATATTTTATCTATCAACCAAATGATTTGATCAACAACTTGATAATGGCTCGAAACATTGCACAAAAAAGTTAGGCAAACTATAATATAAAATCATAATTTTTCATTTCATGAACAAACACCAAACAAAAAGAATGTAATCAAAACAGATTCCTGCAACCAAATCTTTGACTGTTAATGCTTTGAGTAATGAGTGTGATGATTGTCGATACCCCATTTTGAGCATGACTGTAGGGCACTTACAATTGTGGGCTGTTTCAACTTTATTATAGATGTTGTACTATCTATATTACTATGACACACCCCTAGAAATTTAAGAATAACATTCATTGCATCGTTCATTTTCATAATCATCGCAAAATGTATAATATTTCCAAATACAGGGTTTTTCAACAAGAACTTTGTATTTCAATGTGGTAACACCGGCACCACATGACAGTTTTGACATTTAGTTTTTTGACGTATTCGCAGTACATGCTTTGGCAATTGTTACAATGAATTCAATTTCGCTCGAAAATCGCATTAAAATAATTCAAATCCACTATGAAAATGGTCGTTCTGTTAAAGTTACATTTCCTAAAATTCGTGATATTTTCGGACAACATAAACGTCCTTCTGAGACCGCTATCAAGAATTTGGCTCGGTACAAAATGTGCCAACACCAACACGTGTTCGACCGGGTCGTTCAACAGAAAACATCGCTGCCGTGAGCCACAGTGTTGAAGAAGATCAAAAGTTATCAATTTCACGACGTTCTCAACAATTGGGGTTACCCAAAAGCACAACATGGCGAATTTTGCGAAAGGATTTGGCTTTGAAGCCTTACAAGATTCAACTGGTGCAGGAATTGAAGCTGACCGACCATTCAAATCGCCGTAGATTCGCTCAGTTCATTCGGGAACAACCTGCTGGTTTTTCTCAAAAAATCATTTTTTCAGACGAAGCACATTTTCATTTGTCAGGGTACGTCAACAAGCAAAATTGCCGCATTTGGGCTTCTGAAAATCCTAAAGCAATTATTGAGAAGCCTTTGCATGCTCAACGTGTCACTGTGTGGTGTGCTATGTGGTCTGGAGGTGTGATTGGGCCGTTTTTTTTCGAAGATGAGGCTGGAAATGCGGTAACAGTCAATGGATCACGCTATCGCGAGATGTTAAGAACTGAATTTTGGCCTATTATTGATGACATGGATGTCACTGAAATGTGGTTTCAACAAGACGGTGCCACATGTCACACAGCCAATGAAACGATCAATTTATTGCAAACCAAATTTCCCGATCGCATAATTTCGCGAAATTCAGCTGTTAAGTGGCCGGCCAGATCGTGTGATTTAACACCACTGGATTATTTTTTGTGGGGCTATGTTAAAGACAGAGTTTATATGGAGCCAATCGAATCGATTGCAGCCTTTAAACTCAAAATCCGTGATGTCATTAACGAAATAGACCCTCCATCTTGCCAAAAAGTGATTAAAAATTTTGATGAAAGAATCAACGTCTGTCAGCGTGGTCGTGGTGGACATTTGTCAGATATCATTTTTCATTCATAATTGCCGAACTTTTCTCTTTGTAATACAATAAAATTTTATTCATTTTCCACTAAATTCTTTGATTTATTTTGTTTTAAAAAATAAAGTTCTTGATGAAAAACCCTTTACTACATGTGGATGAGATAGCGGTGGAGTTCAAGATGTCAGAAGGCAGTGTAACCACTACTTTGTGTGAATATTTGTCCATGAGAAAGCTTTGCCCGAATGGGTGCCGCGCTTGATCAATTCTGATCAAAAACAAAATCGGACCATCGATCGTCGATTCCGAACGCTGTTTGGAGCTGTTTAAGTGGAACATAGAGGATTTTTTGCGTCAAAATGTGACAGTGGATTAAACATAGATTTATCACTACGCCCATGTGTTGAAGAGCGTGTCAGCTGAGTGGACACCATTCGAATTTTTAAGAAAATCTTCGTTCTTACTGTTGGGACCCATTGAGTGATGTGTTTATGCTCAAAGGAATTGCAGAAAATTTTTTTGGCCCTCTGTATTCACGTGGAGTTTGAGTGCTATTTATCATTCAATTTCATCAGTCAAAGCGCTAAATATGTTAATGAGGCTTACATTAAATCTACCTCATCAAACATACTATAGCATATCATGGGAAAATTACTGACTTCATTTTTCAACTATGACAACTGAGTTAAGGTTGATTCTCACTATACGTTCTGTAACCTTTCAGTATCCTTCCCGTAAAATATTATAAGGTGTAAATGAACTATATACGTCCCGTTTACGTTCCGTCAACATGACATTTTACCTACTAACCTGCACATAGAACCAACTATGGCTATAACTCGTCCCTGGCAAGGACAGCAAGACCGGCAAATCATCACTCCTCTAATGTCGACTGTTTTGATACACCTGCCAGATTCAGGGAAAGTATTAAGGAATTTATATCCTAAATTTTTTTCATTTCTCTCTGTTGTAATCTGGAGAATCTTCAACTTTTTGTGGGCACTATCAAAAGAAATGAGAATAAAGTGCCTATTCTATTCTAAAAAAATTAAAAAAAAAGGTGATTGCTGTGATGTTCTAGTTTTTATATTGTCTTGGTGTTTACTGTATCTTGGGGTAGGCATACAATATGTTATTTTAATTTGGTATATATACTTTGTAATATTGGGCATTTAGCCCGTTGAATAAATAAATAAATAAATACTAAATTTTGAATTAAATCATACAGAAGGGTTACTGGAAGGTTACAGGACGTATTGTGAGAATCAACCTTTAGATGGAGTAGTCCTTCACTTTGTGATAGTTCATTTTATCTATTACGACCGTCTCGATAATTTCTACATTGTAGGTAAATTAAAAATACCACCAAGACGAATTTCTGAGGAGAGTACGCCCATGAAAAGATTATCACCAGATGAGCTTTCACCTCCCAGTAAAATAGCCAGAAGGAACAGTGATCAGAGTATTAAGAGCGACTCAAGTAGATTATCATCACTATCTGACAAAATAAATAGAGTCGACATATCAGAAAATATAGAGTTAACTCTAGGAAACACAGCAGACAGTTACATAACTTCCAGTACCGGGGATTCAGAAACAAGAAAGAAACCAGTTCAGGTAGACGTTGAAAACTCTGAGTTGACAATATCACCACAGAGTAAAACAAAGATCGCGGATAGATTGATGCAGAAACTGTCTTCTTCCGATGAGGATATTTCACATAACGATGATGATAAAACTGATTCTAATTCAAAGTTACGAACTGATACAATTTTAGAAAGATATAAAGATTTAGTGAAGAAGAAAAGTATGGAGTTTTCCAATGTAGAGGCTTCCACTTCTTTTGGCACTACGTCTGTTGTATCTACAGAGATATGTGTCAGTAGTGATGATGGCGTCAAGAATAAGCAAGAAGAGAAAATCGATCCTCTTGATAAACTCGTCAGTCCTGCTGAAAATGGTAATGAAGATACGAGTGAAAGTGAGGAAAATGTCAACAATGAGATGGACATTTCATCCACTGAAAGCCCGAAAATTAATACGAATGAGGTTGAAATTGAAAATATTGGAGAACCGGAAGAAAAATCTGATACAACTGTTGCTAGTTCTGATGGAGAGAAAACAGAGGTATTGTGTGAGGCAGCTGTTGAGAATGGTGAGTTAAAATAATTTTTCATACAGGTAGAGTCTCCAACTTGTACTTCAGTTTCCACCACAGATTCCTCTCATCAAATAAAACACTTCTTTTATTTACTGTTTTTATCAGATTTGGCTCTGGTAACAAGATACAGGCTGTTGAAAAAGCAAAAAAATTAGTCTTTCATGGCTTTTATATGGTTACTGTTTTTCTCAGATTTGGCTCTGGTAAAAAGAGACAGACTGTTGAAAAACCATAAAAATCAGTCTTTCTAATTATGGTGTGAAGTTTTCTATTAATGACACATTCTTCAGTAATCACTTTTATCCTACTTAAAACGGGTTCTTAGTTTTAGACACGCCGATTCATGAACCTAGAAGAAATAGGCATTAAATATGCAGTTAAAGTTCGTTTTAAGTAACCATAGGAATCTTAATGACTCTTTATAATTTCTCCTTAAACGCGCCTAACATATATATTCGAAGTTGAATTTCAAAATTTGAGATGTTTCCCTATTTTTTTTAAATCTGCCCCTGAGCTAGTAAAAATATTTAATTAAGATCCAATCATGGTCATCAAGACTATGGAATAGACAGAAATATTCATCTATTTTGTGACAAGAACATAGACATAGGTCTAGGTATTCATGTCTATGAACCAGACTTTCCATAGAATTCATCAATATGTTTAGGTTAGTTGAGTAGATTCCATATAAATTCATTTGTAAATTTGATGAAACGAAGGATAATTATGGAATTTTCAATATGGGAATGGGAGAGGATGGAATTGTGTATAATCTTATGCTGAAAACAACTAGATATTGCACGAATAACAAGTGGAATGTCAGTGTTTCAATAGTCAAATGAAGTGAATTGTTTGCATTAAAATAATATCGCAAAAGCACGAAATCATAAGAATGGCGGTTTTTCCTTTAAACGAAAATGCAGTAATTTTCATGAAAAACCTTCAGAACATCACATTTCAAACATATAATTTCAATATTATAATTTCAAAAAAATGTTTCATCACCTAAAACTGCAAAATAAAAATGGTGATTTGAATTTAAAGGGATTTGTCATGAGTGCACGATATGGCAACGTCGAATTCAGCTTTTTTGGAAAGAAAGGGATGTCAAATGTGTTATATTGCTTAGGAAAACGGAGATAGCTATACTTCGATCTGGTTAGAGTAGAAGACAACGACCAAGGAATAGAAAAAGAAGAGCACAGACTGTCATATTACTGACAAATCGCAAACGGAAATTGTTTGGTTATATTGACAAATCACACGTGTGTACCACAGAGTAGGAATAAATATTTCATTATTCTATAGCAGAAAAAGCTATTCTTCTAAACATCGTTGTCACTTCGTGCATGCCTGACAAATCCCAAACCCCAATTTTGAAATCTGATTTTGAATACTTTCTGATGGTAATTTGGGAAAATGATGAATCAAACCCATAATATTTATGTTCAAATTTGCATTTGCATTAACAACCCAAATTCAGGAAAAACCCCCATTAAGTGAGCATTTGAGCTTTCACAATCATATAGCAATTATTCAAATGGTTATAACTTTTCAGCTGAGCCGAATCTGAAAAAATGGAACATAAAAAAAACTGTTTTATTTGATTAGGGTAATTAAAGTTAAAAATCATATTTCAACTTTATTGAATTACCTTTCACAAGATTAAACTTATTTCACTTACATTGCAATTTTGAGGTACAAAATAGATATTTTTTCATTTTCTTTTGAACTACCTTTTTACTGTTTGGGTCTTCATTAGTATCATAAATCGGTTCTTTCATAATTATTTATGTTTATTTTAAGATGAACAAGCGACTACTTCTTCTTCAATGAAAAGAGATAAAGAAAAAAATAGTACTTTATCAGAAGAAGCAGATTCGAATAACGAAGAAACCAACTCAATGAATGTGGATAGTGAAAACATTTCTAATGAAAAAATCATTGAAAAAACCATTCATGCTGTTACCCAAACTGAAATAAAAAAACCAAAGAAACTTGAAGCTACTGAGGTTGAAAAGCCCGAAAAACAAGCTCTAAAACCAGATGTCAAATCGAAAGAAGAAACACCCACAATAATCATTGAGAAGGCGAAGGTTACCCCAGGTTTACAAGTTAAAAGTAAAGCAGCAATGACTAATAACGTGGCAAAATTCAAAATAACAGAATACAGTCCCAAAGCAATCAGTGAGGGTATAATAATGAAGACCTATAAATCAAACGATAAAAAAATTAATAACGAGTTTGAAATCATGCCAAGAACAGATTCAAAAAAAATGATAACTTATAGCAGAAAAGATCGAAAATCCATCGAAGTAAAAAGGAAGGACTCTCCAGTCATTCAACAGGTGAATTTAAAATTCTTTTAATTTTTTACACCATGAAGAATGCAAATTTTTTTTATAACGGATTTTTCTTTTAGCCTACTGATTCGAATTCTAGTGATGACCAAGAACTTGTCTTGGATGATACCCAAATTGATGAAACGAACATTAGAAATATAATTCATTCATCGCTAAATATTGTACAAACTTCGAAAAAAACTATCAATGAAAATGTCGATGATGAAGCGAAGACTCTAAAACGAAAAACACATCCTAGTCCAGAAGAAGCTTCGAACAAGAAAATCAAGATCAGTCAAGTGGAGAAGGAACCTAATTTCAAGATAGTGCCGATCCAGCATATTCTGAACAAGAAAATCGATAGAAAATCCCCGGAAAAGTCGATTATGATCACTAATCCCATTCTTCTCAAGAAACTATCGCAACCTAAAGAAGTCACTTCCGTGATAGCGCCGTATCCTCTGGAATGTGTTGAAATCAAAAGCGAGCCTGAATCCGAAGAAGAGTTGGAAGAATCTCAATACATGGAAGCTAAAAGAAAGTACATGTCTGCTTTGAATATCTCGGAAAAGTCTGAGGATGTGGTAGCTCCCAAGAAGAATGAGATTAGAACCAGGTCGAAGACAGAAGAGTTGGGTAAAGGAAGGCAAATGGATAATTTGAGTAGGGTGAGTTCATTTTAGAAGCGAAAGTTTTGCATCCATAGAAAATTTCTAGTTGTTTTAACTTTGCTTGGATCAATAAGAAACCCTAGGGCAGTTCGCCGTCGATGTTACAGTGTTGTCAATAATAAAATAATGGAGGCTTTAAACGAAAACGCAGTAATTTTCATGAAAAACCTACAGAACATCCCATTTCAAACATAAAATTGCAATATTACATTTTCAAAAAAATGTTTGATCACCTAAAACTGAAAAATAAAAATGGGGATTTGCATTTAAAGGGATTATTCATGAGTGCACGATATGGCAACGTCGAATTCAGCTTTCTCGGAAAGAAAAGGGCGTCAAATGTGTTACTTTGCTTGGGAAAACAGAGATGGCTATACTTCGATCTGGTAAGAGTAGAAGACGACGACCAAGGAATAGAAAAAGAAGAGCACAGACTGTCATATTACTGACAAATCGCAAACGGAAATTGTTTGGTTATATTGACAAAGAACACAGAATAGGAATAAATATTTCATTATTCTTTAGCAGAAAAAGCTATTCTACTAAACACCGTTGTCACTTCGTGCATGCCTGGCAAATCCCAAACCCCAATTTTGAAAACTGATTTTGAATACTTTCTGAAGGTAATTTGGGAAAATGATGAACCAAACCCATAATAATTGTGTACAAATTTGCATTTCCAGTAATAACTCAAATTCAGGAAAAATCCCCATTCTTGGTATTGGCTTACATTTTCAGAGTGCCTACTATTTCGTCAGTTGAAAACGATATCATAAGTCAACCAATATTATCATAAGTTTTTTCATTGTGCCTCCTGAACTATAATATTGTAGATCGTTTGGTGATTTTTGGTTTATTATTTGATAAAATCAATCAATAAGCCCTAGTGATCGACCAAAAAAAAATTCACTTTATTTTATTAGGTAAGTTGGTGGGCCAAGATTTGGATATATTTGACTGGTTCTGGGGAACCAGAGTGTAATTAATGATTTGCATATAACTTTTGAATAGAAGAAGCTAACAAATTGAAAATTATTGGGTTCTTAGGTCATCCAAATGAGACCGTCAAATTTTTCAATAGGCAAAGTCACCAAAACAGTTGTGGAGTATTGCCATCTGAAATTAAGTTCTTGTTTTCTTAATTTCTTGAAACATAATGTTTCTATGAAGTTGAAACTTAGATTAGATGTAGAATGCTTTTATATGTAAGAAACTGCCAGATCCCGGTGAACTTTTTCATAAACCTTCCATGCATAATTCCATGTTCCAGATTCTAATGAGATCTGCACGTTTGGGAATATTGAGCAAAGGAATTTTTCTATCGTTAACCAGCGCTCTGTTGTTTCTATCTGGACCCGCACATTTGGGCAGATCTGGCTAGTCTGGCCACAAATTTGAACAATCTCGCGAAAGTTTTTGTCACACAGCACTGTGCTTTTCACGAATTTATCATCAGAAAATATTGAAGTAGTTTGAAAATCAATATCAACTTCTCCACAGGTCATAGAGGAAGTAGCAACTACATTTAGTGCCAAACACGAGACCCAAAAAAAAGTAGTTGAAAGAAAACCCAACAATGCTCCTCCCGCCACACCGCAGGCTTCTGAAGAGCGAAGAAAAGCCCCACCTCAAGAAAACGGAGAGATCTTCGTGAAGTCCTTCGCAAAAATGGCTCAACAACCTCAGCCGCAGGTTCGAACTATACACAGACCGCAACCTTCACAAAAACCAAAACCAATTCCCTCAGTCAACAAGACAACTGTCATACAGTCTGTCCGTAGGGAGGTAGCGTCGAAACCCAACAACGAGTCCATTCCACAAACAACAGCGACAAGAATAAATTCTACGCCCATTTCTAATTCGAACACTAGCTCTACAACCTCTACCACTAATAAGACGATAGAATCGCTCAGTTCCTCCGGTAATGTTCTGATACTGACACAACCTGGTGTTATACTTCCTACCACTCAGCAATTGACTTATAACGCCGGAAGTTTTGTTACATTTGTTCCTAGTCAGCAGAACATGGCGATGATGCAGAGTCCCCAGGTGATCAACGCTGTTATGGCCCCTAGTTTACATCAGAATGAAACGGCGCAGCAGAATCATCCTAACTCCGAGTTGAATAGGTAAGCATTGGAGCTTTAGATTTCATTACAGTTTACAAACTTTCTTCTCTCGTTTGGCAACATGGCGGAGGATAGCAATTAAAAACCACTCAGATCACAAGTGAAACGCATATTGATTCTTTTTTTTAACGAAATCAATGATACAGTACCCAAAAAGTACGTTTTGCTATTCCAAGGTTTGTCTTGAAGTATTGTCACTTTAGTATCCAACCTCTAAGTTTTAATAAATACTCCATTACTATTATTAAGTCAGTTGGTAGACTATAATCGATTTCAAGCGATGGACCAAAAGTTCCGGTTTTAGTTGCGGTTATCCAAACTGACATATAGGCAAAGGATCATCTGTCAATATGGATAACCGTAACTATAACCGGAGATTTTGGTCCATCGCTTGAAATCGATTTATGTATAATTGAAAAATGTAAGGTTAAGTCCATTTTCCTGTCAGATACACAAACGTCATAGTAATGTCATAGTGACAACGTATTGTAACTAAACCAAACCATAGAGTCATTGGTAAATGATGTTTAAGATTTGAGGTCTCGCCGAATTATTCTGACCTTGCGAACTTTCACTATTGCCAACCTTGCTCAGTTTTAGTTACAAAAACTTGATAGACCTTTTCCATGGTCTACCGATTGACTTTATTAAAGTGAATGGGTTTTATACTCTATTCTCTTTTATGAACTATCCTGGTTGGCCATGACATTCTGACACATTTCACCGTGTATATTTTGAGAATGTTAGGTTATAGTAATTTTCCTGTCAGATAACACAACGTTGTCCTCTACATAGAGGTCGTAGTAATTACGTATTTTTCGAAATGTGAATTTAATTTGGGAAAATATTTGAATTCAATAATTCCAAATACCTGGCGAAAGTTGAAGAAACCTTTTTCTCTGTTAGCACTGGAAATATTTCACGTATATAAACATGGTTGGAATATTCAGTTATGCTATTTTCTTGTATGGAAATCGAGAATTGAAATTTTACTGAAAAATAATGGACAGAGTAGTCCGTTACTTTGTGATAGTTCATTCGAAAAAAAAAATAAAACCCTGCAATAAAACTTCTGAACGAACAGACAAACCTATGGAATTCCCTATGTTTCAAAATTCTCAGGAAATAAGTCTACAGAAGATATTCAAATACCTTTTTGCATAACGTGAAATACTCCAGTATGAAAATGTAGTAGTACTACAAAACCTGTGTCACCTTAAAAGAACTATCTCAATTTACAAAGTTCTTGGGAATCTATGTGAACGATACACTGGGTATTGGTTCCATATTATGTGGGTTACAGCTACATAGCACTTCCTGATACTTTATCTCTGCTGCTTCAAAACTACCTTCGGCATTTTCAGTTTCCAAGCGTGATGATTATGTTGAGATTGAGTAATTGGCATAAACATTTGGCAACGTCGCTAATAATTATTTTGACATTGCCGATATTTCACGAGTGCCAACCTGCGTCAGTTTTAAGTAAAAAAACTTGATAGACCTAAATCATGGCCAACCAGGATAGTTATAAAAGTGAATGGAGTATATGTAACTTAACCAAACCGTAGAGATCTCGATAAAACATGTAGGAATTGACAACGTCGCGCCGAATTGTTTTGACCTTGACGATATTTCACGAGTGCCAACCTTACTCAGTTCTAGTTCGTATACCTACCAACTTGGGAATTGACGTTTCTCCCAATCATTTTGACCTTGACATTTTACTAGTGCCAAACTTACTCGGTTTCTTGTTACGAAAACTTAATAAATCTATTCCAAACCTACCCATTGATTTTTTAAGAGTGGTTGGAGGGCAGATGAACGCTAGATTTCATTTCATTTTACAGACATTCGTTCTCATTCTGGGAAAATTTCCTGATGAAAGCAACTAACAATCAGTGAAATTAAAAGTGAAAAAGGTTTTTGAAAAAATTGGTCTCGAAAAACTAAATAGTTTAATTTTTGTTTTCTAAGGTTCATCTCAAACTATTGTCTTTTTAGTATCTAGCCTCTTAATTTTTCATAGCAAATTAGAAATATCTTCACATTTCAGGTCACAAAATTACATCCCACAAAACGAAGACGTAGCCAACAACATGAACAGACCTATCAGTTCTCAGACAGTCGTTAATTCGAGCAATAATATAACACACCATCTTCAAAATAGGGACATACCTTCTCTTATTCCCATAACTGACAATGATAGAAATACTGTTCCGACGTCTAGCAATAATCGAACTGAGGCAAGGGTAGAGAGCACCGAGGATGAATTCAGTATTCTTCATTCGATGCTTCCGGAGAATGTTTCTAAAGCTATCAGTGATGTACTGTGTAGACCACCCCCTAAACTGAGGCCGAGACCGCCGGGTCCTTTGAGTCAAGTCTTCGATAGTGGGAATCCAAGTAGCGCTGGGCCGGTATCTGCTAAGATAAATTCCATCTCCCATAGGGTAAGTGGCTTTGGTTATTTTATTTCTTTTCTTGAAAGTTGTAGCAAACGTTTTTGGTATATACAGTACGTCAATTTTAAATATACCACCCATGAGGACTTGGCCACCATGCAAAATCAGAAAAGGTTAAAAATAAGTATACAGTGGTCCATAATGAAATAGACTTGACCTCAGGTCTCCATCTATGCAGCCTTGGTAGTTGGTGTTAAATCAGATGTTTCTCCTTAGGCTTGTTAATGGAAGTATTGATTGTCCACAATAGGGGTTTTTCCTTCAAACGAAAATGCAGTAATTTTCATGAAAACCTTTAGAACATCACATTTTAAACATATAATTTCAATATTATATTTTAAAAAAAATGTTTGATCACCTAAAACTGAAAAATTAAAATGGGGATTTGCATTGAAAGGGATTTGTCTTGAGTGCACGATATGGCAACGTCGAATTCAGCTTTCTCGGAAAGAAAAGGACGTCAAATGTGTTACTTTGCTTAGGAAAACAGAGATAGCTATACTTCGATCTGGTTAGAGTAGAAGACAACGACCAAGGAATAGAAAAAGAAGAGCACAGACTGTCATATTACTAACAAATCGCAAATGGAAATTGTTTGGTTATAATTACAAAACACGTGTGTACCACAGAATAGGAATAAATATTTCATTATTCTATTGCAGAAAAAGCTATTCTACTAAACACCGTTGTCACTTCGTGCATGCCTGGCAAATCCCAAACCCCAATTTTGAAATCTGATTTTGAATACTTTCTGAAGGTAATTTGGGAAAATGATGAATCAAACCCATAATAATTATGTTCAAATTTGCATTAGCAGTAATAGCCCAAATTCAGGAAAAACCCCCATTGCCAAACCTGTTGATTCTTAATATTGCATCGATAACTTTATCATCATCTTTGACCAGATTGCAGAAAGGCTATAATGACATAAGGATAGGGTGGATATATTTTCTCAAACACATGCAAACTTCAGGAAGACACTTCTCCAAATTTTGTAATGTTAAAATTTTTTTCATGTATATGTATGCGTAGTATACAATTTGGGATATCTGTTGAAATAAATAAATAAAAAAATCGAATTTAAGAGGGTATCAGAAAGTCCTTATTCTGTAATGGAGATTACAGTGATTATATTATCACAGTGACGCCAAGGGATCATAAACATTTAGAAATTCCTTTATATTACGCCTAGATGGCGTGACAAGGTCTAAAAATGTACATTGACTACATGCCGGCCAAACAATATTTGAGTTGTTCTGATAGCTTATTTTTACCTATAGGTCTCTTGCATGTAACACGAATTATCATATTTTTATGTTTTTCTCGTTCTATATCGATACAAAATCATTGTGTATGCTATCACACACTTCAACAATTCGCGAATTTTGAATAATTCGGTATAGAAAATGGTCAAATCGGGGACTCAAGGTCGAAGCGGGAGAAACGCGTCAGATCGCCTTCTACTTCACTGGTTATTGTACGATTCACCGATCGATACAGCCGACGCTGTCTATTGGCATGCTAGAAAGAAAAGTAGACGAGAATAGACAGACAGTGGAAATATCCAGGTACGTCACGAAAGCCGCGAAGTTTCGTCCGTTTGAAAGGCCGATTTGTGGAGCCAATTTTAAAAGAACATTAGATTCCGATGATAAAAAAAATCATGCAAGAGACCCATTGAACACTTATTCAAAAGAAACAACCTAATTAGTCGAACGTTAATATTACAATAACAACAGATATTTTGTCATTTCGATACAATTTTGCCAAATTATCGCAACCCTCAACGTAATGCGTAGCGGCTTACGATGATTTAGCAAGAATGCATCGATTTGACGAAACATGAAAGATTGTACCATTGCTGTCAATAATCAGAACGGAGTTTCCCAAAGTTTGTAATAGAAATGCTCCACTTTATGCCCTTGCTAAATTTCAATTTCTGTCAACTTCAAAAGCGAATAATGTTTTGGAATGTCTCTACCACTACTAGAATCCTTCAAAATTTGACAGCAATTTATATAAGCTATTTTGATTCAATAGAAATTTGATAATAATGCCAAATTGAGCAATTCTATGACGAAATTGAGCAAAATTTGGTGACATTCAAGAAAAAATGTCAACTTTTTGTGACTTCTCAGCTTAGCCCAATGTCTATAATTTCAAGCTTGGTGACTATTTCCGTGGTATGCTTGTGGAAATGCTGGAAGATCTGGGCAAGGTGAACAATCCGGAGGCAACCATTGCATCGCTGAAGCATGAAATTGAAAGCTTGCAGCAGAAACATGCTTCTGAAATGATGGATATAAGAAAGAATGTATGTACTATTTTGAAAGATATACAAGGAAGTATAGTTGAAGAAAGAGAACGATTGGTGGACGAAACTAGGTCTGCTTGTGAAATCGAAGCATTAAGAAGGATAGAAGAAGCAAAATCAAAGCAATGGTGAGTCCGAGTTCAGCCAAATTTTAATTTCCTTCATTTATTGGGAAAACTATTAACGATCAAATGCATGGAGAGATGCTTGCTGGCATTAGGTATTACTAGCAAATAAGTTTGAGATTATATCTTTCAGTTATCTGTGTGCAAAATATTTTGACTCTTTTAGGTGTGCGAATTGTGGTAAAGAGGCGCAGTTCTATTGTTGTTGGAATACCAGCTACTGTGATTATTCATGTCAAATCAAACAATGGTCTAAACATATGAGCAAGTGTACACAGCACGCCGGGCAGTCTCAACCACCGGCTCAATCGCCAGCTGTTAGACCTCAAAGTCAGTTAACCTTCAGACCTGCACCGTCTAAAGCTTTCGCTGGAGTAAGTAATGAAAAACTCGAATGTTATATTTGAGAATACATATTTTATTTTTTTTCCAGAGGTTGATAACTAAACCTACGAAAGTATACTTGAACAGAGCAACGAACTCCAAAAGTATTCCAACTTTCAAGGTGAGTGGTTGTACATCATATTGTCGGACAGTTTGTCCGAATGTCTTTCAGAGTTGTTTGTACATTACAGCTATACAGTCATAGAATGTCTTTCCAATACTTGATACAATGTTTTAAATTTAACTCTTCACGGAATTATCACTTTCGAATTTTCTGATATGTCTATGGTTTGGAGTGGGAGGTTTGATGTATGGCCTGGTAATTTCAGGTCTGACGGTGACATTTCCAGTGATAGGTACTTTTTGATTTTCAAGAGATTGGCCTAGTTCAGTTCTACATCGTTTTTTTAACGCTCACATCACAGCCATTTGCCATCTCTATGTCTATGGTCATGGTATTGTGAAGTGTCTAGGTGGTGGTATTTAGAAAGATTCTTATGACAATGAAATGTTCGATATGTCGATGGTCCTAGTGGCCAAGCACAGTTAAAGATAAAAAAAATCTCCACGTCTATGCTTGTCTATTTTATGTCTATGGTCGCAAACATAGATATATCTATGGTCCCATATGGTCATATGGTCCATAGACATGGTTATGGTCAAATCTGTAAAATGAGTGACGTCATCTAGTTGAACTTGTATGTTGATTCGAAGCACAGAATATACAGGGTCTTTCACGAGGAACCTCACCCATATTTATACGGGAAACTACTGAACGTATTTTCATGAAATTCAGCACTTATAAGTATTTCACGATGCTGATGAAATCTGAAATATTTTCAAGGCATGAGCACCTCCGGTTTTTCCGGAAATGAAGTCAACTTCCGTTTTTCAAATTAGAACACCATTTTTTTATTGCAGAAATAGATTCCTTAGAAAATTTCAATTTATTTTGATGTAACATTTTTCAGTTTTGGTTGGAAAATTCTCTCTGAGCGGGAAAATTCGAAAAAAAAATCGAAAATAGATCGATTTTATAACTTAATACGAATTATCACCAAATTAATAGTAAGCACAAAATGCTACTGAATAAAGAGGAATTTGGCAGATGTAATTAATGATATCTATCATTAAAAAAAAATAATGTAAAACATGGTAAGTTTTTGCATATGGTTCATAAGGAATTATTTATTTATCACTGGAGAGAAAACCGATGGCCGATTAGTTGAAATAAAGAGGTTTCCGATACAAATTCGAATCCAAATTCGCCATCTATTTAGGAACAACCTGTAACTTTTTTCTCTTGCATATTAGGGTAGTAAAATCTACAGCATGCTTCAAATAACAGTTCCTGAAAATGTCATCTTTTTGGCGTGAAGGGAAAAGAAATAGCTGAAAATTCAAGACGAAAAACAGTTTTTTGTGAATAACTCAGAAAATATCCATTTTAGGGCAAGGGTGTGATGCATACACTCACATTATTTTTTAACGTAGATTCAATATCTGCCATAAAAATGGGGTTCTAATTTGAAAAAATTGATTTTCACAATTTTGTCATCCCTAACTTTGAAAGCGATTTTTTCACCCCCTGTATCATGAATCGCGATTTCGATTTTTAAAGTGGATACATCAATCTTACATCTTGAAAAATCCCAAAAATGAAAATTTTCCATTCAAAAACCTCGAAGTTATTCTTGTTTCAGCGGAGCTCTATTTTCGATTTTTTTTTCGAATTTTCCCGCTCAGAGAGAATTTTCCTACCAAAACTGAAAAATGTTACATCAAAATAAATTGAAATTTTCTAAGGAATCTATTTCTGCAATAAAAAAATGGTGTTCTAATTTGAAAAACGGAAGTTGACGTCATTTCCGGAAAAACCGGAGGTGCTCATGCCTTGAAAATATTTTAGATTTCATCAGCATCGTGAAATACTTATAAGTGCTGAATTTCATGAAAATACGTTCAGTAGTTTCCCGTATAAATATGGGTGAGGTTCCTCGTGAAAGACCCTGTATAACTCCTTGTATATTCAACTAGTTAACTTCACTCATTTTACTGATGACCACACCATGTTATTTACATCATGGTTCAAATCATCATATCTCCAGTATTTTAAACAGTACATATAATCCTTGCTTGTATATATATTTTTATGTTGGGAGTTCTGCCGAAGAATAACAGTGTTTGCTAATCCGAATATACTAGAAAGCAAGTTTTTATTAATGATCACTTGTTTGGGATAAGTGTCTGGTCTATTTCCAGGAAATTTCGATAATTCAAAATGAAATTTCTGTGTGACAAAGATTCAAATGAAAATAATAGTTAATTCTGTTTATTTTGATTGTAGTCGACGGCAGGTGGACATTTGACTCTGGTAGATACTTCAAATCTGGAATTTTTGGCCAATTCTCCTGGAACTAAGTTTATTGCATCGAGTTCTTTGTTCACTAGAGTAAGGAATGTAAACTCCACTGTAACATCGCCATCGAATGGTACGCGTCAAACGGAAACTCCAATCCAAAAGGTTATCAGTTCTGGACCAATAGTGAGAGCCTCTCTATCTACTAGTAATAACGGATCGACAAATGTTATATCAGATGAGGAGATGGAAAGTGATTGAGGTTTACAATGATTTCACAAGAAAAAGTGACATCATATGATGAAATGCAGTTGTTATAAGTGTACATATGTGATTATTATCTTTCTGATTCTGTATATTGATATTATCAGTGATTTTTTTTATCTTTAGGTATTCAGAGATCTAATTTATGTTGATTTTCTCCAATTTGAAGAAGGTAAATATAAAAAGTATTCAAAGAGTGCAAAAATTCATTCCCAAATTATTATCATCTTCTGAATGAAATGTACTGGTTCTACATTATCTGTATGAATTTAATTTAAGTTTTACTGTAATATCAGATTCATTATATACGTTCTTTAAAATATTTTTTAGTATTTCCGTTATTTCAAGTACTGATCAACTGTTTTACCTGGTCAGACTTTCAAATGCTTTCTTTCATTGACACCATTGAAAAAATATTTCCACTGTTTCTGTATTGGATATTTTATGTTGTATGTATATTAGATATGTTGTAGAGTTATTCTCCCAAAGCATTATTCTAATATAGGTTTAATATAATTCATTGTATTTCATTTACACGTTCAAAAGAAACCTCGCTGAAATGGAGATTAAAAATAAAAAACATAATTGTCATAATCAAAGTGATACCATCAGATGATCATACTAAGTATCTATTTTCATTCAATAATAAACTTTTTATTTTAATCGTTTTGAAAGGGTCAGAGGTAATATCTTAATAAACTAGGACCAGTATGTTATTGCTTTCAATAATGTTTGTTGATTAATATCTTCATTTAACTTGTTCAGAAGCAGATACAGATAAAATATAATACTATTGTAATGGGATATTAATCACCCAACGAAGATTCGAATTCTTGAATATTATTAGTCAATATATTCAAATATAACATCAAAGACTGATGACTACAGAATAGAGGTGGGTAGTTCGTGAACGAACTAGTTCAAATGAACTATTCTTTATGAAGAACGAAACGAACTAGTTCCTGAAGTATGTACAGAATAGTTCACAGCGACAGAATAGTTCACAGCGAACTAGATGAATTTATTCGCTAGACCGGGACCGGGATCGAAGACATGAACGAATACGATCCATCTGACTAGTTCACTGTGAACTATTCTTGATATAAGTGGAATCGTATCGTACCGAGTAATTATGAATGTGGGCAAGGACCTGAGCTTGAGGACGGTTATCTTTTGAATTCTATAACTACGTTGCTACTTCCAGATACTATGCTGGATAAGATATTTGGATTTGGAATTCGCGGTTGTAGAATGGGCAATGTTTGAGCGTAGTCAGCGCTCATCAGCAAAGCAGCGGCCCTATGATAACAAATTATGATCTTTATAAGCCGCTGTAAAATATTTTTCAACTATTTCACCGTCGGCTCATCCCCTCGCAGTTTTTATCTTTATATTTGACGATCTTTTTTTTTGCACGCATGTTCTGGAGAACTCGTGGTTTCTTTTTGTACAAATATCTGTAATTCTTCAATTTTTTCTCGAAAATGGTCTCAAACGACTAGGTTGGACTCAATGCTGAGGCATCCGATTTCAATATCAATTCTGCATGACAGTCGTGTTGCAGAGGACACAATTACTGTCGAAAGAAACAAGCTAGCGGCTTGAAACTTTTAGAGGAAGTCGCATATCAGAATGCGACCGTTAAGTTTGTTAATGAGCCAATTAGGCTGAATGGTTTCGGAGTTATAGTCATTTGAGTTTTTTAAATCTTTTCCTTAATATCTCAGTGAGCGTTAGGGTTGGAACTTGGTAGATAGTTGAAAGCATACCGACGCGCAACTTTTTTTGTTTGGATCGTTTATAGTTTGATTGATTTGAGTCGAATTGTCCAAGACCTGAAATCCCCTGATAATACCTCGTGAACAAATTTTTCCCCAGAAGAATTCCCCAAGAAAAAAAATACCCAAAAAAATCCCCAAAGGAAAAAATTCCCCTCAATTTCGGGGAAAATCCCCTGATCTAGAAACCCTGATTTCGCATTAAACATTTTTTACTTATTTAATATTATATTTTATTGAATATTTCGCTTATTTTCGTCATATCTCAGAACCCTTCGAAAATCGTTCCTCGAAATAACGAGCAATTTCACTTATCTATCTCATGAAACCTAATAGTATCAATCAGAGCAAAGATTATAGAGATCTTCAAATCAAAGTTTAGTTTACTTCTGTTTATATAGTTTCATGGTCTTTCGAAGAATCACGTCGCGATTCCTATTCGCACGATGCCTGTATATGTACGTGAGCCGTGAACTATTGTGAACTAAAGAACTAGTCAGGTGAACTATTCCCAACAGTGAACGAGAACGATTGAACTAGATCCTCTTAGTGAACTAGAACTCCCAACTCTACCACAGAATACAAATATATGACATTCAAATTTGTTTAAGTTCAAGGTTCAAGACTTCAAGGAAAATTTATCAGCCTCGTCGATGACATCTGTCATAGAATTAATCTACTCTATGGTTATCGTCATTTCTTTGTTGGTGAGGTTAGGGTCAAAATATTTTAATAAATTTATTTCTTACTGTAGTCTGGAAACGGTAATATTTATTGTTTTATAAAATTTTGGGGCAAAAATAATATATATTCGCTCCAGCAAGATGAAGAAAAAGGTAGGTAGCAGTTAAGGACAATCTTGTCTGAGTGTCTAGCAGTATGTAGATATCAAAATATTATGGTTAATCTTTCAGGTTTTACTTATGGGAAAAAGTGGATCAGGAAAGACGAGTATGAGGTCTATAATTTTTGCGAATTATATCGCAAGAGATACCAGACGTTTGGGGGCAACAAGTAAATGGCCTAAGTTCCTTATTACAATCTTGTATAATTATTCATTTTTCAGTTGATGTTGAACATTCTCATGTCCGATTTCTTGGTAATCTCGTACTAAATTTATGGGATTGTGGTGGCCAAGAAGCTTTTATGGAAAATTATTTTGCATCACAAAGAGATAACATTTTCCGAAATGTTGAAGTTCTCATATATGTATTTGATGTGGAAAGTAGAGAACTTCAAAAAGACATTCATTATTATCAGTCATGTTTGGAAGCCATTCTTCAGAATTCTCCAGATGCTAAATTATTTTGTCTGATTCATAAAATGGATCTTGTAACGGAAGACCAAAGAGATATTATATTCAAGGAAAGAGAAACAGACTTGAAAGAATTGTCTAGACCTCTGCAATGTACTTGCTTCAGGACATCGATTTGGGATGAAACCCTATATAGAGCTTGGTCTAGCATTGTATACATGTTGATACCAAATGTTAAAGAACTAGAAAGTAGCTTAAAACAGTTCGCTAGTATTGTAGATGCTGATGAAGTTTTATTATTTGAGAGAGCCACCTTTTTAGTTATTTCACATTATCAACGAAAAGCCCACAGAGATATTCATCGATTCGAAAAAGTTTCTAATATCATAAAACAATTTAAATTGTCTTGCTCTAAGCTTGCTGCCCAATTTCAGAGTATGGAAGTTAGGAATTCAGCATTTGCAGCTTATATAGATATGTTCACTAGCAACACTTATGTTATGGTGTGTATGTCGGATCCTCAAATTCCCTCTGAAGTTACGTTGATTAATATCAGAAATGCAAGGAAACACTTTGAGAAGTTAGAGAAAGTTTCAGGATCTGGTACGCCAATAAGTCATAGATAAATGAAGAACCGATTTTTTAATCTTTATTTTATTGTTATTTTCAGTTTTTTGAAATGGCCTTCCCCACCTATAGTTGTCCCTCTCTCTTGCGATGAGAATGCAGGTATAAAATGAAGTTACAGATGCTGTTGAGAGCAATCCTTGTTTACTATTATAAAATAAGATTCCATGATACATAAGATGGAATTATATATGAAGAAATTATAAAATTTATTTAGTGCAAATTTATAAAATATATTTTCAGAGTAATAAAATATTGAAAACTTTCCATTTTATTTATAACTAAATTATACTCTTAAAGTAGAGTGAAGACTTTTTTTTCGAAATCAATAAATTCTTCTCTTCCGCATTCCCAAATTTTTTCATGACAAGCATATTATCTTCTTTTTTTTAATAGTTTGATTCTTTTCACATTCAAATGAATTACTATGGTGGTTCAATTTTTCATGTAGCTGACATGGATTAAAACTGTTGAAATACAATAAAGAGCACAGCATCGAAAATGTTTTTCTGATTTTCCTGGGGTTCACACATTTCAATTAAAGTAAGATTATTCTTGAATCAAAAAATATGACGTTCACAGTTCAGGACAAAGAAGCGTTGGTACAAATTTCCTTCAGTATTCGCAACTACTGCTAAGCGATACGCCCTCTGGCGATAGAAATTCGAACACTTCCAAGCTAGTAGTTTTTCGACGTGCCTGTTATTCTAACGTAATTTGCTTACTTTTGGAGTTCATTTTCGAGCTTTTGTGTTGTTCTCAGAGTTGAAATTTTGGTATACCGAAAGTGTTTGTAATATTCATCAATCGATTCCTTTCTTTCCGATTAAAATTTTCGATTGTATTAATTCGAAATGGCATCCTCCCGAAATGACTATTGTTGTGTGCCTCAACTCAATGTTATTCATGGTCAAAGAAGAAAGGATCATCTAGTGCCTCTTGTTTTCATTTTTTCCAAAGCCAAATGAAAGTAAATTTAATTTGGAAACAGGATTTAGTAGGGAACTCAATGATAGAAGAAAGGCTAGCTATAGAAATTGAAGATTGGAAAACAGGTCACGAAATACATGAAAGTATGCTCACTGCATTTCTCTGAAGATGTTTATTTTCATGAAGGTAAATTACCTACAATGTATTCATTTCGAAACCACCTCATGTCATGATGTTTTCAGGTGTAAATGAAAATAAGAGAATTTTGATGAAAAATGCTGCAGAGAAACTACCGAGCACTTCTGCAGCTACCTAATTTACATATTACACAGAATCATATTCTAAAAGAGTGATCTGGTTGAAAACCTGACAAAAACTAGATATACTGTTAGAGTTGATAATAGCTGAAATTATTCATATAAATACATTAATACTTTTCATTTCTATATATAGGTAGGTTGAACCAGCTGTGACATTTTTCATTTTGTATGTGTATCTTGAGCTGCTGTAATATGAAAATGAAATCAATTATATGTCTATCTGTTTTCTTTTCTTTAGAAATACGATGCAAAAGAACTAAAACAGAAAATCTGTTTTCATTTTATTGATTCACTCGTTTGCAAACAAAGAACAAGTCATATCATTTGGACTGATTCTAGATTTAGCACATAATATAGACTGCATTCAGCACTTCTTAACATAAATAAGAGTCGTTAAACTACTTATTGAGGTGCCTATTTTTCCAGAAATTCAAGTAAACTTAGATATTGGTTCTTTTCGATCCACCAAGCAACATACACTAAAAGATCACCGAAATTATCCTCCAGGAACGATTCAAAGTACGATTTTATATCGTGATCCAAACGAGAAGTTCCTTCTCAAGAAATCTTACACAAAATTATAATGATTCCTTTAAATATTCAAGCTCTGCTTAATAAATATTCGTTCTCCACCACATTTCTAAGGTTTGTTTACATAAAACTACTAGCTTGGACAGGTTCCAAATTTATCCGTTAGGGCGCTGGCATCTTCGCAGAAGTTCCCAATATTGTTAGAATTTTAAATTCCCCGCCTGTATCATGCTTATGATTAAGTTGTGCAAAATGCAGGTGATCATTTGGACTGCAAGGTTTTTCACAAGTAATACAAAAATTCATTCTACAGAGAAATGTTGAAGGAATAATCAAATAAGAATAGATGTAAGAATCTTAGTTTAATATCTATCAACAATTATTCTTCACAATATCTTGATTACATTTTTTATATATCACATTAGGTCAGTTCATATTTGCACTATTAAAATTTAAAACATATTTGCAGTCTCATAAATGCATCTACATCCACAACCCGATGGACACAGGCTATTTTTTTCAAACCACTGCAAAAGATGTGTAGTATGTCCACCATGCCCACAAACCATACAGCAATTAGCGGAGCCCCTTACTGACAGGTGACAAATTATACAATTCAAGGTCAGTTTGCGACAACTGCTGCAATTCGAAGCACGCGATGGTATTGTACATGATTTACAGTCCGAGAGGAACTCAACACCCTTGTGTTGTTCTTGAGGTATTGTCAAGTATTTGAGTACCTCCGTTCGATTATAAAGTAGTCCCCATCTGTGGAGTATTTCTGCATATGCTAACTTGTAATACTCGTAGTTGTTTAGTTTGGTACTTTTCTCAGATCTGATTTGGCTGTCAGACCACAAACAATCCAACGAAGATGAGGATTTTATTGTTTCTAGCGATGGAAATACCCAGCCTTCCGCCATGACATCTGCTGGCGGTATGGTGTGGTAGGGTGAACCACACGACTGAAAATTTTATGCTCAATATCAGAATCGTATGAGTTTTTCGACGATTCAAATTAATTCAAAATACAGTCCGCGTCAAAATTATGGAACAAATTCATTTTCTCAGAAGAAAAATATTTGGCAACAAAATCCTGAAATAGGTCAATTTTTGTTTCACTTTTACCAAATTTGTATGCATTTTTGAAGGATTTTTGTTGCTCCCTATGCCATCCCCATCAACCCTCCAAATTTTTTGAATAGGGAAAGTCGGTCATGTGGTACTTTTTTAGCAAGGTGTTTGTTTCTTCTTTACAGGCGTGCAGAAATTTTCAAGAAAAAAATTTTTGAAAAATTCTGTTGGTCTGGCCGGCGTGGTCACGATAATTGTCGAACAGAGTAGCTAGCGACTTGAAACTTTCAGGGTAGGTCGCGCTTTGGAATGCCGCATTCAAGTTCGTCAATGGGTCAAATGGACCAAACAGTTTCGGAGTTATAGCGATATTAGAAATTTCGAAGTTATTTTCCTTATATTTCAAAAATTACTGGAGCGATTGGATTGAAACCCTAGTTGGAGTATTACGGCGCAAAACTTTTAGCGAAATTTTGTTGAGATCATACTGTCGGTGAATTAAAAAAAATTTTTTTTAAAAAATTCCACTTAGACTTTGAGCTTATATCAGCCTAAAGGCCGACTGCGTAAACACAATAACTTCCGAAAGAAACAACTTAGAAACTCGATATTTGTAGAGAAGGTTTGTACCTTAATTACAAAGGCCGAATTCGTGAATGGGTAAAATCCACCCAATGATTCCGTAGATATACCCAATCAAAATTTTATTTTTCCAATATTTCCAAAAATACAGATCAGATCGAATTGAAATCCAGTACTTCATCGAAAAATAACAGTTCGAAGTTTCATACAGAATTTAATGAGGATGATATGATAAGAAAATCATAGAATTTTTTTTTCAAATTGTTCTAATGACACGATCATCACGAAATTTGGCATAAAGTTGTCTTTCAGCATCTCAAAACTAGCTGTGAAGTTTTATCAGGACTGAGTCAGTATTTTTCGAGCTATACCGAAAAAATCAACGATATCGAGAAGAAAACCACGAAATTTGTCATATTTTTTCCCGATATCTCCAAAACTTATGATCGTATCGAACTGAAATTTGGTACACTGCTGTGAAATATAAAGCTCAAAGTGCAAGTGAATTTTTTTTTGGTATGATGAATGGTTTCCGAAAAAAAAAAATTTTCGGAAAAAAATTTCGAAAAAATTTTTTTTTAAAATTTACTGACGATATGATCCTGACGAAATTTAGCTCAAAGTTGCGCGTCGTTATACTCCACCTAACTGCCAAGTTTGAATCCAATCGCTCAAGTATTTTCTGAAATAAAAATAAAAAACTTCAAGTGCCCATAACCCCTAAAACTATTCGACCGATTTGGCCCATTAACGAACTTAACCGCGGCATTCTGATGCGCAACCTATCCTGAAAGTTTCAAGTTGCTAGCTTGCACCTGTCGACAGTTATTGTGTCTACGGCCGGCCAGACAGAATCGATTTTGACACCGGATTCGTCATCAGTGAGTCCAACCTAGTCGATTGAGACCATTTTCGGCTCAATGATCCAAAATTACAGACATTTGGACAAAACGATAGCACGCTGTTCCCCTAGAACATGCGCGCAAAAACCCTAGAATAGAACTGAAGTTAAGTCAGCAGCTTTTGCGCGCATGTGATTTTTTTTCGTTCGAACCATTCAAAATTTCACTAAGAATGCGCAATGTTGACCTTTTTTTTGTTGCTTTGGTCATTTTCACGTATTTTCCCTAGCGAAATCAATCATTTAAGGAAAAAAATTGTTAAATATCAATCGGTTGCCACCAAATTACACCCTGTTTGTTTGCGTCCTCACTTGAATTTTCATTTAATTCCAACCTTTCAACCCAAACAAAATTAATACTGGGTTGCTCTATCCACAAAGCTAACAGGGCAGTCAAAATCATATTATATTGCCTGCTTTCAAGCAAGTTTTTGAAGATATTTTTTTTGTTAAATGATTATTTCCATTGAAATAATTAGAAGCTCTCTGTTAGAGAAGCTTATCATGTGTTTTTTGGTTACTTCGTTGAAGCAAACAGACAGAAACACTTGATAATCTTAACATGATTCCCGACCTTCCGAAAATTTTGTGTTAATAGAAACGAATAGCAATAACTCCAAACAAATAATAATAATCAATAATACAGTCTAACCATGAACGATTGACTGTTATATGGAATGTTCACAATTCGATTGGTAGTATACTAGGGGAAAAATCTGATTGCATATTTGGAGTACATGGAAAGCATAAAAAGAAAACAGACTGATAGTAAATTAGCCCACCTTGTGTAACATATGTTTGCTATGTTTGGAAGATGAAAACGTAGATGGTACAAGTTTAAAATGAGCCTGGGACTGGAAAAAAGTTAGAACATGTATATGGATTAGAGAAGTATATGGTAACTGCTAAAGAAATTATAATAGGAGTATATGAAACTAGAAGGAAAAATTTAAACAATTCATGCATTTGTGACCAACTTGGTGGAACAAGCCATTCAAAAAGCATATCGCAAATTTCATGGGAATACTAAGTTTTTACTGATCAAAAAAGAAATAAATAAAACATGTTACTGCAGTTTAGAATTTTTGTATCTTTATCTTGAACGAATGTCGAATCACTTGCAACTGCTGAAAGAGAAAATAGCATATTTCACAAGAAAACATTTTTCTACATACAGGGTGTTGTTAAATTGGAGGAACCAACGAAAGGAGAAGGTTCCTTCCCAAATTTTTTTTACGTTTGGTTCTCAAGGGACAGGGTGTTAAGGTTTGAATTTTTCTCGAGTTTTTTTCATACAGCATTTCACAATATATTCAACTGAAATTTAGCATGTTTATATGTTACAATTTAGAGCTTACATCATGTGACATGCCAATTTTGATAGCAGATATTTTCCAGATCTGTAGCAATGATTTATGAAGATTCGATGAACTTATATAATCATCTTAAGGAGTGCAGATATTACGAGAAAAAAAGGGAAAAACAATCGAACTTTAACACCCTGTATCTCGTATTGCGATCCTATGTTGTAGAGCCTTTTTTTCTTAAAATTATGCATTATATTTCTGCTCTTCGTTTGACCCTCCAATTTAGGAACACTCTGTATACTGCAAAAATGATTTGAGAAAAAAACTGTGATGAAATATCAATAGGAAATCATCTATAATAGCAGTTGTGACTCCTTTGGATGACTTGTTTGGGCCTAATGGTGCCACCTGATTACATTTTCTTAAACACCCACAAAATCATGCCAAGAAGGAAAATGCATGCAAAATATAAAAATTGAAATGGATACCTACATATTAGGGTTTATTTACAACAAAAAATTGTTACCAATAAAGGATTAACAATTTCTAATGAAAATAGAACAAATCGATATGTTTGATAGATACGTTAGTTCATTAACAGTGAAAACTAAAATCTGAGTATTTTCCTCTGATATTTTTTTCCAGGTGGCCTTATAGATCCTTACAGTAATCGAGCAATTATTCAATCATTTTCATCAACATTTGGAGGTCACAGTTCGTTTTTTCCGAAAATTTGTTTGCGTTCGATTAGTTGAAAAAAATAGTAAGAATACTCAGTTGCACTTTTTTATTTTCAAGAATTTTTGGGATAATTAAAACTGAAATGGGGTGAAAAATAAATATCATTGCGCAATCCCTAAAAAGAAATAAGTACATCACAAAAAAAATTTAGAAAACAATCATGGAAGCCTTCAAAACAACACCCCTTTTCTCTTATTATCGTCGATATTTACAAACTTTAAGGCATTCTAGTATTTCTCGCAAATGAGTGCATGACCTTGAGATGTTTATGAGGTTTTATGAACCTTGAATGTGGCTGTGTCGAGAAAATCCAGGAAGCCGCAATGTAGGAACTCATTTCTGAAGATGAAATACACTCAACCTAACTTTATGACGCATTACTGCTTGCTCCTTAGATATTCATTAAGCAATATGGGCGATAATGTAGCACTTCTTACCTTATTGAATTTTTCCTTATTTTTCAGCATCTTTTTGGCCATTTCCTGCTCTTTTCCATAAATGCAACAAAGCATCGCAGCCATTTGAACATCATTCAGGGCAGCATAATGAGCTATTCTGGAATGAAATATGTATTTTTGGAGATATTGTGAAAAATTAAATGGCTCAGAGATTGATATTTACATATAAGGATTAAGCTGCCATCCCATAGGTCATATTTGTGAATCGGATAAATCTCCCAGAGATTCTTCAGATATTAAAAAAATAAAATTGTTTTCTTATGGAAAACGCCCTTGTGGATTGAACTATTTGTCAAGGGCAGCTTCTAGGAAAACAGGTTGCCTATAATGAACAATACCGGAATAATACAAACCATAAATAGAGCGTTTCAGAATATTCTGACTGTTTCATTAGACAAACGAGAACATTTTCAGGATTATTTTCTTTCGATTTGTCATTCTGTGACTTTTGTCAAATTGACACTTTTAATCCTATCGAACTGAAATTTGATCTACTGCTGTGAAAATAATAAACCCTTGCGTAAAATTTGCAGCGTTTTTTTTATAAGAATGATACTTCTTATTAACATAATCACAAGGACAAATATCTGTCAATAAATCAACAAATATTCCCCCTTGATCAGAGCTAATCATCCAATCAACCAAAACATCTACACCGAAGAAGCGGATCCAAGGAGAATGACTACAGCTGTTTCACAGTTGTTACTGATCGTCAGGTCAACTTACCTTGGATAAAACCGCAAAGGCAATCTCGATACTTGTCAACTTTCAGATGGACCGCTGCAGTATTTCAACGTACAGCGCGCCATCTTCTGGGAGCATCTTGCAAATCCCACCTTCGAGTGCAGAATACTTTGATCGATGTGCATTATGTTCATTCTTTGGTCGCATCAGGTCGCTGTATCTGCGATATTACAGATTTAAAAAAACAATCACGACATGGAAACACTCGGTTCATGTGAATTCCCACAAGACGAAAACGTCCAACATCTAACAAAGATAGGAATTGGTCTCACCGAGAAGAAAGAGCTCCAGTAATGATAAATTAACATAATCACAAGGACAAAATCTTTTGATAAATCAACAAATATTTCCCCTTGATCAGAGCTAATCATCCAATCAACCAAACTTACTTCTTATATCTGCTGCAAAATAAAACAATTTAGGTAAACCCGCAAGATTTCCCGTGGCGAAGCTATAAGTAAGATATTCACATCATTGTAAGCAGTGTCAGTTCCTGAACAAAAAATATGAAGGCCAACATAGGCGGTCTCTCTTTGTTTGGAAGATATGGGCCCCCAAAGTTTCAAATTGTTGCATTTTCAGATCCTTTTTTCCGCCATAAAAATGATCTCTCAGTTCTCAAATCTAGTTCATAAATCATTTTTGAACCTTCAACCAACGAATAGAGACACTTTCTTTCAAGAGTATTCATTATTTAAAGGAAAAAAAGTTAAAATATTAGACAACAACTTAACCTATATCTCTACGAAACACTTCTCAATGTTAAAGCGGAGCTTGGCAACAGCGTCTTTTCATCGCTGGCCAACGTATTATGACCGAAGAGTAGTTGCTGGCGGGAAATATGAAATGATGGACAGTTGAAGGATATGATTGTAAGGAAAATGCTTCTGTCACTGAAGAAGAGGTGGTTATTCTAACATCAAAACAAAATCATTGAGAATGTTTCTTAAAGGTTTCACTCTCAATATTTTCGTTTGAACTTTCTTTCTATCCCCTTCAAAATAGGGAGGATGTTATCTACTTCGTTTTTTGTTGGGTCTTCGAGATGGTCCCAGTTTAGAATGAGATTCAGGGTATTCCAATTAAATGGGTTATATAATAACCTCGATCTCATTGGAAATCTGGGAAGGGCTCGACCTATCACATATGAAAAAAAATGTACGTTGAAATATATGTCAGGGTGTATTCTCATTCCATTACTATGTGTGTCAACCTTGAAGATTTCATTAGAAACGAATTCTCCTATTGGAAGATTTAGAGTTTCGCAGTAAACAGTAAGAACTAAGAACATATTTCATTTTTCTCGCCAGCAATAATCTGTCATTTACGAATACGCACGATGGCACGATTCCGACCGATGAAATTTGCGCCATTGCCAAACTTCACTTTTAGTCTGAGTCGAAATCAGAAGGAATAGAGGTTAAGTGGTTGTCCAGTAATTTCATTATTTTTCCATTAAAAATTGATCATTCTTGAAAAAAAGTGTTGCTTATTGTTGGTTGAAGGTTCAAAGGTGGTTTGTGAACTATACAGATGAAGTGAGAGATCGTTTTTATGGTGGAAAAAAGGACCTGAAAACGACTCATTTTGGAAATTTGGGGGCCCATATCTTCCAAATTAAGGGAGACCGCCTATGTTAGATTTCACATTTTTTATTCAAAAAATCACACTGCGTACAATGATGTAAATATCTTGTCAATATCTCGGCGACGGAAAATCTTGCGGGTTTACCACAATTTTTAATATACTCACAGAGATTTCATGAGTCGTATATTAAAAGGGTGCTGCATCCATACTTCCTCATCTCCAATTTGCTCAGGACAAACGATGAGTTCTGCCAACGCCCAGGTTTGCACGAGGTCCCATCTCCCGACAAGTGCAGCAGCTGCAGCATTATGCTTGCAAACTGTTCCAACGTCACCATCCAGAATATATTCTTCGGCCAGCTGTTTATGGACCAAAAACAATCCTGAGCCATCGTAAATATGCACAACTGCCTTGGTGGGTTTTGAATAATGTTTACTCCTTGATCTCGACCGTTGAAAATAATAATTAGATACAGATAAATTATATGGAGATCTTTTCGCAAGAAGATTCTCTAAAGCTGAGAGTGCTCTCGGTGTAGCAATTGTAGACAACCGTCGACTATGCCCAGATCTCCCAAAACACACAAGAGTATCAACGGAACAAAACTTAGCGCCGGACGTTCTAGGAAACGGTATGTAGGCGTCAATGAACCCTCCTAAAGTATTCGACGAGTTAAGAAAACTGTTCTCGTACATCCTATCAGCTTCGGTATCAGTGACTAACTGCTCTAAAGTAGTCACCATTTGTCTCAAACAGGATTCTAAGCACGTTCTATTTTTGGAAACTCTCTGTTGGGCCAGATGATTCAACGTCTGAAGTAACTGTGTCGCTATATTTTCGTTAACTTGCGAGTTTTCCTTAATCTCAAAAACTGGGGGAACCCCATGTGGGTACGTTGCAGGAAAACTGATCTGTAAATTCACTGCGAATCTACTCACAGTAGCTCTAACAGAACATAAGCGATCGGGTAGATTCATACTTTTGACTTCTAGGTTAGGTATGTGAACATTAAGAAGTGAAAATTCTTGTTGTAGCGGTTCTACCTTGGGAGGTGCTTTCTTTATTGCTTTTTCGGAATTTTCTTTTGGATTATGGTAAGATAGTACGTCCTGAGCTACTTCAGGTTCGTAACCACATAATTTTTGTAGGAAAGGTTCGATTTTCCATATTAGAAGAGTTTGATCCTTTGACCATGTAATCAATTGGAAACATGATTCTCCAGGGCGTTTATATCTCCATTCAAATTCAAGAACTACATCTTTGTGCCCCATAAATGTGTGCATTGGTGTTGCTCTATTTGCTGTGTTCCATAATAGTAAGCTATTTTCACCTCTTCTTAGTTGGGGTACGACAACAGTAATGAGACCATTTCCAAAAGGCGTGTACCTGAAACAATGAATATGACTAAAACTAATGAATACTTATTCCCAGCACAGTGGTACCTAGAACCTAGGATTTTAAAAATTCTTAACCTCAGATCATATATTCGATCTTACCTTGCTCTCCAGACTGGTGCATTGGTTGTCAAAATATATTCTGCCTTTCTAGGGTTGGTAGTATCGAAAAATTTCACAGTATTATCTTGGCTGCAAGTAGTAAACTGCGTCTCCGAAGTTCTGCTCCAATCTAACCCCTGTATTTTGGACAAATGGGCAGCAACATACTGCACTGGCGATGTCCCTTTTCTCTGATCCCAAATTTTAATATCACCATCATGAGCAGTAGCTAAAAGGTTTGATGATATTCTATTCCACCGAACCTACTAAGCAAAAATGTATAAATAAATTAAGTAAATATATCAACACCATTCAGACCTGGGAAGCTTCAGCAATAGCTGACAAAGAAAGTGCAGGTCGTCTAGAATCTCTCAAATCCCATATATGTATGAAAGTATCTACAGAACAAGAAGCCAATAAATTGGGATCCATTTGATGCCAATTCAGATCCGTTATTACTCTGGTATGTGCTTTAAGACAATGGCTTTGTGTGAGTTCCTCCATTCTCCAAGTTAATACTTCAAGCCTTTGATTACTCTGAAAGTATCCATATTAGATTACTTCAAGGTGAGCATTTGTTATCTTTTACAGATATAACACACAAATCTCTGTGATGCATTGTTGGATTCCATTCAGCGACACCCACATCATACTTGCTATGCCTTGGAAATTTTTGAACGATTTCACATTCCTCCTCGAGATTATGCAAGGCTATGTATCTCCTCCTGTAAAATCAGCAATGAATACATTTTCTGTTAGTCCTCAAACTTTTCTACCCTCTCAGACCACCTAATATGTAATTTAAAATTACTCCTGCGGTATATAAGGAATTAATAACTAAAACTTCCATGGCTAAAGCATTCAAACTAATGAACACCAATTTTCGTTTCTCTGACATGGCACCCTTGCAGTTAGGTCGGAGTCGACCCCTAGGGCCTTTTGGAATCACTATTTTGCTATAGTAAATATGTATCTGAAATTGAATATTACCCAGCAAGCAAAACATAGGTGCCAGTTAAATCAACAGCCATAGCATTGGCTTGTAAATCTTTTCCTTCCAAAGCGACATAATAATCACTATTCCAGTTTAAAGCCATTTTTTAATGTTTTTGATGCTGTGAATCTGTGTTGTTTTGATATTTGATCACCTTAATTTAGGGTTATGTTTTGAAAATCTCAGCTGTCAGATTCGAAGTTTCTATGGTTTATGAATAGGATTTTCCCTACAAAATACAAATTCTTATAATATTTCGTAAAATATATTTGCTAATCAAACTGCAACTCTAGGCAAGAATATCACATATTTTCTCGTCCATTTTGAATTTGGATTTGTTGAGGAAATTATTCATAAATGTTAAAGGATAAGTGAAAGAAGAAGAGTGAAAAAGTGAAAAATCTGCGCTAACAAAGATGGTGGAAATCGGGCATCATTAAAGAGGCTTTTTTAATCTGTTTTAGTATATTATTACACAAATGAGTTAAATTTAAACTCCCTTCACGGTGTATTGTCTCTATTTAACATTTTGGTGAGCTTTCCATTGCAAGTGCCTGTCATAAAAGGTGAGGATGCACCAAGAAAGTCCTGCTATCAACTCATCATCCTGCTACATTTATTCCATGGAAGGCTGACGCATAACCGGCGCGCCCATAGTGGGTCCTTTTTGGAATTGGAATAAAGTAGTATCATGATTCCACGCATATCTTACTGAACATACTCTGATAAGCCCAGTATTCCTTATCTGAATGGAATAATTAATCATTTCATTCATTGTAGGAATCATGTCCTCTGAAGATGAAAAGCCCCCAGCTCCCCCTGTACGTTTAACTTCTAATAGGGGGACAGATCTGGCTAATAGTTCCATAGCAGTTGATAGACCTTTGCCAAAAGAGCCTGAAGATGCTGATCGAAAGAAGAAAGCACTCAAATCGAAGAAAACACTCAAACATTCAACATACTGCGATAAACCCGAAATCTCATATCCCACAAACTTTGAACACACAGTTCATGTGGGTTTTGATCCTATATCTGGGGAGTTCACAGTAAGTACATTGTTGGTTCACTATAGATAAGTAGATGCTTGTTTTCAGTTCAGTTAAAATAATTTGAGTGTTTTTTTACAAGCTGCCTATTAAAGTAAGTAATGTAGAAGGATATTTTTGTTCAGTTGCATTTAGATAACGAAGTATATGTTATATGTGTTGTTTATATTATAGATGATTTCATTTTGTGGCTATATTAATTTTTGGATTTTTGACTAGTTCTATTCATGGTAGTTGATTCTTATTTCATACTTGGAAGGGTAATCCTTGAAAAAACTATACATTGATTATAAAAATTAAAGAACCCAAGTTGTTGCAAATTTGGCTTTGAGAATTATTGTATGTGAAGGATTTCTATTACATGGGTTTACCAGACCTTTTGTCAGCATTTTCTTATTGTTGAAAGGTTGGTTTTAGAATTACCCTTTTCTTCTGGCATGTTGAGTCTTTTTCACCTAAATATCTATTAATTTTCCTATAACATGGTGGGCCACAACAATTCCTTTTTGAGCTTGAAAAAATACCATGTATTAATTCAAATGAATTTTTTTGGTAATTTTTTTTTTCTTAAAAAAAACAATTGTTCTAATTCAATTCTTTAAAAAATTAAAATGATCAAATGTGAATATTGCTGCTGAAAAGAACTAATGAATTCCACTTTGATGATGAATGATTTTCAAACTAAGAATTTGTAGTAAAATTTTGCATGCCTTATGTAAACATTCCTTTGAATTTTCTATAAGCGAAATTTCATGAAATTCCTAGAGCAGATTTCAAGATAAGATAATCATCATTTTTAACTTCACTTGTGGAAATTCGCTGGATAGGATCAAATCTACAAGTATATCAGATATTAATACAAAATTTTGTTACTAGGGCATGCCTGAAGCTTGGTCGAAACTGCTCATGAACTCAAACATCAGTAAACAAGAACAAAAAAATAATCCTCAAGCAGTTCTAGATGTTTTAAATTGGTATGACAATACTTCAAAGGAACCCCCAACAACAAAATATATGACGAAAGCTACTGCTACGAACTCAGGTATTTTTTTTTGTTAATTTATTTGACCAATTTCATTAAATTTTAAATTTATTTCTAGGTTCATCATTGAGTCGTGTGTCTAGCTCAAGTCCTAGTAGCACAACACCAACAGAAGCTGAAGCGAGTAACCAGAACTTATATCACAGTCCTGTTCATGCAGTAAGTTCCGAAATTGAAGACGAAGCACCCCCACCACCAATTGCGAGCAGGCCGGAACGTACGAAAAGTATTGTGAGTAATTATATTATCTCATTTATATGGAGTCACTTCAAAAATTATGGGTTGTATTGTACATTTTCAGTATACAAAGCCTTTACAAGAAGAACAGAGCAATACAAACAGTGTTAGTACACCAACTCACAGCTTGAGTCCAGCTCACATAACTGGACCTCAAGCAGTTAACACCAATTCAACAACTAGTGCTCCAGTCTTGGACAGAAACAAGAATCAAGCTGGATCGGAAATGTCCAGGGCTGCATCAGAAAAGAGAAAGAAAAAGATGTCGGATGAGGAGATTCTAGAGAAGCTTAGAAGTATTGTCTCGGTGGGAGATCCCAATAGGAAATATAACAAAATCGATAAAATTGGACAAGGGTAAGAAAACGAAAATTAACATTACAGATTTCAATAATGCATGTTGAATTTTGTGCAACTCCAGCAGCCTTTTGCAAAGTGAACCGTTTCTAAATATGAATTATTGTTGAAGTGCTGCAGGTTTGGTTCATTGAGGCAGTATAAAACTCTGTTTCTTGCTTTATTTATAAAGCTGTAATTGAATATTTTGGAATGTGTGTTCGCAGGAATGGTTCAGAAAAAATTAAATTTTCTCAGGTGTCTATCAATGTGTAATGATTTACTTATATTCATTTTCTTAAAAACTTTAGAGAAAAAAGGTGTAAAAAATCCTTTGAATTTTCAACTGGTGAAATAGCAACCATAAATTATCTTAATCTTGGCAACACTGCTCATCTCTACAGTCAACTTCTCTTGTGTTTTGTTTTGGCTTGACGTTTGAAGTATATTCACGCCACAATTTCCTATACTCTTGGCTTCCAAACATTGTTTGGTGATTCGGCATTGGGCGTATATGCGGTACATTACTAATCTGAGGTTTCCCCCTACTGACTGATAGGGACCTTACAAGTTGTTGAAATTGGAATTTTAGGTAATTGTCTAGGAAATCGCATAACGCTCTAAATTTTATGAAAAAATCAGTACTTACTAATTTTGGTATGAAAATAACAAATCCGAAGTCAAAAAATGTCGTTCGCCTCTAGATTTTCCAAAAGAAAATTCACAAAATTCTTCGGGGTCACTGAACTTTTCTCGCTGAATTTCGCTATTACACTCTATCACGAACCATTCCCTTGATAGATATTGATTTTAGAAGCATCATTATAAAGATTTCAAGCAATTTTCGCCACAAAAATTGCCAGGAATTGTTGAAATAAATTGTTATCCTCATTGTTTACAATTTCCCTTTTTGACGTACGCGTACAGCACTACATCATGCAGGGTTGCCAGTGCCAGTCAATTTCCTGAATCTATTATGCCGGGGAAATTTTGAAGCATATGGAAAGAACGAATTTGTCCAAACAGTAAAAGAATCGCGATATTTTTCCTAAATTTTGTCTCCCTTGAGAATATCGTCTTTCTTCTTGAATTATTTCATCTCTGTGCATCTTGATAAACGTAGATAGGTAATAAGGTACTGCCATTTTGTGCAACGGTTTAAATAAAATAGCCGTTATTATTGCTAAAGTTTCGTTAAGATATTTGGGCGGTTGAATTGAAAGTGATATTTTTATTATCAAGTGAGAAAGTAACGAATATTGGAGTGTGAAGGTTGTAAATATTCATTGTTCGAATTTTTTGGGATAATTGCGAATGAAAGTAGAATGTATGATTTTTTGAGACAGCATGGTGTGATAGATTTTTCCGAGGAAATGATCCCCCCCACTGATAATTTGCAGGAAGAGGATGAGTGAATTGTTTTATAAATTATTGAATCTATTCATTTTCAAAATTGTGTTTTAGTCAATATAAGTTGTTAAAGTATAGTTTTCTTTAAGTATTATATTCCAAATTTCCATTTCCGAGTTCAGGTTATTCTTGCTTGGTTCGAAATACTAAATTCTAGCGGTCGCCCTGCCATGGGTGAACACATTCCTGTTAGTCACAGGTGGTTTAATAACTAATAAAAATGTTTAGTTCAGAAGATATTAAGTACTTGGTTAGGTTAGGTTAGTTTAGGACAGTGCCAGTTCGAATCTGAAGAGTAAATTAATTTACTCTTCTGATTCGAACTGGCACTGTTCTAAACTAAACTAACCTAACCTAACCTAACCAAGTACCTTAACCTTATTTTTCCATTCTGTGCTTTCACCCATGGCTGGGCGACCGCTAGAATCTTGTGTTCCAAATTTCCCAACTTCTCTCCATAACCCAAACTTTCCTCTTTTCCATTCTCCTTTCCTGGCAGAGATGGTTCACACCTCCCTGTTATCTTTGCTGGATAACTTTTCTAACCATCTCATAAATTGTACATAACATTATAAAACAATTGCATGATGGAATGTGTTGGAACAAGTTCACTGTTCACTAAGTTGGGCCTAGGGAATTTTTGCAATAAAACTCTCCTATTCAGTCTAATTCGGAATGTTTACGATCCGGCAACACTGTAAAGTAGTAGACTGAAGTTGCTGCCAGATGTCGTTCTTCCGAACTTCAAAACCATCATGGCCGAATATATGCCGAAAATAAACAATAAGCAAATGAATGTATTTTCACAATTCTTGGCAATTTTTGAAGCGAAAATTGCTTGAAATTTTTATATTAATGCATTTATAACCAATATTCATCAAGGGAATAGTTCGAGATAGAGTGTAATAGCGAAATTCAGCGAGAAAAAATCAATGACCTCGAAGAATTTTGGGAATTCTTTTTGGAAAAACCAGAAGCGAGCGACATTTTTTGACTTCGGATTCGTGATTTCTATACCAAAATTAGTGAGTACTGATTTTTTCATAAAATTTAGAGCGTTATGCGATTTCCTAGACAATTACCGAATTTTATAAGGTTTCTATTGCTACCATATTCATCGTGAGACTTTTGTTGTAGCATAATTACTTGACAGTGCTACATTAAACATCAGTTAGATGTTAATGATTAGAAATATATTTATTCAAAGAATCCACAGGTTTTCTTGGGTAAAATGTGTTGATAGAATACCTGAACGCAGCCAAATGAATATATAAGGAATATTTCATTTCCAGTGCCTCGGGTGTGGTTTACACTGCAATTGAAAGCTCAACTGGGATGGAAGTAGCTATAAAACAGATGAACCTATCCCAGCAACCCAAAAAAGAACTGATCATAAATGAAATTCTAGTCATGAGAGAGAACAAACATGGAAATGTTGTTAATTATCTAGATAGTTATTTAGTAAACGAGGTAAACATTTTTGTACTGAGATTAATATTAGTATTTTTTTTTTATTATTTCATTGAATGAATATGTATTTTTCCTCCAGGAACTCTGGGTAGTAATGGAATACTTACCGGGTGGTTCCCTGACTGATGTAGTGACTGAAACTTGTATGGATGAGGGACAAATAGCGGCTGTGTGTCGAGAAGTATTACAAGCACTAGATTTTTTGCATTCGAATCAAGTGATACATAGAGATATCAAGTCTGACAATATACTTCTCGGTTTAGATGGTTCAGTCAAATTGAGTATGTATCAGTGAAAAAGTTCATATTGATGTACATTGATTAATTCATTGAAAAAATTTCTTCGTTACAGCGGACTTTGGTTTTTGTGCCCAAATAAGTCCCGAACAAACAAAAAGGACAACGATGGTTGGTACTCCATATTGGATGGCCCCAGAAGTAGTTACTAGGAAGCAATATGGTCCTAAGGTGAATATTTCTGATGAAATTTGAGAATTATCATTTTCCAATTAATCGCTGAGGGAAAAATTTCAGAAATTATACTCTGGAGTGCGTTCAGATGCTTTACCCGGTAGACAAAAATCGCACGGTAGGATTTTTCTTGGTTGTGCTTAGTTGTAGCCGTTGACTAGAAGATTCATCTGAACGATGTGGTGTAAATGTCAAATTTCATCTTATCTTACTTAACCCCAAAAAAATAATATTTTTGATATCGCCCTTTTTGGCAAGGCAAAAATGCATATACAAGTCTCAGAGGAAGAAATATATATTTCTTCCTCCGAGATACAACCAGTTCGAGAGTTAACAACTATTAAATCTGATTTTGAAATTGTAAATATAACCAAAACTTCTCACTCCTGTCATTATAAACTGCAAAGCGCATGCGTGTTAATTTCTACCCATGTACGGGCTGGGTTGGAAAGTTGGACGCCCGGTAAAGTTTCTCCCAAGCATCTGAACGACCCAACCATTTGCCAGACGTAATCATCTGAACGCTTTGGGACGCGCCCGGCGTCACACGGCGTAGCATCTGAACGCACCCCTGATTTAGTTCTCGTATCTGTTATGTAATGGGAGTATTTTTTTGCAGGTTGATGTATGGTCTCTAGGTATTATGGCAATCGAAATGATTGAAGGTGAACCTCCATATCTTAATGAAAATCCTCTGAGAGCCCTATATCTTATTGCAACTAATGGAAAACCAGACATAAAAGACAAAGACAAACTCTCTCCTGCCTTTCAGGATTTTTTAGACAAGTGTTTAGAAGTAGATGTGGACAAGAGATCTTCTGCAAAAGATCTACTAAAAGTGAGTAAACCTAATTATATTTTAAAAAAAATGTTTGATCACTTAAAACTGAAAAATAAAAATGGGGATTTGCATTTAAAGGGATTTGTCATGATTGAATGTTAGTTTTTTTTTAGCACTTCTATAAGTGAATGCTCATTTCAAGTATCATCATTTCGTTTTTAGTCCCTGAAGAAGTTCCAAAAGTAGGAACGAAAGCTAGGAAATATCAATAAAGAATACACTTGTAGTCCTTATTAACTTATTTGACTTCTTTCCCGATAACGATTAATTAATTT
The DNA here is from genome assembly GCA_958510865.1 of Myrrha octodecimguttata. Taxonomy (NCBI): domain Eukaryota; kingdom Metazoa; phylum Arthropoda; class Insecta; order Coleoptera; family Coccinellidae; genus Myrrha; species Myrrha octodecimguttata. Next base: position 72,811,867 of record OY294057.1, read on the forward strand.
CCAACGAAGTCGAGAATTCTACCCACTTTTTAATGTTCATTTTTGAAACATCTGGCAGGTTTTTTATTATTGTTTTTGCACGCTTGTTTGATAAAAATGGAAACAATTTCCATTCTTCTAAATAAAAGAAGTCTTCCGATACAAGATAGTATCGAAGTTCTCTTTGGAGTTGACAGAAGTAAGAAAAAAAAGTGAGGTACTCTTTGGTTTGGAGTTGACAGACAGAAGTAACTACGTGACTATGACGTCACGGGTAACTACTAACTATGGTTACCTGTGGTTACAGCGCCAAAATTCGCCTTTGGTTAGAGTAGAAGAGAACAACCAAGGAATAGAAAAAGAAGAGCTGTCATACTGTCATATTACTGACAAATCGCAAACGGAAATTGTTTGGTTATATTGACAAAGAACACGTGTGTATCACAGAATAGGAATAAATATTTCATTATTCTATAGCAGAAAAAGCTATTCTACTAAACCGCATTGTCACTTCGTGCATGCCTGACAAATCCCAAACCCCAATTTTGAAATCTGATTTTGAATACTTTCTGAAGGTAATTTGGGAAAATGATGAATCAAACCCATAATAATTATGTTCAAATTTGCATTTGCAGTAATAACCCAAATTCAGGAAAAACCCCCATTTTATTTCTCCAAAACGAACTCAGGATCGGTTCACTATAACTAAATCAGAAACCAAAAAAATTATTTAATCACGAATCACACCTTGAGTTGGTCGCCATTTGATTCTATTATTTTGAATCACAAGTTGAATTATAAAAATCAGGGGAGCTTACCAGAATGGAAGATTGTTCTAATCAACGAAATTAAATGATTGCAATAATCATTGATCTTTCATTTTAGTAAGAGAAAAAATACCACAAAAAATATTGTTCTTGAATAGCGCTCCATGTTGGGCGCCAGTGGTGAAAACATTTTTTTGGTCACAATTTAAATTTGAGGTTATGAAAATTAAGTTTACGATATAACAATTATTTTTTTTCATACTGAAAGCAACTTACTGTTAATTTTAAGATCAAGCTTCTGATTAACAAAATTTTTCATCATAAATGACGCCCTTACGGGGAGGAGGGATTTGTTAATATATACAAAAAATATATTTATGTTTAATCATTGTATAGTTATATATATATATTATCAAAAACCCAATTACCATATAATGGTGTAGGGGTTACTTAGTAAATTTATAATGAAAAATTATTCTTTATTCTGGGAAACACACCTGATGTCTAAATTTCGATATTTAACACTTAGTTTATCAAATTTTATTATCGTATCAGTCTCAGTTGATAAGAGACTGTGACTAAAAATTACTCGATATAATCTTCATGAGAAAATTGCAGTATGAAGACTGAATTTTTGTGATTTGCAGCACCCATTTTTGAAAGTAAGTCGACCGTTGGCAAGTTTAACGCCACTTATTTTGGCAGCCAAAGATGCCACGAAGCAGCACTAGCGTTAAACGAAAGCATGATAAGCATAAACAGTTGTATTATATGTGACAAACTATTTAACCCATGTTACTAGAAATGCATAGTCTAAAAAGGAGTCCGTATGTAATATAGTCGTGTTTTATATATATGATATAAATATAAATGAATATATATTTTCTCTTCTTGCAATTCTAGTTATATGGGTAGACGTAGCATTTTACTTTTTTGTGAGACAAGCATTTAGATAGAGTAAGTTTGTACGAGTTAAAATTGTAAATCACAGGAGCAGTGTGCCTAACCCAAGATTAAAAGATTTTATGTAACTTTGATATTTTCATGAAATAATCTTGATTTGTATTTTGACCAGAGATAGGATTTTGGGATGCTTATTTCAACTTATTCAGGAATTTTATGGATCTTAATATTTTAACTTTTTATAAGTGAGGGATTTTGTTATTCTTTTCCATTTCTTTATCAGTTTTTTAAGTTTCCCAGTGATTCGTTTTCAGTTGTGGAACCCATTGATTATTCACTCAAAACGATCAATTTGAATAATTCATTTTGACAAGATGGATGGAAGAAACCGTTTTGATTTCCGAATGTAAGACAAAATATTCTCGAGTATAATAAATAAAATCTTATTAAATATTGAAGTTGCATAAATAATGCGTGGATCTTTGGTAGTTTGTGATAAAACTTGGACATAATCCTTTTTTTATGGCAGAAAAAGAGTTTGTCTTTGTCCAGGTGGTAGCTTCTAAGTGATCTATATTTTTGAAAACAATTTGTGGATGCCCATAATACCAAAGCTTTTTCTGCAATCATTGAATGCTTCTGTTTTTTGTTAAGATGTGTTGTGATCGTCTGAATTTTATGAACAATATGGTTCAAATGGATCGTTTGGAGTAAGGATAATTGATAACCTTGAAAATAATTATTTATTCTATATTATTGAATTTTAATCGATAATGTCCCTTTGATTCTCATATATTAAGTACGATGGAAAGAGAGCAATTCTCAAACTTCTGATCTCTTCAGTTTGTGAGGTAAAAATATTAGAAATGCTACTATTTTCGAAATACTAGTTATGTGTTCGATCCAGTTGTCTAAAATTACTTGTGACTGAATTTGTAATTTTTCCTAACTAAAACGAAGAGATCGTTATTTTACTTGTCAGGTTGGTCTTTATCATATCATTATCGTTTAACTGTCAAACCTTGATAAGTTCTATGGAAAACGATAAGGAAGTATTTTTGAAGTGTATTTTCAAAACAAAGATGTGACAGCATTTTCATATTTTTGTCAGGAATCATACTATTTGTTCTGCAGATTGTATTTTCTGCAATGAGCTGGTTCGAAGTTTTCATTTGAATTTGGACAAGTTTCTGATGATCAATGTCTAGTGATGCGACTTTGATTCCGAGTATAAAAAAAATGGTAAACCCGCAAGATTTCCCGTCGCCGAGATATTGACAAGATATTTACATCATTGTACGCAGTGTGATTTTTTGAATAAAAAATGTGAAATCTAACATAGGCGGTCTCCTTTAATTTGGAAGATATTGGCCCCCAAAGTTCCAAAATGAGTCGTTTTCAAGTCCCTTTTTCCACCATAAAAACGATCTCTCACTTCATCTGTATAGTTCACAAACCACCTTTGAACCTTCAACCAACAATAAGCAACACTTTTTTTCAAGAATGATCAATATTTAATGAAATTACTGGACAACCACTTAACCTCTATTCCTTCTGATTTCGACTCAGACTAAAAGTGAAGTTTGGCAATGGCGCAAATTTCATCGGTCGGAATCGTGCCATCGGGCGTATTCGTAAATGACAGATTATTGCTGGCGAGAAAAATGAAATATGTTCTTAGTTCTTACTGTTTACTGCGAAACTCTAAATCTTCCAATAGGAGAATCTTCAAGGTTGACACATAGTAATGGAATGAGAATACACCCTGACATATATTTCAACGTACATTTTTTTTATATGTGATAGGTCGCGCCCTTCCCAGATTTCCAATGAAATCGAGGTTATTATATAATCCATTTTATTGGAATACCCTGAATCTCATTCTAAACTGGGACCATCTCGAAGACACAACAAAAAACGAAGTAGATAACAACCTCCCTATTTTGAAGAAGATAGAAAGAAAGTTCAAACGAAAATATTGAGAGTGAAACCTTTAAGAAACATTCTCAATGATTTTGTTTTGATGTTAGAATAACCACCTCTACTTCAGTGACAGAAGCATTTTCTTTACAATCATATCCTTCAACTGTCCTTCATATCATATTTCCCGCCAGCAACTACTCTTCGGTCATAATACGTTGGCCAGCGATGAAAAGTCGCTGTTGCCAAGCTCCGCTTTAACATTGAGAAGTATTTCGTAGAGATATAGGTTAAGTTGTTGTCTAATATTTTAACTTTTCTTCCTTTAAATAATGAATACTCTTGAAAGAAAGTGTCTCTATTCGTTGGTTGAAGGTTCAAAGATGATTTATGAACTAGATTTGAGAAGTGAGAGATCATCTTTATGGCGGAAAAAAGGATCTGAAAATACAACAATTTGGAACTTTGGGGGCCCATATCTTCCAAACAAAGAGAGACCGCCTATGTTGGCCTTCATATTTTTTGTTCAGGAACTCACACTGCTTACAATGATGTGAATATCTTACTTATAGCTTCGCGACGGGAAATCTTGCGGGTTTACCAAAAAAATTAATCCTACACTGAAAATATTTTCCCACTGGATTCGATTGAATAATACTCTTCTTGATTGTTTTCAAAATGTGAATGCTTTTTAGCTTTAAATGGATTTTAATTTTCCAGAATATTCAAGTTTGAAAGTTTTATTTTTGAATGCGATAAACTGTCATTATGTAGGAATATTTTCTGAAACATCCTGTTGAAAGATTGGCCTTTCTGGGTAAGAAAAGTTATGCAATTGATGTGTTGATATCTTTTAGGTAGCCGACACCACTATTTTCATACCATAAAAACTTACGTAAAGAGTACTTGGGACAGACAGCGTTGTATTATAATCTATCCCGGATATTTTCAAAGGTTTTTTGTAGTATGCAAACTAAACTTTATCCATTATCAATCACTATAGTTTTAATTGAAGAACCTAAATAAGTGTAACTCAAAACATAATTTCTTAAATAGTCTGACGGTTGAGGAGCAACCAACAATCATTAAAATGTGGAAGTTCAAAAAATGTTATCCATATTATTATCAATAGAAGCCTGCAAAACCCTTGAATCAGAGTCAAAACAAAGAATATTTCAGCGACTACTAGAAACGTCCCTTTTAACTTTTATTCACTTTTTTAGGTGAATGAACATAATTTGTATGATGAGTTCTCTTCAGACGAAATAGGATGAAGTTTTTTGAACTTTTTTATTTATCAAATTCAACTTGGGCTATTTCTGAAGTTTTTTAACATGTTCTGAATCCTGATGGAAAAACCTCACCTTTAAAGATATCCTGTATGTTCTGAGAATGTTCATATGTACACATTTTAATTTAAGTTGTGATAAATATTTTAAGTATTGCCGAAAGTACGTAAAATTCTAATCTAGAAAGTTCGCTATAAACTTCATTGTTGGGTGCAGTCAGGTTTCAATACTGAACAAGTGTATTTTGTCTTGCTAATGACAATAAAATTTTTCGAATATATGAATGTGCTATGATGTTTCTGATACTTAATCGTTTCTTATTGAATTTGTGAAATCTCTTTTAAGCTGTATAAATTTCTTCAACACTGAATTGTATTGAAACCTGTTTGTTTTCTTCGTTGTGAGTGATCGAGGCAAATCTAGTTCTAATTTTCAAATAGATCTTCCAGTAGATATTAACACTTATAATTCAATAACGTTCACAGATTCACAATGTCCCATTGTGAATCTATAATTTTTTACTCACATCCAATATTAAGGCCTAAATAGAATTTGTATTTGAGAGCAGAAAAGTATTCATCTTATAATGTTATAATACCAGCATCAATTTTGATTGAATTTGTGACAGAACGACTTTCAAGATGTTTTCGATTTTATGAAACATGTATTATATCTATCGCTTTTTTACTTTTATCTTAGTTTTTGAAAGTATTTATTCTCATATCATTAACTGATTTCAGTATCTGTTGATTATATTTTGTTAAATATTAAAATTTTTTGTAAAGAAATCTGCATTTTATTAATTTGCACCTCCTATTCCCAGGATCATAATTGACAAACCTGTACTTCCAATTTCTGTATGAAATTAAAGTGTGTAGAATACTCAAATTTTTGGGCACATTTTCTAGGGAACAGGGTGCTATGGTTTCGTCAAAATGTTTGTAATTCTCGAATTCTTTCCCAAAAACGGAAAAAGCTATCTACTTCAATCTTTCAGGGTATGTTACTTATGAAAATGCGCTGGCTATGATCGTTAATGGACTGAATGGTTTGGAGTTACTCATTTCAATTTTCGAGGTTATTTCTCAGGAACTATTCTTGCGGTCGGATTGAAATTTGGCAATTAGTTTTAGATAACCGTCTCGCTAAATTCCGTTAGGATCGTATCCTTAGTGAATAAAGAAAAATCAAATTTTCAATGAAAAAAAGGGAAAGCTTTTCATCAGATTTCAATGAAATTCTGCATAGACCTTGAAGTCAATATTTAAAATGAATTTCAGTTTGATCAGATTGCAATTTTCGGAGATATTGGCAATGAATAGGCCAAATTTAATTAATTTAACTCAAAAAATACTGATTCAAACATGATGAAACTTGGTAACTAGTTGGCAAATGCTCATGTCATTAGAGAAATTTGACACAAAAACCAAATTTTTTTTTGTCCTGTTGTATTGACAATAAACTGGAAGGTAACTTGGTTTGATCTGTATTTCTAAAAAGTATTTTTCCACATAAGTGAAATTTTCAGGGTAGTGTGAGACGTAAATATACAGAAAAATGATGTACGCAAAAGTTTCTGAACTCATCAGTGCCTTCTTATTCATTATAATGTTTGAAAATTGTACTGATATTTTTAATACCTGTGGCCTACTTAAATTGCTAGAAGCAAATTTCAAATTTTTCTTGGTTGCCATAGTATTACAGCAATGAAAATTTTCCTTAGCATACTGGAACTAACAACAAGAGCCTTCAGAAGGATCACTTGGGTTGTTAATAGATTTTTTATCAAATGGTCAGCAGGTTAAAAGTTCCATGTTGTAGAGTAGTGTACCATGGTCCATCTAGTATTAAGGTCTACATAATACAATTAAATGACATAAACCTTGAAGCAATGATACTTTAATAACAACTTGAAAATACACTCTGTCTATAAACCCCCATAATGCAAAGTGATACAACCCAAATTCTGTTCTCTCTCAAGTTCGTGTCCTAAATGAAGAAATGGAGAATCTTCTTACTCGTTTGTCAGTTAATTTACAATTATTTTGCACTTGCTGCATTAATGTTAGTATTACAATTTTTCATCATATATTTCAGAAGCTGCTCTTAACAATTCATTCAGCATAAACAATATGTATCATCTAGCTGAATAGAATATTTGCTTTCATTTAGCTGAATCGCATCACTTTGCATTTCAACAGTTTGGATAATGAAATTACATTAAGATACCAATAAAATCTTTTCAAAATGATTTTAGTAAGTTTTAATGAAAAATCAGAAGAGCACAATTTCATATATAGTTAGTTCACAACACAAAATCAGTTTAAAAAACATAAATACTATGAAAAAATATATGAGAATCAAAATATCAATTCATTGGATTGATAATTAAATCCAAAGTGTACAATTTTGAATTATTCAAAATGAAGGACTAGAATATTCTCTCTAAACATTTACAGTGGTGTTTTACAGAAAATGCCTTGCAAAATACTGTACATATTAATCTTGAAAGTTTTTCAGAGAAGGGAAGGATATATTATAAATCAATGGATCAAAGATTGTTAAAACCTATTGAGTATTTTGCAAACCACTGATTTAGGCCGAATAGTTTGGGGTATAAATTGAATAACATAAAATTTCTTGGCAATTTCCAATTTCTACAATACCCAAAACCGCATTATCCTACTATAAATTCTTCTCATATAAAAATAACTTAAATAAAATACGAATCTTACATCTGTAATATCAAACTTGATTTTCAACTTATTACTAACTGTCACCCATTGTTTTGCCCTGAATAAAGTTGATAGAGGCAGAATTGATGCAGAAACGCTTTCTGGTTGGTGCCGGTCCATCATCGAAAACATGTCCGAGATGAGCATCACACTTAGAACAGGTCACTTCCGTTCTTATGCGTCCTGGTTGGGTAATGAGGAGTAAAAGGTTTGAACCAACTATCCATTGATAAGATGGAGGGGGATTTGGGGATAAACGATAGACCAATCACCAGTGACGTGAAAATTTTTCGAATTGTGTGGCATTGGAGGATGAAATAGGAGAGAGAAAATAGTCGAAATTAGATTCCCAAATGTACAATTGGAACTTCACAAAAGCCTCAGATTTATTAATGACTATTTCAAACACCACACAAAGGTTAGGGTAAGGCAGGAAAAAAAGATATGATGAGCTAAACTAATTTGACAAAGAATGCCTAGGATGTAACTACATGAACTGAACATGAAACATTTCATTTTAGTTACGATATGACTGTTCAAGAAGGAAAAGTTGGTTCCGAGCCATGCGCTGGACGCCAAAAGTTTTCTGTTCATAGTATGAGGATCTTTTTCTATGTTTAAGGTGCTTTCATTTTGGGATTTACAACAAAAAAATCATAAAAGAATGTAGTAATTTAGTCTGTTGCACATATTAGAAGACAGAGAAACATTTAACAGCAATTCAAAATGAAGATGATCACTACTAATTGTATTTAAATTAAAGTTAATCAGTTTATGAGAATTAAGGAAAAAGTTCAAGAACAATTTCAAATACAAAGATATAAATGAGTCATCATTAATCAAAATATAGATTGTGCACTTGATTTGAATTTTTATAGAATTTTTCATGAGATCTTCAATGTTTTTGTACCTATATAGACTTTTCAACAACATTACCGAAGATAAATTAGTCTTTGTTCTTTATATTATTTCATTATTATTAATACTTGAATTGCTAGGTGAAATAATATGTTGTTTAAAGCCACAAAATAAACAGAACTATCAAGTCCACTTATTTTTTTTTTTAGTTTTTTTCGGTTAACATTGATGATACTTATTATATTCAGTATTGTAAAAGCAAGTCATCATATTCAGTTCTTTTGTCATTGGGAAGAAGAAATAGGAATGTTAGAATAACTAGAAATTGATGAAACCCTAATGCCAATCCAAACAAAGTTCATGGATTCGTTTGAGTATTTTCCTTTACATGCATAACACATATTATATCCAAGACTTACATGAAATATTAATGAATAAGATCTCTTTGAAATTAAATCTAGAAATTTCATAGAGCTAAGACTTTTCAATTAACTACCGAACCATCATAGAAAACAAATAAAATTCAATGAGAACTGAAATTCAAATTTCTTGGTCCAAACCAAGAATTCTGTACTCATTTTAAGCACAAAAATGTTGACTTTGGTGCTCAATACTGAGACAAGAAAACCGTGGAATTTAGTTTAATAAATAAATCATCATGGAGCTGTAAAGTAGGAAAAACCTCACCAATTCTCTTCATGGGAAACATTTACTTCACAAAGGAATACTCTGATTGTAAAGGAATATACTCAAACTGCACCTCAAGTATTTCTTCAAAATGGGTCATAAAACAAATCAAACATTTTTCATACCTCCGCTAGTATCAGGGGTCAATTTAACTTTTCCCTTATCCAAAACATCATTAAAAGCAGGCCATCCACATCCACTGTCGAATTTGTTATTTGAACTGAATAAAGGTTGTTCGCAGACGATGCACACATAGGTACCCGCTTCGAAAGTTTTGTCGTAGCATCCTAAACAAATTTATTCGAGTGTCATCAAATAAAATTAGGTTTCGATGTAGATTTACCTGTGAAAGGTCGTTCTGTACCCTTTTCTTGAGTTACATGGTACTGCATAGGAGTCAATTTCTTCTTCAGCTCAGCCTTGTCCACTTTATCAACCATCTTTGGTGCTATATACGTGGAAATTGAACAATAATGAGGTCGTCAGCACACTGCGTTAAAGTAGGGGAAGAGTGAATAACTGAATGGTAATTAATCGGAGTTACCTGATGTAAAAATCGGTGCTATTCTCTTGTAATTATGAAATTGTTGATGAGGCAATTTGTGATGAGTCAAACGGAAGAATGCTCTGATACTAACAAGCATTAGTAATATGGTTTATCCAATTGTACGGAAACTTCCTAAAAATAAATTATCAGATTATGTAAGAATCCCAAACCAAATACACATAACAGAAATAAGATTTGTGTTTGGGTTGGGTTACCTACCAGTTGTCAAATAATTCCAGCGTTGCCAACTTTTAATATAAACTTCAAAACGTGTATCTTGAACCAGTTTGGAAAATTTTGTGGAGCCATTCTCAAATTTCGTATATTATTTAGCAGATTAGTCAGAATTCTCAATGAACTATTAATAAAGACGTAGGTATGTTTTCTTCAGTCATTGCAGGTAATCGCAGTGTATGTTGCAGTTGTATACAAATGAAGATGAATATTCTTTTTTCAGTTTGCGCATTTTTTGGAAAAAGATTGGAATTATGTCACACAGTTCATTCACAAAACATGAAATGTATAAGCTTTCAATGTATTCTCCTCTACGGTCAATGTATTTTTGCGCTCATATCTAGGTGACAACGTGCTAGCCATCATTCTGTACAAATATGTCTGTAGTTTTCGAATTTTTTCCCAAAAATGTCACAATCGATTCCATTGTCCGGCCTTCCGACTGTCAGTAGGTACGATTACAGGCTTATGACGTTATTCGGTGTAGGCTGCATTTCAAAATGCGACAGTTAATTTTGTTAATGGGCGAAAATCGGCCAAACGGTCTCGAAGTTATTGTCATTTGAAATTTTGAGGATATTTTTCTGATCTTTCAGGGAACTACTTGAGCGATTGGATCGAAGTTTGGCAATTAGTTTGAAGCACGAATACCCGCAACTTTTTTCGAAATATTGTTGGGAGCTTATCATTACTATAAATTAACTTTTTATTTTGATTTCATCGAAAAAAATTGTTTTGTCGAAAACTATTCATCATATTTGGAAATGAAAATATTTCTTTCATACCTTGATTAACTATATATATTTCAAAGCAGCGTATCAAATTTCAGTTCAATACGATAATAATTTCGGAAATATTTTTGGAAAAATTATGTGAAATTTCGTGATTTTTTTCTTGGGTACCGATTTTTTTTTCGGAAATAACTCAAAAAATATTATTTCAATCATAAAGACACTTGGTAACTAGTTTGAAAATGCTGATTAACAACTTTGTGGAAAATTTTGTGACAATTGTGTCATTGGAACAGTTTGAAAAAATCAAATTTTCATTTCGAAAATTCGATATTCTGCTTTCCTCTGATCATTTTATCCTCACGATATTTTGTATGAAACCTTTAAGCTCTCATTTTTCGATGAAGTGCTGGATATCAATCAGATCTGTTCTGTAATATTCATGGAAATATTGGGAAAATTTTCTTCAAAATGTCTCATCAAGTAATTTATCGAGACATCAATCATGATGTAAACAAAACATCATGACATCAATATATTTTCCTTTATTTCTCGCACATGATGTTAAAAACATAGTGTGCTCATCTGAAAAGTGAGTGACGTCAGCTAGCAGAAAACACAAGGAGTTATATATTCTGTGCTTTGAATTTGCATATTAATTCAAAACACAGAATATATAACTCTTTGTATTTTCTGCTAGCTGACATCACTGATCATTTTTCAGATGAGCACACCATGTTTTCACATCATGCTCTCACAGTACACTCTATGTCTATATATGGTTATAACTGATGAGAGAACAATAGTTTGAATAAAATCACGCGAATTTATTTATTTGTCGAGTCCATTCTTTACGAGCCTTAAGAGGATATGTTATTCTATGCTTAAGACCTCCGAAACGAGAATAAGTTCATCGAGCTTGCATGCTGCCATAGAACCTCATCACAAATTTCGAAAAATCGCCCTCCTTCAAGGGTCATTTGATATCTAATCCTGAAAAAACCAGAAATAGGTGTGGACCCACAGCTATTCCAAGAAAATAACAATGAACTTAGCCTCGTTCGTCTCTACCCCACATCAATTCGCCCAAAAACGAGTCAATTTGTCTGGTCCGTAGTGACAAACGCGAAAGAAATCTGAATCCGAATCGGAAGTTAGTTCGAAAGCCTTGCGGAAAATAAAGGAAAGTCCCTAGTAGTGATCCTATAAATTTAATCATTCCGATGTCCCGCCTTCAAGGGAAAATTCGATCATCCGCTATCGTTGCAAAATCTGGCGGAGCGGTTAAATGTCTGGTTTGGTATTACTGAAGATTTCGGCAGCTATATCAGTGGAGGCTTCTTGCTGAACAAAGCGTTTAATAATGATCACCGCGGATGGTCAGAACCGGCTGCGAATTCATGGCCCAGCTACACTATTCAGCGAAAAATTCGGCAAACAAGATGAGAAATGCTGTGACGTGATGTGAGTATGGTCATCCCGCCAGATACTGGCCCTACCCAACGCTACTTGACTCACAGATAAAGATAATTTTTGTGAGAAATATCAACTTTTGATTACTGAAAAATGTTATTATTTAAAAACCTAAGCAAAAATACTCTGTGTCCCGTTTAAATCTTTGATATTTGAAGAGTTTGAAGAAGTTGTCACACTACACTACTTGTCAAATCTACCTACACAGTGTGTCAATTTTTCGGCCCCCAGGCTAAATTAGAAAAATGCAAAAAGACGCATACTTTGGTTTATAGAGAGATATTTTATACGGTTGGTTCCAATCAATTAGTATCAACCCTGTGAGCTTGATGATAGCGACCCCTAAAATTTCGAATGTGAAGGGGAAGGGTGAATAGTTACTATAGCAAAGTTGCAATGAATCATAAAAATTGTGAATTTTTTTCTCCATCGGTTCATTATCAAGAATTGACTAATGAAGATAAGCGATACTCCCTCTGGTAGCAATCCGAGTAACCCGAGGTACAGACATTATCATTGACAAGTTGAAAGAAATGTTAAGAAAATCAGAAAGTTTATGCTTTTTTCTTGGCGTTTGTGTGATTTTTCAAGTGCTTCTACTGAGGAAAAGCAAACTCAAATGACCCTTCCCATAGATTTCCACAGCCCGGTGAAAAATTTCGAGTTAGGGTGTAAGAAACTTTCTTTAACAAGTCGGGCCTGAAAGTGTTGAAGAAACGATAAAAACCAACAAACAAGATTTATGAGAGTCTGTTACCTGCATTTGACCGATGATTATCATTTTATAGAGGTAAGCAAGAATTGCTTATGAAATATTAGATCACATTCATGAAGACAATTTTTTTTTAGGCCCCTAATCCAAGCAGAGAAATTTACTTAAGAGCAATGCTCTGCCTTCCAGAAATCTGCCTGTTGAGCTGATCATTAAGGAACAACGTAAATGTTTTAGTGATAGAACTGACCGATCGAAACAAAAGAGTCAGAACAAGGAAATATCTGGTGATGAATACTTCGTTCAAAGTGCTTCTGCCGATGAACTCAAAGCTGTACAAGGCTTATTTATTACAGTTTTTTCAAGACCATTCATATGAGTGTTGGAAAAATTATTTGTCATTCCATAATGAATAGGACTAAAGATACAAGTAGCATAAGTTTTATGTGAATGTATTCATTTTATTCACAATATATTGAGCATTTAGTCCTTCCCTGTAAAAATAGTAAAGTTATGAGTATTTGTCTATTATTCCAAAATGTTTGTTTTAAAATACTATCTGTTTTTCAACTTTCAAGACAGCCTAGGAAATCCACCAAAGTCAATCTTGCCATTTGGATCTGAAAATAAATAATATTAAAATACTGTCTAACCTTGGAGATATTCCCGTAATTTTAGAGTTGCTACACTCAATTGGATTGAAGGATGATACATACCTACTTTATAAGAATGGAATATGTACTCCCAGTAATACTCTCGTCAACTATAAAAGTCTAAAAAGTCTTTGAATAAACCGTGAAATCAAAAATTATCAAACCAAACACTAACAAACAGTACAAAATCGACTATCAAAACAAAATCTATGTCTGTATGTAAGGTTCTAAAACTGACCACCGTGTCGCTGCAATTTTAAATTCAGACGCCAATAAAAACTTTGATTGCCAGATCATGATGCTTGCATCATGTTGCCAGATCAAGGACTTGAGTTTCAGTCAGCAGTAAATTCTGTGCTCGATTTCAGTTCATTGAAAACTTAAATCAACGAATTGATCGGACGTCAGAAGTTTTGTGAAACCGTTCTGATTTTGCATGAGGTCAAGATACTAAGAGTACCTTTATAAATTGACACTGTACAATATAGGTGCGATTTTATGGTTGCAAAATGGCGAATGGGCTGAGATAGATTTCATGCTTGGGGCCCACTTCAGATTTTTTTTGAAAATGTTTGATATGAACAAGACGCTCTATAGCTCGTTAAAAAGTTCTATCTTCCCTATTTTCACACAGAAAAGTGTAAATTTCGTCGCTAGTTTTCATCTTCGGGATCAAATTCAGCCTAATTCACACTGTAATCAATTGTTATACAGGGTGAACTGCCATTTTAGCCTTTAAGCATATAGTAATTTTTTCCGAATTCTGTTGAAATTTTTTTTTTTTTGGAATCTACCTATCATATTCCAATGAAATCTCGCATAGACCTCGAAGTCGGTATTTCACAACACTTTACCAAATTTCATTGCAATGCGGTTCTAATTTTCAGAGATATTAGGAACAAATTTGTCAAACGTCGTGTTTTCTCTTTCTCGATTTATAGTTATTATTCCTGGAATAGCTCAAAAAAAAATCCGATGACAATGGAACTTGGTAACTAAATATCAAATGTTGATGCAAAAATTGAAACTTTCGTGATGATCGTATCATTGGAACAATTTGAAAAAAAATATGTTTTGCATATATTTTATATTTTGCGTTATTCTTATCATATGATTAAAAATTTTGTTTAACATCCAAGTTGTCCTTTTTTATCACGACGTGATTAAGATCCAAAGATACTCTACAAATAGTTCGTGAGTTGTTTCTTTCAGAAGTTATTGTGTTTACGATCGATCATAATGACAATTTGTAATGGTTCAAATGTCAGAATCTAGTTCGAGATAGAAATGAAAAACCTAAAAAAGCAGTACCGTGAAGGCAGCAGCTTTTACACGCATGTTCATCGAAGATGACCGTTTTGGCAAAGAATTTGAACATGCAAGCAAAAGCTACAGTCTTCAGGGCACTGATTTTCCAGGTTTTTTCCAATAAAGTAATGAATTTCAATTCGATCTGATCTGTATTTTTGGAAATACTGGGAAAACCTCGAAATTTGACATATTTTTTCCCGATATCTCCAAAACTTATGATCGTATCAAACTGAAATTTGGTACATTGCTGTGAAATAAGCAGGTCAAAGTGTGAGTATAATTTTTTTTGGATATGATGAATGGTTTCCGAAAAAAAAATTTTTTTGGAAAAAAATTTCGAAAAAAATTTTTTTTTAAATTCACTGAAAATCTGATCCTGACGAAATTTGGCTCAAAGTTGCGCGTCGTTATACTCCACCCAACTGCCAAGTTTGAATCTAATCTCTCAAGTAGTTTCTGAAATAAAAAATAAATAACTTCAAAACTTCAACTACCTATAACTCCGAAACTATTCGATCGATTTGGCCCATTAACGAACTTAACCGCGGCATTCTGATGCGCAACCTATCCTGAAAGTTTCAAGTTGCTAGCTTGTTTCTGTCGACAGTTATCGTGTCTACAGCCGGCCGGCCGGACAGAATCTATTTTGACACCGGATTCGTCATCAGTGAGTCCAACCTAGTCGATTGAGACCATTTTCGGCTCAATCATCCAAAATTACAGACATTTGGACAAAACGATAGCACGCTGTTCCCCTAGAACATGCGCGCAAAAACGAAGCCGATAAAAATGAATTCCACTATCGCAGCTCATTTCCTTTTATTCCGGATCTGTAAGGATCCGAAGTTTTTTCAGCTTTTCCGGTAGTTCCTCCAATAATCGAAGTTCATAGTAGAAATCAGGATGTTCTACGTTATCAGTGAATGATTATCTCTAGAAAGCTTGGAAATTAGGTGCTTCTGCGATGTTACCGGATTAAATGATTTGGGAAACATCCGGATGACTCAGCCAATGATCGGATAATCGCCTTTTCATCTTCTCTTCTTTTCTTCGGTAAATCGGGGGAATTTCTTTGGCCTATCGAGTGTTTCAGGAGAGTAGAGAATGACTTTGAGCCAGGAAGTATAAGAAGTGTGAAACAGACGCGATGTACCACAGCAGTGGAAATATAGTTGAATTTAAGTGATGAACGAGTCAAATAATAGGTCTCTTGCATGATTTTTTTGCGCGCATGTTCTAGGGGAACAGCGTGCTATCGTTTTGTCCAAATGTCTGTAATTTCGGATGATTGAGCCGAAAATGGACTCAATCGACTAGGTTGGACTCACTGATGACGAATCCGGTGTCAAAATCGATTCTGTCCGGCCGGCCGGCCGTAGACACGATAACTGTCGACAGAAGCAAGCTAGCAACTTGAAACTTTCAGGATAGGTTGCGCATCAGAATGCCGCGGTTGAGTTCGTTAATGGGTCAAATCGGTCGAATAGTTTCCGAGTTATAGAGACTTGAAATTTTGAAGTTATTTATTCTCTATTTCAGAAACGACTTGAGCGATTAGATTCAAACTTGGCAGTTAGGTGGAGTATAACGACGCGCAACTTTGAGCCAAATTTCGTCAGGATCATATTGTCAGTAAATTCAAAAAAAAAATTTTTTCGAAATTTTTTTCCAAAAAATTTTTTTTTTCGGAAACCATTCATCATATCCAAAAAAAAGTTCCACTCACACTTTGAACTTCATGTTTCACAGCAGTGTACCAAATTTCAGTTCGATACGATCCTAAGTTTTGGAGATATCGGGAAAAAAATATGTAATTTCGAGGTTTTCTTCTCGATATCGTTGATTTTTTCGGTATAACTTGAGAAATACGGATTCAGTCCTGATTAAACTTCACAGCTAGTTTTGAGATGCTGAAAGACAACTCCATGCGAAATTTCGTGATAATCGTGTCATAAGAACAATTTGAAAAAAAAATTTCTATGATTTTTCTTACCATATCATCCTCATTAAATTTTGTATGAAACTTCGAACTGTTATTTTTCGATGAAGTACTGGATTTCAATTTGATCTGATCTGTATTTTTGGAAATATTGAAAAAATAAAATTTTGATTGGGTATATCTACGGAATCATTGGGTGGATTTTACCCATTCACGAATTCGGCCTTCTTAATTAAGGTCCAAACCTTCTCTACAAATATCGAGTCTCTAAGTTGTTTCTTTCGGAAGTTATTGTGTTTACGCAGTCGGCCGTTAGGCTGACCGTTAACACAACTTTCATAAACTATCCCGGTGGGCCATGACATTCTCACACATTTCACCTTGTATATTTTGAAAATGTTAGCTTATAGTCATTTTCCTGTCAGATAATTACGCAACGTTGTCCTCTCAACATAGAGGTCGTAGTAATAACGTATTTATCAAAATGTTTATTTACACAAATCTGAGCTTTTCATCCAACGATTTATACTGTGAAAATTTGTGCAGGAAGTAATTTTGGCGGCAACTACATGTTTTTGTTCACATGAAATTTAGCGTTCATTTACCCTTTTCTTTTTGTGACCCATTGATTTTATAATTTTAAAGAATGATGCCCGTCCTCCCTTATATTCCAAATGTTCCTTTGCAAAAGTGAGTAGTGTATTACTCGAAAAATGTTCATTTTTCGAATTATAATTCCAAATTTGTCGTTTCAGATCTTTTTTCAAAATAAAGTCTTCAGTCAGTGTCGTTTTTGGTGCACCAATAGAAGGAAATTCTTTGTCGACTCTTTCACTTAAAATTTTTCTTATTGTGGAGATGTGCAGCCAAAAATAAATATATCTATTCATATAAAATATAATTCCTTGGTTTTTCACTCACATACGTCGGAATTGTTAGATAGCTTGTGATAAATTATTGATTACAAATTATCAAGGTTACTATCAGAAAAAGCATATTTCAATTCTACATAGCACCTCCTGATACTTTGTCTCTGCTTCTTCAAAACTACCTTCGGCATTTTTAGTTTCCAAGCGTGATGATTATGTTGTGATTGAGCGTAGAAATTGACATGGACATTTGGCAACGTCTCTGAGAATTATTTTGACATTGCCGATATTTCACGAGTGCCAACCTGCGTCAGTTTTAGGTGAAAAACTTGATAGACCTGAATCATGGCCAACCGGGATAGTGATAAAAGTGAATGGAATATAGTTACAAGGTGTTTTCCTAAAATGTTCATTTCAGAAATATTGCTCTAACTTTTTATCTGTTGAAAATTCTAATTCCTGGAAAAATATTCTCGTCATAACTTCTCACGTAGAATTCAATTCAGTTAATTGAATTTTCTGCAAACTGATATTTTATGAGATATCACTAGGAATTTTTTTGCAGAAGGGACACCCCATATCATTTTACATATTTCGATAGGGCTTGAAATTACTTTTTCAGAAATATAGCATAGGTACTTGATATTATTCTGGAATCATGTTCAAGATATTGAATTTTCAATTTTACCTCTTGGATAAAGTAGGCTTCGACTGCGCGGAGACGGAAATAAAATAATGCGAATATTGATTGTTGGATGTCAAAGTTCGACTTAAACAGTCAATCGTGTGAAAAAAAAGCGTGGTCTTTTTAAAAACCATGAAAATGTACTCTGCCGGATCCTGTACTATTTTGAGGATGCTAAAATAACAATATTGATAGCAAGATTCTTGTTGAAGTGACAGATCATATTACTCAGAATCGATGATCAGAATACCAATATTTCATTTTGTTTTTGTGGCAATATTGCTATTTGCAAACTGAATAGACCTGAATAGCTCTGGCGCTGAAGTTTTCACTAGGTATTTTGCACTAATATCTCAATTGATCGGTCCAAAAAGGGTTGACAAGTCGTGGGCCTCACTAGTCACTAAATACTAAAAACATTGCTCCCCATATTAACATAATCACAAGGACATATATCTGTCGATAAATCAACAAATATTCCCCCTTGATCAGAGCTAATCATCCAATCAACCAAAACATCTACACCGAAAAAGCGAATCCAAGGATAATGACTACAGCTGTTTCACAGTTATTACTGATCGTCAGGTCAACTTACCCTGGATTCCTGGATAAAACCGCAGGCAGAGGGAATCTCGATACTTGTCACCTTTCAGATGGACCACTGCAGTATATCAACGTACAGCGCGCCATCTTCTGGGAGCATCTTGCGAATCCCACCTTCGAGTGCAGAATACTTTGATCGATGTGCATGACGTTCATCCTTCAGTCGCATCAGGTCGCTGTATCTGCGATATTGCAGATTTACAAACACCATCACGACATGGAAACGCTCGGTTCATGTGGATTCCCACAAGACGAAAACGTCCATCATCTAACGAAGATAGGAATTGGTCTAATAATCTAATAAATCGATAAATCGGCAGATATTCGTCGTTGTGATTATGTTAATTTATTAATACTGGAGGTGTTTCTTCTCCATTAGACCTATTCCTATCTTTGCTCTCCATAGTTGTCCACCATTTTCCACGAACTCCATACAGGGTGTTCCTAAATAAGTGTATCAACGGTCAACTGTAGACTTCTCATGAAAAAATAACATTTATTTTTCTCTTCCATTTTTTCCTCTGGGTCTTCTTTTCAGAGATACAGGGTGCCAAAAATGTACATTTTTTCAGTTTTTTGCTAATATTTCAGGAACCGTTTGAATTACAGAATTGAGGTTTTGTACACACATTGTTTACTCGGTTTCATTGAACGTGACAGTAGCGGAGATATTGAATTAGCACAAAGGTTTTTCCCCCCAACTTTTACACCACTGGATAAATTTGCATTTGCACAGCTAATTCTGATGCGCCAATGTGCTTTACATAAAAAAGGTACTCCTGGTTCATTGCTCTAAAGTGAACCGTTTTCTAGAAAACTGGAAGTTTATGATCAAAAATGATTTGCTAACGCATTGTAAATTTCTTGTAATTGGATAAATTAGTAGTGATAATTAACGAGTTCACTAATTTCAAAAAAATTTTACAACTAGGTGTTTAATTTTGAATTGCGAAGTTATTTTTAATTATTTTTAGCGATCATAGTTAACAAGATTACAAGAATTGCTCGAAATTGAACCCGTTGGCTTGATGCACGCATTACAATAACGTCTGGATCATGTTCCTTTGAACGTTGTTCATTAATCTAAGGGGTATTTTTAATTTGCTATGCTGCGGCTTCAACTCTAGCTGTCAACTCTTCTACGGTGTTAACAGGAGTTTCATAAACAATGGTCTTCATGTACTCCATAAAGATTAATCAATGGTAACTGTTTTAATTGTCATACTGCATTATTTCAATTTTTGATCCTAAAATACCATTTTTTTCGAAAACGGTTCACTTTAGAGCTATGAACTAGGAGTACCTTTTTTATGTGAAACACATTGGCGCCTGTGTGCAAATTCAATATCTCCGCCACTGGCACGTCTAATAAACCGATAAAAGTGCAAGGAATTAGCTATTTCTAGTGACATTCAGGTCGATTCTGTTTGCGTATTGCTATGAACCTTGCTATTCTAGTCATATTGCAATCTTTCTAATTTATAGAAATATGGCCATGATGTTACTTATTCTGTTTCGAGTGTTATAGCAATGTTTGTTATGAATTTTATCATAACAATGTTGCTATCATAGACTTCCATAGTTGATGATTTTAGAGCTAACAACACTGTATTTTGTGACTTTAGAACTACAAGGAAGAAGAAAATAACCCTAATTCGTGAGTTTCTTTATGGTTTCGCATACATAACCTCTATCTTCGGCTTTCTTTATTCATGTAAACATCGACATAAAAAATGTTACGGAACGAAACGGGTCAAATTGACCAATAACCAATTTCCTGGATACCAATAAAATATTGGTTATCAGAAATCGAATGCAGCAATTTTATTCAGGCGTTAATAATTCGAAATTCGATAAACTTATTCGTTGGCACTTCAAAGGGATTGCTGTTGTTGAGATGATTAGAATAATCATGTTGCCTATGCCTGTATCTTAGTCTAAGAATTCTCCTTGAAATTAAATAATATTCTAGAGAACCTTGAACACATTTCCATTAGCATATACTTTTTTTTATTCATGTAAACATCGACTTATTCGAAAATGTTATGAAACAGAAAAACCAATTAAAGTCAAATTGACCTATTTCCTGGATACCGATATAATTTTGGTTTCCAGAAATCAAATGCAGCAATTTTATGCAGGCGATAATAATTAGAAATTCGATGAACTTTTCTGTTGGGAATTCAAAGGGATGGCTGTTGTTGAGATCATTAGAATAATCTGGTCAGCTGTTGCTTACTATACCGGTGTTTTAGTCTAAGAATCCTTAAAATTAAATATTCTAGAGAACCTTGAACACATTTCTATTAGCACATTCTTCCCTATCTTCAATATTTTCGAATTCTTGGAAGAAATAATACTGAAACAAATGAATCTCTGAGAGATTCCTTTTCTAAACTTTCTTGTTATGAAGCATAGCAAGTACTATTTTGAGGTTGCTAAGATAGCAATGTTGATAGCAAGATTCTTGTTAAAGTGACAGACCATATTGCTCAAAATCGTTGATCAGAATACCAATAATTCCAATCTTGTAATGATAGCAATATCTTTTTCCTAGCAATATTGCTATTTGCAAACAGAATCGACCTGAATGTGTGTACAAAAACTCCATTCTGTATTTCGAACGGTTTATGAGATATTAGCAAAAAACTGAAAAAAACATAAATTTTTGACATCCTGTATCTCTGAAACGAAGACCCGGAGGAAAAAATTTAAAACAAATTTGTTTTCCCATGAAAAATCTACACTCATTTAGGATCACCATGTATACGATACTAGCATCCTCTCGACCTTTTTCAGTTTTATAATGATGCCCAAAGTACCCACCTAGCCATCATCCAAGCGGATTACACAATTGCTGAATTTTAAGACCTCTTGTTGAGAAGCAGTTGACCGACCATTTCCCGGCAGGACAAACATGCGTGGCGTTAACAAGGCGAACGCTGGCCAGGCCCTCGCCTAGCCATTGAAAATTTAAATAGCCATTTTGAGACGATGCGATTTTCCACACGAGAAATCACTGTTCATGAGCTGGCTCGTTATTCTGTATCGACAATTTAAAGCATGCAAGTTATATTTTAATGGGGCCCGGTCGAACGTTGGGTACCATGCAAGAATGACTTAACTAGGCATCGTCGTCTTCGATTTTTGGGGTTTTTAAGGACCAATTATTATCGGAGGGTCCTTGTGACCGTGATTAGGCCGGATGTTGTTTTCTTCAGATAACTGTGAGTTCGTTTGACTGGGATAGGGGCAGTTTGAGTGCATCAGAAATGGAAATTGTTGAAGGTGAATAATTATTTGTTGATGCGCGAAGGTTGTCCGTTTTGAAAAATACACCGCTCCCAAATATCGAGGTATCTAGGATTATTGAAATCGAAACGAAATAATCAAGAAAAGCACTGACGTGAAGTCAGCAGCATTTGCGTGCATGTTCGAACTCATTTCCAAAGCGGAGAAAAAAAAACACGAAATTTGATATTTTTTTCTCCAATATCTCCGAAAATTATAATCGTATCAAACTTAAATTTGGTACACGGCTGTCAAATATGAAGTTTAAGGTCCGAGAAAAGTTTTTCTCGAATGTGTACTTTTGTTGAATCATTTCAGAAAAATCTAGAAAAGCACTGCCGTGAAGGCAGCAGTTTTTGCGCGAATGTTCAATGTAGATGATCGCTTCGGCAACGATTTTGAACATTCCAACAAAAGCGGCTGCCTTCACGGCAGTGCTTTTCTGGATTTTTTCGATGAATTACTGGATTTCAATTCGATCTAGTCTGTATTTTTGGAAATATTAGAAAAATAAAATTTTGAATGGGTATATCTACGGAATCATTGGGCGGATTTTAACCATTCACGAATTTGACCTTCGTAATTGAGCCCCAAACCTTCTCTACAAATATCGAGTTTCTGAGTCTTTTCTTCTGGAAGTTATTGTGTTTATGGTCGGCCTTACTTCCGAAAGAAACAACTTAGAAACTCGATATTTGTAGAGAAGGTTTGGACGTTAATTACGAAGGCCGAATTCGTGAATTGGTAAAATCCAACTAATGATTCCGCAGATAGAGCCATTCAAAATTTAATTTTCCCAATATTTCCGAAAATACAGATCAGATCGAATTGAAATCCAGTACTTCATCGAAAAATTACAGTTCGAAGGTTCATACAGAATTCAATGAGGTTGATATGATAAGAAAATAACAGAATTTTTTTTTTCAAATTGTTCTAATGACACGATCATCACGAAATTTTGCGTAAAGTTGTCCTTCCGCATCTTCAAACTAGCTGCGAAATTTTATCAGGATTGAATCAGTATTTCTTGGGTTATACCGAAAAAAGCAACGATATCGACAGAAAACCTCGTAATTTGACATATTTTTTCCCGATATCCCCAAAACTTATAATTGTATCAGCTGAAATTTGGTACAGTGCTGTTAAATATGACGCTCAAAGTCCGTGTGGAATATTTTTCTGGATATGATAAATGGTTTTTGAAAAAAAAAAATTTTTGGAAAATTTTTTTTTTTTAATTTACTGACAGTATGATCCTGACAAAATTTGGCTCAAAGTTGCGCGTCGTTATACACCACCTAATTGCTAACTTTGAATTCAATCGCTCAAGTAGTTTCTGAAATAAAAAAAAAATTCAAAATTTCAAGTGGCTATAACTCCGAAACTATTTGACCGATTTGTCCCATTAACGAACTCAACTGCGGTCTTCCAATGCGCAACCTACCCTGAAAGTTTCAAGTTGCCAACTCACTCCGTTCGACAGTTATCGTGTCCCAGGCCGGCTGGCCGGACAGAATCGATTTTGACACCGGATTCGTCACCAGTGTGTCCAATCTAGTCGTTTGAGACCATTTTCGGCTTAATCATCGAAAATTACAGACATTTGGCAAAACGACAGCATGCCGTTCTCCTAGAACATGCGCGCAAAAAGTGCTTCAAAATGGAAACTGAAATGCAAAAATATGGAGATCCCCTTAAATTATACTATTCTCTATAGGGTGAGTTTTGCAGATGATCAAATAGTAGTGGCACAAGAGCTCGAAGATTTAGAATATATGACCAGGAAACTCATAAAAGAGTACGACAGTGTACAAGTGTATATGTAGGCGGGGCACAGCAGGATCTGGTGACGGACATAATCTTAAATCATGCAGAAGCTATACTTACCTGGGTGTTAATATAACCCAAAACGGAATTCTCGATAACGCAATAAAAGAAAGAAATATCCAGGGCGGAAAAGCCATCAAATCCCTCAACAACATTTTATGGGATCAGAAAATCAGCAAAGAGAATAAACACCGAATATACAACACAGTAGTTAAGAGTACCGTAGCTTATGGCATTGAAGTATGACAATTGATACAAAGATTAATAAAATCTGTAAAAGCTACAGAAATGGACTATTGGAGGCGAAAAGAATGAGAAATGAGAGAATCCGCGAAATCATGGGTGTGAAACAAATCATAGTCGAAGTGAGAACGAGGCAGCTGAGATGATCTGGACACGTACAAAGAATGACGCCAGAACAAAACAAATATTGGAATGGGTACCTGCGGGAAGAAGGAAGATAGGAAGGCAGAGGACAAGTTGGAGGGAAGGTATCGATAGAGAAATGCAGGAAAGAGAGCAGGAAGAAGGCCAATGGAACGACCGTGACGAATGGACACTGGGTATCGGAAGATGTTATATAGAGAATGTTTTGAAAAAACCGAACCAAAAACAAAATGTTTTGTATTTGGTTGTGTCCTGCATACTGATAACTGCCTCATGTAAAGATTTATACAATATTGCATATTGCTCAGGTGGGTTTTTTGACTTCGTTGGGGTTTGTATCTACAGTGTGTCCACGGATTGGGTGCCGGTAAGGTGTAAATGACGAAAAATTTTCGAGTTAGACTCTGATATTCTGGAAATCGCTCCTGCTTGGTCTCAAACTAAGATGTTGAAAAAATGAGCCAAATCAATTAATATACAGGGTGGTTTAGAACTGATTTAATGAAAATTGTTAAGAACAAAGTGTCTTTGTTTTAAAAGATATCGAGAAATTTTATTGAGAAAGTTGTTTAGAATTAAAAAACACGGCTAAATCTCGATTCTCAGATAAATCGATCAACTTTGATTTTGTAAATAGGAACTTAATTTTCAGATAAATCAGCCTACCCTGACTTATAAGTTCATGAATATTTTGTCAATCCGATACGTGAGATATTTTGTCATGATCAAAAATTTAAATTTTCACACTATTTTTTTAACAGGGTTACGTCGTACCGTAACATTTGGCCAGCGTTCATAGAATTGTCCTATTACTCCCTGATACGAAATGTCTGCACCTAAACTGCAGCACTCCGAAATAAACACTCTTTGTTTTATGCTCAACATATTTTTAACTGGAAAATTTTCGTTTATGACGAATAAAATTTACGTTTCAAGTCACGTCTGGCATTTGAAACCATGGATATTATCAAATATTTCCATAACCTATTTACGAAATCAAAGGTGATCGATTTATCTGAGAATCGAGATTTAGCCGTGTCTTTAGATTCTAAACAACTTTTCTCAATAAACTTTCTTGATATCCTTTAAAACAAAGGCACTTTATTCTTAACAATTTTCATTAAATCAGTTCTAAACCACCCTGTATATTAATTGATTTGGCTCATTCTCTCAACATCTTAATTTGAGACCGAGCGATTCCCAAAATATCAGAGTCTCGAAAATTTTTCGTCATTTACACCTTACCGGCACCCAATCCGTGGACACACTGTATATGTAATCAAACTGCAACTATCATGCATAATATTGAAAATAAATAGAAATTGAATTGAACAAGTTGTTGAGATGACCTTCAACTATAGAAAATTCGGACGACATTTCGACTTCTCTAGTAAGCTCCTGCACCATTTTGAAATTTTATAGAAAACGCATCTAAAGCCGATGTTTATTAGGTTTTTTGCACTCAAACCTCAATTGGGTTGTCCATATAGACAAATTCCTCGCTGGGATCATTTGAAGCATTTCACTAGTGCTTATACTATTTCGATTCGAGGGATATTACCAGTATGAATACCGAGGCACATCTAGTTACAGTTATCCGTGCAAACAAACAGTAATTACGTTTCCTGCAAGTGCAAACAGGAGATTTAACAAAAATGTGTACCTATATTTGAAGTTCATTAGAGGCGAATTCAAATTACCAACCGTGTTCTCATAATTAATGACCTCGTGTTTAGCAGAATCAATTCTACAGGGGCTCTCACTTTGTGCCGAACGAAGATTGAGGGTGTTCTACTTAGTCTTTTTCAGCATTTCATTCTTATTTCAACTTGGTAAGAAAATAGTAAGCATCCATCAACACGGCTATAGATGTTGTTAATCTTGTTTTCGCGGAGGGTTCAAGTAATCTCAGGATATTTCTATTTTTCAGTTTGATACACCGTGATTATGTCGATAAGCTACTTCGGAAGTATTTAGGATGAGAAAGTCTGATCATTCGTTACCATACTAATTGGATGAGCTTAAACTCAAAATAGAAAAACTCTGACGACATTTCGACTTCTTTGGGAGAAAGTTGAAATAAAGATCCAACAAATGAACTGGATAACATGATCATTCGACGATTCTGAGTATTTTCAAGAAATTCCCAATACCAACCTAGTTAGCGGTTCATGCCGACGCGTGCACCATTTTGCAACTTTGCAACCGAAGATTTATTAGGTATTGCACCATGCATGCAACTTTGAAGTCGAAGTTCTATCAGCTATTTTGCATTTGAATTGCAATTAATTTGTCCAATAAGATGGATTCATAGATGGAATTAATTGATGTACTTCACCAGTGCTTATACTTCTCCGATTCGAAGGATATCACCAATATGAATATCGAGGCACATCTAGTTACTGTTATTCGCGCAAAAAAAAATAGTAATTACGTTTCCTGCAAGTGCAAACACGAGATTTGACAAAAATGTGTACCTATATTTCAAGTTCATTAGAGGCGTATTCAAATTACCAACCGTGTTCTCATAATTTATGACCTCGTGCTTAGCAGAATCAATTCTCCAGGGGCTCTCGCTCTGTGACGAACGAAGATTGAGGGGGTTCTACTTAGTCCTTTTCGGTATTTCTTTCTTGTTTCAACTTGGTAAGAAAATAGTTAGCATCCATTAACATGGGTATAGGCTTCGATAGGTACAGGTTTTTCGCGGAAGGTTCAGGTAATCTAAAGATATTTCTATTTTTCATTTAGATACACGTTCTTTATGTCGAATAGCTATTTCTGAAATATTTAGGATGAGATAGTCTGGTCGAAGTGATAATTCCTTACCATACTAATTGGATTAGGTGTAAATCGTTTTAACTCGAAATAGAGAAACTCTGACGATACTTTGACTTCTTGGGAGAGAGTTGAAAGAATGAGCCAACAAATGAACTGGACGTCTTGACCTTATGACGATTCTGAGTATTTTTAAGAAATTCTCAAAACCAACCTAGTTAGCGACCCATTCCGACGCATGCACCATTTTGCAACTTCGCAGCCAAATTTTCATTAATTTTTTGCACTTGAATCTCAATTAATTTGTCCAATAAGACGAATTCATCGCTAGGATCAATTGATGCACTTCACTAGTGCTTATACTTTTCCGATTCGAGGGATATCACCAGTATGAATATGGAGGCACATCTAGTTACTGTTATTCGTGCAAACAAACAGTAATTACGTTTCCTGCAAGTGCAAACACGAGATTTAACAAAAATGTGTACCTATATTTGAAGTTCATTAGAGGCGAATTCAAATTACCAACCGTGTTCTCATAATTAATGACCTCCCGTTTAGCAGAATCAATTCTCCAGGGGCTCCCACTCTGTGCCAAACGAAGGCAAAGGGTGTTCTGCTTATCGCGGACCAATGTTAAATGCCTGAAGGATCGTCAACATTAATTAGTACTCGAGTAGGAGGGAGCCATGGAAGTTTACCAGTTAATTAGTAAAAACCCACTCGCTCCGGTCGTGCCAAACATGTCTAAATGTAATTAGAAAAACTGTAACAATATGAGATAACGTTGAATTATTTCGGGGCTTTCTTCTCCCTCCAATTAGCGAAGAGTTAAATTATTATTCCCGCTCTTTCCGACCCTTCGGCTGCTAGTGAATACGGCTTTTTTTTGCATAACTAATGAGTTGATATGAAAAAGGGAAATTTCAGATACAATTTATGTAATTTTGCTCGATACCCCTTTGTTTTCAAATGAACGAAATCCATCCAATGAATTCGAGGAAACTGCCAACGGATTATTATTTTTTAATTGTCCAATTTTGTCTGGAAGCCAAGCTTCGTTGGACGTGGTTGGTGTCTGGATGGGTACTACTATAAATACGAAGATTTCTTGACACCTAACTGGACTCGATATCAAAACAAACCGGGGCAGATCATTACAAAATTTGATTTTTGCGGAGAAGGTCTGATTATGAAAACAGCAAACCTAAATTAGTTTTATTGATGTGATGGGTTGTAAAATATATGATTGAAGGTTCATGCAAAATTTCTTGAAGATCAAACAATGAGAAGTTCGAAACATCGTTTTTATCAGAAATCTGAGCAGCGTTGGGCTGGTTGACCACTTGGAGGAGTGACCGATATTCTTGTGGCAAGGAAGCAGATAAAAAAGGATGTATAAATTTCCTACTTCACCGAATTATTTTTCAAATATTGTGGAATAATTATTTTTGCCAAACTCTACATTAAAATTTCTGGATTGCACCCCTTATCAATATTGATAATTATTAATATCGCATCTAGGCTGATTGCATCATTATTTATTATTCATTGTATATCAGTATGCTGCAAAAAATCTCATCTAAATATCACTGCAATTAGCCGAACTCACTAATTGACATTTTCAAATAAACAGTAACAGACTTGAATCTGATCAAAATTAAATTTTTATGTTTAAATCCTAGGTGTTATTGATTTGTTCAATTATATTAATCGTATTTTTCTGGTCTCTGATTTTACTGATAGATTAATCGTGAGGAAACCAATAATGGAGGAAAATTATATTCTTTTGGAGGTGTATTCTGGGTTTTCATTCTCGATAATGAAAGTGAACGTTTAAGAGTTAAAATCTGACTCTTGCATCAGACAAACGAGACAATATGCAGAATTATTTTCTTTCGATTTTTCTTTTTTTGAGACTTTCTTCAAAGTTGACAAAAGAATGGAGAATTAGCTTTAATCAATGCTTGATAAAATTATATTTGGCATTTTTTAACATGTTAGAAACAATCCGGAACAGGTCAAATTCCACTCAGAGCATCCTAGAAAAGCACTGACGTGAAGTCAGCAGCTTTTTCGCGCATGTTCATATTCGTTGCCAAAGCGGTCATATTTTCTCGTATTGACCCCACCAAACGCACTTTTGGTGATTTACTAATCATATTATCCTCATGAAATTCTCTATGAACCTTCAAACTGTCATTTTACGATAAAGTACTGGATTTCAATTTGATCTGATCTGTATTTTTGGAAATATCGCGAAAATAAAATTTCGACTGGATATATTTACGGAATCATTGGGCGGATTTTACCCACCCACGAATTCGACCTTCTTAATTAAGGTCCAGACCTGCTCTACCAAAATCGAATTTCTAAATCGTTTTTCGGACTTAATTACGAAGATCGAATTCGTGAGTGAGTCCACCTATCCGTTTGAATCCAATAGACGACTTCGGCCCAAGTTGCCAACCCACAATTTTCTTCACAAATTTACTATTACTGGGGAACGAGAATTTCAGGACAAATTCGACATGAAAAGGTTCGCGTTATTTATGAATATCCGTAAAAGATGCCTCGGCTCCTCAAACAAGATAATTCATTCCAAATATAGGGTTGTGTTAAGATCATCTCTGATTGGCTGAAATTTAAGTTGGGATTCCTGATTTCATGTTAATAGTGTCAAATTTATATAGGATTGGTTCCTCAAATAAACTTGGTTATTTCGGTTGCCGGTTTTCCATTCCGTAAATATGAAATGTTCGGTTGATTCCTGAAAACAGGTTAATTACGGAATTTGATTGATGGAAAAACGTTCTTTCTGTCATCAGAACGACAGTCAATGTTCTATAGTAACATATCCATAGCATAGAACAATCTTTATTTACTTTATGATCCATAGAACATAGAAGAGACAACAATTAACAATGGAAAAATTACTAGGTATGGTCTATGGATCATAAGGTGAATAAAGATTGTTCTATGCTATGGATATGTTTCCATA
This sequence comes from Myrrha octodecimguttata, assembly GCA_958510865.1. Lineage (NCBI taxonomy): Eukaryota > Metazoa > Arthropoda > Insecta > Coleoptera > Coccinellidae > Myrrha > Myrrha octodecimguttata. The sequence goes on from OY294057.1 coordinate 72,842,046, forward strand.
AAACATTGATTATCGTTCTCGTGCATAGACTTAATATGTCTATGTTCTGCTGACAGGAAGATTGCTTTTTCATCAATCAAATTCTGTAATTGACCTTTTTTTTCAGTAACCAACCTATTATTTCATATTTACAGAACGGAAAACCAGCAACCGAAATAACCAAGTTGATCTGTGGAACTTATGAACTTGACACTATTAACATGAAATCAGGAATCCCAACTTAAATTTCAGCCTAACAAAAACCTATATTTGGAAGGAATTATCTTGTTTGAAAAGCCGAGACATCTTTAACGAATATTTATAAATAATATGTTATTTATTAGTACTGGAGCTCTTTCTTCTCCGTGAAACCAATTCCTATCTTTGTTTAATAACGCGAATCTTCTCATGTCGAATTTATCCTGAAATTCTCGTTCCCCAGTGATAGTAAATTTGTGAAGAAAATTGTGGGTTGGCAACTTGGGCCGAAGTCGTCTATTTGATGCAATCTTTATTTTTGGAAATATTGGGAAAATAAAATTTTGAGTGTGTCTGAGATCATTGGGTGGATTTTACCTATTCAAAATTTTATTTTCCAATATTTTCAAAAATACAAACGAGATCTAATTGAAATCCAGTACCTCTTTGAATGAAATATGACAGCTTGAAGGTTCATACGGAATTTCGTGAAGATAATATTATGGCAGAATATAGAATATAAGAAAAAAATCAACAAACTAAAAATTTGACATAATTTTTCATTATATCTCCGAAAACTATAAATCCTATCAAACTGAAATTTGGTACACTGCTGTGAAGTATAAAATTGAAAGCCTGAGCAAAATTTTTTTGAAATCTACTGAAGAGTTTCTGAAGAAAATGAATTTCGGAATGTTTTTTTTTACAATTTACGAACAGTACGATCTCAACGGAATTTTGTAAAAGGTTGCGCGTCGTTATACTCCTACTAAATGCGAAGTTTCAAGCAAATCGCTCAGTTAGTTTCTGTAATGTCAGGAAAATAACCTCAAAATTTCAACCGACGATACCTCTGAAACCGATTAATGAACTCAAGCGTCATATTTTGAGGTAAAACCCACCCTAATAGGTGTTCAGGTCGGATCCTCCCATAATCCTGAATACGACCAGTCGGCTAGACAGAATCGATTTGGACACAGGATTCGTATCAGTGAGTCCAATCTAGTTGTTTGAGACCAAAATTAAAAAATTAGAGAAATTTGGACAAATATATTTTCCCAGAAAATATAACCATTGGGCAACATTGCATACGCAACAGAGTAGGTAATCAATACAAGTAAGGTACTGAGCAAAGATTGTAATAACGTTTATTCAAACATAACATTTGTACAATTCCAATGAAAAGATTATTTGTTACAGTTTATTGAGTTTCGTTCGAGCACTTCACCACTTTGATTTTCACTCGATTTCATTCGAAAATGTTCGTTGTCCTCTTTGAAACCTCGACATTCACATGTTCACGCACTTTTTGTGCGTGTGTCCCGAAATGTCTGTTGATCACTTTGTTCCACTCTCTCAGAATGTTCAACCTGAAAATGAAATAAAAATCAGAATGCGTTCCAAAATATTGAAATGTAATATGAAACACAAACACAAAGAAAATGTTTTCATTCAATAAACTGAGTGCAAAGTATGTTGTTAAAGAGATTGAGTAAGATATCGAAGAAAGATTGTATATTTGCCGTATGCCAGAATGACATTCAATTCTGTTTGCGTATTGCTAGAAACTTTGCTATTCAAGCAATATTGTTATCATTCTAATTTATAGCAATATGGCCATGATATAACTTATTCTGTATGAACTTCTCTAACGGTGACTTTAGAGTTGACAACACTGTACTTTATGACTCAAGAGGGACAAAGAAGAAAGTAACCCTAGTTCATAGACATTTTGCCCAGTTTCTATGATTTCGCGTACATAACCTCTGGTTTCGTTATTCATGTAAGCACGGAGGAATATTACTAATTCAAGAATGTTACGAAACAGAAAAACATATAGAACTCAAATTGACCAAAGACCAATCCCCTGGGTACAAAACAGAATATTGGATACCGGAAATCAAATGCAGCAATTTTATTCAGGCGGAACAATTCGATGAGATCTTCGGTCAGCAACTCAAAGGGATTGCTGGTGTCTACCATGCCGCGATTTAAGTCTAAGAATTTCCCTTACAATTAAATATTTTTGGGGGCCTTCAATATATTTCCATTGGCAGTTACTTTCATATTTTCAATATTTTCGAGTTCTGTTTTAGAAATGCTAATAAAACAAATGGTTCTCCGCCATCTTCCCTTTCTAACTTATCTTGTTATCAAGCCATGATGTGTTCATCTGCAAAATGAGTGACGTCAGCAAGTTGAAAATACAAGGAATTGTACAGGGTGTGCAAAATTCGTTGTCTACTGAAGGGATCTCGAGAACTAGAAGCTGCTAGAAGAAAACTGATAACACATTCTCGAGCTCTTTTTTCCTGACTAATCCGAATCTGAAAACAGATCCAGCTTATCGTTCATAGAACTTGAGTTATGAGCGAAAATGGAGAAATGGTCATTTTCAATAATGCTGAATAACTCGCTTGTTTGAACTCGTATTCGAAATCTGTTGATACATTCTACAGGCACTTTTTTAGGAGTAATTCATATATAATATGACTGAATTTTTCAATCCAGCCATTTTCGAGAAATGAGAAAGATTTTGGATTTTTCAAATGTAAACTATAGTCGAAAGATCTCTTATCTTGCTACAAAATTTTTGCTGATTTCAAAAATGTATCATATGTCACTATTTACATGAATATTACATGAGAAAATGGTCAATACTTTTTTCCTGCTCTTCTTTTCACTTTTGAATTATGAGTAGGCTGACGTTACCATAGCGACGATTCAATATGCATTATCTTTGTGTGAACTTGCGCCTCTATGATTGGAATCAGCGATTGCTGAATAAATATTTCTATGGTTAATTTGTCATAGTTCTTAAGATTAGCAATAGAAAATCTGTTTATTATCCCCAATGACCCTAAATATTGCTGATCTTAAGAACTATGACAAATTAACCATAGAAATATTTATTCAGCAATCGCTGATTCCAATCATAGAGGCGCAAGTTCACACAAAGATAATGCATATTCAATCATTCCTCAAGTTAAGAGATCTTTCGACTATAGTTTACATTTGAAAAATCCAAAATCTTTCTCATTTCTCGAAAATGGCTGGATTGAAAAATTCAGTCATATTATATTTGAATTACTCCTAAAAAAGTGCCTGTAGAATGTATCAACAGATTTCGAATACGAGTTCAAACAAGCGAGTTATTCAGCATTATTGAAAATGACAATTTCTCAATTTTCGCTCATAACTCAAGTTCTATGAACGATAAGCTGGATCTGTTTTCAGATTCAGATTATTCAGGAAAAAAGAGCTAAAAAATGTGTTATCAGTTTTCTTCTAGCTGCTATAGTTCTCGAGATTCCTTCAGTAGACAACGAATTTTGCCCACCCTGTAAATTCTGTGCTTTGAATCTGCATGTTACTTCAAAGTACAGAATATATAATTCCTTGTATTTTCAACTTGCAGATGAGCACACAAGTTTTTGCATGTTACTTCAAAGCACAGAATATATAATTCCTTGTGTTTTCAACTTGCAGATGAGCACACAAGTTTTTTACATCATGATATCAAGCATAGCAAGTACTATTTTGGGGTTAGTAAGACAGCAATATACTGACAGGAAGATTCCTGTTAAATTGACAGATCAAACTGCTCAGAATCGTTGATCAAAATACCAAAATCTCTGATCTTTTTATGGAAACAATAACTTTTTTCTGGCAATATTCCTATGTACAAACAGAAAAGCCCTGATTTTCTAGATCCAGTATTTGTTCATTTTGAAATATACACAGTGTTACACCCAGGATTTGCTTAATTCTCGAATTTTTAATGCTTTCCAATGATACCTACAACCATGATGTAAAAAACATGGTCTGCTCATTTGAAAAAAAGGGACGTCAGCAAGATAAAAATACAAGGAAATATATATTCTGTGCTTTTAATTTGAATGAAAAAAGTGACGTCATCATTGGTAAATCGATCATAGATGAGCACACCATGTTTTGTTTACATCATGCCTACAGCCTACACCCTATGAATTCCCAAAAAATGTATTTTCTGTTACGTCTCTTGCAGACGAAATTCCTCAACTGTCACTTTTTATTATGACGTCGTTTTTACCTGAATCTGCAAAATCACTCCGTACCATGTGCACAGAGGTCAGTTGTCAGAAGATGAACGAAAGTTCGAAACTAGTCACAAAAATGTAAACCTTACATATTTCAAAACATCTCATAATTGTTGGTAGTAAAATAAAGTAATAATTAATTTGTTTTAGTTATGATCAACTACCAATTAGTAACGGCTGAAAAAACATTACACTGTTGCCAGTAATTTCGGCAAAAATGTTCTCAAATGACTAGGTTGGACCGACAGATGACGAATCTGCTGTCAAAATCGATAATGTCCGGCCGGCCGTATGCACGATAACAGGCGTGCGGAAAATCCTATCGACTCGAAACCAGGGTAGGTTGCATTTCAAAATGCGATGGTTGAGTTCGTTAACGGGTAAAATCAGCCGAATGGTTTCGGAGTTTCTAAATTTTGAGGTTGTTTCCTGATGTTAGAGCGATTGGATCGAAACTTGGCAGTTGGTTGGAGAATAACAACACGCAACCTCTCGCATAATTTCGTTGTGATATTGCTGTCATTGAATCCAAAAAAAATTTTTTTTCAAAATTATTTCGGAAATTTTTTGTTCCGAAACTATTCATCATTTTCGGCAAACAATTTGCTCACACCTTGAACTCTATATTTCACAGCCGTGTACCAAATTTCAATTTTCTCGGAGATATTGGGAAAAAATATGTAAAATTTCGTGGTTTTTGTCCCGATACCGATATTTTCGAAATAACTCAAAATCTACTGAGTCAATTCTGATGAAACTTGGCATATAGTTTGAAATTATGAGCAACCTTATGCGGAATTTTGAGATGATCGCGTCATTAGAACAATTTGAAAGAAATTCAAATTTTTTTTTCAAATATTTTCTGTGATCTTCTGATCATATTATCCTCATGAAATTCTGTATGAACCTTCGAACTGTCATTTCTCGATAAAGTTCTGGATATCAATTCGATCTTATCTTTATTTTTGGAAATATAACATTTTGAATGGGTATATCTGCTGAATTGGGTGGATTTTACTCGATGTTTGTGGATTAGCTTTGGGGCCAAATTACGAAGGTCGAATTCGTGAATGGGTAATATCCGCCCAATGATTCCGTAGTACACCCATTCAAAATGTTATTTTTCCAATATTTCCAAAAATACAGATCAGATCGAATTGAAATCCAGTGGTTTATCGAAAAAAACCTAGGAACGCACTGACGTGAAGTCAGCAGCTTTTGCGCGCATGTTCAAAGGATATCACCGAAAGTGAACATGCGCGCTTAATCTGCAGACTTACGTCAGTGCTTTTCTAGGTTTTTTTCTTCGACACCCTTCATCCTTAATACGGATGGCGATATAAAAATATTTCATTAGACAAACTCCAATTATTTCTCAGTTTCCTACCTATCCTTAACAAGGGGTCCCAGTGTTTTGAACAACCCTATATATGGGACAGCCTAGCCCGTTTCATTCGCAATTTCGACCCCACGAAACATTGCATTTCTTTCGGACCAAAAATAATTTTTTTGGAGCCGTCCCAGGTGGTGACCTCAATGGGTAGCAAATCATGGTTTCAGCAGGTCATCGATCCCATGAACGGCTCCAATCTCATTTATTAAGGTCTAATTGTATGCGGATTCTCCATATAAGGAAAGGGACTTTATGATAGCACGAAGGTCGATAAGCTTCATCTTGGTTTATTGGTTCAATTTAATTTGGACCTAATTTGAAAGTTTTGAATCGCTAGCTTGCTTCGTTCGACAGTTGTCGCGTCGTCTGCAGGGCAAAAGTGATTTTAATAACGGATTAGTCATCAGTGGGTCCAAACCATTTTCTAAATAATTCGAAATTTGTCACATTGTTTTCTGAAAGTGAATATCGGATCGAATTTAAATTCGGAAAATTGTTGTTGAATACTGATCCTAAGATGTGTCCAAATTTCGTTGAAATAAAATCAACATTTTCGGAGACAAAAAAATGTTCAACAAAAATTTTCGAATAAACATTTTTTAAAATTTTATTAAAAACTGAACCCACACTAAATTTTGCACTCACTTGCGCGTTGGTATTCCGAAAATATCTAAAAAGTTTTAATCTGATCAAATCAAACCTCATGAAATATCAAGGAATTAATTTCACAATTTCAAATGGGCCAAAAACTCCTCAATACATAAACGAGGTTGACCGAGATATTAAAATTCGAAACATAATCTGACAATTTCTTGTCGCTTGGTCCTTTTCTTCGATAGTAAGGAGCACATACGGACAGAATTGAATTTGACCACGGATTTTTCTTCATGGTGTTGAACCAAATTAATTTTCTGCTCGAAGTTCGAGAATTACAGACATTGTGACGAAACGATAACGCGTTGTAAGAATGACGATCGCTTTGGCAACAGATTCGAACATGCGCGAAAAAGCTACTTTACGTCAGTGGTTTTCCAGATTTTTCTCAAGAGTAAACAGTTCCTTGAATATAACGGTGTGACTTTTGGATACCAGAGTTCGTTTTTTTCTAAAAAAATGTTGGGCGCAGATGGTTGGAAAAAATTGTAAGAATGCGCAATGTTTCCACTTTTTATATTCAAGAATTTTCGGAAAATAAAACTGATATGGGGTGAAAAATCGAAAAATAAATAACATTGCGCGCATTCTCACGAGAGAATAAAATCTAGAAAAGCACCGACGTGTAGTCAGCAGCAAAATGATGAAATTTTAATGAAATATAAACATTTTCAGAAAAAACATTAAAATTTTTTTCGAATTTTTCCATGGATCTTTCTTCTTATTGACACTGTTCATCTTCCAACCAAGTTTCATTTCGATAAGATAATATTTTTCGAGTTATTGAAAAATCAAAATTTCAAATGACTGTAGCACAATTCGGCAGATTTGGCCCATTAACGAACTTAACCGAGATGTTCAGGATCTTAACCTAACCTGAAAGGAAGACTCTAGGTCTTTTCTTTCGAGAGTTACAGCGCACACGGCCGGCCCCGAACGGGCGGACGGACAGAATCAATTTTGATCACGGATTCTTCATCAGCGAGTCCAACCTAGTCGTTTGAGACCAATTTCGGCTCAAAATTAGAAAATGGGGGTTTTTCCTGAATTTGGGTTATTACTGCAAATGCAAATTTGAACATAATTATTATGGGTTTGATTCGTCATTTTCCCAAATTACCTTCAGAAAGTATTCAAAATCAGATTTCGAAATTGGGATTTGGGATTTGTCAGGCATGCACGAAGTGACAACGGTGTTCAGTAGAATAGCTCTTTCTGCTATAGAATAATGAAATATTTATTCCTATTCTGTGGTACACACGTGTTATTTGTCAATATAACCAAACAATTTCCGTTTGCGATTTGTCAGTAATATTTCTTGGTCGTTGTCTTCTACTCTAACCAGATCGAAGTATAGCTATCTCTGTTTTCCTAAGCAAAGTAACACATTTGACGTCCTTTTCTTTCCAAGAGAGCTGAATTCGACGTTGCCATATCGTGCACTCGAGACAAATCCCTTTAAATACAAATCCCCATTTTTATTTTTCAGTTTTAGGTGATCAAACATTTTTTTAAAAATATAATATTGAAATTATATCTTTGAAATGTGATGTTCTGAAAGTTTTTCATGAAAATTACTGCATTTTCGTTCAGAGGAAAAACCCCCATAGCAGACATCGTGACGAAATGATAACGCGCTGTTCCCCAGAACAAGCGCGTAATAATACATCCCAATACACAATTTTAAAAAAATAATCACTGAAGTCTGTAGAACGATACTCCGTTTCCTCCTATTAATGACGAAATTTCACCCATTCTAATATTTTTGGCGGTTATTGGCAACGTTAAAGCATGAGACCGTGGGCAGGTGCCTGACCTTGAGATATTAACGAGGTTCTTTGAAACTTGAATGCGGCTGTGTTGCCGAAATCCACGAAGCTGTATTTCATCAGCCCGCTGTAGTGTTTGCTTTTAAGACCATTTTCGGCTAATTTTCGACATTGTGACGAAACTATAACGCGCTGTAAAAGTGACGACCGCTTTGACCGCGCGAAAAAGTTGTTGACTTCGCGTCAGTGCTTTTCCAGATTTTCTCATCCCTTTGACGGCCACAATTTGTGGCAATCTAGATGAAAATAGTTTTCTACATCGTGTGCCGGATTCAGGGACAATCCCTCGTAAGTGATGAATTTGCAGTTCCAATTTTCGAAATTGGGGAGAGCCTGCATTTAGATATTGACGCAGTGACGGACAAAGCAGTCGACGCGCCATTTTGTCATTCGACTGGCAGGAGATAAGGAGGAAGGAGGACGCCTCCAGGCCTGAGAGGCGAAGGCAATTAGGTAGAGTAAGCAGGAGGACAAAGGCGAAGGAAGATGCAAATGTACATTAAGTTAATTGAACATTAGGTAAAACGAACATTTGGATCCCATTAGAGAATGGCTAGAAACGCAATTAATTATCCGTCCTCAAACAAGTAGAAAATATATTATTCAATTTCCAACTGACTTTTCGCAATTCTCTAATGAATCCTCTTGTCGACTACAAAACAAGCCGATGTTTCAATCGGTTTTTGAGTCAGGTGAAACGGCGCAAAGTAATATTGGACGTTCGCGACGTCGGCTCCCTAATTAGAAAGGTCTATCGTCGCCAGAATCTTTGGATTTCGGAACGGAACCCAATGAAAATATAATGCAATTAGATGGGACGCATTCGTTATGAGATGGACCTGAAGTTGGAATTCACGAGACTCTCGAAATTCGAGATTTCTGGTCTCGTCTCGATTTCGAGACTGAATCTTTTCAACTTCAAATTGAGACTTAACAAAATCAAATTGGGAATAAAAATATTCAAAGTGGTACTGAACAAAATCAAATTGAGACTAAACACATTCTAATTGGGAATAATCAATTTCATATTGGTACAACATTCTTTCTTGTGTGAAATGGAGTTTCATGAGCTTCTTCAGTGAAAACTATGCTCCTTCTATCTTTTTGGCATTTTTTTTTATTTTTTGCCCACTTTTGAGCGTTTGATTTCTTGATACTCAAAAATTCCTTTCCAATCTGCCGAATTGCAGTCCACATTCCGACTCTCCCATTTCAATGAGGGATATAATTTCGAATTCAACTCTGGCTTGCACTCATTAAATACTCTCCTTCGACATTGAAGTGTTAACTTCACAAAGTAATCAAAAAATTAAATTCAAAGAGCGAAGAATGTTGTTCCAATATGAAAATGATTATTTCCAATTGGAAATGTACAGGATGATTCCGGAGGAGACAGTCAGATTTTAGGATCAGTTTCCACTAGTCAAGACAGTCTCGAAACAATGTTTGGTTTATTGTTGGGGGTCCCCATTGAGAATATACAGGGTGATTTGTCCGATTCGACCGATTTTACTTTTATTGATAACTTTGGTATGGCTCATTCGATTTCAATGAAATTTTCAGCAAAGTATGAAATTGATGAGCACATTCTTTATTACCATTTTTTTTCAAAATAAGCGGTTTTTATTGTGATAATTCCAGATTAATTGTGCAGGTTGAAAAAACACCCTGTACATCGCGTTTCCAACAATACGCTATCTGTTTATGATTCTACTATAATTAGTGATTATTTGAGAGTTTTAATTTTTTTGGCACAGTTCTAGTTTTCCGAGAAAATTTTATCAAAAAAAGACAGTGTCGAAATTTCGTTCCAATTGATTCTACTCTAATTAATAACTTTGGTATAGATCATCTAATGAAATTTGCAGTGTAGAACAACCTGAATGAGTTCATTCAATAATAACAACAATGTCTGAAAATGCAAGGTCGTAATTGTGATATTTTCAGAATTTCAGATCAATTGTGCAGTTGAAGAAAACACTGCTACACCACTTTTCCAAAACTTTCTTATTCGTTTTGGATTCTATACAACAACATGTCATTATTCAGAGGTTTCTAATTTCTTTGGCACACCTCCGGTTTTCCGAGAAAAAATGTTTGAAGAAGAGCATAATCAAGATTTGGCGCAAAAGCAGTGATAATATTCTGCACGAGGTAGTGAAGCTGTATATTTCAAGGATGCAAAGCAGCTCTTAAGTTCTAAAATATTCTTTTCAAATTCCAAATTCATATTTTATTCCTCATATCCTGTATGAAATTATTCAATTCAGAAGATATTTCGAATTTGAAAAGAATATTTTAGATGTGACGAACAACTTTGCATCCTTGGACAATACAGCTTTCCCACCTAGTGCGGAATACTCTCACTGCTCGTGAGCCAAATTTCGATTATGCTCTTCTACAAAAATGTATTCTAGGAAAACTGGAGGTGTGCCAAAGGAATCAAAAACCTTTGAATAATGACATGTTATTGTAGAGTCTGAAACGAATAAGAAGGTTTTGGAAAAACAATATACAGGTGTTTTTTTTTCAACTGCACAGTCACTCCGAAATTCTGATATTATAATTATAATTCTGTATTTTGAGAGATTGTCCCAATTATTGAATTTACTCATTCAGATTGTACTACACTGCAAATTTCATCAAAATTGGATGAGGCATACCAAAGTTATCAATAAAACTAGAATCAATTGGAGCGAAATTTCGACATTGTCTTTTTTTGGGAAAATTTTCTCGGGAAACTAGTAAAGTGCCAAAAAATTAGAAACTCTCAAATAATGACTTATCATAGTAGAATCGTAAACAGATAGCGTAGTTTAGGAAACGCGATGTAAAGGGTGTTTTTTCAACCTGCACAGTTAATCTATAATTATCATAAAAACAATCGCTTTTTTGGAGAAAAAATTTGCAATTAATGAATGTGCTCATCAATATTGTACTTCGCTGAAAATTTCATCGAAATCAAATGAGCCATATCAAAGTTATCAATAAAAGTAAAATTGGTCGAATCGGACAAATCACCCTGTATATTCTCAATGGAGACCCCCAACCATTAACCAAACATTGTTCCGAGACTGTCTTGACTAGTGTAAACTTATTCCAAAATCTGACGGTCTCATCCGGAATCACCCTGTATATTTCAAAATGGTAAACATGTGAGAATGATTACTCCAAATTTGAAATATATATATTTCAAATGGGTGATAATCAGTTTCATATGGGTACAATATTCGTTGATCTGTGAATCGGATTTTTTATTACCTTATAAAATTTACAGTTTGATCTCGAATGAGATATTGAATGATGGCAAACCAGATTTTACTTCGAAAAAATCAGAAAAGGAGGTTCGGAATCAACTAAAAAGTAAAGATTTGCAGCCCATGAAGAAAACTGCGATTGGAAAGGACTTGCGAGTCTTTGAGTATCAAGAAGTCAACCGCCTAGGGTGGACGAAAAAACAAAAAGAAAATACCAACGAAATAGCAGAAGTATACATAATTCAAACTAAAGAAGATAATAAAACTCTAATTTACACAAGAACGAATGTTGTACCAATATAAAATTGATTATTTCCAATTTGAATGTGTTTAGTCTCAATTTGAAGTTGAAAAGGTATAGATCGCCACGAGACTACCTCTTTTTCGAGAAGAGATCAGGATAACTCTTCGAGATTCTTTCGAGGTCGAGAAATTATTTCAAGATTTCTCCATCTCGAAAAAAAATATATATGCAAAAATAACAAACAGATCTAAATACGTCCGAAAAGAGAAAATAATAACGAAATGGTGTGAGGTCAGGAGCTTTTACGCGCTTGTTCGAATATTAACTAGTAGATAAACACGAAATTTCGCTCCTTTGGTCGCGTTCGTATTTTTCGCCTGATCGCGAAGTTTCAATCTGATTGCATTTGTACTTCTTGAAATAATTCAGAAATATTGTTAAAATTCCAAATAACAACAACATTTTATGTTATTTTGAGTTATTGAGGAAAAAACAACGATGCCGAGGAAAAAACAACCAAATTTTACATATTTTTTCATAATATCTCAGAGAATTATAATCGTATCGAACTGAAATTTAGTACACTGCTGTGAAATATGAAGCTAAAAAACTGAGCAAAACTGTTTTCCAAATATGATAAACGGCCCCCCTAAAAAAAAAATTCCGAAAAAATTTCGAATTTTTTTTTCAAATTTACAGACAGTATGATCTCAAAAAAAATCCCGCAAAAAGTTGCGCGTCATTATACTCCAACTGATGCCAAGTTTCAATCCAATCGTTTTTGTAGTTTCCTAATAGGTCTGAATTTTCTTTGTCATTGAAATCAAATATTCTATCCGTATATCCGGCTTCTTGTATAAAATTTTGGGTCCAAAACGAGGTCCTAGAATTGTCAAATATTGTTCTGCTTGGCTCTGTGAACGCTGATGGCGCTAAGGTCGTTTTGTCAAGTCCATACGATTAATTTCAGCTGAATCTGATGAAACTATTTCCCAAAAAATGAATCACTTATTTTAAATTATGGATATATATAAGAGAAGTTCAACAAATGTGGAACACCTACTCATTAATAATATGAAATATGTGTATAAGGAAATGAGGAGCAATATGCGGTTTATTGTAAGAATACTTTCATGGATGGATACGAGAAGTCATTTCGAAGCCAAAACAACGGTTAAAACGGGACGGGAGATTGATATTCACTCAAGGATTTTATTGGATAGTTTAGATCTTCTTTCATGAAAATATGGCTTATGAATTTTGTATGTACCTATTAATATTCAATTCAAAAGTTATGGATTTTTTAACATACTCATGAAAATATTTCAAGGAAATGTTCATGTTTACTATTATTGAAATTGAATTTTCACTTTGCTGTTCATGTTCATACGAATTTATCAGACGAATTTCAAACCAGACAAATTAATTGTTCCTTCCAAATGATTTCTTGAGGTATTTTTGAAAACACAACTCTGAAAGACTTCCTTTCCATAAACTAAATATTGAGATTATAAATACCTCTTGCAATAAACAGGTATTCGCAAATATCAAGTTTCAGACTTGTGTATTCAGAGACGAAGGAAAACTTTATAAGTATACTTCACGATAGATTAGTGGTGTAAGGATCAAAGATGCAGGAAAAACGATACTCTGTCAGTTCGCCGACGTTTCGGAAAAATTTATTTCCATCCTCAGGGCTAGACTGAACAAGTGTATCTTCCCAAAATCATTTTGTTAAGAACCAAATCAATTCTCCAATATTTCTTAACAAAATGATTTTGGGAAGATACAATTGTTCAGTCTAGCCCTAAGGATGGACATAAATTTTTCCGAAACGATACTCTGTCAGTTCGCCGACGTTTCGGAAAAATTTATTTCCATCCTCAGGGCTAGACTGAACGAGTGTATCTTCCCAAAATCATTTTGTTAAGAACCAAATCAATTCTCCAATATTTCTTAACAAAATGATTTTGGGAAGATACACTTGTTCAGTCTAGCCCTGAGGATGGACATAAATTTTTCCGAAACGTCGGCGAACTGACAGAGTATCGTTTTTCCTGCATCTTTGATCCTTACTCCACTAATCTATCGTGAAGTAAAATTCTTTGGATCACCACTTCAGATTTTGTGTTTATAAGGATATATTATCGCCATTCTGACCGACTGAAATGAATAATCATAATTAAAATTTGTCAAAATGAATTAATTTTCGGAAATTCCTGAAAATAATGTATGGTCCAACTCGGAAAAACAGAAAGAAGTTCTGATACGACTAGTTTTGATATGACAGGTCGGTAACTTCCGTAAATATTTCAGATTTTATATGGCAGATTTTCCTATGCCGGCATCTATAGGTGAAATCTGAAGTAGGACAACAAAGCCGTATTTTGACAACATTTTGACCTCATTTCGGACCCAAAATATGTCAGAGTGTCCACACCATATGTATTCTATCATGATGTAAAAAACATGGTGTGCTCATCTGAAAAATGAGTGACGTCAGCTAGCAGAAAATACGAAGAGTTATATATTCTGTGCCTTGAATTTGCATGTTATTTAAAGCAGAGAATATACAACTCTTAGTATTTTGTGCTAGCTGTCGTAACTCATTTTTCAGATGACCACACCATGTTTTCTACATCATGGTATTCTATGCATCTATCCAAAACCCTAGACAACATAAATGTCAACACAGTTTGACATTCTCAACTGACAAACCATAGATAAACTGTGAAATTTTCAGGGGGGGTGTAAATTTTTTTTTGTTGGTCGATCACTAAGGTTTATTATTTGATTTTATCAAATAATAAACCAAAAAACCATCGAAACTTCTCATGCAGCTCATGATGTAAGTGAAGCATGGTATGCTCATCTGTGATCGTAAGTACAAATGATGACGTATAAAGGTGCCTTTTGTGCGAAAGAGATTCGGAGATTTGGGGAATCGGAGATTCACCCAATTAGCCGAGACTTTCACCCTATTGGGCCTATTGGCCGACGATGATCAAGTGACCGTCGTCGGCCAATAGCGGCGAATCTCCGATTCTCCAAATCTTCGAATCTCCTTCGCAAAAAAGGCACTTTAAAACTACATGAAAATACAAAGTATAGAATATAAAGGGTTTTCCAATAAGAGGTGTTATTTTGAATAGCCCGCTATTTCGGTCGATGTCACTTTTGAAGCTGTCATTTTTTGACATTTGACAAGTAGAAACTACGCCATTAATAAAAATGGAACGATACACGCTTCAACAACGCATTGAAATTATTAAAATTAACTATAAAATTTCAAAAAGCACTGCCGTGAAGGCAGCAACTTTTGCGCGCATGTTCAATGTAGATGACCGCTTCAGCAACGAATTTGAACGTGCGCGCGTACCAAATTTCAGTTCGATACGATCATAAGTTCTGGAGATATCGGGAAAAAATATGTCAAATTTCGAGGTTTTCTTCTCGATATCGTTGATTTTTTCGGTATTACTCGAGAAATACTGATTCAGTCCTGATTAAACTTCACAGCTAGTTTTAAGATGCTGAAAGACAACTTTATGCAAAATTTCGTGATAATCGTGTTATTAGAACAATTTGAAAAAAAAAATTTATATGATTTTTTCATCATATCATCCTCATTAAATTCTGTATGAAACTTCGAACTGTTATTTTCGATGAAGTACTGGATTTCAATTCGATCTGGTCTGTATTTCTGGAAATATTGGAAAAATAAAATTTTGATTGGGTATATCTACGGAATCATTGGGTGGATTTTACCCATTCACGAATTCGGCCTTCGTAATTAAGGTCCAAACCTTCTCTACAAATATCGAGTTTCTAAGTTGTTTCTTTCGGAAGTTATTGTGTTTACGCAGTCAGCCTACTTCATCGAAAATAACAGTTCGAAGTTTCATACAGAATTTAATGAGGATGATATGATGAAAAAATCATATAAATTTTTTTTTTCAAATTGTTCTAATAACCCGATTTTCACGAAATTTTGCACAAAGTTGTCTTTCAGCATCTTAAAACTAGCTGTGAAGTTTAATCAGGACTGAATCAGTATTTCTCGAGTAATACCAAAAAAATCAACGATATCGAGAAGAAAACCTCGAAATTTGACATATTTTTTCCCGATATCTCCAAAACTTATGATCGTATCGAGCTGAAATTTAGTACACTGCTGTGAAATTAGAAGGTCAAAGTGTGAGTATAATTTTTTTTGGATATGATGAATGGTTCCCGAAAAAAAAATTTTTTTGTAAAAAAATTTCGAAAAAAATTTTTTTTAAAATTTATTGACAATATGATCTTGACGAAATTTGGCTCAAAGTTGCGCGTCGTTATACTCCACCAAACTGCCAAGTTTGAATCCAATCGCTCAAGTAGTTTCTGAAATAAAAAATAAATAACTTCAAAACTTCAAATGCCTATAAATCCGAAACTATTCGATCGATTTGGCCCATTAACGAACTTAACCGCGGCATTCCAATGCGCGACCTACCCTGAAAGTTTCAAGTCGCTAGCTCGCTTCGTTCGACAGTTATCGTGTCTACGGCCGGCCAACCGGCCGGCCGGCCGGCCGGACAGAATCGATTTTGACACCGGATTCGTCATCAGTGAGTCCAACCTAGTCGATTGAGACCATTTTCGGCTCAATCATCCAAAATTACAGACATTTGGACAAAACGATAGCACGCTGTTCCCCTAGAACATGCGCGCAAAAATGGTGAAAATTTGGCAGAGACGGTTTGTAAAACTCGAAAATTTTTGGGTCGTCGTGAAGCACCTTGTCGAACCGCAATAAAGAAATTGGTGGAAAAATTCGAGCTGTTGGGACAAGTTAGGGATGTGAAGAATAAAACCCGTGCACGTCGCTCAAGACCAGCTGAAAATATTGCTGCTGTAGCCGGAAGTGTTGAAGAAAACCCAGGTTTGTCCATTCCTCGTCGTTCTTTGGAATAAGGCATTCCACAAACGTCATAACACCGTATTTTGCTTAAATATTTGGGTCTTAAGGCTTATAAAGTTCAGTTAACACAAGAACTCAAGCCGGCCGATCATCAACAACGTCATGTCTTTGCTGATTGTGTCGTTGAAATGCATGAAAATGCTCCGGAATCCCATCGAAAAATCATCTTGAGTGATGAGGCCCATTTCCACCTCGGTGGCCCGAGAGTTATTGTTGAAAAGCCTTTCTATCCTCAACGTGTGACTGTTTGGTGCGGTTTATGGTCCGGCGAAGTCATTGGACCTTACTTTTTCGAAAATGAGGCTGGAGCAACAGTTACGGTGAATGGATTGCGTTATCGAGAGATGATTAATGATTTTTTATGGCCGGAATTGGATGGTATTGATCTGGACAACGTTTACTTTCAACAAGACGGCGCTACGTGCCACACAAGCAACGAAACCATTGATCTTTTGCGGGAAAAGTTTCCGGACCGTCTTATCTCTCGAAGAGGTGATCACAATTGGCCACCGAGATCTTGTGATTTAACACCTTGTGACTTCTTCCTTTGGGGCCACGTGAAAGAGAAGGTCTACGCCAATAGCCCAGCGTCGATTCAAGACCTCAAAGATGGAATTCGTGAGGCTATCGAGGACATAGGGCAGCCACTTTGCGATTTGATTATGGAAAATTTCATTAAAAGGATATGGTCCTGAAAGCGTGGTCGTGGTGGTCATTTGCCTGATGTTATTTTCCACTATTAACGGCATAACTTGTTCTTCATAATAAAATAAACATCCGATCATTTGTATTGAAAAATGGCATTTTTCTTTGAATATCAAAAAAACACCTCTTATTGGAAAACCCATTGTTGTTTTTAAAATCTTACACAAGTAACTTTTTTTTTAAATGAGCACACCTGGTTTTTTCATCATGATGCAGCTACAAAACATCCATAAGAACTACCGACTTCTTCCCTACCTCAATCTCTACTCCTCCTCGGCCTTCCAACTTTTCCTTTCCGCACCGTCGGCGCCACTGACGAACTCTTGAGAAGCTTAGTCCAGTCCTGTTCGCAGACAAGACTTCCGGCAAGGAGGTAATAGCGATCCCCGGGGACCAGTGGCGCGCCGCACTTGCTACAGGAGAAACACTTCAGGTGGAACACTTGAGGTGAAGACGGCGGCTGTTGGGGCGTCGAACTGGCGCACCTCATCACGAACTCACTTGGTGGTATGGGCTGATGACAGGCCGCACATGCCCCCGTGCTGCCGAATATCCTGCAAGGAAAATGAGACGTTTAGAAATTACAATTTTAGGTTAATAATTAGTGTTTACTCAAGTCACTTTTTTTTACTTAAAACTGACGCAGGTTGGCAATCGTGAAATATCGGCAATTTCAAAATAATTCTCAGAGACGTTGCCAAATCCCAATGCCAATTTATACTCTCAATCTCAACATAATCATCACGCTTGGAAACTAAAAATGCCGAAGGTAGTTTTGAAGAAGCAGAGACAAAGTATCAGGAAGTACTATGTAGAATTGAAATCTGCTTTTTCTGATAGTAACCCTGATAATTCGGAATCAATAACACAGGTCTGCAAAAAAAAATTTCAAAAAATTGTTTGGAATTTGATAACTGACTTTCATTTACTTTTCAGCGCTGAGTTCAAAAATGCAATCCGTTTTTTTCTATCACGTCAGGTTTTCTTACAAAAAGGGAATATTTTTGGGTATAATAATAAAATTTAAGCCATTTTTCCAAATTTATAACATTTTATTTTATTTATAAATCAGGTTCTTAACCACGTTTCCAGTACACTTCTATTCCTCTTTAAGCTTATAGGTCATGATACTATAGTTTTCTCTTGCTGAAGCTTTTTTTGTTACTTTTCCGGCTGTAGACTCGTTGAGGATCATCTATTTTCAACATCCAGCAGTAGTCCGCTATCATGTTGACGTTCCATCTTCCTTGGCATCTTCTTTCCATTTTCTTCATGTCTTGGTGGAATCTTTCACCCTGCTCTTCACTTACATCACAAAGGTTTGCAGGGAAATAGTCAAGATGTGAGTGGAGAAAATGAACTTTAATGCTCATATAACAACCAAGTTTCTTAACGTTGTCGAGTATGTCTGCGACGATTGTCTCGTAGTTTGGATCTTTTTTGTTTCCTAGAAAACCGGTAACAACCAATTTAAAAGATGTCCACTCTGCTTTTTCTTTTGTTTTCATTATGTCCTCAAAGTTGGGATCTCTCATTAGTTTTCTAATGTCTGGTCCGACGAAGATTCCTTCCTTCAGCTCTGCCTCGGATAAACCAGGAAACTGCCCACAAATATATCTGAAACATTCTCCTTCTTTTGGCAATGCCTTGACAAACTGCTTCATCAGGCCCAACTTAATGTGAAGTGGTGGAAGTAAGACCTTTTTGGGATCCACAAGGCTTTCCCTCTCAACATTTTTAACCCCAACCTGTAAGGTTTTTCTCAAGGGCCAATCTTTTTTTATGCATTATAATTTTTTTAATACGTTTCAAAAGTACTTTAGGCTAAATAACAGTTACTGGAGATCCAAAATACCAAAATTCAAACTCACTAGAGTACAGAGATATGTATGAAACTATCGAAAAAAGCTAAAACTATACAAGCAGTTTGTGAAATAACTGTACGCAATGGAATTTTTTCAATAATTTTTCTGGAATCAGCGTTCAAAACAACATAAAAATCACTTATTGAATTTGAAACAATTCTCATGTCGCAGACCTGTGTAATTAGTGTATACACAAGTCACTTTTTTAACTTAAAACTGACGCAGGTTGGCACTCGTGAAATATCGGCAATGTCAAAATAATCCTCAGAGACTTTGCCAAATGCCAATGCCAATTTCTACTCTCAATCTCAACATAATCATCGCGCTCGGAAACTAAAAATGCCGAAGGTAGTTTTGAAGAAGCAGAGACAAAGTATCAGGAAGTGCTATGTAGAATTGAAATCTGCTTTTTTTATAATAACTCTGATAATTTGGAATCGATAATTTACCACAAGCTATCCAACATTTTCGACGTATGTGAGTGGAAACCAAGGAATTATATTTCATATGAAAAGATATTCATTTTTTAGCTGCACATCACCACAATAAAAAAGATTTTAAGTGAAAAAGACGACAAAGAATTTCCTCCTATTGGTGCACCCGAAAAAAAACGGACTGAAGACTTTATTTTGAAAAAATATCTGCAACGACAAATTTGGGATAATGAGTTGAAAAATGGACACTTTTCGATCAATACACTTCTCAGTTTTGCAAAGGAACATTTGGAATATAACGGAGGACGGACCTCACCTTTTAAAATTATAAAATCAATGGGTTAAAAATATTGAAGGGTAATATTAATAATTAAAAATTTAAGAAAAAAATCGTGAAGGTTTGCTCATGTTAAACATTTTTATAGAGCATGTTTGGGACATCATGGGTAGAAGACTTGGAAGTTTACCCCAGCCCCCACGGGCTTTGGCGAATTTGCGACATGAAGTACAGGTAGCTTGGGATAGTATCCCTCAAGAAAACATAGACTATATCTCTTGCATCAATGCCAAGACGTGTTGGGGAGTGTATAGATAACCGCGGTGGACAAACACGTTATTAACAAATTTAATTAAAATAATTGTAAACCCTTCGTTTTTTCTTCTACAAATTTCAACCATTTACTCCTTGCTATACTATCTATGTTTTACCAAAAAAAATCTAAAATTTAGTCAGCTACTTCTCGGTGTTGCAGTTTTTTTGTCAGTATGTATATTAGGGAAACAATCCTTATCTATAGGATGAATTTCGCCCATTTACAACTTGAACCTATCCTACATAAAATCATATTTCCATACTTATTGAAGAAATATGAACATTTGTGAATGGAATAACATCGTTCTCGAACGAAACAGTCAAGTATCGTTCGCGCAACAGAATGGTGAATGCACCAGTCTGCCCACCGAGGACAACCAACCTCGTCTGGGAAAACCAACTGAATAATCGATGTTAAACTATCCTGAATCTTTCATTCTATACAATATGTAACGATTCCCCCCAGGTCTGACACTAATGAATTATTAATTTCATCGGATTTTTGTCCTCACCATGACGAATCCTTCAATTTTAAATGAGCTGAAAGAATGGCCTAATCGATGAAATTAACTATGTCCGACATGCAAACCGATATTTCATATACATATTTCAGGTCGCGAGAAGTCCAGCGACTCTAGCATATCGAAATAGGGCTGGCGCCCAATGGTTTTCGTGTTTGAACGGTCTGAACGCCTTTCAGCGGAATTTTCCTTCGATACTGAGTCGTTTGAAATTTTTCATGGCGTTTGTTATAGATCTTCATGAATACATTATGGCTGTGGAAATGGATTCGAATGGAATATTTGTTCGAAAAATCTTAAAATCGATGGAACTGAGCAATTTTGGTTTTACAGGGCGATTCAATTCTTTCTGAAAGATAGAATTTAGACTCGATATTATATGTAGATCGAATCCGGCCGACCGAATTGATTAACATAAAACATAGAAAAGCACTGACGTGAAGGCAGCAGCTTTGCCCGCATGTTCAATGTAGATGGCCGTTGTTTTGACAACGGATCTGAACATGCGCGTAAATTGTGCTACCTTCACGTCAGTACTTTTTTAGTTTTTCTTCGATAAACGACTGAATTTCAATTCGATCTAACCTGTATTTTTGGGAATATTGAAAAAAATAAAATTCTGAATGGGTATATCTACGGAATCATCTGGCGGATTTTACCCATTCACGAATTAGACCTTCGTAATTAAGCCCTTAACCTACTCTACAAATATCGAGTTTCTAAGTAGTTTCTACCGGAAGTTGTGGTGTTTACGATCGGTCTAACGGCCGACCTTAATCAAGAAGGTCGAATTCGTGAATGGGTAAAATCCACCGAATGATTCCGCAGATATATCCATTCAAAATTTTATTTTTCCAAAAATACAGATTAGATCGAGTTCAAATCTAGTATTTTATCGAAAAATGACAATGCGAAGGTTCATACAGAATATCATGAAGATAACATAATAATGCTCGGCCTAACGGCCGACCGTGAACACAATAACTTCCAGAAGAAACGACTTTGAAACTCAATATTTGTAGAGAAGATTTGGGGCTTTAGTACGAATTCGTGGATGGGCAAAATCCACCCAATGATTCCGCAGATATACCCATTCAAAATTTTCCCAATATTTTCAAAAATATAGATAAGATCGAATTGAAATCCTGTACTTCATCGAAAAATTACAGTTTTAAGGTTCATACAGAATTTAATGAGGATAATATGATGAGAAGATTACAGAATTTTGAATATTTGAAAAAAAATTGGAATTTTTTTTTCAAAGTGTTCTAATGTTGTCCATCAACATCTTCGAACTATTTGCGAAGTTCCATCACGATTGAATCAGTATTTTCTGAGTTATACCGAAAAAAAAAACGATATCGAGAAGAAAACCAGGAAATTCTACATATTTTTCCCCAATATATCCAAAACTAATAGCCGTATCGAATTGAAATTTAGTACACTGCTGTGAAATATGAATTTCAAAGTATAACTGAATTGTTTTCGAATATGAACAATAGTTTTTTCGAAAAAATTGAAATTTTTTTTTTTTTTAATTGGGTGACCATACGAATTCAACGGAATTTTGCTTGAAGTTGCGCGTCGTTATGCTTCAACTAACTGCCAAGTTTCAATCCAATCACTTCCTTAGTTTCTGAAGTATGAGGGTAATAACCTCAAAATTTCAAATAGCTATAACTCCGAAACTGTTCGGCCGATTTCGCCCATTAACGAGCTCAACCGCGGCATTCCGATGCTCGAACTACCCTGCAAGTTTCGAGTTGCTAGCTGGCTCCGTTAGACAGTTATGATGTCCACGGCCGGCCGGACAGAATCGATTTTGACACCGGATTTGTCATCAGTGAGTCCAACCTAGTCGTTTGAGACCATTTTCGGTTAAATCATCGAAAATTACAGACATTTCGACAAAACGATAGCACGCTGTTCCCCTAGAACATGCGCGCAAAAAGAGAACTAGCTTCAATCTCGCTTGAGCATCTCCGAAAAGTTTGGAACAAAACCGAACCAGTGAAAACACCAGTATATCAGACATCTTAGTTGTCACAAAGCGAAAATTCCTGTTTGTCATTCCGATCTCCCTAACAACTACATCATGACGTTCCTTCTCATTCTGAGATAAATAAAGCATTATAAATAAAAAGAATGACATAATGGCAGAAAGCGCTCCGCTAGATTTATGTGAATTTACACCTGGCACAGTTTTTGTCTTACAAGATTTATTTCTCATTTCATTTAAAACGGTCTAGCACCAGCAATCACTTTTAATCGGCTCTGTTATGCCATCAGACTTGATTTGTTAGGGACGGAATTGAATTGAAATGGTTCAAGACTTCTACTAGTCTGTTCGCATGAAATACGTACTTTTCTGTCGATATTCGTGTGTATATTAATTACAGTTATTTTAGGGAGAAGTGAGACAATGTAGTCGTCTGAATAGCAAGCTTGATTCGATAGTGATTTTAATCGTTTTACGGATTTATCGGGTAAATTACAATGATGAATGGTTCGATTGGAACGCATAACGCGTGCATTTAATAATAATAATAATAATATGTTCTTTATTTTCAACAGGTACATACCCAATTACAGAGAATATCTAAACCTAGCATAATGATAAGAAACCAAGCTACAGTGCTAATAACTAAAAGGAAGTAAACCATAGAATAAAACTCACAATATTGACCACCAATTATCTACCCTCAACAAGATACACATTTGTACTTAATTGCATAAAACAGCAAATACTCTCTCATGAAAAAACAAACCACAATTATTCGTACAAACATATACATACACATATATTTTAATAAACTTGAGAAGACCTAACTTAAACTTAGTATATATCTCTCGACAATATATGCCAATGTGTCACAGTGAATGTCACACTCTCTCGCAATCGAGTTGAAAATAGTCATCATGAACCAAATTGGGGACTGCATTAAAGGATTGCTCCTCGGCGTTCGCAGATGGAACAACTGCACAGCACGGGATGTTGGTCTTGGAACGCGAAAGCTCAAAGCTGTTATCAGAGGTGGGCAGTCAATAATGTTGTGCAGTAGTTTATAAAGAAATCGAAGACACAGAACCTCTCTTTCACCCCGCAGCGAAATCACATTGAATCGCCTCAACAACATAGCATGGTCGAATCCTCTTGGTGGATAAACATTATCCTCCCTCCAAACTAAGAACTTCAAGAACCTTCTCTGAACGGCCTCAAGATGGAATTGATGGCAAAAGTAAATAGGTCGCCAAATCATACTGCCATACTCTAACTTACTTCGGTAAAGGAATTAAAGAGAGTCAAGAATGTTGAAGTATTACTGAAATACTTGCCATTGCGAACAATGAATTCATATGTTCTTGAGGCTGATGAAATCAGTTGGGAGACATGCGGGACAAATGAAAACTTCCGATCAAAGATCACACCAAGATCCTTCACCTCATCAACGCGAGAAAGGACCTGATCCCTGACGACATAATCACACCTCAACACATCTATTTTCCTTGTGAAGGTAACAAACAACAAAACACTTTGACACATTTAAACTTGAAAGATTTTCCTCACACCAGTTGGCAACATTGTCTAGCCCGAGCTGAAGTCGAACACAATCCGCAAGTGACCGAATCATATAATACAACTTCAAATCGTCGGCGAACATCAGATGCGGCAACCCAAGATCATCCATCAGATCATTCACAAATAGAATAAACAACAGTGGACCAAGATTAGATCCCTGGGGTATCCCAGACGTGGGTATGAACTCAGATGACCGTTTTCCCTCTAGCTGGACGAACTGGCGACGATCAACTGAGTATGAACGAAACAACTTGACAAGGCTCTCTGAAAAGCTGAATTTATTGCGCAATTTCGAGAGGAGAAGCTCATGCGCAACCTTATCAGAGGCCTTATGAAAATCTGTATATATTGCATCAACTTGATCAGCAGAATCCAGCACCTTGCAAACATACTGAGAAAATACAGTCAGATTGCAGGTGCAAGATCTCCTAGACATGAACCCATGCTGCTCGATTTTAATATGGTTCCTTACGGCTGGATAAACATTATTGCATTTGAGCAGAGTGCTCAATAGGTAGGTAAATATTGTCGAAAATTATGATAGAACAATCATAAATTATCAATGTGATGTTCAGGGTGATAGATTATTCCGAAAAATCAAAGTCGAGGAAGCACATGGCAACTTACTATATGAATATTGAGTTCTTGTCAGATATGATGAACCATCTCCAATTAAGAGTTTCAAGTCGGAGCAACATGAAGAGTACAATACAACAATAAAAACTACAACAAATACGCTTTACAATCCATGCGCCGCCCACTCTGTGTTATGAACTTAGCCGAGTTTTTTGAGATGGATTTGTGAAGAGTATTTGTTGTAGTTTTTATTGTTGTATTGTACTTTTCATGTTGTCCCGACTTGAAACTCTAATTTGAGATGGTTAATCATATCTGACAAGAACTCAATATTCATAAAGTAAGTTGCCATGTGCTTCCTCGAATTTGATTTTTCCGAATAATCTATCAGCCTGAACATCACACTACTGGCAACTTGTATCAATTTTAATGTTTTATAATTTTCAGATGGCTTTGAGAATGGTTTGATAGCCGAAACATGTTAGCCTGTATGAAAGAAGAATAAAGAGTTCAAAAAAATATAGTGTATTAGATTTAACCTCCTTGCATACAATCATAGTTTACTTTATAATCCATAGAACATGAAGGAGACAACAATCAACAATGAAAAAATTATTAAGTATGGTCTATGGATCATAAGGTAAATAAAGATTGTTCCATGATGTAAAAAAACATGGTGTGCTCATCTGAAAAATGAGTGACGTCAGAAAGATTAACATACAAAGAGTTGTATATTCTGTGGTTTGAATTTGCATGCAAATTCATCTACGGCTTTCATGTGAACATTGACATAAAAAATTTTTAGGAAACGAAGAGTCAAATTGACCAATAACCAATTTCCTGGATACCAATAGAATAGTGGTTACCAGAAATCAAATGAAGCGCATTCATAATTCGAAATTCGATTAACTTTTTCGTTGGTACCTCAAAGGGAAAGCTGTTGTTGAGATGATTAGAATAATCATCTCTGCTGTTGTCTACTATGCCTGTATTTTAGTCTGAGAATTTTTCTAGAAATTAAATATTCTAGACAACTTTGAACACATTTTCATTAGCATATACTTTTTTATTCATGTAAACATCGACTTATTCAAAAATGTTACGGAACAGAAAAACCAATTAAAGTCAAATTGACATTCCTGGATACCAATAGAATATTGGTTTCCAGAAATCAAATGCAGTAAATTTATGCATGCGTTAATGATTCGAAATTCGATGAACTTTTCTGTTGGCAATTCAAAGGGATGGCTGTTAGTGAGATCTTTAGAATAATAATCTCAGCTGTTGTTTAGTATGCAGGTATTTTAGTCTAAGAATTTTCCTTGAAATATAATATCAAGAGAACCTTGAACACATTTCTATTAGCACATACTTCCCTATCTTCAATATTTTCGAATTCTTGGAAGAAATAATACTGAAACAAATGGATCTCTGTAAGATTCCCTTTCTAACCTATCTTGTTATCAAGCATAGCAAGTTCTATTTTGAGGTTGCTAAGATAGCAATATTGGATGCAAGATTCTTGTTAAAGTGACAGATTATATTGCTCAAAATCGTTGATCAGAATACCAATAATTCCAACCTTGTTATGATAGCAATATCTTTTTCCAGGCAATATTGCTATTTGCAAACAGAATCGACCTGAATAAGATACGGCTGCTTTAACAACATATCTGCATATGATGTGAAAGATCCTAAGCTTTTCTCCACTTCAACAGCCCTATGACGTACGGTAAAAACAGTGTAATGTCGAAGGACCTTGGTTATTGTCATCGTGTCATCGTGCGAATGAAGATAAGCGCTAGTCCCTCTGGTGGCTATCAAAGTAACCCGAGGTACAGACACTATCGTTGACAAGTTAAAAGAAATGTCGAGAAAATGAGAAAGTTTATGCATTTTTTTGGCGTTTGTGTGATTTTGCAAGTGTTTCTACTGAGAAAAAGCAAACTCAAATGTCCCTTCCCATATAGATATCTACAGCCCGGTGAAAAACTCCGAGTTAGGGTGAAAAACTCCGAGTTAGGGTGAAAGGAACTTCCTTTAACAAGTCGGGTCTGAAAGTGTAGAAGAATCGATAAAAACCTTCACAACTTGTAACTCAAAATTCGTAAACCAACAGACAAGATTCATGAGAGTCTGTTACCTGCATTTTACCGATGATGATCATTTTTATAAAGGTAAGCACGAATTGCTCATGCAATATTAGATCACATTCTTGAAGACAATTTCTTTCCAGGCCCCTAATCCAAGCAGAGAAAGAAGAATGCCGTACCTTCCAGAAATCTGCCTTTTGAACTGATCATTAAGGAATAACTTAAATGTTTTAGTGATAGAGCTGACCGATTGAAACAAGAGTCTCGACAAGGAAATATCTGGTGATGAATACTCTTCGCACAAAGTGCTTCTGCCGATGAAATCAAAGTTGTACAAGAAGATGCATGTGATATTATTTTGCATGTTATTTGCGAAACTAATGAACTTTCAACCTTTTTACCTACCCAACATGATTATTGATCAAATGCCCCTCAGATCTACTGCTCAAAAAGTTGAAAAACAGATGGTATTGTAGAACATACTTTTTGGAATAATAGACAAACACTCATAACTTTACTATTTATATATTGTGAATAAAATGAACACATTCACATAAAACTAATGCTACTTGTGCCGTAAGCCTTATTTATTATGGATTGACAAATGAATTCTTCCAACACTCATATGATTGGTCTTGAAAAAGATGTAATCAATAAGCCTTGTACAGCTTTGAGTTCATCGGCAGAAGCACTTTGAGCGAAGTATTATTCACCAGATATTTCCTTGTTCAGACTCTTTTGTTTCAATCGGTCAGTTCTATCACTAAAACATTTACGTTGTTCCTTAATCAGTTCAACAGACATATTTCTGGAAGGCATATCATTCCTCATAAGAAACTTTCCCTGCTTGGATTAGGGGCCTGAAAAACAATTGTCTTCATGAATGTGATCTAATATTTCATGAGCAATTCGTGCTTACCTCTATAAAAATGATCATCATCGGTAAAATGCAGGTAACAGACTCTCATAAATCTTGTTTGTTGGTTTTATCTATTCTTTAACACTTCCAGGCCCGACTTGTTAAAGTAAGTTTCTTTCATCCAAACTCGAAATTTTTCACCGAGCTGTGGAAATCTATGGGAAGGGACATTTGAGTTTGCTTTTCCTCGGTAGAAACACTTGTAAAATCACATAAACGCCAAGAAAAATTCTAATTTTCTTGACATTTCTCCTAACTTGTCAATAATAATGTCTGTACCTCGGGTTACTCTGATAGCCACCAGAGGGAGTAGCGCTCATCTTCATTCGCTAATTGGGCCTACTTCGAATAAAAAAATGTCGTCCTGAATTGTTCGCCACTTCGAAGATTTTCGCATAGGACCAAGTTAAACCGATCCGTTACCCTTTCGGTAAACAGAAATGAGGTAATGGCCGCTAGGCGGGCGGTGGCGGAGGGCGTCTAGGGAACAACTGCATAACTCGATTTCAGCCCGTGTTGAAGGTCTCAATCAATAGACGTGACGCGGTGGGGACCAATTACATGCTCACTTTCCTTCTAACATCGTTTGCATATATTTTCCTAGTGGAACAAGGATCGAGCTGTAGAACCCTTTCGCTCTTTGTTAAGCCAGGCTTCCGCGGTTTTGAATCGGCTTCAAGAACCGTTCAAATATCCGTCATTTTGTCTCTGTCGGCGGCGGATCGCTAATTGCGCATAAAGAGACTTCTTTCTTGAGAGGTGGTTTATGCTGAATGGGTAATGAATGTGGGGTTCGAGTGGGTTTATACGCAAAAATTGTTTTTTTCTGTTTATCACGCGAAATTATGGTCACCGGTATAGAAGGAGTTGCAGCTGTTGAGTTTGCGATCGGTAAAATCCACTGGAGGATTTTGGCAATAGAGCCATCCCCATTTACACCAGTGTAGTATTCATATGTATTTTGTGTTGCATACTCCAGCCCCTGTATTTCTTTGTGAATCTATGTTAGCTGATTTGATGTGACTCTATGTTCTGTTTTCTTTACCCAACTTTATGATGTGAAGATAACCTTAGCAGTCTTAACTCTGATTCTATGCTTAGATGTTCATGATGTTTCACTGGCGAATGAAGATAAGCGCTGCTCCCTCTGGTGGCTATCCGAGTAACCCGAGATACAGACATTATCATTGACAAGTTAAAAGAAATGTTGAGAAAATGAGAAACTTTATGAATTTTTTTTAGCGTTCGTGTGATTTTACAAGTGTTTCTACCGAGAAAAAGCACTCAAATGTCCTTCCCATAGATTTCCATAACCCGTTGAAAAATTTCGAGTCTGGATGGAAGAAACTTCCTTTTACAAGTCGGGGCTGAAAGTTTAGAAGAATCGATAAAAGCTGTGGCAACTTGTAACTCAAAATTGGCAAACCAACAAACAAGATTTATGAGAGTCTGTTACCTGCATTTTACCGATGATGATCATTTTTATAGAGGTAAGCACGAATTGCTCATGAAATATTAGTTCACATCCATGAAGACAATTGTTTTCCAGGCACCTAATCCAAGCAGAGAAAGTTACTTATGAGGAATGCTATGCCTTCCAGATATCTGTCTGTTGAACTGATCATTAGGAACAACGTAAATGTTTTAGTGATAGAACTGACCGATTGAAACAAAAGAGTCTGAACAAGGAAATATCTGGTGATGAATACTTCGCTCAAAGTGCTTCTGCCGATGAATTCAAAGCTGTAAAGACTTATTGATTACAGCTTTTTCAAGACGAATCATATGAGTGTGTTTTATGTGAATGTATTCATTTCATTTACAATATATTGTGTGGATTCAGTCCTTCCTTTTATAAATAGTAAAGTTATGAGTATTTTTCTATTATTCCAAAAAGTATGTTTTACAATACTATCTGTTTTTCAACTTTTTGAGCAGAATATCTGAGGGGCTATTTGATCAATAATCAAGCTGGGTACGTAAAAAGGTTGAATGTTTATAAGTTTTGCAAATAACATGCAACATAATATCAAGTGCATCTTTTTGTACTACTTTGATTCCATCGGCATAAGTACTTCGAGCGAACAGACAGTTCGAAGGTTTATACAGAATTTAATGAGGATAATATGATCAAAAGATCACAGAATATTGAATATTTAGAAAAAAAAAATTGAAATCTTTTTCGCTGAAAGTTCTTATGATACGATCACCACGAAATTTTGCATAATGTTGTCAATCAGCATTTTCAAACTAGCTGCCAAGTTTCATCATGATTGAATCAGTAATTTTTGAGTTACTCTGAAAAACCTAACGATATCCAGGAAAAATACACGAAATTTTACATATTTTTTCGAAATATCTCCAAAACTTCTTTTCGAATCGGACTGAAATTTGGTACACTACTGCGAAAAATAAAGCTCAAGGCCTGAGCAATTTTTTTTCGACTATGATAGATAGTTTCCGCAAAAAAATTTCCGAAATTTTTTTTTTTGATTTACTGACAGCTAAATCTTAACAAAATTCCGTGAAAAGTTGCGAGTCCTCATGGTCAAACCATCTGCCAAGTTCTAATCCAATCGCTTCAGTAGTTCTCGAAATATCAGGGAAATAACCTCAAAACTTCAAATGGCCATAACCCCGAAACCGTTCGAGCGATTTTGTTCGAGTAGCCGAGGCCACAGGTCTGCAAAAAAAAAATTTTCATAAAACTGTTTGAGATTTGATAACTGTCTTTCATGTACTTTTCAGCGCTGATTTCAAAAATGCAATCCGTTTTTTTCTATCACGTCAGGTTTTCTTACAAAAAGGGAATATTTTTGGGTATAATAATAAAATTTAAGCTATTTTTCCAAATTTATAACATTTTATTTTATTTATAAATCAGGTTCTTAACCACGTTTCCAGTACACTTCTATTCCTCTTTAAGCTTATAGGTCATGATACTATAGTTTTCTCTTGCTGAAGCTTTTTTTGTTACTTTTCCGGCTGTAGACTCGTTGAGGATCATCTATTTTCAACATCCAGCAGTAGTCCGCTATCATGTTGACGTTCCATCTTCCTTGGCATCTTCTTTCCATTTCCTTCATGTCTTGGTGGAATCTTTCACCCTGCTCTTC
This sequence comes from Myrrha octodecimguttata, assembly GCA_958510865.1. Classification (NCBI taxonomy): domain Eukaryota; kingdom Metazoa; phylum Arthropoda; class Insecta; order Coleoptera; family Coccinellidae; genus Myrrha; species Myrrha octodecimguttata. The sequence continues at coordinate 72,873,043 of OY294057.1, forward strand.
ACTTACATCACAAAGGTTTGCAGGGAAATAGTCAAGATGTGAGTGGAGAAAATGAACTTTAATGCTCATATAACAACCAAGTTTCTTAAAGTTGTCGAGTATGTCTGCGACGATTGTCTCGTAGTTTGGATCTTTTCTGTTTCCAAGAAAACCGGTAACAACCAATTTAAAAGATGTCCACTCTGCTTTTTCTTTTGTTTTCATTGTGTCCTCCAAGTTGGGATCTCTCATTAGTTTTCTAATGTCTGGTCCGACAAAGATTCCTTCCTTCAGCTCTGCCTCGGATAAACCAGGAAACTGTCCACAAATATATCTGAAACATTCTCCTTCTTTTGGCAATGCCTTGACAAACTGCTTCATCAGGCCCAACTTAATGTGAAGTGGTGGAAGTAAGACATTTTTGGGATCCACAAGGCTTTCCCTCTCAACATTTTTAACCCCAACCTGTAAGGATTTTCTCAAGGGCCAATCTTTTTTTATGTAGTGATTCGTTCTGTCTCTGCTGCCCCATTCACAAAGAAAGCAAGGAAATTTTGTATAGCCACTTCGTTGACCAAGCGGCATTGATACCACTTTCAAATCACCACATAGTGTCCATTTGTGGTTTCTCCTAATTACCATTTATTTTACGTATAACTCATGTAGTATAAAAATTGCTATGCAACTGAAAATGCATTATAGTTTTTTTTAATACGTTTTGAAAGTACTTTAGGCTAAATAACAGTTACTGGAGATCCAAAATACCAAAATTCAAACTCACTAAAGTACAGAGATATGTATGAAAATATCGAAAAAAGCTAAAACTATACAAGCAGTTTGTGAAACAACTGTACGTGATGGAATTTTTTTAATATTTTTTCTGAAATCAGCGTTGAAAACCACATGAAAATCACTTATTGAATTTGAATCAATTCTTATGTCGCAGACCTGTGGAGGAATTATTTACGGATAATTTATACATAACGCGAGCCAATTTGTTCTGAATTTCCTCTTCCCCAGTGATATTAAATTTGTGAAGAAAATTTTGGGTTGGCAACTTGGACCGAAGTCGTCTATTGAACAAGCCCGTAAAAGCTGCCGACTTCATGTCAGTGCTTCTCTAGTTTTTTTTTTCTATGGTAATTCCGTCCGTATCTTGTCACACACTCTACGCTGCTTCCATTGTTGCTCCAATATCGGAAGCTCTTTCAGCATCTTCTTGTCCTCCATATACGCTCGAAATAAAGCAATAAAATCGCGTTATTAGCTACCCCACATCAATTTAACTGAATAGCCTGGTGTCCCCCCACTTGTCGGTGACAATAATAACGTAGCCCGATTCAAGAGCGTAATTGCAAATGGATCAATATTGTGTATCTAATATTCGGCTTTCAGTTTTAGGGGACGACCAGAGAGAGCCAGCCAGCTTCTATAGAGTGCGCCCGGATTGTGTTCAATTTCCCCAGCTTGCTTTCCAAGTACATTCATGCTAATGGAGATGACTCGTGAACAATTCGTTAATTGAAATTTCCATGCAGGATAATTAATCAATATCAATTAGGCCGAAGAATTTAAAAGCCTATGCTGATCGTTCGGCGTAATGGAACGTGTCCAGGTATGGGTTATGCGGAATTCTGATATTTTAATTGATCTATTCCATTATTACGTTTTGAATATTTTATTCGATGTACGCGTTTAAAACACAAATTTCCTTTTAGTTTTCTGATGTGTACAAGATGTCGGAATAATGTTTTTTTTTAACGATTTTACGAAAAGTAGCAGATGTTTCAACCGAATATTCTCGTGGATAGATTGAACACGGAAATAATGCGGAAAAAGCATAATAGTGACGTCAGAGCTTTTTCACACATCTTCATTCGCTTATATTCACAACTTTAATATACCCTGAAAAGTCTGATTCTTTATACTGCGTGTCAATTTGAAAAGGTTCCACCCTCAATGGGGATTTTTCCTGAATTTGGGTTATTACTGCAAATGCGAATTTGAAAATAATTATTCTGGGTTTGAGTCATCATTTTCCCAAATTACCTTCAGAAAGTATTCGAAATCAGATTTTAAAATTGGGGTTTGGGATTTGCCAGGCATGCATTATTACGTTTTGAATATTTTATTCGATGTACGCGTTTAAAACATAAATTTCCTTTTAGTTTTCTGATGTGTACAAGATGTCGGAATAATGCTTTTTTTAACGATTTTACGGAAAGTAGCAGATGTTTCAACCAAATATTCTCGTGGATAGATTGAACACGGAAATAATGCGGAAAAAGCAAAATGGTGACGTCAGAGCTTTTTCACACATCTTCATTCGCTTATATTCACAACTTTAATATACCCTGAAAATTCTGATCCTTTATACTGCGTGTCAATTTGAAAAGGTTCCACCCTCAATGGGGATTTTTCCTGAATTTGGGTTATTACTGCAAATGCGAATTTGAAAATAATTATTCTGGGTTTGATTCATCATTTTCCCAAATTACCTTCAGAAAGTATTCGAAATCAGATTTTAAAATTGGGGTTTGGGATTTGGGATTTGCCAGACATGCCCGAAGTGACAACGGTGTTTAGTAGAATAACTGTTTCTGCTATAGAATAATAGCAATAATTCTTTGTCAATATAACCAAACAATTTCCGTTTCCGATTTTTCAGTAATAGACAGTATGACAGTCTGTGCTCTTCTTTTTCTATTCCTTGGTCGTTGTCTTCTACTCTAACCAGATAGAAGTATAGCTATCTCTGTTTTCCTTAGCGAAGTAAGACATTAGACGTCCTTTTCTTTCCGAGGAATCTGAATTCGACGTTGCCATATCGTGCACTCAAGACAAATCCCTTTGAATGCAAATCCCGATTCTTATTTTTCAGTTTTAGGTGATCAAACATTTTTTTTAAAATACAATATTGAAATTATATGTTTGAAATGTGATGTTCTAAAGGTTTTTCATGAGAATAACTGCATTTTCGTCAAAGGGAAAAACCCCCATTATCGATTAAAACTTATTTTAGGAAGGATTTATCATCATTTTGTAGGTTTTTTCTCGGATTTCACTTCCAATATCTGAAACAGAACTATTAATATCATCTCTTTCATCAGACAAAGGATCGATTTTTACTTCTTTGAGACGAAAAAATCGCCAATTTTCTCGTTTGTCTGATGAAAGAGTCGGATTTTCACTCAAAAATATCACAGTTCGCTTTGTTTATCGTTTGTAGTATTCCGGTATCATTCAGTTTTCCAAGAAACTGTTCTTGACAAATATAATTCCATCCTGCAATCCGCAAGGAGAATTTCCATGAAACACAATTTTATTTCATTTTTATAATTCTATTTCAGATACTGGGAGTGAGAACCGAGAAAAAACCTACAAAAAACACCTCCCTTGAATATCTCATGCAAAATGAAAAAATGAGTTGATGTTTAATTCCAAGGGGAACAATTTATATAAGGTTCGTTCCAATCACGTTGTATCAACCCTGTAAGCGTGATGGAAGCAAACCCTGAAATCTCAAATCGGTAGGAGGGTTGAGTGACACCTCATTTTGAAGGCAATGCGATAGCAATGAATTCAGAATGCAATAAATTCAGTAATATTCTGAAAAAAATTTTGTCATGGCATCTGGAAGTCGTGTTTTTATTTTCACTTGCAGGATTCGCTGGTATTCGAGAAAATGCTATCATTGGACCTTGAATACTTTTATAACAACCTGATCTACTGAATGCTATTCCTTAGTTATATATATATCTATAGTCTCTCAGAGAAAATTAGAAGAATAGGTGGTTAATTCAGTTTTCCAAACTAAAAATGATTCGAGATCTAAACTTAGTGAGACGAAAAAAATTAACAAATACAGAAATCAAAAAGCTGCATTGGTGTAATTTCCGAAAATGTCAATTTGACATAAGTTCTTAGAAATCGAAAGTATTGTTGGGAAATGATTCTGCAAATTTTTGCTTTATCGTTTGATGACGGAGTCAGACATACCGTCGGCTTCACTAAACTTTTGACTTCTGATCAATTCGTTGATTAAGGTTTGCATTCGATGGTTGGGTTAAAAATGAACTGAAATCGGGCACAGAATTAACTGTTGACTGACAATCAAGCCCTTGATCTGGCAATAAAAGTTTTGTGAAACCGGCCGAAAGACTGAAATGTTACAGATCGGTTTGTTGATCGTTAACATCATTCCGATATTCTTCATAGACAACATTTTTCCAAGAAACTGCCTTGACCAGTAGTTTGAATTCTGCATGCCAGGGGTGTTTTCTGTGGAAAGTATTGTTCATTTAATTTTTAATAGTTCATTTTCAGATATTGGTAGCGAAAACCTAAAAAAAAACCAGAAAATAATATAAAATGCTCGTTAAATATCCTTCAATCGATAAACTATTGAGCATGTAGTTGAGCCATTGTACAGGGTGATCGTTTATATTTTACTCAATAGCTATCTCAGTTAATGGTCTTACTGGGCCAATATAAAGTATTTTTTATGGGCGTCCAGAATTCCACACTAGAATATGCAAAAAGGCATCAAAAACCTAAAAATTCGAGGTTAACTGTTTTTTGTAATGGAACACCCCGTATATAAGAGCTCTTTTGATTTCAAATAAAGATAATTTATTGAGAATATCTATGGCAGTTCCCGAAAAAGAGGTTTTTTTGTCTATATCTAAGGCAGCCGTAAAACGCTACTCTACAATGCGGCAATGTCCATATCGAAGTAGCCGTGGATAATTAAACAACTGATGATCGATTTTTTCAGTTATCAACAAAATTTGAATTAAATGTTCAAAATGAATTCACACATTACTTTTACTTATAATCGATATCTTTTTATTCATTTCTTGAGGGTTATCCTTAATATTCCTGGTTGGTTGTTGAGATAATTAATTCCTTCCTCTATTTTGTTCGAAAATCTAATAAGAAGATATCTATTGTGTGTAGATTCACGAAAAAAATCAATACATTTCGAAAACTGGCTTAGATAATCTCAATGAAGTATACATATATTTTAAATCGGAAGAAAAAGAGCTCTACCGACTAGGAAAACAATATACAGGATGTTCCATAAAAAAAAATCATTTTACATATTTTTTCTGAGTTTAAAATGCCTTTTTGCATATCCTAGAACTGACCCATAAAAAATACTTCACATTCACCCATTCAAACGTTTCTGTAAGGCCAATATCAACTGAGATAGCTATCAAGTAAAATATAAACAACCCCCCTGAGCTTATCATCGAAGTGTTTCATATCCAACTTATCTGAATCTAAACAACCACCAAAAATCATCGCAACGACCTCAAATTACACCTTACACAAAGAACAACGAGGACCAATTCATCGTGGGAAGTAGCTTCACCTTAGAAGGGGCGAAAACTTCCCTTTTTATACGACAACTCCATTCAATTACTCCTTCCAGCCTCCCCTCCACGACTCCATTCACTTTTTGACGCCTTCCACATTATTATTCGTCGGGACCCCCCCTGGAAAGCGACGTCCTAATGCAATACAAAAATCCCTAAAAATTTGCCGAGCGGCATGTTCTAAGTGGGATAACGATCTTTAAATTGGTATTTTGAGGGTATTTGTTTGGCGAAAGATGCTCCGTGTTTTTATGACTCCGGGAATTGAAGGACTATAGGAGTAAAGGAGGAAGATAAAGTGAGTTGGAAGGAGACAAGATTGGGCCGAGCTTGGAGTTATTTGAAAAAGCAGGTGGAATTTTTGTGGCCGGGGGGGGGGGAGGTTATTTGTAATAACAATGATTTTATAACAAGATTATAAGGATTTAAGGAGGAAATTGGGGTTGTTTGTTGTACCCGCATACAAAAATTTTTCACTACTTATACCACTAGAGGTCAAATTATTTCCGGAAATTTTTTCGAGCTCATGAATATTTTGGAAATTTATAATAATTTTCTAAAAATATTCATGAGCGAGAAAAAATTTTCAGATTTAATTTGACCTCGTGTGGTATTCGGTAAGAAAATTCCACACCAAATGTGTTATTTCCAACAACATCAATTTTCGTCTTCATCAAGTACTTGCGAAACACAGAAGGTTTGTCGACTTGATTATTTAATTAGCATGGCAACTCAGTGAAACTTTAAGCTAGAAATTATATTATTATATTATATCTTTTGACGCGCTGATTTTGAAATCGGCACTATCTATGGTCAATATTGCATAAACTCGGATCTTATGACGTACGAACTTGCCGACGTCGCACTGTTCGAGTCGAGCACATCTCGTCGGTCACATCGCGTCGACCCGTGTGCGGACGCTCTTAGCTAGAAATTATTTATGTTTTTAATTTGTCAAAAACAGCACGACGTAGAAAAATATCTCGCTTCGGTCAAGAAAGTAAAGAAAATATTCGCCAGGATATTAGGCAGTTGACATCCGCGAATACTAAGAAATCGAAGGCAAGTGTAAGGAATAATAATAATAATAATAATAATGTTTATTCACATTAGAAAGAACAAAATATAAAGGAACATTAATTTTCAGTAAATTAAACTCTGAACAAACAATTCAATCCACATGGATAGAATATCCGCCGGTGGATTTACATTATGGGCAACACTAGTTCAACTCAAATCATGAACATTCCTACAAAAAAGTCACAATAAAGAGAAAGTTTAACAAATTCCAATTTAAAAAGTGTTGCTATTTTTCAAATCAATCTGTGAGTGTATACAGAGCCTAGGTGTGGAATCGATATATTTACGCAGTTTTTTCTTGAATACTGTTGGAATTATAATCTTTTTTAAATTTACCGGTAAATTATTGAAAATTTGCGGTCCCAAAAATATATAACTCCGCTGTCCTATTGTTTTGTTTATTTTAGGTACCATCGTAGAATAAAGCTTATATCGGGTGTTATGTATATGTTTTATTTGTTGATTTTTATGAATTTGACTGTGGTGATTTATCATGAGTGACTGGTAAAATAACTGTCTCAAGTCATATAATCCACTCTCAGTATAAAGCAAGTCTGAGGAATATCTAAACGGCTTGAAAAACATTACCTTCAATATCCATCTCTGTGTCGTTTCAATTTTTTTTAAATGAACATTCATCAATCCTCCCCATGCTAGATTCCCATATGTTAAGTGTGACTGGACAAGTGCATAATACAACACTTTCATTTGGTCAGTTGTACAAAATGTTCTGAAAAATTTGAATCTAGGAATGAGGGACCTTAACTTTTTCACAATTTTATCTGCTTGTTTTTTCCACTGAAGTCTATGATCGATATATATTCCCAAATATTTCACAGTATCTGCGGCTGTTATTACTATAGGTGGGCTATGAGTGGTTGATATATTCAAATTAGGCAACTGAGGTAAGTATCGGGTATAGCTGGTGAAAGTAACAAAATTAGTTTTCTCGACATTTATGGTAAGTACTTTATAATTTAAAAACTCAATAATTTGTGCAAAGTCTACTTCAATTTTCTTTTTCAGGTTGCCCCAGGAAGTGTCTTGGTAGATTATAGCAGTATCATCAGCAAAACTAAGGATATTACCAACCGATGGTAAGTCAAAGAGATCATTTATATAAATGATAAAAAGTAATGGCCCAAGCACTGTACCAGTTTATAAACTTTTGCGCAGAAAAAGCGTATGATTTCGACCGAGCGGATATACCTGTGGAAGAACTGGCGCTCATTCTTGAAGACTATGCCTTCAACAACGAACTCCGAAGACTACAAGGAGAGTGTTATCAAAGTTCTATGGAACTCTACAGCTAAGAAGTTGCAGAAATATTTTTTCGAAATGTATAATCGCAAATTTAATCCATTCTCTGACACAGAATTTGTCAACGTAAGAGCTGCAAAAAATGCAAAGCGTCGAAAGCTACAAATAGATCCAACCAAGAGAAAGGCAAGTTCATCCGCACTATCAACAGACGAATTGAAAAAATATTCTGTCATTATACACGTCAAAAAAATGTCCAGTATAATTCGCTGTTGGATAACCACGAGGAAAAAATTTCCACTTAAATTCATCCGTTGCGATGGTGATCTGTCAGAAATACACGTCTAAAAATCACGTGTGGAATTTTCTAAAAAAAATTTTTTTTTATATACCGACAGAACGATCCCAACAAACTTTGGCTCAAATTTATGCGCCATTATGCTTCAACTAACTGCCAAGTTTCAATTCATCGCGCCAGTGGTTTCTGAGATATTTCCAATTTTCGTTCGAAAATTTCAATCAGACCGACATACCTTTTTGCTGTAGCGAGCGCCCTCTCTCAGCTCTTTCTTAAGTCGCGCGCGCAGTACCATCTCTTGCGTACCCTACGTTACCTGCTCGTAACGCTCGGCCACTTCATCGGTCAACGTACAGGAGGCGCTAGTGCGCACGCTGTCCCTGGTAGATCCTCTCAAGATTTCGGAAGTACGCTCATCCTCAACGGTCTGGTACACTCCCTTGTGTTCCTCCCAAGGGGTGCATGCCCTGACGAGTTTTCCCCAAACTAAGCCGGGACTAATCGTGACACTTTCCCAAAGAGGTTGAAGTTACCTCGCAAACCTTCATTGCTATAGCTATCTAAAATGTTGATAGTTTGATAGCTTCCTTCGGGAAAGACGATGAAAAAACTCATAACAAAATATAAACTCAGTCGAGTTAAAATCAAGAAGTTTGATATTTGGATGCACGTACGCTCTGTACAACAAGAGCTCTTGAATTAACGTCAGAGCTTCCATCAAACTTTATTTTGAAAGGTGTAGATTTCTCGTATACAGTGCGCGTCAAAATTATGGAACAGATTCATTCAGGATTTTTGTTGCACCCTGTGCCATCCCCATCAACCCTCTGAATTTTTTGAATAGGGAAAGTGGGCATGTGGTACTTTTTTGGCAAAGTCTTTGTATCTTGTTTACAGATGATGTCAAGAAAAAATTTTTTTTTCGAAAAATTAGTTAGTTCAAAGAGGTTTTCAGTATGTGCACTATGTCATAGCTAATTTACTTTGAGGGGTTGAAAGTTGTGCATGAACAAAACTGTAATGGTCGACTTTCATTCGGTGACAAATTTCATCAGGTACCATCGTCTCAAAGTAGATGAGCCATGACAAAGTGCACATACTGAAAACCTCTTTGAAGTAACTAATTTTTCAAAAAAAAAAAAATTTTCTCTTGAAAATTTCTGCACGCCTGTAAAGAAGATACAAATACCTCGCCAAAAAAGTACCACATGACCTACTTTCCCACTTCAAATCATTCAGAGGGCTGATGGGAATGGCACAGGGTGCAACAGAAATCCTTCAAAAATGCATATAAATTTGGTAAAAGTGAAACAAAAATTGACCTGTATCAGGATTTTGTTGCCAAATATGGCAAAATGAATTTGTTCCACAATTTTGACGCGCACTGTATATCAATCTTCTTAAACGTCTCTATTTCTTCCATGTACCACCTCTCAACCGCCAGGAATTTAATACCATTTGCAATAATCAATTTTGCATAGCCCTGTCGCAATTGTCCCAGACAAGTAAAGTACTTTCGAGCACTCAGAGGTATTGTAGGGGGGCCAATATCTCCAACTCATTGAATTATTCAGGATATCAATTTGGGTTACCAATAAAATGTCGATTCTTCCCTACCTCTGGTTCCTGTTTCTCTCAATTATTCAATAATTTGAAAATAAAACGTATGATGAGGGAGGGACGCCTCGGATCTGGAAGGCACTCAGAAAAATTAAAAGACGAAAACCACGAAGTTTAGGGAAGACGTCTAAAGGGAAGGATGATAAAAATTGACAATCAATTTTGTCGAAAACTTGTAGGTTTAATACCTAGAAATTAGCTCAGGAATTAGAGAGGAGTTGTCCGATTGGAAAAACAATTCACATACATTGTGATATTTCACATTCACTCTTATATTTTAATGACTTACTTTTGTCAAATAACTAGGATACTGGACATATGTAGAGCAGGTTTAGAGCAAGAATGGGGGTTTTTCCTTCAAACGAAAATGCAGTAATTTTCATGAAAAACCTTCAGAACATCACATTCCAAACATATAAAAAAAATGTTTGATCACCTAAAACTGAAAAATAAAAATGGGGATTTGCATTTTAAGGGATTTGTCATGAGTGCACGATATGGCAACGTCGAATTCAGCTTTCTCGGAAAGAAAAGGACGTCAAATGTGTTACTTTGCTTGGGAAAACAGAAATAGCTATACTTAAATCTGGTTAGAGTAGAAGACAACGACCAAGGAATAGAAAAAGAAGAGCACGGAATGTCATACTGTCATATTACTGACGAATCACAAACGGAAATTGTTTGGTAATATTAACAAAGAACACGTGTGTACCACAGAATAGGAATAAATATTTCATTATTCTATAGCAGAAAAAGCTATTCTTCTAAACACCGTTGTCACTTCGTGCATGCCTGGCAAATCCCAAACCCCAATTTTGAAACCTGATTTTGAATACTTTCTGAAGGTAATTTGGGAAAATGATGAATCAAACCCATAATAGTTAGGTTCAAATTTGCATTTGCAGTAATAACCCAAATTCAGGAAAAACCCCCATCCGTGAAATAATTAATATCCACTTAATGATTCCGTAGATATACCCGTTCAAAATTTTACTTACGAATAAACATCGGAAACATGTTGAAAAAATGAGAGCTTAAGAGTTATTTCTAAATGTCATTGATACGATTCTCACAAAATTTTGCACGAGTATTCGCGTTGATATTTTACAACTCATTGAGAACCTACTAGATGTCAATTCGAATGAATCATTATCATTGATTCATTATGAAATAAAGCCAGAAGTACGCAAGATCAGATTTCCTAGTGCCACAAAATGGCGAAGGTGTCAGGATCAATTTCTTTAACGGGTCCGTTTCAAGACAATCCAGAGAGATATATATCTTGAAATTTTTGCGCGCATCTTCTAGAGGAACAGCATGTTGTTTTGTCCAAATTTATGTACTTGTCGAGTTTTTTCTCGCAAAGGTCTCTAACGACTCGGACTCACTGATGACGAACCGGTGTCGAAATCTGTCCGGCTGTGGTATGCACGATAACGGGCGTACTGAAGATTCTATCGACTTGAAAATTTCAGGGTTGAATGCATTTCAAAATGCGAAGGTTGATTTCGTTGATGGGCGAAAACGACCAAGCGGTTTCGAAGTTATAGCCATTCGAAATTTTGAGGATATTTCTCTGATACTTCGAGAACCACTGAAGCGATTAGATTGAAACTTGGCAGTTAGTTGACACGTAAGGACAAGCAACTATAAGGACAATTTTATTGAGACCGTGCTGTCAGTATATTCATTACATTTGGAACAAATGTTGGTCATACCTTGAGCTTCTTATTTCACAGCATTCTACCCGATTTCAGTTTTATACGATTGTAGTGTTTGGTGATTTTGTGAAAAAATATGTCAAATAATTCCGTGGTTTTTTCCTCTGTATCGAAGTTTTTTCCAGAATAGCTCGAAATTTTGCGTGATCCTTCGAGCAGTAATTTACCGACCAAGTTTTGAGTTTCAACTGGATAGAATAAGAATTTCGGTATTGAAAAAATTAAATTTAATTAGATTTATCCGTGACAAGCGGATTTTATCCATGTACGAATTCAATCTTGTTATACACACAGGGTGAATCTTTAAGTTGTACATTAATTTTAACCATGGGTTCCTCTCAATTCAATGAAACACTTTTTTCATTTATCATTTTTCCATATCCGGCTGCAACAAAAAGATACAGGCTGTTTAAATTTCCAAAAAAAATCAGTTCTTTTTTTTTTAGATTTGAAAAGGTAACTCCGAAAGAGATGACTTTTGGTGTGAAGTTTTGTGTAACTACGACACATATTCTTCAGTAATCATTTTCATCCTACTTCGAACAGTTTCCGAGTTATACACTCGCTGATGCATAAAACTAACGAAATTAGCATGGAGCATGCAGATAAAGTCTATCTTATGTCAACATAAGAATCTTCAATCATTTTAAAATATTTTATTATTCCTTATAATTTCTTCTTAAACGCACCGTTTCGCAGATATTCAACGTTGAATATTATAAAATTGGATAAAAATTCCAAAAATTTCCTTATATTTATGGATGTAGTGGCCCTGATCTAGTAAAGGAAGTAAATAAAGCTGGGTTTGTGTCTATCCGGACCATAGAATACACAGAAATATTCGTCTATTTCGCATAGAATATTAGGCATATCCAAAGATATAACATTAAGTTATAATTTCTATGGATATATGCTATTTCGTGACCACACCACAAACATAGTTCCTGTCTATGGACTAGATTTTCCATAACCATAACATTCTAAAGAATGTTTTTAGGTTAGTTAATTGATTTCATACAATTCATTCATAAATTTCGTGAAAAAAATATAATTATAGAGTTTTCAATATGAGAATGGGCAAGGATGGAATTGTGTATTATCTTATAGTGAAATGAAATTGGATTTTGCATGAACATCAAGTTGAAGATAAGTGTTTCAAGTCCAGTGTAGTGAAATCTTTCCTTGCGATAATATCGCAAAAAGCACCAAATCATAAGAATTCAGTGAGTAAATGTGTTTTCTCAATTTTGTTTCTTTGAATTTCAAACCTTGGATTGGTTATTCTTCAAAAGAGATCACCGTGGGGGATATCTTTGGTGAACTTGCAAACAAAGCGCAGGAGTGTATTAGCACATTGAGAAATATTTGAATGCTTATAACTTTTTACCTGAGCCGAATCTGGAAAAATGGCGAATGAAAAAAGTGTTTTATTTGATGGAAGGAATCTATTACTGTACTACTGTACTATTACTGTATTAATGTACATGTTAAAGACTCACCCTGTGTATTATTCTACAAATTTGCCTAGGATGATTTTTCCAGAATATATCGCGTCTAAGGTCTGTCGGGTTTTTGAGAGAATGTATTGTTTCACTACTATGTATCTGATATAGAGTATCATAATGAACACAATAACCAGTCACAGAGTCAATCATACTAGTATTCAATTCAATTACTTTTTCCATTTCGTTTTGAGTGAGGGATAGTGAATAAACCTGGAATGGTTCAGCACAGGAATAAACAAAGGAATTACCTGCACCAAACAGGATAACATTAAGTAAATATATCTTGAGCCCATGTAAATATGGAGATTACGAGTTTTTGGAGAGTTTATATTTACTCCACTGTTTTTGTTGTATTCCAACCTTACGGAGGGTGTTTAACGTTACACCCCAAGAGAGTGTATGTTTTATACCGAATTAAGCTGCCTGCGTTTAACCTCTACGAATTTTCCTTCGAATTTCACTTCGAAAGTGAAGGGGACTGGTTTAGGAGCCATTCCTCATGGTAGCCGATAACCACTTCTGTTCATTACAGGCAGTATGACAGCTGCGCGTTATGTTCACGAGGTCCTACAAAACACTCTTCTGCCCTTTAAATAGCCGTTCTGAAGTCTGCGACAACGCACGTCCTCATATTGCAGGTCGAACTATGGAATTCCTTCAATAAGCTAACGTTAACATTTATCGCGGCCACCTGTTTCGCACGATTCAAATCCCATTGACTTGTGTGGGACCAACCTGCACAGACATTGACTATCCTATTTCGTCGATGCCTTGACGTTTAAATAAGTGTATTCAGGGGTCGGCAAACGCATTGATTTATTAAATTGTTTGCTTGAATGTCAACAAAAATTTTCTGAAAATGTCATTGATTCATTCACCAAATTATTCTTATGTTATTATTTCATCAAAATTCGAAAAATTTTAGAATAAACTTTTTTTTGAATTCTCTGATACTGGATCCACTCAATATTTGGCACTAAATTGCGTGTTGGTATTCCAAAACTGTTCACAAAGCTTCAATCTGATCTGATATCGAGGAGATAACCTCAAAATTTCAAATGGGCCTAACTTCAAAACTATTCGACCCATAAACCAACTTAACCAAATATTTGGACTACAAAGCTAATCTGACAATTTCAAATAGCTAGGTCCATTCCTTCGGAAGTTAGACCACATACGGACGGACGGACGGTCAGAACTGAATTTGACCACGGATTCTTCTTCAGAGTGTTCAACCAAATCTTTTAAGATCATTGGTGGTCGAAATTCGAAAATAACAGATATTAGGTGTTATAAGTGATGATTTTTGATGTCTCTGATTTTATTGATTTAGTCTGTACAATTTAGTTAACTAGGTAGTGACCTATTCTTATTTGTCATGTATTATTGTTAACCTGTTTGGTATTATTCTAGCATTGATCAAGAGGGAATTTTGTCTTCGAAACGTTGGCATTGTTTTCAAAGTAGCAGGCAATAAAATATTCAAATTTCCAATACTTTTCTAGTTATTAGAGACATTGTGACGAAACGATATCGCGCTGTTTTCTAGAACAAGCGCGCAGAAAGAAAATTACGGATTTGTACAGAACACGAAATAAGAAAATTAAGTGGAAACAACAATAATTCCAAAAAACTTCTGCTCATATCTTAAACGTCGAATTTCACATAAGTGTGATAATTTGTAATAATATCTGGAGATATTGGAAAAAAATATGTGAAATTTCGTGGTTTTTTCTCGATATCGTTGCCTTTCCCGGAATAACTCAAAAAATCCCAATTCAATCATGATGAAACTTGGCAGCGAGTTTGAAAATGCTGATGGACAAGACATTTCGTGTCTGAGCACTGATTAAACACTCATTTCAGACCCCTAGTTAAAAATTTCATGCTTTTCCTGTTTCAGAGATATACGAGGCCAATAGAAAATTCGTTTGGTGTATATAGAAATAAATTCATTTCTCCTAATTCGGAACTTACTTCGCACTAACAGAATATGTTTTTTCAATTGAACACTTATTTTGCACCTTATTTTCAAATTTGCACCCTTCTGTAGACCAAAAAACCGCTAGCTGGACGTCAAGCTAGCGGAACCAACCAGTAGTAGATATGTTATTGAAGAAATAAATATGTCATAATTACTATTTTAGAATTTCACAGCTTTCTGATATACATCGTGTCATTAGAACAATTTGAAAAAAATTAAATTTTTTTTTCAAATTTTCAATATTCTATTATCTTCTGATCATACTATCCTCATGAAATTCTGTATGAACTTTAGAAATGTTGTTTTTCCATAAAGGACTGGATTTTAATTCGAACTAATCTGTATTTTGAATTTTGAATGCATATATCTGCGGCATCACTGGGTGGATTTTACCCATTCACGAATTCGGCCTTCGTAATCAAGGTCCAAACCTTCTCTACAAATATCGCGCATGTTTGAAGGACACCAAAAGTGAACATGCACGTAAAAGCTGCTGACTTCACGGCAGTGCTTTTCTGGGTTTTCTATAGTTCTTTTTCAGATATTCGGCGTAAAAACCTCATCGATAATTAGAAGCAAAGTTTTGCATCAACACGAACTCATTACGTACATGACTGGCTGATCTCACGCATCGTGTGGACAACAAATAATGACCGCAAAATTCCAGCCTACACTCTCGCAGCAGGAAACAGCGTTTTTTCATAATCACAACTCCTTTCCTTTTTTTACGACAAAACAACCGGAAACACGGTTACATCCGAGGGTACATCTCCGATGTCCGTGCGACAGAAATTATTCCAACCCTTTTCGCGCCAATTTCTGTCTATGTCAGCTTGTACTGCGTCATAACTAATGAGAATAGATGATGATCTATGGCATGTCTGCTGAGGGGATGCGTTTTATTTTGCCAAAGCATCCGTATTCATTAGACCTCACATAATGATCTAATTTTAAGCCCTACTTTACATCTGCAGATACGACGGATGTGACCTGACTTGAAATATATCAAGTAGCGCAAAAAAAAATTTAAGAGTTATTTCAATAGGTCCCAGCGTTCATAATTAGTTATAAATTCTAATGAACAATAGCTGTGCGAGAAAATATTATAAATATACTAACTGACATAGAAACTGTTTCGACCTGAATTGGTTTATTCAGGTGTTTTGGGGTTTCAATAATAGAGACCCCGTATGGATTAATTAATCGCAATTGATTAATTCTGTCGTTATTAAAATGAAGACACGCCCGACGAATATTTTCTGATCTTTCTTTATCAGAAATGTTGATGCTTCTAAAATAAGCAGATAATTGAAGAACTTATTGACCAGTTGATCAATATCGTTGCACTTATGACACGAAAATGGTGTTGAGGTGTATTAAAAACGCACTTTTAACACGTAACAAAAATGTATTTTCTTCTATCTGTATTAGATAACAAGACCGCAATGGTATACAAGTGATTTGCACAATAGAATCTTTCTTCTATATCTTATTCGATAGCAAGGTCGAAGCGACTTTCAAATGAGAAGTTACGATTTTTACAACACAAACATTAACGTGAGTCTTGTTTGTAAATTCGAGAGCGAATTGTTGTTTACTATACAACGGTCAAATGAAGAGCGTCTAAAAACTAACTAAACCCAAATAAGGAAAATTCTCTTCTTCACATTTTAGAGAGAGAATATAAATTTTGATTGATTTTTTGAATTAAGCGACGCCCTTCTAAAATCCGAAAAAACACCTCGGATTGGGTGGTGTGAAAGAGAGAGCACAAATGTGTGAAGGAAATTTCCCTAAATGGTCTAGGACGATAAATTCTATAAACTGTCACATGTGATGTCTGGATTCTTTGAATAACCGAAGTATACCACTCATCAAGCTCCGATTCCTGGAATGCTGAGAGCTTGAATTTTATCTGACTGTTTTCTGTCATGCAAAATTATACTTTATTGTTGGCTTGAGATAAAATGCTCTCAAAGCCGGTGTCAATTGATTTAAACCAAAAAATATTGGATTTCGGGCATATTCCTGGGAACCAAAGAATTCAGACTCCGACGTTGGAAAATCAAGAAAAGACAATATATCATAAAATGATGGGTCCAGGATACGGGACACAACAGAAACTGCAACACCCAGAAGGAGCTGTCTAAATTTTAGATTTTTTTTTTGTAAAACATAAGGTTTGTTCGTTGTATCTGCATAAACTACACTAACTACACAAACTCCACTGACTTCCAATTCTCAGTGCAGCTCAATGTAGGCACAGATAACTGAATGTATGGACTAAAGCTACCTTTTGTGCTATCTGTGACTACACTCAACTACAACTACACTCAGCTGCACTGAGAATTGAAAGTCAGTGGTGTTGGTGTAGTGAGTGTAGTTCATGTAGGTGCAACGAACAAACCTATAGATAGTATAGCAAGAAGTAAATGATTGAAATTTAGAAAAAAAAGGAGGACTTTACAATTTTTTTATTAAATTTATTAATAATGTGTTTGTCCACCGCGGTTATCTATACACTCCCCAACACGTCTTGGCATTGATACAAGAAGATAGTCTATGTCTTCTTGAGGGATACTATCCCATCGAGCTACCTGTACTTTATGACTCAGAGCCGCCAACACCCGTGGGGACTGGGCTAAATTTCCAAGCTTTCTACCCATGATGTCCCAAACATGTTCTTCGGAAATTTTGATCGTACCGAACTGAAATCTGGTACAACGTTGTGAAATAAAAAGCTCAAGGTGGGGACGAAATTTTTTCCGAATATAATGAAGGGTCCGAGATAAAAAAAAATTTCGACAAAAAATTCAGAAAATTTTATTTTTCAAAATATACTGACAACACGATCTCAACGAAATTTCGCAAAAATTGCGAGTTCTTATGCTCTAATCAACTGCCAAGCTTCAATTCAATCGCTTCAGTAGTTCTCGAAATATATCAGAGAAATAACTTCAAAACTTCAAATAGCTATAACTCCGAAACCATTCGACCGATTTTGCCGATTAACGAACTCAACCTTCGCATTTTCGAATGCTCTGGAATTTTCAATCGGGTCCAAACTTCGAAATCTACATACATTCGGACAAAACGGTAGCATGCTGTTTTCCAGAACATGGGCGCAAAAAAAACATAAAAAAAAGATTTCATGTAAAAGATGTTCCCTACTAGAATAAGATCGACTGGTCTGAGGGATTCACAAAATGTTGATTTTTCTTGTAGAAAAGATCTGTTTCCTTTTCAATGTGACACCCTATAGCAACTTTTCTTCCCTACACCCGTCGAAATATCTGAATATCGGGATTCATGAGCCATCATCATTAGCCTCTTCTGCGTCGTAGCCTTAGGGAACCTTCGAATTAAGGGGAATGCTGTCCTTCGGATTTTTGACGATCATTACGTAGGAAAGCGAGCGTTATATCAAAGAAAATGGAACCGAAAACTTTTAATAATACATAGGCGTGCTTAATTGGCTGCGGTGCAGGCAATTATCTGCGAACGCAAATCTTATATAATAAACACCGCTAATAAAGTAAACACTGGCGTTCCTTTCAACATGCGAATATTATAAATCCCCAACTTCGCTAATTGGATAGATGTTTGACAGAGTTTGTGTGTGTACTCAAAATATCTTCCATTTTCCCAGCAACCTTATCTCATTTCAGCAGATACCCACAAATTAATTGGACCCGCTTCTAGATAATTAATTGGGTTTTTCTTACTTGCCAATCTACGGGGAAATTGCGATCTTGCCAATACTCAGTTATTAATATCCGGCACTGAATAAACAGTCGATTACTAAACAATCCTCCTTTATTCATTAAGGATAAATGGAAATTCTCCCTGTGTTTTTTGCTTAAGTTAACGAGCTACTCCTAACAATGTTTGATACTAATTATGATATATTTATATGGGATTGAACATGGTTCTATTATCGGCCTTTTACCTTCTCGGCTCATTCGTTGATATTATTCCGGGTGTTCTCCGTAGGAATTCTAAAAGACTTGATTATGATATCGAATGCACTCATGTTGAAAGGATATCATTCAAACTTCCTTGATGTACTAGATTGACTTACTAAACCACTAGATTTAGGTATACCGAATCAAGCATCACTCACAAATGGATTTATAGATCCCTCAGATCATATACTACTTTAAAAGGTTTCTTCCTGTGTACAAGAGTCTTAAATAATGAATCCACCATGATTTCATGTACAGTAGAATCCGGATATAACGACTTCGCTCATAACGACTATCCGTCTTTAGCGACGGAGGTGTAAACTCAGTTTGCTGTGAAAACATGTACGTACAGTATGACACACTACGAATTAATTGGACCCGTTTCTAGATAATTGAATGGGTTTTTCTTACTTGCGAATCTACGGGGAAATTATGACCTTGCCAATACTCAGTAATTAATATCCGGCACTGAATAAACAGTTGATTACTAAACAATCCTCCTTTATTAATTGAGGATAAATGGAAATTCTCCCTGTGTTTTTTGCTAAAGTTAAAGAGCTACTCCTAACAATGTTTGATACTAATAATGATATATTTATATGGGATTGAACATGGTTCTATTATCGACCTTTTACCTTCTCGGCTCATTCGATGATATTATTATGGGTGTTCTTAGTGGAAATTCTAACAGACTTGATTATTTATCGAATGCATTCATGATGATAGGATAACATTCAAACTTCCTTGATGCACTAGATTGACTTACTAAACCAATTAGGTATACCGAATTAAGTTTCACCCACAAATGGATTTTTAGATCCCTCAGATCATATACTACTTTTAAAGGTTTCTTCCTGTGTACAAGAGTCTTAAATAATGTATCTATCCATGATTTCATGTACAGTAGAATCCGGCTATAATGACTTCGCTTATAACGACTACCCGTTTTTAGCGACGGAGGTGTAAACTCAGTTTGCTGTCAAAACATATACGTATAGTATGACACACCACAAATTAATAGGATCCGTTTCTAGATAATTAATTGTGATTTTCTTAATTGCCAATCTACGGGGAAATTGTGACCTTGCCAATACTCAGTTATTAATATCCGGCACTGAATAAACAGTTGATTACTGAACAATCCTCCTTTATTCATTGAGGATAAATGGAAATTCTCCCTGTGATTTTTGCTAAAGTTAAAGAGCTACTCCTAACAATGTTTGATAGTAATTATGATATATTTATAGGGGATTGAACATGGTTCTATTATCGACCTTTTACCTTCTCGACTCATTCGATGATATTATTCCGGGTGTTCTTCGTAGAAATTCTAACAGACTTGATTATTTATCGAATGCATTCATGATGATAGGATAACGTTCAAACTTCCTCGACGTACTAGATTGAATAACGAAACCACTAGATTAAGATATGCCGAATGAAGTATCCAGAAATGGATTCTTAGATCCCTCAGATCATACCATACTTATTCTCGACACAACGCTCCTAAAAATCACTGCTACTACTACATACTTTACACCCTCCACACAAGCTCATCACATGACGAAAATCCAATAAAAATTCATGTTTACCTCATGTAATCCTGTTTGCACAGGATCATCCCCGACCTAGTGAAGCAAGAAGTCCCAATATCGGCCAACATGGCCGCACAACACGAGCACTTGAGGCAACCGTTGTGCCAGTAACGGTCGAGCGCGTGTAACAGAAACCTCTCGAGAATTTTGCCGCCGCAACCCCAACAAGTCCTCACTGTATTGTTATTATTGTTCGTGTTGTTATTGTGAGACGAGTTGTGCATCTGGTTGTGTATCTGGTCTTGGTCTTGGGGGGGACCCCCGCTGCCTAGGCCAGGGTGCGGATGGTGAGGGTGCTGGTGGGGGTGTGGCTCGTGGTGGGGGTTCACACCTGGAAAAAAGAATATTTTAGAAATAATTTACTGCAGAGTAGAGATTGACTTTCAGTCAACGGAAAGACCACATTTATTTGAGATTGAAGGTCTCGAGATTACTCTATGAAACAGACCACACGTGCTTTCGAGACACATGCTGTCTGGGAAAGTGAAGGGTGTTTTCAAGAGGTATAGAATTTTAAGTTGGCAACACTGTTTTAACTGGCGGCCATTTTGTCAGCTGTCAAGTGATTTGTGTTTAGTTTGGTCTCGCATTTCAACATGAATAGACTGACGCCTGAACAGCGCTTCCAAATTGTGCAAATTTATTTTGAAAATGATGGTCGGTTCGAAATACGTATCGCGCTCTACGTCCATTTTACGGTCATCATAATCGTTCATCAGAGCAATTAATTCGACTAACTATGGACCGTTTTCGCACCACGTTTACTCTAACTGAAAAAACGCATCCACAGAGATTTCGTTTGGTGTGCTTTATGGGCTGGCGGAATCTTTGGTCCGTACTTCTTTAAAGACGATGATGGCCGAAACGTCAACGGTGACCGCTATAGAGCCATGATTACCCACTTTTTCGTTCCTCAATTGAACAACCCTCATATGAAGCAGCTGTGGTTTCCACAAGACGGCGCAACATGTCACACAGCTCGTGCCACAATTGATTTACTGAAGGAAACGTTTGATAACCGCATAATTTCACATTCCGGACCCGTGAATTGGCCTCCAAGATCGCTGCTAGACTATTTTCGGCTACAAATGTTGGAAAAAGTGATTGCAAAATTAGACCTCCAGATTAGATTTCGTCCGAGCCACCCGGAAACAGGAAACCGGCAACTGAAATAACCAAGTTGATTTGCGGAACATATCCTATGCAAACTTGATACTATCGACATGAAATCAGGAATCCGAACTTAAATTTCAGCCAATCGGAGATGAACTTAACAAAAACCCATATTTGGAAGGAATTATCTTATTTGAGGAGCCGCGGCTCCGTTTACGGATACTTATGAATAAAGCCAACCTTATCAAGTCGAATTTGTTCTGAAATTTCCTTTCCCCAGTGGCAGTAATTTTGGACGAAATTTGTGGGTTGGCAACTTGGACCGATGTCGTCTATTGAGTGCTATTTCATTCTCAAAAAAGAATACAACGTGAACAAATGATGAAATCTCAAAAAAAAAAATTAACTATCATTTTCAGGGGGAAAATACCTTTTCAACAACATATCTCACGAGCCATCTTTTTATTCAAAGTTGGTTGTTGTCGCGCAGAGAGATGTAATGATATGATGATTAATTTCATGGAAAAAAATGTCATCCTGACATAATACATGTCACAAGTTTTTCACTTTATTCCCGATATTTTATTAGATTTCTAGTTCGAAATGAACAATTATGGATCTATGGGAGATGATTCCCCAATAAAGGGACCTGTAGCGTTCTTCGTTTATCTGAGGATCTGAAAATCTTCGCTTGGAGGACTGAACCTGGTCGAAAGACCCTCTCGGTCATGAGCAAATGTAGGTGATATTATTTACTGCTTCCTTCTGGTTTTCTGTCCCTCTTTCTGTTTCAGATATTATGTCAAGATATTTTGTCGAAATGAATTCAAGATGACGAATAAATTATTTTCCAATGAAAAAGGTGCCATCCATCTTCTATAAACAAATTACTACACTTATACGGGGAGACAGAATTTTTCCTGAGGTTTTTATCTGTGCTCTTGTATCATACGCAAATATGTATGGTACCCCGTTTACATTTCCTCTGCTAACACTGTGATATATATCTTAGAATGTTATGCTCGTTCTCAAAAGAATATATATTTACATATATGGAAAAAATGTCCCCGTAAAGAATAAAACTGACGGGTCCAAGCGACATTACAAAACCTCGAAATTTCTTTTTCTTCTTCGATGAGACACCCTGTATTTTGTGTTGCAGTATCCAATTCCTGGTACCATTTTCGAACTGTTATATAGCGCCCCATTACGGACGACATTTTCACGCGACAATTCTCAAATTTCGTACCGGAAAATATCAGCAATAGCGAGCTCCAAAACGAATCATTCCGTACACGCCGGAATTACTCCGGCAGTTACAGTTTCAATTCCACTGTATTCCTGCAGGTTAATAGGGGTTGATGAACAGACATAAAAAAATAATTCGCTCATCAGACCGGCAGGATCGGAGGTGATCGGCACGTACTGACCTGCCAATTTTTGCGGATCCGTGTCGAGACAGTAGCTGGGACACGGACGCGATTTCCGGCTATTCCGGGGGAGAAAACATCAACACCCTGCAAATTAAACGCGCTTATAAATGGGGCACGACGTCGTCCGCGAACGGTTCTTGAAAATTGGATACGGTCGTTTTGTTCCGTTTTCGTAGCGTACCGCGCGTGCGTCCCGACTGACCGGTGTGTCCGATAAGAGATATCTTGGAATATGCATTAGCGATCGGTTGATGGCGGTTTGGGAAATTCGTAGAGGTTGAGTGGTTATGTTTTAAATAGTCCGGGAATCGAGAAATCTAATGTTTCGGGTCGTGAAATATTATTTTGCTGCATTTTGAACACTGTAATTAGTTGAAGGATGCTGAGGCGCAAACCAGGCGAAATGTTTGAAGGATCATGTTGAAAAAATTATTAAAAATTTTTAAAGGTTTCTGAAATGGCCAAATGTCACTGAAATTTGGCAGGACTTATTAAGTCGATATTTAACAACAGTGTAACATGTGAAATTTTGCTCATTATCCTTGTTATTTTTTGAATAATTCAAAAAATAAAATTTTGATTGGGTATGTCTACGGAGTCATTGGGTGGATTTTACCCAGTCACGAATTCAACCTTTGAAATAAAGCCCCATACCTGGTTTCCGGAAGAGCTGGAAGAAACAATTAAGAAACTCGATATTTGTAGGATTGGACCTTAATCAAGAAGAAGAACTCATGAATGAGTAAAAATGATTCCGTAGATCATTCAAAATTTTATTTTTTCAATATTTCCAAAAATACAGATAAGATCGAATAGACGACTTCGGTCCAAGTTGCCAACCCAAAATTTTCGTTCAAAATTACTGTCACTGGGGAAGGGGAATTTCAGGACAAATTCGACATGATAAGGTTCGCTTTATCTATAAATATCCGTAAAGGGTGCCTTGGTTCCACAAACAAGATAATTCCTTCGAAATATAGTTTCTTGTTAAGATCATCTCCGATTGGCTGAAATTTAAGTTGGGATTCCTGATTTCATGTCGATAGTGTCAAGTTTACATAGGATACGTTCTGCAAATCACTTGGTTATTTCGGTTGCCGGTTTTCTGTTTCGTGAATTTGAAATATTCGGTTGGTTCCTGAAAAAAAAAAAGGTTAATAACGCAATTTGATTGATGAATGATTCATAGAACATGAAGGAGATAACAATCAACTATGAAAAAAATGGATCATAAGGTAAATATAGATTGTTCTACGCCATGGATATGTCATCATAGAACTTTAACTGTCGTTCTGGTGGCAGGAAGATTGCTATTTCCTCAAATCCCGTAATTAACTTTTTTTTCAGGAATCTACCAAATATTTCATATTTACGGAACAGAAAACCGGCAACCGAAATAACCAAGTTGTATTGCGCGACATATCCTATGTAAACTTGACACTTTCGACATGAAATCAGGAATCCCAACTTAAATTTCAGCCAATAGGAAATGATCCTAACAAAAACCTATATTTGGAAGAAATTATCTTGTTTGAAGAGCCGAGGCACCTTTTACGGATATGTATAAATAAAGCGAATCTTATTTTTTAGGTTTTTATGGGTTTTCACTCCCAATATCTGAAACAGAACTAGTAAAAATCAAAATAAAATTGTTTTTTTCATGAAAAACGCCCTTGCGGATTGCACTATCAACTATTTGTCAAGGGCAGTTTCTTGCAGAAAATATTGCCTAATGAACAACACAGGAACAATACAAACGATAAATAAAACTAACTGTGACGTTTCAGAGTACAAATCTGACTCTTTCATCAGACAAAGCAGAAAATTATAAGAATTATTTTCTTTCGATTTGAGACTTTTGTCACAGTGAAAGCCCGTAAAAACCTAAAAAATAATGCAAAATCCTCCCAAAATAAACTTCAATCGATATTTCAAGCGAATCTTATCACGTCGAATTTATTCTGAAATTTCCCTTTCCAGTGATAGTAATTTTGGACGAAATATTTGGGTTGGCAACTTGGACCGAAGTCGTCAATAGAAGACTTCGGCCCAAGTTGCCAACCCACAATTTTCTGCACAAATTTACTATCACTGGGGAACGGGAATTTCAGGGCAAATTCGACATGATAAGGTTCGCGTTATTCATAAATATCCGTAAAAGATGCCTCGGTTCCTCAAACAAGATAATTCCTTCCAAATTTAGGTTTTTGTTTGGGATTCCTGATTTCATGTTAATAGTGTCAAATTTATAAAGGATATGTTCCGCAAATCAACTTGGTTATTTCGGTTGCCGGTTTTCCATTCTGTAAATATGAAATATTCGGTTGGTTCCTGAAAAAAACGGTAATTACGGAATTTGATTGAAGAAAAAGCAATATTTCTGTCACCAGAACATAGACATATCAAGTATATGCACCAGAACAACAATCAATATTTCATGGTAACATATCCATAGCATAGAATAATCTTCATTCACCTAAAGGGGCCTTTTGTGCTAGGGAGATTCGGGTATTTGGGGAATCGGAGATTCACCTCATTGGTCGAAAGATGCACCCTATCGGTCGACGACGGTCACGTGATCGTCGTCGGCCAATAGGAAAGAATCTCCGATTACCCAAATACCCGAATCTCCCTCGCACAAAAGGTAGCTTCATGATCCATAGACCATACCTAGTAATTTTTCCATTGTTGATTGTTGTCTCTTCTATGTTCTATGGATCATGAAGTAAATAAAGATTGTTCTATGCTATGGATATGTTACCATAGAACATTGACTGTCGTTCTGGTGACAGAAAGGGCGTTTTTTCATCAACCAAATTCCGTAATTAACCTTTTTTTCAAGAACCAACCAAATATTTAATATTTACGGAATGGAAAACTGGCAACCGCAATAACAAAGTTGATTTGCGGAACATATTCTATATAAATTTGGCACTATTAACATGAAATCAGGAATCCCATTTTGAATTTCAGCTAATCAGAGGTGATCTTAACAAAACCCTATATTTGGAAGGAATTATCTCGTTTGAAGAGCTGAGGTATCTTTTACGGATATTTTTAAATAACGCGAACCTTATCATGTCGAATTTGTCCTGAATTTCCTGCTCCCCAGTGATAGTAAAATTGTGAATAAAATTGTGGGTTGGCAACTTGGGCCGAAGTCGTCTGTTGAAATCGAGTATTTTATCGAAAAATTACAGTTCGAAGATTCAAACAGAATTTCATGAGGATAATATGATCAAAAGATCACAGAAAATTGAATATTGAAAAAAAAAAATTTGAATTTTTTTTTCAAATTGTTCAAATTACACGATCATCATGAAATTTCGTACGAAATCGCCCATCAGCATTTTCAAACTAGCCGCTAAGTTTCATCATGATTGAATCAGTAGTTCTCGACTCATTCCGGAAAAACAAGGATATCGAGAAAAAAAAAACACGAAATTTATGTCCAGAAATTATGGTCTTTTCATAATGAAATTTGTTTTTTCGACAGTTTTCGTGCCGTCGGCCGACCGGACAACCTAGTCGTTTGAGACCATTTTCCACTAGTCTGAGATACGATAGCATCCCAGCACGAACGAGCAAGAAAAAAAAATTAGCAAAATTAGTCATTCAAGTCCCGTTCGCGGGTCCTCAAAACTCTCATCAGCCTCGATCGAAGACCGAGCTAAGAGAAATAAAAAGAACCACCACTCGTAGGGTGGAATTCCTCGATCCGTTTTTTCCCAAATCATTCCGCATAAGTATTCAAATGGCGTCCATTATCCGGGCATTCAAACGTCACAAATCGGAACTGACAGCGTGCCGATGAAACTAATAAACAGATCATTTTAATGAATGACGCGCAGTTCCTGAGATAGGTCCGACAAAAAGTTGATTTTCCCGGACCAATCAACAAATTGCTGTCGTTATTTGGTTCGCGGAGCTTGTTAGCGATTTCGATGGGTAATGGCTCGGTGATCAGCGGCTAGCCCGACGTCTACGCGGCCCGCATTTAGATGAGGCGAAAGAAAGTGGAGAAGACGAGGGGAAAAGATGCCGCGAGATGCGTATTCACGAAAATTTCGGGACAAGCTGGGAATACAGTAGAATCCGTTTATTATGACGCCGGCTATATTGACCACCCGCTTAATATGACGTGATTGAAGTGTGAAGTTTGGTATCCATACAAAGCTCCATATAACAGCGTTCGGATAGGATGACTTCGCTTATATTGACATGTCGTTTATTATGAACCAATTTGAAGAAAGAATAGTGAGCGGTCACTATAACCGGACATAAATTTCGCGAACCTACGTACCCCTATGCGATGTTTTCAATTATTTTAAAAAACAAGGGCCAGATTAAGGAATCGTTCAATTCGAATGTTTTGAAACTAAAGAGGAATTGGAAGTCAAGACAAGAGAAAGTCTATCAAGTGTAACTTCAGGGGTTTAAAATCACAAAAAACAAAGGAATACTTGCCAACGGCCCTATTTTACAGGTTTTTTCTCTAATTTTGGATTTAGCAGTCCCATTGTGTAAAAAACATGGTATGCTCATTTGCATTCGGAAGTGACGTCAGCAACTTGAGGATTCAAGGAAATACATATTCTGTGAATTTTCATAGTTTCAGCCAGCTGACGTCACTTTTGAATACACATGAGCACACCATGTTATTTACATCATGAGCAATCCCAATTCTTCTGCGAGCTGGTCAAGTCGTTATAAAGTTAGACCTAACATTGTATCAATTGAAATTGCCGTTGAATCTTCGTACATTAATCTTTTGTTCAGTGTGACCTGGTGTTTTTCCTTCCTTTTTTGTGAATATTTATGTTCGATTAGTGGTTTTTCTGTTTATCAAACTGTATATGCCAAACATTTGAAATCCCTCAATTTTTCAAAGATTATGCTTTATATGACATCCGGTTAGTATGACGTGTTTGTCACTTCCCTTCAATGTCATTATAAACGGATTTTACTGTACAAATAAGTACATCCTATATTTTTAAATTCAAATAAACAAAGTGTATGTGAGATATCCTGAAAATATTCTATTCGTCCACAAGGCATATCGACGACGCTTTTCATTTAAAATCTTCCAAACCTCTGCTGTAGCTCTGCTGAATAGCGAGCATCTTTGTCGCTTATATTGACATATCGTTCATTATGAACCAATTTGAAGAAATTACAGTGAGCGGTCACTTTAACCGGACAAGGTTTTCGCGAACCTACGTACCCCTATGCGATGTTTTTAATTATTTTTAAAACAAGGACCAGATTAAGGAACCGTTCAATTCGAATGTTTTGAAAGAAAAGAAGAATGGAAGTCACGACAAGAGAAAGTCTATCAAGTGTAACTTCAGTGGTTTGAAATCTCGAGAAACAAGGGAATACCTGTCAGCGGCCCTATTTTACAGGTCTTTTCTCTGGTTTTGGTATTAGCAATCCCTTTATGTAAAAAACATGATGTGCTCATTTGCATTCAAAAGTGACGTCAGCAACTTGAATTTTCAAGGAAATACGTATTCTGTGCTTTAAATTTTCATAGTTTCAGTTAGCTGACGTCACTTTTGAATCAGCAATCCCAATTGTTCTGCGAGTTGGTTAAGTCGTTTTAAATTTAGACTTAACATTGTATCAGGTAAAATTGTCGGTTTCAAATTGAATTAAGAGAACCTTTTTCTCCGAGCACCCTGTATTTTTTTTGCGTCCCGAATTCCGCTCCCTTACAATACGCAGTGTGGTAGTTTTCTTAATACGCGTCGCAGAAAGCGGGGGCGACAAGCAGAGATAGGGAGAGATCAGACAAAGACGTTTGGGATGTTCCCAGCGACTACCATTCCAGGGAAAGTTTGTTCGTCGTCTTGGGGGAACGCAGGAACGTGCCATTGATGATTCATTATATCCTATTATTGAATTAAACGGGCCTGTAGCGATTGCATTGACGGAATTCAATAGCTAGTTCCCTGACGTATTTTTTACCTGCGTAACGCCGGTTGAATCGGCGAATTAGCCGAAATTTCGGAGGGAGAATGGCTGGTTAATTCTCGACAGCCGAGCACAATTGGAACTGGTTCGGTATTTGTATGGAAAATTGAATCTTCGGTTGAATTTCGCTCGATCTTTGGTGGTACAAGTGGTGCTGGAATAAATGAAATATCACTCCTTTTATGTGTAGAAAGGACATGTGAATTCCTACGTAATTGGGTATTATTCATGGATGCGACTTTGGTTCATTATAATCGTTTTCTCATACATAAAACTTTTATGTTGAACTGATGCATCAACGGGATATTACGTTGGTGGATTGTATGCTTTACTTTTCGAGATTCTCACGTGGGAGATTTGTTTTCAGCCAAATCCGAATAATGTTAAGACGCTATTACACTAATTATCCTACCATGGTTTCCTTACGGAATTCTTTTCAGCTAGTACAACTTTAAAGTAGAACCGATTATCTGACTCAAATATAGGATTTTTAGTATTAGGATGATTCTCCCATAGATCTTTGCGATTTTATGTATATGAAGCCTTAGCCTATAATGACATGCTACGATGCCGACAAAAATCTTAAATTTTGGTTCAACCAATCTAAACGAGCCTTTTTTTTTATTAATGATAGGATTTTTTGGGTTAGGTATAGGTTCAACACATAGACATATTAAACTCTCTGGACACGGCGTACGAATTCATTTCCAAAGAGTCGAATGGGGATAATGAAGCAAGTTAGAGGTCCGAGAGAGAGATGGACCTGGATCGGGCAGACCATAGACAAGATACACGATACCAATATCCGTTATTCTATAGCGCATGGAGAGTGAGATGAAGGATGATCTCACTTGCACAATATGACGCGTATCTAGAGATAAAATCAAGCATTTACTTAGGGAATCTCCGGGGAAATGACTTCTTCTTTTGGTATATTAGATTACATTGAAGTTTTGAAAATTGTTGATGAATGCGAACATGACTCCGATATGAATATTCGAAATGATTAATCAATAACAATATATTATGAATTCTCCTGGGTCGCTTGTTTCAGGATGGTATTCCCAGCTCCAAATGATTTACTTCGACTTGCAAATTTTCTGAGAAAAAATGTATTTCAAACATAAAATTATAATTACATTACATGGCTTCAAACTGATCTGTCTTATTTTTGTCGTATTCTATGATGCTTTGGCCCGCCCTAGTTCCATCTTTGTCGGCCCGCTTCCTCTCTCTTTAAGCCATGTTCATATAGTTTTATAGGTCTATGGTTCAACATATCAACTCAATTCTTGTTTTATTTCGAAGCTGAAATGATAAACTGATGTTCAGAATAAGATATCGCTCAAATGTCTTCCAAGGATTCATTGACACTGCCGTTCCCGATGGCTCAAATTTTTGATTACTCTCTGCCACAATTCCAGCTTTATTTTGATAATTACTCCACGAATATTTTTGGACTGGCTGGTCATCACCTGAGAATACCAAATATATACCCGGACAAGGTTGAGTATGCTATTCATCCCAAGACAACTGAATGTTGTGCGGAAGCTTTCGGTTTTGGAACCTCTTTCCATTCCTTTCTCATTGGCAAATCTCAAGCATAGATTTAATATAATCTCTGCCTGCTTCAATCTTTTTATCTCTTGTGAAGAGGGTCTTTCCTATCTCTCACATTAGGATTTCAATCGATAAGTTTTAAGAGTGAGGCGAAGCTCAGTACTTGGTATATTAAGCCTCCGATCACAAGGCGGTCCGTTTAGAGAACTCGAGAGGTATACCCCAGGGCTCCATCTTAGAACACTCTTGTTCATCATAAACGAACGATTTGCCGTGAAATCTGCAGAACAGTGAAAGGTTTCGCTTGGCAAATGATAACAATGTATTCGGCAAACGGGCTTTACTGTTGTTATGAGTAAGTTTTGATCCTTTTGTTGAAAAGTTAGTGAGAATTGGTTTTACACAAGGGGGATGACATTAAATAGAGAAGAAACACAGAAAATTAAATCTAATTGCGGTGGTGGTGATGACCAACTGATAAGATAGCTGGGAATTGTGGTTGATACCGGCCTTTTTTAGGATCCTTATACAATCTGAGTTTTTCTGAACGGCTGCATAAGCAATAAGAAAATTGCTTCTCTTTTAATTTCCATTCCTTAGCGACCTTTGGTATATTATTTGGGGGGCTTATTATTGAAGCAGAAAGAAGCTATAAGATGCATGCTTGAGGTGTTGGTAGAAACTATACAGCCTGTTCCGTGATGATATGCTAAAATATTAGCCTCAGCCATTTTGAGGAAAAAAGAGCTGCGTATGCAAGTATGTCATAAACGTGCTAGCTTTCGAGATACAGTAGGGTGAAGTTTGCAGAAAAGAATAAAAAAATCGTTACGGAGAGCATTCTCTTTGATTCGAATTCCAGAATGATCACCAACTTCAAAATTAAAAGTAATTTTATGAAAGCTCCCCCTATTATCTCTGCCACCGGTAGGATTCAGTTGATTTTATTTATATCCAGATGATTCAGTGTCTCCAAGACCTCGTATGTACTGAATTCATTCGAATCCGCCGAATTTTGACAGGGCTATCGGAAATTCATGGGTTTTTGGAGAAAAGACTAGCGCAAGTGGGCTATATCAAAGAGCCCAAGTTGAAATGGAGTTTTCATCACATTTTCATCTCTGGAATCACCAGCACGAATAAAGAAACGTTGATTCCGGACACCTGTATATTATCTTATGAGTATCAACTCATTCGAATGAATCAGAACTCTATTAGTCGATATCAAACAATATAAATAAAGAACTTTATTCAAAGCTCAAGAAACTCAAGTCCAAGTAAGACTTCCGCTCACGATAGTCAGATCTTTTCTGTTCGCAGATAGCAAAATTGCCAAGAAAAGATATTGCTTCCATTACAAGATTGAAAGTATTGGTATTCTGATCATCGATTCTGAGCAATATGATCTGTCAATTTAACAAGAATCTTGCTATCAATATTGCTATCTTAGCAGCCTTAAAATAGTAACTGCTATGCTTGATAACGAGAAAGCAAGAAAGGTCTTCCAATAATTTCGAAAATATTGAAAATAGGCAAGTATGTATTTATGGAAATGTGTTCAAGATTCTCTGGAATATTCAATTTTAAGGAACACTCTTCGACTTAAATGCCGGCATAGTAGATACCAGCAATCCCTTCACTCAAGATTGAGGTTATCTACGCCAAATCATAGAAAACTGGACAAACTTTAAATGAAGTAGGGTTATTTTCCTCAACCTGGTCTGGTCGCTCTTAAGTCATGAGTCATTGTTGTCAGCTCTAAAATCGTCCATTATGGAAGTCTATTATAGCAATATTGCTATGACAGAATTCATAACAAAAATTGCTTCACCAATTGGAACAGAATACGTTATATCATCTCCATATTGCTCTAAATTATAAAGATAGCAACATGACTTGATCAGCTAGGTTTAGAGCAATACGTAAACATGATAACCTGATGGTCGGTGCATGCGCACGTCTTGTTTTGAAATCGACAAGTGGCTCCTGAACCTTCAACCAGTTGGTTGTATATTTTCTCATGTCCAAGTAAGACTTCCGCGCACGATAGTCAGGTCTATTCTGTTCGCAAATAGCAACATGGCCAGGAAAATATATTGCTTCCATAACTAGATCGAAAATATTGGTATTCTGATCATCGATTCTGAGCAACATGATCTATCAATTTAACAAGAATCTTGCTATCAATATTGCTATCTTAGCAGCCTCACAATAGTAATTGCTATGCTTGATAACGAGAAAGCAAGAAAGGTAATATGGCAGAGAGCCATTTGTTTCATTATTACTTCTTCCAATAATTTCGAAAATATTGAAAATAGGCAGATATGTATTTATGGAAATGTGTTCAAGGTTCTCTGGAATATTCAATTTTAAGGAAAACTCTTCGACTTAAATGCCGGCATAGTAGATATACCAGCAATCCCTTTACTCAAGATTGAGGTTATCTACGCCAAATCATAGAAAACTGGACAAACTTTAAATGAAGAAGGGTTATTTTCCTCAACCTGGTCTGGTCGCTCTTAAGTCATGAAATACATTGTTGTCAGCTCTAAAATCGTCCATTATGGAAGTCTATGATAGCAATATTGCTATGAAAGAATTCATAACAAAAATTGCTACACCAATTAGAACAGAATATGTTATATCATCGCCATATTGCTCTAAATTATGAAGATAGCAACATGACTTGATAAGCAAGGTTTATAGCAATACGTAAACATGACAACCTGATGGTCGGTGCATGCGCACTACTTGTTTTGTAATCTACAAGTGGCTCCTGAACCTTCAACCAGTTGGTTCTATATTTTTTCTTGTGACATACCCTTCAAGATATGTTATGTTGAAAAAATTTTCACATACCAAGTGTGTTAATGGCATGGCCGTTGCTCGGGTGCATCCGATTGTGATGTGGTCCACCCCCTTGCCCGGGATGTCCATGAAAATTGTTGTTATCCGGGGACGGCGGGTGTGGAGGGGATGTGAGCTCCGTACCTCCATATGAGTGGTAGTGGGGGTTCATGGGACCGAGTAGGGCGCTGGTTGCCAGCTTGCCGATGATGGTAGCGCCGCCAAGAGCGCTGCAGAAGCTGGCGGGGGGTAAATTAGGTGGTGGCACTGGATTGTGGTCAAGCAGTCATCGTGCCTAATATATTTATATCTGTAAGAAAAAACGTACTTATAATTTTCAGATCTCTTCAGATTGAAGCATAACAACGCGAATCTTTCAAAGAAATTTTGTTAAGAGCAACCAATACCACGCGGTGCTGAATTACGACTAGGCAACACAGCCACATTCGTTTCATTGAACCTCTTGAATATCGCAAGGTCGAGCACCTGAATCGCGGTGTACCTATTTAAACGTTGCCAAGTACAGCGTGAAATCTAAGAATTCGGAGAATTTTCGACGTTTATAGGAGAAAACAGAGTGTCGTTGTGCAGGCGTCAGTGAGTATTTTTTTATTTTTTTTTGGGGAGTACCTAATTCTTTTGTGAGAATGCGCAATGTTAGTTATTCTCCCATTTTCACTCCATCTCAGTTTTTATTTTCCCGAAAATTCTTGAATGGGAAAAAGTGGCAACATTGCGCATTTTTACAATTTTTTTTCGACCATTTGCAGCAAAAAAATTTTTTGAAAAAAACGAACGTCGAGCTCCAGAAGTCACTCTGTTATATTCGAGGTATTGTTTGCTCTTCAGATCGTACTGTCAGTGAAATTTGTAAAAAAAAACAATCTCCAAATTTTTTTTTCGAAAAAATATTTTTTTTGGAAACTATCCATAATATTTAGAAAAACTTCTGCTTATACCTTGAGCTTCATATTTCACAACAGTGTACCAAATCTCAGTTTGATACGATTATATTAAATTTTTGGAGATATTGGGAAAAAATATAACAAATTTCGTGTTTTTTTTCTCGATACCGTTGTTTTTCCGGAATAACTCAAAAATACTGATTCAACCATGATCAAAATTGGCAACTAGTTTGAAAATACTGATGGGCAACTTTGTGCGAATTTTTTCGATGATCGTATAATCAGAACAATTTGAAAAAAACATTTTATTCTCATGATATTTTGTATAAACCTTCGAACTATCATTGTTCGACAAAGTAACGTATTTCAATTTCCTTTCATCTGTACTTTTGGAAATATTGGAAAATAAAATTCTGAATGGGTGTATATGCGGAATCATCGGTTGGATTTTACCCGTTCGCGAATTCGGTCTTCGTAATGGGGGTTTATCCTCCAAACGAAAATGTAGTCATTTTCATGAAAAACCTTTAGAACATCACATTTCAAACATATAATTTCAATATTATATTTTTAAAAAAAATTTTTGATCACCTTAAACTGAAAAATAAGAATCGGGAGCATTTAAAGGGATTTGTCTTGAGTTCACGATATGGCAAGGTCGAATTCAGCTTCCTCGGAAAGAAAAGGACGTCTAATGTGTTACTTCGCTTAGGAAAACAGAGATAGCTATACTTCGATCTGGTTAGAGTAGAAGACAACGAACAAGGAATAGAAAAAGAAGAGCACAGACTGTCATACTGTCATATTACTGACAAATCGCAAACGGAAATTGTTTGGTTATATTGACAAAGAACACGTGTGCACCACAGAATAGGAATAAATATTTCATTATTCTATAGCAGAAAAAGCTATTCTACTAAGCACCGTTGTCACTTCCTGCATGCCTGGCAAATCCCAAACCCCAATTTTGAAATCTGATTTTGAATACTTTCTGAAGGTAATTTGGGAAAATGATAAATCAAACCCATAAAAATTATGTTTAAATTTGCATTTGCGTTAATAACCCAAATTCAGGAAAAACCCCCATTAAGATCCAAACCTACGCATCGTCGAGTTTCTGAGTCGTTTCTTATGGAAGTTATTGTGTTCACGATCGTCATAACGGCAAGTTCAGTGATGCAGTATCTACACTGGTGTTCAATCGTGTAGTTCATGCAAACACAATGAACAAACTTTTTTAAACGCTCAGAAATAGAGATGTGGAGTGATTTCACATAAATAAGTGACGAAAGAAAAATAAAGATCACATATATTTCAGATTTTATAAAATCTAAAATTGAAGTAAATTTATTGTATTGAATTCGAGCCTTTTTTCTAGTGTTGATGAAACACACAAGAGCACAGAGTTTGTGCCACTGAGACTATCGGATTGAGTGAAGGCAATGTAATACTGTTTCCCTCCGCTATCTCAGAAACAGAGCTGTAAATTGTCTAGTCCAGAGAATATCGTTCAGGAAAATATTAAAACATTTAGAAATGGTAAGCTTGGATCAGAGAATCTTTCCAAAAACTTATTCAAGTTATTCTCATTTGTAATTTCCGAGATACGAAACATTTTTTTTTTGTAATTGTTACGAATATTGAGATAGTTACTGTTGAAAACAAAAATAATTTGTTACTTATGTATTATACTAAAAAGGTATTCCTTTCTGTGTGTATTGATTTAATTTTCAGTCAGGCACGAATGCTGCATAATTCTACACCAAAGTTTAATTTGAAGGTTACTGTCAGATAGTAAATATAATACGGCACACAATTCGAACCCCCAAGCTATAATTAAAATATACAAATCAAAGGTTCGGATAACCCTACAGGGGGGAGTTCAAAATGAAATAAATTTCAACTCCCTCATATTCTCTGGAGCTATGTGAAAGGGGTAGAATGTGGGTGAATTTCGAAGATTGTCCGAAGGACCTTTTTCAATCAAGCTTTCATGAATCACGAATGGAAACAGTTTACTGGTTCAAATGAATTCCATTACTTCGAATGATTAAGTTTGAAAAAGTTCTCGAAGTAATTATCGTATTGCATTTAGAACTTTCGAGAGAAAAGCACAAAGTTGCTCGACTTCCAGATGAAAAATTTTATTTTTTGATCATATAATTCTCACGAAATTTTGCACGAACTTTCGAGCTCTTATTTCACAACTTATTACTGAGATTCGATTCGATTGAAACGATATTTTTCGAATGTTTGTTGTTGTTCATTCTAAATTATATTTTATGTATTTTATAAAGTGTTAAAATTTGAACTATCTGTGCCTTTTCTCATTAATGTTCAACTAAGTAACCTCGGTAAGAAGTTGTACAGAATTTCTTCGATTTTAAACCTGATTCTATTCATACATATATTTATTGCATTCGTTTCATACTAGTTTACTTTTCTCTTTCGTAGCCTAGATAGAGTCTATATATATTGACGAAACGTAGGCTTGGTTCAAGTTGGTACTTAATTGGTTGTTCCTATTCCTGTGAAAAAGATCTCCATGATATCTGAAGACGAGAAACCATGGAATTCATTTTTCGCGCATGCTCTAGGGGGACAGCGTGCTATCGTTTTGTCAAAATGTTTGTAATTTTCGAATTTTGAGTCGAAAATGGTCCTAAACGAGATTGAAATCACTGATGACGAATCCGGTGTCAAAATCGAATCTGTCTGGCTGGCTGGCGCACGGAGGAATATATCGACTTGAAAATTTCAAGCATTGTTGCATTTCAAAATGCGGAGGTTGAGTTCGTTAATGGAAAAAATCGGTCGAATGATTTCGGAGTTATAGCCATTTGAAGTTTCGAGATTATTTCCCTGATAGTTCGAGAATCACTGGAGCGATTGTGTTGAAACTTGGCAGTTAGTCGGAATGTAAGGACCCGCACTTTTTCGCGAGATTTTGTGGAGATCGTGCTGTCAGTGAATTTTTTTCAAAATTTCTCTCGAAAAAATTGTTTTCTCGATAAGTGTTCACTTCATTCGAAAAATATTCTGGTCGTACTTTGGACTACGTATTTCACAGCAGTGTGCCAAATTTCAGTTCGATACGATCATAATTTTCGAAGATTTTGTGAAAAACTATGTAAAATTTCGTGTTTTTTTTAAGATATCGGTATTTTTCCGGAATAACTCGAAGAATACTGTTTCAATCATGGTTAAACTCGGCAGCTAGCTTGAAAATGCTGATAATCAACTTTGTGCAAAATTTCGTGATGATCGTGTCATAAGAACAATTCGAAAGAAATATTCGATTTTTTTTCAAATATTCAATACTTTGTGATCTTCTAATCATAATATCTTCATGAACTTCTGCATGAACATTTGAACTGTCATTTTTCGATGAAGTATAGGATTTCAATTCGATCTAATCTTTATTTCTGGAAATATTGAAAAAATAAAATTTTCAATGGGTATATCTGCGGAATCATTAGGTGGATTTCACCCGTTCACGAATTCGGTCTTCGTAATTGAGGTCCAAACCTACTCTACAAATATCGAGTTTCTAAGTTGTCTCTTGTGAAAGTTATTGTGTTTACAGTCGGCCGTAAGCCATAATAACTTCTGGAAGAAACGACTTAGAAACTCGATATTTGTAGAGTAGGTTTGGATCTTAATTACGAAGGTCGAATTCATGAATTGTCCGCCCAATGATTCCGTAGATATACCCATTCAAAATTTTATTTTTTTCATTTCCAAAAATACAGTTTAGATCGAATTGAAATCCAGTTCTTCATCGAAAAAACCTAGAAAAGCATTGCCGTGAATACAGCAGCTTGTTCGCGCACATTCAAGTTTGTTGTCAAAGCGGCCATCTTCATTGAACGTTCGCCGGAGAGCTGCTGCCTTCACGGCAATGCTTTTATAGGATTTTCAAAATTCAAAGATATAAATCCATGCGAAATTTTCATAAATCAACAAAGATCTTAAAAAATATAGTACTGATCAAGAATACCTATTATCCTGAAAATAATTTGTAAATTACTAGCAAAATTCTCCATTTTCAACGGGTGTTCCAAACTGGTGTCAAACATTGTAAATCATACTTAAAATGTCTCTCAACAACAAGTACTTCTCACATTTATTTATGAAGCCATTTCGTGGTACCTTGTAGAAGGTAATCGTTAAAGCAGCATAACTAAGGAGTAGAATTTCTGGGAACGAAGGACATCCATTCAACACATTTTATGATGTACCTTTAGGTTTCACCTAATAAATGCCATCTGGTTAAGTTGGTGAAGAATGGATTACCCTCAGATGTTATAAATCACTAAATTTTTCGCTAGAAGTCAACCAGGTGGAAGGCAGTGGCGGAACCACGGTCTGGTAAATTTAAATGGTGATGAAACAATCAATGTGAAGATTGGAATCGAATTGGTTTTATGGAATCGGGTAGGGGAGAATAAGAATATTCCAACTCCAGCGAAATTTATCAGAATGTTGATAAATGTGAGTTTTGCAAGTTGAATTACACTGAAGATTACCTGATGAACACTCAAAGAAATAAATTGATTTTCAAACAAATTATATGTAGAATGTAGAAAAGAACTGACATTAAATGTTTGTTCGTTGTACCTGCATGAACTACACTAACTCCACTCACTTCGAATTCTCAGTTCAGCTGAGTGTAGTTGAGTGTAGTCACACATAATACAATGAGTGGATTCAGTGTTGTTCAGTCTGTTCTATGATTGTCACAGAATAGAAATATATGATAGATTGTAACGTTACAAAACGCTCCACTGTCGATTTCAGTTTCCATCGCGAAAATACGTCATACTAATAATTTCAATTCCAATCGCAAGCAAAAACGCCTTACTGAAATTATATGATCGGTCGCTAAAAAACGCTCTTCGCTTTGACGGTTGATTGTGTGTTTAGCATGCGCGACCCCCCAAACTCGGTCCAGCTGATGGAAAATTCTTTCTTTCGGTGCGGAGAAGTTGAAGATTCAACACGTTGCTAGAGTTTGACGGAATTAACGAACTTCGTAATCCATTAACATCGTGGAATTTTGAAGTTTTATTGTTTCTTATAAGACGTCTATTCAAAAGGCGTCTTTGTACCGGGGCTATCGCCCACTGAAACATCTTTGTACCGGGGCTACCGCCTACTGCTTCATCTTTGTACCGGGGCTATCGCCCACTGAAACATCTTTGTACCGGGGCTGTCGCCCACTGAATCATCTTTATACCGGGGCTATCGCCCACTGAACCATCTTTTCAACGAGCTACCGACTACTGGATTATCTTTTTGCTGGGACTAATGCCCATTTGAATATTCTACTACCGGACCCAGAGTTTGACTGGATCATCTTAGTACTGGAAGCAATTATTACTGGATTATCTTAGTACTGGAGCTGATTATGACTGGAATACCTTTATACCGAAGCTGATTATTACTGGAATATCTTAATTCTGGACTTTATTCTGGATGGAATCTCTTGAAACCGGACTACCTGCATAATACCTGTGTTTTGAAGGATCATACCACCGGATCCTTACTTTTGAGATAAGTGCTTCTTCGAATCCCGGATCTCAGATTCATTGTACCTAAATTTGTGTTTGTAAATAGCAATTTTAATTGTAAAGTTGAAATAAATAGATAGGGAGTAAGAGGTTGCATAATTACCACCAGATTAACGATTAGGGATACATTCAGGAGTTAATTTAATTTCAAGATGATTTTACGCAAATCCAAGATGACAAAATCCTATGCTTGTTTTGGTTTCGCTACCATTCCAAGGTGATGTTGATTTGTCGTAAAGTTTTTTTAAAGTTTTTACGGAAAAAAATTACATTCTGAATAGCGATATGACGAAAATTAATTTCGTCCAAAAATAACTACACATACAGATCGAAACACGTCCAACCAGTAACCAGAGACAACAACAGATGTCTATGATTATGAATTATATTAACGCATATCCCTCACAGAAGATTACCTCACTCTATGCACTGCACATGCACTCTGTGACTACCCTAACCCCCAACATTTCAGCAACGAACAGAGTGCAAGTTTACAACAAAACACAACGAACATAATCAGTGGAGTTAGTTCAGATAGTGGAGTAGATGGAGGTACAACGAGAAAACCTGAAGTAAGGAGCTTTACAATTCAATCAGATCTGTTATTTGGAAAGATTGGGGAAATAAAATTTTGAAAGGGTATATCCACGGAATCATTGGGCGGATTTCACCCATTCACGAATTCGACCTTCGTAATTAAGCCCCAAACCTACTGTTCAACCATCTAGTCTCTAAGTCGATTCGTGCTGAACTTATTCATCCATTCACGATCGGAACTAAGGCCTAGCGGCCGATCATAAACATAGTGATTTCCAGAAGAAATAACCTAGAAACTCGATAATTATGAAGCAGGGTTGGAGCTTAATTACATGATTACGTGAATGGGTGAACTCCACGCAATGATTCCGCAGAAATATAAATTTCATAGCCCAAATATTTCCGAAAATATGGATTGAGACGATTCAGAATCTAGTAGTTATTTTGTCGAAAGTTTATATGAATTTCGTGAGTCTGTATCAACAGAATCAACCATAGATTTGATCAAAGCATGATTCATCTCTCCTTATCATGCCCAAAGTATTTTTTTCAAAGGTTAGTGACTTTACATAATTAAATCAAGGATTTGAGCTAACTTCCTGTAGATTCAACATTCACTGTTGGGTCAAAAATTAACGGTGCTGCGACTAGGGAGGAGTAGGAAGACAGTAATAAAGCCTACACAGAACACACCCGATATCCTAACTCGCACAAGCTTCAAACTTCTGAGTTCTCTCGAAGACTAGGATAATCGAAAAATACAAAAACTGCGAAAAGAAAACTGACATCGTAACTGTTTCTGTTGCTGTAACGACAGGTCTCTTAACGAAGGAAACGGTGTTTTCGAAACCTGCGTTAGACGCGGAAAACTAAGTGGATAAGAAATTAGTTCCGCGCTGTGTTGTCAGTGTGTTCACTTACAGTCAGCCTATCGCTCGATTGTCAACACAATAAGTTTCGAAAACACAACTTATAGCCTAACAATTTTTACAGCTTGCTTGGAGATTAATAACGAGTTCGAATGGGTTAAATTCACCCAAAAATTCCACCATTCGAAATATTATTTTTCTGATATTTCCGTAAATAGATACATTTCCAATTGAGCTTGAATTTAGTACTTAGTTGTTAAATACCGACTCAAGAATGTAAATTTGACGCAGTTTCCAGAATGAAATTTTTCACAGACATGTGAAATGATGAATTTTCAATAATTTTCTTCTTGAACTTATCAACTTTCAATCTGATCGGATCCGTTTTTTTGAGATATCGAGGAAAACAATTTCAAAAGGCGAGAACTCCGATACTGTTGTCCCGATTTTGTTCATCAACGGACTCAACGGAGATGATTATTTGAGCTCCAAACATACCAATTCGAAAATAATAGACATTAGAACGAAATGATAACTTTAGAATATGGGTATGGATTCCTGTATCTACGTACTCATAGGGTGGATTTTACCAATTCAAGAATTCGACCTCCATAATTTAACTCCAACAACATCTTACACATATCGAGTATCAAAGTTGTTGTTTCCGGAAGTAATTACTGTGAAAATTCCACACATGTGTTTTTCAACCAATCAGAACGTGTATTTCTGACAGATCTCCATCGCAACGGATTAATTTTAGTGGAAATTTTTTCCTCGTGGATACCAAACAGCCAATTATACTGGAAATTTTTTTGACGTTTAAAATGCCAGAGAATGGATTAAATTTGCGATTATACTTTTCGAAAAATATTCCTGGAACTGCTTACCTGTAGAGTTCCATAGAGCTTGGATAAAACTCTCCTTGTAGTCTTCGGTGTTCTTTTTTCGCATGTTGAAGGCATAGTCTTCAAGAATAAGCGCCAGTTCTTCCACTATATCCGCTCTGTCGAAATCATACGCTTTTTCTGCGCAAAAGTTTATAAAGTACTTCCATACCCTTGCCTTCGATTTCCTGGTATTCGCGGGTGTCAACTGCTGAATATTCTGGCGAATATTTTCTTTACTTTTTTGACCGAAGCGAGACATTTTTCTACGTCGTGCTGTTTTTGACGAATTCAAAACAGAAATAATTTCTAGCTTAGAGTTGCCATGGTAACTAAATAATCAAGTCGACAAAACCTTCTATGTTTTGCAAGTACTTGATGAAGACAAAAATTGATGTTGTTGGAAATGAACACATTTGGTGTGGAATTTTCTTACCGAATACCACACGCGGTCTAATTAAATCCGGAAATTTTTTCTCGCTCATGAATATTTCTAGAAAATTCTTCAACTCGGGATGATTTTCAAAATATTGTAGTATTACTAGTGAAAATATATTGATGTTCACAACTTCCATAGATAAAGCCTTCTAAGGAAACAATCAAACCAAAGATAACAATAAGTTAATTCGGGTTCATCGAAATATTCACTTAAAGTTCCTATCCTGATAAGAATCTACCTCAACAGGATAATTTGGTAAACGAAACACGTGTCCCATTCTTTCCTAATCGTTTCCTTACTGATAAGACGACCCCAGTGGAAGTGACAAAAATTTACCTGCTAATAGTTCCTGACATAATTCCTTGCAGCGAGCACTAAGCACTTACTTTAGGGTCATTTTCGAACAAAACACGTCGTAAATTATCACGAATTCGCTTGTGGATTCTGAAATATAAATTGTGGTTTTTGTGTTTACGCGCTTGTTCTAGGGAACAGCGCGTTATCATTTCGTCACGATGTCTGTAATTTTCGAATTTTCAGCCGAAAGTGGTCTTTAACGATTGGGTTGAACTCCCTGAAGAAGAAGAATCCGTGATCAAATTCAATGGGGGTTTTTCCTTTAAACGAAAATGCAGTTATTTTCATGAAAAACCTTCAGAACATCACATTTCAAACATATAATTTCCATAATATATTTTTAAAAAAATATTTGATCACCTAAAACTGAAAAATAAAAATGGGGATTTGCATTTAAAGGGATTTGTCTTGAGTGCACGATATGGCAACGTCGAATTCGGCTTTCTCGGAAAGAAAAGGACGTTAAATGTGTTATTTTGTTTAGGAAAACAGAGATAGCTATACTTCGATCTGGTTAGAGTAGAAGACAACGACCAAAGAATAGAAAAAGAAGAGCACATGCTGTCATACTCTCATATTACTGACAAACGGAAATTGTTTGGTTATATTGACAAAGAACACGTGTGTACCACAGAATAGGA
Organism: Myrrha octodecimguttata; assembly: GCA_958510865.1. NCBI lineage: Eukaryota > Metazoa > Arthropoda > Insecta > Coleoptera > Coccinellidae > Myrrha > Myrrha octodecimguttata. Next base: position 72,916,565 of record OY294057.1, read on the forward strand.
ATAAATATTTCGTTATTCTATAGCAGAAAAAGCAATTCTACTTAACAACGTTGTCACTTCGTGCATGCATGAAAAATCCCAAACCCCAATTTTGAAACCTGATTTTGAATACTTTCTGAAGGTAATTTGGGAAAATGATCAATCAAACCCATAATAATTGTGTTCAAATTTGCATTTGCAGTAATAACCCTAATTCAGGAAAAACCCCCATTATGTCTGTCCGTCCGTATGAGCTGTAACTTTCGAAGGAGGAGACTTGAAATTGTCAAATTAGGTTTGGAGTCCAAACATCTCGGTTAAGTTCGTTAATGGGTGGAATCGGTTGGATAGTTTCGGAGTTAGGCCCAATTGAAATTTTGAGGTTAATTCCTCGATATCTCATGAAGTATTGACTCGATCAAATTAAAACTACTAAGACAGTTTTGGAATATCAACGCGCAACTAAGAGCGAAATTTCGTGAGGATCCAGAATTTAAAAAATTTTCAAAAAATATATATTCGGAAATTTTCGATGAATTTTTTCTTCTTTGAAAAGTTGATAAGATTCCAATGGAATTCAGCACAAACCTTAGAGTCAGTATTCAACAACAATGTTTCAAATTTCAATTCGATCCGAAATTTACTTTCGGAGATATAAGGGAAAAAATGTGCTAAATTTCGTTGTTATTTGGAATTTCAACGTTATTTCCGCAATGTCTCAAGAAAAGTACAGATGCAATCAGATTGAAACTTCGTAACCAGGTGGACATTACCAACACGCAAGTAGGTGCAAAATTTCGTGTTGATCTAATAGTTAGAATTTGAACAAGCGCGTGAAAGCTCCTGGCCTCACGCTTTTCTAGATTTTTTCAGAACAGTTTTGTTGTTTTTCAGGTTTTTATATCTGCTGCTATTAGGCCGACCGTAAACACAATTACTTCCGAAATAAACAGCTTATAAACTCGATATTTGCAGAGTCGGTTTGGACCTTAATAACGAAGCCTAATGCCCATTAAAAATTTAGTTTTTCCCAATATTTCCAAAAATACAGATTAGATCGAATTGAAATCCAATACTTCATCGAAAAATGACAGTTCGAAGGTTCATACAGAATTTCATGCGGACAATGATGATCAGAGAATATTGAATATTTGAAAAAAAATTTAAATTTTTTTTCAAACTGTTCTAAAGACACAATCATCACAAAATTTTGCACAAAGTTGTCCATCACGATTTGCGAACTAGCTGCCAAGTTTCGACATGATTGAACCAGTATTTTTTCAGTTATTCCAAAAAAAAACAAGGATTTCGAGAAAAAAAACACGAAATTTGAGATATTTTTTCCAATAATCTCTTACTATCGGATCGAACTGAAATTTGGTACACTAGAACGACATGTGAAGCTCAAAACCTGAGCTAAATTTTTTCAGAATATAATGGACTGTTTTGGAAAAAAAAATGTTTTCGAAAAAAGTTCTGAAAAAGAGTTCTTCGAAATTTACTTACAGTACGATCTCAACAAAATTTCGCAAAAAGTTGCGTGTTATTATACTCCAACCGACTGCTAAGTTCCAATCCATTCGTTTCAGTAGTTCCCGAGTTATCAAGGAAATAACCTCAAAATTTCAAAAGGCTCTTATTCCGAAACCTCTTGGTCGATTTCTCCCATTAACGAACGCAACTGTCGCATTTTGAAATGCAACCTACCCCGAAAAAGTTTCAGGTAGATAGGATTCTCCGTACGCCTGTAATCGTGTATACGGACGGCTTGACGGCCGGAGAGAATCGATTTTGACAGCAGATTCGTCATCAGTGAGTCCAACCTAGTAGTTTGAGACAATCAGACAAAGCATAGTTGAGAAACTTAAGTTTAAAATGTCTGTTTGTCTACGAGAAACCAACCAAATTATTATATCACGAAAATAAAAAAAGAAAATTTCATACCTATATTTTGCTTCCAATTAATTATCGAAGGTCAATATCGTTCGTTCAATATGTTGAAGATATTCCATTCAATTAAATATGCGAAATATTACAACAACGCCGAAATAATTATTATATCAGATGAAATATAAGTGAGGATATGCGAGAGCGTAAATCACGATTATATTGAAAACCGATTTATACTAATTGCGTTAGTCGAGGGTAACGAATTCCGTAGAGGGGTGTATGGGGTAGCCACCCCTTCGTAATAAATTGGGCGAGGGTTATCATCCCTAGGGAAAAGGGACAATAGGCCTGCGACTGAAACCTCACACGGGGAATCAACATTCATAATGTTATAATTACGGACAACTTCATAGAATATTTCATAACGAAATATATTCAATCCGTTACTTTTCTAGCCCTAGCAATTCAATTTTCGATTTTCACGCCTTTTCGTCGATAAACATTTCATCCTCAATATAATAAAAATTCAAAAAGCACTGCCGTGAAGGCAGCAGCATGTTCAATGTAGGTGACCGCTTCAGCAACGAATTTGAACATTCACGCAAAAGCTGCTGCCTTCACGGCAGTGCTTTTTGAATTTTTATTGAATATTATTATTTGAATATTTATTATATCTAAGTCGTTTCTTCTGGAAGTTATTGTGTTTACGGTCAACCTAACAGACGACTGCGTAAACACAATAACTTCCGAAAGAAACAACTTAGAAACTCGATATTTGTAGAGAAGGTTTGGACCTTAATTACGAAGGCCGAATTCGTGAATGGGTAGGTAGAATCCACCCAATAATTCCGCAGATATACCCATTCAAAATTTTATTTTCCCAATATTTCAAAAATACAGATCAGATCGAATTGAAATCCAGTATTTCATTGAAAAATTACAGTTCGAAGGTTCATACAGAATTTAATGAGGATGATATGATAAAAAAAATCACAGAATTTTTTTTTTCAAATTGTTCTAATGACACGATTATCACGAAATTTTGCATAAAGTTGTCTTTTAGCATTTTCAAACTAGCTGCGAAGTTTTGTCAGGACTGAATCAGAATTTCTAGAGTTATACCGAAAAAACCAACGACATCGAGAAGGAAACCTCGAAATTTGACATATTTTTTCCCGATATCTGCAAAACTTTTAACCTTATCGAACTGAAATTTGGTATACTGCTGTGAAATATGAAGCTCAAAGTGTGAGTGGAATTTTTTTTTGAATATAATGAATGGTTTCCGAAAAAAAAAATTTTGAAAAAATTTTTTTTTCAAATTTACTGACAATATGATCCGGACGAAATTTGGCTCAAAGTTGTGCGTCATTATACTCCATCTAACTGCCAAGTTTGAATCCAATCGCTCAAGTATTTTCTGAAATAAAAAATAAATTACTTCAAAATTTCAACTGCCTATAACTCCGAAACTATTAGACCGATTTGGCCCATTAACGAACTTGACCATGGCATTCTGATGCGCGACCCACCCTGAATGTTTCGAGTTGCTAGCTTGCTTCTGTCGACAGTTATCGTGTCGTCGGCCGGCCGGCCGGACAGAATCGATTTTGACACCGGATTCGTCATCAGTGAGTCCAACCTAGTCGGTTAACACCATTTTCGGCCAAATCATCCAAAATTACAGACATTTGGACAAAACGATAGCACGCTGTTCCCTTAGAACATGCGCGCAAAAATCAGAACAGTGATTTCGATTTGAAAAGTAACTGGAGATTTTTTCCAAGCTTCAGGAATTCCTCCCTGATAGTTCTCTTGCATGTTCTAGGGCAACAGGTGGCTATCGTTTTGTCCAAATGTCTGTGATTTTCGATGATTAAGTCGAAAATGGTCTCAAACGAATAGGTTGGACTCACTGATGACGAATCCGGTGTGAAAATCGATTTTGTCCTGCCGGACGACCGTCTGTCTGTAGGCACGATTACAGGCGTACAGAGGATTCTATCGACTTGAAAATTTCAGGTTTGGTTTCATTTCGAAATGCGAAGGTTAAGTTCGGTAATGGGCAAAATCGGTCGAATGGTTTCGGAGTTATAGCTATTTGAAGTTTTGAGGTAGTTTCCCTGATATTTCGAGAACTACTGAAGCTATTGAATTTAAATTGGCAGTTTGTTGGAACATTAGGACTCGCAACTCGTCCCGAAATTTTGTTGAGATCGTGCTGTCAGTAAATTTAAAAAAAATATTTTATGAAAATTTTTTTCGAAAAATTTTTTTCGGGAAACTATAAATTTCATTCGAAAAAAATTCCGGAAATACCTTGAACGCCATAACTCAAACCTGAGGCTTTATTATTCTCTTAAATAGCTCAGTATCATTGATATCTTAAAAAAAACTTATATACTATTCATAACTCATTGGTTTTCCACCCCAAAATTAGCAGCGTTTTTCCTTATAACTCAGGGACCACTGGTAGGAAGTCATCTGGGTGAAAATTTCTAGGTTGAGTTATGCAACAGTAATCAACGTTGAGAGTTTCATGAAAATTCGGTGATGAGTTTTCGAGAAATAATTTTTTTTCCGTCCCACCCCCAGTTTTGAGCCCCTTGGGTACACCGATCTCGCTGAAAAGCTTGAAGGATCAATGTCGAGAGACACACGATTTTTCTACCAAGTTTCACGGATTTCGGTTCAGTACTATCAGAGAAAATATAATTTGATATTATCAAATAATAAACCAAAATATGTAAAATTTCGTTTTTTCTCGATTTCTCGTTGTTGTTTTCGGAATAATTCAAAAAATGCTGATTCAATCATAATGAAACTTGGTAACTAGTTATAAAATTCTGATGAAAAACTTTGTGCAAAATTACGTGATGATCGTGTCATTAGAACAATCTGAAAAAATTTTTTTTTCGAAGATTCAATATTCATCGATTTTCTGATCATATTATCCTCATGAAATTCTGTATGAACCTTCAACCTGTAATTTTTCGATAAATTACTGGATTTTTATTCGATCTTATTTGGCCGAATTTGTGAATGGGAAAAATTCGCCCAAAGATTCTGTAGATATACATTCAAAATTTCTCTCTCCCAATATTTTCAAAAATACAGATAAGATCGAATTGAAATCCAGTTATATATCGAGAAAAAGCTAGAAAAGCACTGATGGGCTAAATCGGCAAAACGGTTTCAGAGTTATACTCATTTGAACTTTTGAGGTTACTTCCTCCATATCCTACTGACGTGAATTCAGCAGCTTTTGCGCGCATGTTCCAAGGATATCACCAAAAGTGAACATGCGCTCAAGAGCTGATGACTTCACGTCAGTGGGATATGGAGGAAGTAACCTCAAAAGTTCAAATGAGTATAACTCCGAAACCGTTCTGCCGATTTGTCCCATTAACGAATTTAACCATCGCATGTTGAATTGCAACAAACTCTGATAGTTTCAAGCCGCTAGTCGAGTCGACTGGCCGGACAGAATCGATTTTGACAACGGATTCGTCATCGGTGAGTCTAAACTAGTCGTTTGAGACCATTTGGGTCGAGGAAAACGCTCATATTTCCTAGAAAAGACGCTCAAAAAACCCATATTAATGGGGGTAATGCAGTAATTTTCATGAAAAACCTTTAGACACACATATAATTTCAATATTGTATTTAAATAAAAATTTCAAAAAGCACTGCCGTGAAGGCAGCAACTTTTGCGCGCATGTTCAATGTAGATGACCGCTTCAGCAACGAATTTGAACGTGCGCGCGTACCAAATTTCAGTTCGATAGGATCATAAGTTCTGGAGATATCGGGAAAAAATATGTCAAATTTCGAGGTTTTCTTCTCGATATCGTTGATTTTTTCGGTATTACTCGAGAAATACTGATTCAGTCCTGATTAAACTTCACAGCTAGTTTTAAGATGCTAAAAGACAACTTTATGCAAAATTTCGTGATAATCGTGTTATTAGAACAATTTGAAAAAAAAAATTTATATGATTTTCTCATCATATCATCCTCATTAAATTCTGTATGAAACTTCGAACTGTTATTTTCGATGAAGTACTGAATTTCAATTCGATCTGATCTGTATTTTTGGAAACATTGGAAAAATAAAATTTTGATTGGGTATATCTACGGAATCATTGGGCGGATTTTACCCATTCACGAATTCGACCTTCGTAATTAAGCCCCAAACCTACTCTACAAATATCGAGTTTCTAAGTCGTTTCTTCCGGAAGTTATTGTGTTTACGGTCAGCCTAACGGCCGACTGCGTAAACACAATAACTTCCGAAAGAAACAACTTAGAAACTCGATATTTGTAGAGAAGGTTTGGACCTTAATCACAAAGGCCGAATTCGTGAATGGGTAAAATCCACCCAATGATTCCGTAGATATACCCAATCAAAATTTTATTTTTCCAATATTTCCAAAAATACAGACCAGATCGAATTGAAATCCAGTACTTCATCGAAAATAACAGTTCGAAGTTTCATACAGAATTTAATGAGGATAATATGATGAAAAAATCATATAAATTTTTTTTTTCAAATTGTTCCAATAACCCGATTATCACGAAATTTTGCACAAAGTTGTCTTTCAGCATCTTAAAACTAGCTGTGAAGTTTAATCAGGACTGAATCAGTATTTCTCGAGTAATACCAAAAAAATCAACGATATCGAGAAGAAAACCTCGAAATTTGACATATTTTTTCCCGATATCTCCAAAACTTATGATCGTATCGAGCTGAAATTTAGTACACTGCTGTGAAATTAGAAGGTCAAAGTGTGAGTATAAGTTTTTTTGGATATGATGAATGGTTTCCGAAAAAAAAATTTTTTTGTAAAAAAATTTCGAAAAAAATTTTTTTTAAAATTTATTGACAATATGATCTTGACGAAATTTGGCTCAAAGTTGCGCGTCGTTATACTCCACCAAACTGCCAAGTTTGAATTTAATCGCTCAAGCAGTTTCTGAAATAAAAAATAAATAAGTTCAAAACTTCAAATGCCTATAACTCCGAAACTATTCGATCGATTTGGCCCATTAACGAACTTAACCGCGGCATTCCAATGCGCGACCTACCCTGAAAGTTTCAAGTCGCTAGCTCACTTCGTTCGACAGTTATCGTGTCTACGGCCGGCCGGCCGGCCGGCCGGCCGGACAGAATCGATTTTGACACCGGATTCGTCATCAGTGAGTCCAACCTAGTCGATTGAGACCATTTTCGGCTCAATCATCCAAAATTACAGACATTTGATCAAAACGATAGCACGCTGTTCCCCTAGAACATGCGCGCAAAAATGTTTGATCACCCAAAACTGAAAAATAAAAATGGGGATTTGCATTTAAAGGGATTTGTCTTGAGTGCACGATATGGCAACGTCGAATTCAGCTTTCTCGGAAAGAAAAGGACGTCAAATGTGCTACTTGGCTCAGGAAAACAGAGATAGCGATACTTCAATCTGGTTAGAGTAGAAGACAACGACCAAGGAATAGAAAAAGAAGAGCACGGACTGTCATATTACTGACAAATCGCAAACGGAAATTGTTTGGTTATATTGACAAAGAACACGTGTGTACCACAGAATAGGAATAAATATTTCATTATTCTATAGCAGAAAAAGCTATTCTACTGAACACCGTTGTCACTTCGTGCATGCCTGGCAAATCCCAAACCCCAATTTTGAAATCTGACGTTGAATACTTTCTGAAGGTAGTTTGGGAAAATGATGAATAAAACCCATAATAATTATGTTCGAATTTGAATTTGCAGTATTAACCCAAATTCAGGAAAATCCCCCATTCCCCTTATCTGAATCATCCGTGTACCAATTTGTCACGACCAACCGAGAAGAATCGTCCGACATTCCCGAACAAAACTCCAACCTCCTGATTCCTAGTAACAACCATCTCCATGATTAATTCGCCAGATCCATCATTTAATCATAATCCACCCACACGCCGGATCTTCCGACCACCCCACCCTTTCCCTTCACGAAATTCGAACACAATGGCCCGTGGAATTTAAAATTGTCGGCACTTGTGAAAGAATTGTTAATCGATAGGTCGCAGGTTCAAATTCCGCCTCAGGTATGGATGCTATCGTAGTTGTCCATCTGCCAGACATATGGTATGCAAATGAACCATTCCAGCTTCACTGCCCAATTTTCATACTTGCTCATTTCTAACGAATGACTGAATTTAATTGAGCCGGCTCTAATGAAATGAAGAGCGGGATTGTTAATTCCGACGAAGACGCTTTTTATGCCGCAGGAGCGTCGGAATACGTCGATTGGTTAATCCGTTCTTGTTTTTTTTGCGCGCATGTTGTAGGGGAACAGCGTGCTATCGTTTTGTCCAAATGTCTGTAATTTTCGATGATTGAGCCGAAAATGGTCTCAAACGACTAGATTGGACTCACTGATGACGAATCCGGTGTCAAAATCGATTCTGTCTGGCCGTGGACACGATAACTGTTGAACGGAGTGAGCTAGCAACTTAAAACTTTCGGGATAGGTCGCGCATTGGGATGCCGCGGTTAAGTTTGTTAATGGGCCAAATCGGTCGAATAGTTTCGGAGTTACAGCCACTTGAAATTTTGAAGTTATTTATTTTTTATTTCAGAAACTACTTGAACGATTGGATTTAAACTTGGCAATTAGGTGGGGTATAACGACGCGCAACTTTGAGCCAGATTTTGTCAGAATCATACTGTCAGTAAATTTAAAAAAAATTTCTTTTCAAAATATTTTTCCAAAAAAATTTTTTTTTCGGAAACCGTTCATCATATGCAAAAAAATTCCACTCGGACTTCGAGCTTCATATTGCACAGCATTGTACCAAATTTCAGTTCGATAAGATCATAAGTTTTGGAGATATTGAAAAAAAAATATGTCAAATTTCGAGGTTTTCTTCTCGATATCGTTTTTTTTTCGATATAACACAAGAAACACCAATTAAATCCTAATAAAACTTCGCAGCTAGTTTGAAGATGCTGAAAGACAACTTTATACGAAATTTCGTGATGATCGTGTCATTCGAACAATTTGAAGAAAAAATTCTGTGATTTTCTTATCATATCATCCTCATCAAATTCTGTATGAACCTTCGAACTGTAATTTTTCGATGAAGTACTGGATCTCAATTCGATCTGATCTGTATTTTTGGAAATATTGGGAAAATAAAATTTTGAATTGTTATATCTGCGGAATCATTGGGTGGATTTTACCCATTCACGAATTCGGCCTTCGTAATTAAGGTCTAAATTTTCTCTACAAATATCGAGTTTCTAAGTTGTGCTTACAGTCGACCGTTAGGCTCAATGGTGATCAAGGTCCAAACCTACTACTAAAATATCTAGTTTATAAGTTGATTCTTTAGAAAGTTATTGTGTTTATGATCGACCGTGAGGCGGTGTACCCCGGAACAATCGAATAAAAATTTCTTCCATCTGCCCAAAATAATTCAGAAACCTACTGAAGAGAAATTGGCATGAATCTTCACGTCGTCGTTTTTCGCCTAAGTACCACATTTCAATCAGATGGGATCTGTATTTTTGCGAATATTTGAAAATGAAGTTTTGTAGGGTATAATACCGATTCTACGGAATAGTTGGGTTGATTTCGCCCCTTCATTTTATCTTTGTGATTGAGCCCCAACCCAGGTATGAAGTTCAATTTCGTAAGCCGAATTCGGGAATGGGTAAAACGCAAATATAACCAATTTTATTTTCCGAATGAAAAGATACTGCTTTCAAGATTCTAGTTATGTTCTTTAGACAGCATTGTAGTAGTGTATTCAGTAAAGATGAAACTGAAAAAAATCAAAAAATGTAGAATACTTATGTTGAGAAGATAAAAAGACTTTGAAGAGTTTCTTCTCACGAAGATAGTATTCACATCAGTCTTCTGACGGTTTGGATATTCAGATAAGTATCACCTTATCTACTGCCAACATTACTCAATTTCTTGGAATATTGCCTGCACATCCGGTATCCCGTTTTAATGGATACGATGACAATAAAAAAAAATTTCACATTGTAACAGCCATAATTCTTTGAAATTAATTTCTGAGTATTATGCATAGGCTTTGGCCTATGCAGGAAAGTGAATTTTTGACAGAATACTGGTCATATTCTATTTTTTGCGCTCTTTCTGGTAAAAAGCGTGATATCATTCTGCCAAATGTCTGCGATTTCCGAAAATTTCTTCCAAATTTACTATTACTGGGGAAGGGGAATTTCAGAACAAATTCGACATGAAAAGGTTCGCGTTATTCATAAAATTCCGTAAAAGATCCCTCGACTCCTCAAACAAGATAATTCCTCCCAAATATAGATTTTTCTTAAGCTCATCTCTGATTGACTGAAAGTTAAGTTGAGATTCCTCATTTCATGTTGATAGCATAATGTAAAAAACATGGTGTGCTCATCTGAAAAAAAAAAATGACGTCAGTAAGATTGAAATACAAGGAAATATGTATTCCGTGCTTCGAATTTGAATGAAAAATGTGACGTCATCATTGGTAAAACGATCACAGATGAGCACACCATGTTTTACTCAAGATGTTAGTAAAACATGGTGTGCTCATCTGCTCATCTGTGATCGTAGTTACCAATGATGTCGTCACTTTTTCATTCAAATTCAAAGCACAGAATATATGTTTCCTTGAATTTGAATGAAAAAAGTGACGTCATCATTGGTAAAACCGATCAAAGATCAGCAGATGAGCACACCATGTTTTACTAACGCATCATGATGTAAAAAACATGAGACCCTATTCTTGAATGTGATGGAATGAACGTACTCTATCGTTTCATCAAAAATGCACCGGGTTTCCTTGGCAACAGCGTCGACACGCCTATTTTCTCCCTTCCCCGTTTCAAGAATAGGGGCTATGGTGTGCTCATCTGAAAAGTGAGTGACGTCAGCTGGCACAAAATGCAAGGAGTTATATATTCTGTGCTTTGAATTTGCATGTTAATTCAAAGCACAGAATATATAACTCTTTGTATTTTCTGCTTGCTGACGTCACTCATTTCTCAGATGAGCACACCATGTTTTTGACAACATGACTTACATCATGGTTGATAGTATCGAGTTTATATAGGATATGTTTCGCAAATCAACTTGGTTATTTCGGTTGCCGGTTTTCCGTTTCGTGAATTTGAAATATTCGGTTGGTTCCTGAAGAAAAGGTTAATTAGGGAATTTAATTGATGATCTTTCTATCACCAGAACGAGAGTCAATATTTTATGATGACATACCCATAGCATAGAACAATCTTTATTTACTTTATGATCCATAGACATAGACGTGACAACAATCAACAATGAGACAATTACTAAAGCTACCTTTTGTGCGAGGGAGATACGGGTATTTGGGTAATCGAAGATTCTTCCCTATTGGCCGACGACGATCACGTGACCGCCGTCGACCAATAGGGTGAATCTCTCGGCCAATAGGGTGCATCTCCGATTACCCAAATACCCGAATCTCCCTCGCACAAAAGGCCCCTTAAGTATGGTCTATGGATCGAAAGGTAAATATGGATTGTTCCATGATGTAAGCAAAACATAATGGATGGTTCTATGCCATGGATATGTTAGCATAGAACAATGACTGTCGTCCTGATGACAGAAAGATTGCTTTTTCATCAATCGAATTACGTAATTAACCTTTTTTAGGAACCAATTGACTATTTCAAGTTGCCCAAGTTGCCAACCCACAAAATTCTTCACAAATTTGCTATCACTGGGGAACAGTAATTTCAGGACAAATTCGACATGATAAGGTTCGCGTTATTAGTAAATATCCGTGAAAGATGCCTCGGCTCTTCAAACAGGATAATTCCTTCTATTCATTCATTACCGAATTTGATTGATGAAAAAGCAATCTTTCTGTCACCAGAACATAGACATATTAAGTTTATGCACCAGAACGACAATCAATGTTTTATTGTAACATATCTATAGCATAGAACAATCTTTATTAACCTTATGATCCGTAGACCATACCTAGTAATTTTTCCATTGTTGATTGTTGCCTCTTCTATGTTCTATGGATCATGAAGTAAATAAAGATTGTTCTATGCTATGGATTTGGTACCATAAAACATTGACTATCATTCTGTTGACAGAAAGAACCTTTTTTCATTAATCAAATTCCGTAATTAACCTTTTTTTCAGGGACAAACCGAATATTTCATATTTTAGGAATGGAAAACCGGCAACCGAAATAACCAAGTTGATTTGCGGAACATATCCTATATAAACTTGACACCATGATGTTTTCTCTATCATGCTTGAAACTATTAACATGAAATCAGTAATCCCAACTTAAATTTCAGCCGATCAGAAATGATCTTAACATTAACCTATATTTCGAAGGAATTATCTTGTTTGAGGAGCCGAGGCATCGTTTACGGATATTTATGAATAACGCGAACCTCATCATGTCGAATTTGTCCTGAAATTCCTGTTCCCCAGTGATAGTAAATTTGTGAAGAAATTTGTGGGTTGGAAACTTGGACCGAAGTCGTCCATTTACATCGATTTTTTACATACCACCCATTGCAACTCCAACATAAATCAACCAACCATTACTCGACTCGCTAGCGTGGATCATTGATGATATTATTTTTTTCAACCCAACGATTAGTGATGAACTTTTCGAAATGTTTGGCCTGAGAGAATACTTCGTCTCGGGGATCAATTACAACCAAAAATACATCTAACGAAATCGCTGGTGGTAACATTAGACCAGTTGTTAGTACCTTATAATTTTACGATCGCTATACTGTCGATTTTTATGTTGCAATAAAATACTTGATAATTGGATACTGTTGAGTCACTAATCGTTGGAACTCTACGAAGAAATCGTGACAATCTTCAACGAGTTTCGCGCGGTTATTGAAGTCGAAAGGTCATGGTAATGACCTTTTCATTTTTAGTAATCACCAAACGACTATTGTCTCTGTTTGTATCCATTAGTTAACGAGGAGATTCAAATGATCTCACGATTTTTTTTTCTTGATTGTCGAAATAAATATGCCATTGCAAAAAGTCGAGATAATACAGTTGTAGCAAAGATGGCGGATACTATTTCTTGAATGGTTCCATTCGGATCTTTGGCATGAAACGAATAAATAATTCTGTATCCTGATATCATCAAGAAAGAGTTATTCTTCAGAGTTTTTTGGGTTTTCTCTCCCTATCTAACTATGAAAAATTAAATAAAACTATTATTCATAGAAATCGTATTTACGGATTTTTGAATTCAAACTATTTCTCGAAATATAATTTTTTTTCAACTTAACTAACCTTTCAATATCCATTCTTCAATTTGTCCTCCATTATCAAGCTATAAGGCTTCTTCTCTTCAAATGCCGAGTCTCTGTGTTGTTTCTTTCGAAAGATTTTCTTGTGGATTCCACTAATTAAACCAAGAAGCCAGAAATACATGAATTTGATGAAGTAAAAATACTTCTTATGTTGTAAACGTTAAAAGCAAACAGTACCGCTACCTAGAAAATTACCGCTCAGTCGATTTCGGCAACACAGCTATACTCCATTCACTTTTATAAACTATCTCGGTTGGCCATGATTTAGGTCTATCAAGTTTTCTCACTTAAAACTGACGCAGTTGGTTGGCACTCGTGAAATATCGGCAATGACAAAATAATTCTCAGTGACGTTGCCAAATGCTCAACATAATCATCACGCTTAGAAACTAAAAATGCCGACGTTCGTTTTGACAAAAGTACCAGGAGTGCTTTGTACAATTGAAATCTACTTTTTCTGATATTAACCCTGATAATTTGGAATCAATAATTTATCACAAGCTATCCAACATTTTCGACGTATGTGAGTGAAAACCCAGTGTATCGTTCACGTAGATTTCCAAGAACTTTGTAAATTGAGTTAGTTCTTTTGAGGTGACAGAGGTTTTGTGGTACTACTATATTTTCATACTGGAGTATTTCAAGTTTTGCAACAAGGTGTTTAAATGTCTTCTGTAGACTTATTTCTTGGGAATTTCAAAAAGTAGGGAATTCCATAGGCTTGTCTGTTCGTTTAGAAGTTTTACTGCTGGGTTATTCGATTACTTTTATTTTTTTTTCGAATGAACTATCACAAACTAACGGACTACTCTATATATTATTTCTCATCAAAATTTCCACATTCGATTCTTGATTTCCGTACAAAAAAATATCATAACTGAATCTTCCAACCATGTTTATATACGTGAATTATTTCCAGTATTAACAGAGAAAAAAGTTTCTTCAACATCCGCCAGGTCGTTAGAATTATTGAGTTCACATATTTTCCCAAATTCATTATTTTCTCAAAGTAAATTCACATTTTGAAAAATACGTGATTACTACGACTTCTATGTAGAGATGACAACGTTGTGTAGTTATCTGACAGGAAAATGACTATTACCTAACATATTTAAAATATACACGGTGAAATGTGTCAGAATATCATGGCCAACCGGGATAGTTTATAAAAGTGAATAGTTTACATTCAGATTTCATCAAACCTCGTTTATATCTCAAGGTCAGGCCTGCCAGACCTGCCCACGGTCTGTGTGCTTCGACGGAGCCAGTAGCAGTGAGAAATATTAGGATGCAAGAAATTTCGGAAGTTAACAGGAGAAAACTGGGTTCTGCGGGCTTCAGTGATTATCTTCTGATTTTTTTTTGTTCAATGTATTCAATTTTTATGTGAAAATGCACAATTCTAGTTATTTTTTCATTTTTCACTCCATTTCAGTTTTATTTTTCCAGAAAATTGTTGAACATGAAAAGTGGCAACATCGCGAATTCCTACGATTTTCTTCAGCCCTTTGAACCCAAAAATTTTCTCGAAAAAGAGGAACTGGCCTCCTTAAGTCACCCTAAATAATACCTCGATTACAACAGCGTCATTTCTGAAGGCCAGAGTTTTTTCGAAATTTTTTTTTGTGCAACTGGTTGAAAAAAATTGTAAGAATGCACAATGTTGCTTCTTTTTTATATTCAAGAATTTCCTGAAAAATAAAAACTGAAATGAAATGAAAAATGGAAAAATAACTTACATTGCGTATTTTCACAAAATAATTAAGTACATCTCAAAAAAAATGTTCAAAAAATAATCAATGAAGCCTGCAGAACAACACCCCTTTTTCCCCTTTTATCGTCGAAATTTCTCCGAATTCCAATATTTATCGCGACTATTGGCAACGTTAAAGCATGCAGACCGTGAAAGAGTGCCTGACCTTGAAATATTAACAAGGTTTAATGAGTATGGCTGTGTTGCCAAAATGGGTGAATCCGTAATTTACGAGCATACGGTGGTAGTGTTGGCTCTTTACATCTGATCATTAGTGACATCTCATAAAATAAACACTTTTAAAAGCTCAAAAATTGACAATGCGAGATCTCCCCTCTCAGACCCCAATTCGCCGCCAATGGATTGAATCCCTCTCCTGAGCCAACGCGAGACGCAGGGTGGAGACCATCAACAAGCTTTCAGAATGAATTGCATCTACCCGTTCTCAATTTAGGTTCGCACTGAATTGTTTTTAATTTCGTCTCATCAAAACGGTATTCAAATTTCGGAATGAAGAATAGATGTATCTTGTCGATTCCGTCCGTAGATAACGTACCAGTATCCAAGCCGAGATGAGGCCCTGTTGCCACTTAGTTCGATATTTCCTTGAATTGAGATAATAGGTAGTGTATGGAAAAACTGAGGGAAGTAAGGAACTTTTACGGACTTCGAAGCTAATTGCTCAGAAATTTTGCATGAACGTTCATACTGTTGAACAAGATTTCAATTCGATCTAATTTTCTGAAAAAATATTGGGAAAATGAAATTTTGATTGTATATATCAAGGAATCATCAGATGGTGTTTACCTTTTCATAAATTCGTTCTTTGTGAATAATCCTGAAACCTTGATCTGAATTCAAATTTCGGACACCTATTAAAAAAAAAATATGTCAAATTTCGTGTTTTTGTTCTGGGTATCTTCGTTATTTCCGGAATGCTCAGAAACTACTGATCCGATCAAGATGACTCTCGATAACTGGCTGGTGATCCCTGATGCACAATTATTTGCGAAATTCCGTGATGATAGATTAAAACAATTTTTAAAAGAATTCAAAATTTTTTTTAGACCACGAATCGTCTGTGTTTTTCTAGAATTATTTGTGTATGGCACCGATCAGAGAAACTAGTCTCGTTTTTACTAAGGTGCATAGAAGATAAGGTGAATTCAAAGATGCACTTTTGTTTCGCCAATGTTGGGGAATTCGCTAGAATTCGTTTTTTCCACTGAAGGTGGCGCTATTTCGAAATTACTACCGGTCGTCAAGGCAACTGTCTGTCAGAAGTCAGAACTGAATTGTCAAAATTGACATCAGACAAGATATAAGCTGAAAAATATCTGGGTGAATGAATTTCTTCCATATACCTTATGTTTTGTATAACTTTCAGTGAAATATTTATTCCTATTTATTCTATTCAATAAACATTGTAATTTTTGGCTAATACACTATCATTCGATGTTTCTCCTATACTATAGTAAGCGAGGAGTGAAATTATTAGGTAAGCAATGTGAAATTATTTTACAGATACATCGATTTCATTCGATAGCTTGTTCAAATATATTCATATTTTTCCAGATTGTGCACATATACTCCATTCACTTTTATAAAGTATCCCGGTTGTCCATGATTTAGGTCTACTATGTTTTTGTAACTAAAACCAAGGCAGGTTGGCGCTCCTGAAATATCGACAATGTCGAAATAATTCGACGCGAAGTTACCAATTTCTACTCTCTTTCAATAACAAATAACAATTCAGCTCCAGACATAATAAACTAATAAATTAACATTTCGCTTTGATTGTATTGTATTGAGCCTTAATTAAGTAGGTAATCCTGTTTGAATTGAACAAATTCCTTAATGAATAATTTCAAAAGTTATATATTTCGTGGAATTGTTTCGATAGGAAGTAGTACATTGAAAATGAACTTGGTATGTCCAATGTTGGCAGAACATTGAATTTTTATGTACGAAAATAACATGAATTATGCAATATCTCATTCAATGCTATTTTAGGAATTGCTTTTTTCTGGGAATTGAATATTTGAGTTGACTTCAAAGTATGTCCATAAAACATAATTCCATATCTTGCTTTTGAATCGAGTACTGCATGATAGGTAGTTTTCATGGAGAATTTATCCAGATATCTTGTCATTACACCCAAAGATAACAGACTGAAGCTAAGCTTCATCCGAGTTCAGAAGTATATTGATCCCAATCCAGTGTATGTATCATTCACGTAGATTCCCAAGACCTTTGTAAATGGAGTTAGTTCTTTTGAGGTTAACTGTGACACAGGTTTCGAAGTACTACTACATTTTCACACTGGAATATTTCAAGTTGTGCAACAAGGTATTTAAATGACTTCTGTAGGCTTATTTCTTGAGAATTTAGAAAAATAGGTAATTCGAAGTAACGGACTACTATATCCATCATTTTTCAGTAAAATTTCAAAACACTCGATTCTTAATTTCCGTACAAGAAAAAAGCATTACTGAATCTTCCAACCATGTTTATATACGTGAAATATTTCCAGTATTAACAGAGAAAAAAGTTTCTTCAACATTCGCCAGGTCTTTAGAATTATTGAATTCACATAATATTTTATCAAATTCATTATTTTCTGAATGTAGATTGACATTTTGAAAAATAAGTAATTACTACGACCTATTTGTAGAGAGGACAACGTTGTGTAGTTATCTGACAGGAAAATAACTATAACCTAACATTTTCAAAATATACACGGTGAAATGTGTCAGGATGTCATGGCAAACCGGGATATGGAGTATATACAATATGTGGTAAAGCAGCGGGAAGTTCATGGAAGTTGATACAGAACATCCTTACTTCAAGTCAGACTGAGACCTATCAAGAGTTGAAGTTTCAGAGAGAATAAAAACTCATTGAATAAGCCATATTATCGAATTAGTTCAATTTGAGTTCTTTTCCATTTGAATTCATAAGATTTTCGATTAGAAAACAGATGTTTTATTCAATAGTTAATTTTATTTCATCGGATTTGAAAACTTGAGGTTTTCTAGTACGTAGCACTTGATAGTAGCATATATTCGTAAATTTCATTTCGAGTAAATGAAAATTGTTAAAA
Source organism: Myrrha octodecimguttata (assembly GCA_958510865.1). Lineage (NCBI taxonomy): Eukaryota > Metazoa > Arthropoda > Insecta > Coleoptera > Coccinellidae > Myrrha > Myrrha octodecimguttata. The sequence goes on from OY294057.1 coordinate 72,934,636, forward strand.
ATTCATATTGTATATTCAATAAAGAACAAAAAAAAAATACAACACATTATGATAACTAGAACCTCGATTAGTGAAAATGATTGAAAGACAATTGGCAAAAGAATGATATGCTGCTCACGAAGTTCATACCTTCTATAAAAAGGATTCTCTCTTCATTTGAACACTGATTTCCATTACATCTGCACTGTCCAAACAAAATATAAAAGGGACCCCATATGAAAATATCTGAGGATCTACACAATTCTTCCAAGCTAACACAATAAATTTCACGCACTTATCCCACTTATAATAATCGGAGAAAACATAAATAAATTCAAAATGACAATTGCCGAATTACCATTAATAATGTCATGCGCTTTGATTGGTCGATTGGTAGCGTTTGTGTCGGTGGCGAGAGTATGAAATAAAATTAGTTTCCTCAGTTTGGTCTAATGATTTAGTATAGGAAAAAAACTGAAATGAAAGCACCATGTTGTTCTATGCACCTTAGTTACTACAGACCTGTACACCCCTTATATTATTCTATTTCGGCTCACGTTCTGGACCGAAACAGAAGTGACACAATCTGTAATTTGCAACGAAGTAAATAAAAGCTTACAAGAGAGTAATTCAGAGTTCGTTTGCAGCATCCGGCAACACCGGCCCTCGCATACCGCAGAGGTTCCGCTAATAGAGGGCATTCAAGTCCTCGAATTTATACAACGGCAGTTAATAAGAGGGAGGAATTAATTGGAAGAATACAGAATGCTCGTAACGATATGGGGGTAACAGGCACGAATTAATTCCGTTGGAAATTCTCTCCCGGGCGTTGCCTAAATACATCCAATTAAACGGTTTTTAGTGTATTTCAGTCCGGCCGGTGCCGAGCATGCTCCTCGGTCCCGTAATGCCTGAGAAGGCTCTCGGTTTATTCATCTGTCGTTTTCTTACGTTGATTGAAGTCTGTGCGCTTCGTAAGGGGGATACTATCGAAGTTTCGGGTATTAGGAGGAATCCGTTGTTTATTGTCTGCTTCAAAAGATTCTTAGCGTCGTTTTGCCCTTTGACGAGGTTGGGTGTCTGGTTCTAATTATGAGGGGGTCAGAAAACTGAATTTACTTAATACCAGTCTAATCCTGGGTTTTACGAAGATGCGTAGATCGTACGATCAACAGTCGCTTTGAAACGATGTGACAACCTTGTATTCGATAAGATGCAATCATAAATTGATTAACGAGAAATATGTCATAGAAATGTGGACTCTATGTCTATGCCATAGACATCGAGGTCTATGGTCTACTACCTTGGTAGCCTAGGCGATTGAGAGATTGTCTAGGATACTGAAGGTACTAGGTTCGAATCCCGGCGAGGTCATAGATGGTGTGCAAAGTTTAGGGTGTTGGTATATATCTGTGTCTATAAATAAAAAAGTCTCCAGTTGGGTATGAATCTGAGTGAATGTTAAGCTTGTCTAAATGGCCAAAGTAGCCGAGGACATTTAAAGGAATGAATGAATGAACGTCTATAGTCTATTCATGAAACGCAGTACCTTTGTGCATTTGAATGGTCTATGAATCTATGTTTGTTCATTGAGTCTCCATGAACTACAATATTATGCGCCAGTGTAGATAGTGTAGTGCTGATAAAGTTCGATGAATTTTGTGGTAAACTTGATGTTTTTTCGTTGCTGAAATGTAATGAAGTGAAGTCACAGATTATGCGAGGGAGATTCGCCACAGAAGGCACCTTTCTTTGCGAAAAACAGGACCATGGAATAAGAATCTTCGATTCGCACAGAATCGGCGAATATATTGAATCACACTGCACTCATGATGTAAGTAAAACATGATGTGCTCATCTGCTCATCTGTGATCGTATTTACCAATGATGACATCACTTTTTTCGTTCAAATTCAAGGGAACATATATTCTGTGCTATGTATTTGAATGAAAAAAGTGACGTCATCATTGGTAATTAAGATCACAGATGAGCAGATGAGCACATCATGTTTTACTTGCATCAGACAAGGTGATGTTATGATGTTTTTTACATCATGGATGATATTAGGAGGCACAGAACAATATCTTCTGTGCATCGTAGGTGATATCTAGGTATTTTTCTCTTCCTCTATCTATAACAGGTATCGCTTTCGTCCGACTCAATGCCCGTGTCGGTTTGTCCCTGTGTCTATGGTTCAAGAACAATTTATGGCTCTGACATGTCCATATGTCTATGGCTCTGACATGTTCGTATATCTATGGCTCTGACCAAGATGGAAAGAATCTATGCTCGGACCAACGTTTCTATGGTTGTCATGGACATAAATATGAATCAAAGATAGTTCACAGTGATTGGAAGATTCTTTTGTGAAAGTAGAAATAAATATCTGATGCTTCTAATTCGAAAAACTTTACTATTTATTATATACATAAATGTGAAGAAGGACAACAAATAATTGCTGAAAACAACCGAAGCATTTTCCTAACATTGTTGAAATCATTTCCACAAACTGCTTAATGATGGGTCCCGGAAGGTAGTAACCTTATAAAAAATTATCAAATGCAATATTCCAATTCGGTAACAGCCAATCACAAAAAATCACAGGGGTATTTTCAACATTGATTCACATGAAATCAATCACTCCACATATATATCTCTCTATTTGCCATCGTCGATAAAATATACTCGATTTGGAAAGCAATAAACGTTTTACATGCAAAAAATGCCGTATATTTGAATAGAAAAAGTATTAATTCGACATGTACAAACGAATGAATGTTTTCGTCAAATTACATAATTCAATGAAAATCAACAAATCAATGTTTCAATATTCATGAATATTTTTCCCCCATCGGACGAACTACATTTGGTTTGTATTTTCAATTTTTTCCATGCTTTGCGGTATCCGCAGGAGAATTAATTGATGTAGACACTGGAGGGAGTCGGCGATTTTTTTGAGTTTAATTCGCTATCCATTTTTTTTTATCTTTGACTGTGCTTGGCCTCTGGGGCCATCGAAACATTGAACATTTCAATTTTCCAGAGATTCTTTCATATCATAACCACCTACACTTCACAACATCCATGACCTAGCCGGGATTGGAACCCAGTACCTTGACATCTTAGACAATCTCTAGATCCCTGGGCTGCCGAGGTAGTCTTGGCTGTCCATATTGGAATTTTCTTCTCATCTCAGGGATCATAGAAAAAAAGATTGCGATATGAGTAGGTTGGTTCTCTTTTCATCTGAATCGATAGTTTACTGTAGATGAAACCTGATAAATCCATAGGACCTGTGGCCACGTGACCAAAAAATCCTTTAATGCCTTATCAGCATATCAGTGCACATCATCCAGAACTCATTTTTGATTGACTCTTGATTTGAATGGGGGTTTTTCCTGAATTTGGGTTATTACTGCAAATGCAAATTTGAACATAATTATTATGGGTTTGATTCATCATTTTCACAAATTACCTTCAGAAAGTATTCGAAATCAGATTTCAAAATTGGGGTTTGGGATTTGCCAGGCATGCACGAAGTGAAAACGGTGTTTAGTAAAATAGCTTTTTCTGCAATAGAATAATGAAATATTTATTCCTATTCTTTGGCGATTTGTCAGTAATATGACAGTCTGTGCTCTTCTTTTTCTATTCCTTGGTCGTTGTCTTCTACTCTAACCAGATTGAAGTATAGCTATCTCTATTTTCCTAAGCAAAGTAACACATTTGACGTCCTTTTCTTTCCGAGAAAGTTGAATTCGACGTTGCCATATCGTGCACTCATGACGAATCCCTTTAAATTTCAAATCCCCATTTTTATTTTTCAGCTTAAGGTGATCAAACATTTTTTTTAAAATATAATATTTAAATTATATGTTTAAAATGTGATGTTCTGAAGGTTTCTCATGAAAATTACTGCGTTTTCGTTCAGCTCAAAAAGGGGATTGGTTAGACACTTCTTATGTGAGATCAAATAATGTTCTTCGCCTCAATCAAATATAGCACCAATGACGTCACAACATGGAGGACAAATCTGACAGTGTCAGATTTGACATGTTCACATCAGTGTTGCCATATCTCATATCTCCTAGTATACCTTTTTCAGGTTCAACAAATTACTGGATTTAGGATTGATCGATTAGAAGATTTATAGGTAGAGTCGATGGACTTTCCGCAAGCTCCATATTTCCTTCACGTCAGAAACATTTCAAACGCAAATGAACATCAAGAGTGAAACCGTGACACACGGGTTTTGAAGTAAATAACCCACAAATCAACTCAATTTCCAGTTTAACTTGAGGGCTTCGTGCCACATAGGTGGTCCACTGCATCAACATGTCTAATCTCTCTGGCGGTATTCTAAGGTATCCTACTATTACCGACCCAAGCTTTACACGCATATTTCCACTCTTTCAATTTGGATCATAATTACAACAGATGTAAGATAATAACCGCATTCCGAAAAGAACCGAGGAATTGTTCGAAATTACCGCTTATTTGTGAGATTTCAGGAGTGAGGCCGCATAAAAATGAACTACTTCACTGAAAAGTTATCCATATCACCGATGGGTTCAAATGTACACAGTTGAGAAATAGTACAACGTACCAGGTACCTTTAAACGAATATGCAGTAATTTTCATGAGAAACTTTTAGAACATCACATTTCAAACATATAATTTCAATATTATATTTTTAAAAAAATGTTCGATCTCCTGAAAAATAAAAATGGGGATTTGCATTTAAAGGGATTTGTCTTGAGTGCACGATATGGCAACGTCGGATTCGACTTTCACGGAAAGAAAAGGACGTCAAATGTGTTTCTTTTTTTAGGAAAACAGAGATAGCTATACTTCGATCTGGTTAGAGTAGAAGACAACAACCAAGGAATAGTGAAAAAAGAGCACAGACTGTCATACTGTCATATTAATGACAAATCGCAAACGGAAATTGTTTGGTTATATTGACAAAGAACACGTGTGTACCACAGAATAGGAATAAATATTTCATTATTCTATAGCAGAAAAAGCTATTCTACTAAACACCGTTGTCACTTCGTGCATGCCTGGCAAATCCCAAACCCCAATTTTTAAATCTGATTTAGAATTTTTTCTGAAGGAAATCTGGGAAAATGATGAATCAAACCCATAATAATTATGTTAAAATTTGCATTTGCAGTAATAACCCTAATTCAGAAAAAACCCCCATTGAACCTTTCGGTGATTCTGAACTAATTAATTATGATGATAGAATAGAGTGCTCCACATAGTTGACACTGTGGCACTTTTGGGGCCAATTTATCAATAGTTTTCTGAATATGGCTCTATAGCCGATACATTTAAAGAACCTTAATAAATGCCATTGGTTTCTCTTTTTGCGAGCATTTTCTGAGAAACAGCGTGCTAAAGTTTTGTCTAAATGTCTGTAATTTTCGAATTTTTTTCCGAAAATGGTCTCAAACGACTAGGTTGGACTCAGTGATGACGAAAACGGTGTCGAAATCGACCGATGTCCCTTATTTTCGGCCTGCCGTCCGTATGCACGATTACGGACGTACGGAGGATTTTATCGAAAGTTCCAGGGTAGGTTGCATCTATCTACTGTTTTCGTTTCAAGTAACTATCGACTTATTCAAAATTGTTACGAAACAGAAAAATCAATTGAAGTCAAATTGACCGATAACCAATTTCCTGGATACCAATAGAATAATGGTTTACCAGAAATCAAATGCAGCAAATTTATTCATCCGTTAATAATTCGAAATTCGATTAACTTTTCTGTTGGCACCTCCTGGGGATTGCTGTTGTGGGGATTACTACTATGCCGGTATTTTAGAATAAAAATTTTCCTCAAAGATAAATAAATACTTTAAAGAACCTTGAACACATTTCCATCAGCACATACTTTCCTTTTTTCAATATTTCCGAATTCTTGGAAGAAATAATACTTATATTTCCTTTGTAACTTATCTTGTTATCAAGCATAGCAAGAACTATTTTGAGGTTGCTAAGATAGCAATATTGATAGCAAGATTCTCTGATTCTTGTTAAAGTAGCAGATAACATTGCCCAGAATCGATGATCAGAATACCAATATTTCTGATCCAGTTATGGAAGCAATATCTTTTTCCTAGCAATATTGCTATTTGCAAACAGAATAGGCCTGGTTATTCACAGTAGTTATTTCAAGTCTGCCTGTATAGAAAGATGTGTAATTGTGTATTCTCCATTCACTTTTATAAACTTTCCCGGTTGGCTATTACATTCTGACACATGTCACCGTGTATATTTTGAAAATGTAAGGTTATAGTAATTGTCCTGTTAGATAACTACAAAACGTTGTCCTCTCTACATAAAGGTAGTAAAAATTAAGTAGTTTTCAAAATGTCAAGTCGCGAACCTTTTTTTTTATTCCACATTGTCGAGTTGAGCCAACGTGTATGTTGGATTGCCTAACTCGGGTTGTGTTGGGCGTAAAACGCATTTGCCGGAATCGTCTGTCAACAGTTAGTTACTCGTCTAGAGTCGCAGGAGTCATTACTCACGTATTAAGAGATAACCTCCAAAGAAAGACGCAATTATCGCTAATCTATCGTCGCATTTTTTCGCCGAATTGTTCGTCTGATTCATATATAATTTCGTCTATTTGCCTATACGGGTAAAACCCACTGCAAAGTGATATTGACAATTTGGAGTGGAGTGTCTTGTGGTTTTATTTCCATCAGGTGAAAGCCGAGGAAGCTGAGCAGAAGGAAAGGTACATCCTTGAGTCCCTCCCCTTTACCTGTACCTTTTGTTACCAGACCAGTGGTAATTCGCCTAGTTTTTCACCTTCAACCCATTCAGGTAAGACATCGCATTTCACTTCGTAATTGTGCAATATCAACCTATATTATTATCATCGGAAATTGACCGAGACAACAAATCTCGATCATTTACAAAATGTGAATTTACTTCGGGAAAATAATGAATTTGGGAGAATATTATGTGAATTCAATAATTCCAAAGACCTGGCGAATGTTGAAGAAACTTTTTTTCTGTTAATACTGGAAATATTTCAGGTATATAAACATGGTTGGAAGATTCAGTTATGCTATTTTCTTGTACGGAAATGAAGAATCGATCGTTGAAATTTTACTGAAAAATAATGGATAGAGTAGTCCGTTACTTTGTGATAGTTCATTCGAAAAAAAAAATAAGTACTCAATTAACCCTGCAGTATAACTTCTATACGAACAGACATACCTATGGCATTCCCTACTTTCCGAAATTCTCAAGAAATAAATCTACAAAGACATTTATTTACCTTGTTGCATAACTTGAAATACTCCAGCATGAAAATGTAGTAGTACTACAAAACCTGTGTCACCTTAAAAGAACCAACTCAATTCACAAAGTTCTTGGGAATCTATGTGAACGAAACATTGAATTGGGATGAACATATTTTTAAACTGGGATGCAGCTCAGCTGCAGTCTGTTATCTTTGGGTGTAATAAGAAGATATCTGGATAAATTATCCATGAAAACTATCATGCAGTATTCGAGTCAAAATGAAGCCAATGAAGTTACAGAAGAGATTTAAATACCTTTTGTTACACAACTTGAAATACTCCAGTATGAAAATGTTGTAGTACTACAAAACCTGTGTCATCTTAAAAGAACTAACTCAATTTACAAAGTTCTTGGGAAGCTATGTGAACGCAACGCTGGGTTTTCAGCCATATACGTCGAAAATGTTGGATAGCTTGTGATAAATTACTGATTCCAAGTTATCAGAGTTACTATCAGAAAAGGCAGATTTCAATTCTACATAGTAGCACTCCTGATACTTTGTCTCTGCTTCTTCAAAAATACCTTCGGCATTTTTAGTTTCCAAGCGCGATGATTATGTTGAGATTGAGAGTAGAAATTCGCATTGGCATGTGGCAACGTCCCTGAGAATTATTTTGACATTGCCGATATTTCACGAGTGTCAACCTGCGTCAGTTTAAAGTAAAAAAAACTTGTTAGTCCAAAATCATGGCCAACCGCGATAGCTTATAAATTTGAATGGAGTATATAGTCCGTTTCAGAATGATTTGACATCTCGGGTGGCTGTGGAAACTCGAAATTATGTTGGTATTAGACCAGTCATGAACCATGTCTTGCAGGATTTATGTTGGTATTGAGAATACTGACTTTTTCAAGTTTGCGTTAACTTACTGAAAATATTTCTATTCTGTGGAAAATATTTGGAATTTATTTCTGATTGTGTATGTTCTTGATTCTATCGACAAATAAGTTTTGGATTTTAGTATTTCTCAAACCTCTCCATATTGAAAATGGCTGGAATTCATCAAGATACCTCTCGCCAAACTACAAGAGAACGTGGGGCAGTGTACCGGTGTTACTGCGAGTTTTTCAGGGATTCATCAGATATTTTAGATTTCTCCAAGTATTGTCCAAAGAATTTTGAAGAAAAAAGAAGGCAAGTCAGTACAGCCAGGAGTTATAGCAGTGGAAGGAAACCTATTCCACATGATTATACCTTCAGAGAGACGTCAAACGACGTTATTTATTCGAAAATCAAAAGCAATGAATATATCAGTTTGTATATTATTTTTATTTTATTCTTTTCCTCCCTAAATTCTGAGGGAAAAATAGCACAGGGCTAGAACTTGGATGAATTTCTAAAAGTCATCAGGAATACAAAGATTGCTGAAGAGTGAAATCTTCATTGAGCAGGAACTTCAAGTGATATCTCAAAATTGGAGTTTCTCGAAAGCCTGAATGATTTTATGTTGAAGCGTTCCACGCTATTTTCATCAACAATCCTGAATTTCCATGATTGATCTGCAGTGAAATGATGTGGCTGTGTGTTTTCAGTCGTCAGTTTAGCTGTATGCCTTCTGGCATTCGAAACTAAGTTTGAAAATTTGTCAATGCAACAATCTTGAAAATAATATACTGCCGCTGTACAGGTTAAATGCATCAGAGTATTATAAATATTCTCAACGATTTCAAATGAAATTTGCCTTAGAAATAATTTTATAGGTTATATTCGTATATTTCAATCTATGATCAACACAGAAATTTTTAGTCACTTTTTGTAACTAGAAATAAAGCCGCGACTAGACTTTCATGGCCTGCTCTGATGTCAATAATTTTGAAATGAACTATAGGTCACGAGCAGTTTTGACAGTTGGGAGAGACTGGAGGACCAACAATAACCTAAAATGCATTGTTCACTATGGGAAAAAGCGATTTCTCTCGTGATTTCGTATTCATTTGAAAATTTTGGATTGATATATTCACTTTTTTTAAAAAGGATAGTATAAATTTGGTGTACTTAATATGAAATTAGTCCCTGATTTCATAAACAGACCTTTGGTTAGTTCAGTCAACAGTCTTTTTGTGTGTTGTAGTTTATTATATAGGCACCTTCTTACTTTCATATGGAGGCAAAATATTGTGAAAATTTTTTGTGATATCATAGTGCTAATAAATTTTTCATTCCTAGCACTGCCAGATATTCCTGGGTATAGTAGATAGGAACAGTGTATTGACACAGTGGATGGTTTTTGTTTCTGAAATACTACTCAAGGGTGATCAAATTAGGCTAAAATTCCGATCAGTGATGATTTAGATTTTTTCTTTGTGAAAACAATCAGGAATGTTTATCAAAAGCTGACGATTTTACGAAAATTCCCCACCTGGTATCAATCGGCAAACCCAAACAAAACATTGTCAGTAGTAATACTACACCTTACGTGAGAATCAGCTAAAAATTTGACTGCATTGAATATCTGAATGGAAATATCTTTTATAAATCCTGTCTTGTTCAAGTAATAAAGTAATGCTTATTTAGAACTTATGATTTTCAAATAATCCATACCGAATCGTTCGGTATGCCCTATCAAAATAACGTACATGATATTACTCGACTAAACATGGAAATCAGCTCAAAATTCGATGTCATTGCATAACTGAATGTCAATGGTACGATTCAATCCTATCTAATTCAAGTTCTATTGATTGCGGAGACTAATATCCAAGCTATGTTCTTTGCCGAGGTAACTGACAAGTTGCAAAGTAACATTTATTCTGTGAATTTTCATTTTAGAGAGCAGTTCTTTATTGAATTAATTCAGAAAATATGATTTTCCCTTTCACAACCGATAGAATTTTCTTATTTCCCTCTTTTATAATGGATAAATTGAGTTCCTCTCCACATCCAGTTAGTACCTACCATTCAAATGAAAATACTTCAACAACTCGTTGGTAGTTTTCATCCATTTGATGTTGATTATTCGAGCTTGAATACCTGAATATACTTCAAAAAACTCAAGTTTTGAATTGTATTTACTGCCTTACTAAACCAAGCAACATGCAACAACAGCATCAACCAGCAAGAATTGTATTTCTCCGAAAAATTCCATAAGTTTAGTAAAGCTGTTACTGTAACAAGATATCGAGAACTTTGGATATGGTTCCTAGATAATGCAATAGTGAATATTTCACTCCAAAATCACAAGCCAAATCGCTTTTTTCCATAGTAAACAATGCATTTTAGGTTATTTTTGGTCCTCCAGTCTCTCTCAACTGTCAAAACTGCTCGTGACCTATACGTACCAATCGTTTAAAACCATGTAACATGTAACCCAACAACCAGAACAAGAGACGCTCACGTCCATCGCATCTCTACATCATTTTCGGGCTCTTAATAAGCACAATCCCCGTCTCATGTTCGATTTGCAAGTTTTAAGTAAAACCGGCCGCATTCTTCAATAAAGACTACCTATAGCGCTTTTTCCTTCCCCCACATAATAGGCAACGAGAGGTATTATGGCTCTTGCACCGTTCCGTCGACCTTAACAACCGCCAGACCGGTTTTCTTTAAAACTCCACTTTACCTCTGACCAAAACTACGCTGGCTCGGCTCCTCCGCAGGCCTCTCTCTCTATATCTCTCTCTCTCTGTCTCGTGGCCCGCCATCGAAATATTTGTGTGCATTTCGGATGAATTAGATGAGACGATAAAATATTTGGTATCGTGTAATCTCGCCATGATAAAGTGGCTTAAGCGAAGCCAGTCGGTGTATCCGTATCATTTTCAAGGACGACGATTTAAAATAGATGTCGGGTGCAATCGGTCAAATCATGAGGTATCGGAGAATTACGCGAAATCGAGAAATTGGCTCACAGCTGAAGTTATTTTGAATATTTTGTAAAGCCTCAAATTTTCCTGTCGCGAAGATACTGATTATACAGGGTGTTTACTTTTAAAAGGACCAAACTTATAGGAGAGATGATATATGTGATTTCAAACAAAAACGCTGCAGATTTTACCCAAGGGTTTATTATTTTCTCAGTCGAATAACCCAAACCATCGATATCTTAAATGAAAATTATACAGTGCGCTTCAAAATTATGGAACAGATTCATTTTCTCAGAAGAAAAATATTTGGCAACAAAATCCTGAAACAGGTCAATTTTTGTTTCACTTTTACCGAATTTATATGTATTTTTGATGCACCCCCATCAACTCTAAATTTTTTGAATAGGGAAAGTAGGTTATGTGGTACTTTTTCGGCAAAGTCTTTGTATCTTCTACACAGGCGTGCAGAAATTAGTAAAAATTTTTTTTGGAAAATTAGTTAGTTCAAAGAGGTTTTCAGTATGTGCACTTTGTCATGGCTCATTTACTTTGAGACGATGGTACTTGATGAAATTTGTCACCGAATGAACATTACAGTTTTGTTCATGCACAACTTTCAACCCCTTTCAACACCCTCACGTGAAAAATTAGAATGTGTGAAACAATGATCTTGAGTAGGTATGATATTAGCCCATTTTGTCCCAGTGGTGCGCTAACGCACCACATATTTTATGATTTTTTTTGTTGAATACAGCAAACATTTTTGCATATCCTTTTGGATGATTTATTATAATCACTATGGAAGAATTCGGTACCGTAAAACATTTTGATTTTTCCTTTAAAACAAAAGTTTTATAACAACGCAAAAGTCAAGAAAAACTCTGCATAATTTTGTTTCATACGTTGAAGTGAATCCGAACCAGTAAAGTTTTTCATTTCTTGAAGGTGTTGTCATTTTTTGTGAAGCTATAATATGTAAATTACGCAGAAGAAATAATACATTCGAAATATCAAATAGATCATAGTTTATTTTTTGTAAATAATTACTGGTGCGTGAACGCACCACTGGTGTTATCCGTGAAAGAAACCCGAGCTTTTTAAGTCTGGACAAGTCAGCGTTTTTAGTTCGAATAAATGGGACACGATCTGTATGCTATTAAGTATTCGTTTGTTTTTTGTGTATTTCACGTGCTATTTGATTGCAATCGGTAAAAATGCCATTTTCGAGGAGGTATTTGACTCAAAAGGAGTTAGAGACGGCTATGGAGGAGATCGTGATGGAAAATAATGAAACTCGTAAGTAGTACTCATGTTTACCTATTTTATATTTTATAGATTGAATATTCCTCTGTTTCGTTTCTTGGAAACTTATAATACAAATATGGTAAAATTATTTACAGAACATATTGACGCGGTTTATATTCCACCCGAAGTGGATACCTTGACCGACGAGGAAGATATGAGCGATGATGGTAATCTCCATGAATTAGAGGAACCGACTGATATAGTTGGAAGTTTCAAGTTGCATGTACCAAAAAATTTAGAGATTCATGAGCCCCCATGTACATTTTCGAGTACTGAGCCCGAATGGGACTCATCAGATGATGAAACACTGGAATCCAAAAGAAGACGTATGCTTTCTACAAATGATAGGCTTGCTTCTAAAATCAAATGGAAGAAGGTTGAGATTGAATATACCCACACACCTATCTCTGATGAATTTCGATCATGCAAGGAACTAAAAAACAGGCTTTCGGGAAAAACTCCCCTTGAAATATTTTTTATGTTTTTTGATGACGAAGTGATTGACTTGATTTTAAATTTTTCTCTAAAATATGCTCGAGTCAATAACCGCCATCAATTCACATTATCAAAAAATGAACTATTGAATTTTATAGGGATTTTGTTTTTCTCGGGTTACCATTCATTGTACATTTACATACTTCATGCTTTGTACAGTATCACCAAAAATGAATTTCGGTGTTACCAGTGGTGCGTTTCCGCACCATGAAATATTTTGACGTTTTTTGTTTTGAATGAACTTCTATGTAAGAAATAACTTATGTTAAGTTCTGGTATGTAATATTCATTCGTTTCATTACACATTTTAGGTATAATTATTAGTATTATACTATGTATCCCAAAATAATATTTCATGTATATTCCCAGTGGTTCGTTCATGCACCAGTATTTTTTTTTATGTTCTAAGTTTGTATTATTTTTTTTAACGCATGGAATGTATTCTTGAGTGTAACAAAATAAACAATTACAAACAAAATGTTGGTTTTTTAAAATTTTTCGATCCTTGGTACAAGATGGGTTAGTACGTTTCTACTGAAGTTGAAAGTTTTCGATGAAATGTTTAAATTCAAAGAAAGAAAATGTTTTTCTTGAAAATTTCTGCACATCTGTGAAGAAGATACAAAGACCTTGCCAAACAAGTACCACATGACCCACTTTCCCTATTCAGAAAATTCAGAGGGTTGATGGGGATGGCACAGGGTGCAACAGAAATCCTTAAAAAATGCATATGAATTTGGTAAAAGTGAAACAGAAATTGACCTGTTTCGGGATTTTGTTGCCAAATATTTTTCTTCTGAGATAATGAATTTGTTCCATAATTTTGACGTGCACTGTATATTATTCATAACTAATTGGTTTTTCACTTTTCACAAACACAAAAACTCGATATGTGTTGAAAATTTGGTAATCAATCCTTTCATCTACTTTTAGATATCAGATTCTGGATGAAACGTTAACCGATTATTCCGCTGAATTCCAATCTTAAAACCGGATGCGATGATTCATTTTCGGGATTATTGGAATTTTGCAGCGTTTTTTTCATAACTCAGGGACCATTGGTCGGAAATCATCCGGGTGAAAATTTTTAGGTTGAGTTATGCAACAGTAACCAACGTTGAGAGTTTCATGAAAATTCGGTGGTAAGTTTTCGAGAAATAATTTTTGTGCCTTCTTCCCCCTGTTTTGAGCCCTTAGGGTACACCGAACCTGCTGAAAACCTTGGAGGAGCGCCACACGATTTTTCTACAAAGTTTCACGGATTTCAGTTCAGTACTTTCAGAAAAAAGCCCCGGTCAATGGACGGACGGATTTTTTCTATAAGTTCATTCGAATCCACATACTTCAAAATGTGGACTGCGAAATTTTCAGGAGAGGTGATGAAAGTCAATAATTAGTTAAACTATGCTGATGTCAAATCTTGTGCATAATTTCGTGATGATCATGGAATCGGAACATTTTTTGCGCGCATGTTCTAGGGGAACAGCGTGCTATAGTTTTGTCCAAATGTCTGTAATTTTGGATGATTGAGCCGGAAATGGTCTCAAGCGACTAGGTTGAACTCACTGATCACGAATCCGGTGACAAAATTGATTCTGTCCGGCCGTAGACACGATAACTGTCGACAGAAGCAAGCTAGCAACTTCAAACTTTCAGGATAGGTTGCGCATCAGAATGCCGCGGTTAAGTTCGTTAATGGGCCAAATCGGTCGAATAGTTTCGGAGTTATAGGCACTTGAAGTTTTGAAGTTATTTATTTTTTATTTCAGAAACTACTTGAGCGATTGGATTCAAACTTGGCAGTTAGGTGGAGTATAACAACGCGCAACTTTGAGCCAAATAACGTCAGGATCATATTGTGAGTAAATAAGAAAAAAATTTTTTCGAAATTTTTTCCGAAAAAAATTTTTTTTTCCGGAAACCATTCATCATATCCAAAAAAAAATTCCACTTACACTTTGAGCTTCATATTTCACAGCAGTGTACCAAATTTCAGTTCGATACGATCATAAGTTTTGGAGATATCGGGAAAAAATATGTCAAATTTCGAGGTTTTCTTCTCGATATCGTTGATTTTTTCGGTATAACTCGAGAAATACTAATTCAGTCCTGATAAAACTTCACAGCTAGTTTTGAGATGCTGAAAGACAACTTTATGCAAAGCTTCGTGATAATCGTGTCATTTGAACAATTTGAAAAAAAAATTTTATGATATCATCCTCATTGAATTCTGTATGGAATTTCGAACTGTTATTTTTCGATGAAGTACTGGATTTCAATTCGATCTAATCTGTATTTTTGGAAATATTGGAAAAATAAAATTTTGATTGGGTATATCTACGGAATCATTGGATGGATTTTACCCATTAACGAATTCGGCCTTCGTAATTAAGGTCCAAACCTTCTCTACAAATATCGAGTTTCTAAGTTGTTTCTTTCGGAAGTTATTGTGTTGGCGCAGTCGGCCGTTAGGCTGACCGTAAACACAATAACCTCCGGAAGAAACGACTTAGAAACTCGATATTTGAAGAGTAGGTTTGGGGCTTAATTACGAAGGTCGAATTCGTGAATGGGTAAAATCCGCCCAATGATTCCGTAGATATAACCATTCAAAATTTTATTTTTCCAATATTTCCAAAATTACAGATTTGATCGAATTGAAATCCAGTAATTTATAAGTAAAAAATTTCAAAAAGCACTGCCGTGAAGGCAGAAGCTTTTGCGTGCATGTTCAAATTCGTTGCTGAAGCGGTCATCTACATTGAACATGCGCGCAAAAGTTGCTGCCTTCACGGCAGTGCTTTTTTCACAAGTATTCCATATTTTACGCTCTTTATATTATACTTATAATTTTCTATGACCCCTCAAGCTGTCATTTTTCAATCAAGTCTAATATTTCAATTCGACCCAATCTATAATTTTGATACTATTGGGAAAATGAAATCGTGAATAAGTATATCTGCGTAATCATTGGGTGGATTATAACTATTCACGAATTTGGCCTTATCGAGTTTCTTAGTTATTTCTTTCGGGGATTATTGTGTTTACGCAGTAACACGATCAGCTTTCATGATTTTTCCCCGTTCAATTCCGAAAAAACTATATATATAGAATCTATACAAAGAGTAGTATCTTCCGAGGGATGTTGCTCTGTCTAGAAACATTTTTCGAAGAAAAAAACGATTTGAACTTCCACCCGTATTCCTGATCTTGGAATATGGTGGTGAATTTCTTACCACTTATTTTGGTACACTATGTATATCTGATGAAATGCATGTAACACGAATTATCAGATTTTCATATTTTCCTCATTCTATATCGATACAAAATGATAATGTTTGCTATCACACACTTCAACAATTCGCGAATTTTGAATAATTCGGTATTAAAAATGTCCAAATCGGGACTCAGGGTCGAAGCGGGAGAAACGCGTCAGATCGCCTTCTACGTCACTCGTTATTGTACGATTCACAGATCGATACAGCCGACGCTGTCTATTGGATTGTTAGAGAGAAAAGTACACGAGAAGAGGGAGAGAGTGGATATATCCCGGTACGTCACGGAAAATGCAAATTTTCGTTCGTTTAAACAGCCGACATGCGGAGCCAAATTTGAAATATCATTTTCTGGTTGAAAATTGAAATTTTTGAGGGGTGGTTGAAGTTTCTCAATAGTCCTACGAATCGAATATTTGATTCCAATGATAAAAAAAAATCATGCAAGAGACCTATTCCATTACGGCAATATCGTAGTAACAAGACTTTCATCCCATCTGTACGATTTCCGTTTTGGAACCAAACTTGACCTCGGATTCTTCACGGTAAAACACAGACCGCATCTGCTCTCATCTACACATTTAATGATAGTTTCATTCCGTCTTCAAGAGAGAAAGCGTGGGCGACCCAACATGATTCTTCCACGATAAAAAAAACGCCGTATTCCCTAAAACAGACTCGATGGTATATATTTGAATGTAATCAGTCGGTTGCCATCGAAATTATTTGTAATTTCCTGGCTATATTTCTCAAACCCCCTCTCCGTACGTCAGTGGATCTGTACTCAACTGGAACCACGAACGGCGTTGCCAACTCCGTGGAATTCTCATTCGGGATGGGATTTTGGCGGAATTCATAATGAAATAATTGATGGGCTACTATGATTGTTAGTTGAGTTTGGGGATATGGTAAGACTGATAAGAAAATGTCAAATCAGACATCGTTGAAACAGGCATTAAAAACCTTCACATAATATACTAACTGACAAAGAAACTGCAACATCCAGAAGAAGCTGTTTAGATTTAAAATTTTTTTTGGTAAAACATAGACAGTATAGCAAGGAGTATATGATTAAAATTTTGAGAAAAAAAAACGAAAGGTTCACAATTTTTAATGTGTTTGTCCACTCCTCAACACATCTTGGCATTGATGCAAGAAGATATTCTATTTTTTCATGAGGGATACTATCCGAAGCTGCCAGTACTTCATGTCTCAGAGCCGCCAAAGTCTGTGGGGGCTGGGATAAATTTCCAAGCCTTCCTCTCATGATGTCCCAAACATGCTCTATGGGCGAAAGATCGGGGGATCTGGGCGGCCATGGCAAAAAATTCACATGGGTCGCTCCAAAAAAGTTTGAACTAACTCTGGCAACATGAGGTCAGGCATTATCTTGCTGAAATATTGGATTCTCGAGCCGATTAAAGTAAGGGAGAACATATGGCTCCACTATTTCTTGAAGGTAACGCAGCGCTGTCTTGTTACCTTGAATGAAGACTTAAGGTGACCTACTTGCATGTGCAATAGCACCCCATACCATAACGCTCAACATCAAAATGAGTGTCACGTCTTTCTCACCGACGTCGTTTAACCCTTCTTCGGCCATCATGTGCGTAAAAGGAGAATCGAGACTCATCAGAAAAGACGACCTGATGCCATTCCACATTCCAATCACGTCGTTCTCTGCACCACTGTAATCGTTGACGGTGATTCTCAACCGTAAGAGGTAACACAAGATGGGGTCGATAATGCTTCATTCCAAAAGACCTTATACGGCGGTAAACCGTTCGAACTTTTACAAGATGGCCTTGTTCTCCTAACCACTCATCAGCCAAAGATCGGGTTGTCGAAAATCGGTCTCTAATGGCCGTAAGTCTTAGACGTCGATCTTGAACTTCATTTGTAAGCCTTCGACGTCCGGTGCCTAATCTTCTTCGATTTAGGGCATTACCAAACCACGCTTGACAACATCACGTGAAAGTAGTTGGATTTCTGTCCGGTGTCGAAATGACAACCCCGCCCCGAATATCCCATATTTACGGAAAATCGGCAACAGAAATAACCTAGTTGATTTGCGGAACATATCCTACGTAAACTTGATGCTATCGACATGAATTCAGGAATCCCAACTTAAATTTCAGCCAATCAGAGATGATCTTAACAAAACCGTATATTAGGAAGGAATTATCTTGTTTGAGGAGCCGAGGCAACTTTTACGGATATTTATAAATAACGCGAAACTTTTAATGTCGAATTTATCCTGAAATTCCCGTTTCCCAGTGATAGTGAATTTGTGACGAAAATTGTGAGTTGGCAACTTGGGCCGAAGTCGTCTATTGGCGGCCTAAGTCACAGACTATGACAACTGACAGATCATAGAAGGTGCAAGTCTTTTGCTTATAGTATTTGCATTTCACAAAATACTCAACAAAAACCTATATTTGGAAGGAATTATCTTGTTTGAGGAGCCGGGGCACTGTTCACGGATATTTATAAATAAAGCCAACCTTATCATGTCGAATCTGTTCTGAAATTTCCCTTCCCCAGTGATAGTATATTTGACGAAATTTGTGAGTTGGCAACTTGGACCGAAATCGTCTATTATTTGGTTTGGAGAGCCGAGGCGAATTTCACGGATATTAAAAAAAAACGAAAAATCAGCATGACGCATTCGTGTTGAAATTTTCCCTTTCCAAGCGATAGAAAATTCTCGAAATTTTCGGGTTTGAAACTTGAACCGAAGTCTCTCTCCTATTGGGAATCCAGAACCCTACAGTTGGCAACACTGACGCCGACGAGCAACAAGCGTCTGTGCTCTGGGCCCCAGCGAGACCAAGAACGCTCACCTCCAGCGATTTATTCGTTATACTCACCGTATTCATCGGACCTGAATACTTCACTTCTCTATCGGATCATTTATATTCCTATTTTTATCCTGCCATATAGGTGAAAAAATCGAATTCCTCGGGTGAATGTGAGCATTACAAATAATAATTAATTTTGTACTTGATGTTTACGACCCATTTTACAGGAGGATTAGCGGTTAAATTTATAACAGAAAGTATGTATCATTAAATCGCTGAGGGGATTTTAACTTGGCGCGCTTTTTATTTCCTGTCTTCATATTGGCAACATTGTGGAATTCAATTAGAGCTAGGGTATCCAACATAAGATCTCGGGTCTCGATTTGACATTCGTAGATTATCAATTCGAATCGTAGCCAACATTTATTTCGGTTTATTATAACTTTGTGATAATAAAAAATCTAGAAAAGCACTGCCGTGAAGGCAGCAGCTTTTGCGCATGTTTAATGTAGATGACCGCTTATGCAACGAATTCGAACATGCGTGCAAAGGCTGCTGCCTTCACGGCAGTGCATTTCTCGGTTTTTTTCGATAAAGTACTGGATTTCAATTTGATCTAATCTGTATTTTTGAAAATATTAAGAATATAATATTTTGAATGGGTATATCTACGGAATCATTGGGCGGATTTCACCCATTCCCGAATTCGACCTTCAAATTAAAAATTTTTTCGAAAAAAATTTTGAGAACATTTTTTTTCAATTGAGTGACCATAAGATTTCAAAGAAATTTTGCTCACAGTTGCTCTTCGTTTTGCTTCAACTAACTGCCAAGTTTCAATCCAATCGCTCCAGTAGTTTCTGAAATGTGAGGGAAATAACCTCAAAAATTTCAAACTGCTATAACTCCGAAACTGTTTGGTCGATGTGGCCCATTAACGAACTTAGCCGCGGCATTTCGATGCGCGAACTACCCTACAAGTTTCAAGTTTCTAGCTGGCTCTGTTCGACAGTTATCGTGTCCACGGTCGGCCGGACTGAATCGGTTTTGACACCGGATTCGTCATCAGTGAGTCAAACCTACTCGTTGGAGACCATTTTCGGCTCAATCATCGAAAATTACAGACATTTGGACCAAACGATAGCACACTGTTCCCCTAGAAAATGCGAGCAACAATGAACTGTTCCGATACAAATGATTTCGAAAAGTTAACACTCGATGCAAAAAAAATCAATAAATCCTAGAATTTGTAGTGCATCCATTGATTGATTTAGTTATAAAGCACGACTATGCCTTTTGTGAAAAAATCTAAACTAGATGAATTTTTAGAAAAAATAACTTCGTCAATGAGTCAAACCTAATCTTTCAAGAATATTTTCGCCAAAAAAGCTAGACATTTTGGGAAAATGATAACACTCTTGTGCCCTAGAACAAGCACGTAAAATGGTTAGATTTCCACAAATTATAAACGGTATACAATATAATTTTGTAGATATTCACAAAAATAAGACAACCTTTGATCTCTCAATTTCTCAATATTCTATACAATAAAAATTTAATAATAAGTCCACGAATCGAATACACTTAATTTCTTATTCGAAATTATGAAAAATACACTTGAAATATTAATGGAATTCGCAAATTATTAATATGTAAATAGACACAACTTCATTAAACCGAAACAACTTTTATCACTTTCTTTTTCCGGTATGGTTGAACGTATCAACAAAAATAAGTGGCATAAAGGTTCTTTTCAGCATAATTTATTCGAGTTTATATTTTATACAACATATCTCAAGTTTATCGCGACGCTAGTTCAAGATCGCCCGAATTCAATTTGAAAAACTGTTAATTGAATTGACGAAGGTTAATATTCTGACATTGTGGAGGTTAGAGAAATAAGATAATATGAATGAATACAACCTAGCGAATGATAATGCTTCACATTTTATGATCTAAAGGGTGCTTCAAATTGCGCGTTTTTTTAAGAATAAATAATTTGCATTCATTTCAATTTTTTTTTATTGGTTATTGAAGTATCAGTTATGAAATTTATTTACGAAAAATAATATCTATCAAATGGCCTCCTCTTGCACCTCTACAGACGTCCACTCTTTTGTTAAAATTTTCAATGACATTTTGACATAAATGAGGCTCTATCTCACTAATGACACGAATAATTTCATCCTTTAGTTCAGGAATCGATTGTGGATTATTCTTTCAGACCTTGCTTTTTACATAACCCCAAAGACAATAGTCCATCGGTGTCAAATCACATGATCTTGGTGGCCAATTGACTTCACCGTTTCTGGAGATTATTCGTCCAGGAAAGTTTTGTCTCAATAAATCAATTGTGTCATTTTCAAAATGAGGTGTAGCGCCATCCTGTTGAAACCAAATATCCTCTAGATCAATATTCATTAATTCAAGACTCAAAACTTCGATTATCATCCGACGTTATCGATCACCATTGACAATTACAGCTTCACCAGCCGCATTTTCAAAGAAGTAAGGTCAAATTACACCACCTGACCATAATCCACACCTTACAGTGACTCGCTTAGGATGTATAGATTTCTCATGAATAATTCGTGGATTTTCCTCACCCCAGATACGACAATTTTGTTTATCAACAAAGCCACCAAGTTGAAAATATACCTCATCGGAAAACATGATTTTTTAAGAATAACGGGTTGTTCATTGATAACATGGACAAATGAACGACGTTTTGAATGATCTGATGGCTTTAGTTCCTGTGTTATTTGAACCTTATATGCCTTCAGAGCTAAATCCTTGTGTAAAATGTTGTGGACCCACCAAGTCCAACTTGTTGTGAACGTCGTCTAATGGACATTACAGGGTCTTCAGCAACACTTCCACGAACCAAATCAATATATATTTATTTTTTGTTGTGAATGACAGCTACGACTGTATTTTTCACTTTTTTGATCTTCCACCGAACTGGTCTCTTCAAATTTTTTAATAATTGGACCAATAGTGCTTTGAGATGGACGATTATGTAAATCATAAAATTCATGTGATTTTTCTAAAAACACTTTTCAGAGAACGTTGATTTTCATGAAATAATTCAACAATTTGAACACGTTGTTGTATCGTGTACGAAGCCATTTTTATAAATGTCATACATCACAATTCTTGAATGTCAAAATACCCAGACGAATTCAGTGCGCCATCTATATTTTATTAATTCTTAAAAAAATACCCAATTTGAAACACCCTTTACTTCGAAGTATTAACTTTTTCACAAAGCATTTACTCGGACCTGGTAGTAGTTGCTTAACTTCGAAGTATTCACTACACTGCTTTTAGTATTTACTTTGCGTTCGTAGTATATGCTTCATCAAAGCCACTCCTCTAGAATGGGAACAGAATATGACAAGATTATTAGATTTTCAGTTCCATCGTTATTGTGACATGAAGTCAGCCTGGATATTGATGAAAATTGAACTGAAAGACGTAGACCTCAGAAAAGTGTTACACGTATACAAAAAAAAAACTCAGATACTAAACTAGTATTGAAACTTCAATGACATTAAGAGCAATATGAAGAAAAATACGGATAAGAAAAGAACATGAAATAATAGAATTAAGGGAAAAGAACAGGAGAAACGACATTAAAACATGATCAACACAAATTATAATTTATTCTATAGTTACCGGTATATTCACTAGTGATACCACTAGAGTTCAAAAAATTTCCGGATTTAATATGACCTCGTGTGGTATTCGGTGAGAAAATTCCACACCAAATGTGTTTATTTCCAATAACATCAATTATCGTCTTCATCAAGTACTTGCAAAACATAGAAGATTTTGTCGACTTGATTAGTTAGTTACCATGGCAAATCAGTGAAACCCTAAGCTAGAAATTATTTCTGTTTTGAATTTGTCAAGAACAGCACGACGTAGAAAAATATCTCGCTTCGGTCAAGAAGAAAATATTCGCCACAATATTAACCAGTTGACACCCGCTAATACTAGGAAATCGAAGGCAAGTGTATGGAAGCAGTTTATAAACTTTTACGCAGAAAAAGCGTATGATTTCGATGGAGCGGATATATCTGTGGAAGAACTGGCGCTTATTCTTGAAGACTATGCCTTCAACATGCGAAAAAAAAACTCCGAGGACTACAAGGAGAGTGTTATCAAAGTTCTATGAAACTCTACAGACAAGCAGTTGCAGGAATATTTTTTCGAAAGGTATAATTGCAAATTCAATCCATTCTCTGACACAGAATTTGTCAACGCAAGAGCTGCAAAAAATGCTAAGCGTCGGAAGCTACAAATAGATCCAACCAAGAGAAAGGAAAGTTCATCTGGACTACCAACAGACGAATTCAGAAAATATTCTGTCGTTATAAACGTCAAAAAAAATTCCAGTATAATTCGCTGTATGGTACACCGTTGCGATGGAGATCTGTCAGAAATACCCGTTGTGATTGGTTACAAATCACATCTGTGGAATTTTCGATGAGACGACATATCATTGACGTGTCGTTTTACACTGTAAAAATTTTCTTTTGCGTATTCCATTCATTTTCCAATAGAACTAACCAAAGAATGAATCTAAGGTCAAACACATACTACAAATTTCTTCTTGAATGGAAGTATCAACTGTAAGAAATGAGTACTCCAAAATGTAGTTCATACTTTTGACATTTCCAACAGAGTGCTACTTGGTCTAGTAACTTCCATAAAATCTACTTCGAAATTAAATGAAATTCTAAAAGTCTTACTAAGGATTTCTTTCAGCATAATTATTCCGAATTTATATACGAGACAACATATCTCAACTTTATCGCTAGTCTAGTTCAAGGCCGCCCGAATTTTATTCGGAAAACTGTTAATTGAATTGACGAAGGTTAACAGTCTGACAGTGTAAAGGTTGGAAAAATAAGATAATACGTTTGAATACAACCTAGCAGATTAATTGATATCTTAGAAACCAGATCGGAAATATACAGTCGATATAGAATTATGAAGGTCATTGATATCTTGATTGAAAATTCATGTTTGTAGGTTATTATTTATTTATTATTGATTTTCAGCCGAAAGGTTAACATTTAAGTGTGGGTTACGTGACTTATAGGAAATACCAACCACTTAGGTATACAGGGTGTGCCAGGGTTGATGGTATAGGAAACCTAGAGAAATACTGCGTTTACAGCCTTGGCCTCTCAAGTAGTTTATAAGAGATCCTAATAAAACTAGGTGGTTGCGAACATTGATGTCCATAAACTTAGCAGAGCCACTTGCACCGAAGTCAATGAAGTTATTGAAAAATGAATGAAAAAAACAATTAAAATGAAAGATCTCAGTTATTGTCGAATATTTGTCGTGAAGGAAAAAAAATGTGGCACTTATAGTTTTTTTAAGAGGAGTGGCTTTGCTTTTCTATAATATTCATCTCAGTAATTGAAAAATGAAAAAAAAATGAATGAAAAAAAAATTAAAATGAAAAAAAGGAAAGATCTCAGTCATTGTCGAATATTTGTAGTGAACGAAAAAAATTGGTCGCGCTTCTAGTTTTTTCTAAGAGAGGTGGCTCTGCTTTTCTATAATATTCATCGAATTCGATCAAAACGATTATAGATAATTGTGGAGTATTTGTCGAATACCATCTAACGTGGACAAAATTGAAGAAATTTTTTTTCAGCTTTTAATGGAATATTTCGGCGAAGTCGGCAACACTGCATTGGTAATATTGATATTTCAGTTTTATTTTCCTTATCATTATTGTCTGATATTGGGTGGTATTCAACTGTTTTCACGTTAGATGGTCTTCGACAAATACTCGACAATTATTTATACCTATTTGATCGAATGCGAATTGTAGAATGGCACTGCTAGCTCAATATAAAGTTTTCTCCACCTTCGCGACATTTTGGTCGTTCTTCAATCATTTAAGCTCATTTCTGAAAGAGAAAACGTACATCTAAGTTATTTTTTTATCAAAATCTTACGTCGGTATATATCTATCTGAATAGAATATTTCCATTACTAGGCATTGAAACAAAAATTGTTCGTTTAGGGAAACAAAAGATTCAACATACAACCCAAAATCTGTCACTAATGATACGAAAATTGAACCCTCAATATCAATATACAAATGCAGTGTTGCCGAGTCTACGAAAAATCCTCAAAAATAAGTAAATTTTATCAAACTTTGAAAAAAGATATAAAAAATGTTTTTGATAATTATTATTAATAACCTTTTCGATCGAATTCGATGCATATTTAAGAATGGCACAGCTAACTTGATATCAAACTAGCAGAGCCACCCATTTAAAAAAAAACTAGAAGCTAAACAAATTATTTTCTTTCACGACAAATTCTTGACAAATATGCGACAATTCCTGAAATGGTTTTCATTGACTTCGGTGAAAGTGATTCTGCTAACATTATGGACATCGAACATCGGCACATGCTAAAACTCGATGGGTCGGCCCAGGGTTTGATTACAATAAAAAATCTGGCCAATATCATCTATATCTGTATCAATTCTGAGATGTCCCACTAAAAGAAGTCTAAAGGGGGCAGATTTGGAGATCTGGCTGGTCATTCCATAGAACCCCACCGACTAATCCACTGGTTGGAAAAGTTCATACCTAAAAATGAACGGCACTCGAGCTTAGCCTCGAATAATACATTCAAATGCATTGTTCGAGTTGAAAACCGAGTCCTGACGGAGCAGAAAGAACGATGCCTCGAACCATAAAGCTTCCTGTGATTTATGGCATTCGCTGTTCGCATTACACTCATCTGGATCCGGCTTTACACTCATCTGGACCCGGCTTTAGAGACAATATCTCTGAGCCCACTCTATCCTTGACTCTTACCATTGAATACTTAACGCTTTCACGTAGAACGGTACCTACGATTTTATTGAACATTTAGTTTCTAGGGTAGGTACCAACACCATCAATCTAAATTATTTGCCTGTTGGCGCTTGTATCAAAAAGTACTAACAACCTTAATATTTCCAATGACAGACCCTGTATATTATTATTTTTGCCGATTTGCCGTAACCTCCTGATTATTTCTGTCTCAACTTCCTCCTACCTATCTCAAGAGGTTTTCGAATAATTGATAGATTAACTTCTTATTCGCATGGAAACTTGCCTTTGAATTCAAAAACCTTACAATTCATCTATAGGAATATGTTATGAGGTTTGAAAGGAAATTAATTCTTTTTCAAAACATCTTATTATTTATACAGGTCAATCCATTTTAAAAACCGCACTTTTTATCGTTTCAATGATTTTTCGTGCATGTTAATATATGAGATATGTAAAAATGAAAATTCATCAGGTTTCACTTAGCTTGGTTTTCATTATTCCCCGGAATTAAAAATTATAAATACTGAACTATTATATATATATATTAATATTATTATTATTATTATATATATATTAATCATATTCTATTTGAATGTAGATATAATTAATCTAATACAGACTAGAAACAAGGCGAGGCTTTAATAACACTGCACTTGTTTGTGCTGACCAATTCCTGGGTTTGAACAAAAAATATGTAAATATTATTAAATTGGAAACAGTATCTCATAAGGCAATCGAATACATATTTCAAATCATACAAAGAATATTAAGGTTTGTTCGTTGTCTCTATTTGAACTACGGTATTGTACACTAGTGCAATGATAACATGGGTTTTACGATGTAAAAAACATGGTGTGCTCATCTGCCAAAAAAGTGACGTCAGCAAGATCAAACTACAAGGAATTATACAGTGCGCGTCAAAATTATGGAACAAATTAATTTTCTCACAAGAAAAATATTTGGCAACAAAATCCTGAAACAGGTCAATTTTTGTTTCACTTTCACAAAATTTTTATTCATTATTGGAAGGATTTTTGTTGTACCCTGTGCCATACCCATCAATCCTCTAAATCTTTTGAATAGGGAAAGTGGGTCGTGTGGTACTTTTTTGGCAAGGTCTTTGTATCTTCTTTACAGGCGTGCAGAAATTTTCAAGAAAAAAAGATTTAGAGGGTTGATTGGGATGGCACAGGGTGCAACAAAAATCTTTCAAAAATGCATAAAAATTTGGTAAAAGTGAAACGAAAATTGACCTGTTTCAGGGTTTTGTTGCCAAATATTCTTCTTCTGAAAAAATGAATTTGTTCCATAATTTTGACGCGTATGTATATTCTGTGCTTTGAGTTTGCAGCAGTCGAACATCTGCATTGACGAGTGAAGTTAGTTTAGTATAGTGTACAAAATAAATTAAATACAAAACTCCGAACAGAACAGTTGTTTCATCGATTTCGAGTTGCAGTTGAATCATGTCTTAACTAATTTACTCCATTCTAGAAGTATTGACATAGAAGGATACCTTCAAAATCCAGAAGTAACTTTTTTGCTTGTAACAAAATGAAACATAAATTTCTATGCCATTTTCATAGAATTAAAGTTATAAAAAGTACCAAGAAAACTGGAATTCAACCTCTTTTCAATAGCACAACACTGAAGAAATACTCAAATTCAAAACTTCACTGAATGGAGTAGATATATTCAGGTCACACCTAGGATTCACAGAAGATAAGGTGCATTCAAAGATGCGCTTTTGTTTCGCCAATGTTGGGGAATTCGGCAGAATTCCACTGAAGGTGGCGCTATTTGGAAATTACGAACGATCGTCAAGGCAACTGTCTGTCAGAACTGAATTTATATCAGACAAGATGTGAGGTTAAAAATATGTGGATGAATGAATTTCTACCATATTATGTTTTGCATAACTTTCAGTGGGATATATTCTAAGAATTGAATATGCATTGTAATTTTTGGCTAATATACACTATCATTCGATGTTTTCCTATATTATAGCAAGTGAGCAATGAAATTATTAGGTAAGCAATGTGAAATTATTCTACAGAATCTACTGATACATCTATATCATTTGATAGCTTATTCAAATATATTAATATTTTCCAGATTGTACACATTCACAAAGGAATCAGGTAAAGCGGCGGGAAGTTTATGGAAGTTGATACAGAACAAGCATCATCCTTACTTTAAGTCAGACTGAAACCTATAAAGAGTTGAAGTTTCAGAAAGATTAAAAACTCATCGAATAGGCCATATTATTAAACCAGTTCAATTTGAGTTCTATTCCATTTAAATTTATAAGATTTCCAATTAGAAAACAAGTGTTTTATTCAATGGTTAATTTTATTTCATCAGAGTTGAAAACTTGAGGTTTTCTAGTACGTAGCACTTGATAGTAGCATATATTAGTTAATTTCAGTTTCAAGTAAATGAAAATTGTTAAACAATTTATGTATATTCCATAAAGAACCAAAAAAATTACAACACATTGTGAAAATAATATGCTTAATTGGGGGTTGATAACTGATCCTCGTTTAGTGAAAATGATTGAAAGACAACACTGTGAAAAGAATGATAAGCAGCTGAGGTTCATGAAGTTTATACCTTCTATAAATATGATTCTCTCTTCATTTGAACACTTATTTCCATTTACATCTGCACTGTCAACAAAATATAAAAATTAACCCATTTAAAAGTATCTGAGGATCTACGCAATTTTGCTAACACAAAAAAAATTCATGCACTTATCAATAACTGAATAATAATCTGAGAAAACATAAATGAATTCAAAATGACAATTGCCGAATTCCCTAGTGTCATGCGCTCTGATTGGTCGATTGGTGGCGTTTCTGTCGGTGGCGAGAATATGAAATATATCCGGTTTCCCCTGTTTGGTCTAAAGATTTAGTAGGAAAAGAAATGAAAATGAGAGCACCATATCTTCTGTGCATCCTAGTCACACCTCCCGTATAGAACCACCTTGATTAGTATGAAAATCCGAACCACAATTTGAAGTCAACATTTCCAGTTAATTCCAAGAGATAAAATTAATTCAGTAGGCATGTCATCATTTCTACTTCATTTATATAATCACTAGAAATATACCCGTCTTCAAGAGATAAGATTTCAAAATCAGTTGTTTATAATTACTTTTGGCGATGAATATACTTCCTGGTGGCACAATACTTGGCATAAACATTCAAATATTAACTGCTTTTTCGATTTAATTGTACGAATCCGATGCGGAATTAATCACTTAATTAACGATAATTACAGTGTTAACGTGCTGAAGTTAATTGAATGATATTTCATTTTTCGGATTCAATAAATTAAGCTGAATGCAGAATTAAATTATGTTGATAACCCGATTGAAAGGTGTCTTGTAATATTGGTTTATTATTTCCTTCTTCAGAATACTTGTGTGGGGGAAAAATGTCTGTAAAATTATTTTATTATAATCGAGCATGGATTTTTTGGATGATTGTCATCTTGCATATGGAGAAATTTGCAAATATTTTCCAAAAACAATATGAGGCGCCGTTGGAAACAAATTTGTTTGCAAATATGTATTTTCGAGTCAATATATTTATTTTTCGTTCCGATCCATTTATCTTCTACCAAACACGAAATAGTTGGCAGTTTGAAATATATGAAAATATGTAGACCAATATATTTTATTACTTCGATATATGAAAGATCGTCAAGAGATGGCGCGTCGAAAGCAAGCTTACAGTTTCCTACAATGCAGCAATCTTGAGAGAACTTAAAAATATCGATAGTCAGTTCTGATTTCGATTTGATTTGTGAATATTAAGTGTCATTTCTGGAATATTCGTAGTGACTTTCGTCGCAGTCTCTAATTTTAACAACATTGATGGATTATATATACTGGAGACGTGTTTACTTTCGGCACGACATCTCTTGACGTTGTTCGATAAATTGAATAAAAAAAATATATTGGGTATTATACATGTTTATGAATTTAAAATTCCCAACCCGTAAATATAATCGAAAAATAAATATACAAATAATGAATAAATTCATTCAAAAACTAATATGTACTAACCGAAAAAGAAACTGCAACACCCAGAACGAGCTGTCTGAATTTTAGATTTTTTGGTGAAACATAGATAGTATAGCAAAGAGTGAATGATTAACATTCGGAGAAAAAAACCGAAGGGTTTACAATTTTGATACTAAATTTGTTGATAATGTGTTTGTCCACCGCGGTTATCTATACACTCCCCAACAAGTCTTGGCATTGATGCAAGAAGATGGTCTATTTCTTCTTGAGGGATACTATTCCAAGCTACCTACACTTCATGTCTCAGAGCCGCTAAAATCCGTGAGGGCAGGGATACATTTCCAAGCCTTCCTCCCATGATGTCCCAAACATGCTATATGGGCGAAAGATCTGGAGATCTGGGCGGCCATGGCGAAATATCCACATGAGTCACTCCAAAGAAGTTTAAACTAACTCTTTCAACATGAGGTAGAGCATTATCTTGCTGAAATATTGGGTTCTCGAGCCGGTTCTTGAAGGTTACGGAGCGCTGTCATGTTACCTCGAATAAAGACTAAAGGTGACCTGCATGCATGTGCAATAGCACCCCCTACTGTCCGGTGAACATGACGCTCAACATCAAAACGATTGTCACGTCTTTCTCCCCGACATCGTCTAACCCTTCTTCAGCCATAGTTATAGTTATAGTTGGTAAGGGGTTACGTTCCACTGCGACCTTAAGGTCTATTGTGCCCCCTTATCAGAGCTGTTTTCGCAACCTACAGCTCGCCCTCCAGCTCTAGAGCTCTGATGAATTCTAATATCTGTGAGGGCTTCAAGGAGGCTAAGTTCTCATTCCTCCTATAATTCTCCTGTCCAAGGTATCTTTTCCGCAGGCTCACAATGGCGAGGCATTCTGTGATCAGGTGAACAGGGGTTTCCTCCTCCTCGCCACAAAATCTGCACTCGTCAGTTTCTGATAAGCCCATTCTCATCATGTGCTTCCTTAGGTGACAGTGTCCTGTGAGGAAACCAGTGAGGAGGCGTAACTTATTCTTACTGAGATCCAGATGATTTTTGGATCTAGCAATTTCAAAGTTCCGAAGGAACTTTTTAGAGTGTTCCATTCCTGGAGAATTCCTCCAGAGTGCCCCTCTTTCATTTTCTTCTTCCTCCAAAAACTCTTTCTTATATAATAGGTACATTTGCCTATACCACAGAAAGGTTCTGGGACAGTAGGTAGCGTTTGTGCTCCCTTTCTGGCTAGAGTGTTGGCCTTTTCATTTCCTTTGATTCCTGAGTGCCCAGGAACCCAGACTAAGGAGACCTTGTTATTCTTGCCTACTTCATTGAGTTTCCTTCGGCACTCCCATATCAGCTTTGAGTCGATGACATAGGAGTTCAGTGCTTTAATAGCAGCCTGACTATCAGAATGGATCACTATGTCACACCCTTGATAGTTTCTTTCCAGGTTTATGTCTATGCATCTTTCGATAGCAAGTATTTCTGCCTGAAAAACACTCGAGTAGGAGCCTAGCGATAGTGCCATAGTGTTATTCAGCCATAATATGCACCCAAGGAAAATTGAGATTCATCAGAAAAGACGACCTGATGGCATTCCACATTCCAATGTTGTCGTTCTCTGCACCAATGTAATCGTTGCCTGCGATGCTCTACCGTAAGAGGTAACACAAGATGGGGTCCAAAAGACCTTATACGGCTGTAAACCGTTCGTACAGTTACAGGATGGTCTTGTTCTCCTAACCACTCATCAGCCAAAGATCGAGTTACCGCAAATCGGTCTCTAATGGCCATAAGTCTTAGACGTCAATCTTGAACTTCATTTGTGCCCCTTCGACGTCCGGTGCCTACTCTTCTCGATTTTGGGCATTATCAAACCCCGCTTGACAACATCTCATAACAGTAGTTGGATTTCTGTTCATAAGGTTAGCGATTTCTCGAAATGACAACCCCGCCTCCCGTAGACCAATAATTCGACCTCTTTCAAATTCACTTAGCTGGCGATACATTCCGCGTACACGTGCTCTAGGCATTTTAACAACAACTTAACTTTGGACTTTGGATCTCCTCGAACAGCTGGATTATTTGTAAAATTTGAAAAGTTTGCAAAAAACGCCTACAATATTCAAGTAACCAGACATGTTCACATGAAAAAAACTTTTTCTTCAAATTTTAATCAATCACTACTTGCTATACTATCTATGTTTTACCAAAAAAAAAAAAAATATGTCACTTGGAAGCCTAGCAGAGTTGATTGAGATAAGTAGGTGAATGGGTGACCAATTTCGGATTTTTGCCGAATCCAACAGATCTTCCGCTCGACCAGACTCTTTGAGATCGAGTGTCTTCAACACATAGTTTTTCACAGCAGCAGAAACTGGTTTTTTATTTCTTATCTTGAACCATCTTTGCTTTCTCTTTTGGTCACTTCATTCCTTGATCATGCAGTATAATTTGATGTGAGGAGATGACCTAAGAATTAATTCAGCTTAAATTTCCATCCTCAAGGAATGAAGGTGAAACTGGATATCCGAGCTAAACTGAGTGTCATCCGCAACTTTGTTATCTCTAAAGTTCATCAAAAGCACAGTTATTCTGGTCTATGATGCCAATTAAGTTCTGTGGCAACACCAGGCGATATTCCAAAGGTGAAAATGTTTATTATATGTTGTTAAAATAACTTTATAATCATGAAATAAAACAAAGTTCCAGTGAGTCACATGAGTGGAAAATTTTACTGAAATGATTTGTTGTGTTCTTTTAGTTGAATTTTTTTCCTGGGTATCGTTGTTATATCCGGAATAACTCGAAAAATACTGATCCGATCTTAGTGAAACTTGGTAACAAGTTGGCAAAAGCTGATGCACAATTTCGGGCATTTCGTGATAGTATATACAGGGTGTTTTATCATAAACTGGTCAAACATATATAGCCGTATTATAGATGACATTGGGAAAGTTATTTTTGCCTTATGACGTATACCCCGTTTTCGAAGCATAAGCGAGATACAGGGTGTTTAATGTCAACTTTCAGCAATATTCTGATAACTGTGGTGAGTTATGCGTGATCTTTGAAATAACGGTTTTTGGTCACATCTTAGTATTTTTTAGTGCTCAATTCAATTGTTTTGTAGAATTTGGGAAAAAATATTTCAAAATGGCGGAAAACCTACAAAGTTGGAATTTTCTATTTTCGATTGTCAAATTGGATAGTTTTATTTCTATGTTCTCAATTCTCTAAGATTTTTCGTGAAAATATTTTTCCAAAATTCAAACTCAACCTTTTTTTTACATGTCAACAGTGAACAAAAAATTCCACCCAAAATTGTTGAAA
Organism: Myrrha octodecimguttata; assembly: GCA_958510865.1. Taxonomy (NCBI): domain Eukaryota; kingdom Metazoa; phylum Arthropoda; class Insecta; order Coleoptera; family Coccinellidae; genus Myrrha; species Myrrha octodecimguttata. The sequence goes on from OY294057.1 coordinate 72,967,850, forward strand.
TCTTTCGAGGTTGAACTTACCTTCATTCTGAACTCTGGTGTGAAAACAGAATGAAAAAATATCCATTGGTTTTCATTTTAGAGCCTTCCAAACGTATCGCTCGGAGTATTAAAATAATTTTATTCGAGAAACTGGCGGCCTTACGGAGGCCAAAATTGTGATGATGGGTCCCCAGAATGATCCAGATAGAATTATGAATTTATCAAAAAAAAAAATTTTTTCAAGAAATTTCGCGTATAAGTTGGATTTATTCTGATTATAATGACGTCCGTTACCAAGCAACGGTAGTTAATCGAATTTGAACCTATTTTCCGAATGCGGAGAGAGTTCGATTCCTACCGAAGTTTTTTTGAAAAAAAAAATTTTTTTGATAAATTCATATTTCTATCCGGGTCATTCTGGGGACCCATTAGCACAAATTTGGTCTCCGAAGGACCACCAGTTTCTCGAATAAAATTTATTCAAGTACTCCCAGCGGAATCTTTGGAAGGCTATAAAATGAAAACCAATGGATATTTTTTCATTCTGTTTTCACACCCAATGTTCAGAATGTAGGTAAGTTCAACCTCGATAGATAGCAACAATTTTGGGTCAATTTTTTTTTTCACTGTAGACATGTAGGTTTACCGCCATTTTGAAATATTTTTTCCCGATTTCTACAATACAATTGAGTTGAGCACAAATATCCGAATTTTTATTCCATTCAAAAAATTGAGACGTCAAGAAAATGAAAATCTTCTTTACCTCATGCATGTGTGCATTTTGAACAGAAAGAATTGTTCACTACTGATGACCTCAAAGTGTAATATATTTGTCAAATTTCAGCTGAAATACAAAAAAATAGAAAAAATTGTAGTCTCTCACGGATCACGAAAATACGGCATTTCTAAGAGTTTAATCCAATTTGAACTTACGTTTCGATTTTATCATTTTTAATACCAAAATACTTAAAATTCGGAGTGTATGGTCACACATGATGACCTTGAAGTGTAATATATTTGTCAAATTTCAGCTTGAATGCGAAAAATTTCAAAAAATTTTAGTCTCTCACGGATCACGAAAATGTAGGGCATTTTCACGAGTTTAATTCAATTTGAACATGCGTCTCGATTTTATCATTTTTAATACCGAATTTTTCAAAATTCGGAGTGTATGGTCACATGATGACCCCTTGAAGTGTGATATATTTTTTTTTTTGTCAAATTTCAGCTGAAAAACAAAAATTTTAAAAATTTTTAGTCTCTCACGGATCACGAATATAAGGTATTTTCACAAGTTTAATCCAATTTGGACTTGCGTCTCAATTTCATCATTTTTAATACCGAATTATTCAAAATTCGCAGTTTATGGTCACATGATGACCTTGAAGTGTGATATATTTTTCAAATTTCAGCTGAAATGCAAAAAATTTGAAAAAATTTTGGTCTCTCACGGATCACTAAAATGAGGCATTTGCACAAGTTCAATCCAATTCGAACTTGTGTCTCGATTTTATCATTTTTAATACCGAATTATTCAAAATTCACATGATGACCTTGAAGTGTAATATTTTTGTCAAATTTCAGCTGAATTGCCAAAAATTTGAGAACATTTCAGTCTCTCACGGATCATGAAAATGGGGCATTTTCACGAGTTTAATCCAATTTGAACTTGCTTCTCGAATTTTTCATTTTCAATACCGAATTATTCAAAATTGACAGTGTATTTTCACATGATGACCTTGAAGTATAATATATTTGTCAAATTTTAGCTGAAATTCAAATAATTTTAGTCTCTCACGGATCACGAAAATAAGGCATTTTTACAAGTTTTTGTGGCATTTTTCATGTGAGTAATCACCCCTCTGTGTTGGTATAGCCCCAATTTTGGATCACCCTATATTGATACCATGCGCACTATGAGTTTTGTAAATGAGTGATCATAACATTAGTCCTAAATATGAAGTTTATCGGTACAAGTATAAGTTTGTGTCCGACTTTCGGCAGCTTCTACAAAATCCACAGTAGGCACTCCAACAAAACTGCATAAATCAACACAATTTCTTCGAGAAAGCGTTAGGGGGACCTTTCAACTTGCTTCGAACTTCCAGAATTCGTTGTTTCAGTCAACTTGGAAACCTAATTTCGTAGGAACTGTACCGGCACCAATCGATATCTCGGTCCTAGACCTAAAATAAAATGAATCACGTAACTGGATCCTTTATGTAGGGGATATTTCATTAACTCGCTATGGTAAAGTTGAACAGCCAACATTGAACATTCCGCGAAGTTTCCATTTTTCTAGTCGCTTCTGAGGAAGGAGTTATGAATCGAATGCTTTGGTTTTGTTTTTTACCGAGTCACTAAGTGTGGTAAGATAAGAACTGTGCTCCATAGAAATAGAATATAATAATTCTTTTCTCAGTGGTTCTATACTGAGTGATGTTGGTAAGTGTTATGACGATTGTAAACACAATGACTTTCGAAAAAATTCTGTTACAAATCGGTCACTTATTTACTTAATGGCCGCACTAAATGCAGCTTTACTTCCAGAAGGAAACAGCTTACTTAATGTGATAAAGGAGCAGAGTCCCCCCTTCAAAAAAAATAGTAGATTTGCAATCGAAATTGGCAGGTCACATTGTGTGAACTCCAAAATGTAATATGCCAAATTTCAGTCGAGTATTTTGTGAAATGCAAATACTATGAGGAAAAGACTTCCACCTTCTATGATCTGTCAGTTGTCATAGTCTGTGACTTAGGCCGCCAATAGACGGCTTCGGCCCAAGTTGCCAACTCACAATTTTCTTCACAAATTCACTATCACTGGGAAACGGGAATTTCAGGACAAATTCGACATGAAAAGTTTCGCGATGTTTATAAATATCCGTAAAAGATGCCTCGGCTCCTCAAACAAGATAATTCCTTCCAAATATAGAGTTTTGTGAAGATCATTTCTGATTGGCTGAAATTAAAGTTGGGATTCCTGATTTTATGTTAATAGTATCCATGATGTAAAAAACATGGTGTGCTCATCTGAAAAATGAGTGACGTCAGCAAGATTAAAATACAAAAAGTTGTATTGTCTGTGCTTTGAATTAACATGCAAATTCAAAGCACAGAATATATATTTCCTTGTATTTTGATCTTGCTGACGTCACTATTTTTTCAGATGAGCACACAATGTATTTTACATCATGATAGTATCCAATTTATATAGGATATGTTCCGCAAATCAACTTGGTTATTTCGGTTGCCGGTTTTCCATTCCGTAAATATGAAATATTCGGTTGGTTCCTGAAAAAAAAGTTTATTACGGAATTTGATTGATGAAAAAACGGTATTTCTATCTTTCTGTCACCAGAACGACAGTCAATGTTCTATGGTAACATATCCATACCATAGAACAATCTTTATTCACTTTATGATCCATAGAACATAGAAGAGACAATAATCGACAATGGAAAAATTACTAGGTATGGTCTATGGATCATAAGGTAAATAAAAATTGTTCTATGCTATGGATATGTTACCATAAACCATTGATTGTCGTTCTGGTGCATGGACTTAATATGTCTATGTTCTGGTGACAGAAAGATTGCTTTTTCATAAATCAAATTCCGTAATAAACCTTTTTTTCAGGAACCAACCGAATATTTCATGATAACAGAACGGAAAACCGGCAACCTAGATAACCAAGTTGATTTACGGAACATATAATTTATAAACTTGACACTATTAACATGAATCAGAAATCCCAACTTAAATTTCAGCCTAACAAAAACCTATATTTGGGAGGAATTATCTTGTTTGAGGAGCCGAGGCATCTTTTACGGATATTTACAAATAACGCGAACCTTATCATGTCGAATTTGTCCTGAAATTCCCGTTTCCCACTGATGGTACATTTGTGAAGAAAATTGTAGGTTGGCAACTTGGGCTGAAGTCGTCTATTGAATAATCTAGTTGATACGTTATGTCACAGTCAATTATGTTCATATGTCGCTCCTTGAAGTCAGAAGAAAAATAAAGTTTGATTTTTGTTTATTCGACCAATCTTTTATTGTTCCACGACACATATTCATGGGACTTTTTTCCACAAGATTACACAAAGAATATCCCCTTTTCGTTTGTACCACCAACGTATACTAAATGAGCAATTTTCCTTAAAAAACTAGGGGCTTGACAAATTTTCCGTTTACGACGAATGTTTTGGTATTTCGACAAACAATGAGCTCATATATGGAACAAAAAAGTCGCCAAAGTTACCAGGGCTTGTTAAAAATTCACGTCGGTATTTTACCCTGAAATAAAACATTTCCATTGTTCACCATGAAAACGTAGTTTTTTTCGCTTCTGGAAAATAATATCCTTATGGAAAAACTCCATACTACACAATAATGTTATGAAATCAACCTCAAATGTCAATACACAAATGCGGTGTTGCCGACTTTGCGAAATATCGTCAGAAATCAGAAAATTCTATAGAAACATAAAGAATCCAATAAAATCAATTTTTTCAGGTTAGATGGACTTCCGACAAATTCTCGATTCGATGTATAATCTAGTTTGCTAACTTAATATTGAGTGCTAACTTAATATTATAAGTTACGGCAAGTTCTCAACAATTAATCGAATAGTTTTCGCGCAAGTGGTTCGGCTAAATTCGCGGACATGGGTATCACCCTAGTTTCAATTCAATACAATAGGTATTCTTGGAGTTATTGAACGACTAAAACTTAGATGGTCATACTCCGAAACTGTTGAACATAAATCGTGTAAGGAAGACTTGAATCTAAATCTGTGGACGTCTCTTCTCCTGGCACCGGACCGGATTTCCACATGCGCTTCCTTCCTCTGTGGGAAGAGGAAGAAGAGCATCATGTTCTATGATATTATTAACATGTGTTTAAAATTGTTCGAATGACGATGTAAAATTTCTCCACTGTTTACGCTTGAAGCGTTACGGAATATCGCGTTGAGATCATTTTAAATAATGATAGGAAAAATGAACAGCGTATACAGGAACTGTTGGGAAGAATGAAAAATGGAATTATCCTAAAATTAATTATTTTCACATGACTTGAAGGTCTGTTATTAATTTTATTTTAGAAATTAATCTTATACCATCAACAGGTTCGTCTGAATCCAACATAAATTAGGCAGGGTCTCTCTTTCGAAATGAATTGACTTTCTCCTACGCAAGATGCAAAGAAATATATCAGGTACCCTTTTCTTGGCGGTATGAACATTCTCTATCATTCCATCAAAAATGCACCGAGTTTCCCTGACAACAGCGTCGACAAGTCTTTTTCTCCCATCCCCAATTCAAGAATAGGGGCCCAGGGGTCGAGACTCTTCTCTCTGCACAGTAGGTGAAGTTGATGGCGCTGAGGTAACTTTGTCCAGTCTGTGAATTTATTTCCGCTGGATAAAATGAAATGAGCGTTAATCTGATTGATTCGAGGAGACTATTTTCCAAAAAATAAATTGGATATTTGAAATGATGGATTTGTCCAGTGGATCCGCTTCTTTGTTGGATTCTCACTTATATACAGGATGAGACTTTAAGTTGTACATTAATTTTAACCATAGATTTCTTCCATAAAAAAAAACACTTTTTTCATTTCTCATTTTTCCACATTTGGCTCGGGTAAAAGTTACAAGCATTTAAATATTTCTCAATGTGCTAATACATTCCTGCGCTTTGTTTGCTAGTTCACCACAGATATCTCTCACGGTGATTTCTTTTGGAGAATAACCAATCCAAGGTTTGAAATTCAAAGAAACAAGATTGAGAAAACTCATTTACTCACTTAATTCTTATGATTTGGTGCTTTTAGCGATATTATCGCAAGGAAAACATTTCACTACACTGGACGCGAAACGCTGATCTTCAACTTGATGTTTATGCAATATCCAATTTCATTCCACTATAAGATTATACACAACTCCATCCTAGCCCATTCTCATATTGAAAACTCCATAATTATACTTTGTTCACGAAATTGTCGAAATTTAATAATGAATTATATGAAATCAATCAACTAACCTAGAAACATTCTCTAGAATGTTATGGAAAGTCATAGACTTATGAAACTAATAATATGTCTATGCTATGGACCAGACTTCCCTAGAATTCTAGAGTTCAATTAATGTTTTCAGGTTAGTCGAGTGATTTCAAATAATTCATTTATAAATTTGATGAAAATTTGAAACATCATGGAATTTTGAATATAAGAATAGGCAACAATGTAATTGTGTAGAATCTCATAGTGGAAACATAGTGGATATTGCACGAATATCAAGTGGATGATTACTCGGATTAGTGTTTCAATGGTCGAGTGTAGTGAAATATTTTTCTCAAATAATATAGTACTAAATCATGAGAATTAAGTGAGTAAATGAGTTTTCCCAACCATATTTCTCTGAATTCCAAGCAATGGATTAGTAATTCTGCAATACAAATCACCGTAAGAGATGTCTGTGTTGAACTTTTAAATAAAGTGCAGTAGTGTATTAGCACATTGAGAAATGAACTGCTCCACATGAGTTAGGGATATTGACTTAAATTCCAAAAAAATATAGTTAAAATAAGATGTTTGTGATGAAAATTCATATTAATATGATTTCAAGTTGCAATTAATTAATTTTAGCCTGTAGGTTTGCAGCGTATACAGGGTGGCTAAGAAAAATCGAGTAAAATAACGAAATTTTATTTCCAGAAAATTCAAGCATTTTAAGACTATCAATACAATGTATGGCCTCCACGGGCATCAATAACAGCTTGACATCTTCTTTGCATACTACACACGAGGTTGTTGAACATTTCTTGAGAAATTTGGTTCCATAAACGGGGCAGAAGCTCTCTCAGATCATTTAAGGATTCTGGGGTAGGTTGATGATTATCTAATCTTCTTTGGATCATATTCCATGCATGTTCTATGCAATTCAAATCTGGTGAGTGCGGAGGTATTGGTAAATGTGGAATACCAAGCTCCTCGCGCTTATTCTCAACTATGGCTGCACGGTGCGGCCTAGCGTTATCGTCTAGAAATTGAAAAGTTTCACCAATAGCAGCGTGAAAATTTGGCACAACATTGTCAATGACATGCTCCCTATAGTGTAAGGCGGTCATATTCCCAGGACAAATGTGTAGATCTGTGCGCCCGTTGAAACATATCCAGGCCCATACCATAACACTACCCCCCTCGGAATGGTTGGACTTCTTGGACATAGCGACGATTACGGGGTATGCGTGGGATTGTCCATACCCTTATTCTTCGATAATCTGAAAATCATCCATTCTGGATTCATCAGTGAAAAGGACACTACGCCATTGATCGTTCCAATTGATATGTTGCCTTGCCCATTCCAGTCTTTGACGCTTATGGTCTCGTGTTAATGGAACTCCTCTTAATGGACGTCTAGAACCTAGATTCACCTCTCTCAAACGTCATCTGATGGTTTCGATGGAAACTTGGACCCCACCTGCATTTCGAAGAGTATTCCGTAGCATTCTACACGTAGATGTAGGGTTTCTTCTCGCCAAAACGGTGATGAAACGATCCTGAGCAGGTGTTGTTTTTCGTCGCCCACCAAGCCTTGGTCTTTCCAACACGGAACCTGTCTCCCTGAACCTATTCCAAAGTCGAGATATCACACTTTGGCTGACTTGGAGCCTTTCCGCTAGAACAACCTGAGTTAGGCCACCCTGTAGCATTCCGATAGCCCTATTAGCCTCAGCGTTTGTTAATTTACGTCTTGGCATTTTCAGAAAACTCGTTTCAAATCGAAGCCGTTGATAAACTGACTTCATTTCAAAATAAGAACATTCATGAAGCATATGCAAAGAACCAAACTTCAGAAAAAAGGCGACCAGATCGACGAAATGTCTCATACTGATTTTTATTGGATCGATTCAAGTTGTTATTGAGTTTTAAATGATTTTATAGCGATTTTCTCGAAGATTACATACTTTTAAAAACGATTGAATACGATATCCCTAACTCTTGTGGAGCAGTATATTTGAATGCTTATAACTTTTTACCTGAGCCGAATCGGAAAAAATGGCAAATGTGTTTAATTTGATGAGAGGAATCTATGGTTAAAACTACTATACAACTTAAAGACTCATGCTGTTTATATTTTTACCATTCCGAATGAATTAAATGAAATTTGTCAAAATGAATATCATTTCCAAAATTCTTGAAAATACTGCACGGCCCAACTTTGAAAATTAAAAAAAACTCTGATTTGACTAGTTTTTATACAACATGTCGGTTAATTCCGTGAATAATTCAGATTTCATATGGTAGATTCCTCGAGGACGGCATCCATGGGTGAAAACTGAAGTATAGAAAAACTACGCTATTTTGTCAACTTTTGGACCGCTTTTCGGACCCAAAATATGTCAAAAATTGTCGCACCATGTATTCTATGCATCTATCTCCTACTTGTTGGTTGCTTCGCCTAGGCTCTTGATTTCCAGAACTTGCGTGCTGTTATTTTCATTGGCTTCTAATACGAATTTTCTCCCTCCTCTTACGGTGAAAAGCGATGTTACTTCTGCTCCTTCTTCACTTTTTCGATTTTTCACGAGACACCTTATATACATAAAATCAACTTCAAGGCTCGGTCAGGTTCATTAGGTGTTGAGCTAAACGAAGTGAAAGTTTATCCAATTTCATTGGGTGTGCATTCGACATGAAATATCGTAATCATTTTAATATCCGGAGATTTGTCCCGAATTCAATTACTGTACCGGTTTCACCGGTAAAAACTGTATTCGGGCGTTTTTGACAAATATATTTTGTTAGCGAAACGAACTAGTTCATTCACATCTCTCAGTTTTTGTGACATCATTACAGTTGTGCTCAAGAAGAAAATTCTGTATCCGTTAGTAAAACAATCATACACTGGGAAATTTCTCTTCATTTCGTTTTGCGGGATTGTTCCCAATAATTGTGGTAGAATTTAATTTAATTCGTCTCTATGTAAGTTGAGAAGCTGCATTTCATTTCTTGAATTAGAAGAAAAATGTACAGCACCTTCTTCCACAATAGAAATAATAACTGTGCAGTTTTTAATGGGGGTTTTTCCTGAATTTGGGTTCTCACTGCAAATGCAAATTTGAACATAATTATTATGAACCTTCAGAAAGTATTCAAAATCAGATTTCAAAATTGTGGTTTGGGATTTGTCAGGCATGCACGAAGTGACAACTGTGTTCAGTAGAATAGCTTCTTCTACTATAAAATAATGAAATATTTATTCCTATTCTGTGGTACACACGTATTCTTTGTCAATATAACCAAACAATTGCCTTTTGCGATTTGTCAGTAATATGACAGTCTGTGCTCTTCTTTTTCTATTTCTTGGTCGTTGTCTTCCACTCTAACCAGATTGAAGTATAGCTATCTCTGTTTTCCTAAGCAAAGTAACACATTTGACGTCCTTTTCTTTGCGAGAAAGCTAAATTCGACGTTGCCATATCGTACACTCATGACAAATCCCTTTCAATGCAAATCCCCATTTTTATTTTTCAGTTTTAGGTGATCAAACATTTTTTTTTAAATATAATATTGAAATTATATGTTTGAAATGTGATGTCCTATAGGTTTTTCATGAAAATAACTGCATTTTCGTTTGAAGGAAAAACCCTCATTGGTTTTTCTTACAAGATGATTGAAATAGAACATAATTAAATTAACGGACATCCATTTCAGATGTCATTGTTAAAATTTGAAAACGTATATAAACTGAACTGCTCAAAAATCAATAACACTTATCATTTCATCCAAATCGAATATAATCAACGTATATCTTGAACCTACCGAAAATTTCAAATCACAGAGGTGTTTCTCACGGTCAACCATTGAGAACAGCCAAACGCTGCTCGTCTGTCAGATGAAATTCTGTCTTGTGATCAAGTGATCCCTACGAAATTTTACACAACCCTTCTTTTTGATATTTCAAAATCATCAACAAAATTTCGATTAAATCGGATATATAGTTTTCGAATTATTGAGAAAAAAATTCGGATGGCTGTATGTATATAAATCATTATTATCCAAGATGATTTTTATTAACTCGAAATAATCGATTTCATTTTGTTAGTCAAGAGCCAAATGATTTCAGCAATCAGATCATCGTAAACTAATATCTAACCTTATTTTTCCATATAATCATAAAAAAGTAGCTAATACAATTTGGTATATCATACCGAAACGAAGTACTCTTTATCGTGACATTAAAGTACGATTCCAATCATCATGTAAAGAATATGGTGTGCTCATCTGCAAAAAAAGTGATGTCAGCAAGTTGAAAATACAAGAAAACATTTCTATGCTTTGCATTTGCATGTATACTCCATTCACTTTCATAAACTATCCCAGTTGGCCATGATTCAGGTCTATCAAGTTTTTTTACTAAAAACCGGCGCAGGTTGGCAATCGTGAAATATCGGCAACGTCAAAATAATTCTCAGAGATGTTGTCAAATGCTAATGCCAATTTCTACTCTCAATCTCAACATAATCATCACGCTTGAAAACTAAAAATGCCGAAGGTAGTTTTGAAGAAGCAGAGACAAAGTATCAGGAAGTGCTATGTAGAATTGAAATCTGCTTTTTCTGATAGTAACCCTGACAATTTGTAATCAATAATTTATCACAAGCTATCCAACATTTTCGACGTATGTGTGTGAAAACAAAGGAATTATATTTTATATGAATTGATATTTATTGTTTAGCTGCACATCACCAAAATAAGAAAGATTTCAAGTGGCAGAAACGACAAAGAATTTCCTTCTATTGTTACACCCAAAAAAACATTGACTGAAGACTTTATTTTGAAAAAAGATCTGCAACGAAAGATTTGGAAATATAATTTGAAAAATGAATCACTTTTTAAAATTTTAAAATCAACGGGTTACAAATACAAAAGAATAAATGAACGCAAAATTGTGTATGAACAAAAACATATTGTTGCGAATAAAATTACTTTCCTACGCAAATTCTTACAGTATAAATCGTTGGATGAAAAGCTAAGATTTGTGTAAATAAACATAATAAATACGTAATTTCTAAGAACTCTATGTAAAGAGGACAACGTTGAGTAGTTATCTGACATGAAAATGACTATAACCTAACATTTTCAAAATATACACGGTGAAATGTGTCAGAATGTCATGGCCAACCGGGATAGTTTATAAAAATTAATGGAGTATAGTTCCATACGTCATCATTTGTAGGTACGATCACAGATGAGCACACCATATTTTACTTACATCATGATTCCAATCACGTATATTGCTCCAAAAAAACAGAGGTTGAGGGTGAGTGAATATTGAAGAAAAAAATCTTACCCCCTCCTATATCTTTTTACCATTTGGAATATGTTAGTCGACATTCGACAAATGAAAACATCTATCCGGCTTTTCTCCGAATGTACTGAAGGAAAATTGATGAAACTTACTATAAATAACGTAGATAATAATACAAGGATGTTCCCCCAAGCTTTTTTGTCGGCCCTAAGGGTCGATTGAGAAGGGTAATATCAATAAAATATTTCTCGAATAATATATACATTATGCTGCAAAAAATTAAAATCTCTGTGATCAATTTGCAACGTTTCCAAAAGAAATATCTTGAATTTTTTCATCTTCGAAAAACACTGTTCTCCCATATCGTTGCGAAATGGACCCAGACATCATCTAATGTATTATTAGTAATAATGCTATCAATTTCCAGGAAGATCAGTCTTCTGCTTCCCAGCAATCAACGAAATTAATAGTTTGCGTTGAATTACTGTTTAAAATCCTTTGTAAACCTTCCCTGGTGGGAAAAATTACAGTCTCGCATCTACAGGTAGGTAAAGTTCAGCTCCAAATCTCATGTAAGTACACCTTTTCGAGCGAAAATCTGATGAATGGGCCGACCTAACAAAAAGCGTAGGCGGGGAACTCTCAGACGACAATCTAAAGTTGATGAACATGATTGCAACCAGCAGCTGAATCGAAATTGGGAAAATATTTTGCCTGAATTTTTGTAGTATATTAAATTTGTCCCAACTATATTGGAATGAAATATGATGAATAATTCAGAAATACCTATTCTCAGTACGAAATATTGTATTGATACCAATACAGATGATGAAAATGACAGAATGTACGTTTTGTTATCATATCATACAACACTTGATTTCCTAACCTCACAAACATGAAGTTTGTTTACAAATCATAAGGAAAGGGATTAATTTACTTGGAATACCATCAAATTACACCAACAAGACTCGAACATCCAATCAAACGATCAATTATATAAGCAAAAACTCCAAAATAGATTTGTTATGGATATTTTCATGGTACACATCAAACCTAGGTCTGTCCAGGTCTCGTGAAGGATACAAACAAAAGTTTTTATCAGTATAAATCAAGTGGAATACATACAATATGCGGTATATTCCGTATTATGAAAAGCATACACGTAATTTTTAATTCGCTACATAGTATTAAATACAAAATCTAAAAATACCATCAGACATACGTACCAAACATTTCATATCCAAAAACGTCGTGTCAACGAATTTTAACAGCAAGTTCGACCCGACAGTCCAATTTTAGTTGTATACCACGATGTCCGACAAAAAATAAGAACTAATCCCACAGCACCACTGTTGTTTGCCTTGGACAGAGCCGCTTACACGTTTCACAGTTTCACTCGAGCGCAATTAGAGGATTTGGACGAATTTTCGTAAAGAATTAACTTTCGGCGGTATCTCGTGATTGACTAGAGGCTTCAGTTTTTCATATGTGTCCAATTCGAACATAAACACTCATTCAGTAAGATTGACTCAGACACGCATCGTAATCGTGAGAACAACACGTCTGCTTCCCACGTTCGACATGAACTGAAGACCAGCTGCAAAACAGAAAGTAAGATTAACCGAACACGACTTAGTGTCGTGTAGACTCGTTGTTTTTCGGAACGGCTCGATACTTATTTAACTCCGAGGTATTCCGGCTACAACTCCAATTTCTAGGTTTTGTACTAAGGCTCTATAATTAATTTTTGAGTATAATTCCGAAATTTAAAGGTCAGTTGGAGGCGGTACGCGATTTGCGATTGCGCGTGCAATTGCCAGTAGAATTTCAACTTCAAGTTTTCTATGTGTGAAGGCTGGGCTTCAACAGGGACAGGTGACAAGTAGCTTAAGTTTGATTGGATCTGAGCGAAAGAAAATTGGGTATCCTTCAAATTCTTCAGATTGAGATGCGGCCACCAAAAGAGGCTTTACAATTGTTAAGTTCGTCCTCAGCGTATTCTTTTTGGGTGGCCCTCATTTCAATCGAATTCATTACTGACAAGATAATAGATAATTTACCTGGGAAGGCATAAATAAAACTGGTACCTATGTGTTATGAAAGGATATTTTATCGCGTGAATAAAACGTAAGATTGTACATGTTTACCTGGTTGCTAATCTAATCTCTAGAATAGGTCTGTGTCATCTAATCCTTGGGGAATTCCAGTAAATACATTAATGGCAATTAGATACTTTCATGATGATTTTAAGATTTTTGAAAATAATTTCTGCAGTGATTTTCATAACCTCGTAAAAACGATCGCCCCTCCAGATATGAACAAGAACAACGCAGCTTGTATTCAAGATAAAGTATAGTCAAATCATAAAATCAACTAGTAATTCTGCTTTGATATTAGAGTCGATTTTTTACAACAAATACCTTATTTCAATTCTATTGGATCAATATTTATTCATAACAGAAAAAAGGTATAGGCGGTATACTTTCAAGACGACTATAGATGGATTCTACCCTTGCGATGCAATTACACCTTAAAATTGTTCTGATAATTTCAAGACTGTGAAACTATAAAATATGCAATGGCAATGAAAATAATGAACAAAATTGAATTTGTTCATAAATCGCTTTTCGTGAGGATTTTATATAGTTTTAGAATTTGCAAAGCAGAACATTTAAAGAAATATTCAAGGACACACAGTCTTGAAATGAGTGCACAAAGATATTTTTGTGTTGCATCCTATTTTGTGATTGGCATCAGAATATATTTAGATTATGAATTTCAATAAAACCATTGTTGAGAATCTTAAACAATCATAATACCAAAACTATGTTTTTTTTCTCGCATTTTTGTATTCACTCGATTTAGGTTATAGATTCAAAGTAACTTAGGGCCGGGGTATTATAAAACTTAACTGGAAGTTATCTTTAACTTTAACTGACAGTTTTAACAGTAATGTTAGGACATAACTGTCAGTTAAAGTTAAAGTAAAGTTTTATAATACCGGCCCTTAACCGTAGGCTACGTTTAGAAGGCTACGCACTAACTGATATTTGTATGTAATGAGTTATAAATGATCACTTCGAATGTTTACTACTTCTTGCTTTGCTTCATATACCATATGAGTCTTTTTGATTTCCATGGAACTTTTGATCAAAGAATAAAGGAACGTTCACCTCTATAATAGAAATATAAAGATGATATCATCCCCAAATCTCAGTTTGAAATTGGCGGATGTATTTTCGGTTCATAATTCAACAAATTGGTGGATGCGCTGAAAGTTACAAGAAAACTCTCTCGTGTCAGATCTGAAATATTCGCAGGCAACAGTTGCATTATGTTTCAAAAGCACTGGTGCGAGTACTCACACCATTTAATGAATGAGAATTCTTTATACAATGCACATACGTATACATACATCAAATATCAAACACAAATGAAAGCAAATCTCAAATACAAATATAAATATTATTTTTGTGTCGCTCCCTGAGGGAGGAAAAAGGAACTGGAGTCAATGTTGATCTGGATATCATGAATTTACTATGATCAGTGAGGACACCAGTTAGATATCATAGAAAACCCTTATCTGAGTCTACATTTCAATTTGATTTTAGCATCATTAGACGTAGCCTATGTAATCTAATTCACGTAGGCCTCGCATTAGATTATTAGAAGCGAAATCATTTGAGAATGCACATGAAGATACTCAACTTTCGGTATTTTTTCAGGCGAAAATTCTTACATTCTCTATGACTCTTTGATTAAAGAACAATGTTCTTTATTCAGAGCTATGACTAGTGATATTAACCTCAATTAGTTAGTAACTGTCATTTAAACTATTTTGTTTACAGAAAGCGAAAAATATGAAATTATGAAACACTAGGCTGAATTGCTGGAAAATGCTCAACTTCGCCTTCATAATATATATTTGTTTAATCACAGGAATTATTGGTCAAGATGATACTTTTACGGAAGAACTCCTAATAAAACCGCTGAATGCTGACCATATTTACAATCACTTTCATTTCACCACTAAATGGAATGTACCTGATGCCGATTTCTGTGAGTTTTGCATGAAAATCAAGATTTATATTTAAATTATCATGATTATTTTTAGCATCACATTCTAGAATTTTTCCTAGAATATTAGGAGAATTGCTTGAGAGATATAATGTACAAGAAATGCATATTGGTCTCACAAATGGTTTATGGCATTATGAAAAATGGGGATACCCAGTTGTGAATGGAGCCCCCGGTGGAGAGGTGTGGGCTTGGTTCAAACACAACACTGTAGATATTGATCAGAATTGGAAAGAGTTGACTGCTTCCCTTTCTGGGCTTCTTTGTGCTTCCTTCAATTTTATTGATCTTACAAACACAATAAGCCCAGAATATTCCCTTAGACCTCAAGGTGTTGTGAATCAATATTATCAAGCAAATTCAAGTTTTTTGAAATATTCCACTCTACCACGAGAAATAGTCTGTACAGAAAATTTAACCCCGTGGAAGAAACTACTTCCATGCAATGCTAAAACTGGACTTGGTTCTCTTTTGAATTCTGGCTATATCCATAATACAAGATATCATTCCTTAGCGCTTAACTTACGACGTATATGCTCTGATGAATATTGCTCTAGTACTAAGCTTGAATTGCAACAAACAATATCACTGGTTTATGATAGCAAAACACTGGGGACAAGGAATTGGTCCCTTATCAAATTCTTTGGTCAGGGTGTCCTGAACACTTGCAGTTTAGCTGAATCCAGCACTATTTATATTGATATAACATCTAATTCATCAAATCCCTTCCAATTAACAGAAGAACCTGACGAAATAATCACTTCAATACGTGGGGGAACTGTGAGTAAAATAGCGAAATTTCAAGTTAAAGATAAGGCATTTTCTGTTGGTGCCAACTACTTTTCAAAACAGGAAATAGTAGTTACTCAACCTCCAGTTTTATATGCTCATCAGTATCTCTCAGGATATGGTAAAGAAAGTGGGGGATTGATTGTTAAGATTACTAATAACCATTGGAGTGATTTAGATGTGGTTATTTTGCAAAATATTCCCTGGTATTTACAGTTATATCTGCACACACTTAAAATAACTGTTGGTGGTAGAGAGTTAAAACCTATAAAACTGAAATTTGAGCCAGGAAAATTAAGGACAAGATATCATCAGCTGGAATTATTACTACGTTTACCATCGAAGACAGTCACATTAGTTTCAGTTGATTTTGATTTTACATTCTTGAAGTGGCAGGAATATCCTCCAGATGCAAATCATGGATTTTATGTTGGTTCAGCAATCATAAGTTGCCATTTACCTTTAGCTAGAGATTTTACAGGTTTACCACAAGATGGTTCTATGATCAGAGATAGTTTCAATGCTTCTAGAAACGGATATCTAGTGCAAGTTCGCACTGAAACTCTTATAGTTACATTACCTACTCCAGATTTCAGTATGCCATATAATGTTATTTGCTTAGCATGCACTGTAGTAGCATTGGCTTTTGGTCCTTTACATAATATAACAACTAAAAGGTTCATATTGAAAGTGAAAGATAATCAAAACTTGATCAGTTTGATAAAAAGTAAACTGCGAATAGGAACCAAGAAAGAAGAGGAAAAACAAGATTGAATTATATATTTGATGTGAGACTGGTTAGTGAATTTTGCCGAAATTATTTGTTCAGCAGTTTGATCAATCAAGAAGTCAGTAAGACATGTTTTGTAACATTTAAGTTATTGTGATTTGTTCAATACCAATTATTTGTGATATGTATTATTGTCAATGATAAAAAACTATCTGGAAATAATACTGTTTTCCAATGAAATCCTTTAAAGTAATCACTGCTTTTAATTTGTTGATGTATTGTTTTTCAATTTATTAGACTGATGCTGCACAAGATTCAAAAGAGTTTGGCTGCTTTCTAATATCTGAAAATAAATAAAAATGATAGTGATAAAATTTTATTTAAATAAGGCAAGTACCTTCTTGAATCCTGTTTCAGTTTCTTGGATGGTTTGAGTGTAATCATCATACAGTTGTTTATGGTATTTCAATTTACATTGTAAGTTGTTTAGCTTTTCTTGTAGGACTGATATGTTCCGTTCTAATACTGCTTCCTCTGATTCTTCTTTTTTTATTATTTCTAATATGTCTACTCGTTTCGATTTTAATTCTTCTAAACCTTCAAAGATTTTTTAATTAACACTTATGCCAGTAAAAGAATTCAAACTAACATTTCACTAGTTCTTGGTTATAAGTTTGTAGACAAGCTCCATGTTCGGACATTATATCATAAAGGTAATCAGGAGAGTTTCGAAAACAGCGTTGAAGAGTTCTCAAATCAGTTTAGTAATTTTATAATTTAAAATCATATAAACAAAATGAAAATACAGCTTTTTATTAGGTTATATTTCCATCATAGAATTGAAACTTTTTGTCACAATATTTTATGGTTTATGACAATGTTGCCAACATACATCTTTCAAACTGTTAAGGCATATTCACACTTGAGTGAAATTATCCATAGATGACGACGTGCAGAGCGTCGACGACGGGATAGGGGGAAATGTCACACGGCGTTGCCAAACCTCATTATATTCTCAAATTTGTGTTAACATTCGGATGTGTGGGGATAATAAGTCGAAGAAATGTAATTTTTATATCTCAAAATTAGGATATTGCAATATTCAAAAATAGATCGCATGGAACATTATATGTTCTGACAAAAGCTTTTCGGAAATAAATAAGAGTGCTCATTATTGATATATATTTCTATTTCAAATTCGAGGAAAATAGCTTGTGCTCTTAGAAAACTCCTTGTTCTCATTACAAGGTTCTAGTATTCTCAGCTCTCAAAGGAATTCGATTCACTTTCTGAAGTATGAAAAAAATCAGCCTAACAAGGATTTCTTCCATCGAATAATGGTTTGAGCTTTCAGATCGTTTGAGGGCAACGAAACGAATTTTGTAAGAGCATTAATTCATTTCTGATCTATTTTTCCGATGTAAGAAATTCGTGACTGGTTTTTTTCGTATTCCTGTCAGTAGATCAAACTCATCCGAAAGTTGATTGCATTTCAGCATTTCAAGAACGTTTATAAGTGTCCTTGGGAGCAAAAACTATTTATTTTTTGAGATATTCGATTTTTCGATCGGAGGAACCCCTGTCTGTGGGTTTGTTGTTCCCGTTATTCATATCCGGTTGGGGGATCAAATTCCTCATAAAATTTTGACAGTAAACATTTTACATCATTTCAATACGATCACTACAAGAATTTTCAAAGAGAACTATCCATTTTCCAAAATATTCAATCTTGAAAGAAGTACCAATAAGCACTATTAATTATTTGGTTTTCTTTAATACATGGATAACTACATTGAATTCAAATTAATATTTCTGAATATCATAATAACTTTCATCTTACAGGCATGAATATTGAATTCTGTTCAATTTAATATCATCATAAAACAGAAACTCGAAGGGAAACATTAATTTCAAGAATATAAAGATATATGATATATCTCTCCTCACGTCGTAACGTTATCTGTGGCTGAAAATTTGTTAATCGCACTCACGCATACGCGAATTTCAGAATTTCACTCAAATGATTGAACTACCAACCATAGAATAGAAAGACCTACTATCGTACAACAACTTTGATAGTGTATATACCGCTTAATGTGGCAATTGCCAACCTCGGCGATTATGTCAAATAAAGGTCAAAAAGGTCAATCATAATAACAATATCGAATTCAAATCAAATAATTGCCTAATAGAATTTTCAGCAGATAACACGGTCTTGTGATATTACACCTTAGTATAATAAATTGGATTTATTAGTATAATACATTTCTATTATGTCGAAGTTCAGCGGCGTTCAACTCGCTCAACCAATTGAAGTTTTTGAGCTTACAAGAGCATTCAATGAAGATACGTATAGTAATAAAGTGAATTTGGGGGTTGGAGGTATGTATTGGTTAGCTTTTATTCCTCCTCCATTTTCTCTTCAAATTATAAACCTTGCGGTATATGCAACGTGTAATGATTATGGAAATTATTGCAATGGTCACATTTCATTTCATAGCATATTTATGATCAGTATGAAATTCAATGGAAAATTCAACAGCCTAATTATTTACAGCATACCGTACAGAACATTGCGAACCATGGGTTTTGCCTGTCGTTCGAATTGCTGAGAAAGCATTAGCTAATGATGACAGTTTAAATAAGGAGTATTTGCCCATTTTGGGTCTTGAAGCATTCAGCAAGGCAGCTACACTTATGCTATTAGGAGAAGATAGTAGTGCCTTAAGGGAGAACAGGGTATAGTTTGAATGAATGATTGAAATTATCTGACTATTAAAGAAAAAATTCTAGGCATTTGGAGTACAATGTTTATCAGGAACTGGTTGTCTTAGAGTTGGAGCAGAGTTTTTGCATTCACAATTGGGATGTACTGTTTTTTATTACTCCAAACCTACATGGGGTGAGCTATTTAATTTCTGATTCAATCGTGAAAACTACACTAATGGTACATTATAAATTCAAGTGTCAACCTATAATATCTAATACAAGAAACAATTCATGATGTTTAGTTCATCCTGTTTTCTCATTTCCATAGGAAATCATAGATTGATATTCAAAAACTCTGGTTTTACTGAAGCTCGTGAATATAGATACTGGTCGGAATCAAGCCGTGGGTTGGACATTGAAGGAATGCTTGAAGATTTAGAAAAGGCTCCTGAAAATTCTGTCATTCTTCTTCATGCTGTTGCTCATAATCCAACAGGATGTGACCCAACCCAAGATCAATGGGCGCGTATTGCTGATGTCATGGAAGCAAAAAAGCTATTTTGTTTTTTCGATTGTGCATATCAAGGTTTTGCAAGTGGAGACTTGGATAAAGATGCTTGGGCTGTGAGATATTTCATATCTAGAGGTTTTGAGATGCTGATTGCGCAGTCTTTTGCTAAAAATTTTGGATTATATAGTAAGTATGAACAGTAATTATTTCCGCAATCAATACTCTCTAATTTAAGGAACATCTCTTCATATATGAATGATTTGGTGAAAAAATGTTTACATGCTCACGGCATCACTATTTTTTGAATTCACACTTCAATCTTGAATAGATTTTGAATTGAACATAAATAGAAGTTCTTTCATTCTAATAAATGTAATTATATAAAAAACATGATATTACTTTTTTTTAAGATGAGAGAATTGGTAACCTCACCGTTGTTGTTAAGGATAATTCTGTTATTCCAAGTCTGAAGTCTCAATTCACGATAATTGTGAGAGGAATGTATTCAAATCCCCCTAGTCATGGAGCAAGAATAATCGCATACATCTTGAATAACCCTGATCTGTATGAACAATGGTAAATAATGAATTTCTTTCTGTTATATTGGTTTATTGATTTTACAATGTTGAAGGAAATTACTGGTGAAGACAATGGCTGACCGTATTATTGAAATGAGGAAAGAACTAAGGGGTGCCATTGAACGAATGAACGCACCTGGAAAGTGGGACCACATTACCTCTCAAATCGGGATGTTTTCGTACACTGGCTTGAATGGTAAAACAAATTTTTTCAATAGTAAAAGATATGAAAAACGGTTCATTTTACTATAAACAATAGTGGGCTTAAATTTTGAACTGATAGCAGGAACAAATTCTATTTCACAATCAAATTAGAATGATTTCAGTGACTTGATATTCCAATTGTCTTGAATTATACAAAAAAATTAAATCAATTTGACATAGGAATATCTAAGCTCAAAGAGATCAAAGTTTGCACTTCAGATGAGTTACCATTGACAATATACTTAAGTAATGACTATATATGAAACAGCTTTTTTTTATTTTAGAGGCACAATCAGAATACATGGTGAAGAAACATCATGTCTACATGTTGAAATCTGGAAGAATTAGTATGGCTGGTCTTACAACCAAAAATGTTGAATATGTTGCAAAGGCAATTGTTAATTCTTTAAGCAACGCTAACTAAATGTGATAAAAAAATGAAATGGTAGCCTATTTTTGCTATGTTTGGATTGTTTTCCTATTGAACTTCACAGATTTCTATGTATTTGATATATAATAAAGTATATTATATTTTTGATGATTGTTCTAATTCGTTCTGTTATTTCGAATACCCTTTGTATAGATTTTCAACAAATCTGCCAGTATATATACTATTTTCATCAACATAGGAAAACATTTATTTTATGTGGTTCCTTTTTTAGTCTTGGGAACAATGTGCTTTCGTTTTGGCCAAATGTTTGAATTTTCCAATTTTTAGCCGAAGCGACCAGGTCTGACTCACTAATGACGAATCCGGTAATTTTCCGTAAAAAGTTTTAAACAGTTGAAAAGCGTAAAAATTAATTAATTTTAAACGACGTCAAAGTTCTCATATCCAGACAATTTTCGACATTAGACCAAAATATCTAATAATTTTTATCCCAATTAGATCATTGTAGGAAAAACATAATTTAACTAAAGGGTCTTTCAATAAGGACGGGTCGATTTTGACATGAAATAAAAAAGGCCGTGTGTGAGATTTTAACGATTTTTTTTTTTTATTTGAAAGAGCTATATATGCCATTATGTGTGGAAAATCACATCGTTTAAATGTCCGCCGCGGCTTCTCACGGTGGCACGAATTCGAGTTGTCCAATGTTCAACAACTCTGCCGCATAGTTCGGGTTGAATTTCAGCGATAGCCTGAGCTATGTTGACTTTAAGGGCATCGGTCGATTGTGGCTTATTGGTATAGACCTGCGACTTAAGAAAACCCCACAAAAAAAAGTCTAAAGGTGATAAGTCGCAGGATCTCGGTGGCCAATTCACGTCACCTCTGCGAGAGATAACCATGCCCTCAAAGCGTTCATGCAGAAGATCCATGGTGGCATCCGCTGTATGGCTCGTAGCGCCACCCTGCTGGAACCACATGTCGTCTAAGTGTAGATCGTCCAATTTGGGCCAAAAGAAATCGGTGATCATCCTTCTGTACCGTTCGCCTGTGACGGTAATGGCCTCACCAACATCGTTTTCAAAAAAGTACGGACCAATAACACCGCCGGCCCAAAATCCGCACCATACGGTCACTTTTTGTGGATGCATGGCTACTTGGTGAACTTCGTGTGGGTTGTTGTCATCCCATATACGGCAATTCTGCTTGTTCACATAGCCATTCATCCAGAAATGCGCTTCGTCGGAAAAAATGATTTTTCTGCCAAAGTTGGGGTCCTCTGCCAAACACACTGTAGCCCAATCAGCGAACGAACGGCGTTGCCTATGGTCAGTAACTTTGAGCTCCTGAGTGAGTTGAATCTTGTACGGGTGCAGCCCTAAGTCCTGACGCAAAATGCGCCACGTTGATGTTTGTGAAAGACCGAGTTCTTGTGAACGTCGATGAATTGACTGCCTCGGGTTCTCCTGCACACTATCACGGACAGCAGCGATGTTCTCGGCCGATCTGGCGGTCTTTGCACGTACGGGTGTTGGCAGATTGTTTATTGAACCGGTCGATTCGAATTTGGCCACCAAACGTTGGAGAGTCGACTTTGAAGGACCACCTCGTCTGCCGTGAAATGGGCGCAATGCACGTAACGTTTGCACTAACGAACACTCATTTTGGTAATACATTTTTAACATTTGGACGTGTTGCTCAACCGTGTAACTTGCCATGGTGATTTGGCATTACTAACTGAATAAAAAAATATAGGTTAGATAGAAAGACGACGTTAAAACAACATGGCCGCCACAGGCTGCCAACATCGACCCGTCCCTATTGAAAGACCCTTTAGTACAGTCACTGTACGAAAACAATACTACCAGCAACATCTGCTGAAATCACTATGAACTATTGAAGTCTGAATCTCAGACAGCAAAGTAGCTTGCAAGAAGTCACTGTAGTAAACATAGTTCATATATGATTTGCGGATTCAGATATCATAATTATTGATAGATCGTCGTGATTTCAGCAGATGTTCCACCAAAATTTCCAAAAACAATACACCTAGCGGCATCTGCTGAAATCACGACAAACCAAAAAGTGATATCAGTAGTGGCCAATGAACTCTATATTATATACTATACTCCATTCACTTTTATAATGTAGCCCGGTTGGCCATGACATCGTGACAGATTTCACCGTGTATATTTTGAAAATGTTAGGTTATAGTCATTTTCCTGTCAGATAACTATGCAACGTTGTCCTCTCTACATAGAGGTCGTAGTAATTACTTATTCTTCAAATGTCAATCTACATTGATAAAGTAATGAATTTGAATTCGATAATTCCAAAGACCTGGCGAATGTTGAAAAACTTTTGACTCTGTTAATACTGGAAATATTTTACGTATATAAACATGGTTGGAAGATTCAGTTATGCTTTTTTCTCGTACGGAAATCAAGAATCGAGTTTTTCAAAATAAAGTCTGTAATCAGTGTCATTTTGGGTGCTCCAATAGAAGGATATTCTTTGTCGTCTCTTTCACTTAAAATCTTCCTTATTGTGTTGATGTGCAGCTAAAAAATAAAGATCTATTCATATAAAATATAATTCCTTGGTTTTCACTCACATACGTCGAAAATGTTGGATAGCTTGTGTTGAATTATTGATTCCGAATTATCAGGGTTACTATCAGAAAAAGCCGATTTCACTTCTACATAGCACTTCCTGATACTTTGCCTCTGCTTCTTCAAAACTACCTTCGGCATTTTTATTAGTTTGCAAGCGTTATTATGCTGAGATTTAGAAATCTAGAATCGATTGATATTGATAATAGTAGAAATTGAAATTTGGCAACGTCTTTTGACATTGCCGATATTTCATGAGTGCCAACCTGCGTCAGTTTTAAGGGAAAAAACTTGATAAACCTAAATCATGGCCAACCGGGCTACATTATAAAAGTGAATGGAGTATATACTCCATTCACTTTTATAATGTAGCCCGGTTGGCCATGACATCCTGACAGATTTCACCGTGTATATTTTGAAAATGTTAGGTTATAGGCATTTTCCTGTCAGATAACTATGCAACGTTGTCCTCTCTACATAGAGGTCGTAGTAATTACTTATTTTTCAAATGTCAATCTACATTGATAAAGTAAGGAATTTGACAAAATATTATTTGAATTCAATAATTCCAAAGACCTGGCGAATGTTGAAGAAACTTTTGTCTCTGTTAATACTGGAAATATTTCACGTATATAAACATGGTTGGAAGATTCAGTTATGCTTTTTTCTTGTACGGAAATCAAGAATCGAGTGTTTTGGAATTTTACTGAAAAATGATGGATAGAGTAATTCGTTACTTTGTGATAGTTCATGCGAAAAAAAATAAAAGTACTCGAATAACCCTGCAGTAAAACTTCTAAACGGACCAACAAACCTATGGAATTCCCTACTTTTGGAAATTCTCAAGGAATAAGCCTACAGAAGACATTTAAATACATTATTGCACAACTTGAAATACTCCAGTATGAAGATGTTGGATAGCTTGTGTTGAATTATTGATTCCGAATTATCAGGGTTACTATCAGAAAAAGCCGATTTCAATTCTACATAGCACTTCCTGATACTTTGTCTCTGCTTCTTCAAAACTACCTTCGGCATTTTTATTAGTTTGCAAGCGTTATTATGCTGAGATTTAGAAATCTAGAATCGATTGATATTGATAATAGTAGAAATTGAAATTTGGCAACGTCTTTTGACATTTCCGATATTTCATGAGTGCCAACCTGCGTCAGTTTTAAGGGAAAAAACTTGATAAACCTAAATCATGGCCAACCGGGCTACATTATAAAAGTGAATGGAGTATATATTATATAGTAATATGGAGTTCTATGGTAGTGGCATTAGGACTTTGTTATTCTATGTTAGTGGTGCATACCATAGACAATATATACTGGTGCATACACATCTTCTCTATTCAAACAGAAACACGTGAATATCGCCATTGACAAGTTGTTTTATACAATTAAGAAAATTAATATTATAATATTTCCATTCCTTATGCAAGCTATGTGCTTATTATATTTTATGAAAATATGTTTCCAGTTTCCATCGTAGATAGAGACGGGTCACGAAGCCAAGACCAAAGTACAGAATAGAGAAGTATTAGTAATACTTCTCAATTCTGTGGTTTCACCTCACTGTTTATAATTTAAGGTTAAATTCGACATCCGTAGATCGTCTGGTACCTTTTGATTTTATATTTCTCGTTGCGAAGGTGAAGTAAAGAAATAAACGAGGATTTTGCCGTTTAAGTATAATGCAATAATTTCTTCATTAATTTTCAACAAAGCAAGAATCAAGATATACGAACAGCTCTGGCATGGATTCGAAAGACTCTAAACATAAAGGAAAATCCAATTTCAAAAGAGGAAACCGTTTCCAGAAACCCCAGTTTAATCACAGGAATCAATTTGATAGTGCAAACAAAAAAGTGTTCAGGAATTCAGAGCAACTAACAGAAGCTGAAGTTGGAATATCTGAGTTTTTGTGCGATTCAGAGGGATTTACTGGAGTCATCAAAGCAAGGTTTTCAGATTTTCATGTTAGTGAAGTGGATAGAGATGGTAAGATTGCTGTGTTGACAAACACTGATATTCCAAAGGAAGAAAAGGTACAAATCAATTATGATTCAATTGAGCAGTCTCCTATTGATATTTTACCGCAAGATATATGGAATGATATAAAAGAAATGATTAAGTCTGGTTCAAATGAAACTGTTAGATTTGATGTAACTGGAATGAACAAAGATGAGCGTAAATCTATGCACACTAAAATCAAGGAGATATTTGGAAATAAAATCGATAGTAATACAATTGATGAAGATGATAAAAAAATAGTGACATTTAAAAAACCAACCCATGGTAAGTAGAGTTGTATTTTTGTTTCAATATATTTTGATGTAATCTGAAGCTGATCACTTTTTTACATTTTAGGTTGCAGGGAAAGGTATGTCTGGCCTGAGGGTAGAGGACATTATGTGCATTTCATTCTGTACAAGGAAGCACTTGATACAATGACTGCATGTTACAAAGTTGCTGATGTAATAAAAATCAAACCTTCATATATCTCATATGCTGGTATAAAAGATAAGAGAGCTAAAACAACACAGTGGATGTGTGTGAAGCAAGTTGAACCCTGGAAATTAATAATTAAATCTAAACCATTTAGGAACATCAAAATAGGAAATATCACATTTAAAGACAATCCTATAAAACTTGGTCAATTGAGTGGTAATAGATTTAAAATTGCACTGAGAAATATTGTTGCTGAGGATGCGGTTGTTGAAAAGGCCATAGAACATGTGAAAAATAAGGGATTCATAAATTATTATGGATTGCAACGGTTTGGAAATGATAAAGAAGTCCCTACTTTTACAATAGGAGTACAGCTTCTTTTAGGGAACTGGAAAGAAGTGAGGAAATCATGTTTCATAAATTTTACTGAAATCAACATAATTTTTCCTGCTCTAATGGTATTTACGTAAAACCATTTTATTCTTCTAGGCGTGTGACCTGATTTTAAAAGTAAAAAAATCGGATGATGCAACCTTGGATGTTGTTCGAGCAAAAAAGATTTATAGTGAGACTGGTAATGTGGACAAGGCATTCCACAGTTTACATAGGAGTAAAAATAACTGTGTAGAAGCAAAATTGCTGCATGGGTTATCTAAAGAGAAGCAAAATTATGTCAATGCCCTAGAAGCAGTGAGTAAAAATTTAAAGCCTAAAAATAATATTTCACCTCCTCTATAGTTATAAGACCTTATTATGTTCCATTCATTTGGGGATTATACAAACATATCTTTGTAGATTCCAAGGAATATGAGACTTCTGTATATACATTCTTTCCAAAGTTTGATCTGGAACAAGATGGTGAGCAGAAGAATCCAAAAGCACGGTTTGAAACCTGCAGTGAATGATTTGGTCGTCATTAATGATGTGTTTACTGAACCTGAAATTGGGCCTATTGAGGATGAAGAAACTTCAGAGGGTGACGCTAATGATCCCAAAGCTGGTAAGTATTCTATAAGTTATTCATGAAATCCTCCAAACTTTGACAGTTGGTAACGGCTATATTGTTGGACTTACATGTGGCCTGTCAATTAATCAGCCTTTTTTTCCAAATCAGCAAGGAGGTATGTATACAGTGCGTGTCAAAATTATGGAACAAATTCATTTTCTCAGAAGAAAAATATTTGGCAACAAAATCTTGAAACAGGTCAATTTTTGTTTCACTTTTACCAAATTTATATACATTTTTGAAGGATTTATGCTGCACCCTGTGCCATCCCCATCAACCCTCTAAATTTGTTGAATAGGGAAAGTGGGTCATGCGGTACTTTTTTGGCAGGGTATTTGTATCTTCTTCACAGGCATGCAGAAATTTTCAAGAAAAAAATTTTTTTTTGAAAAATTAGTAAGTTCAAAGAGGTTTTCAGTATGTGCACTTTGTCATGGTTCATTTACCTTGAGACGATGGTACCTGATGAAATTTGTCACCGAATGAAAGTCTACCATTACAGTTTTGTTCATGCACAACTTTCAACCCCCTCACGTGAAATTTTTTTTTTTCTCCATCAAAGTGTGCATAGGGGTTGAACGTGAGCCATGCGTTGAGCGTTGACCCATGACAAAGTGCACATACTGAAATCCTCTTTGAAGTTACTAATTTTTCAAGAAAAAAAAATTTTTTTCTTGAAAATTTCTGCTTCTCTGTAAAGAAGATACAAAGACCTTGTCAAAAAAGTACCACATGACCTACTTTCTCTATTCAAAAATTTTAGAGGGTTGATGGGGATGGCACAAAGTGCAACAAAAATTGACATGTTTCAGGAATTCGTTGCCAAATATTTTTCTTCAGAGAAAATTAATTTGTTCCATAATTTTGACGCGTACTCACACTATATGGTGATTCCATATCAGACGTGAACCTTGAAGGATGTGTTAGTATGACTCGTTTGCTGTTGTTTGAACCACATTTATTGGTAACCAAAAATCAACAGTTTCCAAGATATTTGAGTTCTTGTGGTTTTAAACCGTTGCCTGCAACTTTCCGATTCCAAATTATATGTATGCTAAAAATATTAAAATTAAATTATAAATTCACTCCTCAAGAAGTTTTCCTCAGAATGCATTCACTAGTTTCTTTCCAGCAGATTTTTTATAACCTACAATTTGAATGTCCCGCGTGAGAAATAATGCATGTTTAATCAAAGGGGATCGAAATTCCAAGTGTAATCATACTAATCTTTTTTTAACATCTAATATAGCTAATTCTGCTTTTTGTGTAGATATCATACCCTCTTCTGATGAAAATAACCCAAAATTATTATTAAATTTGATCAACATAAAAAAAATTGACCAAAAATGAACCATGGTGAGAAACCCTTAAAAAATCACAAGAACTTGAATATCTCAGAAACTGTTGATTTCCATTACTAATAAATATGGCTCAAACGATATATCAAATGAGTCATACTAACACTGTCTCCCAACATAGGGCGGTAGCTCAGTGGTTAGAGCGCAAGCCCCATGATCGTAAGGTCTGGGGTTCAAGCCCTTGGCCGGGAAATAACTTTTCCGGTTTTTAGGGGACCGTCCAACCATTCGGTGTTGGGTAAACAATTAACAGTGCTGTTCCTGACGTGGCGCAAGGAATTAGTAACAAAGCCTACACAGAACACACCCGGTATCCTAACTCGCACAAGCTTTAAGCTTCTGAGGGGTTTCGTTGAAGCCTAGGATATTCGGAAAAAATACAAAATACAAGGTTTACATCTAATTTGAAATCACCTGCATAGCAACAACTCAGACAAATTTATTCGAGATGAGCGTTACATCACATTATAAGTGATAATAGTGATAGATATATTGTAATTTGTTACAAGAATAACCTGACATATTCATTATCGAGGGCAGGGTATCTTCTTAATCGTCTTCTTCCTTTTGAATTCAGATTGACAAAATATCTTGAAATAATATCTGCACAAGAAAAAAAGATAGATTACCAGTAGAAAGCATTAAAGTATTATCTACATTGCGCTCCGAGCTTGAGGGTCTTCCGACCAAGTTCGAACCTCCAAGTACTGATTTTTTCAGATTTTCAAGTGTACGAGGAATGCTAGAGGCCCCATACACTTGGGAATCATCTCTGATAGATTTCATAATTTAGTATTTTTCACAAAAAATATAATGGAATATAAGAAATAACCTGAGAAAAATTCAACATACTACGTCAGGAGTAACCAAATTGTTTTTCACAATGAAAAAAAAAATAAAATAAATATACAATAAAAAAAATATATACAGCAACCATATGTGATTTTAACAGGACGGCGCTACATGCCACACAGCTCATAACACATTGAACATTCTACACAATCGAAATGAGGGTGTTGTTCATTTACATGGAGTGGTGTGAACTAGAAACCCAGATCGTCTGATTCAAACCGATTAGACTTTTTCTTGTGGCGTTATCTTAAGTTGCAGGTCTATGCAAATATGCCACAGCAGCCCTCTAGGCTAACTCAACTCATTGCATCATTCAGATTCAGTCTGACTTATGCGTTATTCATAAAAAATTAAACATCGAAGATGCTCGCTATTCAGCAGAGCTACAACAGAGGTTTGGAAGATTTTAAATGAAAAGCGTCGATAAGCCTTGTGGACGAATAGAATATTTCCAGGATATCTCACATACACTTTGTTTATTTGAATTTAAAAATATAGGATGTGCTTATTTGTACAGTAGAATCCGTTTATAATGACATTGAGGGGAAGTGACAAACACGTCATACTAACCGGATGTCATATAAAGCATAATCTTTGAAAAATTGAAGGATTTCAAGTGTTTGGCATATTAAGTTTGATAAACAGAAAAACCACTAATTGAACATAAATATTCACAAAAAAGTAAAGAAAAACACCAGGTCACACTGAACATAAGATTAATGTACGAAGATTGAACGGCAATTTCACCTGATACAATGGGGGGTTTTCCTTTAAACGAAAATGCAGTAATTTTCATGAAAAACCTTCAAAACATCACATTTCAAACATATAATTTCATTATTATATTTTTAAAAAAATGTTTGATCACCTAAAACTGAAAAATAAAAATGGGGATTTGCATTTAAAGGAATTTGTCATGAGTGCACGATATGGCAACGTCGAATTCAGCTTTCTCGGAAAGAAAAGGACGTCAAATGTGTTACTTTGCTTAGAAAAACAGAGATAGCTATACTTCGATCTGGTTAGAGTAGATGACAACGACCAAGGAATAGAAAAAGAAGAGCACAGACTGTCATACTGTCATATTACTGACAAATCGCAAACAGAAATTGTTTGGTTATTGGGAACTTCTGCGAAGATGCCAGCGCCCTAACGGATAAATTTGGAACCTGTCCAAGCTAGTAGTTTTATGTAAACAAACCTTAGAAATGGGGTGGAGAACGAATATTTATTAAGCAGAGCTTGAATATTTAAAGATATTATTATAATTTTGTGAGATTTCTTGAGAAGGAACTTTTCGTTTGGATCACGATATAAAATCGTAGTTCAAATCGTTCCTGAAGGATAATTTCGGTGTTATTTTAGTGTATGTTGCTTGGTGGATAAAAATGAACCAACTTCTAAGAGTACTTCAATTTCTGGAAAAATAGGCACCTCAATAAGTAACTTAAGGACTCTTATTTATGAGAAGAAGTGCTGAATGCAGGCTATATTATGTGGTGAATCTAGAATCAGTCTATATGATACGACTTGTTCTTTGTTTACGAACGAGTGAATCAATAAAATAAAAACAGATTTTCTGCTTTAGTTCTTTCGCTTCGTATTTCTAAAGAAAAGGAAACAGATAGACATATAATTGATTTCATTTTCATATTACAGCAGCTCAAGATACACACACAAAATGAAAAATGTCACAGCTGGTTCAACCTACCTATATATAGAAATGAAAAGTATTAATGTATTTATATGAATAACTTCAGCTATTATCAATTCTAATGGTATATCTAGTTTTTGTCAGGTTTTCAACCAGATCACTCTTTTAGAATATGATTTTGTGTAGTATGTGAATTAGGTAGCTGGAGAAGTGCTCGGTAGTGTGACGACCTTTTCTCGGTGGCGGTGTAACCTGCTTGTTTCAACTCTTGAAAATTTGCTCGGGCGCCAGTTACAATGGGTTTTACAAGGTTGTAACGCCTTGGTTCGATCGTGCACTTACGGTTTTACCTGAGTAGCTTTTAAACAGCTGGAGAAGAGTTCTGTCTAATCTGAGCTGGTAGCGATTAGTATGCAAAAGTTTTTCTCACAACAGACACTGACACTGTACAGGTATAGTAGTGAAACACACAATGTCTATATACAACTTTATTACAATATGTACAGGTTCATTAGAAAATCACAATTAGAAGAGCAGTATCAACACGATGGTACAGTGTCAGGAGAGTTCAGTTATATGTGAGCACTTGAATTGTCAGAATGGTAAGACAAATAAATACACAATGTACAACACCGTGTCTGCGGTGTGATCAAATAACTCAATAATCAAAGCAGTTGAATATGAACAGTGATAATAATATGCAGTGAACTGAATGATTGAAGTGAACGGAGAATAAAGCGGTGCGGTTAATATGAATACAAATGAACGAAGTAAACAAAAAGAAATGTAAAATACAAGATGTTATATAAATGAAATCAACAATGTCAAAATGAATACTAGCAAGCAAAATAAACAAACGGAAAAGTTACGTACGGAACGGCAAAGAATAGGGTGAGTATAGCAATAGTTAGCGGTGATAAATGTACGGAAAGGTGAGATAAAATGCAAGCGGTGATTGGTTATTACAGTAAATGAATGAGAGCACACAGAGTTATACAGTAAGATGGTGAAGCAGTGAAAAGTGTTGTGTCCTTTTAACGGAACTGACTTGTGACCGGATCAGAAATATTAAATCCACGAATCGGTATTTGAACTTGACTGATCTCGGAAATCCACTCTCAGCCACCGAGTCAAGCGATACACCTGACACAATGGACTAAAGGGTACCGAGACACGAACTCACGTCTGACTCAAGCTCCCAAAGCGAGAAGCCCCAACGGTGGGTAGTTTGAGAACAGCACTCCAAGTAAGCGTCTCGCGGAAATGATATTGATCAGTCAAATAACAAACTCGAAAACGGACAGACGGTCCGATGTGTCCAATAAGAATGATCGTGGAGACCCACCTTTAGACCTCAAGCCAAGCTACAAACTTGACTCAATGGACTGAAAGGCACCAAGGCACCAACTTACGTCTGACTCAAACCCCCAAAGCGAGGAGCCCCAACGGTGGGTAGTTTGAGAACAGCACACCAAGTAAGCACCCTTAGGAATCGGTATGATCAATAAAATAAATAAATACGACGACAAACGGACGGTTCCGGGTATTCAATAAGAATGATCGTGGGGACCCACCTTTAGACCTCAAGCCAAGCTACAAACTTGACTCAATGGACTGAAAGGCACCAAGGCACCAACTTACGTCTGACTCAAACTCCCAAAGCGAGGAGCCCCAACGGTGGGTAGTTTGAGAACAGCACACCAAGTAAGCACCCTTAGGAATCGGTATGATCAATAAAATAAATAAATACGACGACAAACGGACGGTTCCGGGTATTCAATAAGAATGATCGTGGGGACCCACCTTTAGACCTCGAGTCAAGCGATAAACCTGACTCAATGAACTGAAAGGCACTCAGGCACCAACTTACGTCTGACTCAAACCCCCAAAGCGAGGAGCCCCAACGGTGGGTAGTTTGAGAACAGCACACCAAGTAAGTACCCCTAGGGATCCGTAGGATCAATCAAATAAAAGGAACACGAAGTCGGAAGGACGGTTCGAGATGCCCGGTAGAAGTGACCACGGATGTCCACCCTTAGACCTCAAAGTCAAGTTGTGCACCTGACCCGACGTACTAAAGGGCAGTAAGACACTCACTCACGTCTAACCTCAAATGCCCAAAGCGAGGAGCCCCAACGGTGAGCAGTTTGAGATCAGCACTCCAAGAAAGTATCCCACAGAATTAATTCGATCACTTCAACAATTTCGGACGCCCCCTGTACGGTCTCCCGGCTCGCGGTATTTGTTCCCGAAGAAAATCGTCTGAACTAAGACGCGCTAGACCGGCTTGATCTCGATCCGCGGTCCCCAAGTGATACAATCTTTATCGCCCCACGTGCAGAAAAATACGGTCGGAATAATTTATTTATTATGAACGGATACATTCGGAATTTGGAAAGATACAATTGATCGGCACACAAGAGAATTTAACAAACGGCAAATTAGACACAATCAAATAGGTTTTCTTACCATGGTTCCACTACGGTGAACACTGCGATTAACTTGAGTCTCTTTCTCGGCACTTTTACAATTTATTCGCAGACTGAATTTTACTAGGATTCGGTATAAAAGAAAAATTTTGAAACACAATGTAATGCAACCAAACGTTGAAGCAAGCCAAGAAAATTAAAGAAAACTGAATCGGAAAACTGAATAAGACGGAATTTAAAAGCTAACAAACTGAATGAAACTCGGAATAAGACGGAATTAATTTTTCAGCGGCATACGGGACTTATATTACCTCGGTTGGAGGAGGGAGACATGTGTCAAAATTTTCGGTCATTTCTCCTGAGTGGGGCTCGAAGATGCCCCCTGATTGGTTGGTTTGAAATTCTCTGGTGTTCTAGAAAGTTCTAGAAGTTTCCAGAGACGGTAACAAAGAATAATCGCTTCACCCTTTTTTGTGCTGTTCAACATCTGAAAAACCAAAACAACAACTGGAAAAAACTGCGGATCGCGACAATTGCGAACTGCAATTGTTATACGGAATTTTTTTCACATAGGATGGATTTTAACTTTGATTCTTATTGAACAGCATTTATTAAGGTGAAACGAAAATTTCCCGAAATGAATTTTCACAGGATTGAAACGTAACGAAAATTGCTTCGTTACAGTAGTTTCTCTGCAGCATTTTTCTTCTAAATTCTCTTATTTTCATTTACACCTGAAAACATCATGACATGAAGTAGTTTCGAAATTAATACATTGTAGGTAATTTACCTTTATGAAAATAAACATCTTCAGAGAAATGCAGTGAACACCTTCATGTATTTCGTGACCTGTTTTCCAATCTTCAATTTCTAAAGCTAGGTCTTTCTTCTATCATTGAATTCCCTGCCAAATGCTGTTTCCGAATCAACTTTTCTTTCATTTGGCTTTGGAAAAAATGAAAACTAGAGGCTCTAGATGATCCTTTCTTCTTTGACCATGAAAAACATTGAGTTGAGGCACACAACATGAGTCATTTCGGGATGATGCCATTTCGAATTAATACAATCGAAAATTTTAATCGGAAAGAAAGGAATCGATCGATGAATATTACAAACACTTTCGGTATACCAAAATTTCAACTCGGAGAACAACACAAAAGCTCGAAAATGAACTCCAAAAGTAAGCAAATTACGTTAGGCTAACGGGCACGTCGAAAAACTACTAGCTTGGAAGTGTTCGAATTTCTATCGCCAGAGGGCGTATCGCTTAGCAGTAGTTGCGAATATCGACAAAGAACACGTGTGTACCACAGAATAGGAATAAATATTTCATTATTCTATAGCAGAAAAATCTATTTTACTAAACATCGTTGTCACTTCGTGCATGCCTGACAAATCCCAAACCCCAATTTTGAAACCTGATTTTCAATACTTTCTGAAGGTAATTATGGAAAATGATGAATCAAACCCATATTAATTATGCTCAAATTTGCATTTCCAGTAATAACCCAAATTCAGGAAAAACCTCCATTTAAGGTCTAACTTCATATCGACTTGACCAACTCGCAGAACAATTGGGATTGCTCATGATGTAAATAACATGGTGTGCTCATGTGTATTCAAAAGTGACGTCAGCTGACTGAAACTATGAAAATTCAAAGTAAAGAATATGTATTTCCTTGAATCCTCAAGTTGCTGACGTCACTTCCGAATGCAAATGAGCATACCATGTTTTTAACACAATGGGATTGCTAAATCCAAAACTAGAGAAAAAACCTGTAAAATAGGGCCGTTGGCAGGTATTTCTTTGTTTTTTGTGATTTTAAACCCCTGAAGTTACACTTGCTAGACTTTTTCTTGTCTTGACTTCCAATTCCTCTTTGGTTTCAAAACATTTGAATTGAACGATTCCTTAATCTGGTCCTTGTTTTTAAAAACAATTGAAAACATCGCATAGGAGTACGTAGGTTCGCGAAAACTATGTCCGGTTAGGGTGACCACTCACTATAATTTCTTCAAATTGGTTCATAATAAACGACATGCCGATATAACCGAAGCCATCTTATACGAACGTTGATATACAGAGTGTAACAGCCAAATGGAATAAATTCGATAACGAATAAATGAGGGCGTGTTGGGAAAATCGCTCGGACACGTCGATTTGTTAATTTTAAATGCGCATATTTTTCAAGAAAATAATATTATATAGGGTGTTCCATGTGACCGTGGCCAATACCAACTTTCTTATTTCAAATGCAACCCCCTGTATATTATTTATTTTTTGGATTCTTCAGAGAATTCTAGACACAATTCATGCACAATGTCGTATACCTATCTAACTATTTCGGAAATATTACGAGTTTTCAGATTTAGTGCAAAAATCAACGTTTTGAATAAAAATTATTTTATTTCACAGATTCGGTACATTACACTTAAAACTTAATAAGTATTACTGATTATTTCTTAATAATTAAAAAAAAATAAGAAAAAAACATTAATGTCAATGTAGAAAATGTTCAAAATGCTCGCTGCGAACATCTTGGCAACATGCTAATCTGGTGTAGAATTGTCTTCTAACGTTAACCAACATTTCTGAAAACACTTAATATTTCCGAAAAAGTTAAAGATACATATAGGATATAGTACATGAATTATGTCTAGAATTTTCTGAAGAATCCAAAAAATAAATAATATACAGGGGGTTACATTTGAAATAAGAAAGTTGGTATAGGCTACGGTCGCATGGAACACCCTATATAATTTTAATTTCTTGAAAACTTTGCGCATTTAAAATTACAAATCGACGTGTCCGAGTGTTTTTTCTAACACCCCCTCATTTATTCGTTATCGAATTTATTCCATTTGGCTGTTACACTCTGTATGAAGCTTTAAATGGATACCAAACTTCACACTGCAATCACGTCATATTAAGCGGTTGGTCAATATAGCCGGCGTCATAATAAACGGATACTGTATATTCTTTTTTCATATAAATTGCCTTTTCTATCAAGTTGATACACAAAATGTAGTCAGTTTTGCAATATCAAGCAAGTGCTAAGATGACACCCCTTAATTTTGAACTCTATTATAGATTTGGAAAACGTTGAAGAACCGAAACTTGGGCAGCAAGTGAAAGCTTTAACTGAATCAGATTTGTCTAACTATACAATATATGACATCGTATTGCCATTGCCTGGTTATGATGTAGTGTATCCTGAAAATATGAAAGAGGAATACGAGGAGGAACTGAAGAAATATGGTCTCACTTTAGAAATGCCCAAACAGAGCGTTAAGTAAGATTTTCGCTGGAAATTTAAAACTTTTGGCTTCATTTATTATATTTTTTCAGAACATACACATTATCTGGAGGATACAGGAAGATTCTGGGGCGGCTACAAGATGTTAATTGGAAAATAATGAAGTATAATGATCCAAATATTAGTCTCATACTATCTGACTTTGATGTGTTAAGAAAATTCGAGGAACCTAAAGATATTCCAGGTAATTACCATGAATAGTGCGAATGTAGGAAACAAATTGGCAAATTTTAGTTTTTATTACGATTTGAACACTTGAAACTGAAATATCCATTCACTAAAATAATATGACTTCATTGGTTGGATGCGTTTTCAGCGGTAAATGTTGAAATGTTCATAAAATTTCAAACCAAAATTTGATAATGTTTATTTTGCTTGAACATTAACATTTTGGTTTGAATATATCTTAACAAACAATACAAACCAATTTCCCAGGTAAACCCATAAGATTTCCCATCGCCAAGCTATTAATAAGGTATTTCCAAATTGTTGCATTTTCAGACCCTTTTTTCAACCATAAAACTTCTTAAATATAGTTTATAAATCATCTCTGAACCGTCAACCAACGATTAGCGACATTTTCTATCAAGAATATTCATTATTTAATGATAGAAAAGTGAAAATTTTGGACAATCACTTCACCCATATCTCTACGAAATATGTTGAAGCGGAGCTTGGCAACAGCGTGACATAAGAGTAGTTGCTGGCGGGAAATATGAAATTATCGACAACTGAAGGATATGATTGTGGGGAAAATGCTTTGGCAACTGAAGAGTGATGCTCATTCTATCATGAAAACAAGAACATTGTGAATATTTGTTTAAGGTTTCACTCTCAATATTTTCTTTTGAACTTGAATCTTTGTACCCCCTTGAAAATAGGGAGTTTGTAATAGTCGAACTTTTTGCGATAACTGTCGAAGGGAGTGAGCTAGCAGCTTCAAACTTTGAGGATAGGTCGCGCATTGGAATGCTGCGGTTGAGTTCGTTAATGAGCCAAATCGGTTGAATAGTTTCGGAGTTATAGCCACTTGAAATTTTGAAGTTATTTATTTTTTATTTCAGAAACTACTCGAGCGATTGAATTCAAACTTGGCAATTAGGTGGTGTATAACAACGCGCAACTTTGAGCCAAATTTTGTCAGGGTCATACTGTCAGTAAATTAAAAAAAAAATTTTTTTTAAATTTTTTCCCTAAAAATTTTTTTTTTAATTTTTTCCCTAAAAATTTTTTTTTCCGGGAACCATTTATCATATCCAGAAAAAAATTCCACTCGGACTTTGAGCTTCATATTTCACAGCAGTGTACCATATTTCAGTTCAATACGATTATAAGTTTTGGAGATATGAGGAAAATATATGTTAAATTTCGAGGTTTTTTTCTCGATATCGTTGCTGTTTTCGGTATAACTCGAGAAATACTGATTCAATCCTGATAAAACTTCGCAGCTAGTTTGAAGATGCTGAAAGACAACTTTATGCAGAATTTCGTGATGATCGTGTCATTAGAACAATCTGAAAAAAAATGTCTGTGATTTTCTTATCATATCATCCTCATTAAATTCTGTATGAACCTTCGAACCGTAATTTTTCGATGAAGTACTGGATTTCAATTTGATCTGATCTGTATTTTTGGAAATATTGGGAAAATAAAATTTTGGATGGGTATATCTGCAGAATCATTGGTTGGATTTTACCCATTCACGAATTCGGCCTTCGTAATAAAGGTCCAAACCTTCTCTACAAATATCGAGCTTCTTAGTTGTTTCTTTCGGAAGTTATTGTGTTCACGCTATCGGCTGTTAGGTTACGAAGGTCGAATTCGTGAATGGGTAAAATCCAACCAATGATTCTGCAGATATACCCATCCAAAATTTTATTTTCCCAATATTTCCAAAAATACAGATTAGATCGAATTGGAATCCAGTAATTCATCAAAAAAAATTTCAACAAGCACTTCCGTGAAGGCAGCAGCTTTCGCGCGCAA
The DNA here is from genome assembly GCA_958510865.1 of Myrrha octodecimguttata. Lineage (NCBI taxonomy): Eukaryota > Metazoa > Arthropoda > Insecta > Coleoptera > Coccinellidae > Myrrha > Myrrha octodecimguttata. The sequence goes on from OY294057.1 coordinate 73,006,809, forward strand.
GTTCAAATTCGTTGCCGAAGCGGTCATCTACATTGAACATGCGCGCAAAAGCTGCTGCCTTCACGGCAGTGCTTTTCTAGATTTTTTTGTTGTGTCTTCGAGATGGTCCTAATTTAGAATGATATTGTTGCTTTTTCAGATGGAAAATTCAAAGCTGTGATTTTGGAATTCACCTTAGATTCTTCCGTTTATGCTACAATGGTCTTGAGGGAAATAATGAAAATCGACACTTCTCCAAGTGCCCAAGTCAAAATGAACGACTATGCCAATCCACCTGAATCAACAAAAATAGTTTCTTCCAACAATGGTAGCACAAAGGAGGAGAAAGTAATCGGCAATGGTCTCATGCATAATAGCATTTTGAACAATAAAGAGAAAATGGAAGAATTCAAAAGGAGTATTTATGGAGATACTACGAAACGCAAAAATGAAAATGATGAAGAAACTAAAGAATCCCAAAAGAAACAGAAAATGGATAATGAATAAAATGACTGGTTTTTTAAGATTAGATTTTTGACATTATTTATTTATGTGTATATTGAGTTAAAATCAATAAAAAAGTTGTTTGTATATTTTTACATGCTCTTTATTTTTGCGCGCATGTTCTAGGGGAACAGCGTGCTATCGTTTTGTCCAAATATCTGTAATTTTGGATGATTGAGCCGAAAATGGTCTCAATCGACTAGGTTGGACTCACTGATGACGAATCCGGTGTCAAAATTGATTCTGTCCGGCCGGCCGTCCGTAGACACGATAACTGTCGACAGAAGCAAGCTAGCTACTTGAAACTTGCAGGATAGGTTGCGCATCAGAATGCCGCGGTTGAGTTCGTTAGTGGGCCAAATTGGTCGAATAGTTTCGGAGTTATAGGCACTTGAAGTTTTGAAGTTATTTATTTTTTATTTCAGAAACTACTCAAGCGATTGGATTCAAACTTGGCAGTTTGGTGGAGTATAACGACGCGCAACTTTGAGCCAAATTTCGTCAGGATCATATTGTCAGTAAATTAAAAAAAAAAAATTTTTTTTTCCGGAAAACATTCATCATATCCAAAAAAAAACCCACACTTTGAGCTTCATATTTCACAGCAGTGTACCAAATTTCAATTCGATACGATCATAAGTTTTGGAGATATCGGGAAAAAATATGTCAAATTTCGAGGTTTTCTTCTCGATATTGTTGCTTTTCTCCGAAATATTCTGACGGACCATCGAGTACGGTTTGTTCATAGACAAGATATATATGGGTTTGTTGTTGTCACGGCTGTCGGTTGAGAAATTCTCGAAGATGATGAAAATGTGTTAAAAATCGACGAATTACCGATGAAAATTGTTGAAAATGGTAAAATACAAGCAAATAACATTGTTTTCGAGTTGGAGATTCGAGAAATTAGCTATTTTTCTGAAAGAAGTTCTATCGATCTGTCAACCGACTGGAAGCATCTCTCTGAGAAAAGAAAATTTCAAAAAGCACTGCCGTGAAGGCAGCAACTTTTGCGCGCACGTTCAAATTCGTTGCTGAAGCGGTCATCTACATTGAACATGCGCGCAAAAGTTGCTGCCTTCACGGCAGTGCTTTTTGAAATTTTTGTTTTAATGACTTCAACATTTCATATACGATCTAAATGCAACTTTGTGAATAGTTTCAAACTGCTGGTTCGAAGACTTAAGCTAAATTTCATAAGGATAGCTCGAGAAAGGAAAGAATTTCATGTCTCACAGTGTCCATTATAATATTGCCAAATTCAAATAATCTTCAGGTCAACATTCAAAAACTAATCCAAAGTCCTGCTTCAGCTTGATAGGATATCTTTTTCTCGAATTATTGGCTAATTAATTGGTTCAGTTAATCTGCTTGGTTAAACCAGGTTCAAACCCCTCTCTAGCTTCTATATAATATTATTTCCTCGAAACCTAACAATCAGATAACATTGAAACTAATTCCAAATTTCGTGAGGATTGTCCAGCTAGATTTTTTTAAACGTTATATTTCAGTAATAGTCCGTATAAATCCTAAAACCGAAATTTTTCAACCGAGTTTTGTAACCCGATTGGAATAGTTTTCCAGTATTCTCAGAAAAATTGGAAGATAAAATTTCAACTAGCTGAGAAAATAAAATTTGGAATGGGAACCTCCGAACCACTGCGTGAATTCTGCCCATTTAAGAATTCAACCTGCGCATTTTGGTCTTGAGTCAACTCTGAAAATTTCAATGGTGTTTATGATCGTCCAGTCAGATGAACTGAAATGCAACTACTAATTATGCTTAAAAATAAAAAGGGTAAAATAACCTTTTTTGATTATAGAAAATGAAAGCAAATGAAGTTGTAGAAATAATGATACATTTTTCCCTGATGAAATATATTTGTCATATCTGGAATCAATTGAAATAAGGAAAAGTTGCAAAAACTAATTTGAGAATCATTCAATCCCAGGAGGAGTAAATATTTGTTTCATGAATGAATTTTTAGAATTTAGTCATTAAACATGATATTTGCCGAAAAGCGGGAGCTGTTCACATGCACATCGTATTGATGAAGGAAATGATTTTGATAGTAGAGGTTTTTAGCATTAGCTCCATATGGTAGAATAATAACATAATATAATACCTGTCGATAATATTTCACCTTGATCTGAGCATCCACCAAAAAAATCTGATTCATGTTTTTTTAGTTGCCTAACTCAACAGGCGACGCCAGGACTGAAGATTAAAGGCATCCACACACGAGCAGTGTCGTTATTATATGAAGACAAGTATTTGCACAATAGAATAGTATCATATATGTTATCTTTATTTGATGTCTCATCGGAAGCATTTTTTGAGTTATTCTTAAAGATGCAAAATTTCAGATGTTTATATTCCCGAAACAGTCAGACAGAATTTGACCAATACGAACAATATACGATCGAAGCGCTTATGTTTAGTTGGTGAGCGCTCGTTTCTACTTGTTATTCAGAATGATTTTCATGATTTCATGATTTCAATGGCGGAATTCTGAGTTAAATGTGATGAACATATCGATATGTATTTCAAGGTATGGGTAATTATTTATTGATTCATGTTTAAACTTAGTCCTAATAGTATGAATAACCCATACACAAGATATATATGTAGAATAATCAGGTCTGCATTTCAGAATTTTTTTTTAATACCATAATAAAATTGAACAAAATGAATCGCCTGTACAGGCTGCGATGTCCGAGTGGTTAAGGAGTTTGACTCGAAATCAAATGGGCTCTGCCCGCACAGGTTCGAATCCTGTTCGCAGCGTTAAATTTTGGCTAACATCTATAAAATTTCAAATTCGCAAAACACGATTGTAAACTCAACTAGAGGTAGAGTGATTAAAATAAAAATTCCTGACGAAAGGTTATGAGTCATAAACAAGATTTCTTCGGTGTTTACTTGAGAAAATTCCCTTCAAATGGAAATAACAAATTCAATTTCCAGATATATACGTAGTGGAATTGGGACTCAATGACTGAAACAGGGCATTTTATTTGAATGTTTTAAATGATTTTGGTGAACAATTCTTCCAAAATTGCCATTTCTATACCAGAATGTCTAATAACTCGCACAAACTTCGAGCTTCTGAGGGATTTCTTTGAAACACAATAAAGTTTTTATCAGTTTATCAGTTATAAATTATAAAATAATTCTATTCAACAGCCGAACACAAAATATATCTACACATAATGAGCTTTTATCTTCTTCAAAAACAAAATACATTTTTTGAGTTGAGATTTGAATTTGAATGAATCAGTATTGCGATAAAATTCTTCAAACATTTTTTGCAAAATTGTTATTGCAATTTCTATGATAATGATTTTAATCCTTATAATAAAGAAGTTAATTTTATACATCTTACAACACAAACACTTCATTAAACCCAATATATTTGATGGGTTCTGTCTTCGGAAAAGTACAAAATATTCAATTTCTTGTTAAAGTATTTTTTGTATGAATTCTCGTAAGAAAAAAATTTTTGAGCAAACCTACCAAAGTGTGGATTAAGCTTAGGACACAAATGAATTGGAAAGATAGAACAGCATGAATTTTCATAAAAAATCGAACATACGAAGAGATAAATTTTGAAGTGAAATTAATCGATTTTGAATAAAAAATTCTTCAAAAACTTTTTGCTAAGCTGATATTGCAATTTTCACCAGAATAGCTTCATCCTAGGGAGCTCTCATTAATTATGAGGAAAATTTATCGATATGAATATAATATATGTATTAGTTAGAGCTTTTTATCGAAAAAAATTTCAAAGAATCTCATTTTTATGAATTTCCTCTAAGATGACGTTATCAGACGGAGCTTTCCTAAATTATAAAATAATTCATCTGACGTACGGGCAGAAACACAATAATATCTAATAATTTGAGCTTCTTCTTGTGGTCGATTTATCTACGTTTCAAAGAATTCCAATTACCTACATAATAGAATAAAGTAACAGTTACTTTATCACTCGTAATTCATTCGTGAACAAACTATCATTCAAGGAGGCTTTGGGATAGAATGGAGAGATACTGGATGTAAAGTTTATCATATATTTTATGCCAGAAAGGTGTCAAGAAAGAGCTTTTATTAATTTATAAAAATACTTCAACTGATGTATGAGCACGAAACCACGATTTTATTGAGCTTTGGAATTTGTGAAGCAACCTATCCTAAGGTTTCAAAGAATCCCGTGCAATAACATCGAGAGAGGAAAAAATAAACTATATTAACACTTGACTATGAAACATTGTATGAATTTTCATGAAAAAATTATTCGTGAACAAAATATATAATAAGGAATTGAGATTTGAAACTTATTGGATATAAAATTTTAAATTTTTTTTTTGCAATTAGCTTTTATTGCTATTATCAGAAGCACCTTTCATAAATTATAAAAATAATTGAATCGATTTACTGGCACAAAAACAATATATCTGTATATAATAGTGTGTGTTTTGAAATTCTCGTATCGCTGGCTAGCACTGGTCGATTTATCCAAGTTTACAAGAATCGAAACTCAAATAAATTAAAAAAAATTACAAATGGAAAAATATCTTTTATTTTTTCACAACTTGCTACAGAAATATCCTTTTAGTATGAGTTCTTCCGAGGATTTAAGACATTATTTTTGCAAACCTATGAAAGAAATTCCCTTAATGACAAAGCCAAGAAAGATTCATAAGAGCGAGCTTTCATGAATTGTTACAATAATTACCTACATCGCTTTACCAACTCGAACACAATATATCTAATAGAATGAGCTTTGACAAAGAAAAAGCGCGAAATATTGTGAAAAGGCTTCTTCTCTGAATGAATTCTCATAAAAAGCCCATCTGTGAACAAATCAACTTAAAGGGATTGAGCTTTCGATCTGAATTAATATAAAAATTGCATATATAATTTTTTAAATTTTTTTGCAATTTTTGCAATTTTCATGAAACCGGCGTTATCAGAGCTTTTATAAATTATAACAATAATTCAACCGGTTAACCGGCATATAAACTATAAAAATAATTTAACTGTTGTTCCGGCACAAACACAATATATTGTGAAAATAGTTAATTTCTGTATGAATTTTGCTATACAAAAATCATCCGTGGTAAAATAAACTTATACGGAGTTGAGCTTTCGACCTGAATTGATAGGAGAATTGAATATAAAATTTATGGAAAGCTGTTATTGCAATTTTCACGGAAACGCTGTTATCAGAGCTTTCATAAATTATAAAAATAATTCAATTTCACAATATATTGTGAAAATAGTTAATTTCTGTATGAATTTTGCTATATAAAAATCATCCGTGGTAAAATAAACTTATACGGAGTTGAGCTTTCGACTTGAATTAATAGGAGAATTGATTATAAAGTTTTTGGAAAGCTGTTATTGCAATTTTCACGGAAACGGTGTTATCAGAGCTTTCATAAATTATAAAAATAATTCAATTTCACAATATATTGTGAAAATAGTTAATTTCTGTATGAATTTTGCTATACAAAAATCATCCGAAGACAAATCAACTTGAACGGAGTTGAGCTTCCGACCTGAATTAACAGGAGAATTGAATATAAGATTTTTGGAAAGCTGTTATTGCAATTTTCACGAAAACGGTGTTATCAGAGCTTCCATAAATTATAAAATAATTCAATTTCACAATATATTGTGAAAATAGTTCATTTCTGTATGAATTTTGCTATACGAAAATCATCCGAGGACAAATCAACTTGAACGGAGTTGAGCTTCCGACCTGAATTAACAGGAGAATTGAATATAAAATTTTTGGAAAGCTGTTATTGCCATTTTCACGAAAACGGTGTTATCAGAGCTTCCATAAATTATAAAATATTTCAATTTTACAATATATTGTAAAAAAAGTTCATTTCTGTATGAATTTTGCTACGAAAATCATCCGAGGACGAATCAACTTGCACGGAGTTGAGCTTCCAACCTGAATTAACAGGAGAATTGAACATGAAATTTTTGGAAAGCTGTTATTGCAAATTTCACGAAAACGGTGTTATCAGAGCTTTCCTTAATTATAAAAATAATTCAATTTCACAACATATTGTGAAAAGAATTCAGAAAACATCCGTGGACGAATCAACTTAAACGGAGTGGAGCTTCCGACCTGAATTAACAGGAGATTCGAATAGAAAATTCTTGGAAAGCTGTTATTGCAATTTTCACGAAAACGGTCTTATCAGAGCTTTCATAAATTATAAAAATAATTCAATTTCACAATATATTGTGAATATAGTTCTTTTCTGTATGAATTTTGATACAAAAATTATCCGTGGACAGATCAACTTAAATGGAGTTGAGCTTTCGACCTGAATTAACAGGAGAATTGAATATAAAATGATTGGAAAGCTGTTATTGCAATTTTCACGAAACCGGTGTTATCAGAGCTTTCATAAATTAGGAAAATAATTCAATTTCACAACATATTGTGAAAAGAGTAGTTTTTTGTGTGAATTCTGATACAAAAATCATCCGTGGTAAAATCAACTTGAATGGAGTTGAGCTTTCGACCTGAATTAATAGGAGAATTGAATAGAAAATTTTTGCAGAGCTGTTATTGCAATTTTCTCGAAAACGGCGTTATCAGAGTTTTCATGACTTATAAAAATAATTAAATTTCACAATATATTGTGAAAATAGTTCTTTTCTGTATGAATTTTGATACAAAATTATCCGCGAACAGATCAACTTAAATGGAGTTGAGCTTCCGACCAGAATTAACAGGAGATTTGAATAGAAAATTTTTGGAAAGCTGTTATTGCAATTTTCACGAAAACGGTCTTATCAGAGCTTTCATAAATTATAAAAATAATTCAATTTCACAATATATTGTGAAGTAGTTCTTTTCTGTATGAATTTTGATACAAAATTACCCGTGGACAGTCAACTTAAATGGAGTTGAGCTTTCGACCGGAATTAATAGGAGAATTGAATAGAAAATTTTTGCAGAGCCGTTATTGCAATTTTCACGAAAACGGTGTTATCAGAGTTTTCATGAATTATAAAAATAATTTAATTTCACAATATATTGTGAAAATAGTTCTTTTCTGTATGAATTTTGATACAAAAATTATCCGCGGACAAATCAACTTAAATGGAGTTGAGCTTTCGACCTGAATTAATAGGAGAATTGAATAGAAAATTTTTGCAAAGCTGCTATTGCAATTTTCACGAAAACGTCGTTATCAGAGTTTTCATAAATTATAAAAATAATTCAACCGGTGTTCCGACACAAACGAAATATAGTGTGAAAAGAGTTCTTTTTATTATGAATTCTGATACAAAAATTATCCGTGGTAAAATCAACTTGAACGGAGTTGAGCTTCCGACCTGAATTAACAGGAGATTCGAATAGAAAATTTTTGGAAAGCTGTTATTGCAATTTGCACGAAAACGGTGTTATCAGAGCTTTCATAAATTATAAAAATAATTCAATTTCACAATATATTGTGAAAACAGTTCTTTTTTTTGTATGAATTTTGATACAAAAATTATCCGCGAACAAATCAACTTAAATGGAGTTGAGCTTCCGACCTGAATTAATAGGAGATTTGAATAGAAAATTTTTGGAAAGCTGGTATTGCAATTTTCACGAAAACGGTCTTATCAGATCAATTCTCAATTCTCGAAAACCTTATCAGAGCTTTCATAAATTATAAAAATAATTCAATTTCACAATATATTGTGAAGTAGTTCTTTTCTGTATGAATTTTGATACAAAATTACCCGTGGACAGATCAACTTAAATGGAGTTGAGCTTTCGACTTGAATTAATAGAAGAATGGAATAGAAATAGAAATTTTTGCACAGCTGCTATTGCAATTTTCACGAAAACGGCGTAATCAGAGCTTTCATAAATTATAAAATAATTCAACCGGTGTTCCAGCACAAACAAAATATAGTGTGAAAAGAGTTTTTTATTATGAATTCTGATACAAAAATCATCCGTGGACAAATCAACTTATACGGAGTTGAGCTTTCGACCTGAGTTAAAATAGGAGAATTAAATAGAAAATTTTTGCAAAGCTGCTATTGCAAATGTCACGAAAACAGCGTTATCAGAGCTTTCATGAATTATAAAAATAATTCAACCGGTGTACCGGCACAAACACAATATATCTAATAGTATGAGCTTTGACAGTGTCGAATCGGCCTCTCCCATTGGCCCAAAAGCAAGACAGATGCGAACCAAGCGCGCGGGACCGATTCCCAAAGCTCCACACTGTGCGTCAGTTGTATTTTCATATTGTGCGTGTTAGGTGGTGTGTGTGCGGATATTTTCAATTTACACATGGTCAGTATTTTTCACCCTTAAACGGATTTTGCATGCATGTTTGCCAAGGATTTGCCCGGTACCACTCGCCCTTCGCCGGATCTATGTGGTTTCTTGCGTTGTCACAGGACGGTTGTGCCTTTTTTTGCGTAAAATGACGCGCAAATGTTGCGGGCCGTGTTCTAGCGGAATACGACGAAGAAATTGTGTTAGGGTTCCTGGTAATGAAAAGCTCCAATCTACGGTTTAGTTTGTATGTGTTCCACAGGGTTTCCTTTAAAATCTGAGTGAAAATTTTGAAGAAAAGTGAGATGCGAAAGTGCGTAAAAAGTGAATTCGTAGGGCTTTATGAGGAAATATCAGGGACGATTTCTCTTATGTGATTTGTTTCAAGTTGAATTTTGTTCACACCAAGTTGACTTGCGTTTCCCCTGCTTTTTCACCCATATTTGATACTTTGTTTATATTCTGGAAATCTAATATTTTTCTTCTTCATTTTATTTTGCTGTTGCGATCATGTTCTGATACTTTTCAATAACATTTTTGTTATTCATGTAGCTTTATTATTTGAACTGACATTTCCAATTGTTTACATTTCTTATTATTTATCATTCTTATTTGTTTAGTTTTTTATTACACAATTTCAGAATATCCTATAGGATTCAAGCTTTCTGGCTCGTCTGAAAGATTTCCGAAATACTACTCAATTATATTTTCTGAATACAGACATTCTTGAATGCAATTCAAAAACATAAGTAGAAATATACTTCCTGAAAATTTTGCAATTTCATTCGTATAAATGGACGTGCAAATGAGTCATCGGGATCATTTTTCCAATGGCGTAGACAAAAGAATCGCAATGTTCCCGATGAGTCATCACGATTTCCACCCTTAGTGAATCGTGCTAAATTCCTGAAAATATTCACCTCGTATGATTCATGAACATTATTATTTATGTGAATTTTTCTGGGAATTTGGTATGGAAACAAAATTTTTTTGACTTTGAGATAGGGGTTCTTTTCGTTTGTTTTTCCATTGTTGTGATAGAAGTTTTAATTTTTATGAACTCGTTCTTCATTCATTTCAATGATTTCGCAATTGTTTGAAGAAGATTTTTCAATTTGAAAGGAAACTTTTTTTGGGAAAAGAAAATTGATTGTCTCTGCTGTAAGTTGAGGTACCTACTTTAATGTTGGAATTCCATTGTGAAATTTCTTTGAATCCTCCAAGGAAACTCGATCCTTATGGTATTTTAAAGAAACCGAAGCGAATGCAAAATACCACACAACTCACATTAGGCAGTCCCTTGTAAGAATTTCCTGAATTGGATAATAAGACACATTTATAATAGTTATTCGAGAACCGACAATGATTAACAATTTGCACCTGCCATTATCATTATAGCTCAAGACGGTTTCTGTTGGTGATGAAGTCTGATGTTAGCCACGACCTTGTGCAATTCTTCATTATTTATGTATTTTATGTCTTTTTTTTAATTTAGCGTTGATTTGCTGATAGTTGCTAGCGGGAATCCAAACTTATAGCCTTTGGGAAATATTACAGTTTTGTCATCTTATGAATGAGGATGAGAGGTTCGTTTTCATTCTGATTATGAATCGGTAGTCAAAACTCTGCGATCTAAGCTTCTGCAAAGTTTCGGAGTATTTTTACATCACTTTTTTACTATCAGAACAATTACCAACTTTTTTAAGTGATCTCACAAAACATCTTCGCATGTGTTTTCTGTCGAATATATTCATTGTTTGATTGAAAAACATATAATTTATAGATCAACTGTTTCACTTGTCATTTTAGGAAATTTGACATTGATCACGAGTGAAGTTTGGCATAGACGCAATTTCATAACTGCCGGCGATTTGAATAAAAATAAGAAAGTCTGATTAACCTAGGTAGATTATTATGCTTAGGTCCTGAGATAGGTTATTTTAGTTGAATGACAGTAGCATTCATTCATTGAATTTCATCTTCTTACCCAGACGAAATTCTCTATTACCTGGTAGAAATGTTGCGATGATGCTAAACTTCACTCATTATCAAAGTCAATTTCCCTTGAACGACATGTGAAATATTTGCTCGATGAATTTGATGATTTTCTATCTGAATGAATATATTTGAAAGAAATCACCCTGAATCGTACGAAAGGGTTCATGGCGGATTTATCTACTATCTAAGAATTTGTCGTGAAAAAAAAAATATATTTTTTTGAGGGGTGGCTCAATCTGGAGTTAGCAGCGTATTAGTAGAATATGCATAGAATTCAATCGATATTGTTACAAATATTGGTCGAGTATTCTTATATACTCAAGTGAAAAAACAGGAAAAAATATTTTATAGCATTTTTTTTACGTTTTTCCTGGTTTCTGGGGACATTTTTGGCAGGAGCACAACTGGTAACGATCTTTCAGGTTGATTTTTCGTATTATTATTGACTGTTATTGGATTTTCTGTTGAATCTTCTATTTTTCGAAATACAGTTCGCATTTTCCCCAAAATAAACCCTCATAGTCCATACCCTTGAAAATTTAACTTTTTCCTCTATTCAGCATTGAAACTTGAGCTGTTCGTTTCGGAAGATAGAAGATTCAACAAACAATCCAATATTACTAAATAATCATGCGAAAGGTGAACATGAATTATCAATATATAAATGCGTTGTTGTCAACGCTGCGAAATCTTCAGAAAGCAGGAATTACTTTTAGAACTTAAAAAATTTGATAAAAAAATTGTTGTCGCTCACTTAACATTAATTTAGCAGAGAAAAAAATAAATGCACGAAGAATTTCATATTTTCACGATAAGATCTCTACAATTATTCGACAATCACTGAGATAGTTTTCATTGACATCAGTGAAATTGTTTTTGCTTACTCTACAGTCCATAGACATAAAAATTGACCGTTTAATCCCCGAAACAACAAGTTTCCTTCTGAAACAAAATGGCGGGAAAACACAACCTTACCCCATTTTCCGGATTTCCATCAAGTGAAAGTGAAAATGCTTCACTGACCTTGTCGGTATAATAACCGTCATACGTTTACCCTCAGGGCGTACATCGGTCATCTACATGACATAGGTCGGCGGATATCGGAGGCTTTGTGTTTGTGGAGGTGCATTTCCTAGTTCCCTCCAATCGTGGGTCACGGTCGCCGCTGTTCGATGTGCCTCCATTTTCGCGAGCTCCTGGGCTTTCTGTAACAAGTGAGCCTCTTGAACGTGCTACCGGATGTACGCACTTCAGCCTTGCTTCCGTAGAGGATGAAATGCTGCCATGGCGACTGGCTGTAGTAGCTTCCCAGGTTTACGAGTCCTGTTTTCTGGGTGCTCCACTTGAATTCTTCCTGTTTAGAGGAATTAAAATGGGAACAAGCCAGTTTGATTGAGTTTTGTTTCTACGTTTTCACCTGGGTTAATCTTAATGCTGAGGGTTGAGAATAGGTGACTGAAATATTCATTGCAGAATTTAGAAATCGATCAAGAAAACCGTGGACTTGAAAAGGACGGTCGCTTCATAAACACTGACGCATTCGCCATTTTGTTAGTTCGAAGATTCATTCGTCTATGGCCGATCGTAAACATGATGACATTCTGACACATTTCACCGTGTATTGGTTTCGTGCGTCGTTTGACATTCGTCATACGTTGGAGGTAAAACAACCTCACTTACCCGCTTTGTTTATGTTATGAAGTACAGCATTTTCAAGAATTTCAGGATAAATTCACAAGTTAAAATGATTTATATTAATAGAATTGGTGAATAACTAGGCCTAGTTATTGTTTCGTTGTGAAATACAACAGAAATACACGTAGAGACGAAGGAATCCGATTTTTCAGATATATTGTAGTGTACACTTTATATTTGAATATTTGCATTTTTGACCCATTCCCCCAAGTTTTATCTGGCATTCGAAGAAATAGAATACTATGTGAACTATCCCAGAGAAGGCATACATCCTATATTCACTCCATAAATTGAAAAAACTGTTCTGACAAAGTAACAAACTATGGTAGAGTTTGTTGGAGGCATTTCCACACTGGTTAAGGAATTATATTCTGAATTTGTTCTGTTTAATAAGTTGACTCATGATGAGATAAGTATGATAAGAATATTTCGTGTTTGTTATACACATTTCAAGAATTATATCTTCTCGACACTACAATAGCTGGCGTTATGAATGACAAACCCATCCTGATTGGTTAACACTCACATCTTTATATGTTATATAAAGCCAATCAAGGCAATTCGTTATGTGATAGATTTGTCAAAATATTGCATGCATTTTATAATCATAATGAACCAGACAACTTTCTCTGTTCTCAACCGAACACGTTCTGATGTGGCTCGACTACTCAAGGCTGGAACTTCTACATTTTGTTGTTTATAATATGTTTCGAATTGACCTTATTGTCAATTATCAAAGATTATAAAAGGCCTAATGTTACATCTGCATCATAAAAAAGCATTTTATATGGATAGTAAAGAAATTTTTGAGGATGAATCAAAATCGGTGTTCAAGGAAAAAATTTCATATGAATTATTTTATTTGTAACATATATTTAGTATAATGAATTTATAATTGAAGATTATGATAGCATTGACATAGCAACTGTAGACCAATATTGTAGTAATTTGATAATTTGCAACATAGAACGTTATTTGAAATAGTACTGAGAAGTTCTCTGGAGCCCATGTTTCTTCCATTCCATACAGTTGTTGGATTTCATTCTGCTGTTTATTTTCAGGAATTAATGAGCCAAACATTTTACTGTTTCATTTTCAATAGTTATACCTATAATAAATGCTATCTCTGATGTGGATACTCTCTCTAGGCTTTAGAAGACAAGGATATAAATACTGCAATTTTCATTTATATCGTTTTGAACGATTATCATCTGAGATTGAATATCAGTAAATCAGATCCATTATCACAAAATTTCACTTGTAAAATGAATAAAATCACTAAAATTTCCAAATAATTGCTCTTCGTCAATGTAAACAAAGCGAATATATTCCTTGGTCTCTTGGTGTATTTATGTTGCATTTCACAACGACACAATAACTTGGCCTCACGGGTCTAGTAATTCACCAATTCTATGAATATAAATCATTTCAACTTGTGAATTTATCCTGAAATTGTTGAAAATGCTGTATTTCGTAACATAAACAAAGCGGGAAAGTGGGTTTGTTTTACCTCCAAAGTATGACAAATGTCAAACGACCCACGAAACCAATATTTTGGAAATGTTAGGTTATAGTCATTTTTCTGTCAGATAACTACACAACGTTGTCCTCTTTACATAGAGGTCGTAGTAATTACGTATTTTTCAAAATGTGAATTTAATTTGGGAAAATAAAACAATGTGAATCCAATAATTCCAAGGAACTGGCGAGTGTTGAAGAAACTTCTTTCTCTGTTAACACTGGAAATATTTCACGTGTAAAAACACCTATGCTATTCTCTTTACGGAAATCAAGAATCTAGAATTTTACTGAAATATAATAGATAGAGTAGCCCGTTAGTTTGTGATAGTTCATTCGAAAAAAAAATAAAAGTACTCGAATAAACCTGCAGTTAAAACTTCTAAACGAACAGACAAACCTATGGAATTCCCTACTTTTCGAAATTTCTCAAGAAATAAGTCTACAGAAGACTTTTAAATACCTTGTTGCACAACTTGAAATATTCCAGTATAAAAATTTAGTAGTACTACAAAACCTGTGTCATCTTAAAAGAACTAACCATATACAAAGTTCTTGGGAATCTATGTGAATGATACACTGGGTATTCAGTCACATACGACGAAAATGTTGGATAGCTTGTGATAAATTATTGATTCCAAATTATCATCGTTACTGTCAGAAAAAGCAGATTTCAATTGTAAATAGCATTTCCTGATACTTCGTCTCTGCTCCTTCAAAACTACCTTGGGTATTTTAAGTTTCCAAGCGTGATGATTATGTTGAGAATGAGAGTAGAAATTGGCATTTGGCAACATCGCTGAGAATTATTCTGACATGACCGGTATTTCACGAGTGCCAACTTGAGTCAGTTTTAAGTGAAAAAACTTGATAGACCTAAATCATGGCCAACCGGGATAGTTTATAAAATTGAATGGAATATACTTGCGAAGGCCGAATTCCATCCATTTATTACGCTGATATACCCATGGATCGACTCGAACTATAGTACTTGATTGAAAGATGATAGCTTGACGGTTCATGAAGAATTTCATGGAGACCATATGGATCGATCGCTAAATTTTCCCATGATCATTACGAAATTTTGCACGAAGTTATACATCAGTATTTTCTAACTAACTACCAAGTTTCATCATGATTGGATCAGTATTAATTGACTTATTCCGGAAATAACAATGGTACCCAGAAAACAAACTTATTTTGGAGTTATTGGGAGAAAATATGCAAAATTTCGTGGTTTTCTTCTCGATATTGTGGTTTTTTTCGGTATAAAATTCAATTTTTTTTTTCAATTTATCAATATTCTGTTGTAATCTTCCTATCATATTATCCTCATTAAATTCTGTATGAACTTTCGAACCGTCATTTTTTGATGAAGTAATGGATTTCAATTCGATCTCATCTGTATTTTTAGAAATTTAGAGAAAATAAAATGTTGAATGGTTATATCTGCGGAATCATTGGGTCGATTTTACCCATTCACGAATTCGGCCTTCGTAATTAGGGTCCAAACCTTCTCTACAACTATGGAGTTTCTAAGTTGTTTCTTTCGGAAGTTATCGTGTTTGAGGTCGGCCGTTAGGCTGAGATATCGAAATTCCTTTGAATATTTTTACTTTATCACTTCTCAGAATGCTTCGAAAAAATTAATCATGAATTATCTGAATATAACTTTGTCAAATCCTCCCTTATTTTTTTTCAACCCCGTCAAATTGTTTCCCAAGTCCTGTTTTTCATCCATAACTCAATTGACTTAGTATCCTCATCATTCTTGAAGCATTCAAACGGTGTTTTTGAATCGAGACCGCTCGTCCCGAAAAATTAAAGTGTTCATCAGGATCCCTGCTCCGAGTATTCGATTAGCGAAGGCTCTTCTGCTTCTTTGAATTTGATAATTTCTTTATCGAGGTGCAAATTACTCGAAGGCTGAATTTCCGCATTCGATAAATTGAAATTGAATAGAATTTCCAGCGGCCTGCGAAATCGACAAAAAAAGGCGCATGCGCGCGACGCTCGGCGTCCTTTCGCTTTCATCAACGGATATGATTGAGGCGAATACAAGCAGACTGATGAGGTTCAGGAACATGTCGACGCTAATAGGGTATTCTGCGGATTGGTCCCGGTAGTTTTGAGTCGTTGGTTGTAATTTTAATGAAAAAAGATCGAAGGAATTGGGGAGCTGTAGGAGTTTTTATATTTATTTCGAGGGTGCATTTGGATCCACCTCTATTCTAGGGTTTTACGAGTATACCATTTAGCTACAACTTGATCATTTATTGTATCGATCACAGTTGATCAACATGATATTTGATGAATTTCTTGGGATCAACGTGATATAATTTTGAGCCGAAAATGGTATCAAACGACTAGGTTTCATTAGGACATTTTGAAAAACAATTTTTTTTCCAAGTATTGAATAGTCTGTGATCTTCTGATAATATTATCCTCATGAAATTCTGTACAAACCTTCGAACTGTCATTTTTCGATGAAGTATTGGATTTCAATAGACGTCTTCGGCCCAAGTTGCCAACCCACAATTTTCTTCACAAATTTACTATCACTGGGGAACGGTAATTTCAGGACAAATTCGACATTGAGTAGGTTAGGGGCTTAGTAACGAAGGTCTAATTCATGAATGGATAAAATCCGCCCAATGATTTCGTAGATATACCCATTCGAAATTTTATTTTCCCAATATTTCCAAACATACAGATTTGATCGAATTGAAATCCAGTACTTCATGGAAAAGGCCTCAAAAAGCACTGTGCGCATGTTCAAATTCGTTGCTAAAGCCGTCATCTCCATTGAACATGCGAAAGCTGCTGTCTTCACGGCAGTGATTTCAATTTCTTTTGCATTTCTTCTGATTTTGCATGGGGGTCAACATATTAAATTTCTGAGGGATTCTCATCGAAAGTATTGACAATATTCCCTCCATAACTCTTACCGATTGCATTAAACTCAGGTAGTTAGTTGCAGAATAACTGAACGCAATATTATTCGAGAATCCTACAATGAGAAATATGAAATGAACATTTCCATGAAAATTTTTACATTTTGGAAATTCAAACGTCGAATCCCAGAATCCCCAATTTTTTTAAAGATTTTATTCTTGATCTAAGCAATCACCTCTCTTCATTTGTATTTCCAATATCAATAATTTTTAATAAGATTTAAGGCATTACTTAACCTTATATCTTATTACACCTCGATCTGTGTCCCCTGGACTAATTTCAAAATATTGTTTGTTTGCTCTAACTAACATATTCTTTTTTTTTGTTTCAGGTATTATTTTTATAGAACAAGTCATGTACATTTGAGAACATTATTTTTATACAGAACAGACAGTACAAATAACGGCGAAGTACAAATTTACCAGGGAACTCAGAACTCATCTCAGCGAAATTCAGGATTAAAATGACAATAACAGTAATCTAGTCCATATATTCTAAAATGCCAGTTTCAAAACAGAAACTCGTTTAGCACAACAATTAAAACATGCCCACAATATGAGCGAAACTCTCAGTCAGGACCCTGAGGGTCTTCCTTCGGGATACACGACGCTGACGTCTTCTTACCCACCGACCCCCGCCACGCCGAACTCAACAGTCCAGGATGCTCCTTCTGGTGCGAACCTTCCACCTTTCTCTACCTTCTCTGCTGATATGGATTCCAACGGAGGCTTAACAACCAGCTCCGATAGATTCTTCAGTGATGCCAGACTCCTAGATATCTCCAACTGGGACTACTACACGGAGACAAGACTGTTAGAAAGAGGGGAACATGGACTTTCGATAATCGCCTCTCAACCTCAATACAGGCCGTGGGAATCGAAACCAGTGGACTCAACCTCGGCATTCGCTCCAACAACTCAGGTAAACTCATTAGCTGATGCCTTCGCACAACAAAACGGTGCTTCGAAGCTTCCATCATTTCAATCGCAATTTCAGGCTTTTAACGACCCCGCTACTAGCAGTGAACCAACATTAACAACTCTTACTAATCTCACTCCAGTATCACCGAATTCTAGTCCCGGTAACCATAGTTTAACCACATTGAACTCTAACTTTCATACGTTAAGTGCAGTTAACCCGAGGAGTTACCCTTTGGTGCCTGCACCTATCCAAGCCAGGGAGATTCCATCTATACAGCAGCAATACCTCGACGAGAGACATATACAGCTGTATTCTCACCCTACCACGAACTTAACCACCCTTAATACTAGTATTTTTCCACCTCAGAATGGAGCTATAATCCAAAACAATCAATTGATATCTTCCCCGACTGTGGTAACCGTTTTCAAGCCTTCAGATGCAGACTTGAAGCTTACCTCTCTTCAAGACCAAGGGTTGAAGTTGCAAAACGTCACCCTGCATCCTACACAGTTCCAAAACCCAGTGCCAAACATCGACAACGGTCTGTATACCAGTTTGGACAAGAAGAACGGTATGATTATGAATTCCCCGACCAGAAACGATTTCCGCAAGAAAGAACGTAGAAAAATACGGGCGTCGAGTCTGGAGAGTTCGACGGAAAGCGACGGTGCCTCGAGTAACATGGACATAGGGTCGGAAAATTCGGGTCAGGTGGCGGCCATTTCGAGTACGGCGGGTTTTAAGAATCACCATTTGCCGGACAATTCGAGTATGGACGATATCAGTGGCGGTAGCGTTGATAAACAGGTGAAAAAGAAACGGAAAAGGTGCGGAGAATGCATCGGATGCCAAAGAAAAGACAACTGTGGAGACTGTGCTCCATGCAGGAACGACAAGAGTCACCAGATCTGCAAGCAGAGGAGGTGCGAGAAGCTGACTGAGAAGAAGGTGAGTTTTTGTTTTGTGGTGTGGTGGAGGGATTTTTATAGTTTATCTGATTCTTTAGATTCTCTTCGATACAAGGTACAATTTTAGTCTCGATGAAACACAGGGTGGCCAACTCAAAATGGAACAGAGGCATTCTCTGTCAACAGTTTGAAAAAACATTAGTAGTACTTTAATAAGAACGGTCCATCGAATCAGCGGGAAACATCAATTAGCCGAGATAGCTGAAAACGTGAGCTGTAATATGCAGTCTGTATCTGAATAACACTGAAAAATTGTAAGGGGCGATTTTGTAATGAAAATTAAGGTAGGTATTTGGTATAACATTTTTGAAAAACCTCCCTCCGAAAAAGTTACACCTCTCCAAAGATTAACAAAAAAAATGTTTCTCTTCTTCTATTTTCCCTATTTACGCAGCTCAAGACACGAAACTTGGTAAATATTATTTGTCAATGAAATAGTCAACCCCTAAGATATTTTTTTTAACAACTTCATTTTGGATACACATTAACCTTTCAAAGTCACATGCCTGAAAAGCCGATTTCATTTACTAACTTTTTCCCAACAAGTTTTTTCGAAAACTGAAGCATTTACTAGAGAAAAATATCGATGATCCGCATTGTAGCGGGGTGTGAAACGATAAGAAATTCAGCAGGCTTGTCTATATTCGACAGGTCTAATAGAATCATAATTTGGTTGGCTGTTGTTCAATAAAATGCTATTCAACATGAGTTATATTTTTCTCGTAAATTCTTCAGTTTTCGAAAAACCCTGTAGAGACAAAAAAGTTAATGAATGAATTGGACTTTTAAGCCATGTTTTTTTGAGGTAAATTTTTATCCACAAAACAGTTTTAAGGAAAAATATCTTAGGGGTTGACTATTTCAACCCCTTCTTAGCATACTTCAGGGTTGAAAAAATTCCAAATTGTGTAGTTATATTGACAAATAATACTTAACAACATTCGTGTTTTTAGCTCAATATACAGGGAATATGAAAAAAAGAAACAATTTTTTTTGTTTATCTTCGGAGTGGTGTCACTTTACCGCGGGGAGGTTTTTCAAAAAATTTTATACCGAATACTTACCTCAATTTTTATCTCAGAATCATCCCTCACATTCATTCGGTGTTATTCAGATACACCCTGTATAGTCTTCAAATGTCAAATTCTACCTTTACTTAGCGAAAATTCAGAATTTAAATATGAGACTTATCTGCAATCAATCACTTATGTTCATGCGTTTCTTTAAAATGTTTAAGTTGTTCACTTGTATGATTCAACTATTATATTGAATGAATTCACAATATTTAAATGATTTACCAAAAAATAGATTCAGAAATATATGTTCTGATTGAATTCACGAATTGAAAGATATTTTTGTAAAGAATTAAACGACGTCTAGGCTCTACAAGATCAACAAATTAACATTCGATTCTTCCCTTCATGAGAGAAGACCAGTATTCTCACCAATATTTCAACACCATCCGCTATTATTATTTTATAATCTTTTTAAATGTATCTCCTAGAAAAATATACCTTGTTTCAACCTGTAAATCAGGTTCTCAATCAGGTTATCAATGCAATAGGGGTTGTATTCAAAAGAAGCTCTGATTCATTTCAAGCTAAATACTTCTAGATTCCCAGCTTCACCATGATTCTAGGACCAGTTTCTATGCGTGAGAGAAATTATGCTTTCCTTTTTTCTGACCGACACGAATTCACATAGGGTCATCTGGTGTTGAAAGCAGATGCTATTCCTGAATTTAAGCAAACTTCCTCTAGAAAATAATAAACCGCAACACACTTCGTGACAATTTTGAAACTATATTGTTGATTGAAATAATAATTGATCACCCCTATATTCTGAAATATCGAAATGACTACAGAATAAACATTCATCAGATATGTTATTAAACGCGAATAACTGAAAAACGTTGGAGAACGAGATATTCAAATAAGCCATAAACATATAATTAAATATTCCTTCTTGCAACTAATTATAGTTCCTACTACCACATCGAATATCTTCCGAGGAAGTTCGTTGAAATTATGTTCAATTATACTTGTTATTTGTTAATATATTGAAAGCATACGTTTAAGAACAAAGAAAATATACCATATCTATGGCAACTTGAGTCAGTTGAATCGAAAGAAAAATAGTAATACTACAAATAGGCAACAAGTCACTAAGGTACTTTTATTTAATCTGTATATATTGAAACTTAAATATAATAAAGATAAAATACTTTCTCAATCATCTGAGATATGAAATTATATTTATATTTACATATCTATATTTAACGTCTGTTTGCTGTGTTGTTTTTATGTTCCAAACGAATGATCTCATCTGCTGCAGCCTTACCTTTTAGATGTTTTACCTTCTTTTCATCCTTAGTATCTCCAATCATATCTCCCATGCTTTCGAAAGCACTATCAGACATGTTGATGGTCATCGAAGTTGGTTTCAGTGGAATGACATCTACTTTGATGTCGTCAGGGTTGACATGATCTTTAACGATAGAGCCAACTTTGATTTTGACCTTTTTCTCTGGTTCGCAGCCTTTTCCCGATCGTTTGATTTTCATTCTTCTAGCTGATCGTATCTGCTGCCAAACATCTGACATTTCTGAATCAGGAAGACCATACTGAACGCTTCTTTCTTTACATTTCTTAGGTGCGTTACACAACTCTCTTGTAGCTGGTCTAGGACCTTTGCATTCATTGTCCTCCACCAAAATATCTTCTGTCCCTGGATGTGGTGACTGTCTAACACATTCAACCTCTCTAAGTCGAACTCCAGATTTGTATTTACAAGCATGACATGGTCCCCATTTGCCAACCCTCCATTTTGTTGTGCATGGTTGATCGTTGCATTTCTTAACGCTAGCTTCAGGTTTTTCCAAGTCTTGACAAAATGTTGGACTCACTTTACCAGCTTTCTCTTCAGAACATGACATTTCTGCCTGTTGAACACCCCCTCCACACTTGGCAGAACAATCGCCGTAGTTCAAAATCTCCCAATGATATTTTGGAAGGTATTCGGATTCTGGAGCTGCTTCTGAGTATCGATACTTAACACCAACATTAACTGGTTCGAAAAAACAAACCATCAAATCAAGGTCTTGATCTGTAGGACCCTTAATAACTATCATTTCTTGATTTTCTTCTGGATGTCTGTAAACAGCTTCGACTTTACCAATGAGAAACTCGATATCTGGAGATTCTTGATAGTTCCCATTGAGGAAGAAGTGATTCCCAGTTTTATCAGTGATTGCTAGTATGTTACCAGAAGGTTTAAGCTCCTCAACGAAAACATTTCGTACACCTGCAGGTAGTGTAGCAGCTTTAGTGTAACCCCTTCCGGTACTCGTATAAGTATGTTCAATAAGTTTGCACTGCGTGCCATCTCCATTACAGATACCACAAACATCTTCTGTAGCGTCAGAATTGATTATACCATCGCAACCTACCTTGGTGCAGGAGCCAGCTATACACATATTTTTTGTAGCTGGTTTGCACGGTGTACCATCTATAGCTCTTGGTTCCAGTCTGTGAAAAACGTTCTCCTCGTTCAAACAGTAGAGAACGCAAGGTTCATCTTTCTTAAGGTAGGGTTTCCACGTATGTGTTTTGCCACTCAAAGGTATAGTGTTATGTTTAGTACACTGAACTTCCCGAAATGGGGTACTTCCTTGGGGACATGGCTGCATGTTACAAGTTGTAACTTTCTTTCTGTCTCCTAGGCAGTATCTACCTCCATTAGCAGGAGTGGGGTTATTACATTCTCTAGATGCGGTATTCGTTCCTCCGCCGCAAGTTCTAGAACATTCTGTTGGGGTACCCCACTTACTCCAGCCTCCATTCACAGCTTCAGGTCTCTCACCAACTTCTATACACTTCAAATGGAAGCACCATTTGTTCTCTCCACATTTGGTACCGTCGACGTAAGAGTGCCCTGTTGACTTTATCTGTGTTGGACTAGTCCTGCAATAAACCAAATCGCAAAATTTTTCTGGATCATATTCTTCATATTTAGAACCTGGATACATCATCTCACACTGCGCCTGTGCATCGTAAACTACTCCTGGAAGAACTTCTGTTTGCTTATAAATCGATTTTTGGGGCTCATCGTTCAAGCACTCCCCAAGGTCGCTTTCGAAGAGAGTTGTCATGTATGCCCTGCTACAGGTGGACCATCTTATAGTGTTTAAATCAACAAATGGGGCCATGACGTAGTTTGAGTTGTCTTTGGGGTCTTTGGATTCACATCCTGAGTCATCTGGTGCATCGTGCGAACAACCCATGACGTGACCCAATTCATGGGTTAGTACTATTGATAATATGAGTCCGCTGTCTTCATTGATGGCACATGGTTCGTCAACGGTACAGGGCGTACCAACGTAAGCTAGGCCTTCAAGACCGCATTTGGTACCGTTGTCTCCACACAGGTCATGGCGAGTGAGAAGAATTGCAATATCGTGGTGGTTTGGATTTTTGACATCTTTCGGGTTGACTCTCTGTTGCCATTTGCAGAAGCTCATTAGGGTATCATCTGCGTTATCTACTATCATCAGATCAATCTCATCTTCTTGCTTCTCTAGATACATCACGCGGACTACAACAATTTCCATGGCATTACCAGTAGACGGATCTCTGTAAAAAGTTGCTACCATGTTCATTATGGTCAATATGTATGTTTCGATATCGTGAAATTTATGGAATTTGATGAATTTCTTATCGACAACAACGAGTAATTCTAGGTATCTTTGAACACTTGTTAAACCTCTTTTGGTTATGGAAAAACAATGATCCTTAGCATATTTATTTCTCAATGCATTTTTCCAATCAGATTCCCATCTCCTGTTCAATCCACATCTATCGTCGTGTTCGAAAGGGTTTTTCACATCTCTCTTGTAGATTATGTGTAGATGTTGTCCTAGCTTATTTGCTTGGTATTCATGTACAGGTTCTATGAAGTATCTTTGATCGTCAACTGAAATATAACCAGCCAAACCGTTGCATGTTGATAATGCCACACTAGATTTTGGGATCCCCCTTACAACGCCACTGAAGTGACACATTCGTTTCCTTAAAATCTTGTTTATTACCCTTTCTTTTATTGGTGTTTTTGGTTCTCTGATCTCAGATATAGCGTCTGGTGCTATGAAACCATGGTTTGGTTTCAAGTTCAATTGGAAGTATTTGCCAGCTAATATAATGCCGTAGTGTGCTTTTACAGCATTGGTTGATCTTTTTGCTTTTCCTATAGATTCATGATCGTAGTAATGTGGAATTTTGAAACTTAAGAAATCACCTCTTTCGTTCAGTCGGTGAGGAACCACAAGGTTATAATATTGGAGATTTCTGGTGTATTTTCCATGTTGCGTCACTGCAAAGCATTTATCGATGAAGTTCTGTACAATAATTAGTATAAATATGTCGAAAACCAACACGGAACACATTTGACGTGACTCATTTTGACATTTATAATTGAGAATCATAGATCGACTAGAAAATGGAGAACCAGATGGTTGTGTTCGGAAATGTTACATATTTTCGTCGCCATATTTCGATTTCCGATGGAAACTGAAGTTTTTATACGAGGAGGAAATAATTTAAGCTGAGCCAAGCCAGCATATCTGACCTTCTCAGTCTGGCCTTAAACATCCGGAATATCGAACCACCCTTCTGAAGATTTTAAGGCGCTTAAGAATCCAATGTGAAGGCAATAGGAGGGAGGTTGGGAGTAAGAAGTAAGAGTTTTGCTTTTGACGTTATCTATGTAGCTGAAAAGTTGGGTTCTAGGTAACTTTAGGTTATTATTATTACTCAGAATTCTGTTTTACGAGACATTGGAATTTTTTTCGGATTGACCGTTGTTTATATTCAAGATATTGATTTCGATCGAACTGAAAAGACAGAAGACGTGAAACGAATGGGCTGTACTCCATTCACTTTTATAAACTATCCCGGTTGGCCATGACATTCTGACACATTTCACCTTGTATATTTTGAAAATGTTAGGTTACAGTTATTTTCCTGTCAGATGATAATGATATAAGTAATTACTCTTGTAGAGAGGACAACGTTGTGTAGTTATCTGACAGGAAAATGACTATAACCTAACATTTTCAAACTATACACGGTGAAATCTGTCAGGATGTCATGGCAAACCGGGATACTTTATAAAAGTGAATGGAGTATATGAAACTATACTCCATTAATTTTTATAAACTATCCCGGTTGGCCATGACATTCTGACACATTTCACCGTGTATATTTTGAAAATGTTAGGTTATAGTCATTTTCCTGTCAGATAACTACACAACGTTGTCCTCTCTACATAGAGGTCGTAGTTATTAACGTATTTTTCAAAATTTGAATTTACTCTGGGAAAATAATGAATTTGAGAAAATATTATGAGAATTCAACAATTCCAAAGACCTGGCGAATGTTGAAGTATCTTTTTTCTCTGTTAATTTCTCGTATATAAACATGGTTGGACGATTAACTAATGCTTTTTTTGTACGGAAATCAAGAATCGAGTTTTTTAAAATAAAGTCTTTAGTTAGTGTCTTTTTGGTTGTACCAATAGAAAGAAATTCTCTGTTGTATCCTTCACTCAAAATCATTTTTAATTTTCACTCACGTACGTCGAAAATGTTGCATAGCTTGTGATGAATAATTGATTCCAAATTATCAGGATTACTATTGGAAAAAGCAGATTTCAATTCTACATACCCTTCCTGATACTTCGTCTCAGCTTCTTCAAAACTATCTTCAGCATTTTTAGTTTCCAAGCGTGATGGTTATGTTGAGATTGGGAGTAGAAATTGGCAATTTGGCAACGTTTCTAAGAATTATTTTGCCGATATTTCACAAGTGTCAACTTGCGTCAGTTTTGAGTAAAAAAACTTGATAGACCTACATCATGGCCAACCGGGATAGTTTATGAAGGTGAATGGAGTATACCTTACATCCGCTAAAAGGCTGTGTTCCGAAAGAATCCACGGCCTATAATCGAAAACAAATTATGCAACGGTCAGACTCATGCCATTAATTTCTCGCTTTCATTCAGCAAACCGTGTCTGAAGCTGCTGTTCCGCCATAACATACAGAAAAGTGTCACAAAAAATTGCGTAATATTTTATAATCAGTATCATCTACATCCCATTGTGTCTGTGTTCCTTCGAAAGCATTCTATTCGCCATTATGGGCATAACGGTAGACGGCCAGAGTGATTGTCAGAAGGGAAAAAGGACGAGAAATAGAGATGCAGGCCGTCGAAAACTCAGACGGGCCACTGTACACAACAAACAGCTGGCAGAGTTTATTCTCCCTTTGCAGCTGTTCGGGAACCATGCCGTACTACCTGGTACGTATAAAATAATATCCAGCATATGTGAACCGGGCGCACAGATCGTAGTCTTCGCTCCCAATATAATATATTTTAATCGACCACTGCATCAATGAATCTGGCTGGACGTGGTTTCATAGAGATCGGATTGGTTTGCGCAGAAGTGCAAGTTGCGGGAGTTTACACCCCTACGAGATTCGCAGAAGCACTCGCAAAAAAAATCAATGAAACAAATTATCACATTTATATCATGTCAATTTGACAAAATCTTGAAATACATTATTGAAAGGGAATAATGCTGCATATTTTCTCTTTATTGTCTGATGAAGGAGTCAGATATTGACTCTGAAACTTAGTTCACTTGGTTGATCGTTTGAATCATTCCGACATTTCGCCCTTGACAAATACAGAGTTTGAATTTTTGCGCGCATGTTCTAGGGGAACAGCGTGCTATCGTTTGGTCCAAATCTCTGCAATTTTCGAATTTTAAGCTGGAAACGAATAGGTTGGACTCAATGATGACGAATTCGGTGTCAAAATCGTTTGCACGTTTACGGGCGTACGGAGAATCCTATCGAACTTTTAGGGTAGATTTAGAATGCGACGGTTGAGTTAGTAAATGGTTTTGGCGTTCTGAATTTTCGAGGTTATTTCCTTGATAATTTGGGAACTACACGAACGATTGGATTGAAACTTAACAGTTAGATGGAGTATAATGATGCCCAACTCTCTGCGAAATTTCGTTGAGATTGAACTGTCAGTAAGTAATTAAAAAAAAAAAATTCCAAAATGTTTTCCGAATTTTTTTTTTTTTTTTTCGGACACCGGTTATCATATTTGAGAAACAAGTTATGCTCAGACCTTGAGCTTCATATTTCCCAGCAGTTCACTGAATTTTAGTTTACAATTAGAATTTTTGGAGATATTGGAAAAAAATATGTAAAATTTCTTGATTTATTTCCTCGGTATCGTTGTTTTTTCCGGAATAACTCTAAAAAAAACTTATAAAAGCACTGACGTGAAGTCAGAAGCTTTTGCGTTCATGTTCAAATTCGTTGCCAAAGCGGTCATCCCCTTTGAACATGCGCGCAAAAGCTGCTGACTTCACGTCAGCGCTTTTCTAGGTTTTCAATAGTTCATTTTCAGATATTGGGAGTGAAAAGCCAAAAAACAACTGACAATTGATATCAAACTTATGATAGCTAGCTGATACAAAAAAAGAAATAACGAAATTAATAGTGAACAAAACTAAAATATAATAATTGCTCCTTATATATGTTTAGGATATAGATAGTGCCTGATGAAATTGAACATCGATTTCATTACGCGTTTGAAGAATCTGAAGAAGTGAATATAGTGAAATGTTGCAGAAATAAATTTCATGGCATAGGCACTGAGAATATGAATTTATGTATAAAACAATACATTTTTTGGGGTTTAAAACCAAACTAATAAATACTCACGAGTAAGTTACATGGGATTGTTTCCAGAGCTTATTTCGACGTGACATAGTTATTCCAAAAAAAGAAATAGCTTTCATGAATTCGGGAATGAATTTTTTATCATAATTATTACCCTCGACGAACGGAATATTTTGTATGGCTTGCAGATTTGATAATCCGCAATGATTGGTGGATTTTATTCATTGGTCAATAATATCTCCCTTAAATAAATGAGCTCCAGATATGCTCTGCAAATATCAAGTCTCTCAGTTTTTCCTTTCGAAAGTTGTAGTTACAATTTGCCATTTAGTGAATTGTTTCGTAGGTTCACCTAGTTGACATTTAATTTTCATAATATTTCCCGCATCACAGGTCAGATCGCGGGGACCTCTAGTATGTGGTTGGAAAATTCCTGTTCGTGCAAAATTTCGTGAGGGTCACCCTACAAGAAAAACGCTGAATAGTTCTTTCAAGAAGTCAAAATGTGTTGTAATTATACCAATAATGATAATCTTTGATGTGAAATTTCAAGGCAGGACTGCAAACACTAAAACAATTTCAAGAAATTTCTCAGAGACGCGAAATTTTCATAGAGTATGATCTCCGTCCAAGTTGTATTCTCATCCAAATTTCAAATAAGATGAATCTTCAGCAAAATTGTTTATTGTTGTTTGGCTCATCATTTGCACATGTTAATTTGATAAGGATATATCAATTATTGAGCACCTTGTATTACGATTTTGCAGTTCAGGGGTGACTTTGAGGGGTGGTTTGAATATCAGGGGTGTAGTATCTTTTAGGGAGAACCCAAAGTCACCTGTGAAGAGTAACTTTCATGGGGGGTAATATCGATATGTACAAGTGTATTCGAAAGATAAGGTAAGTGCATACGGGGAGAATATTTTGGATTTTTATATCTTTGCTTATGAGTACGCATTTTTACTGTTATTTCATGTTTATGATTTTTTTCGGATTTTTGACACCCCCATGATAAACTATTGGCCGAATTCACTTTTTCCAATTCTGTCAGATCGAATCAAATTGAATCTAGAGTTGTTAAATCATTACACAAATGTAAAGGGTGGTTCAAACTGCGCGTTTCTTTAAGAATAAATAAAACACATAATTTGCTTTTATTTTTAAAAACTTTTTATTGGTAATTGTAGTATCAGTTATGACATTCATATATGAAAAATAATATCTGTCAAAAGGCCCCCCTTGCAGCTCTTCAGACGTCCTTTCTTTTGTTCTTCAATGACATTTTGACATAATTGAGGCTCGATCTCACTAATGACATGAATAATTTTATCCTTCAGTTCACACAACCGCAAAGAAAATAGTCCATCGGTGTCAAATCACATGATTTTGGTGGTCAATTGACATCACCGTTTATTATTATTCGTCCAGGAAATTTTTGTCTCAATAAATAAATTGTGTCAAATGCAAAGTGAGGTGTAGCGCCATCCTGTTGAAACCAAATGTCATCTTGATCAATATTCATTAATTCATTCCTCAAAAATTAGATCATCCGACTGTATCGATCACCGTCGACAGTTACAGCTACACCACCTGAGCATAATGCACACCAAACAGTGACTCGTTTAGGATGCATAGGTTGAATAATTCGTGGATTTTCCTCACCCCAGATACGACAATTTTGTTTATTAACAAAACCACAAAGTTGAAAATGTGTCCCATCGGAAAACATGATTTTTGAGACAAATCAGCTGGTTGTTCATTGAAGAAATTGAAAAATAAACGACGTTTTAAATGATCTAATGGCTTTGGTAGTTCCTGTGTTATTTGAACCTTATTTGCCTTCAGAGCTAAATTCTTGAGTAAAATACGCCATGTTATGGACCCCCTAAGTCCAACTTCTGGTGAACGTCGTCTAATGGACATTCCAGGGTCTTCAGCAACACTTTCACGAACCAAATCATTATTTTTGTGAACGACCGCTACGACTGTATTTTACACTTTTTTGATTTTCCACCGAACCTCTTGAAATTTTTCAATAATTCGACCAATAGTGCTTTGAGATGGACGATTATGGGAACCATTAAATTCATGTAATTTTCTGAAAACACTTTTCACAGAACGCTGATTTTCATAAAATAATTCAACAATTTGAACGCGTTGTTGTATCGTGAACGAAGCCATTTTTATAAAAGTCATACATCACACTTCTCAAATGTCAAAATACCCAGACGAATTCAGTGCGCCATCTATATTTTATTTTTCATTCTGAAAAACAAACACGCAATTTGCGGAAAATTTAACTTTTTTCAGACATAGAATCTCATATGAAATAACCAGAAGGAAATAACATTAGGGAAGGTGTAAATTTTCCATGTAACTCACTATCGATATCGCAATTTGATCATTTTTGCGCGCATGTTCTGGGGAACAGCGTGATATCGTGTCGTCCAAATGTCTGTTGTTTTCGAATTTTTTTTCCCGAAAACGGTCTCAGGTGCCAGAATCGATTCTATCTGGCCAGCCGTAGGCACGAAAATGACAATTATTAATTTCGCGGGTTTTTTCTCCATTTCAAGATGCTCTTAAACATCCTCAAGATCCATCTTTTCAAGACTCACTAAATCTTGATATATTCATCCATGTCATCTTTGGAAACCATGGCAGCTGTTTCCAGCCATTGTACGCGGTACAATTCCGTACAAAACCGTTCTTCATCCCGGATTCTACCATATGATCATTCAAAATAAACAGAAAAGTTTCCGTTACATCGACTACGTCTGACGTTGAAAGTCCGCATTAAGCGATTCCCGCCAAAACATGACCTTTTATGAGCCAGTGGGCCTTTTCATTAATCTTTCGAGTCGGGTCGGCTACAATTTGATTAAATTTGCGGTCAAGTCTATCCCCTGCGGACCTTCTTCATAACCAAGATCGGGTTCATTCATGAACAGACGCCCGCTTGGTCAGTTAGTTGTACTCCGCTTCATTGACCATTAGTGGTTCAACTGTAATGCAAATGGGAGCAATTGCACGCTTTTTACGCGCTTGTTCTGAGGAACAGCGCGTTATCATTTCGTCACGATGTCTGTAATTTTCGAATTTTGAGCCGAAATTGGTCTCAAACGACTAGGTTGGACTCACCGATGAAGAATCCGTGGTCGAAATTGATTCTGTCCGTCCGGCCGGCCTTGTGCGCTGTAACTTTCGAAAGAAAGGACCTAGTGTCTTGAAATTTTCAGGTTAGGTTAAGATCCTGAATATCTCGGTTAAGTTCGTTAATGGGCCAAATCTGACGAATAGTTTTTGTGCTACAGCCAGTGGAAATTTTGATTTTTCAATCACTAGAAATATTTATCTGACCGAAATGAAACTTGGTTGGAAGATGAACAGTGTCAATAAGAAGAATTATCCATGGAAAAATTCGAAAATTTTTTTTTTCTTTTGGAAAGTTTTATATTTCATTAAAATTTCACTGAAATTTCCAATTCACCATTTCGCAATGCGAACAAGCGCGTAAAAGCTGCTGACTTCACGTCAGTGCTTTTCTAGATTTCTTGTTCTGGGGAACAGCGCGTTATCGTTTATTCCAATTGTCTGTAATTTGGGAATTTTGAGCCGAAAATGCTCTTAAACGACTGGGATGGACTCACTTAATTCTGTCTGGTCGTCCGTGTTTGAGAATCATCAGTGGGACCATAAGATCTACAGTGGTTACAGGTTCTTGCAAATATTCTACCGACCCATATTCGTATACAGGTTGCAGTGATAAAGTCTTAGGATAAATATCATTCCTTACCAAAGTAATTCCCAATCATGTCTTATATTTCAGATTCTAAAATTGCTAGATTGAAATCTCGTAAACCTTCATGAATTAACGATCTTCTTCATTCCAATGAAAGTGACAAAGAAATTTGGTGTTTGGAATGGAATTTGTGAAATGTTTTCAACAAAGGTTTGATCAGCGATCCTCCAGAAAAAGTTCATGGTTTCAATCTTCCTAGGAAAATGTGGTGCATTTTGAATCTACTTCGACCGGTCATGGTCGCTGTAATAGTTTCCTCTTCAAATGGAATTCGGTCGATAGTCCAAGGTGCGAATGCGGAGAAGAAGAAGAAACAATAGAACATTTAGTTTATAGGCGTCCAATATATAAATTTGACGATGAATTCGAGGCAATTCATTCGGTGTCTGTTTCTTTTTTGAGATGGATCGTGAACTTCAAATTAATTCAATGAAGAGTAAAACATTTACTAGGTCATATTGGTTTTTTTCGTCTTCTTTACTAGTTTTCAGGTGTGATTTGGAGATATCAACGATATTCGTAATAAGTTGAAGAATACCAACCCGCAATTAAGTGCCAAATTCCGTGTGGATTTAATACTCAGAAAACTGAAAAAATAATTATTCGAAAATATTCAGAATTATTGTTTAAATTTTGTTTTCTTGGAGACTGATTTTAACGAAATTTGGCACATGCCTTGCAGTCAATATTCAAAACAGTGTTCTGAATTTCAATTCGGAATTGGATATTTATTTTCAGGAATATAGAAAAAAAATATGTCAAATTTCGTTGTTATTTACAATTTCGAATCTATTTCTTCTACTACAAGAAATTCCATCAGATTGAAACTTTGTGATTAGTTGT
Source organism: Myrrha octodecimguttata (assembly GCA_958510865.1). Taxonomy (NCBI): domain Eukaryota; kingdom Metazoa; phylum Arthropoda; class Insecta; order Coleoptera; family Coccinellidae; genus Myrrha; species Myrrha octodecimguttata. The sequence continues at coordinate 73,039,066 of OY294057.1, forward strand.
AGATAACCGATGGGCAACTGAATGCGAAATTGAAGAATTGTATCGGTAAAAAATATTTTCGAAAACTTTCCAAATTTTCCGTGAAAATAATTATTTGTTCGAGAACTTTTCATAAGAGAAAGTTGGCACTTACAGTGTGGTCTATATTCAAAAAAAGCGCCTCAAATTTCAGTTCAATCCTATATTTGTTTTAGGAGAAATTGTAAAAAAATGAATATCGTAGAAATTTTTTATTTTCAAATTTTTCTAATGACACGATCATCAAGAAATTTTGCACAAAGAGATGTGCATCAGTTTTTCCAAACGATTTACTAATTTTCATCATGATTGAACTAGTATTTTTTGGATTATCCCGGAAATACCGACACCGGAAAAAAAACCTATTATCCCAATATCTCCGAAAATTATAGAAACATCGAACTGACATTTGGCCCACTATTGTGAAATATTGGGTTCTAGATTGGTGCAAATTTCTCTCCGAATCTAATGAACAGTTTCCGAACAAAAAATTTTAGAAAAAGGTTTCGAAAATTTTTTTATATTCACTAACAATTTGATCTCAACGAAATCCCGGAAACAGTTGAGCGTCATTAAGCTCCAAATAACTTGCAAGTTTCAGACCAATCCCCCAAGAAGTTTCTGAAATGTCAGGAAAACGAACTCAAGATTTCAAATGGCTATTACTCCAAAACCTTTCGATCGATTTCGACAGTTATGGTGTCCAGCCTAGTAGTTGGCGAACATTTTCGGCTCGATTTTGAAAAATGACAGACATTTGGACAAAACGATAGCACGGCGTTCTCCAGAAAATGCGCGCAAAAATTCAATTAATCTCCACACAACTTTTCGCAATTCTAATACCCGTCAAAACTCGAATTATTATTTCATACAACAACCGAGAAACCTTCTGTATCTATATAAATAATAGATTAAGCGGCATTTAGACCCTGTTCCGTTCTTATCGAACAATATTTGAAATATAGCCAGGCTGGCCGACAGGCCTGCAGCTGCTGTTCATAGCACGCGACAAGATTTCTTTATCTGTGTCAATTGTGTTATTTCATCTGCTGCGCCGTCATTGTTCCTTATGTCACCATGACGACCAGGACTACCGTACGCTCTCCTAGCTTTTTTGTTGATGAATCGTCGTAATTTGTATCGGCAAACGAACTTCTTTGATGACAATCAGCAGCAATTGTGGCAACGAAGGTGCAGCTGAGAATGCTGAATTTTGGCGGTGAAATCCAACACTAGAATTTCGCTGAAGATCCAGATAATTAATCTTGAGGACCACGACTTTTTGGTAAAAATCTGTCAAGTTGCTTTGAGATCGACGATATAAATGTTCACAATTTAGTTTCTTTTATGAGTCTGAGAATTTATAGTGCAACCGTAAAATTGCAGATTATTTGGGTAGAAATTAAAATACATTTTAGAAAACCTTAGAAAAGAACTAATGCGAAGTATGCAGCTTTTGTGCGCATGTTCACTTTTGGCGCCAAAAACTAACGAAAGAAACTACTTCGAAACTCGATATTTTTTGAATAGGTTTGGACCTTAATAACGAAGGCTGAATTCGTGGATGGGTAAAATCCACCTAATGATTCGGCAGATATAACCATTCAAAATTTTATTTTTCCAATATTTCCAAAAATACAGATAAGATCGAATTGAAAACCATTATTTCATCGGAAAATGACAGTTTGAAGATTCATACAGAATATCATGAGGATAATATGGTCAGAAGCTCATTGAATATATATTTGAAAAAGAAAATTTTGAATTTTTTTTCAAATTGTTGTAATGACACTGTCATCACGAAATTTTACACGAAGTTGCCCTTCATCATTTCCAAACTAGCTGCTAAGTTTCATTTCGGTCGAATTCGTATTTGAGTCATTCCGGAAAAAACAACGATATCGAGATGAAAACCAAGAAATTTTACATATTTTTTCCCAATATCTCCAGAAATTATGGTCGTATCAAAATTGAATTTGGTACACTGCTGTAAAACATGATGTTTAAGGTATGAGCAGAAGTTTTTTCCGGATTCAATAATTATTTTCCGGTAAAAAAAATTTCGAAAAAATTTTTTTTCGAAATTTACTTACAGTGCGTTGATATGCTTCAACTAACTATCAAGTTTCAATCCAATCGCTTGAGTAGTTCCTGAGATATCAGGAAATTAATTTCAAATGACCATAACTCCGAAAACATTTGATCGATTTTTCCCATTAACGAGCTTAATCCGCACATTTCAATGCGCGAACTTATTTGAAAATTTGAAGTCGCTAGCTTGCTTCTGTCGTCGGCCGGCCGGACAGAATCGATTTTGACATCAGATTCGTCATCAGTGAGTCCAACTTAGTCGTTTGATACCATTTTTCGGAAAATTTCGCAAATTATAGACATTTTGGGAAAAACGATGCACGCTGTTCCACATGCGCGCAAGAAAGCCTAGAAAAGCTTTTGCGCGCATGTTCGAAGGACCAAAAGTGCGTCTGGTAGGGTCAATACGTGAAAAGTTGCCTTGAACATGCCCGCAAAAGATGCTGACTTCCGGTCAGTGCTTTTCCAAAATTCTTCTTAATATATTTTGACAAAAATATAAAAAGTATCCTTCGAGCCGGATTTGAACCAGCGACCTATGGATGCCTATTATCTCAATCCTCTACAGTCCACCGCTCTACCAACTGAGCTATCGAAGGTTGTTGAATCGAAAGGATTTTTTCTACTCGAGAACTTATCAACTTGGTCGTTTCAATATTGCGATGAGGAGAAACTTTCACTCTGTTCTCAGAGATGATATGAACTTGACAGAGGCGAATTTACTGTCACGTAAAGCGTAGGACACGCGATGCGATATTGTCAAAATTTTTCGGAATAAAAATATTGCCTGTAGGTAAAAATAAAATTTTTGCGCACGTTCTAGGGGAACAGCATGCTATCGTTTTGTCCAAATGTCTGTAGTTTTCTATGATTGAACCGAAAATGGTCTCAAACGACTAGGTTGGACTCACTGATGACGAATCCGGTGTCCAAAATCGATTCTGTCCGGCCTGCTGTGGACACGATAACTGTCGAATAGAGCCGGCTTGCTACTTGAAACTTGCAGGGTAGTTCGCGCATCGGAATGCCGCGGTTGACTTCGTTAATGGGCCTAATCGGCCGAATAGTTTCGGAGTTATAGCCATTTGAAATTTTGAGGTTATTTTCCTCATATTTCAAAAACTCTACTGGAGCGATTCGATTGAAACTTTGCAGATATTTGGAGCGTATTGACGCGCAACTTCAAGCAAGATTTTGTTGAAATCTTATGGTCGCTCAATTTAAAAAAAAATATCTTCTTCAAAATTTTTTCCCAAAAAAATTTTTTTTTCCGTAACTATTGTTCATATTCGAGAACAATTCCAGTTATACCTTGAGCTTCATATTTCACAGCAGTGTACCAAATTTCGATTCTATACGGTCTTCGAGATATTGGGAAAAAATATGTAGAATTACGTGCTTTTCTTCTCGATATCGTTCTTTTCGATATAACTCAAGAAATACTGATTATATCGCGATGAAACTTCGCAGCTAGTTCGAAGATGTTGAGGGTCAAAATTGTGCAAAATTTCGTGATGATCGTGTCATTAGGAAAATTTGAAAATTTTTTTCAAATATTCAATATTCTGTGATCTTCTCATCATGTTATCCTCATTAAATTCCGTATGAACCTTCAAACTGTCATTTTTCGATAAAGTACTGGATTTCAGTTCGATCAAATCTGTATTTTTGAAAATATTGGGAAAATAAAATTTTTAATGGGTATATCTGCGGAATCATTGGGTGGATTTTACCCATTCACGAATTCGGCCTTCGTAATTAAGGTCCAAACCTTCTCTACATATATCGATTTTCTAAGTTGTTTCTTTCGGAAGTTATTGTGTTTACGGTCCGGCTGTTAGGCCGACCGTAAACACGATAACCCAAAAAATACTTACTCGATCAAGATGAATCATGGTAATTAGTCGGAAACTGTTCATCAGAACTCAATATATATTCGCAAAGACCTCGAAGGCAATATTTCCCAACAGTGGCATCGACTATCGGTAATTCCGGAATAACTCGAAAAATGCTTATCTGCTCATAATGAAACTTGGTTACTAGGTCGCAAATGCTGATGCACACTAACCTAACCTAACCTAACCTAATTTATTTCATCAAAAATACTGCTAACTCAATTATTTATAGTACAATTAAAATATATATATATTAAATTTTGGTACACGGTAGGGGTATTGTAATTTTTGGTGACAACAACTGTCAAGTTTTGCCGCGGGTAAACTCGAATAAACTGCTGACAGCTCCTGCCAAAAAGTTTTTCCACCTCGAAACCATTTGTAATTCAAAATTGCGCGTTTCTGATTGGAGGGGGAAATAGTCGTTATAAAACCTTACAGCAATGTCTTTTATAAATCCCCATCATGAATTGAAGCAGACCGCTACAATATTACTTATAATTTCGATTCGCTTTCTATAAAATGAAGAATCCAATGACTATCATTGAACGCCAGATGTGCAAAGTATCACCACTATATCACATTTGAATTTTGTCTGAAACAACTATTTCAGATCCCTAAGTTATTTCCACAAAGCATCCAATATCGGAAGAAAAGCTCTTCTAACATAACACTATTATTATACGGTATGAAACATTCTCAAAAGTTTTCGAATACTTGATGACCCGAATGAATCACATGTAAAGTTTACCTGTGCATACAATGAATGGGACAATTTCTCAGCGTTCTTTCTTTGTATCTTGCGTCCGCTCCATTGGATCTTCGCAGGACATAAATTTTCATCAGTTCGACAGATGTCCCTGTGAAAGACGAAGTCACTGAGCTCAAATATCACATGCAGAATGAATCTTGTGAAGAGCTGACACATGTCCCAGATACTCAATTCTGTCTCCTTTAGAAAATGGTGAAATATATATAAGTATCAGACGAGCAATTCTACAATTTTAACTTTTTATTATTATTATTATAAAATTGAGAATAGAGTAGGCATTTTTTATTTCAAAAAATTTAATGCTGGCGGAATCAATTTATGTATCAATCAATAATGGGGGTTTTTCCTGAATTTGGGTTATTACTGCAAATGCAAATTTGAACATAATTATTATGGGTTTGATTCATCATCATTTTCTCAAATTACCTTCAGAAAGTATTCAAAATCTGTGGTACATACGTGTTCTTTTTCAATATAACCAAACAATTTCCGTTTGCGATTTGTCAGTAATATGACAGTATGACAGTCTGTCCTCTTCTTTTTCTAGGGCTTGGTCGTTGTGTTCTACCCTAACCAGATCGAAGTATAGCTATCTCTGTTTTCCTAAGCAAAGTAACACATTTGACGTCCTTTTCTTTCCGAGAAAGCTGAATTCGACGTTGCCATATCGTGCACTCAAGACAAATCCCTATAAATGCAAATCCCCATTTTTATTTTTCAGTTTTAGGTGATCAAACATTTTCTGCGCGCATGTTCTAGGGGAACAGCGTGCTATCGTTTTGTCCAAATGTCTGTAATTTTGGATGATTGAGCCGAAAATGGTCTCAATCGACTAGGTTGGACTCACTGATGACGAATCCGGTGTCAAAATCGATTCTGTCCGGCCGGCCGTCTGTCTGGCCGTAGACACGATAACTGTCGACAGAGGCAAGCTAGCAACTTGAAACTTTCAGGATAGGTTGCGCATCAGAATACCGCGGTTAAGTTCGTTAATGGGCCAAATCGGTCGAATAGTTTCGGAGTTATAGGCTTCTTGAAATTTTGAAGTTATTTATTTTTTATTTCAGAAACTACTTGAGCGATTGGATTCAAACTTGGCAGTTAGGTGGAGTATAACGACGCGCAACTTTGAGCCAAATTTCGTCAGGATCATATTGTCAGTAAATTCAAAAAAAAAATTTTTTCGAAATTTTTTTCCAAGAATTTTTTTTTTTGGAAACTATTTATCATATCCAAAACAAAATTCCACTCACACTTTGAGCTTCATATTTCACAGCAGTGTACCAAATTTCAGTTCGATACGATCATAAGTTTTCGAGATATCGGGAAAAAATATGTCAAATTTCGAGGTTTTCTTCTCGATATCGTTGATTTTTTCGGTTTAACTCGAGAAATTTTGATTCAGTCCAGATAACACTTCACAGCTAGTTTTGAGATGCTGAAAGACAACTTTATGCGAAATTTCGTGATAATCGTGTCATTAGAACAATTTGAAAAAAAAAATTCTGTGATTTTCTTATCCTATCATCCTCATTAAATTCTGTATAAAACTTCGAACTGTCGAATAAAATTTTGATTGGGTATATCTACGGAATCATTGGGTGGATTTTACCCATTCACAAATTTGGCCTTCGTAATTAAGGTCCAAACCTTCTCTACAAATATCGAGTTTCTAAGTTGTTTCTTTCGAAAGTTATTGTGTTTACGCAATCGGCCGTTAGGCGTGAAATCAAGTCACAGTTACCTTTGAAAAAGCAAGATTTATTGTAATTCTTCTAGTAGTTACTGTGTATAACAGTCTAAGGAGATAAATTTTAAGTTTTACCTATATAGGACGAATTTCATTCTGAAGATCGCATTGGGGGCCTATAGATTTAAGCGTACCGGTTAAATATCGCCAATGTCAAGTTCTTTATATCTCTGAGAATTGAGTGAAAGTTTCAACTTATCGCAATATTGAATCAACCCAGTTGATGAGTTCTCGAGTAGAAAAAAATCCTTTCTCTTCAACAACCTTCGATAGCTCAGTTGGTAGAGCGGTGGACTGTAGAGGATTGAGATAATAGGCATCCATAGGTCGCTGGTTCAAATCCGGCTCGAAGGATACTTTTTATATTGTTGTCGAAATAGGTATATTGAGAAAAATGCTATAGGAAAGTCAGCATCTTTTCACGTATTGACCCAGCCAAACCCACACTTACTTCCAGTTGGAAAGAACAGGAGATTTTCTAATCCTATTATCCTCGCGAAATTCTGCATGAACTTTCAAGCTGTCATTTTGCAATTAAGTACTGAATTTCAATTCGATCTTATCTGAATTTCGGAAATATTGGGAAAATAAATGTTTAATGGTTATAGCTACGGAATCATTGGGCGGATTACGCATTCACGAATTCGACCAAGCCTCAAACCTACTCAACAAATATCAAGTTTGTAAGTCGTTTCTTCTGGAAAATACAATTTAGAAACTCGATATTCGTAGAGTAGTATTTGACCTCAATTACGAAGTCCGAATTCGTGAATGGGTAAAATCCACCCAATAATTCCGCAGATATAGTAATTTAAAATTTTATTTTCGTTACTTTTGCAAAAATATAGAATATATCGAGTTGAAATTCCGTTCTTGATTGGAAAATAACAGCTCGAAGGTTCATACAAAATTCTGTCATCTTCTGGTCATTTCAACCTCATGATCCAAAAATCAGAATATTGAATATTTGAAAAAAAAAAATGAATTTTTTTTCTCAAAAATCATCAAGAAATTTTGCACACAGTTGTTGTTCATCGGCATTTTCGAACTAGGTACTATAAGTTTCATAATGATTGATGTGTCGTGTTATTTGAGTTATTCCGGAAAAATATCGATAACCAGGAAAAAACACAAAATTCAACATATTTTTTCCCAAGATCTCCGAATATTATGATGGTATCAAACTGAAGTTTGGTACACAGCTGAAAAATCTAGAAAATCACTGACGTGAGGTCAGGAGCTTTTACGCGCTTGTTGGAATTCTAACTTTTAGATCAACACGAAATTTTGCACCTAGTTGCGTGTTGGTAATTTCCACCTGATTACGGAGTTTCAATCCGATTGTATTTGTATTTTTTGAGGTATAGCGGAAATAATGTTTAAATTCCAAACAACAACGAAATTTGGCACATTTTTTTCCCTTAAATCTCCAAATGTAAATATCGGATCATATTGATGATTTGGAACATTGTTGTTAAATACTGACCATTGAAATCTAATCAATATATCCAGAAAAAAAAATGTCATCAAAAATTTTGAAAATTTTCGAATAAATCAGGGATGTAACCTGAAAATTTCAAATAACTATATCTCCGAAATCGTTGGTCTGATTTCGCCCATTAACGAACCAAACCGTCTCATTTTGAGATGCAACCTAGTCTGAAAGTTTCAAGTCGATAGGATTCTCTGATCGCTCGTTATCGTGCCTACGGTCGGACAGACAGAATTCAATTTGACATAGGATTCTTCAGCAATAACTCGAACCTAGTCGTTTTGGACCATTTTCGGCTCAAAATTTTAAAATTACAGATATTCGGCGAAAAATCTGGAAAAGCACTGACGTGAAGGCAGCAGCTTTTGCGCGCATGTTCAATGTAGATGACCGCTTCGGCAACGAATTTGAACATGCGCCCAAAAGCTGCTGCCTTCACGGTAGTGCCTTTTTAGATTTTTTTTCCATAAATTACTGGATTTCAATTCGGTCTAATCTGTATTTTTGGAAATATTGGAAAAATAAAATTTTGAATGGGTATATCTACGGAATAATTGGGCATATTTTACCCATTCACGAATTGGACCTTCGTAATTAAGCTCCAAACCTTCTCTACAAATATCGAGTTTCTAAGTCGTTTCTTCTGGAAGTAATTGTGTTTACGAAGGCCGAATTAGTGGATGGGTAAAATCCACCCAATGATTCTGCAGATATACCTATTCAAAATTTTATTTTCCCAATATTTTCAAACATACAGATCAGATCGAATCGAAATTCAGTACTTCATCGGAAAATTACAGTTCGAAGGTTCATACAGAATTTATTGAGGATGATATGATAAGAAAATCACAGAAATTTTTTTCAGATTGTTCTAATGACACGATTATCACAAAATTTTGCATGAAGTTGTCTTTCATTATCTTCAAACTAGCTGCGGTGTTTTATCAGGATTGAATGAGTATTTTTCGAGTTATACCGGAAAAAGCAACGATACCCAGAGAAAACCTCGAAATTTGACATATTTTTTCCCGATAACTCCAAAACTTAAAATCGTATCGAACTGAAATTTGGTACACTGCTGTGAACTGTGAAGCTCAAAGTCAAAGTGGAATTCTTTTCTGGATATGATAAACGGTTTTCGAAAAAAAAATTTTTTTTGAATTTACTGACAGTATGATCCTGACAAAATTTGGCTCAAAGTTGCGCGTTGTTATAATCCACCAAACTGTCAAGTTCGAATTCAATAGCTCAAGTAGTTTCTGAAATAAAAAATAAATAACTTCAAAATTTCAAGTGGCTATAACTCCGAAACTATTCAACCGATTTGGCCCATTAACGAACTTAACCGCGGCATTCCAATGCGCCACCTAACCCGAAAGTTTCAGGTTGCTAGCGCACTCCGTTCGACAGTTATCTTGTCCACGGCCGGCCGGACAGAATCGATTTTGACACCGGATTCGCCATCAGTGAGTCCAACCTAGTCGTTTGAGACCATTTTCGGCTCAATCATCGAAAATTACAGACATTTGGACAAGACGATAGCACGCTGTTCCCCTACAACATGCGCGCACAAAGGGCAAAATCCCCCCTTGAAAATCCTTCAATCGATTTGTGAGCGACATGTTTATGCGCTGGTTCTGGGGAAAAATCTTCGCGATTAGTAAATTTACGTGTTTACCTAATCCTTGATTTCCCTCCGCTGCCACTGGTTTCCTGACGAACTGGACTCACAACACAGGAGCCAGACGTTTCGTCGGTGAGGTTATGGACGCATCTTTCTTCCCCATTTTATCGAATTCGGGCGAGAAGCCGCTTACAGCTTGCATCCATTCCCGACGGACTCACCCCGATGCTCCCTTCACCCCCCTTGAGAGGAAACCAAACCGGCCTATCCTGCCGAAATGGTAATAACTGCATTTGCTGCCTGGCAGGAACCCGTCGAACCGTCTAAAGACACGATGCTAGAAAAAATTGGAGGAAAAATGTAATTTTCTTGGGAAATTGATGAGGCCGCGCGTGCTCAATGGTTTGAGATGATTTATTTTCGTGATTGGGATAATGCAAATACGGATTTTTCTGTGATACCTTTAGATAATATTTTTCGTTATTGATATTTTACGAAACACGTTTATTGTCTCCCACGTACTACCACGTGTTGAATGACAAATTAATTTTTTATATAAACTGGCATATAATTGATAAAAGTACGATATACAGGGTGGGCAAAATTCGTTGTCTACTGAAGGGATCTCGAGAACTATAGCAGCTAGAAGAAAACTGATAACACATTCTCGAGCTCTTTTTTCCTGACTAATCTGAATCTGAAAACAGATCCAGCTTATCGTTCATAGAACTTGAGTTATGAGCGAAAATTGAGAACTTGTCATTTTCAATAATGCTGAATAACTCGCTTGTTTGAACTCGTTTTCGAAATCTGTTAATACATTCTGCAGGCACTTTTTTAGGATTAATTTAAATATAATATGACTGAATTTTTTTATTCAGCCATTTCCGAGAAATGGAGAGGATTTTGAATTTTTCAAATGTAAACTATAGTCGAGAGTTCTCTTATCTCGCTACAAAATTTTTGCTGATTTCAAAAATGTATCATATGTCGCTTTTCACATGAATATTAAATGAGAAAAAATTCAATACTTTTTTACTGCTTTTCTAGTCACTGTTGAATTATAAGCAGGCTGACGTTACAATGGCTACGATTGAATATGCATTATCTTTGTGTGAACTTGCGCCTCTATGATTGGAATCAGCGATTGCTGAATAAATATTTCTATGGTTAATTTGCCATAGTTCTTAAGATTAGCAATGGCAAATCTGTTTATTATCCACAATGGCCCGAAATATTCCGAATTACGAAAAATTCGATATGTTGGTATGCTATAGTCGAGTAGGAAATAGTCGAGTTGCAAGGGAAGTCTTATTCGAGAAATATCCAGAACGACAGATTTAATAATATATATAATGCATATTCAATGGTCGCTATGGTAACGCCAGCCTACTTATAATAATTCAACAGTGAATAGAAAAGCGGGAAAAAAGTATTGAACTTTTTCTCATGTTATATTCATGTAAATACATACATATGATACATTTTTGAAATCAGCAAATATTTTGAAGATAAGAGAACTTTCGACTATAGTTTACATTTGAAAGATCCAAAATCCTTCTCATTTCTCGAAAATGGCTGAATTAAAAAATTCAGTCATATTATATTTGAATTACTCCTAAGAAAGTGCCTGTAGAATGTATCAACAGATTTTGAATACGAGTTAAATCAAGCGAGTTATTCACCATTATTGAAAATGACAATTTCTCAATTTTCGCTCATAACTCAAGTTCTATGCGCGATAAACTGGATCTGTTTTCAGATTCGGATAAGTCAGGAAAAAAGAGCTCGAGAAAGTGTTATCAGTTCTCTTCTAGCTGCGATAGTTCTCGAGATCCCTTCAGTAGACAACGAATTTTGCCCACCCTGTACAAATAATACTAGACACAGTGTTTCATCTTTTATCTCTCGATTTGGAATGATCAGTCCCATCTATTCTACATTATGGGTCAAAATCTTACCCCGTGCTTTCACCAACACTTGATTACAAACGTACTCAGCTTGTATAGAACTACTGGCGAGCTTGTCAAATGCGAGTAGTGCATAGAACATTATAGTCACTGCTGCATTTCATATATCTGAGGTGCATAGAAAATAAGGTGAAGGTCAAAGATGTTTTTTTGTCTTGCCAATATTGGTGAGCTCGCTAGAATTCGTTTTTTCCACTGAAGGTGGCGCTATTTGGAAATTACAACCGGTCATCAAGGCAAGTGTCTGTCAGAAGTGAATTGACATCAGACAAGATATAGGGTAAAAAATATCTGGATGAATGAATTTCTACCATATTATGTTTTGTATAACTTTCAGTGAAATATATTCTAAGAATTCAATATACATTGTAATTTTTGACGAATACACTATCATTCGATGTTTTCCTATATTATAGAAAGCGAGGAGGGAAATTATTAGGTTGGCAATGTGAAATTATTCTACAGAATCTACTGATACATCTATATCATCTCATAGCTTGTTCAAATATATTCATATTTTTCCAGATTGTGCACATATACAAAGGATAGTGATAAAACGGTGGGAAGTTTATATGGAAGTTGATACAGAACTGGCATGATTCTTACTTCAAGTCAAACTAAAACCAATCAGGAGTTGGAGTTTCACAAAAACTAAAAGCTCATTGAATATGCCATATTATTAAACCAGTTCAATTTGAGTTTAAATTCATAAGATTTTCAATTAGTAAACAGTTATTTTATTCAATGGTTAATTTTATTTCATTGGATTTGAAAACTTAGATTTTCTGGTATCACTTGATAGTAGCATATCTAAGTAAATTTCAATTTCAAGTAAATGAAAATTGTTAAACAATCCATGTATATTCCATGAAGAACCAAGAAAAATACAACACATTCAATAGTAAAAAAATATGTATAATTGGGGGTTGACAACTCGATCCTCGATTAGTGAAAATGATTAAAAGATAATATTATGAAAAGAATGATATGCTGCTGAGTATCATGAGGTTCATACCTTCTTTAAATAGATTCTTTCTATATTTGAACTCAAATTTCCATTTACATTTGCACTGTCCGAACAAAATAAATAAAAAAGGGACTCATAAGTATCGAAGGATCTACACAATTCTTTGAAGCTAACACAAAAAGGTTTAACGCACATCAATAATAACTAAATAATAATCTGAGAAAACATAAATAAATTCAAAATGGCAATTGCCGAATCACCATTAATAATGTCATGCGCTCTGATTGGTCGATTGGTGGCTTTTGTGTCAGTGGTGAGAGTATGAATTACAATTAGTTTGCCCAGTTTGGTCTAATGATTTAGTAGGAAAACAAATGGAAATAAAAGCACCAATGTTCTATGCACCTTACATATGTATATCCAAGGAAGAAGAGAGTATGGGACTTGTGACAATGTTGTTCTATGCCCTACTCGCATTTGACAAGCTTGCCAGTAGTTCTATATCATCTAAGTCTGTTTGTTATCAAGTGTGAATAAAGAACGTGATAAGATTTCGACATACATAGAATCTTGTATCGTCGTACGCATGATGTAAAAAGCATAGTGTGCTCATATGAAAAATGGGTGACGTCAGCAAGATCAAAACACAAAGAGTTGTATATTCTGTGCTTTGAATTTGCATGTTTTTACATCATGGTCGCACTCACTTATGTCTTTTATTTCATGAAATTCAAACCTTCATCGAGTTATGTTCTTGGAACTTTCAAAGAATTAATTAACTCGATCTTAAAGCTCTGGACAAAATCGAAACCATGGTTATAACAATGTTTGTAATCCCATTCTTTCGTAAAATCCCTGTTCTCGTGCATGACGTGCACACACCAAAATAATGAAAATAAGTGCACGTCATTAGGTTGCAAACCTCATATTTACAGTAGTTTCTTTCCCGTTAGATCAGATAGTTAGATTGGAAGTGTTGAAAGCGGAATATGCAAAACATGTATCCGATCAATAAAACCACCCTCATTCGCTTGTAGTTGCAGGTCAATATTTGACGTTGCATCGATAATAACACTGTCCTTGGTGTTTTCAAATACTGACAACAATATCAATATTTGCTTCATTAGTTGACAATAATTATTGCACATTTCTATGTACGTGTCGTTTCACTTTAACAATATAAATTCGATATACGACTTCGGCCCAAGTTGCCACGAGAGGATAGTCAGCCCAAGGAAATCCAATGTTGCCAAATGTACCCATAGAGATGAATACTTACCTCATATTTGAAAACCGATCAAAAATCGAACACCGTCCATAAAATAGAGTATGGTTAAGTTTAATTTTGTTGTCTGGTTAGGTTAGGTCAGTTTAATTTAGGACAGTGCCAGTTTGAATCAGAAACGGAAATTTGGCGCGTTAACTGACCTGACCAAATTTCCGTTTCTGATTCAAACTGGCACTGTCCTAAATTAAACTAACCTAACCTAACCAGACAACAAAATTAAACTTAACCATACTCTATTTTATGGACGGTGTTCGATTTTTGATCGGTTTTCAAATATGAGTTTAGTATTCATCTCTGAGCGTACATTTGGCAACATTGGATTTCCTTGGGTTGACTTCTCGTCAAGTTGCCAACCCACAATTTTCTTCACAAATTTACTATCACTGGGGAACGGGAATTTCAGAACAAATTCGACATGACAAGGTTCGCGTTATTTATAAATATCCGTAAAAGATGCCTCGGCTTCTTATACAAGACAATTCCTTCCAAATATAGGTTTTTGTTAGGCTGAAATTCAAGTTAGGATTCCTGATTTCATATTAATAGTCTCAAGTTTATGAAGGATATGTTCCGCAAATCAACTTGGTTATTTCGGTTGCCGGTTTTCCTTTCTGTAAATATGAAATATACGGTTGGTTCCTGAAAAAAAGGTTAATTACGGGATTTGATTGATGAATTTGCAATCTTTCTGTCACCAGAACATAGACATATTAAGCCTATGCACCAGGACGACAATCAATGTTTTATGGTAACATATCCATAGCATAGAACAATCTTTATTCATTTTATGATCCATAAACCATACCTAGTAGTTGATTGTTGTCTCTTCTATGTTCTATAGATCATAAAGTAAATAAAGATTTTTCTATGCTATGGATATGTTACCATAGAACATTGACTGTCGTTCTAGTGACAGAGAGAACATCTTTTCATCAATCAAATTCCGTAATTAACCTTTTTTTCAGGAACCAACCGAATATTTCATATTTACGGAATGGAAAATTGGCAACCGAAATAACCAAGTTGATTTGCGGAACATATCCCATATAAATTTGACACTTTTAACATGAAATCAGGAATCCCAAATTGAATTTCAGCCAATCAGTGATGATCTTAACAAAACCCTATATTTGGAAGGAATTATATTGTTTGAAGAGCCGAGGCATCTTTTACGGATATTAATAAATAACCTTATCATGTCGAATTTGTCCTAAAATTTCTGTTCCCCAGTGATAGTAAATTTGTAAGGAAAATTGTGGGTTGGCAACTTGGGCCGAAGTCGTCGATTATTATAGTTGAGTTCCGATATTCCTGGCCAGTCAGTACTGGCCAGTATCAGTAATTTCGAAACACTTCGTACTGATACGAACAGTTACCAAAGCAGTGCCAGTAAAATCAACTGTCAAAATTTACTGGCCAGTACTGGCCAGGAATATCGGAACCCAACTTATAAATAGGGTAGATCCATGATGTAAAAAACATGGTGCGCTCATCTGAAAAATGAGTGACGTCAGCTAGCAGAAAATACAAAGAGATATATATTCTGTGTTTGAATTAACATGCAAATTCAAAGCACAGAATATACAACTCTTTGTATTTTCTGCTGGCTGAAGTCACTCATTTTTGAGTTGAGCACACCATGTTTTTTACATCATGGGTAGATCCTCATATCTTTACATCAGGAGTAAAGCTGCGTTTGGCGGGGCCAATACGTGAATAGGTGATCGATTTGGCTCTATGTCAGTGCTTTTCTAGCATTTTTATACTTTCCGAACAATTCCCAACTACTGATACGGTTAGTTCACAAATCATCTTTGAATCTTTTTTTCAAGATTCGCGGTGACTGCTTTGAAATATACTTAATGTTCGATTGAAGAATTTAAAGAAGCACTGAGGTCACTAATAAATAGTTTTCGAAAAAGAAATTTCATTGAAATAAAAATCGGAAAATTTGAGAGAAGATTTTTTCTTTGATTTCCTACATGTACGAACGTCACAAAATTTGAAGGTTGTGTATTGGTATTCTTTGAAAAACTACAGAGTTTAAAATCTGGTATTGTTAATTTTTCTCGAGACATTGAGGAAACTACCTCAAAGAAGCAACGAAATTTGACATTTTATGTATTTCGTTTCGAATATATGCTCAAATAAATATCGGATAAAACTGGAACTTGAAGCACTCTTGTTGAATATTTAGGTTTGTGCCAAATTTCATTGAAATCTGATTATAAATTTTCGACAAAACGACTTTTTCTCTGGAAAATTTGCTCACATTTTTCGCATGCAAAATCCTCAAGACATTCTTGCGTAATGTTGCGCAAGGGTTTTCTTCAACTTGTTAAGAAATTTCAATCTGATCCGATCTGTACTTATTGAGATATTGAAGGAATGACCTCAAAATTTCAAATAACTAAATTTGACATAATATTCTTTCTATATTCTTCTAAAATAAATATCGAATCGAACTGAAATTCGAAACACTGTTGTTAAAAATCGACTCCAAGGTCTTCGCCAAATTTCATTGAAAATCCGGAAAATTTTCGAATAAAATCCACACGACATTTCGCACTACGTAAAGTTGTGTATTAGTATTCTACAAATAATTACAAAGTTTCAATCTAATCTCATCAGTACTTCTTGAGATATCGAGGAACTAACGTCAAAATTTCAAATTACTATAACTGCAAAATCATTTTGTCCACTAAAGACTTTGATATGCAGGCTCCAGTCCAAACCCGAAAATTTCATGACTGTGGATCTTTTCCTTCGAAAGTTAGGGCGCACGTTCGAACGGACAGACAGAATTGAATTTTTCCAAGAATCATCAGTGAGATCAACATATTAGTTTGAGACCAATTTATGCTCAAAATTACAAACATTTGGGCAAAACAACAACGTACTGCTCCCCAGAACAAACCTATAAAATGCACAGATGTAAATAAGTTATATCCTGTAAATGACGCACAAGACCTTCAACAACCACCGCGCGCGCCCCTGGATCGTCAGCCGCACTCAATCTGCCTGGCACAGGATCTTGCATAGAAGGCGAGGTTGTCGGCTGAGGCACGCCAGGACCAGCTACAGGATCGATAAGATTACGAGTGCAACGATGACTCACGCGACACCCTCGACCCCTCTGTGCTCTCTCCGTTGCGTCCTTTCGTCGGTGAACTACCCCCTGTCCCCCCCCGCTACAGCCACGCACCACGGAGCGCCACTGCCGATGAAAAAATCAATCCGACGAAGCTGCAAATATCAAATGTTGCCAAATTGTCGAACGGAATATCGATGCCGGTTCGGCTCATTAGGAGGCAATTTGGCAAACGACGGAATACGGGAATGGTATCCTGGAACCGGACCCGTCTGCTACACCAATTTCGGGATGGTGTTTTCGGGACTGGGATACGAGGCGATTTTTTTTGCGTAGTACGTGTTCATAGAATTTGTTTTTATGCGTTTGTTCTAAGGGTACAGCCCGTTATAGTTTCGTCACAATCAGGTCTATTCTGCTTTCAAATAACAAGAATGTCAGCGAAAAGATATTGCTTCCATAAAAAGATCAAAAATATTGGTATTCTGGTCATCGATTCTGAGCAATATGATCTGAATCTTGCTGTAATCAATATTGCTATCTCAGCAACCTCAAAATAGTACTTGCTACGCTTGATAACAAGATGAGTTAGAAGAGTATATTGTAAAGATCCATTTTATCCAGTATTATTCCTTCCAAGAATTCGAAAATATCGAAAATATGTGTAGTAGACAACAACTGTGTGGGTTATTCTAATCATCACAACAACAGCAATCCGTTTGAGTTGCTAACAGAAAAGTTCTGTTAACCAATATTTTATCGGTATCCAGGAAATTGGTTATTGGTCAATTTAACTTCAATAATAGGTTTTTCAGTTTCGTAACATTTTGGTTTATTATTTGATAAAATCAAATAATAATCCTTAGTGATCGACCAAGCAAAAAAAAAATTCAACCCCCCCTGGAAATTTCACAGTTTACGTTTTGGAGTATGTAGATTTGAATAAACGAATAAAAAAAAATCCGTCAGTCCGCCGTCCGGCTCGATTTGGAGGGTTGGGGAAAAAAAAATTATTTCTCGAAAACTTATCACCTAATTTTCATGAAATTTTATATGTTGATCACTGTTGCATAACTAAACCTAACAAATTTTACCCGGATCATTTCCGACAAGTGGTTCCTGAGTTATAAAGAAAAACGCTGCAAATTTTCAATAATGAATCATAGCATTCGGTTCTAAGTTGTTTGAGTCAACAATGGTATATTGGGTTATTTAACTAAGAAAATAATAAACCTTTGTGTAAAATCTGCAGTGTTTTTGAATAAGTAGGTGTTTACAATGTTTACATGATTCATGAAGTCCATAACTGCAAGTTATGTATGCGAAATCATAGAAAACTCACGAAATATTTATAAAGAAAGGGTATTTTCTTCTTCCTAGTAGCTCTAAAATACAAAGTTGTTAGCTCTAAAATGACCGTCTACGAAAGTCCATGATAGCAATATTGCTATGACAAAATTCATAATATAAACATTAAGACTCTGAACAGAATACATATTGATATGGCCATATTGCTATAAATTATAAAGATAGCAATATGACAATACGCAAACAGAATTGACCTGAATGTCTGTAATTTACGAAGTTTGAACCGAAAATTGTCTTATGAGATTAGGTTGAAGAAGAATCCGTGGTAAAATTCAATTCTAGCCGTCCAGCAGTTGAAAAATTGAGGTTAATTTCTCGATATCTCATGAAATACTGAATCGATCAGATTGAAACTTTGTGAACAGTTTTGGAATACCATCGCACAACTTAGTGCAAAATTTCATGTGGCTCCATTTGTTGGAAAATTAAAAAATGTTTATTCAATCATAAAAAACACAGATTTTTTCGCAATATCTCAAGATGCAATCAGATTGAAACTGGGTCTTCCCAGTTATTTAGAAGCTCTGCTTGTAAGGAAATTAAATAATAATAATTATAATAGTGCCTTTATTAGAATGCTTTCTTTTCTACATTCATAACAGAGCAAATATATGTAATCCCTGGTAGTTAATTATTTTTATTCGATGAGATATGGATTGGCATATTTTATTGAGGCCTGAGGAAGCAGATGCAACATATATAAATATTATATATACTTGATTCACTTTTATAAACTATCCCTGTTGGCCATGAAATTCTGACACATTTCACCGTGTATATTTTGTTAGGTTATAGTCATTTTCCTGTCAGATAACTACACAACGTTGTCCTCTACGTAGAGGTCGTAGTAATTTCGTATTTTTCAAAATGTGAATTTACTTTGGGAAAATAATTAATTCGAGAAAAAATGATGTGAATTCAATAATTCCAAAGACCTGGCGGATGTTGAATAAAATTTTTTCTCTGTTAATACTGGAAATATTTCACGTATATGAACATGGTTGGTGGATTCAGTTGTGCTATTTTCTTTCACGGAAATTCTAAAGTCGAGTGTTGGAATTATACAGAAAAATAATGGATAGAGTAGTCCGTTACTTTGTTATAATTCATTCGAAAAAAATAAAAGTACTCGAATAACCCTGCAGTAAAACTTTTAAACGAACGGACAAACGTATGGAATTCCCTACTTTTCGAAATTCCCAAGAAAAAAGTCTACAGAAGACATTTAAATACCTTGTTGCACATTTTGGAATACTCCAGTATGAAAATATAGTAGTACTACAAAACCTGTGTCACCTTTAAAGAACTTACTCAATTTACAAAGTTCTTGGGAATCTATGTGAACGATACACTGGGTTTTCACTCACATAGTCGAAAATGTTGGATTGCTTGTGATAAATCATTGATTCCAAATTATCAGGGTTACTATCAGAAAAAGCAGATTTCAATTCTACATAGCCTCCCTGATACTTTGTCTCTGCTTCTTCATAACTATCTTCGGCATTTTCAGTTTCCAAGCCTGATGATTATGTTCAGATTGAAAACAGTAATTGGCAACGTCGCTGAGAATTATTTTGACATGGCCGATATTTCACGATTGCCAACCTACGTCAGTTATAAAAAAAACTTGATAGACCTAAATCATGGCCAACCGGGATAGTTTATAAAAGTGAATGGAGTACAGTCGAATTTTATTCTTTCGTTTTGTCTTTTATGGCTGTCATGTTCGCGTAAGCTCATACTTAGACAATACGGTCTTTGAGCACGTTTCGTGTACTGAAGGGGCAAATACTTGAACCCTTGATAGCGACTCAACATCCAATTATTCGGTCCGCATCATGGATGAGAGAGGAGGTACCTCAATATATTCCACTGAAAAAAAACAGAATGGAAAGAACGTCGAAAAAAATCTCCCCAATTATTTGGGTTTTCGTTTGAATCAAGTAGTGGTTTTATAATGACTCTTTCCATTGCTAATTATGTATGCACACAGTTTCTTAACAGGAAAGAGAATATACAGGAGAGTTTGTGAAAATATACATGTACTTTCCATAAGTTGCGAATCACACTACTATGAAGCTGCCGAAAATTCTTATTTCAAGCCATTTCCTCACGAAATTTTGCATAAGCCTCCACTATTTCAAAATCAACCAATCGGTTATGGATTCTACGCACTTGAATATCTCAAGGAGTACCTTCCAGTGCTGTGATGTTCAAACTTCGCAATAAGTTGAAGAATACCGACTTGCAACTCTGAGCAAAATTCGATGAGAATCCTATAGTTGGAAAATAAAAAAAATTCGTTCGTGAAATGGTTCTTGCACGCTTGTTCTTGGGAACAGCGCGTTATCATTTCGTCACGATGTCTGTAATTTTCGAATTTTGAGCCGAATCCGGTGTCAAAATCGATTCTGTCCGGCCGGGCGGCTGTCACCACGATTACGGGCGTATGGCAGATCCTATCAACTTGAAAATTTCAGGAAAGGTTACATTCCAAAATACGAAGGCTAAGTTCGTTAATGGGCCGAATCGGCCAAATAGTTTCGGAGTTATAGCCATTTGAAATTTTGAGGTTAATTTCCTCATATTTCAGAAACTACTGAAGCGAAAATTTCGTTGAAATCGTATGGTAACTCAATTCAAAAAAACAAGTTTTCAAATTAAAAACAAAATTTTTTTTTTCTGAAACTATTGTTCATATTCAAGAAAATTTCAAATGTACCTTGAACTTTATATTTCACAGTAGTGTACCAAATTTCAATTCGATACACCCATTAGTTTTTGGAGATATTGGGAAAAAAAATATGTAGAATTTCGTGGTTTTCTTCTCGATATCGTTGTTGTTTTTCGGTATAACTCAAAAAATACTGATTCACTCGTGATGAAACTTCGCAGCTAGTTCGAAGATGTTGAGGGACAACACCGTGCAAAATTTCGTGATGATCGTGTCAGTAGAACAATTCGAAAAAAAAAATTTTAATTTTTTTTTTCGAATATTTAATATTCTGTGATCTCATCATATTATCCTCATAGATTTCTGTATGGAACTTCAAACTGTCATTTTGAGTACTGGAGTTCAATTCGATCTAATCTGTATTCGTGGAAATATTGGGAAAATAAAATTTTGAATGGGTATATCTGCGGAATCATTGGGTGGATTTTACCCATGCACGAATTTGGACTTCGTAATTAAGGTCCAAATCTTCTCTATAAATATCGAGTTTATAAGTGTTTACGTTAGGCCGTTAGGCTGACCGTTAACACAATAACTTCCGAAAGAAACGACTTAGAAAGTCGATATTTGTAGAGTAGGTTTGGGGCTTTATTACGAAGGTCGAATTCGTGAATGGATGAAACCAGCCCAATGATCCGTCGATATACACATTCAAAATTTTATTTTCCCAATATTTCCAAGAATATAGATTAGATCGAATTGAAATCTAGTAATTTATCGAAAAAAAATCTAGAAATGCACTTTCGTGAAGGCAGCAGCATTTGCACGCATGTTCAAATTCGTTGCTGAAGCGGTCATCTACATTGAACATTTTTTCTTCTTGTTGTATAACCTTGGGTAAACAGAGTCAGTTCATTATCAACGACAGTTATCTTTACCAAAGCTTGAAAGTCCCAGTTTCGATTGAAACAACAATTGATCCAAAAACCTTAAACATAACGGTAAATGTAATAGGAAACTCAGAAAAACCGAACGCACTCTCTAAGGTGACCGGAAACCACTTTCAGCATATGCGGTCTCATCCTGTTCCAGAGCATTCGTAACAAACACATACGCACACATGTACGAAAGTATCGTTTGGCCTCGTTGGCAACGCTGTCTACGTCTACCCTCGTCGTACAACCCCGAGTTCTGTGCGCGTTAAAGAGAGAAGCCAAGCAAGAGAGAGGGCGTACGTCACATTTCCGCCCTGCGTGGCTAATTTATGTTCCAACATTTTTTAAATTGGTGAATTCATACCTTGGGCTCCATCCGGACCGCTCTTTATTTTCACGTTTGAAGCTCGCGCTGAATTTTATTTTCCATAGATGGAATGAATGCTGATGTCGCTGGCTTGGAAAGGATTTTGGAGCAGGAATAGGAGGTTTGGAGTAATTGAGGGGAGTTCACGTAATATTTTATGAATTCGCACGTTTGTGGATAGGTCTCTTGCATGTAGCTGGAAATATCATGGTTTTATGTTTTTCTCGATCTTTTTCGACACAAAATCATGATATACATACTATTCCGGTTGGCCATGATTTAGGTCTATCAAGTTTTTTCACTTAAAACTGACGCAGGTTGGCACTCGTGAAATATCGGCAATGTCAAAATAGTTCTCAGAGATGTTGCCAAATGCCAATGCTAATTTCTACTCTCAATCTCAACATAATCATCACGCTTGGAAACTAAAAATGCCGAAGGTAGTTTTGAAGAAGCAGAGACAAAGTATCAGGCAGTGCTATGTAAAGGGTTTACCAATAAAGCTACCTTTTGTGCGAGGAAGATTCGGGTATTTGGGTAATCGGAGATTCTTCCCTATTGGCCGATGACGATCACGTGACCGTCGTCGACCAATAGGATGAATCTCTCGGCCAATAGGGTGCATTCCCCAAATATCCGAATCTCCCTCGCACAAAAGGCCCCTTAAGAGGTGTTATTTTGAATAGCCCGCTATTTCGGTAGATGTCACTTTTGGAGCTGTAATTTTTCACATTTTACAAGTAGAAATTACGCCATTAATGAAAATGGAACGATACACGCTTCAACAACGCATTGAAATTATTAAAATTCACTATAAAAATGGTGAAAACTTGGCAGAGACGGTTCGTAAAACTCGAACACTTTTGGGTCGTCGTGAAGCACCTTGTCGGACCGCAATAAAGAAACTGGTGGAAAAATTCGAGCTGTTTGGACAAGTTAGTGATGTGAAGAATAAAGCCCGTGCACGTCGCTCAAGAACAGCCGAGAATATTGCTGCTGTAGCCGAAAGTGTTGAAGAAAACCCTGGTTTGTCCATTCCTCGTCGTTCAACAAGACGGCGCTACGTGCCACACAAGCAACGAAACCATTGATCTTTTGCGGGAAAAGTTTCCGGACCGTGTTATCTCTCGAAGAGGTGATCACAATTGGTCACCGAGATCTTGTGATTTAACACCTTGCGACTTCTTCCTTTGGGGCAACGTGAAAGAGAAGTTGTACGCCAATAGCCCAGCGTCTATTCAAGACCTCAAAGATGGAATTCGTGAGGCTATCGAGGACATAGGGCAGCCACTTTGCGATTTGTATATGGAAAATTTCATTAAAAGGATATGGTCCTGTAAGCGTGGTCGTGGTGGTCGTTTGCCTGATGTTATTTTCCACTATTAACGGCATAGCTTCTTCTTTATAATGAAATAAACATCCGATCATTTATGTTGAAAATGGCATTTTTCTTTGAATATCAAAATAACACCTCTTATTGGAAAAACTTTTAGAATTGAAATCTGCTTTTTCTGATAGTAACCCTGATAATTTGGAATCAGTAATTTATCACAAGCTATCCAACATTTTCGACGTATGTGAGTGAAGACCCAGTGTATCGTTCACATAGATTTCCAAGAACTTTGAAAATTGAATAAGTTCTTTAAAGGTGACACAGGTTTTGTAGTACTACTACATTTTCATACTGGAGTATTTCAAGTTGTGCAACAAGGTATTTAAATGTCTTCTGTTGACTTGCTTCTTGAGAATTTCGAAAAGTAGGGAATTGCATAGGTTTGTCCATTAGTTTGAAAGTTTAACTGCAGGGTTATTAGAGTACTTTTATTTTTTTCGAATGAACTATCACAAAGTAACGGACTACTCCATCCATTATTTTTCACTAAAATTTCAACACTAGATTCTTGATTTCCGTACTAGAAAATAGCGTATCTGAATCTTTCAACCATGTTTATACACGTGAAATATTTTCAGTATTAACAGAAAAAAAACTTTCTTCAGCATTCGCCAGGTCTTTGGAATTATCTATCTCACATAATATTTTCTCAAATTAATTATTTTCCCTGAGTAAATTCACATTTTGAACAATACGTAATTACTACGACCTCTCTGTAGAGAGGACAACGTTGTGTAGTTATCTGACAGGAAAATGATTCTAACCCAACATGTTCGAAATATACACGGTGAAATGTGTCAGGATGTCATGGCCAACCGGGATAGTTTATGCAAGTGAAACGAGTATATGCTATCATACACTTTTTCAATTCGCGAATTTTGCAGATTAAAAATCTAGAAAAGCACTGAGGTGAAGTCAGCAGCTTTTTCGCGCATGTTTACTTTAGGTGATATCCTTTGTTTCAACACGCTTGTTCTGGAGAACATCGCGTTATAATTTGGCCCAAATGTCCATAATTTTCGATTTTTGAGCCAAAAATGGTCTTGAACAATTAGGTAGGACCTCTTGAAGAAGAATTCGTGGTCAAATTCAATTTTGTCTGGCCGTTCATAGGCGCTCTTTCTTTTGAAGGAACATACCATCAGGATTCTTGAAAAATTAAGGGTAGGTATAGAGCATTAATATCTCGGTTGAGTTCGCTAATGGGCAAAATCTATTTAATTATAGACAGATAAAATTGTGTTCTCTCGATAATTCGAAAAATATCGGTCGATTAAATTGAAACTAGGTTTGCAGTTGTATAGAACCAACGTTAAGATGTATGCGAAATTTCGTGAGGATCATATGAGTGGAAAATTAAGTGAAATATATATTCAAATTCTTCGATAAATCAAAAAATATTTGCAGAAACTATTTGCCACATTATGCTGACATTATTTCTACTTTCATAGTATGAAGACACAGGTTCACAGCTGTTTCACATGAAATGAAAATTTAGTTTTTTTTGATTTGATGAGTCTCTAAACCACAAAGGGACACGCAAGAAAATATTTGGAAGAGGCAAAATATTAGCCTCGGTAGAAAATATGAAAAAATATTTCAGAACCCTCTTCAATCACGATTTTTTCTGACAATAACTAATTGACTGTACCTTTCCAAAGTGAAAGAGTATTTTTATTTATAGATACATTCTTGATTCTCTCTCGTTTTTCCATAAATAGTGGATTGAATTTTGATAAAGCAAGGTTCAGTTCGAAACTTAAGTTCATCTCAGCTAGTATTTTTTTACAATGGTTCCATTCGCCTTCCTGAAATGTGTGAATGTAATTTTTACATGAAGTAATTGTTTACGTTCTTTCAATCAGGAGGTGAGGCTTCGTTAGGTGGGGTCGATATGTGAATTGGTAACCGCGTAGGTAACGAACTCGAATGAGCTCGTAAAACCTCCTGACTTCACGTCAGCGTTTTTTTAGAGTTTTCATAGACAATTTTGAAGCTCCTTCCTCCAAACCATTTTAATTTTGAAATATTTTTAATCATGGTCACAGGGTGTTCTATCCCTGAACTCCAACATCGCATGAGTATAGGTGACAGTTGTTCCATATCACTTCTTCTTCTTCTCCTTTCTTCACATGTGCCCGGATACTAAGTCCATCTACACATCTTCCAGTAATGTTCCATATCAGTATTGAATGTGTGATCTATGGTTTAAATAATGTTATTAAGCGCATCCACCATACTCTTATACGTTCAAATCATGATGTAAAAATTATGGTGAGCTAAACCGAAAGAAAGCGACGTCAGCAAGATTGAAATACAAGGAAATATATATTCTGTGCTTTGAATTTTAACAAAAAAGTGACGTCATCATTGGTAAATACGATCACAGATGAGCAGATGAGTACATCATGTTTTACTTATATCATGCGTTCAAATATAGGTTGAATCCATGATGTAGAAAAACATGGAATGGTCATCTGAAAAAAGAATGACGTCAGCAAGATTAAAATACAAGGAAATATATATTCTTTGCTTGGAATTTGAATGAAAAAGTGACATCATCATTGGTAAATACGATCACAGATGAGCAGATGAACACACCATATTTTACTTGCATCATGGGTTTAATCAACTCTGTAGAAAACAGAAAGCAACAGAATACCGTTGACAGTTTAAAACTGTCAGTTTGAATAGCTTAGGTACCACCTTGTTGGGTACGAAAAAAAACTGACATATGGTACCACGAAGCACACAATGAATTAACGATTTCGACGAATATGAAGGTACATTCTTCTAATGCGGGCAAAGGTCATTCAGTATTGTGGACATCAATCTTCCCTTAAATATCTACCACCAGATAGGAATTGTTATAAAACCGGTTGCTACTAAAATCTCAACAAACAGCAGTTCAGCCTAAAAGTCTTTTCTGATTTGGGCTGAAAATGGTATCAATGAACAATTGGGTTGGACAGTTTGACCCTAATATCGATAATTTCATATCGCATCATAAAAAAAGTATCCTTCGAGCCGGATTTGAACCAGCGACCTATGGATGCCTATTATTTAATTCCTCTACAGTCCACCGCTCTACCAACTGAGCTATCGAAGGTTGTTGGTCAGAAACAATTTTTTCTACTTGAGAAATCTACTGGATCGTTTCAATGTTACGATTAGTTTAAACTTTCACTCAGTTCTCAAAGATGTTATGAACTGGCAGTGTCGGATTAACCGGTACGCTCAGTATACGCTCGAGCTTAGGGCTCCCGATGTTATCTTGATGATATTTTTCAGAATGAACATTCGGCTTGTAAGTGAGAAAATTGTGAAAATTCGTTTCGTAGTCAAATCCTTTTCTGTTCTGAGTTTTCAGAATACTTGAACTTCCGTAGGAATAAAACTCAGAGACTAAAGATCTAGAGCAGCTCCTCACTTATATAAATAGTGAAGTGTCTATTATTCCAAAAAGTATGTTTTACAATAATATCTGTTTTTCAACTTTTTGAGCAGTAGATCTGAGCGGGTATTTGATCAATAATCAAGTTGGGTAGGTAAAAAGGTTGAAAGTATATAAGTTTTGCAAGTAACATGCAACATAATATTACATGCATCTTCTTGTACAACTTTGATTTCATTGGCGAAGAGTATTCATCACCAGATATTTCCTTGTTGAGAATCTTTTGTTTCAATAGCTCAGTTCTATCACTAAAACATTTAATGATCAGTTCAACAGACAGATTTCTGGAAGGCACAGCATTCCTCCTAGGTAACTTTCTATGCTTGGATTAGGGGCCTGGAAAGAAATTGTCTTCACGAGCAACGTGCTTACCTCTATAAAAATGATCATCATCGGTAAAATGCAGGTATCAGACTCTCATAAATCTTGTTTGTTGGTTTACCAATTTGGAGTTACAAGTTGCCAAGGTTTTTATTAATGTTTCTACAATTTCAGGCCCGACTTATTAGATATTCTGTTTCGAGTGTTATAGCAATGTTTGTTATGAATTTTGTCATAACAATATTGCTATCATAGACTTCCATAATTGGTGATTTTAGAGCTGACAACACTGTATTTTGTGACTTTAGAACTACAAGGAAGAAGAAAATAACCCTAATTCGTGAGTTTTCTTAATGGTTTCGCATACATAACCCCTATCTACGGCTTTCTTTATTCATGTAAACATAGACATAAAAAATGTTAGGAAACGAAACGAGTCAAATTGACCAATAACCAATTTCCTGGATACCAATAAAATATTGGTTATCAGAAATCGAATGCAGCAATTTTATTCAGGCGTTAATAATTCGAAATTCGATAAACTTTTTCGTTGGCACTTCAAAGGGATTGCTGTTGTTTAGATGATTAGAATAATCATCTCAGCTGTTGCCTATGCCTCTATCTTAGTCTATCTTAGCATATACTTTTTTTTATACATGTAAACATAGACTTATTCGAAAATGTTATGAAACAGAAAAACCAATTAAAGTCAAATTGACCTATTTCCTGGATACCGATAGAATTTTGGTTTCCAGAAATCAAATGCAATTTTATGCAGGCGATAATGATTCGAAATTCGATGAACTTTTCCGTTTGGAATTCAAAGGGATGGCTGTTGTTGAGATCATTAGAATAATCAGGTCAGCTGTTGCTTACTTAGCCGGTGTTTTAGTCTAAGAATCCTTAAAATTAAATATTCTAGAGAACCTTGAACACATTTCTATTAGCACATTCTTCCCTATCTTCAATATTTTCGAATTCTTGAATAATACTGAAACAAATGAATCTCTGAGAGATTCCTTTTCTGAACTTTCTTGTTATGAAGCATAGCAAGTACTATTTTGAGGTTGCTAAGATAGCAATGTTGATAGCAAGATTCTTGTTAAAGTGACAGATCATATTGCTCAAAATGGTTGATCAGAATACCAATAATTCCAATCCTGTTATGATAGCCATATCTTTTTCATAGCAATATTGCTATTTGCAAACAGAATCGACCTGAATGTCTGTACCTCGGGTTAATCTTCATTCGCTAATTCTCTGAATTGAACGAACTGCCCCTTCTTGCTGTACTTTCGCGCACGCCCCTGACCATCGAAACGATCGAAAATTGAACCAGGCCGATGCACTACAGCTGACGAGCGCAATTTTTGCATTTAGAACGTATTATATAATTTATATGATGAGAATACTTTTACAGAGGAAGTGCTCAGTCGGATGCAAGTTCAACTCTGTTAGATTTAACAATCTATTTCCTAAATTAAAGCCAGGCTACGGCTACTTTAAACTGTGCGATTGTTATGTTTGTGCTCCTGCAATCTCTGATAATGACATCGCGATCAAGTTATTCTCTGACGGGCTTTGATACGTGCCGTGATTTATATCTACACCTCGAGGCGTTCCACTGGAATGATACATGTCACATGTCAGAACTACTGACAGATATTTATTTTTGCATTCGTCGGTTTCTTCATGTGGAATCATCGATTGAATCTTTGATGTGTCTGAATATCCTACACTTTCTCTTCCAATTTTGCTGTTTGATGACATGACAGTGTATTAAAAACTGATGCGTTTACTGTTTCATATCTGAAGACATCTACAGTGTTGATGAACCTATATTTGACTCAATGCAAAAAGATTCGTGACAATTCAAGTAATGTCCACATCCTTTTGTTACTTTACTTACATGGTTTTTTTTTCGGAGAATACGATTTGGTGGTTATCTTATTCATCCTTTTCAAAGAGGATCTGCAACCAGTAATGTCCGTCCGTCATTGGTTGGCTATGAATCATAGAAATATTAAATCATAAACTACGAAATAATCGCTCGTGATCTGTGATACCAACTCTCAATGTCTATGGTCTGAACATACGCTCAGATTTCAGAATTTTAAGGTTATAGCAAAAAAAAAACAGAAGCGAGTTCAACTTGGAAATCAGACTTCCCTGACAGGAAAAACAACTAGGACCAACCACGACGTCCAGAACAAATTCGAATCAGTTCAATCTGATGTTTTAGACATTTTTATGGTGGTATTATAAAAGTAATTGTTGGCTGTGTCTCATAACCATAGAAATGGAAAATTCATGTTCATGCTCATAACTCAGTTCATTTTGGTTTGCTTCTGAAGATAGTTGAACCATTGGACCGATAGTGTTATTGATTTCCTGTATTTATCCACATCAATAATTTTTAATTCCATTTTCACAGGTTTCATCATTTTTTTGATGTCTTTCAATTATTTTGAGAGGAATGATAGTTTCCAGTTCTTGATGGAGAGAGCTTAAGGCGAATCCACCATTTTCATAAACGCATAGACTCTCATTCGCAATTTTTTTGTGTAAGCCATTTTTTGCAAAAAATAAGTTATCTGCAGGAGTTTCTTGTCAAGAGTGGATTTATTATTATTACAACAAATAGAAAAAAGTGCTTCATCTAACGAATAGAAAATTGTGAACGAGTTTTTAATTCTTCAGAAAACCTGATCGCCAGTTAGTCCAATATTTCGTTGGAAGTCTCGAAAGCACATCATAAATAATTGAAATTAATTCAACCTTTCTATGAATATTCATTAATATATGACACATGTATGGAATTACCTAGTTATAGAGCTTTGGGTATATTGCTGACGGAGTGTTCAAGGTTGAATTACAATAAGGCATTAAAAAACGCATATTAAGTACTTATCTTAATCACAATTTTTAGGTTTTTTAATTTAATATGACGTGATATGGACTCCTGAAGGTTCCTGAATTCAAACTTATGTAACTAGTTCTCGTTATCCGTTGGGTTATCAATATAAGCATAACTAGAATGATGAAATTGCTTTTGATAACTGAGAATATGAATATGTAAGGTTTTTCGGCATTTCATTTATTTTATTTCCTCGAATGAAAAAGCTTTTAGAATCTAGACACAAGTATGAACAAACTATTTGATTATGAAGTTTTTAATCGAATCGAAGTTGCATACAAAACCACAGGTGTTGACACTTGTTCGTGTATGGGTGGAATCCACCCAACGATTCCACAGATAATTCCATTCAAAAATTGGTTTTCCAAATATGTCGGCGTGAAAGTTTCAAGGAATTCAAGGTTAATATGATTGGAATATGGCCAAATAGTTTCATCATGAAGTAGAGCTGCAGATTTCAAAGAAAATTTGAAGGATTCTTTACGACGTCATTTTTATCCAAGTATTTGAGTTCAATTCGATCGAATATGCACCTATTTTAGTGTAGATAATGGAATAATATAATTTCGAAAGGACATCTTCAGGCAAGATCCCACCCATTCACGAATTCGATCATCGTTATCATGCCCCAAACTCACTCTTCAGTATAATCGAGTCCTTAAATGGTATCCATCAGAAGATAAACACAATAACTTCCGCAAGAAATAACTCAGAGACTCGTTATTTATAGTTGGATTCAGAAATAGGTGAAATTTCGTAAATATTTCAGAATCTCTGTAGATCTTCCGGTTCCTGCATGTATGGGTAAATATTGAAGAAGAATATCTGGTCTTCGACATTCTGGTCGATTCTGTTTGCGTATTGCTATGAACCTTGCTATTCAAGTCATATTGCTATCTTTCTAATTTACAGCATGATATTAAGTATTATAGCAATGGTTGTTATGAATTTTGTCATAGCAATATTGCTATCATGGACTTCCATAATCGGTGATTTTAGAGCTGACAACACTGTATTTTGTGACTTCAGAGCTACTTTTTTTATGATTTCGCATACATAACCTCTATCTACGGCTTTCATTATTCATGTAAACATCGACATAAATATGTTAGGAAACAAAAAGAGTCAAATTGACCGTAAACGAATATTGGTTACCAGAAATCGAATGCAGCAATTTTATTCAGGCGTTAATAATTTGAAATTCGATAAACTTTTTCGTTGACACCTCAAAGGGATTTCTATTGTTGAGATGATTAGAATAATCATCTCAGCTGTTGTCTACTATGCCTGTATTTTAGTCTAAGAATTCTCCTTGAAATTAAATATTCTAGAGAACCTTGAACACATTTCCATTAGCATATATTTTTTTATTCATGTAATCATCGACTTACTCAAAAATGCTACGAAACAGAAAACCTTATTTAAGTCAAATTGACCAATTTCCAGAATACCAATAGAATATTGGTTTCCAGAAATCAAATGCAGCAATTTTATGCAGGCGTTAATGATTCGAAACTCGATGAAATTTTCTGTTGGCAATTCAAAGGGATGGCTGTTGTTGAGATCATTAGAATAATCATCTCAGCTGTTGTTTACTATGCCGGTATTTTAGTGTAAGAATTTTCCTTAAAATTAAATATTCTAGAGAACCTTGAACAAATTTCTAATAGCACATAATTCCCTATCTTCAATATTTTCGAATTCTTGGAAGAAATAATACTGAAACGAATGGATCTCTGTATGATTCCCTTTCTAACTTATCTTGTTATCAAGCAAATCAAGTACTATTTTGAGGTTGCTTAGATAGCAATATTTATAGCAAGATTCTTGTTGAAGTGACAGGTCAGATTGCTCAAAATGTTTGATCAGAATACCAATAAATCCAATCTTCTTATGGTAGCAATATCTTTTTCTTAGCAATATTGCTATTTGCAAACAGAATCGACCTGAATATTTTTTTCCTCTTGACTATTTCCAACATTATTTGTCTGATTATTTGGATCCCATATTATGAGAAACCTTAATAAACAGTGATCGCACCATCTTGTTCACTCATCCCAATCCAATCGACAGAATGAAAAACGTGAATGTTACAAGTGACTTGACCTTGACAACGTTCACAGACACCGATATGACACTGAATGATTGATATCTTCACCGTTTTGAGGGTCTTTTTCGGTATCCCTAAATTAGGGTTAATATCCCCTGTTTCGATATCCCGCTAGCGGCCACCAAGGGGGGCGTTCACCTTGACCGTAAAAAACGGAACAATCGTCCACAGAGTGCAGCGGCACGTATTATGTTAGGTTATTGAAAAGTAGGGGAGCGATGCAATGCCACCTGTGATGATGGTCGCGTGCCAAGAAGCACAGAGGAGAGTGTGGGCGGCATAGACGAAGAAGTAGCGGGTTAGGGTAGGTCCCCCATGCCCAAATTGACACTGCCGTGATTTTGACCCCTCTCAATTCAGCCAATTAAGCTCTCTGTTGTCGCTCGTGTCTCACTTAATCGTTCATAACCCCTTTTGCGAAGGAAGGTGAAGTGAGGAATCGAAGATACCTTTGCGAGGCTCCCTTGGTGGGTTTGTGAATACAGATTGTGGTGTAACGGCAGATTTGGTTGTTAACTCCCTTGTCTCTCTAGTGCTCTTATACGAGATGATTATTTGTCGAGCTCCTTTGACAGAGAACTATTCTTTCCTGTGAATTGAATTCATGAGAAATCGAAAGGAAATTGTTTGTATTCGAATTTTGATTATGAATTTTTACTCGTTTGGTTTGTGGAATATAACGTTATCATTTTGCCCAAATGTCTGATATCAGTGAGATGATACTTTTCTAAATTTCGCCTGAGCCTTCGTGTTGCTATTCTACAACCACTCACTAAGTTTCAGTTCGAGAGCATTGGTATTTTTCGAGTTATTGAGGAAACAATCAGGACTATTCTGTTTGCAAATAGCAATATTGCTAGGAAGAAGATATTGCTATCATGAAAAATTGGAATTATTGGTACTTTGATTAACGCGTTTAAGCGATATGATCTGTCACTTTAACAAGAATCTTGATATCAATATCTCAACCTCAAAATAGTACTTGCTATGTTTTATAATAAGATAGGTTAGAAAGGGAATCTTACATAGCTCCATTTGTTTCAGTATTATTCCTTCCAAGTACCTATTCGAAAATATTGAAGATAAGGTAAAGTATGTGCTAATAAAAATTTGTTCAAGGCTCTCTAGAATATTTAATTTTAAAAGGATAATGCTTAGACGAAAATACCAGCACAGTAAGCAACAGCTGTGATGATTATTCTAATGATCCCAACAAAAGCCATCCGTTGATTTGCCAACAGAAAAGTTCATCGAATTTGGAATCATAAATGCCTGCATAAAATTGCTGCATTTGATTTCTGGAAACCAATATTCTATTGGTATCCAGGAAATGGGTGAATTTGACTTTAATTGGTTTTTCTGTTTCGTAACATTTTCGAATGAGTCGATGTTTACACGAATAAAAAAGTATATACTAATGGAAATGTGTTCAAGGTTCTCTAGAATATTTAATTTCAAGGAAAATTCCTAGACTAAAATACAGGCATAGGGGACAACAGCTGGGATGATTATTCTAATCATCTCAACAACATCCCTTTGAGGTGCCAACAAAAAAGTTTATCGAATCTTGAACTATTAACGTCTGAATAAAATTGCTGCATTCGATTTCTGGTAACCAATATTCTATTGGTATCCAGGAAATTGGTTTTGGTCAATTTGACTCTGTTTGTTTCCTAACATTTTTTATGTCGATGTTTACATTTACATGAAAGCCGTAGATAGAAGTAATGTATGCGAAATAATAAAAAAATTCACGAAGAAGTATTATTTTCTTCTTCCTTGTAGCTCTGAAGTCACAAAATACAGTGTTGTTAGCTCAAAAATCACCGATAAATAGGAGTCCATGATAGCAATATTCCTATGACAAAATTCATAACATTAGAAAGATAGCAATATGACTGGAATAGCAAGGATCAAAGCAATTCGCAAACAGAATCAACCTAAATACCTATCACGAAAATTTTAATCGGAGTTTGCCTATTAACGAACGGTGCATTTAAACCTTAAACTTACCTTTGATATTTTCTGTATCTTTTTTTTCGGAACTTTGAGTGTTCACGGTCGACCAGACGGATATAATGAATGCTTAGGCCCAAAACAAGATAAAATGTCAAAATCGGCGTAGATTTTGTTTTTGGAGAACAAAATGGCGAATGCGCAGCGCCTATCTTCAATTGTTCTTTCTCGCAAGCAGCTCAACAGGTCTCTTGCATATAACGCGAAATATCATATTTTTACGTTTTTCTCAATCTATGTCGATACAAGATCATAATAAATCATATTACACATTTTCACAATTCGTGAATTTTGAATAATTCGGTTGAATAGTTGAATAGTGACGCAAGTTCAAATTGGGTGAAACGCGGTATATCGCCTCCTACGTCATACGTCACAGCACGATTCTACGATCGATACAACCGAAGCTGTCCATTCGATTGTTCACAGGGGAAGTACACGATTCCAATAGTAGAAAAAACATAAAATAGGTCTATTGATCAAGTTAATCTACCGCTCAGAAAATTTGATAGCTTACTAGTTGAGATATACTTAGCGAGTAGTAACCGATCAATTAATCAAAAAAATGTAATGAAGCAATAAATATACAGGTGTTCCTAAATTGCAGGTACAAACGTAGAGGAGACGATCCTCGCATAAATTCATATAGAAAAGAAGTCCCGCAAACGTTTCGTTTTCGAGATTAAGGGTGTAAAAGTTTAATTTTTTTTCAGTTTTTTTCTCATGGTATCTGAACTTCACAAGATGATTTTAGGAGTTTGATCAGTGCTTCAGATCAGAAAATTTCCACAAAAACTCATAATATATGTATTCACCTCATCTTACCAACTGGATTTTATGACAATTATGAGATTTCTGAGGATTTTGAGGTAATAGATTTTTTTTTTCAAAATCTTCAAAATCGGAATGAGATACGACAAAATTACAGGGAGCCATAAAGTTAAGTTTTAACAGCAAAGCTCCCCTGTATAGTTTTCGGAAATAACAGTGGCTGGCCAAAATAAAATGTTTGTTTCCCTGTAGATTTGCAATCGAAATTGGCGGTCACATTGTGTGAACTCTTCAATGTCCAAATCTATGCCAAACTCGAAAAACCCGAACAAAAATCAAAATTCAACAGCCTGTGTCTCGAAAAAGAAACGTCTGCGGTCACATGTTTATGAGACTTGCTGTGAGTTTCACAAAACTTTTGACTTCTGATCAACTAGTTGATTAAGGTTTGCATTCGATGGTTGGGTTGAAAATGAACTGAAATCGAGCACAGAATTTACTGTTGACTGACAATCAAGCCCTTGATCTGGCAATAAAAGTTTTGTGGAACCGGCGATTAGAATCCTTAAAATTACGTAAGGCATCTCCCCCCTCAGTTTGTACTTCCAATTCAGAAACACCCTGTATAGTACGACATTATCAAATGCACGATATTTTTCATTTAATGTAAATACTCCTGTTCCATGTGAAATATCCAAAATTCGACATATAATCTGGAACATCCAGAAGAACCGACATAATTCCCTTACATTGCGCGCCAGGTATCTATTTCCGTCCTACCTCTTAAAGCGTCCATGGGGGGTCGCAACTAAATCACCAGACGCATCTTTCCTCTCTATATTTGGGTTAGTCGCATTCCACCGTGCAGTCCTCAATCTTATTTTTGGCCCAACTACTTGTAATCTTCGACAATCTATTTTTGTAAAGCCCCCAACGACTACGTCAAGTCTTACGAAGGATACAGTGAGGGATGTAAGGTATTCTCATAATCAGGCCTATTCTGTTTGAAGATAGGAAAAAGAAATTGATTCCATAACAAGTTCAGAATTATCAGTATCCCGATCATCGATTCTGAGCAATATGATCTGTCAATGTTAAAAGAGTCTTGCTATCAATATTGCATCCTTAAAATAGTACTGCTTGATAACAAGATATGTTAGAAAAGGAATATGACAGAGTACCATTTTTTTCAGTATTTTTTCTTCAAATAATTCGAAAATAGGGAAGTATAGCGTGCTGATGGAAGTGTGTCCATGATTCTTTAGAATATTTTAAGGAAAATTCTTAGACTAAAATACCGGCATAAAATATACCAGCAATTCTTTTGAGTTGCCAATAGTAAAGTTGATCGAATATTTTATCCATGAAATTGGCCAATTTGACTGTTTATGGTTTTGCTCTTTCCTAACGTTTTTTGAATCAGTTCAATGTTTACATAAATACCTAGAACCGCAGATATGGGTTATGTAAGCGAAATCATAGAAATTTAGATGAAATGTTTATAAAGAAGGCTTGTTTTCTTCTTTCTTTTCGCTCTTAGTCTCGAAATTCAGTGTTGTCAGTTCTAAACCACCGATTATCAGGTCGATTCTGTTTGCAAATAGCAATATTGCTAGGAAAAAGATATTGTTATCATAACAAGATTGGAATTATTGGTATTTTGATCAACGATTTTGAGCAATATGATCTGTTACTTTAACAAGAATCTTGCTATCAATATTGCTATTTTAGCATTATGTATTCAGTATTATTTCTTCCAAGAATTCGAAAATATTGTAGATAGGGTAGTATGTACTAATAAAAATTTGTTCAAGGCTCTCTAGAATATTTAATTTTAAGGAAAATTCTTAGACTAAAATACCGGCATAGTAAGCAACATTTGAGATGATTATTCTTGTGATCTCAACAGCCATCCCTCTGAATTGCCAACAGAGAAGTTCATCGAATTTCGAATCATTAACGCATGCATTAAATTGTTGCATTTGATCTCTGGAAACCAATATTCTATTGGTATCCAGAAAATTGGTCAATTTGACTTTAATTGGTTTTTCTGTTTAATTTTTGAATAATCGATGTTTATCTACATGAATAAAAAAAGTATATGCTAATGGAAATGTGTTCAAGGTTCTCTAGAATATTTAATTTCAAGGAAAATTTTCAGACTAAAATACAGGCATAGAAGATAACAGCTGAGATGATTATTATAATTATCTCAACAACAGAAATCCCTTCGAGATGCTAACGAAAAATATTATCGAATTTCGAATCATTAACGCCGGAATAAAATTGCTGCATTTGGTTTCTGGTAACCAATATTCTACTGGTATTCAGGGCAATTTGTTATTGGTCAATTTG
This sequence comes from Myrrha octodecimguttata, assembly GCA_958510865.1. Classification (NCBI taxonomy): domain Eukaryota; kingdom Metazoa; phylum Arthropoda; class Insecta; order Coleoptera; family Coccinellidae; genus Myrrha; species Myrrha octodecimguttata. The sequence goes on from OY294057.1 coordinate 73,076,705, forward strand.
ACTCTTTGTTTCCTCACATTTTTTATGTCGATGTTTACATGAAAGCCGTAGATAGAGGTTATGTATGCGAAATAAAAAAAAACTCTCGAAGAAGGGTTATTTTCTTCTTCCTTGTAGCTCTAAAATCACAAAATACAGTGTTGTCAGTTCTGATATCACCGATTATAGAAGTCCATGATAGCAATATTGCTATGACAAAATTCATAACCAACATAAAACACTCCGAACAGAATACGTAACATCATGGCCATATTGCTATAAATTAGAAAGATAGCAATATGACTAGAATCATGGCAATATACGCAAACAGAATCGACCTGAATGTTGAAAGAGTCTTGTTATCAATATTGTATCCTCAAAATAGTACTGCTTGATAAAAAGATATGTTGAAAAGGGATATGGTAAAGAACCATTTGTTTCATTATTTTTTCACCACCAATCCTTTTGAGTTGCCAACGGTAAAGTTGAATTCCTCTGAATAAAATTGCTTCATTGGATTTGACTGTTTATGGTTTTGATGTTTCCTAACATTATTCATAATAATCAATATTCACATGAATAACGAAAACCGCAGACAAAGCTTATGTACGCGAAATCATAGAAATCTGGATAAAATGTGTATAAAGGAGGTTTGTTTTCTTCTTTCTTGTCGTTTTTAAGTCTTAAAATACATTGTTGTCAGTTCTAAAATCACCGATTATGGAAGTCCATGATAAAAATACTGCTATGACAAAATTCATAACGAACATTACTCAGAACAGAATGGGCATATTGCTATAAATAAGAAAGATAGCAATATGACTTAAGTAGCAAGGTTCATAGCAATACGTAAACTGAATCGACCTGAATATAATATTTCACGCCATCTGAACAGGAGTAATTCTTCATTTATATACAGTCGGCCACAGAATATTGTATAATATATTATAGGGGAAAAGGTATATTGGATGTTGCTAAAAAAACATTCCTTTTTGTTTTGGTACCTTTCCGGAAGTTTGATCCGAATGGCCTTGGCATTGGCATGAGCTATGGGATTCATAGGGTTTGAAGGGCAAGCGAAGGTCAAGACGAAGAACGGAAAGTTTTTGTTTGTGTATGAATAATGTATAACAAGAATGAATTCGAGAATTCGCGCTGAAACTGGATTAATGTGAAAACAAGTAATAGGTACTTGGTTTTTATTTTTAATGTTGTTCCGTCAGTAATTTGGGCTGTGAAATTGCGTATTGTTCAAATATTGATACTATATAGTCAGACTGTTTAAGCTCTCACCACTTCGTCGATTATGAGCTCCCTGGGTAAATAGGAAGGCAGGTTATGGGTAACCATAGAGTCCAAATCTGATATACTAATCTAAAAATAAGAAAGAATATCTGTTGATAAGTCAACAAATATTTTCCCTTGATCAGAGCGAATAATTCAATCAACCAAAGGATCTACTCCGATGAAGATATGTCCAAGGAGTACGGTTACTGCGGTTCAACGGTTGTTTCCGATCATAAGACCGACATGATTAGATATTTGCATCAATGAATGCAGTGTGTTCGAACAAAAAAAAAATGGTCATTCTCAGATATAAGCCGCGAAAGTCCAAGGAGTACGGTTAGTGCAGTTCAACGGTTGTTTCCGATCATTAGACCGACATGATTAGATATTTGCATCAATGAATGCAGTATGTTCGCCCCAACAAAAAAGGGGCAATCTCAGATATAAGCCGCGAAAGTTTTGAAAACAATCATCGTCAGGTCACTTTTCCATCATAAAAAAAGCACTGCTTACATGTTTTCTGAATTATTACAATATTTCAATTCACTATGGGACGTAAAAAGTGTATTGTTTGTAGAGACAGAATATAATGATAATAATCTCAACAAGCAACCAGAAATAATTAGAACAATCGAAAACTTATTGAAGAGATATCGATTGTGTATTCAAGTAAATGAGGGCCATTTTGAACACTTTATTTAAATTTTTGTAAATAAAAAAATAGAAAAATATCAGTTGATTTATTACTCACGGCTACTCTGATTTGAAAAACGCAGCATTGTCGTGTGGCGTTCTATAGCTTAGATTGAGACGAAAAAATCTATATTTTTCCAGAACTGAAAAAGATAACCTCAATAAAGTATTTATTTTTGAAATCAGAAGACAAAGCTCTACCGAGTAGGGAAATAATATACAGGGTGTACCATTTAAAACACAGTTTACATAAAATATGTAGGTTTACGATGCCTTTTTGTATTTCCTAGTACTGAATTCTGATAACTCGTAAAAATTACTTCATATTTTCTCACTCAAACTTTTTGTAGGACCACAATTAACTGAGACAGCTATCGAGTGAAACATAAACAATCACACTTTACTCTGAATTAATTCATCCACCAGGTGTAAACTGAGGTGCTCAAATATGCAAAAAAAGAAACATCCTCCCTCCTAACCCTTGCGGCTTCCTTCTGGACCCTCCGTCTGGTCCCCGTCTAGCCTGGGGGACGGTAGGCCATCGTCTACGCTGACCGTGCGTCGTCCCAAACCCTCCCTGTCGGACCTTTACCTAGGATAACCAGCCGATCCCAACTTTCCCTCACGAACTCCTCTTCTACTCACGACACCTCCTAATGGATCACTGTCAACCGCCAGAGCTACGCCCCAAGACCCGAGACTCCTTGCTCTCTCGGCTTCTGCCCCATGTCGGAAGCTCGTTGTAATTTGCCATTTAACGCCAAGAAGATCCGATGGGGGGTTATTAATTTCAATAATGGCTCGAACAAGTATTTATGAACTTGTCTATCTGAACGGGGCTTTAGGTGAGGAGTTGTTTGGCGAAACGATATTTGGGGTTATTTCACTACCTGTGATTTTATCACCGATAGCTAGTAATCATTGATCACGCTAGCGAAATATACTGCATCCACTTTTATGAAGTCAGTTGGGGGCCTTAGTATAATAGGTCTATCAGATTTTTGTAATTTTACTTGAATTAGGTTGGCACTTATGTAATGTCGCCATATTCAAAATAATTCTGTGGGACGTTGAAAATTCTAACATATTTCAATCAATTACTCTATGGTTTGGTTTCCGATTCTGCATGGGGGCCAAGATATTAAGGTAGTTATTCGAATTGCAGACTGTATTTTTTTAGGTTTTTCTCTGGGTTTTCACTCCCAATATCTGAAACAGAACTATTATAAATTAAATAAAAACTGTTTTTTTATGGGAAAACGCCCTCGCGAATTGCAGGATAGAACTATATTTCAAGGGAAATGCGAACGATAAACGAAGAGAACTGTGACGTTATTATAATTATTATTTCATTTCTTTGGAAAAGATACACATACAAATAGATATCTGAATTCTTACTCCAATCATCAACTCAGTGTAAAAAGAGGTATCCTTTAGGATAGAGCCAATGTAATCATCAACCCATAAGATTCGTCGACGTGAATTGTATTACATCAAATCGTTTCTTGAAGTAAGTGGATAGCCTAGAGAATTCACAAATAGAACCTTTTCAAATTTCGACAAAAAATATTCTTCTAATTCTCAACCAAATAAACAGAACAACCATCATGAACAACCCAATTCTTTGGAAGTGATTCCTTATGTACATGGACTTTCAGAAAAAATCAGAAGAATTGGTGCTAAATTCAATATAAGGAAGGTTTTCAAATGAATTAAGTTTTCTCAGACAAAATAAGGTAAGACACCAACAAAATTAAATCTAGACCAACTGAACAAGAAACTGCAACACCCAGAAGGAGCTGTTTAAATTTTAATTTTTTTTTTGGTAGAACAGATAGTATAGCAAGGAGTAAATGATAAACATTTGGACAAAAAAATCGTGAAGGTTTTTTCATGTAAACATTTTTTGTTACTCAAATATTGTAGTCGTTTTTTGCAAATTTTTTAAATTTCACAACAAACCAGCTGTTCGACGAGATCTAAAGTCGATGTTTAGTCGTTGTTGAAATGCCTAGAGCACATGTACACGGAATTTATCGCCGACTAAGTGAATTTGAAAGAGGTCGAATTATTGGTCTACGGGAGGCGGGGTTGTTATTTCTAGAAATCGCTAACCGTACAAACAGAAATCCAACTACTGTTATGAGATGTTGTCAAGCGTGGTTTGTTAATGCCCAAAATCGAGAGTAGGCACCAGACGTCGAAGGGGCGCAAATGGAGTTCAAGATCGACGTCTAAGACTTATGGCCCTTAGAGACCGATTTGCGACAGCTCGATCTTTGGCTGATGAGTGGTTAGGAGAACAAGGCCATCCTGTAACTGTCCGAACGGTTTACCGTCGTATAAGGTCTTTTGGACTGCAGCATTATCGACCCCATCTTGTGTTACCTCTTACGGTTGAGCATCGCAGGCAACGATTCCAGTGGTGCAGAGAACGACAACATTGGACAGTGGAATGGCATCAGGTCGTCTTTTCTGATGAATCTCGATTCTCCTTGGGTGCACATGATGGCCGAAGAAGGATTAGACGACGTCGGGGAGAAAGACGTGACACTCATTTTGATGTTGAGTGTCATGTACACCGGACAGTAGGCGTTATGGTATGGGGTGCTATTGCACATGCAAGTAGGTCACCTTTAGTCTTTATTCGAGGTAAAATGACAGCGCTGCGTTACCTTCAAGAAATAGTGGAACCATATGTTTTCCCTTACTTTAAATGGATCGAGAATCTAAAATTTCAGCAAGATAATGCTCGACCCATGTTGCTAGAGTTAGTTTATACTTTTTTGAAGCAACGCATGTGAATCTTTTGCCCCTGATCCCCTGATCCCTGATAGAGCATGTTTTGGACATCATGGGTAGAAGGCTTGGAAATTTACACCAGCCCCCACGTACTTTGGCGGCTCTGAGACATGAAGTACAGGTAGCTTGGGATAGCATCCCTCAAGAAGAAATAGACCATCTTCTTGCATCAATGCCAAGACGTGTTGGGGAGTGAATAGATAACCACAGTGGACACATTATTAACAAATTTAATAAGAAAACTGTAAACCCTTTGTTTTTTTCTCCAAATTCCTTTCTCCTTGCTATACTATCTGTTTTACCAAAAAAATTCAAAATTTAAACAGCTTCTTCTGGGTGTTGCAGTTTCTTCGTCAGTTAGTATACAGGATGTTTCATTGGTAAATGCACATACGGTAACCTGAGCTAGAGCTACCCTAGGCGAGTCCAAAAAACCTATATATGTTAGGTCTAATCAATTCCATAACCGAGATACAGGGTGGTTCATGATTTCACTGATAATTTAAATTTCTCATAACTTTTGAACCACACAGTATATTCGGTTGATATTCGGAACATATGTTCAAGTTTCACAGGTCGATCGATTTATATTTAAATTACCAAAAAAATCCAGGTCCGTATCTGAAAAATATTGGAGTTCTTGCAAGCTGAGAACACCCTGTATATTGAAATTTTGGGATTTGATTGAGATACTCGAAAAGAGCAGAAAATTTTCAATGGGGTTCAGTAGATTCCATCTTCCCGCACGTTATTTTGCTCATAGAATACTTCAGGGAAAGATTCAATTGAATATTTGAATTCCAATAAATTCTTAGCAAGTTAGTTCATTGTAATTAAATTGAGAAATTTTTGCTTGAAATGATTGAATATTTGTATTCTTCTAATGTCATAACTTCTGGATTTGTCCCTACCATATCAATGTCTTTTTCGATGTCAAGATGTCGCCTTTCTTGTGTGTTATTCACTTTCGATGTAGGAAACCGGCCATTTTCGCGAACATAATTGAAAACTGTAGATAAAGTTCTATGATATGGTAATCATTTATTGGGGAATCTTGATTGATGTTCCCGCACAGCTGCTCTACCATTCCCGTCACAATAACCATACACGAAAAAAATATCAGCATATTCTTGATTCGAAAATTTATGAGGCATTATGATGATATGTTTTTTATATAAAATTAACGTAGACAAATAATACCTTGAACCGCAGTCTACTCGAAAAATCCCTTGTGGGATACAATACAAATAAATTTCTCACAATTCAATTTTTTATTTATTTTTGGAATTTTATCAGAATGTCGGAAAATACAAATATTCAATCATTTCAATAAAAAATTTCTCAATTTAATTACAATGAACTAATTTGCTAAGAATTTATTGGAATTCAAATATTCAATTGAATCTTTCCCTGAAATATTCTATGAGCAAAATAACGTGCGGGAAGATGGAATCTACTGAACCCAATTGAACATTTTCTGCTCTTTTCGAATATCTCAATCAAATCCCAAAATTTCAATATACAGGGTGTTGAAACTCAGCTTGCAAGAACTCCAATATTTTTCAGATACGGACCTGGAATTTTTGGGTAATTTAATTATGAATCGATCGACCTGCGAAACTTAATCAAATGTTCCAAATATCAACCGAATATACTGGGTGGTTCAAAAGTTATGAAAAATTGAAATTATCAGTGAAAACATGAGCCACCCTGTATCTCGGTTATGGAATTGATTAGACCTATCATATATAGGTTTATTGGACTCGCCTAGGGTAGCTCTAGCTCAGGTTACCGTATGTTCATTTGCCAATGAAACACCCTGTATTACGCTTAGAAGATGGAATAATCCTGAAAATTGTCTCGTTTGTCTGATGAAAGAGTCAGATTTGTACTCTGAAACACAGTTCGCTTCGTTCATCGTTTGTATTATTTCGGTATTGTTTATTAGGCAATCTTTTCTGCAAGAAACTGCCCTTGATGAATAGTTGATACTGCAATCCCCAAGGGCGTTTTTCATGAAAAAACAATTTCATTTATTTTTTAATAGTTCTTTTTCAGATATTGGTAATCCAGAAAAAACTGCAAAAAGATGCGAAACCCTCCCAAAATAAGCTTTAATCGATGCAAACTGTATGTCACTAAACCAGTTGGAATCCAAAAATATACGTTTCAGTACGAAGTCGAATTATCTTCGTGTCAGAGGAGACGGGAATAAATGAAATCCCCCTTTATCGGTGGAAATCAATACGAGATATAAACACGCATAAACGGAGACTGTCTAGAGGTCATCTCTCCAGGGTTTGCCTCGTACTCGGGGATTTCCTGCCTTCAGGGGGTGGCAATTTCGACGCCACGGTTGTAGACAGGGTCCTTTTCTGTTTATTTGGGTTACTTCGGACGTAGGTGTCGATTATTGGTGCAGTTATTTCATTATCCTCTGTTGGTACATCGTAAAAAATGTACTCAGTGTTTGTCATGAAACCAGGGTCGATAAATTGAATTTCACAGTTTCACGCATTTTAGTACATTCTTTAGAAGGAATATCTACTCGAAAAATTCTAGAAAAGCCTTGACGTGAGGTAAGGAGATTAAACGCGTTTGTTTAAATGAGTACGTTTCCCACGTAGTTGTATTCCCGAGGAAAATCAACGATAAGGAGGAATTGTCAATGGAATAGGTCTCTTTTTAACGCGCTTGTTTTGGAAAACAGCAACACAGTTTCATCAAACTTCGTTAATATCTGAAGGTCAAGCACCCGCCCACGATCTGCATGCTTAAACGTTGCCAATAGCGGCGAGAAATATTAGAATTCGGAGAAATTTCGACACTAATATGAGAAAACGGGAGTCATTTTGTAGGCTTCAGTGATTATTTTCTGGATTTTTTCTTTAATTTCAATTTATTTGTGTGTATGCGCAATGTTGTTTTTTTTCCATCCTCCACTCCATTTCAGTTTTATTTTCCCGAAAATTCTTGAATCTAAAAAAGTGGCAATATTCGCAATCTTAAAATTTGCACCAAAAATTTTTTTGAAAAAAACGAACTCTGGCCTTCCTGTTATGTTCGAGGTATTGTTTGCTTTTAAATGCTTTAAATTCCGTTTCTAGTTCTTGAATCAATTAAAAATGTCATTCTGGAAGAAGTCGAAAAAAATTGCTGTTTTAATTTCTTTCATGAAAACAATTAAATTGGACCTACTTCGGACAGGTGAAACTTTAGAAAAAAAATTTTTACAAACTTGAACGAGAGTTATATATAGAAAAAATCGAAGGGCCCAATTTTTTTTTCGAAATTGTTGGAGATATTTTTTTACGAGTTCTATTCAGGTTATTAAGATTTCAGTTATATCAAAATTGTGGAAAATGTCGCGAGAAGAAAATTTGCGAAAACTTTCTGTTTCTCTGGTTTTCATGATCTTCGATCAAAAATTATTAATATTTTAGTGACATTGAAATTCTGGGAAATATCGTGAAAAGAAGATTTTCACGTGCTTCATCTGAGGAACAGCGCTATATTGTTTTGTCACAATGTCTGTATGAATTTTAGCTGAAATCGGTCTCAAACGACTAGGTGGGACTCACTGATGAAGAATCCGTGGTCGAATTTGATTCTGTCCGGCCGGCCGTCAGGCCGTGTGTGCTCTAACTTCCGTAAGGAAGGACTTGAAGTCTTGAAATTTTCATGTTAGCCATTTGAAATTTTGATTTTTCAATAACACGAAAAATATTTACCTGTTCGAAATGAAACTTGGTTGGAAGATGAACAGTGTCAACAAGAAGAATAATCCATAGAAAAATTTGATAAAAAAATATTTTTTTTTTGAGAATTTTCATATTTAATTCAAATTTCACTGAAATTTCCAAGCGCGTAAAAGCTGCTGACTTCACGTTAGTGCTTTTCTAGGATTTTGAAAAACTTACCGTTTAACGCACGTTTCGGAAACTAAGTTTCCTTTGTCAAAGACATATCGTTACTGACAACGTCAGACGTGGGTTAGACGCAGAAAGTATAAGTGGATAAGTGAGTAGTTACACACTGTTTTGTTATCAGTATTCTATCCACAGTGAACTCAAAATAGTTATTATTACCGTTTCTCTTTTCAACTGAATATTTACATGGACGGTATAAAGCTTGTCCTTTCAAAACCATCGTTCATTTCAGTTCCTTCATTGCTCCTTTGTATTCTACACTTTTTGCGCGCATGTTCTAGGGGAACAGCGTGCTATCGTTTTGTCCAAATGTCTGTAATTTTCGATGAGCCGAAAATGGTCTCAAACGCATAGATTGGACTCACAGATGACGAATCCGTTGTCAAAATCGATTCTATCCGGCCGGCCGTGGACACGATAACTGTCGAACGAGGTGAGTTAGCAACTTGAAACTTTCAGGGTAGGTCGCGCATTGGAATGCCGCGGTTAAGTTCGTTAATGGGCCAAATCGGTCGGATAGTTTCGGAGTTATAACCACTTGAAATTTTGAAGTTATTTATTTTTTATTTCAGAAACTACTTGAGCGATTGGATTCAAACTTGGCAATTAGGTGGAGTATAACGACGCGCAACTTTGAGCGAAATTTTGTCAGGATCATATTGTCAGTAAATAAAAAAAAATTTTTTTTCAAAATTTTTTTCCAAAAAATTTCTTTATTCGGAAACCATTCATCATATCCAACAAAACTCACACTTTGAGCTTCATATTTCACAGCAGTGTACCAAATTCAAGTTCGATACGATCATAAGTTTTGGAGATATCGGGAAAAAATATGTCAAATTTCGAGGTTTTCTTCTCGATTTCGTTGTTTTTTGCGGTATAACTCGAGAAATACTGATTCAATCCTGATAAAACTTCGCAGATAGTTCGAAGATGCTGAAAGACAACTTTATGCAAAATTTCGTGATGATCGTGTCATCAGAACAATTTGAAAAAAAAATTTCTGTGATTTTCTTATCATATCATCCTCATTTAATTCTGTATGAACCTTCGAACTGTAATTTTCGATGAAGTACTGGATTTAAATTCGATCTTCCTAACGGCCGACTGCGTAAACACAATAACTTCCGAAAGAAACAACTTAGAAACTCGATATTTGTAGAGTAGGTTTGGGGCTTAATTACGAAGGTAGAATTCGTGAATGGGTAAAATCCGCCCAATGTTTCCGAGATATACCCATTCAAAATTTTATTTTTCCAATATTTCCAACAATACAGATGAGATCGAATTGAAATCCAGTAATTTACCAAAAGAAATCTAGGAAAGCACTGCTGTGAAGGCAGCAGCTTTTGCGTGCATGTTCAAATTCGTTGCTGAAGCGGTCATCTACATTGAACATGCGCGCAAAAGCTGGCCTTCACGGCAGTGCTTTCCTAGATTTTTATTTTTATAATATAACTTGTCTTAATCAAACCAAACTTTGGTCGATTATACATTATACACATGACCGTGAATCAATCAAACTGAGATTTACTTAAGAGCCTGCTCTAGTTGACACCAATAAGGATACATATACAGAAATGTTTATGACAAAATTAAATGCTTCCTTATTATTCTGCACTACTAACCTATATTCCTCACGGGATGCAAGTAGAATCTAGTAACGTCTATGTGAAAGGATATTATCCGGTAAATAATTTCAATATAAAGAAACGATCTTTATATTTATTATACGAATCAGTCATGCAACATGTGTATGGCCATAGTTCTGTTTCATTGTAATGGCTCGACTCAGTTTTAATTAAAAGCTGCCTTAGTTGGGAGATGATTTATAGAATTTGGACAGCCATGACGGAAAACACGTGGTCCATATACGTCTGACAGCTGGGTTTGATGAGAGAATGCTTCGTGCTTCAGATTCGCCCCTGCATCCACTGCACCGTACCCAGCCCTGTATATTTTATCTCTCTTGCTTTCCTAGGTGAAATTAATATAGGGTGAACCCGAAGTACCAAACTCAATGGGTGTAGTGTACACCTGAAAATATTGTAAAAAAGGTTTTTTCCACGGTTGTTGCATATTTTCTCGAAAAATTTGAATTGTTTTTTCTATATATTTGTGATGGTCGGTTAATATTTTAGTGATGTAATTAAAATAAGACATCACAGCACCTATACACAATCTTATTCTTATTGGTTTATTGATATTGTAGGAAAATTTCTTTCCCGCGCTTACTCTATAGTATTGCGATTTTCGAATTTGGGGCCTAAGATGGTATCAAATCATAAATTTGAATAAAGAGGAAGATCGATAATAATGAGAACATCACTTTGAACTATACAGTGCGCGTCAAAATGATGGAACAAATTCATTTTCTCAGAAGAAAAATATTTGGCAACAAAATCCAAAACAAGTCAATTTTGTTTCACTTTCACCAAATTTTTAAGCATTTTTGAAGGATTTTTGTTGCCCCCTGTGCCATCCCCATTAACCCCCTAAATTTTTTGAATAGGGAAAGTGGGTCATATGGTACTTTTTTGGCAAGGTCTTTGTATTTCCTTTACAAGGGTGCAGAAATTTTTTTTCTTGAAAAATTTGTTCAAAGAGGTTTTCAGTATGTGCACTTTGTCTTGGCTCATTTACTCTTTGTCACCGAATAAAAGTTGACCATTACAGTTTTGTTGATGCACAACTTTCAACGCCTACGAACCCTTTAATGAAGAAAAACAAATTTTTTTCACGTGGGGGGGTTGAAAGGGATTGAAAATTCTTCATGAACAAAACTGTAATGGTCGACTTTCATTCGGTGACAAATTTCATCAGGTACTATCGTCTCAAAGTGAAGGAGCCATGGCAAACCTACTCAAAACCACTTTGAACTAACAAATTTAAAAAAAAAAATTGACAAAAAAGTACCACATGACCTACTTTCCCTATTGAAAAAATTTAAACGGTTGATGGGGATGGCATAGGGTGCATCGAAAACCCCTCAAAAATGCATTAAAATTTGGTAAATGTGAAATAAAAATTGACCTGTTTCAGGATTTTGTTGCCAAATAGTTTTCTTCTGAGAAAATGAACTTGTTCCATATTTTTGACGCGCACTGTATAGTTCAATATAATGTCGGACCCCAACACAATAGATGCACAATTATCAGAACTAATTATAATGCTGAATTTTTTTTTCTCGATAGCCATTGAACAGATTCCGAAGAGAATTAGCTCTGACCTTGAACCCCATATTTTATGACAGCGTACCAACTTTCGGTTCAATCTGATTCAAATATTCGGAGATATTGGGAAAAATATGTCAAATTTCGTCGTTTTTTTCCCGGTATCGTTGTCATTTACGAAATAGCTCGAAAATTACTAATCCTATCACAGCAAAATTGGAAATTAATTGAGAAATGCTGTTCAACAAGTTCGTGCGAAATTTCTTGATGATGTTATCTGAACAATTCAGAACATTTTTTTTCATTTTTCTTGAAATGCTTTTTTTTGGGTTTCATTCCATCATACTTGATATGATGGATGTTCAAAGGATATGACCATAAGTGAACATAAGGTTTTCTTTGTTACTGAAATTAATGAAATTGTGCTAAAATCCTATAGAGGACTTTCCTTCCATTTCATCGCTATCAGAACATGGTGGATATGCTCGAACATTTCAGAAACATTTCATTTTATGCAGGAAATCTTATTACTTCTGGAAAGCCCTCGAAAATTCTAGCCACCATTAAAAAATTTTCATTATCAAACACCTTCCACTGTTAGCATCGAGCGAACTTCATCCTCACGTTTTGATATTTTTATACCTCTTTGAAATTCGTAGGCTTCCTCATCCCAAAGTAAGTGGATTTTATAAGCTGAAAGACCCCCTGGGAAATCAGTACCTACTTTACAGAGTCTTCAATTACATCGTGTTTAGATGCCTGTTAACTTTTATAACCTGTTAATTTTCGACAAGAGATTGATGAGCTCTGGAGTATCTGACACAGTACAGTGTCTTGTAAAAATCGATTCGATATAATTTTACCCAATTTTTCTGTTGGCAGCACCGAAATTTCATTTCTGTGAGAATAATCTTCTTTAATGAGCAAAATCCTACCGTTTGTTCTGTAGTGGCCATTTGAAAACTCAAATATATCAATAACCCTCAAATTTCACAGGGAATATCGAATATATATTTGATACTATACAGTGTGAAAAAATTTAATAAGAAACGCACGTAATGAAAGCATTCTTAACGGATGAAATGAACTCAGAATGATACATTCACAAATATATCATAAACAATAAATATAATATAAATCATGAAAAAGTCCAATTTCAATCACAATGGTACAATAACAAAAGTATGCTTTAACAATTTCAGAAAAAAGATCATGAATTCATCCAACCATTTATTATATGCACGGTCGAATTATTTGTAAATATACCTATTATTTAACCTCAATCAAATTTCTATTCTCTCTCTCAGTTATTTCGTTGGAATTCGACTGGCACTCATTTTGCAGGAATTCTGGATTTGAATCCGATCTAATCTGTATTTTCGAAAATATAGGGAAAATAAAATTTTGAATTCGGCCTTCGTAATCAAGGTCCAAACCTACTCTACAAAATAAAATAACATAATTACTGGAGCCCTTTCTTCTCCGTTAACCAATTCCTATCTACTCTACAAATATCGAGTTTCTAAGTTGTTTCTTCCGTAGACGCAATAACTTACGTTAGAAACGACGTAGAAACTCGATATTTGTAGAATTGGTTTGGGGCTTGATGACGAAGGTCGAATTCGTGAATGGATAAAATCCGCCCAATAATTCCGTAGATATACCCATTCAAAATTTTATTTTCATAATATTTCCAAAAATACAGATTAGGTCGAATTGAAATCCAGTACTGTATCGAAAAAAACCTGAAAAATCACTGAGATGAAGTCAGCAGGTTTTTTGCGCATGCTGGAACGACGTCACCAAAAGTGAAGATGAGCGCAAAGGCTGCTGACTTTACGTCAGTGCTTCTCTAGGTTTCTGTTTTCACGCGATAATCGTGTCGGAAGGAAAAAAGTAAAGATATCTGATTCGTTCTTAGCTAAATAAGTATTAGAAAAATAACTCGTATCTGATAAAAACGTAGAGGTGTTTTTAATATCGAGTGCGCATCCCTTACAGATGCCACTGTTCGAAACGTTGAAACAAGATTTTTGAAGCCCAGAAGTCTCGTTTCAACTTTCTCAACCTTGACGTATTAACTCAATTCACTTTAATAAACTATCCCGGTTGGCCATGATACTCTGACACATTTTACTGTGTATATTTTGAAAATGTTAGGTTATAGTCATTTTCCTGTCAGATAAGTACATAACGTTGTCCTCTCTACATAGATGTCGAAGGAAATATGTATTTTTCAAAATGTGAATTTACTTTGGGAAAATAATGAATTTGAGAAAATATGTGAATTCAATAATTCCGAAGACCTGGCGAATGTTGAAGAAACTTTTTTCCCTGTTAATACTGGAAATATTTCACGTACACAAACATTGTTGAGAAATTCAATTATGCTATTTTTTGTACGGAAATCAAGAATCGAGTGTTGAAATTTTACTGAAAAATAATGGATAGAGTAGTCCGTTAGTTTGTGATAGTTCATTGGAAAAAAAAATAAAAGTACTCGAATAACCCTGCAGTAAAACTTCTAAACGAACGGACAAACCTATGGAATTACCTACTTTTCGAAATTATCAAGAAAATGAAAAACAGTTAAATACCTTGTTGCACAACTTGAAATACTCCATGAATGAAAATGTTGGATAGCTTGTGATAAATTATTGATTCCAAAGTATCAGGATTACTATCAGAAAAAGCAGAATTCCATTCTACTTAGCATTCCTGATACTTTGTCTCTGCTTAATCAAAACGTAGTTTTACCTTCGGCATTTTTAGTTTCCTAGCGTGATGATTATGTTGAGATTGAGAGAAAAAACACAGACCAAAGTTGGTCTGTGGTAGAAATTGGCATTCACATTTGGCAACGTCTCTGAGAATTATTTTGACATTGCCGATATTTCCAGAGTGCCAACCTATGTCAGTTTCAATTAAAAAATCTTGATAGACGTAAATCATGGCCAACCGGGATAGTTTATAAAAGTGGATGGAGTATACTTCAAGAGAAACAAACTTATCAGGAATTGGCAAAAATGTTTACAGCTTTCAAATTTCTTGAGAGAACTTGAGACCTGAATACTTTGTCAAAATTTCTACAAAGTTTGTTTCAATTTTATTCAATTTTCCCATCTGTCCAGGAGTACCACCTGCAAAGAAAATTGTCGGTTATCATAGACGAATAAGAATTCTATGAAAAAAGGTAGCCCACAGACCTTACAATACAGTCAGGAAACACCTAATTTTCATTCTACATTCAATACAAACCGAATAAATACAAGAAATAGGTCGTCGTGAGATGAAGAGAAGTTTACAGCTATGATTATTTAGTCGGTAGTTGGCAGCATGTTGGTTTTAATGGAGTTTGTTTGGACAGCCCTGAGGAAAGCACACCTGGTATTGGATACCGGATATACGAGCAGACAGACTGCCATTAGGTCTTTGCTCGCTAGCACCCAATATGGCAGTCAACGAACGTTTCAATGCTGATATTAAGAGATTTGGTGTCCCATAAGGCCCAATTTTTTTCATACGAGGGATTATTGTAATAAAAGCAGCTCCAGATATGTGCTTATCTGTTTTATCAAGAGTTGGGAATGTTGGACAGATCCAGAACGGTTTAATATTATTTTTGATAATTATTTATTTGTTGTATGTTCCAAAAAATTTAATTTGAATATTTAAATTTTTATTAAATTCCCCCCTCATAAAATTTTATTGTTTATTTTTCTGGGGGTATTATGTTTTCTTGCTATCATCATACGTCTTTTTTCTATTCAATTTTGGTGATTTTTTATTTTCATTTTTTCCTACGCGAGATTATTGATATAACTATCTTCAGTTATTTGTGTATCTGTTTCATCGGAACTTATTATACAGTTTTTTTTCCGAATCTCTTCCGCAGAGTTTTAACTATATAGATGTCCTCAGTGTTGTGAATTAAATACTATATCAGGTCAGAATGAGGAATTTTCTTGAATACGATAATTTGATTAAGACTCTGGGCGGTATTTTGGAATTTGAAGACCGATATTATTTTTCTTTTATCATTTTTCATCGAAAATTCTTTGGAAAAATTGAGCCTGACTAATGTTTTAACACGGGGGCTACTATTATTAACAGTAATTTATACTAATGAATTTTGTGTCAAATATTTTTTCATTGCAGTTCATCAACTGTGAGAGACCATAAACACTGTATTTTAATATTGTTTTTTAGGATATTTGATTCGTTATCTGATTTCTAATTCATTGAATTCGATTTGAACATATTCTAATGATATTTTACGAGTATGAAGGATTTTTTTGTTTTCTTAGTATCATCATGCATGTTTTTTTCTGATTTTTTTGACTTGGTTTTCACTTTTATTTTCTTTTTATTTATTTTTGTTTCCATTTTGTTTTAGAATCTCTACGGAGAAGGTCGTTTCCTCAGAGGAGAGTCTCGAAGGGGACGGGGAAAGGGACGAGGTGCAGGGGTAGGTTCATGTTCAATTTTCAGTTTGATTATATTATTTAGTAGTTACAAAGTAAAGATGATGATAACAATCTATTAGAAATTCAGCAAATCTGAAAAAACCGCTGTGTCAACAGTATACGTCCAAATTCTGTTGAAAATGACATGATTTACTCAATTCGATTTTAATTTTGATCGAAAGGAAGCAGCAGTCCATATAACCTATATGTAAAGACCTACAAGGCAGAACTTTTTGCGCACATGTTCTAGGGGAACAGCGTGCTATCGTTTTGTCCAAATGTCTGTAATTTTCCAGTGTCTAATCGATTCTGTCCGGCCGTTCGGCCGTCACCACGATAACGGGTATACAGAGGATTCTTTCGACTTGAAAATTTCAGGGTAGGTTACATTTCAAAATGCGAAGGTTAAGTTCGTTAGGGATCAAAATCGGTCGAAGGGTTTCGGAGTTATAGCCATTTGAAGTTTTGAGGTTATATCCCTGATATTTCGAGAACTACTGAAGCGATTGGATTGAAACTTGGCAGATGGTTTGACAATAAGGGTTCCCACCCTTTGGTAGAATTTTGTTAAGATCATGCTGTCAGAATATTAAAAAAAAAAAATTTTAATTTTTTTCGAAAAAAATTTTTTTCCCGGAAACTATCCATTATATTCAAAAACAAGTTATGCTCAGACCTTGAGCTTCATATTTCGCAATAGTGAATAAATTTCAGTTCGATTCGATAATAAGAGTTGGAGATATTCCGAAGAAATATGTCAAATTTCGTGTTTTTTTCCTGGATATCGTTGTTTTTTTTCGGGAAAACTCAAAAATCACTGGCTCAATCATGATGAAGCTTGTCAGCTAGTTTGAAAATGCTGATTGACAACTTTATGCGAAACTTCGTGATGATCGTATAATTAGAATATTCTGAAAAAAATTTCAATTTTGTTTTTCAAATATTCAATATTCTGTGATCCTCCGATCATATTATCCTCATGAATCTCTGTATAAACCTCCGAACTGTTATTTTTGTATGAATCAAATCTCAAATATTCAATTTCAATATTATGAAAGTAAGATTTCTTGTTTTCTTCCCTCAAAAATATTCATTTATAATTTACCAAATTATTGCCCTACACAATAACATATTCGTTTCCGTGAAAACAATTTTTGAGAACATATTCTACAATTTTCCACTTCTCCAAAATCTGAGTACTCAAAATATTCCTCAAAATAATAAGTAGTGGGTATTACGTTGAAACAAAATTTTTACTTTTACGAATAAGATTTGATAACTATCTCATATTTGTATGATGATTCGAAAAAATATGAAAAAAATCTTATTGCAAAATGCGCTGTTGTCGAATATGTGAAATATCAATAGAAACCAGGAATTTCTATCGAAATGTATAAATATGGGTTTTCAACAGAAAAAAATTCTGTGTGATAATATGCGATGTTCATTAGCGAGTTGACGGGCAACTTACCGTTGATTTAACAGAATCAACCCCTATAAACAGGCGATAATTTTTTCGTCAACAACAAATTCTCGACACTTATTAGAAATAGCTTGATTAATTTTCGTGCAAAAAGCTCTGCTAACATATGAGTGAAAATATCATGGGAATATCGTCGGCAAACATCAAAGCTAGCTTTAATCCAATGCAGATAGCTGAGATTAAAACGCACACATATCACATATAAAAAACGCAATGTTTTCAGCTCTCGTATACCTCGCAGTGCATCTCTCCAGCGATGTCATAAGGGCAGAAATGTAGGGTGTGCTATTATCTGGACCTAAAAATGTAGTAGTGAAAGCGAAAGCGAAAACTTTCACGTTGCATAGTATTCCCTTTTGAAAATAGAGAGGTGCGCATTTGGCGTCACTTGGAAGCTCGCTTCCAATTCACATGAATGTGCTAAGGGTATTGATTAATTCCGCGACGCATGCGCGGTAGTCGCACCTTCTTGTCGAGATTCGCAATTATCTCTGACTTTCGCCAATAAAGTATATACAGAGAGAAAGCTCATCGTAGAAATATTCGTTGACGCAGAACTTGATAACTTTTTAACGTGGTATTAAATTTTACGCCCTCGGCTATTTCGCACCTAATAACACCCTAGGTAACGCGATTTTGGAAGTAGGAATGTGGGGAATTGATGGAATTTTTAATTGGCGCGAAAACGGATCGTTGGAGTCAATTTATTAATTAAGTTTCTAATTTGGATTCAATTATGTCTAATCCGGACAACTTGGCGAGGGTTTCGACGCCATGATTGACTTCAGGGGTGCTCGATATGTTTTGAATACAGAATTTTAACTGGATAATTTTGCGAAATTGTGATTGAAATTTCAGAGATATTCGTCTTCGAATTATATTTTCGTCTCATCTTGATTTCTTTTGATTACCTACGTTATAATAAGTCGCCATTTTATTGGGTTAATCATTAATTGATACCGATTTTTGAGGTAAACTTTCACATAATACTTTTCGATGTTGATTGAAATTGGGGTCAAAAACTTGAGAAACAGGCAACATAAAAAATATATTACAAATTTCTCACTAGGCACGTGTTTTTTTTACATTACAATGGGGGTTTTTCCTAAATTTGGGTTATTACTGCAAATGCTAATTTGAACATAATTATTATGGGGTCGATACATAATTTTCCCAAATTACCTTCAGAAAGTATTGAAAATCAGGTTTCAAAATTGGGGTTTTGGATTTGTCAGGCATGCACGAAGTGACAACGCTGTTTAGTAGAATAGCTCTTTCTGCTATAGACTAATGAAATATTTATTCCTATTCTGTGGTACACACGTGTTCTTTGTCAATATAACCAAACAATTTCCGTTTGCGATTTGTCAGTAATATGACAGTTTGACAGTCTGTGCTCTTTTTTTTTTCTATTCCTTGGTCGTTGTCTTCTACTCTAACCAGATCGCAGTATAGCTATCTCTGTTTTCCTAAGCAAAGTAACACATTTGACGCCCTTTTCTTTCCGAGAAAGCTGAATTCGACGTTGCCATATCGTGCACTCATGACAAATCCCTTTAAATGCAAATCCCCATTTTTATTTTTCAGTTTTAGGTGATCAAACATTTTTTTTTAAATATAATATTGAAATTATATGTTTGAAATGTGATGTTCTGAAGGTTTTTCATGAAAATTACTGCATTTTCGTTTGAAAGAAAAACCCCCATTCAGAATCATTGGTAGCATATTTCTAAAAGCAAAATATTTTCTGAAGAAGTCTATCGTATGCTTAAGCATGGAATAATATTGTTCTCAGTTCCACACTTTTTTTTTACTTTGACAAATTAACTGTTGAGAAATTCACCCCAAAAATTTCTATGAAAGTATTCTGCACTCGAGGGTTAAGATGTGCAAGATGCTCCTAGGAGATGGCGCGCTGCATGTAATTATCCTGCATTGTTTCAGCTTACAGGAGATAAGTGTCTGCATTCTTATTATTCGGTTTCACCGAGGTAAGGTGGTCTGAAGATCGGTAAAAACTGTGAAATATCTGTAACCATTCTCCTTGGCTCCGCTTTTTCGGTATAGATGTTTTAGTTGATTGGGTGATTAGCTATGATCCAGGTGGAATATTGTTGTTGATTCGTCCTTGTATAGTTATGTTAGTTAATTTAACTGGAGCTATTTTCCCTTCATGATCCAATTCCTATCATTGTAGATAAAGTTTTCACATTCATATTGTCTCTTCTCTGATTTTTAATTGTGCAATATTGTAAAGAATTTTATTTCATTATAGAGCCCTGAAGATGATTTAAGAATAAAATTGAAACTAATCGGCCTTGTTTTAAGAAATGGTTGAGCTCTGTGAACTTGATCTCGATCCTATCGACCATAACATCTTCAATATTTACCTAATTTTTCTCATATTTTAAAGAAGGAAATAGATTAATTTTCCAAGTTTTCGGCAAGCAATGTTGTGTAGGCGTGTTGAATGTACGTTTACAATACTACTACGCATTCTGGCAGGCTTAAAATATAGGGACAATCCCCTTCAGTATCAAAGATCCGTCGGCCTTACACAATTTGCATCAAGTTATCCCACATTATATTGGAAACCAGAGTAAAATTAGGGGAAAACCCCGGATTATTCATTCTGGAAAGGGTGACACGCTGAAATGATCAAATTGGTTTTCCAATGCGTTAACAAGACGAAGCGAGGTGAAAATTATATTTTATACTTAGAGCTCTTTTTGAGAAACTGGAATTGAGTGAACGGCTTCAATGAAAATGTGTTTGATCAATATACAGATATTTCAAGTTTCAAGGGATGATGTTTTTTCTTAGAAAAGCATAATCAGTTTATCAGGAATTTTTAATTTCTTGCTCGCATTTTCTGGGGAGCAGCGTGATATATTTTTGCCCAAATGTCTCGAATTTTCAGCTAAAAATTAGAGCATTAAATTTGTTAATGGGCCAAAATGGTCATTTGAAATGTTGAGGTTTTTTTCTCTCATATTTGAGACATCGCTCGACCGATTATATTGAAAGTAGACAGTTAGTTGGAGCATAATGACTCACAACATTTTGACGAATTTTGTTAAGATCGTGAAGTTATTAATTTTATGAATTTTTTTTCCGGAAACTATTCATCAGATTTGAATAATATTTGCCCACACTTTAAATTGAATATTTTAAGACAGTGTAACTAAGATATGTGTGAAACTTCGTGATTATCGTATCAATAGATTATTTAACGAATTAAATATCATTCTTACGCGCTTGTTTTATGGAACAGCTCGTTATCATTTCGTCACGATGTCTGTAATTTTCGAATTTTGGGCTGAAAATGTTCTTGAACGATTGGGTTGAACTCCATGGAGAAGAATCCGTGGTCAAATTCAATTCTGTCTGTCCGTCCGTCCTTAAGTTCTCTAACTTTCGCAGGAAAAGACATAGCGACTTGAAATTGTCAGACTAGGTGTGGAGTCCAAATATCTCGGTTGAGTTCGTTAATGGGTGGAATCGGTTGGATAGTTTCGGAGTTAGGTCGATGAGAAATTTTGAGGTTAAAAGAGCACTAGCGGCACTCTATGGTTCAGCAAGATGAGACGTCAAAATCAGCTGCTGGGGGGACAAACAAAGAGATTTCTCATAAGAGCTAATGTTAACGTTTAGTGTATTATCTGAGTGGAAAAACATTTTGAGACTGTTTTTTTTCAGTTAATTTCGATCATTGAACCTTTTTGAATACCTTCAGGTAAGAGAATAGTTTGCAAGGGTAATTTGAATCAAGATTTTTCCAGTTTAAATATACCCACTCCTGTTTGTTACATACATTGTTATGTCTCCTTTTTCAGATTAAATTCAACTATGGAATTTTTTTCAGCTGTGAGCTGTAGTCATCGGTCCAGTAGTGATAATCATGCCCATTTTTTTAGATTTTTGTCGTTAGAAACTAAATAGAAGCAGGTAGAACCTGCCAAGGTGGAAAGAAGAAGTACGCTTGATTTTATCTCTACATCGGGATAACTTCCCCGATTATAAAGTGAAAAATTCTTTTATTTTCTGCATTATCTTTAACAGGTAATGAACTAACAAAGTTACTCAACATATTTATGGATAAATATAATTTCAGGACAACCTTTAAATGAACTTGGCATTGGAATGATATTCAAGATACAAGAACAATTATAAATTTATATAGTTACCATTAGAATGGCATTCTGAAATCATGAACAAAAGATAGATGGTAACAGAAGTAAAACACACAACTGTGAACATTTTTGTGGCATCATTTTCTTGATGGGAATATGTCTTCCGACAGGAGGCTCACGTTGAATCTATAAATCCTAATATAATTCCAGTATTCTCTAGGAGGATCCTAGACCTTGAAAGTTTGTGAAAATACAGACCAATCATAGTAGGATATTGCCACATACTACAAGTTGATGCCAAAAGATCAATATCGGCAAAGTCTCAAACAATCAGTTGAGCCTCAAACAAACTTTATTGAATGAAAATATTCACTAGAGTTCCTTTTATTGTATTACAACCATTGTGAAAATAAATACATATTCATCTCATGTTAATATTCAAATATAGAACTCTTAACAACAAATTGTGTTTAATCAAAATTCACTACTTGAAGATGTGATATTCTCCTGGATTATGTTAATCTCAAGCCTCCAAAGTTTGCCAACAACTTAAATTTCACAGGCAAACAACCCAAACTCATAAAATTGACAATAATCAGCAGCAGCATAACAAATGTCAGTTTACAATATCAATAACAAACTCTTTGTTTGCCCCCCCGGCGGCCATGTTGTGACGTCACCTGCTAGTGCTCTATTCCTCGATATCTAATGAATTATTGACTCGATCAAATTGAAACTGCATCGGCAGTTTTGGAATACCAACAAGCAACTTGGAGCCAAATATCGTATGGATACAATTTTTAGAAAATCAAAAAAAAATTTATTCCTAAATTTTGAAAATTTTCGATGAAAATTTTTTTCCTCTGAAAATATTGATTAGATTTCGATGGAATTAGGCACAAACCTTAGAGTCAGTATTTAAAAACAATGTTTCAAATTTCGATTCGATCCGATATTTACTTTCGGAGATATAAGGGAAAAAATGTGCCAAATTTCGTTGTTATTTGGAATTTTAACGTTATTTTCGCAATATTTCCAGAACTACAAATGCAATCAGATTGAAACTTCGTATTCAGGTAGAAATTAGCAACACGAAACAGGTGCGAAACTTCGTGTTGTTATAATTCGAACGAGCGCGTAACGCTCCTGACCTCACGTCAGTGCTTTTCACAATTTTTCTCAAAAATTCTATATCCTGCGATCCCTAATCATTTTATCCTGATGAAATTCTGCATGAAACTTCAAGCGTTATTTTTCGATCGACTGCTGAATTTCAATTTGATCTAGTTTGTTTTAGTGGAAAATATAAAAATTCGAATGGGTATATCTGCTGGATCATTGGGTGGGTTTTACCCATTCACGTATTCGGCCTTCGTAACTTAGGTTCACACTGCTCTACAAATATCGACTTTCTGAGTTGTGGAAATAAACGAAGTCCGAATTCGTGCATGGGTAAAATCCACCTAATGATTCCGTTGATATATCCATTCAAAATCCATTACCTAATTGAAAAAGTGACAGTTCGGAGGTTCATGCAGAATTTCTTGAGGAAGATCGCCAAATCTTTCAATCCGGAAGTAGAGCTGCGTTTGGCGGAGCCAATACGTGAAAAGATGACCGCCGTGGCAACGAACATTCGCGAAAAGCTGCTGACTTCACGCCAGTACCTTTTCAAAATTTTCTTCACACACAATCGCCCTTCTGTACGAAATTATCATGCATGATTGTATTATTTCATTTCTATTGCTTAAAATTGGATATACCTTTATATTATGCCTTTTTACAAGATTGTTCTTGTTTTTAGTTAGGCTCCAAATCCACTTAAAATTTCATATCTTATCTCTAAGTTTTTTTTCCGGAAGTTATTGTAAGGTCGCTAGATCCCGATTTGATTACTTCTGAGTACGTGGCGCATTCACCAAAATGTAAATCTTAATTTTGGTTTTTCGAAAGATCCGTAATTCAGATTCGTAGTCTGAAAAGTATCAAGGATTTCTTTGTATCGTCTTCGATGACGTACATATATTTCAAGAAAGCACTGACGTGGAGTCAGGAGCTTACACACGGTTTCTGAAATTCGTTGCTAAATCGGTTTTTCTTGAGTTATCTGGAAAATATCAAAGATGGTGAGAAAATATCCACGAAATCTTTCACACAGGACAACGTTGCGTAGTAATCTGACAGAAAAATGACTATAACCTAACATTTTCAAAATAA
Organism: Myrrha octodecimguttata; assembly: GCA_958510865.1. Taxonomy (NCBI): domain Eukaryota; kingdom Metazoa; phylum Arthropoda; class Insecta; order Coleoptera; family Coccinellidae; genus Myrrha; species Myrrha octodecimguttata. Next base: position 73,100,867 of record OY294057.1, read on the forward strand.
ACTCGGTGAAATGTGTCAGAATCTCATGGCCAACCGGGAGACTTTATAAAAGTGAATGGAGTATAGGCAACAAATGAACACAGATTCACTATAAACCGCGACTGTCAGTTCTTTCAAAACAATGATTAAATCATTTGGTTTGCCAAAATTGATTAAGAGATATATTTCAATCATATATGTATTGAAACCTAAGCTGAATTAGCAAAATACTACGCTGTTTTATCGTATTATGACACACATATTATATACAATGATTATATGCATATCTGTTTACAAATACTACATTCGATAACGACTGTTAACCATGTTCATATCGAAGAAGCACGATTGATAATAGAAATAGAAGCTTTTGACTGATGACTCACAGTCGTGTACCTCCGCTATAAACCGAATTCTACCGACAATCAATGTTACACATTCGACGTACGTTTCTGTCGACATCTCGCGCATGCTCGCCGGTAATCACAATAGTCACGATAGAGAAAGAAACAGAAACAACGGGAAGCGCTTTTTTTAAAGTAGCACGCCAACTCTGTAAATTTATGTGGAAGGATGAAAATATTGAACACACTGGAAATACAACTGTATATTTCTTGAAAATAGTCTCTAATCGAGTGTATTCACGTGTTTTCGAAAATATTGGGATGTATTGATCTCTAGCGTACGTCTTAACTCGACCTATCACTGCCGTTCTTGTGATTCTAAACCAGAAGTGTTCGTTTGTTTTTGAGTTTTTGATAGTGCCATGTATTCACTGCCAATCTTCAAATACTTAGAGGAGGTATCTACAATTATTTTGAACGGCCATGGGGTTGAGGTTGTTTTGGAATCTAGTATACCTATCTATCGCTATCATTCGAAGCTTCTAAATATTCTTCGAAGATAATTCAACGATTATTTTTAGTGATTTTATGGGATTTCATTCGGATCAATGATTTCGTACGAAAAAAGTGTTTTTTATTGATTCGATATTATATTCGTGAATTTATCACTGGAATGATTTTTTCCGGTTGCGTTGAATGAAATATACAGGGTGTTCCTCATGGAGGTTCAAAAAAGACGGGTGGTAATTTGGATGATTTCAACATTAGAATCATTGGTGAATAAATTTGATATAGGCTGACGAATTAGTGAAAATTTACTTTATTCGGATATTGTTTATGGAAACCATCTATGAAATTTCGCAGAGATCTTGAAGTTTACACTTAACAATAGTTTGAATAATTTCAGCACTAGTCGATATCCATTTTTGGAAATATTTGGAAATGCAATCAATATGGGTCGTATAGATTCGAGGAGAATTGTTTAGAATATATTTCAGGATAATTTGACGGTTTCGCACTCAATATCCTGAATAAGCTTGAAAAATCCTCCCAAAAATAAGTTTTCTTCAATCGAAAATTGTTTGAAAGAGTTGCAGACAAAAAAAAATTGTAGGATATTATAAGTTCTTGAATGAAACGAGAATTTTTATTCCATTTTTTTAATGTCCAGTGGCTTAGTACAATGAAATTTCCGAGGGAAAAAAAAATATTGCTACTGAAGTATTTCCCTTAAATTTTACGGGTAATTGACATGTCATATGACGTAAACTTTCAGGAGTTATATCAATGCAAAACTTCAACCGAATACGGATGCTATGAGAAAAAAACTTTTGAAAATATCCTTAAAAAATATCCTGTATCTCTGATATGATACGTTAGCGGACCCACGTTCATGAGACAGTTGTATTCTCTATCTTTGAATCACTCTTCTTCGTTTGTTCATGTAATCAAGGGACATACTGTATATGACACCCATTTAAATGTTGAAAATCTCCTGCAGAGAACACATTCCATTGAAAAGAACGAATATGTGTCTCATTGAAATTTGTGCCTCAGATTATATTGAATTTTTCATTATTTCGCGAACTCGCATAAAACATGTACAGAGTGATTGTTGATATTTTACTCAACAGCTATCTCAGTTAACATAAATCTTACAAAAACAAAGTTCAAATGAACAAGTTTGAATTATTTTTCATGGGCATTCAGAATTTAGCGCAAGAAAATGCAAACTGGTACCGAATCCTGAAAATTTTATGTTGACTGTTTTTTTTTCACCCTTTATTTTTTTCCTCATCAGAAGTGCTCTTCGTTTTGATTTCAAATGTACATACCTTATCAGTTTTGAAAAATATAAATTTTTTGTCCTAATCTAAGGCAACTGTAGAACGCTACACGACAATGCTGAAATTTTTTGTATACTGAAGTAGCCGTGGATAATAAAACAACTGATATTTGTTTTATTTATTTATTGAAAAAAATAAAAATCAACTCTTCAAAATGGCCCCCTTCCCTTCTACTCACAATCGATGAGGGAGATCCTGTTACAGAAAAAAATTTTGCAAATTACCTACTACATAAAAATATATGAATTTTTGAAACCTCGCTGGCATAATAAGTTGTAAACACACAAAAAAATTATTACTCGAAAAATACAAATAATCGCGTATTTTTGAATACCCCCAGGTATGAGGAATCTCAAAAAAATTTATTGACTTCACTACTTGGAACACCCTGTATATTTGAAATCAGAAGACAGAGTTCTACCATTTAGGCAAATGATATATAGGGTGTACCATTAGAAAAACACTTAACATAAAATATTTAGGTTTACGATGTCTTTTAGTATATCCTAGTAAGTACTGAATTCTGATTACTCATAAAAAATATTTCATATTTTCCCATTCAAAATTTTTTGTAGGATCACCATCAACTGAAAAAGCTATCGAGTAAACTATAAACAGTCACTAAATTTTTTGCAAATTGACTGATAACCTAAATAAAGTATATTTTTGAAATTAGAAGAAAACGCTCTACCGACTAAGAAAATCAAAAAAAGGTGTCCCATTAAAAAAAATAGTTTGCATAAAATGTTTAGGTTCACGATAGGTTTCCGTGTAGTGAATTCTGAATGCCTATAAAATATAATTCATTTTTGCCCGTTCAAACAACCAATACTGGGATAGCTATTGAGTAAAATACATATGATCACCCTGTTCAACGAGCAGGTCCTGCATTGAGGCACACAAAGCGGTAAATTTGAATGATTTTGATGGTTCCAACGTGAATTATTCGTAAATTAACATCCCCAATCGGGAGATGTTAATTCAACATCTTCAGGGTTGAGTGAACTGGTGATGAATGTTAGTATTGAGGTTATATCAATAATGAGGAAGAGGTATACGTTGAATATAACATGAGGTTGTGTTTGATGTTGGGGGGAACAATAATATACCGTTTTCGTCGATTTCCGTATAAATACGTTCAAATCTGAGGGTGGGGTATTCCAAAACTTATTTGACTGATAACTGAATAAGGTCATATTTAGTTATGCATACATGGATATTGTTATTGGTCATTTCGACTTAAGTTTATTTTCCTGTTTCGTAGCATTTTTGAATAAGTCGATATTTACATGAATAACGGAAACGTAGAAAGAGGTTAGGCATGATGTAAAAAATATGGTGTGCTCATGATGTAAAAAATCTAGAAAAGCACTGACGTGAGGTCAGTAGTTTTTACGCGCTTGTTCGAATTCTAACTGATAGATCAACACGAAATTTTGCGTGTTGGTAATCTCCACCTTATTACAAAGTTTCAATCTGATTGCATTTGTACTTCTTGAGATATTGTAGAAATAACTTTAAATTTCCAAATAACAACGAAATGTGACAAGTTTTTTTCCTTACATATCAGAAAGTTGATATCGAATCGAATCGAAATTTGGAACATTGTTGTTAAATACTGACTCCAACGTTTGTGCCGAATTCCACTGGAATCTTATGCAAATTTTCAGAAGAAAAAAATGTTGTCATCAAAAATTTCTAAAATTTTCGAATAATATTTTTTCTTGTAATTTTCTCCAAACTTAATCTGACAAGTTGCTAAGTTTTTTCCTTCGAAAGTTACAGCACATACGGACGGACGGCCGGAAGGACGTACGGATGGACAGACTTGAATTTGATTAAGGATTCTTCTTCAGGGAGTTCAACCCAATCGTTTGAGAACATTTTCGGCTCAAAATTCGAAAATTACAGACATCGCGACGAAATGATAACGCGCTGTTCCCTAGAACAAGCGCGTAAAAACAAGGTGTGCTCATCTGCAAAAAAAAGTGACGTCAGCAAGATTAAAATACAAAGAAATATATATTCTGTACTTTGAATTTGCATGTAGTTTCATACGTCATCATTGGTAAATACGATCACAGATGAGCGGATGAGCACACCATGTTTTACTTACATCATGGATGTGCAAAAAAAGTGACGTCAGCAAGTGGAAGATTCAAAGGAATATAAATTCTCTGCTCTAAATTTTCATATAGGTTTGATATGTCATCATGTGTATGTACGATCACAAATGAGTAGATGACCACACATGTTTACTTACATCATGGAGGTTATGTGTGCGAAATCATAGAAAACTAACGAAATGTTTATGAAGTATGTTCATTTTTTTCTTCCTGATCAGGTCGATTCTGTTAGCGTATTGTTATAAACCTTGCTATTCAAGTCTTATTGCTATCATTCTAATTTATAGCAATATGGCCATGATTTTACGTATTCTTCCTCGAGTGTTATAGCAATGTTTGTTATGAATTTTGTCATAGCAATATTGCTATCATCGACTTCCATAATCGCTGATTTAAAACATGGAAAACAATCGAAATATCAAGGAGTGTCGCTTCTGTAATACTTCTCTATTCTGTGGTTAAGAACAAACATTACCATATGCTCGTAAATGGGGGTTTTTCCTTTAAATGAAAAACCTTTAGAACATCACATTTCAGACATATGATTTCAATATTATATTTTCAAAAAAATATTTGATCACCTAAAACTGAAAAATGAAAATGGGGATTTGCATTTAAAGGGATTTGTCTTGAGTGCACGATATGGCAACGTCGAATTCAGCTTTCCCAAATTCAGGAAATACCCCCATTACGACTTCGCCCATTTTGGCATACAAGTTTCATTGAACCTCGTTAATATCTCAAGGTCAGGTACTTTTTCACGGTCAGCGTGCTTTAACGTTGCCAATAGCCGCGAGAAATGATAGAGTTCGGAGAAATTTCGACGCTAATAGGAGAAAACGGGTTGACGTTCTGCATGCTTCAGTGGTTATTTTTCGAATTTTTGGTAAAACCCGCAAGATTTCCCGTCGCCGAGATATTAAAAAGATATTTACATCATTGTACGCAGTGTGTTTTTCTGAATAAAAAATGTGAAATCGAAAATAGGCGGTCTCCCTTAATTTGGAAGATATGGGCCCCCAAAGTTCCAAAATTAGTCGTTTTCAGGTCCTTTTTTCCACCATAAAAACGATCTCTCACTTCATCTGTATAGTTTACAAACCACCTTTGAACCTTCAACCAACAATAAGCAACACTTTTTCTCAAGAATAATCAATATTCAATGAAAAAACAATGAAATTACTGGACAACCACTTAACCCCTATTCCTTCTGATTTCGACTCAGTCTAAAAGTGAAGTTTGGCAATGGCGCGACTTTCATCGGTCGGAATCGTGCCCTCGTGCGTATTCGTGAATGACAGATTATTGCTGGCGAGAAAACTGAAATATGTTCTTAGTTCTTACTGTTTACTGCGATACTCTTTCAATAGGAGAATTCGTTTTTAATGAAATCTACAAGGTTGAAACACATAGTAATGGAATGAGAATACACCCTGATATATATTTCATCGTACATTTTTTTCATATGTGATAGGTCACGCCCTTTCCAGATTTCCAATGAAATCGAGGTTATTATATAACCCATTTTATTGGAATACCCTGAATCTCATTCTAAACTGGGACCATCTCGAAGACAACAAGAAACGAAGTAGATAACAAACTCCCTATTTTGAAGGGGGTAGAAAGAAAGTTCAAACGAAAATATTGAGAGTGAAAGCTTAAACAAATATTCTCAATGATTTTGTTTTGATGTTAGAATAACCACCTCTTCTTCAGTGACAGAAGCATTTTCCTTACAATCATATCCTTCAACTGTCCATCATTTCATATTTCCCGCCAGCAACTACTCTTAGGTCATAATACGTTGGCCAGCGATGAAAAGACGCTGTTGCCAAGCTCCGCTTTAACATTGAGAAGTATTTCGTAGAAATATAGGTTAAGTGGTTGTCTAAAATTTTCACTTTTCTTCCTTCAAATAATGAATATTCTTGGAAGAAAGTGTCGCCATTCGTTGGTTGAAGGTTCAAAGATGATTTATGAACTAGAGTTTAGAAGTGAGAGATCATTTTCATGGCGGAAAAAAGGATCTGAAAATGCAACAATTTGGAACTTTGGGGGCCCATATCTTCCAAACAAAGAGAGACCGCCTATGTTGGCCTTCATATTTTTTGTTCAGGAACTCACACTGCTCACAATGCTGTGAATAAGTTTAATTAATTCTCTTGAAGTACATTGATATTCACAATTATAAATAGGTCATATATAAGGCACAGAATGAATATCTTACTTATAGCTTCGCGACAGGAAATCTTGCGGGTTTACCGATTTTTTTTTAATGTACTTAATTCTTTTAGAGATTACGGAATGTTATTTTTTTTTCCATTTTTCAATCCATTTCAGTTTTTATTTTCAAGAAAATTCTTGAATGTGAAAAAGTGGCAACATTGCGCATTTTTACAATTTTTTTCAACCATTCGCACCCAAAAAATTTATTGAAAAAAACGAACTCTGGCCTTCAAAAGTCCCTCCATTATATTCGAGGTATTGTTTACTCCTAATATACTTTTTGGTCGGCAATCATTAATATTTTCTTTAGTTATTCCTTATTTTAAAACCTCACATTGACGGCACTTCTTTATGAATTCATATTCCCAAGATACCTTATAATTTGTTCCGATGGCTGCCTCCCTTACCTTCAAACCCCATTGTTATCACCTGCCAACTTCGATTCATCATAAACTGATTGACGTTTTCTTGCAGAGCTACCGTGGAAGAAAGACAGGAGGTCCAGTGTCGGCCCTGTCTACTGGAGCCGTAATTCAGTCAGAACCGAATAGTGTTGTGATGCAGAACTCTCAGAACTCAAGACCTAGTCCTCAGCCAGCTCAGGCTGTCCACATGCTCAAACAAGATCAAACGATGCCCTCCATACAGCAGCAACCAATGGTGAGTTGAATGAAAAATAATAAGAACCTTAGTGATCGACCAACAAAAAAAAAATTTTAACCCCCCCTGAAAATTTCACAGTTTACGTTTTGGAGTATGTGGATTTAAATGAACGAATAAAAAAAAACACTGCAAATTTAACACAAAGGTTTATTATTTTCTTAGTTAAATAACTCAATATACCATTGATATCTTAAACAACTTGGAACCGAATGCGATGATTCATTTTCGATATTATTGGAAATTTGCAGCGTTTTTCTTTATATTTCAGGAACCACCTGTTGGAAATCATCCGAGTAAAATTTTTTAGGTTTAATTATGCAACAGTAATCAACGTTCAGAGTTTCATGAAAATTCAGTGGTAAGTTTTCGAGAAATATTTTTTTTTCCCCCAATCCCCCATTTAGAGCCCTTAGGGTACACCGATCCTGATGAAAAGCTTGGAGGATTAACCCCGAGTGACACACGATTTTTCTACCAAGTTTCAAGGATTTCCGTTCAGTACTTCCGGAGAAAGGTCCCGGACAACCGACGGCGGACGGATTTTTTTTATTCGTTCATTCAGATCTACATACTCCAAAACGTAAACTGTGAAATTTTCAGGGGGGCTTGAAATTTTTTTTGGTTGGTCGATCACTAAGGTTTATTATTTGATTTTATCAAATAATAAACTAAAATCCGTCCGTCCGCCGTCCGTTGTCCGGGGCTTTCCTCTGGGAGTACTGAACGGTAATCCTTGAAACTTGGTAGAAAATTTGTGTGTCACTCGGGGTTGATCCTTCAAGTTTTTCAGCAGGATCGGTGTACCCTAAGGGCTCTAAATAGGGGGTTGGGGGAAAAAAAAATTATTTCTCGGAAACTTACCACCGAATTTGCATGAAATTCTGAACGTTGATTACTGTTGCATAATTTAACCTAAAAATTTTCACCCGGATGATTTCCGATCAGTGGTTCCTGAAATATAAAGAAAAACGCTGCAAGTTTCCAATAATATCGAAAATGAATCATCGCATTCGGTTCTTAGTTGTTAAAGATATCAACGGTATATTGGGTTATTTATCTAAGAAAATAATAAACCCTTGTGTGAAATTTGCAGTGTTTGTTAGAATTGGAATAAAAGAAATTACCACTCTGGTTAAGTTAGCTCCAGGTCGGCCAGTCTTTGGATCTGGTCACTAGAAGTAGCCCATCTGAATGGAAATTTGTATACAGGGTGTTCCTAAATTGGAAGTACGAACAATTTTTTCTTCTCATAATATCTGCATTTAACTAGACATTCAACCGAAATTGGTCATAGATATTGTATTTTAGAGTTCATACAATGTGACATGCAAACTCCGATTGCAAAACTACTGGAAATATTGGAAGAATAAAATTTTGAATGGGTATATCTACGGATTCATTGGGAGAATTTTACTCATATACGAATTCATAAAATAATAATAATTATTCATCCTTTATATCAGACATGTCAATATGTAATATAACAACTCAGCAGTTCAGTTCATCTGAAAAGAATTCCTTCAAATCATAGTATCCCTTGAACATAAAATTTTTTACCTCCTTCTTGAATTGTCTCTTATTCAGTGACTTGAACCTATTAGGTAAATGATTAAATGAAGCAATACCGGAACACAATAACTTCCAAAAGAAACAACTTAGAGACCTAACCTAACGGCCAACCGTATACAAAATAACTTCCGAAAAAAACATAGTAGAGAATCGATATTTGCAGAGTAGGTTTGGGGATTAATTACGAACATCGATTTCGTGAATGGGTGAAATCCGCTCAATGATTCCGTGGATATACCCATTCAAAACACAGATTAGATGGAATTTAAATCCAGTACTTCATCGAAAAATGACAGTTTTAATATTTTTTAGAATTGTTCTAATGGCACGATCATCACGAAAGTTGCCCATCAGCATTTTCAAATTATCTTCAAAGTTCAATCATGATTGAATCACTATTTTTAGAGTTATTTCGGAAAAACAACGATATCGAGATTGAAACTTCGAAATTTTACATACTTTTTCCCAATATCTCTTTCAAATTTTCAAGTTTCAAGTCGCTAGTTCGTTTCGTTCGACAGTCATCGTGTCGTTGGCCGGCCGGACTGCATCGATTACCCATTCACGAATTCGACCTTCGTAATTAAGGCCCAAAACCTACTCCACAAATATCGAGTTTGTAAGTAATTTCTTCCGGAAGTTATTGTGTTTACGGTCAGCCTAACGGCCGACTGCGTAAACACAATAACTTCCGAAAGAAACAACTTAGAAACTCGATATTTGTAGAGAAGGTTTGGACCTTGATTACGAAGGCCGAATTCGAGAATGGGTAAAATCCACCCAATGATTCCGTAGATATACCCATTCATAATTTTATTTTCCCAATATTTCCTAAAATACAGATCAGATCGAATTGAAATCCAGTACAGAATTACAATTCCAAGGTTCATACAGAATTTTATGAGGATGATATGATAAGAAAATCGCAGAATTTTTTTTTCAAATTGTTATAATGATACGATCATCACGAAATTTTGCACAAAGTTGGCTGGCTTTCAGCATCTACAAACTAGCTGCGAAGTTTTATCAGGATTGAATCAGTATTTCTCGAGTTATACCGAAAAAAACAACGATATCGAGAAAAAAACCTCGAAATTTGACATATTTTTCCCAATATCTCCGAAACTTATGATCGTAACGAACTGAAATATGGTAGACTGCTTTGAAATATGAAGCTCGAAGTCCGAGTGGAATTCGTTTTTGGATATAATAAACGGTTCCGAAAAAAAAATTTTGGAAGAAAATTTAGAATTTTTTTTTTTCAATTTACTGACAGTATGATCCTGACAAAATTCAGCTCAGAGTTGCGCGTCGTTATACTTTACCTAATTGCCAAGTTTAAATCGAATCGCTCAAGTAGTTTCTGAAATAAAAAATAAATACCTTCAAAATTTCAAGTGGCTATAACTCCGAAACTGTTCGACCCATTCGGCCCATTAACGAACTCAACCGCAGCATTCCAATGCGCGAATTACCCTGAAAGTTTCAAGTCGCTAGCTCACTCCGTTCGATAGTTATCGTGCCCACGGCCGGCCGGACAGAATCGATTTTGACACCGGATTCGTCATCAGTGAGTCCAATCTAGTCGTTTGAGACCATTTTCGGCTCAATCATCGAAAATTACAGACATTTGGACAAAACGATAGCACGCTGTTGCCCTAGAACATGCGCGCAAAAATGTACCAAATTCTGTTGTCATTTGGAATTTGAACGTTATTTCCGCAATATCTCAAGAAGTACCAATGCAATCAGATTGAAACTTCGATATCAGGTGGAGATTACCAACACGCAACTAGGTGCAAAATTTCGTGTTGACCTTATAGATAGAATTTAAACCAGCGCGTAAAAGTTCCTGACCTCACTTCAGTGCTTTTCTATATTGTCTTTTTCCTAGCAATATTGCCATTTGCAAACAGAATAAACCTAAATATCTATTCAATATCTCCCCGACGAAAAATTTGTGTACCAAAATCTGAATAACATGGGTATCTATGAAAACACCACCTGTCATGCAAACTTGGGTATTTCCCCCTGGAAGTGTTGATTATCTGACATCGGAAGTTACCCGCAAACCAAAATTCAGTGTGGTTGTCGGTCTGGCAAGATCGAAACGTTGTTGGGGGCCCACCTGAGCCCACAGGGAGGGCGACGAGTGAATGAATAAGGTTGAACAAGGTTTTATACCTCAGGGGGAAGAGGGGAAACTGACCTACCCCAACGGTGGGGTGACGGCACTGAACCCTTCTCGTATAAATAACCTCGTTCGTATCTTGGACCAGCTGATGCTAAAGGATCAGTTTTTCCAACTTTGTTATAAATACGTTGGTGGTGTGTTTGGTTGCTGTTCTCTACGGTATGATTAATGGGAGGATGAGCACTCCTTCCGTTACGGACACAGGCGCCGTTTGTAGATGGCGTTGGGGTGGTCGTGGCTAGTGTGATTATCATCGCATGACAGGAGGAGGTGAAATATTGCGATATGTTGAGTTGGTCGGAAAGTGAGAATTAAGATATTTATTTTAACGGTGCAATCATTCGACATATTAGTAAAAAAAATAGATGTAAATCAAGAAAAGATCAAAACGAAGACATTTCCGTAATAAGGCTTAGAGAAAAAAAAGTGATTCACATAAAACAATTTTTCCCTCCTTTTTTATGGCTGACTGAAAAACCTCTTGATATCGAACAAATCTAAACTCAATAGACGACTCCTGCCCAAGTTGCCAACCCACAATTTTATTCACAAATTTACTATCACTGGGGAACGGTAATTTCAGGACAAATTCGACATGATAAGTTTCGCATTATTTATAAATATCCGTAAAAGATGCGTCGGCTCCTCAAACAAGATAATTCCTTCCAAATATAGGTTTTGTTAGGCTGATATTCAAGTTGGGATTCCTGATTTCATGTTACTAGTGTCAAGTTTATAAAGGATATGTTCCGCAAATCAACTTGGTTATTTCGGTTGACGGTTTTCCGTTCTGTAAACATGAAATATTAGGTTGGTTCCTGAAAAAAAGGTTAATTACGGAATTTGATTGATGAAAAAGCAATCTTACTGTCACCAGAACATAGACATATTAGGTCTATGCACCAGAACGACAATCAATGTTTTATGGTAACATATCTATAGCATAGAACAATCTTTATCAACCTTATGATCAATAGACCATACCTAGTAATTTTTCCATTGTTGATTGTTGTCTCTTCTATGTTCTATGGATCATAAAGTGAATAAAGATGGATAGAACATTGACTATCGTTCTGGTGACAGAATGAACGTTTTTTCATCAATCAAATTCCGTTAACCTTTTTTCAGGAACCAAGCTGATATATCATGTTAACAGAACGGAAAACCGTCAACCGAAATAACTAAGTTGATTTGTGGAACATATCCTCTATAAACTTGACACTAGTAACATGAAATCAGGAATCCCAACTTAAATATCAGCCAATCAGAGATGATCCCAACAAAACCCTATATTTGGAAGGAATTATCTTGTTTGGGGAGCCGAGGCATCTTTTACGGATATTTATAAATAACGCAAACCTTATCATGTCGAATTTGTCCTGAAATTCTCGTTCCCCAGTGATAGTAAATTTGTGAAGAAAATTGTAGGTTGGCAACTTAGTCCGAAGTCGTCTATTCATAAGCAGCTTTTTTTGACATGTGATATCCTACGCAATCCTACGCTTGAACTTCGAAGGACAAATTTACCAGAGTTTTCTGATTTGATTTTCTTGAACTCTATTTTCTTCCCCCCACCTCTTTTGGTGAATGAAAATGGAGAGAAAATTGATATAATCTGAAGGAACTCGAACAGAAAAAAAGTTACATAAGTACGTTTAGAACTTTAGATTGTCTGTCAGACCACACGTCGGTGGTTAATGATATTTGTATTTTAGAACACACATAATTCTTATAATTTGGTGCTTATTGCAGTATTATGATATCAGAAATATAAACAATACTCAACTATCGAAACACTTATTTTCCTCTTGATATTCCTGCAATATCAATACGTTTCCACCATAAGATTGTACTCAAATTCATCATCGTCCATTCTTATATTGAAAATTCCATAAATATCAACTGACATCAAATTAGAACGGCTGTGTTTCATCAGATGAGGTAAATCTATGGTTGAAATGAATGTACTACTAAAAGAGTTAGCCTGTATACAGAAAATTTGAGAACTCTTCTAAAATGTGTCATGAAAACACATAAATATTCTCGATCTTCTAGTATTATGATCTTGACGAAATTTTGCATCAATATTCATGAAGTTAATCATGAAATTTGAACGCGATCAGATGAGCATTTCAGAAAATTTTTGAGAAATGAAATTCTGAATAATATCTTTCCATCGTACATGCAATCTTTCATATTTCTAGTTGTTTTTAAGACTAGGCTTGGCACTCATAGTTACAGATGTAGAATTCGTGAATAGGTAAAATTCGCCTGAAGATTATTGATATTTCTGTAAGCTCTCTGGCGACTTGCTAACTTTGGACCAGAGTCCTACCTAGCGTTATCTTCTCACAATAGCAACCCTTGGTACATAAATATCTGTCGCCATTCATTGTATTATTCACGGGTATTTTCGTCGAAAATTTCTGAAGGTTAATTCGGATTGATAATAATTAAATGAAAACAGATACGTGAATAGCGAAAGTGGAGTCAATAACCAATTGATGATAATATATGATAAAAATTGTTTGTAGTAAACAAAGTGATATCAATGGATGCTAGAATTGTGTTAATTATCTTTATATTTTACTACAAGATAACAATATTAAATACTTAATTGCTCATCACTCGAGCAGTCAATGTTGCTCAAATATTCCATTATCCATAATAGATATCACTCAAGAAAATATTGTGGAATTATGTTGAAACCTTATTCAATACCCAAGAATTTTTTGCTTACCTCCTTATAAATATATGTACCCATATTAATTCATCTTACTAACATGAAATAATTACTTTCTGAAAAAAGGTATTGTTTCAGACTCCTATGCCTTTCTACGCAGATCCAAATAGATTCGCCACTCCTGTTTGGCAGACAGACCCTGGTCAAGGTGAGACTTTTCATTTCATTATTCAACCTTCATTAACAGTAAAGTTATCGAATAGTAAAGGGTTTTCCAATAAGAGGTGTTATTTTGATATTCAAAGAAAAATGCCATTTTTAATGCCATTTTTCAATATAAATGATCGGATGTTTATTTCATTATAAAGAAGAAGCTATGCCGTTAATAGTGGAAAATAACATCAGGCAGATGACCACCACGACCACGCTTACGGGACCATATCCTTTTAAAGAAATTTTCCATAACCAAATCGCAAGGTGGCTGCCCTATGTCCTCGATTGCCTCACGAATTCCATCTTTGAGGTCTTGAATCGACGCTGGGTTATTGGCGTAGACCTTCTCTTTCACGTGGCCCAAAAGGAATAAGTCGCAAGGTGTTGAATCACAAGATCTCGGTAGCCAATTGTGATCACCTCTTCGAGAGATAACACGGTCCGGAAACTTTTCCCGCAAAAGATCAATAGTTTCGTTGCTAGTGTGGCACGGAGCGCCGTCTTGTTGAAAGTAAACGTTGTCCAGATCAAAACCATTCAATTCCGCCCATAAAAAATCATTAATCATCTCTCGATAGCGCAATCCATTCACCGTAACTGTTGCTCCAGCCTCATTTTCGAAAAAGTAAGGTCCAATGACTCCGCCGGACCATAAACCGCACCAAACAGTCACACGTTGAGGATAGAGAGGCTTTTCAACAATAACTCTCGAGTTTTCGGAGCCCCAGATGCGACAATTTAGCTTGTTGACGAAGCCACCGAGGTGGAAATGGGCCTCGTCACTCAAGATGATATTTCGATGGAATTCCGGATCACTTTCATGCATTTCAATGACCCAATCAGCACGACGTTGTTGATGATCGGCCGGCTTGAGTTCTTTTGTTAACTGAACTTTATAAGCCTTAAGCCCCAAATCTTTATGCAAAATACGGTGTAAGGGCGTTTGTGGAATGCCTAATTCCAAAGAACGACGAGGAATGGACAAACCTGGGTTTTCTTCAACACTTTCGGCTACAGCAGCAATATTCTCGGCCGTTCTTGAGCGACGTGCACGGGTTTTATTCTTCACATCACTAACTTGTCCCAACAGCTCGAATTTTTCCACCAATTTCTTTATTGCGGTCCAACAAGGTGCTTCACGACGACCCAAAAATGTTCGAGTTTTACGAACCTTCGCTGCCAAATTTTCACCATTTTTATAGTGAATTTTAATAATTTCAATGCGTTGTTGAAGCGTGTATCATTCCATTTTCATTAATGGCGTAGTTTCTACTTGTAAAATGTCAAAAACAGCTTCAAAAGTGACATCTAACGAAATAGCGGGCTATTCAAAATAACACCTCTTATTGGAAAACCCTTTACATTGTGTAATTCTCAATTGAAGCATCCGTATATTCACTTATGTAATTTTTTACAGCTTGGACTCAAGGACAGTTTATTCAACAAATCCCAACAGCAACTCACACGCCAATCGAAGGTTACCAACAGTATTCCAACGGTATTTACCAAACGTCCTACCAGCAGCCGGCTTTCGAAACAAACACATTCTACACCGGAGCTGTACAAGTACTAACAAATCCACGTCCTCCGAGCAATCCGAACCATTCAGTTCAACCATTGGCTAGACCAAACTCCAACTACTCCCACCATACTCCAAGTCCAGTTCCTCAACAACCTTCAACTCCTCAGAGCACAAACCAAAGAACTCAGTATCAGGAATACACCATACAAAACCAAAATTACATTCCTCCTGCAACGACACCAACTGGAAACGTGGACAGTTCACAACAGGGGAATTTGTCTCGGCCAAGTTCAGTTAACAGTGCTGTAAATGTTCCTAACTCCAACCAAACCTACAGCAATCAACAGGGTGGCACAGTTTTCACTTCGGTAAAAAACGAACCCTTCAGTCCTAACGCCAATTCGACTTTCGCAAATTCCAATTCGGGAAACGACAAGCCTGGATATCCACAGGTGAACAGCAATCCGCAGCTAGTTTCACACAACTCTAGTGGGTATCCAGGCAGTGCCATGTTCAGCGGAGAAAGTCTGGATCAGCACATGTGGCAGCAGTCCAACGCCAACAGCCATGTCTGGGAACCCGGACAATCGAACGATAGTGCCAAAGAGAAACAACAAAATTTCCATGATCAAATCCATAAGACTGAAGTTTTGTACAATCAACATGCTCAGAACAACTCTCATAATATGAATCAAGAGCAAGAAACGAATCTTCCATCTGATCGAGTGAACCTAAATACGAAAATAAAAACAATGATACTGAACAAACAGAACACCGAGGCCGAAATGAATGAAAAGAAAACTGAAAATCACAACAACGGTCATTTTTTATGGTATAGCCACCAACGTTACTTCCTAAATGAAAGTAACGCTGGTGGCCAAAATAATTCGGATAACTCCATCAAAGACGAGGTGAAAAATCAGATAAATAAGACTATTCCTCTCAACATACTGAAGACTTTGGCGAAAAAGCACGACAACAATCGAACCAGGATGGTGAACACTATTCATAAGCAAAAAGCTGGCGTAGACAAACAACTAGAAAAACTTCGCAAACATTCCATCATACAAAATGCAGATAAAGCGAAGTTGAAGGCCGAAAATGAACCACCTCCTTGTCAGTGTCTCCAACCAAATCAGAGTATTCCTGAGCCTGGTGTCTTCTACACTCATCTTGGTAAGTTATTGATCCGCTATGATGGTTTTTCAATGTTTTATCGTTTACGAAAATACAGGGTAGTTTGGCTAAATCTGAATTTTTACCTGCAGGTTGCGCAGAAAACTTGAGGAACCTTAGAAAAGATTTCGAATGCAAAACAGGAGTGAGTGGGAAAGCTATCAGAATCGAAAAGGTCCGATACACTGGAAAAGAAGGCAAAACAAATCAAGGATGCCCTATAGCTAAATGGGTGAGTATGACGAAGGTTCTTCAAGTATTACCAGGTTGGCATAAAGTATTGAATATGCTGAGTTTAATTGTTTGTTGTTTAGATACTTACCTTAACCAATCGATAAATTTTCTCAGTTGAAGAAATTTTAACTTACGTTCCTCTTACTTGCAGATTCTTCGACGTTCTGGTCAGGATGAGAAATACTTGGTGATAGTGAAGCACCGTCAAGGACACTTCTGTCATTCTGCTTTCATCATAATCTGCATAGTTGTGTGGGAAGCAGTCTGCAGGAATACCTCCGATGACCTCTACAACCTTTTAAGCGACAAACTGAACAGATTCGGCATACCCACCAAACGTCGTTGTAGCATCAATGATCCCAGAACCTGCGCATGTCAAGGAACTGATTCTGTTTCCTGTGGAGCTAGTTTTTCCTTCGGCTGCTCTTGGAGCATGTATTACAACGGCTGCAAGTTCACCAGATCCAAATTCGTCAGAAAATTCCGGCTCAACGTACAGGCAGAAGAAGAAGCTCTCGAGGATAAACTGCAGAGCTTAGCTAGTCATATAACACCAATTTACCGAACCTTAGCACCGGCATCTTTCAAAAACCAGACTCAGTTCGAGAAAATAGCCTCAGATTGTCGTTTAGGTTATGTCGAGGGTCGGCCATTTTCAGGAGTGACAGCATGCTTGGACTTTTGCGCGCATGCTCACAAAGACACACAGAACATGAACAACGGTTGCACGGCTGTAGTAACCTTGACGAAAAACAGAACTTCGCAAAAACCCCCTGACGAACAACTTCACGTACTGCCCATGTATGTTGTTGATGGTACAGACGAATTTGGCTCTACGGAAGAACAACAAACCAAAATAGCGCTTGGGAGTATCGAGGTTCTTCAGAAGTATGTTGTTTGGTATTATATTGGTGTGCAAATTATGACGATTTATGTTTTATAGGTATAATTCAGAAATAAGAATGCTGACTGCTCCGCTAGAGCCTTGTAAAAGAAAGAACAAGCGTAAATCAGAAGAAGGCTCTACCAAAAAAAATGTTAATACTCCTCCAAAGGGAAAAGAGCCTCTGATAAAGCAGGAGGAAAAAAACGATGGACAAAAAAATTTCGAAAAACTCAATATGCCAAAAACTGAAAACCACATCAATTCTTACGGTAATCGCAACGCTACAAACAATGAAATACCTCAATGTCAAATAAAACCATCTGGATCCATTGATCCAATGGGACCAAAATACTTCAACAGTCATAATACTACCTCATACCGTTCGAACTACTGGCCAAGTCAAGCCTCTAGTTTTCTCAATAACCAATCATTTCATCTGGGTGGTGTTAACGATTCTTATTATTCGAACAATTATACTCAAAATAACCCATATCAAAACGATTTCAGCTCGTTTGGTTTCAAACAAAATATACAATCTAGTCAATCAAATTTATTGCCATATGGTTCAAACGGGCAGCGTACATTTCCTCTTCCAGTATTCACTGGCCAAAATTATTCAGCAGGATTTTCGAATTTACCATATTACAGAGTTCTCAACCCTTTTGATGACTTTCAAGGTCATGAAACTGAAAATTCATCAAGGAGTCCTTTCATACAACCAGAATCACAATTACAAAAGTTGTATACGGATAACTTGGAATGTTTCCGTGATTCTGAAGTAGGTGGCGTTGCCATAGCCCTAGAACATGGAAGTCTACTATTTGAATGTGCAAAACATGAACTTCATGCCACCACAGCATTGAAAGAGCCGAATCGGTTATCACCAACTAGAATATCATTAGTTTTTTATCAGCATAGAAACTTGAACAAGTACAAACATGGCTTGGATGAATATTCAGGAAAAATGAAGGCCAAGAATAGGGAAAATGAAGAAGATGAGGTGAAGCCTCTGCTTATTAAACCTGCTCAGGATCTTTTGGTTAGGGCGTATTCGTTACCTACATTCTCTTGGACCACTCTTTTTCCAATGCATCCTTGCATAACTACAGGGCCTTACCAAATCATTAAAGATTAACCATAAGAGTCGAATTAATTTCACAACCTGCATTGTGATGATATCAATCAACAACAACTTTCGCTCTCTTTCAAAATGCCCGAAAATTCAAGGTTATGTCAGAAATCTACCTTGACAGTCGAAAAACTATGGGTTGTTGTGAATAATATTATGTGTCTTTGGTAGTTCTACCCCATTTCGTCTTAGACCCTGATTCGTTGTTCTGAGAACTTGTAGTCGAAACTTCATTTCTTGAATTGAAAAATCTTTGTGTAAGAATTCATGTATTATTAGTGCCTCTATGATCTCAGTATATAGAAAAAATTCTATTTGTAAGAAGAGTACAAAATAGAATTTCATTTTGCATGATGAAATACACAAGACGATTTCACAAAATACAAACAAACCAAATGAGTTCTTTGCCAGTCATAGTATTAGTGGTATAAATTATAATATAAAAATCTGATTGTAAAGTTTGTAATGTTTTTATCCTATCTGTTGAATTTGTGTACTGCCATAATTATTCGAATAGTTGAACGTTTTCTATTTTTGTATTTTGCTGATCATCAGGAGTATAGTAAGTTCAAAAACCGATTTATTTTCGGAAATTCTGGCAATGGTTAAATTCTTCAGTTTTGTGACAGAAATTGCCCAGTAATCAGATATTTCCATGAATTTGTGTGCCTCTATTCCAGATTTCACTCAATAGTGTGGTAATTAAACACAAACTGCATTAATTTCACTCGATCCTAACTATACTATCGAAGTATAATGTTTTATCCATTTGGCGAATTTCCATTTTGCAGTAATGGAGGTTAGTGATTCAGCTACACTACTATTTGACATTCAAATTTTAGATATTATTTCTCTTGGAGAAACCTTATTTATTTATTAATTTATTAATATGTATATATTTCTACATTTTATGGGATTTTAAAAAATATGATTCGTTTTCAATATCATGGCCTCTGTAATTGTTAATTTTATTATTTTTTATTAAATTGATATTCACGTCCAAGCCTTGAGCCTATCTTTGAAATATTTTTTTCTGGAAATTATTTGACTAGGTACTCATGTACAAAAAATCATTTTGAACTCCTCAAAATCAAAAGCTTCCATAGAGAGAAATCGATTGGTTGTATTAAAAGATTTTTCATCGTACCATTACTTTGGATGAATCTAGTCGAATAATTTCTGTTTTAAAAATGTGCAAATCGTACGGTATGCATTTGGTGAATTTAAGTATTTTACATACATGTTTGCCTTTAAAGTACCTACACATTGGCGTCATGTCGACGAATATATTTTTAGTATTGAAAACCTGGTAATATACAATATTTTCAGATTTTTAGAACAGGAACTTTGCACTCAATAGATATGTGACCCCCCTTGAAGCTGCTTTTGATTTTTTTACTTGTGTTTTGAAATTCTCGAAATTATTTTTTGGAATGTTTCAATGAATTCTGGAATTTGAATATGAAAAACATCGTCCGTGTATTTCATATCCTTTTTGGCTGATATTGTAACAGTGTCTATTTGCGAAGTGATGAAGTAAAATTTGAGAATCTTGATATTATCCGTTTTAACTAACAGAGATGTATTATAAAAATATCTGTGTTTATCAGTAGAGTGGCCAAGTGTCTAAGAAATATATTTTTTACAGAAAAGAAATATATATTGTTCTTACCATTGCCTAAAAATAATTATTGTATATTGTTAGTCAGAAAAATTGAACTTGAAATTCAAGTTCGAAGTATAAGTATGTTAAAATCAATATCGCGATGCCAAATATTTAAACGTTAGATATACTTTTGTATGTATTGAAACGATTCTTCCAAGTTTTGAAGAAATAGTCAATATCCCATTTTTTTGTAATATTATGTTTCCATACTAATTTATTTATTTATTTATTTCTCCAAATGTTGTTTTTTATTTTTCATGAAGAATTCATACAAAAAATTTAATTGAAACATTGATCTTGTGCAATCGTTGCCACTCATTCCACCCGTCAATTTCTCCGAAAATTCATGAAAAATAAATGACAACACCGATTTTCGACGAACTGTACAGTTAGTTATAGATCCTTCATAATTTTTTGTGAATACTTAGACTTGAGAAGCAATTGTAGTGTAAATAAACATTAAGTGGATATTTACAGGGTAAAGGAATTTTGAACATTGTTGTCTTAAAATTTAATATTTTCATGTCAAAAGCAATATTTTTCTGACTTCATATCATAGGACATACGTGTAGGTATCCACTTAGTAGGCACCGATTTTTATCAAAATTTAATTAAGAATAGGAGATAGAATTTTGGTTCAAGACTATGAAGAATATTATGTGTAACGTCTTGTGAATACATTTATATAATAACAATTTTTTTTTCTTACCCAGTCTTTTTATCCTTAAGAATTCGACTAAATTCTTGTGATTTTGGAATGAAAAATTACAGTTCAACCCAGGACAGAATGTAAATTCGTTTGAACTAAGATATCTAAAGCAATGGTTGGTTAACTTCTTTCGTTAAACTTCCTGTCTAACTTGGGACATTTTCTCTTCGATTTTCAAGAGATAGAATTTGTATCAACCTTGTGAGCAATATGTTAGTTCTGTTTTTTCCACACATTAGCTCGTATTTTTGAAAATACAATCGAATTTCCTTTGAAACGTTCACAGGGTTTATTCAAATTGATATTATAATATATTCCACTACGAACCATACATTTTACTATTGACTATTAAAGATTTAATACTCAATGATTTTACTCATTCTTAAATTTTCTATGAGTTCACATAGGGGACTAGATATTAAGGTCGGCTCCTTTTAAAATTGACACACTATATGAAGAAGATATGAAACTTTCGACAATACAGAATAATTTTCATTATTTCATTCTCAATAATAAGTATGAAATACCAAAGAGAATAAAAAGGGCTAGTTAATTTTGTCAAATTCAAGTAGGTACAATAGACAGGAGAATGGTTTTTTTTCCTTTGAACGAAAATGCAGTAATTTTCATGAAAAACCTTTATCACATTTAAAACATAATTTCAATATTATATTTTCAAACAAATGTTTGATCACCTAAAACTGATGAATAAAAATGGGGATTCGCATTTAAAGGGATTTGTCTGCACGTGCATTTTGAATGCACGATATGGCAACATCGAATTCAGCTTTCTCGGAAAGAAAAAGACGTCGAATGTGTTACTTTGCTTAGGAAAACAGAGATAGCTATACTTCGATCTGTTAAGAGTAGAAGACAACGACCAAGGAATAGGAGAAGAAGAGCACAGATTGTCATACTGTCATATTACTGTCAAATCGCAAACGGAAATTGTTTGGTTATATTGACAAAGAACGCGTGTGTACCACAGAATAGGAATTAATATTTTATTATTCTATAGCAGAAAAAGCTATTCTTCTAAACACCGTTGTCTGTTCTTGCATGCCTGGCAAATCGCAAACCCCAATTTTGAAATCTGATTTTGAATACCTTCTAAAGGTAATTTGGGAAAATATGATGAATCAAACCCATAATAATATGTTAATATATTTGTTAATATGTTCAAATTTGCAGTTGCAGTAATAACCCAAATTCAGGAAAAACCACCATTGCATCGATATTTATTTTGAGTTCTGAGCTGGAAAGAATATCACAGTCGGTTTTTTTCTAGATCATGAAATTAATTGAAATATACTTTACTAGAGTTCCTGACAGTCTTCCAGTACACACGTCTCAAATCCGAAAAGTTCCAACTTTTTCGACTGAATTGTGAATAAAAACCATTCTCGAATCCGCCTGAATACACACATCAAATTTCATCAAAGTCCGTCCAGCGGTTTTGGAGGACGGAGGAGTTGCAGTGACATACACATGCACAGGGGGGGGTTTCATATGAAGATAGAGATTTCTCCTTTTCAATTCGAAATTTCCCAAGGTACAGAGCAAACTTAGAAACTTGTTGAGAATGTTCAGAATGAAAAAGAAGTGTGCATCTTTATAAAAGGATATTTTATCACAATTCATTTATACATACAAACATACAAATATCAAATATAGATTACTTACTATACACGGTTAACATGATATATAAATCCTAAAAATAAAGAGGAATAAATTATGACTATAGTGATTCGAATCAATTTTAATATGAAAAGGAAACAACTGAAATCTTGAAGGTGCGGAATTATTTATACGACCATCTAAATTTCTACTTCATTACAAATAACAAAAAGAGTTCGACATAAAAACGATTGATGTTGGTTATATTGTAAAAATTTCGGATACAGCAAAATCGTTAAACAGAGTTTAATAACATTTATTGGTTTTTATGACATTTATATAGCTATCTACACAATTTTCATCCAAATATTCCCATTTTTTCATTTGTATGCATATTTTTATAATTGATGTCGAAGATTTTTTTGTTTCCTCTGCCTTTCTGATAGCTTCTGCCAGCTCTGCACAAATTGGGTACTATTGTCTGGTGACAACACAAATCAAACTGAATATTATTGCGAAATGGTGTGTTGAATATAAAAAACCACATTTATTATGATTTTAATTTTATATAATTATATTATGGTCTCAATAAAGGAGCCTTTGACACAGTTTCTAGAAAAATTATGATTTGATGAAAAAATGGTTAAATGATTTTATGAATTTTAGAATTATTCTCGTAGACTTAATAACGTACCTGAATATTATTTTTTTAGATTAATGATCACAGTTTGAAGCGAATATCTCGTATAACACAATTATATTCTCTATAATGATGTAATATGGTAATAATATTATTCACATTTTTAACAGATTTACAAGGCTAAATACACAATATAAAATATTTAGATTATTATTTGCCCCTTCAGAACAATTCTCTACCAACATGCGCCATTTTTCCAGATTTCATTCGTGTCTGAAATGCCCGTTTATATCGGAAACGACGATGTAAAAATTAGCAATTATGATTGACGCATTGTATAAAGTAATTGTCTTTATACAATGATTGGATAACACACTACTTGGAAACAATTCGTAAAATGAATTCAGAACACAGAATACGAAATGCTTTCCTATTCTCTGCTCAGTATATGACAGATGTGAATAGGAATGCAATATTTGATGCCTTTTAATTCTTCACCACAGTTTTCAAACTGTTTTCCGGTACCTCTAATAGATCGACATCGAAGATTTTTGCACTATGTCAGAACAAATGAAGTTAATCATATTTCTGTTGATATGTGTTTATCGTGGAAGAACTAGTTCACAATATTTGGTTTTCGTTGCTATTTTTCATTTCTCTGTATATTTCGTTGCTTTTGTGAGTACAGTTTTATATGCTCTAATTCAATCTATTTAAAGACGAAAATAAAATTTCATTTTCGACGAGTATGGCATCAAAAACATTCAGATAACTTTCACACAATAAAATCTGGAAAAAAATCTCTCGTGAACTTAGTGCCTTTCAATAACAACACAGAAACATCAAACAGTTCAACCAATCACGTAACAAACTACCCCATCATTTGTGCGTGTCAAACTTAACTTCCCTATTAGTATTTTTCCTCACTGATTTGTTCTTCACAGAAGACGTGCCGTGTACCTCAGGTATGCGGGGTATGTTCAAATTTTGCTTATGAAGGCTCATCGGTGAATTTCTAGCCATTGGAAATGGCGAAGTTGCTGGGAACTGAGATGCCACCACAGGAACGAAGGTCTGTGGGTGGAGTTTCGATAGTGAACCACCTGGAAAAACTTCGATTGGACTTCCGTTCATCTCCATATAGATTATTTTCAGAACTAAGGCGAATTAGGGTTGATTCTCACTATACGTTCCGTAACCTTCAAGTATACTTCCCGTGAAATATTATAAGGTGTAAATGAAATTATGTATGTACACTATACGTCCCGTTAACGTTCCGCCAATATGACATTTTTGCCTACTAAATTTTGACGTAGCTCATACGGAACGGATACAGGAAGGTTATGGGACGTATAGTGAGAATCAACCTTTACGGTTGATTTTCACTAAACGTTCCGTTACCTTACCATATTCTTTCCGTTATATGTCCATGAATTATTTTAAGGTATAAATGAATTGATATGTGCACAGTATCCTTCCTGGTCACGTTTCATTTCCATGCCTTTCTACCTACCAGAATTTTTCCGAAACGCATATGGAAGAAATATAGGAAGCAGGATACGGAACGTATGGTGAAAATAAATCTTTGGTCTACATACAATATTATAAGGTGTAAATGAAAGAATATGTGAACACTATCCTTCCCAAAGTCTTTTTCTTTCCATGCCATTCTTGTCCATATAATCTTTACGGAGCGCATATGAAAGGGATATGGGAAGGTTGGGGAACATATGGTGAGAATAAATCCTTAGTCTACCTACAATATGTTAAGGTGTGAACGAATGGATATATCACACTATCCTTACCTCTCGCGTTCCGTTTCAATGCCATTTTTGCCCTTCACATTTTCATGAAGAGCATATGGAAGGGATATGGGAAGGTTAGGGAACATATAGTGAGAACAAACCATAAGTCTACATACAATATTATAAGGTGTAAATGAATCGATATGTGCACACTACACTTTCCGCATCCGTTCCGTTTTCATTCCATTTTGCCAACACCTTTTATACGGAGCACATATGGAATGGATATGGGAAGTTTATGGAACGTATAGTGAGAACCAACTGTTAGTCTACACACAATGTTATGAGGTGTGAAAGAATGAGTATGTGCATACTATGCTTTCCGGTTACGTTCCATTTCCATGCCAATTCAGCCAACCAAATTTTCACCAAACGCATATGGAAGGGATGTGGAAAGGTTATGGAACGTGTAGTGACAATTAATCTTAAGTCGATATAATACTATGAGGTGTGAATGACTCGATATATGTTCACAATCCTTCCGGCATACGTTCCGTTTTCTATCCATTTGTGCCCACATCATTTATAAGCATATGGATGGATATGGAAAGGTTACGGAATGTATGGTGAAAATCAACTTTTAGTCTAAATACAATTTTATAAAGTGCAAATGAAAGCGTATCTGCACACTTTCTTTCCCACATTATTTTTCTTTCCATGCCATTTTTGTACACATAACTTTCACGGAGAGCATATGGAAGGGATATGGAAAGGTAATGGAACGTATCGTGAGAATCAATGGAATCTCATCCATTCATTTCAAAAGTTTCGAAATTGCAATGTCTATTGAATATCCATTCAACGTATATTGGATGCCAAAGTGGATACCTTGAAGCATTGTTTAAAGATGAAACAATGCTTGAAGTGTCTGGAAAACTCACCATCGTTGAATATGGAAGCATTAGCGTTGATTCGATGGAGCTTAGTCTTTTTATACGCTTGTGATCTTACAAGGCCTGTAGTCCCTGTGTTGACAGCATCTAGTGACATACTACGACTTTGCGTTTTCGCCCACATGGCGTTCCTCTTTCCTCTGTTTATATCATCGTTCAGTCCAGTTAGATGATCATTAATAGCGTACAGTTTTTGTGTGATATCTTTA
This sequence comes from Myrrha octodecimguttata, assembly GCA_958510865.1. NCBI lineage: Eukaryota > Metazoa > Arthropoda > Insecta > Coleoptera > Coccinellidae > Myrrha > Myrrha octodecimguttata. The sequence continues at coordinate 73,127,197 of OY294057.1, forward strand.
CCTGAAACAAACGTGACAAATAATAATCGATACTTATCATTTGGGCTAGAGTTCGTTTCATGCAAAAGTGACCTATATGACGACTTTGGGGTGCTTGGACATGCCAATCATATTGTAGTTAATGCAGGAGATTCTGCTCCTCAGGAGAGGTTTATATGAAAGATTCCCTCTGTGTGAAAAATTAATGAGAGAGATTCAGGGTTACAGTTTGTGGTGAACATTTTCCTGTATTAAACATTTTTGGGGCTAGCGAAATCTTTTTGGGTCAGGGCGTTGTAAACGTATGTTTTTTCGCACTCACCTATTATGCTATCTAAAACAACTTTGAGCATCGGTCTATGCCTGAGTACACGTTCCAGCTTCATCCGTGGCCAGCATAGATACACGCTGTTTTCTTCAGCTGTGATTGTCACTTGGAATACGTCGTCGGATTGATCGTGATTGGCTTCCCATTCAGGGGAATCGACGAACTGATATACGTTGATATAGTGAAGATGTGTATCATCGCATGTAACACGTAACCTGGAAAAAAATCAGCGATGAGCAAAACTTGTAGACTTTGTTTGACGATTTTGACTCGATGCCACACGACAGGTCTGTGCTTCATGAATTCTCCAAATTTGTTTGAAGTTTTCAGTTTTTATGTGTTTGTTTATACTTTCATGATGCCACAATGTGTGTGATTTGTGAATTTTGGCCTAAATTTAGGTCAGTCTTTTACGGTGGAGAATTCGAGGTTTTGATTCAATGGGGGTTTTTCCTTTAAACGAAAATGCAGTAATTTTCATGAAAAACCTTTAGAACATCACATTTCAAACATATAATTTCAATATTATATTTTTAAAAGAATGTTGATCGCCTAAAACTGAAAAATAAAAATGGAGATTTGCATTTAAAGGGATTTGTCTTGAGTGCACGATACGGCAACGTCAAATTCAGCTTTCTCGAAAAGAAAAGGACGTCAAATGTGTTACTTTGCTTAGGAAAACAGAGATAGCTATTTTCGATCTGGTCAGAGTAGAAGACAACGACCAAGGAATAGAAAAAGAAGAGCACAGACTGTCATACTGTCATATTACTGAAAAATCGCAAACGGAAATTTTTTGGTTGTATTGACAAAGAACATGTGTGTACCATAGAATAGGAACGAATATTTCATTATTCTAAAGCAGAAAAAGCTATTCTACTAAACACCGTTGTCACTTCGTGCATGTCTGGCAAATCCCAAACCCCAATTTTGAAACCTGATTTTGAATACTTTCTGAAGATAATTTAGGAAAATGATGAATCAAACCCATAATAATTATGTTCAAATTTACATTTGCAGTAATAACCCAAATTCAGGAAAAACCCCTATTCTGTCCAACAGCAGTATGGATGTGGATGTTTCAAGATGAGCCAAACCAAATAAAAGGTGTTCGCGCACGAAGCACTTCCAAGCAAATGTTCGAAAACTGGACATGTTGCAACAGTACCAGTAGGACAATGCAGAATGGAACAGTCAATTTTGATGTGGTTCACAAACAATCGGTTGCCAGGTGTCTTTCGAGAAATGAGGAAATACAACTGCCGAAGACCCATTACTCTTCACCATGACAGTGCGAGCTGTAATTGATCGGCTCAAACAACTGCGTTTTTGAGCACTCAAAACGTCGATGTGATGAGTTATCCGCTGTATAGTCCTGACTTGGCACGGAATGACTTCTTTTTATTCCCGTACGTAAAAAATAAACTGAGAGGTCAACGTTTTTCGACATTGCTGCGTTCAGAATGCATGTTTTGGAGATATCTCCATCTAGGTGGCAAATGTGCTTCGACAATTGCTTCAAACGCATGAAGAAGTGTATAGATCTTCATGGGGAATATTTTGAGAAAAAAATAAACCGATTCTCGATAATAAATATCTTCTTTACAGGCTTGCAGAAATTTTCAAGAAAAAAATGAATCATTTACTTTGAGACGATGTTACCTGATGAAATTTGTCACCGAATGAAAGTCGACCATTACAGTTTTGTTCATGCACAACTTTCAACCCTCTCCATTCTTTTCTCCATTGAAGGGTTCGTAGGGGTTGAAAGTCGTGCATGAACAAAACTGTAATGGTCGACTTTCATTCGGTGACGAATTTCATCATGTACCATCGTCTCAAAGTGAATGAGCCATGACAAAGTGCGCATACTGAAAACCTCTTTGAACTAACTAATTTTTCAAAAAAAAAATTTTTTTCTTGAAAATTTTCGCACGCCTGTAAAGAAGATACAAAGACTTTACCAAAAAAGTACCACATGACTCCCTTTCCCAATTCAAAAAATTTAGAGGGTTGACGGGGATGGCACAGGGTGCAACAAAAATTCTTCAAAAATGCATATAAATTTGGTGAAAGTGAAACAAAAATTGACCTGATTCATCATTTTGTTGCCAAATAGTTTTCTTCTGAGAAAACGAATTTGGTTCCATAATTTTGACGCGCACTGTATACAATACGTCAATACAGAAAAGGACTGTATTGGGCGGATGAATAACCACCTTGAAGATAAAGTTTATAGTATGATTCATGAAGTCAAAGAAAATAACTCCGTATAGGAATCACCTCGTTTATTTTATATACAATCCCCTTTCGAAACGAAGAGGATATCAAATCTTCACGAATTTAAAATTTCAAACAACACAGAGCTCACTATTCGCAGTTTATGACATCATAACTCTCTCGGCATGCCCTCAGAGTGCGATACATTGAGTCTACAAAATAAATACCGAACACCTTATCTCACATTGTCGTAAAAGCCCTGAAAAAGAACATTTTCAGCGAAAGACGGGAACAATCGCTCTTTTATTATTGATATAGTGATGGAACCGGGAAAATATTGACTGAAAATGTACCTTCCTTGCAGCAAGATGGACAGCCTCTCGTCCGCTGAACTTACGTCCTCAACAGCGTAAATATCTCCTTTTTCCAACTGCATAACTTTTCCCTCTCGTGTGAGTTCTTTGAAGTGCTTTTTGCTTACTCTAAGAGGTTTGAATACCTGAAAAGAAAATGGAATAAATTCAGTGAATCATTTTATTTTATTTTGACCTTCAAAAGCGGCATTATTCAATCCACAGCAACAGGCCATGATGTAAGTAAAACATGGTGTCCTCATCTGAAAAATGAGTGACATTAGCAAGATTAAAATACAAAGAGTGGTATATTCTGTGCTTTGAATTTGCATGTTAATTCAAAGCACAGAATATAAAACTCTTTGCATTTTCTGCTAGCTGAGGTCACTCATTTTTCAGATGAGCACACCATGTTTTTAACATCATGGCAACAGGTTTATCAACTCTGTGAATAATTTTTTTTTTGATTCACTAGTGAATTGAAACGAATAGACGACCTCGGCCCAAGTTGCTAACCCACAATTTTATCACAAATTTACTATCACTGGGGAACGGGAATTTCAGGACAAATTCTACATGATAAGGATCGCGTTATTTATAAATATTCGTAAAAGATGCCTCGGCTCCTCAAACAAGATAACTCCTTCCAAATAAAGGTTTTTGTCAGGCAAAAATTTGAAAGTTGGGATTCCTGATTTCATGTTAATAGTGTATCAAGTTTATAAAGGATATGTTCCGAAAATCAACTCGGTTATTTCGGTTGCCGGTTTTCCGTTCTGTAAATATGAAATATTCGGTTGGTTCCTGAAAAAAAGTTTAATTACGGAATTTGATCGACGAAAAAGCAATCTTTCTGTCACCAGAACATAGACATATTAAGTCCATGCACCAGAACGGCAATCAATGTTTTATGGTAACATATCCATAGCATACAACAATCTTTATTCACCTTATGATCCATAGACCATATACCTAGCATGATGTAAGTAAAACATGGTGTGCTCATCTGCTTTTCTGTGATCGTATTTACCAATGATGACGTCACTTTCTTCATTCGAATTCAAAGCACAGAATATTCCGTCAATTTGAATGAAAAAAGTAACGTCATAAATAAATACGATCACAGAAAAGCAGATGAGCACCCCATGTTTTGCTTACATCATGATACCTAGTAATTTTTCCATTGTTGATTGTTATCTCTTCTATGTTCTATGGATCATAAAGTGAATAAAGATTGTTCTATGCTATGTATAATACCATAGAACATTGACTGTCGTACTGGTGACAGAAAAAAACGTTTTTTCATAATCAAATTCCGTAATTAACCTTTTTTTCAGGAACCAACCGAATATTTCATATTTACGGAACAGAAAACCGGCAACCGAAATAACCAAGTTGATTTGCGGAACAAATCCTATATGAACTTGACACTATTAACATGAAATCAGGAATCCCAACTTAAATTTCAGCCAATCAGAAATGATCTCAACAGAAGCCTATATTTGGAAAGAATTATTTTGTTTGAAGAGTCGAGGCATCTTTTACGGATATTTATGAATAACGCGAACCTTTTCATGTGAAATTTTCTCTGAAAGTCCCTTTCCCCAGTGATAGTAAATTTGGAAGAAATTTGTGAGTTGGCAACTTGGACTGAAGTCGTCTATTGCATGATGTAAAAAACATGGTGTGCTCATCTGAAAAATGAGTATTTTGTGTTATATGTCGAAACCTCAGGCACGTGGTTGCCACAACATTTGATCTCACATGGTCGAGATCTACATTAAACTAAACCAACAAGATTGTCAAATGCTAGTAAACATTATATAATGCTATATCGCCATTAATTCCATATCTTTCACTCTCTTAAAAATTAATTGCTACAAAAAACACTTCTGAAAATCTATATAACTTCAAAACCCAGATGAAGGTTTTCATTTCCAATATTCCAGTCAAGACGAACCTAGTACGTTTGGGGATAATAAAGTGGTATATCATTTTCGAAAGATATTATGTGAAGGTATAACAGAAGAATCTATATTATATTTAACGATTGTATTGATAATCTTCATAAAGACGAAGACTAGTTTTAGTTTGATATTTCTTATTCTGATTTGGTTGACTCACCTTAAGATATAAATCAGTCATTTCAAGGGATAATGTTGGTGGTAGAAACCTCCACGTTAGAATAGCAGTATGAGTAACGTTCAAAAACACAATAAGACAATTCCATAGCAAAATATCTAAAGCACAAATTTCCACACCTCCCCATATGGTAATGAAACAATGACCAATCGATAACAGTGCCCTGAAACAGGAAAAACAGAGCATCATTTTATTTCATTCTTCTCGATATAATTAGTTTGTCTATATAATTGATTATGATCTTATATCAAAGATCTGTAGCACAATATGAACAGTGAATTTAGAGTTCATATCAATGCGGCCCATCGTGAACTCAATAACTATCGAAAGTAACAACTTAGAGAATAAATATTCATAAAGCAGATTCGGAGTATGATTATGAACAACCAGTGCCTTTCGTGAGTATTTTCCTCATTCACGAACTAAACTTTCGTAATTGAGCACCAACTAACTGTACAAATATCGAGTCCTCATGTTATTTCTTCCCAAAGTTCTTGTGGTAAAGGTCGGACTCACGGCAGATCATAGACAAAATAACTCCCGGAAAATCTCTGATAGATACGAACTAGTAGGTTCTGAGCTTCATAAGTTTTAATTCATGCGTGAGGAAAGTTTATTAAGAAACCCAGCCATTTGAAATGTTATTTTCCAACAATTTTCCCAAAATAACATATTCAAAGCTCAAATTTAGTGCAATGGTCTTGAATGTCAGCTTGAAAATGTTTGCAGAGTTTCATTGGATCCTAAGCAAGACTTCGGGAACTGTAATACCTTTCAGAAGGAAATTCCGATGATTCTTCTAACGATACCATCCTCATGAAATTTTGCAGTCTTTCGACGGCATATCGTTACTATTTGCCAAGTCTATTGTAGAAAAAAACAACCAAACACTCTCGTTTTGAAGAGCAAGCGCATAAACACGAGTGACAATTAAAAAAAAAATTATTTCAAGTATACTCAAAAAATCGTCCATTATATTCTTTTCAGCTCTTCTAGCGAGATAAGTTGATGAAATCTTCTCTTTTATATGAAAATCAAGGTAATTATCAATTTTTTGTTCAATTAAAGATAATTTTCTTCAGATTGCCTTGAAATTTCTATACTTTCTTTTTTTTCAAATGTACTCACATTTGTTCATTTACCTTTCTGCAATTCTATTCCGTTTTAAAGAGAATGTTCTTCCCTTTCATTTCATTCCTATTCTACACATTGGATTTTCTGTCGAACCTCACTTTCCTCTTACTCTCGATTCTTGTCTCCGTATTTATACGAGGCCCCACGTTGGGCGCCAATTATATTTGTACCTAATAAGTTCTTCAAATTACCGAATAATTATTACCCCTAATTGCCCAGTTCGAAACAAGGCAGACTCAGATACTTCTAGAACTCCTGAGGACCGAAAACATCACTCAATATTATGACTTCCGTATTTATACGAGGCCCCACGTTGGGCGCCAATTATGTTAGTAATAAGTTCTTCAAATTTTCGAATAATTATTAATCCTAATTGCTCAGTTCGAAACAAGGCAGACTCAGATACTTCTAGAACTACTGAGGACCGGAAACATCACTCAATATTGTGAATTCATTTCTATTATGGAATTCATAACACGTATAGTCCATTCACATTTTGGAGTAAGCCATTATGCTTTGGAAATTCCAAACATTCTACGGTGTACAATTGAGAAATTTGGGGTGAGAATAATTTTCTTAGATAACCACGGTTATAATTATCCATTTCTTTTGAATTTTGTGAAAGCTGATGAGTCCACATACCTCACTAATAGAACACTCTGTTTGAAACTACCAGGCACTAGGAACGCCGCAGCGAAAAAAAAATTGGCAGTTTGGAAGAGACTGTGTTGCGCGGGATTCCAATCAGTACAAGCCCAGGGGGGCGTTTCGCTCGTCCTGGTGGAGTTGAAGAACTGACTCTCGAAGTCGTAATCCGTACCATTCGTCTGGTTGAAGTATATCTCGGTTATGTTCCAGGTCGATGTCGGATCCGTGGAGAACGTCAGATTCCTCCGGAACCCATCCAGCCTGGAGAAGGATTGCATGAATTCGGTGGAAGTTGACATGTTCAGGTCCTTTGAGAACTTTGGTGCATCGGTCACGTTTGCACGGACCATAGAAGGTCTAGATTTGTAATGGAGTCTCGCTTGGATCACAGATATTTCCATTGTTATTCCTGTGGAAGGAATTGAGAATGAGAAAAGAGTTTCAGATAAGATATAATGAAAATTTCAAAAAGCACTGCCGTGAAGGCAGCAACTTTTGCGCGCACGTTCAATGTACATGACCGCTTCAACGAATTTGAACATGCATGCAAAAGCTGCTGTCTTCACGGCAGTGCTTTTTGAAATTTCTACTGATAAATTACTGGATTTCAATTCGATCAAATCTGTATTTTGGAAATATTGGAAAAATAAAATTTTGAATGGGTATATCTACGGAATCATTGGGCGGATTTTACCCATTCACGAATTTGACCTTCGTAATTGAGCCCCGAACCTTCTCTACAAATATCGAGTTTCTAAGTAGTTTCTTCCGGAAGTTATTGTGTTTACGGTCAGCCTAACGGCCGACTGCGTAAACACAATAATTTCCGAAAGAACTTAGAAACTCGATATTTGTAGAGAAGGTTTGGACCTTAATTACGAAGGCCGAATTCGTGAATGGGTAAAATCCACCCAATGATTCCGTAGATATACCCAATCAAAATTTTATTTTTCCAATATTTCCAAATTTGACCCATTAACGAATTCAACCGAGGCATTCTGATGCGCAACCTATCCTGAAAGTTTCAAGTTGCTAGCTTGCTTCTGTCGATAGTTATTGTGACTGCGGCCGGACATAATCGATTTTGACACCGGATTCGTCATCAGTGAGTCCAACCTAGTCGATTGAGACCATTTTCGGCTCAATCATCCAAAATTACAGACATTTGGACAAAACGATAGCACGCTGTTCCCCTAGAACATGCGCGCAAAAAGGTGAGGTACATTTTTCTTATGCTACAAGCTTGACTTACGACATTTTTTGCGCAGTCTTCTCAGATTTTCCAAAATTGGGCGGTAAGGTCATTCGAATTGCAAATCGTTTCTGAAGGCGCTTTCTGTTTTCGGAAACTGTTCATCAAATTTCTAAGGCATTTCGATTCAGATTCGAATTTGGGAGATAGGTATCGGGAAAAAATAGGTCAGCTTTTTGGAAAAATTCCTCGGTATCGGTGTTTATTTCTGGAATAACTCAAAACACACCAATACAATCCTGACGAAAGTTGGAAGCAAGTTAGAAAATTTCAAATGCATCAGATTTCGAAGAGAATCTGCACTGACCTTGGACAATTATATTGCTTTCACATCATCAGTTTTACACTTTGTATTGTTGTCATTTCCAAAATAACTCGGGAACTACCAACCCAATAATTATTATTATGAAATTTGAATGCTAGTTGGAAAATACTGATGCACGAGTTCATATGAGAATTCGTGATGATCAGTTCATCAGAACAGTTGACAAATATTCGAAATTTTGTTGCAAAAAAATCTATTCATCACTCCGAATGCATTTTGAATACACCTTGAACTCCAAAGTTGGCAATACTGTATCGAATTTCAGTTCGGCCGGATTCAAGTTTTTGGAGATATCGAAAAAGAGAAAATTTTGAAAGGGAATATCAGTGTATATATTGGTCGGGTAGTACCCATTAACGAATTTGGCCTTGGAATCTTATATTTTAGGATATGGATATTTTGGTTGTATAAGTCTTCTGAAAGATGACTATTGTAATTAGACCAGGGTCGATAATTTTTTAAAACAAAAAAATAATAGTAGAATGAAACCCATTGAAAAAGGAAGAGTTTATAACAAAAATTTAAGGAAAAATAATTTACGGGCAATCTGAGGTCGGGAAGTGTTAGGGGGAAGGGGGAAAACTGCCCATTTCGATTTCCGGCATCTGCACCTCTGTATAACACTTTTTTTACATAACCTCAAAATTCATGTGAAAAATTCAAATAACCAAGTTTATGTTTTTTTCCACAAAAAAAAAAATTTCCACGAAACTCTGTGAAAAGGTATCTTTTTATGTGTCGAATACACTGCAATTCTTCCGATGAAAAATATATATTTGTTCGCCTTAAGTCGACTTAATATCGAAAAAGCACCCTTATTTTCAATCGGAAAGTCTCATGTCAAAATATCTTATATTTCAAAAAAGTTGGTGGGCTTGTTTTTCTTTGAAATCTCTCCTTTCTGATGGTGTCAAAAAATATATACGTTACAATGGTAAATTTCCTTAAAAAAATATCATGTAGTAAGACTCAGACCTTCCTAGCCCTTTCCCCACTTTTCTATGAAATATCTTTTAATGAGCTAAAATTTTCCGTAGGTCACTCAGGTATATGAATTATTTTGGAATAGTAATAAATAGGCATCTACTCACATAATTCGAAGAAGATTTCACAACTTCCTCAAAATATTGCAGATGTCTTATTAAATATCAACTTTGAAAATTTATTTGGTTGTTACTTATAAGTAGAATACTTTTGCATTTTCTGAGAAAATTAACCATAGTAATGGTTATTTTTTCGCACCATCAGAAAGAAGAGATTTCAACGAACAAAAAACCCAACAACTTTTTTGAAAAACAAGATATTTAGATGTGAGAATTTTCGATTGAAAATTATGGTGATTTTCCGATATTTGATCGAATTAAGGCTAACAAATATATGTTTTAAATCGAAAGAATCGAAGTGTATTTGGAACATTAAAACTTTTCTGAGAAAAATTTTTTTGTGGAAGATACAAATAAAAAACCAAAAACTTGGTTATTTGAATTTTTCACATGTATATTGAGGTTATGTAAAAAAAATCTTATAAAAAGGGTTCCCATCTTTTTATTACCTAGCACATTGCACTTGAACTTTTTTTCCATAGGACTTGTAGTTCTGCCGGAAATCGAGATGGGCCGTATTTTACCCTTAAAACCTCACCCCTTTTCACTTCTCGATCTCAGATTGCCCGTAAATAGTCTTTCCTAATTTTTATTATATTCTCCTCCTTTTCCAATGGGTTTCATCCTACTATTATTTTCTTTCACTTCTTATCATTTTTAAAGGCTTCTACCCTGGTCTAAATGGTCTTCATGAGCATATGGATCCATGTTAACGAATCATAAAATTGAAATAATATTTTCATGCTCACACGAACAGCTAATATTTCTGGGATAATAGTTGCACGTTATTCGAGTCAACTTGAATGGATAGATCAATGCATTCTCAATCATAGTTTTGGGCTCTTATTATTCATATTTATATATTTATGTTCATTAATAAAACAATATTTCTTATTATGGAATATCCATATCGTTGTTAAGAGCCATGAAAATGATTACTCATAATAAAACGTTGAATATGAGAGACTGGGTTGCTTTTCACATAAATAACCAACATGTTTATTCGATTAATGGTAATCTTTATTAATGTGCAAACTTTTTTCAGATCGTTATGGAACAAATTCCACTGGATTAATGGTTGATTTCACAAATATCCATTTACTCTAAGAAAATAATTATACTTTCCTGGTCGATTTTTATTTTTAGAGACTGAGATACAATGATACTCATTTTCCCTAATTTGCATCCAATGGAAACACATGAAATTCGAGATCAATCAATTAGGTAGCCATATTAGACATAATAACCCAATTAGTTATTAATATTCGTCCTAAGTATCAAATTATAGGGGGCGAGGTTGTGTATAAAAGACATATCTATTTCACAGATATAAGGTTTGTTCGTTGTACCTCCATGAACTACACTTACTCTAGTGACACCGTTCGGTATGTTTTGTTGTGAATTTGCACTCTTTTCGATAGTGTTGTCACAGATTACGAGAGCAGTGCGTAAATCATGATTATAGACATCTGTTGCCTCTGGTCCTATTCTGTTACCTTGGTAGCAATCATTAGCTTGAAATAGACGACTTCGGCCCAAGTTGCCAACCAACAATTTTCTTCACAAATTTACTATCACTGGGGAACGGGAATTTCATGACAAATTCGACATGATAAGGTTCACGTTATTCATGAATATCCGTAAAAGATGCCTCGGCTCCTCAAACAAGATAATTCCTTCCAAATATAGGTTTTTGTTAGGCTGAAATTCAAGTTGAGATTCCTGATTTCATGTTAATAGTGTCGAGTTTATAAAGGATATGTACCGCAAATCAACTTGGTTAAGTCGGTAGCCAGTTTTCCGTTCTGTGAATATGAAATATTCGGTTGGTTCCTGAAAAAACGGTTAATTACGGAATTTGATTGATGAAAGAGCAATTTTTCTGTCACCAAAACATAGACATATTAAGTCTATGCACCAGAACGACAATCAATTATTTTGGTAACATATCGAGTAACATATCCATACCGTTTATTTACCTTATGATCCATAGACCATACCATAAGTTTTCCATTGTTGATTGTTGTCTCTTCTATGTTCTATGGATCATAAAGTAAATTGACTATCGTTCTAGTGACAGAAAGAACGTTTTTTCATCAATCAAATTCCGTAATCAACCTTTTTTCAAAAACCAACCGAATATGTCATATTTACGGAATGGAAAACCGGCAACCGAAATAACCAAGTTGATTTGCGGAACATATCATATATTAATTTGAAACTATTAACATGAAATCAGAAATCCCAACTTAAATTTCAGCCAATCAGAGATGATTTCAACAAAACCCTATATTTGAAAGGAATTATCTTGTTTGAGGAGCCGAGGCATCTTTTACGAATATTTATAAATAACGCGAACCTTATCACGTCGAATTTGTCCTGAAATTTCCGTTCCTCAGTGATAGTATATTTGTGAAGAAAATTGTGGGTTGGCAACTTGGGCCGAAGTCGTCTATTGTCCATTTTCTCCTACGTTCATTTACTTCATTTAAAATGATAAGAATTGTTTTCCGTGTCGACTTAAGAAAAAAAAGGAACATAGAATTCTGTCATCTTGAATTTCAGTACAATCATGTTGTAAAAACATGGTGTGCTCATCTGAAAGAAGAGTGACATCCGGTAGTGGAAAATACAAGGAAATATGTATTCTGTGCTTTGAATTTGAATGAAAAAGTGACGTCATCATTTGCGACAACGATCACAGAATAGCAGATGATCACACCATGTTTTGCTTACATCATGAGTAAAATCATCTATCATATATTTGTTATCTGTGAAATACATAAAACGGATTGAACTTACTACATGCATTCATATGTCATATGTGTTACTACACTCAACTACACTCAGCTTCACCATGGTGTGAGTAAAACATGGTATGCTCATCTGCTCATCTGTGATCGTATTCACCAATCATGACGTCACTTTTTTCAAATTCAAGGAAATATATATTCTGTGATTTGAACTTGAATGAAAAAAGTGACGTCATCATTTGTAAATACGATCACAGATGAGCACACCATGTTTCACTTACATCATGGACTGCACTGAGAATTGGAAGTCTGTGGAGTTAATGTATTTCAGGCAGGTACAATGAACAAAACCAAGAACTTTATGTATGTTTAATTATAATATTGATTCAAGGATATTTTTGGAAGATTTTGCATTATTTATCAGAATTTTCTGGTTTACACTCCCAATATCTGAAAATTACTATTGAAATTCGATAACAGTTTGAGTTCTTTCTATTTCCCTATCTAACGCCTGAGATGATCCTTCTGTAGGTATAATAAGTCTTTCTACAAATACAGGGAAGATAATAAAAATAATTTTATATCTCTGTATCTCGTTTATCGATTCGATTTTAGTAAGTACAGATCTTCTCACTTTTTTTTTCAATTTTAAACATTTCTTATATTGAATTCATTACCAATGCTTCCGATTTTTTCTGGAAGGCCATGTTTATAAGGAATCACATTCGATAAATTGGGTTGCTTATGATGGTTGGTTTGATGAGGATAAGGAGAAGTTTTCTTGTCTAAATCTTAAGTGATTCCGTTTATAAATTCCTCTGGATATCCAGTTTCTTCAAGAAATGATTCGATGTAATTCAAATTCGTATTGAAAAATCCTATGGGTTAATGACATTGGATAAGCTCTATTATAAAGGGTTTAGATATCTACTTGTATGTGTATCTTTTCTCCAGAAACTTGTTTCGAAATGGTTCTGAAATTTTTTGATTCAAACATCTACAATGAAAATTCATCTTTCATTGTAAATCTTATTGTGGGTTCTTTAGAATTTATGTATGTTATGTATTTATATTTATGTATGGAACTTTCTCTACTAAATGCAAGGTAGAATGCCAGAAGGAATAATGAGATAAAACGATATTTATTCATAAGTCTTAGAAGGATTGTCTTGTATAGTTAGAGTGCGCAATTAATATTTCATCTCATTCATTGTCACAGTTCTACCACGGAGAATCATAATATATTCATTTGTAAATCATGAAGAGGGCACGATGACTTCAAAATAGTAAAGAAATAAGTTACTGTGTTCTGTGTTTGAACGAAAAACTCTTTCGTTTTGATAAGAATGCTCTGTCAAATATAACTGTCCTAATTAAGTGTTAAGAACCAAATTGTACTTTGACTTCAAATATGAATCATCAGAATGATATATATTGAAGAAATTGTAACGACTCCCTGAACATTGGGAAAAATTTGCGAAGGAATTCATTATTACTTTTCCGAAATTAACTGGTTTCAACTCGAAATTCTAGATGCTCATATTGAAGTTTCAACCATTAAAAAACTCAGTCCACATTATTTGATTGGCCACAAATTTCGATTTTAAATTTCTCATAACTAAGAATGCATTCCACAGAAAATATATGAATAACTAAATTATATTCACCAAAAATATAATAGACATTTGAAACGTAGGTTAACCTCAAACATATCCAACTTCGACATTCCAAGACAACCTGTGCAACATCGTGATCCAAAATACAATAAAAATAAATACCGATGACTTCAAAGTTAATCAACCGCGAACAGGACAACAATACGGTTCATCCAAATGAACATTCGATATGTTTACATCAACATCAATCTATCATCATTCTGAGGTTACTCACGCCTTGCTAAATTGTATGGAACTTTCTCTACTAAATGCAAGGTAGAATGCCAGAAGGCATAATGAGATAAAACGATATTTATTCATAAGTCTAAGAAGCATTGCCTTGTATAGTCAGAGTGCGCAATTAATATTTCATCTAATTCATTGTCACAGTTCTACCACGGAGAATCATAATATATTCATTTGTAAATCATGAAGAGGGCACGATGACTTCAAAATAGTAAAGAAACAAGTTACTGTGTTCTGTGTTTGAACGAAAAACTCTTTCGTTTTGATAAGGATGCTCTGTCAAATATAACTTTTGTAACTAAGTGTTAAGAACCAAATTGTACTTTGACTTCAAATATGAATCATCAGAATGATATATATTGAAGAAATTGTAACGACTCCCTGAACATTGGGAAAAATTTGCGAAGGAATTCATTATTACTTTTCCGAAATTAACTGGTTTCAACTCGAAATTCTGGAGGCTCATATAGAAGTTTCAACCATTAAATCTCAGTCCACATTATTTGATTGGCCACAAATTTCGATTTTAAATTTCTCATAACTAAGAATGCATTCCACAGAAAATATATGAATAACTAAATTATATTCACCAAAAATATAATAGACATTTGAAACGTAGGTTAACCTCAAACATATCCAACTTCGACATTCCAAGACAACCTGTGCAGAATCGTGATCCAAAATACAATAAAAATAAATACAGATGACTTTAAAGTTCATCAATCGCGAACAGGACAACAATACTGTTCATCCAAATGAACATGTTAACATCAACATCAATCTATCATCATTTTGAGGATACGCACGCCTTGCTAAATTGTATGGAACTTTCTCTACTAAATGCAAGGTAGAATGCCAGAAGGCATAATGAGATAAAACGATATTTATTCATGAGTCTAAGAAGCATTGCCTTGTACAGGGTGATTCATTAAGGGTGGCCACCGGCAGTATCTCGGAAACCGTTCATCCTATAACTTCCGGAAAAAAATTCTAATGACAAAATCGGCCCCTAGAAAATGATTAAAAATATTTTCAAGTTTGTAGTTCCCCACTAGAGGGCGCAATCTATCACTTGTAAAATATAATCTCATTTTTTACGAAATATTCTCCAGCTAACAGTGGTGAAGAATAATAAAATAAGAAAATACTCTTCCTGTTCAACAACTTTTGTTGTAATTTTTCTATATTTCCTTTTTTTTAGTGATGGGATGGAAAAACTTTTCTTCACAAAAAAAACACTCTGACTTCTGTATGCGTGAACCGATTTTTACGAAATGAGATTTCGTTTGAAGGCCATTAAAAGCAGATCACAGGAAAATATGACAACAATATACCGGGTGATCCAATTAAAAACTACAGGCTGTTTTATGTTACTTCACCTTATTTGCGCGTTTTACTGGGGAATTTCAAATACGATGCTATGATTCTGACCGACTGAGAATAAGCTTAGCATTATCATCTATTGACTTGTTAAAACCGCAGACAGATATCTCCGGTCACTCCGAAGATATTAACATTATTGTAAATTTTGATGAGTGTTGATCAAACCTGCGAGCTTGAAAAAACAAGGAAGTGACTTTATCCGTCATGACAACGCTAAACACTAAACTACTAAACACACATGAAATAACCATAATACGATAAAACGAAACAAAAATTAGCAACAACGAAAATATTTGAACAAAAAACAACCCTTTTACATAATCATTTCAAATATTCAAAATGTCTACCATTTTTTTCTATACATAAATTTAGTCTTTCTTTAGGTGATACTGGTCACAATTTCAGTATGAGAAAAAGTTTCAGCTGCCTGTCGAAATATATTTTTCATATCCTCACTTGTAGTTGGTGGTGTTCGGAAAACTAAGTCTTCATTCTCCCCCAAAAATAAAATCTAATACTGTGAGGTCGAGTGATCTTGCTGGAAAAATACTCCCTCGTCCAATCCATCTCTTTGAGAAGACGGTATCTTAATATTCCCTAACATTAGCAGCATAATGCGCAGGGCTATCGTCTTTTTGATACCACATATCTATTCTGTCTTGAATAGCAATATCATCCGAAAGAATTAGAAAATTTTCCGTTAAAATTTCAAGCACCTTTGTCCCGTTAGGATACTATCGAAGAAAAATGGTCCGACAACTGTTCCATCAAAAATTCCGCACTAAACGTAAACACTCAAGCGATTCTGATTATTGACTTATTTTTGCCAATATGGGTCGTTAGATGATCACTAGTGGCTGTCGTGTAAATTTACTTTACCATTGCTAGAAAAAGTAGCCTCGTCAGTCCATAATATTTTATGAAGTAAGTTAGGTTCGCCGTTCACCATTCGTTTCAACAAATTTCAAAAGTCCTCTCGTCTCTTTCGATTCTTGGTGCAAGACAACATGATACGGATGCGGTTTATGGTCCTTTAGTATCCTTTGAACTAGCGAATAATTCGATTCCAAATCACTTGCAATTTTTCGGATGCTTGAATGTAGTTCAGCATAAACACAAGCCATAACTTTTATGATATTATCCTCATTACGGCTTCTACGTTTTCTATTTTTTCCTTCAACATATTGAACCTTCCAAGTTTGTCGCACTCTTCGTGTCAATCTTTTGAATACTTTTCTGGAATGACGACGTCTTTCTGGATATTGTATCGGGTATTCCCTTTCAGGTACTGCATTTTCTAAACATTCAGCATGAACATTAAGCATATCATATGCTTCTCCGTTTGAATAATGAGGCCTCATGAACTAGTAGTTTGCAATCGCCCTAAATAAATTCTTCAGCTATAGAAACCGAGAAAAAACAGTAACGCCAAAGCTTACTGGATATAGATCAGCTTGTTTTGTGAGTGGCATACATTTTTGATAAGTTTTTTCTTTCATTTGATTGTTTAGCTGATGAAATAACTCAATTCCTCCTAAATTTCACAGGGTTGATCAACACTTATCGAAATCTGCAAAAATGTTAATATCTTCGGAATGACCGGAGATATCTGTCTGCGGTTTTGACAAGTCAATAGGTAATAATACTTAGCTTATTCTCAGTCGGTTAGAATCATAGCATTGCATTTGAAATTCTCCAGTAAAACGCGCAAATAGGGTGAAGTAACATAAAACAGCCTGTAGTTTTTAATTGGATCACCCGGTATATTGTTGTCATATTTTTCTGTGATCTGCTTTTAATGGCCTTCGAACGAAATCAAATTTCGTAAAAATCGGTTCACGCATACATAAGTCAGAGTGTTTTTTTTGTGAAGAAAAGTTTTTCCATCCCATCACTAAAAAAAAGGAAATATAGAAAATTTACTGAAGCAAAAGTTGTTGAACAGGAAGAGTATTTTCATATTTAATTATTGTTTACCACTGTTAGCTGGAGAATATTTCGTGAAAAATGAGATTATATTTTACAAGTGATAGATTGCGCCCTCTAGTGGGGAACTACGAACTTGAAAATATTTTTAATCATTTTCTAGGGGCCGATTTTGTCATTAGAATTTTTTTCCGGAAGTTATAGGATGAACGGTTTCCGAGATACGGCCGGTGGCCACCCTTAATGAATCACCCTGTATAGTCAGAGTGCGCAATTAATATTTCATCTCATTCATTGTCACAGTTCTACCACGGAGAATCATAATATATTCATTTGTAAATCATGAAGAGGGCACGATGACTTCAAAATAGTAAAGAAATAAGTTACTGTGTTCTGTGTTTGAACGAAAAACTCTTTCGTTTTGATAAGAATGCTCTGTCAAATATAACTGTCCTAATTAAGTGTTAAGAACCAAATTGTACTTTGACTTCAAATATGAATCATCAGAATGATATATATTGAAGAAATTGTAACGACTCCCTGAACATTGGGAAAAATTTGCGAAGGAATTCATTATTACTTTTCCGAAATTAACTGGTTTCAACTCGAAATTCTGGAGGCTCATATAGAAGTTTCAACCATTAAATCTCAGTCCACATTATTTGATTGGCCACAAATTTCGATTTTAAATTTCTCATAACTAAGAATGCATTCCACAGAAAATATATGAATAACTAAATTATATTCACCAAAAATATAATAGACATTTAAAACGTAGGTTAACCTCAAACTTATCCAACTTCGACATTCCACGCCAACCTGTGCAGAATCGTGATCCAAAATACAATAAAAATAAATACCTACGACTTCAAAGTTCATCAACCGCGAACAAGACAACAATACGGTTCATCCAAATGAACATTCGATATGTTTACATCAACATCAATCTATCATCATTTTTAGGTTACTTACGCCTTGCTAAATTGCATCGTATGGAACTTTCTCTACTAAATGCATGGTAGAATGCCAGAAGGCATAATGAGATAAAACGATATTTATTCATAAGTCTTAGAAGCACTGTCTTGTATAGTCAGAGTACGCAATTAATATTTCATCTCATTCATTGTCACAGTTCAACCACGGAGAATCATAATATATTCATTTGTGAATCATGAAGAGGGCACGATGACTTCAAAATAGCAAAGAAATAAGTTACTGTGTTCTGTGTTTGAACGAAAAACTCTTTCGTTTTGATAAGAATGCTCTGTCAAATATAACACTTGTAATTAAGTGTTAAAAACCAAATTGTACTTTGACTTCAAATATGAATCATCAGATTGAAATATATTGAAGAAATTGTAACGACTCAGTAAACATTGGGGAAAATTCGCGAAGGAATTCATTATTACTTTTCCGAAATTAACTGGTTTCAACTCGAAATTCTGGATGCTCATATAGAAGTTTCAACCATTAAATTTCAGTCCACATTATTTGATTGGCCACAAATTTCGATTTTAAATTTCTCATAACTAAGAATGAATTTCACAAAAAATATATGAATAACTAAATCATATTCACCAAAAATATAATAGACATTTAAAACGTAGGTTAACCTCAAACATATCCAACTTCGAAATTCCAAGACAACCTGTGCAACATCGTGATCCAAAATACAATAAAAATAAAAACAGATGACTTCAAAGTTCATCATCAGCGAACAGGACAACAATACGGTTCATCCAAATGAACATTCGATATGTTTACATCAACATCAATCTATCATCATTTTGAGGTTACGCACCCCTTGCTAAATTGTATGGAACTTTCTCTACTAAATGCATGGTAGAATGCCAGAAGGCATAATGAGATAAAACGATATTTATTCATATGTCTTAGAAGGATTGTCTTGTTCAGTCAGAGTGAGCAATTTATATTTCATTTCATTTATTGTCACAGTTCTACCACGGAGAATCATAATATATTCATTTGTAAATCATGAAGAGGGCACGATGACTTCAAAATAGTAAAGAAACAAGTTACTGTGTTCTGTGTTTGAACGAAAAACTCTTTCGTTTTGATAAGAATGCTCTGTCAAATATAACTTTTGTAACTAAGTGTTAAGAACCAAATTGTACTTTGACTTCAAATATGAATCATCAGATTGATATATATTGAAGAAATTGTAACGACTCCCTGAACATTGGTGAAAATTTGCGAAGGAACTCATTATTACTTTTCCGAAATTAACTGGTTTCAACTCGAAATTCTAGATGCTCATATTGAAGTTCCAACCATTAAAACTCAGTCCACATTATTTGATTGGCCACAAATTTCGATTTTAAATTTCTCATAACTAAGAATGAATTTCACGAAAATATATGAATAACTAAATTATATTCACCAAAAATATAAGATATTTAAAACGTAAGTTAACCTCCAACATTCCACGACAACCTGTGCAGAATCGTGATCCAAAATACAATAAAAATAAATACCTACGACTTCAAAGTTCATCAACCGCGAACAGGACAACAATACGGTTCATCCAAATGAACATTCGATATGTTTACATCAACATAAATCTATCAGCATTTTGAGGTTACTCACGCCTTGCTAAATTGCATCGTATGGAACTTTCTCTACTAAATGCATTTGGAAAAGTTGGAACTGTAACTGAAATGTTCCCGCACTGATGAAGTTCTTCGATAGCGAAACATGTTCCGTCCGGAATGTTCACTGGGAATGGAAGAAAACCTCGGTGTAACGTGTAACCTCTATGCCACGCCTCGTTTTACTGCGCCCCATATACTCCGTAGACGATTTCCATCGATTTTCTCGTGACTCACTCAGACTGGTCAACTACCCCATTGTATACTTCCTGGGAAATCGATGGTTTTAATGAGAATTGAAGATCCGAATTGACAATTATGCTCTGGTTTGGATTTAATTACATTTGCGCGCTCTTTCCAGGAAGAGTATCCAAAAAAATCTAGAAAAACACTGAGGCCGGGAGTTTTTACGCGCTTGTTCAAATTCGAATAATTTTTTTGAATTTTGTAATACTCAGATTCATTCACCTACTATGTTGCGTGTTGCGTATTCTTTAACTAATAACTAAGGTTCAATCTGAACGCAAAAAAATCATAAAAATGTCAATTTGACAAAAGCCCCGAAACGGAAAATTGAAAGAAAATAATTCTGAAAATTTCACACATGTGATTTTCAACCAATCAGCACGTGTATTTCAGACAGATCACCATCGCAACGGATGAATTTAAGTGGAAATTTGTTTCTTGTGGGTACCCAACAGCGAATAGACGACTTCGGCCCAAGTTGCCAACCCAGAATTTTCTTTCACTGGGGCACGGGAATTTCAGAACAAATTCGACATGGTAAGGTTCGCGTTATTTATAAATATCCGTAAAAGATGCCTCGGCTCCTCAAACAAGATAATTCCTTCCAAATATAGGTTTTTGTTAGTCTGAAATATAAGTTGGGATTCCTGATTTCATGTTGATAGTGTCAAGCTTATAAAGGATATGTTCCGCAAATCAACTTGGATATTTCGGTTGCCGCTTTTCCGTCCTGTAAATATGAAATATTCGGTTGGTTCCTGAAAAAAAGGTTAATTACTGAATTTGATTGATGGAAAAGCAATCTATGTCTGTCACCAGAACATAGACATATTAAGTCTATGCACCAGAACGACAATCGATATTTTATGGTAACATATCCATAGCATAGAACATTCTTTATTTATTTATGATGCATGGACCATACCTAGTAATTTTTCCATTGTTGATTGGTGTCTCTTCTATGTTCTATGGATCATAAAGTAAATAAAGATTGTTCTATGCTATGGATATGTTACCATAGAACATTGACTGTCATTCTGGTGACAGAAAAAATGTTTAAAAATCGATCAAATTCCGTAATTTCCTTTTTTTTCAGGAACCAACCGAATATTTCAAATATGCAGAATGAAAAATCGGCATCCGATATAATCAAGTTGATTTGCGGAACATATCCTATATAAATTTGACACTATTAACATGAAATCAGGAATCCCAACTTAAATTCATCCAATCAGAGATGATCTTAACAAAACTCTATATTTGGAAGGAATAATCTTGTTTGAGGAGCCCAGGCATCTTTTACGGATATTTATAAATGACGCGAACCTTATCATGTCGAATTTGTCCTGAAATTCCCGTTCCCCAATGATAGCAAATTTGTGAAGAAAATTGTGGATTGGCAACTTGGGCCGAAGTCGTCTATTTCAAGCTAATGTTTGCTACCAAGGTAACAGAATAGGACCAGAGGCAACAGATGTCTATAATCATGATTTACGCATAATTATCACAGAAGATAGCTTCACTCTATGCACTGCTCTCGTAATCTGTGACTACACTATCGAAAGGAGTGCAAATTCACAACAAAACATACCGAACGGTGTCAGTGGAGTCAGTGTAGTTCATAAAGTACAACGAACAAATCTTATGTCTGTGAAATAGATATGTCTTCCATAAACACCCTCCGAAGTCGTCTATTATACTGGAATTTTTTTTTGACGTTTATAATGACAGAATATTTTCTCAATTCGTCTGCTGATTGTGCGAATGAACTCGCCTTTCTCTTGGTTGGTTCTATTTGTAGCTTCCGACGCTTAGCATTTTTTGCAGCTGTTGCGTTTACAAATTCTATGTCTAAGAATGGATTCAATTTGCGATTATACCTTTCGAAAAATATTCCTGCAACTGCTGAGCTCTAGAGTTCTATAGAACTTTTATAACACTCTTCTTGTAGTCTTCGGAGCTCTTTTCTCGCATGTTGAAGGCATAGTCTTCAAGAATAAGCGCCAGTTCTTCCACAGGTAAATCCGCTCTGTCGAAATCATACGCTTTTTCTGCGCTAAAGTTTATGAACTGCTTCCTTACACTTGCCTTCGATTTCCTAGTATTCGCAGGTGTCAACTGCTTAATATTCTGGCCAATATTTTCTTCTCTTTCTTGACTGAAGCGAGACATTTTTCTACGTCGTGCTGTTTTTGACAAATTCAAAACAGAAATAATTTCTAGCTTAGAGTTTCACTAAGTTGCCATGGTAACTAAATAATCAAGTCGACAAAACCTTCTATGTTTTGCAAGTACTCTATGAAGACGAAAATTGATGTTGTTGGAAATAAACATATATGGTGTGGAATTTTCTTACCGAATACTACACGAGGTCAAATTAAATCCGGAAATAATTTGACCTCTAGTGGTATTACTAGTGAAAAATTTCACGTTTGTCTGATGAAACAGTCAGATTTGTACTCTGAAACGTCACAGTACGCTCTGTCTTCCGTTTATTACTCGCTTGTTTTGGGGAAACGGTGCGTTATTGTTTCGTCACAATGTCTGTAATTTGGAATATTGCGCCGAAAATGGTCTTCAAAGATTAGGTTGAACATCCTGAAGAAGAATCCGTAGTCTAATTCAATGGTGCCCGCCTGTCTGTCCGTATGTGCTCTAACATTCGAAGGAGATTACCTAGCGACTTGAAATTGTTAGATTTGGTTTAAAGTCAAAATATCTCGGTTGAGTTCGTTAATGGATTGAATCGGATGATTAGTTTCGGATTTAGTTGCATTTTGAGGTTGATTCCTAGATATCTCGTGAAGTACTTACTCGATCAGATTGAAACTTTGTGGACAGTTTTGGAATACCAGTGCGCAACAACCTGTACAAAATTTCGTGGGGATAATTACTCGAAAATTTTTCTAATTTTATTTAGATTCCAACGAAGTTTGGCGCAAATCTTAGAGTCAGTGTTTAGTTTAGTTTTTATAGTTTGGTTGGGGGTTACATCCGACTTCGATCTTAAGATAAAATCTATTGACACCTGAGATTGTCCCAGAATCATCTCTCACCGCCACACCTGTCAAATGCAAAATGGCGAAGGAACCAGGCAATTTGTGAGCGTCTGAATAAATTACCTATTGAAAAGAGGGAGAAATAGGGTTGGGTTGGGAAAAGCAGCACGTAAAAAATATATGATAATTCGAAATTCTCCACATATAATGTGGAGATGTTAACATTTTTTCTCTATTATATGAAGATTGTATCGAATATGGTAAGAGTTGGCAACGTTGCTGTACAACACTAAGCACTTTCAGTTCGATAAAGCATGTAATTTCATGATTATGTTTCGCAGTTTTTTCGATCCAAACAGAATTGCTTTTTATCGTTTCGCATTCATGAAACTCATGTAAAGTATGAATAAAAACTGCTTTTATAATCAGTCATTTGAAGAAAACTTTGAATTTGCTGGTTCTTTATTGTATGGAATTTCGCTGATATTATCAACGAACATGCAACAGATATAAAGTGCCGTGACAGCTTTCTCAAGGATATATTGGAAGAGTTCTCCAACTTCTTATTTTATTTTCGTAACGCAGCTTGAAAATTATGAATATGTCGATTTATATTAGGCAAAGTCATTAAATTTTTTAAGAGGAAAAATTAACTTATTCTTAGATGCATATACAGTTTGTCAATTCGAAAAAGTATCACCCTTATTACCTGCTCCCCATGAACACCTTTTTCAGTACCTATCTACCTGCTGAAATTCGAGATTTAGCATCGATGCTGCATTACCAGCATAACGCCGGTCAATCTGTCATTTGTTGTTCTGGTGAGTTGCTTGCGAGGTTTTAGATATTTCTACTAGTTTAGTTCAATATTTTTTGAATTACTACAATTCTTTAATTCACTATGGGACATAAGAAGTGTTGTTGTTTGCGGAGAATTCCGTGAATTGAGTGAAATATCGTATCACACGTTGATAACTGCTTTGTTCCAAGTTTGTTTTGATTGCGGTCAAAGTGTCAAATTTTCTATCAACCGTGCAGACAGCAATCTTCTTCTAAATATGACGTATGCTACCTCTAAACTCCATTTACTTTTATGAAATATCCCGGTTGGCCATGATATTCTGACACATTTCACCGTGTATATTGAATGTTATGTTATAGTCATTTTCCTGTCAAATTACTAGTATCTACATAGAGGTCGTAGTAATTACTATTTTTCAAAATGTGAATTTCCTTTGGGAAAATAATGAATTTCAGAAAATATGTGAATTCAATAATTCCGAAGACCTGGCGAATGTTGAAGAAACTTTTTTCTCTGTGAATACTGGAAATATTTCACGTACACAAACATTGTTGGGAAATTCAATTATGCTATTTTCTTGTACGGAAATCAAGAATCGAGTGTTGAAATTTCCCTGAAAAATAATGGATAGAGTAGTCCGTTCCTTTATGATAGTTCAGTAGAAAAAAAAATGAAAGTACTCGAATAAATCTGCAGTAAAACTTCTATAAGAACAGACAAACCCAGAAATTCACTACTTTTCGATATTCTCAACTCGAAATAAGCCTACAGAAGACATTCAAATACCTTGTTGCACAACTTGAGATACTCCAGTATGAAAATGTTGGATAGCTTGTGATGAATCATTAATTCCAAATTATCAGGGTTACTATCAGAAAAAGCAGATTTCAATTCTACATAGCTCTTACTATTACTTTGTCTCTGCTTCTTCAAAACTACCTTCGGCATTTTTAGTTTCCAAGCGTGATGATTATGTTGAGATTGAGAGTAGAAATTCGCATTGGCATTTGGCAACGTCTCTGAGAATTATTTTGACATTGCCGATATTTCACGAGTGCCAACCTGCGTCAGTTCCGAGTAAAAAAACTTGATAGCCCTATAGCATGGCTAACCGGGATAGTTTATAAAAGTGAATGGAGTATATGTTGGTTGCTCTGAGGTACATACTCGTATAGACTGGATATTTGCAGCATCTTGGGGCTTATTTATGAAGGAAGAGTTCAAAAAGGGGAAATTTCTTCAACACAGTTACTTCATTTAATCAGATCGAATTGTATTTTTTCGAAATATTGTAAAATGAAATTTTGAATGGACTTATAATAATAATAATAATAATATTCATTTACCAGAAATTTAACTGAAGTATACAATATATGCAATATAACAATTGGTGAATAAATAAAGTGAGACCCACAAAAGTAAAACTTGTGCGTGGGCAGAATAGCAACAATGATGATGAACACAAGTAACACTCTCAAGTTGGACAATACAACAATATTAACTGTTGTGAATACAAGTTCCGTACCCGTCCATACAGCAGTTTCATAGGTGATTTCAATGAATAAACAGGGAGACCCACAGAAACCTAGGTTGTGCGTGGGCTTTTCCTGCCTATAATACATTTTGCTGTCTGATGATATGATGAGATTGCAGGGGCACTTTATCATACATTCAACATTTTACTCGACAGGGGGGTAATAACCCAGTCTATTTTAAATAAATTTTTCTGTACTCATAATATCATGAATTACTTTTCTGTCCAGATTCAATGTGTACGATTTTAGTTTTTTTCTTATTAAAGTGGCAGAGTTGGTGTTAATGATGAGATCCTTCATACTTCTATGCAAGAAGTTGAAAAGCCGAGGTGCAAGGTGAGTATAGCACCTTTGTCCCACTGCTCTTCTTGAGAACTTCGTACGAATATCAAAATTGCTTTTTTGTCTTGTTGCGTACTTCTGTTCTATTGCTTTCAGTTCGTGTTTATTTCCGTACAGGTTTACTAAGATGGCATAAAAAAATGATTGTTTCAAATCGAAGCATTTCGATTCCTTATATAGTTCATCTGTAGGATATCTATATGGTCTCTTGAATATTATTTTTAGGAATCTTTTTTGCAAAATTTCAATCTTCTTCAGGTGGATATCAGCTACGCCTCCCCACCCTAGTATTCCATATTGTAGTCTTGATTATATCAATGCGTGGTACAGAACCCTCATATGGTGAGTATTCAGAATTTCCACCAAATACTTGAATTTCGGGAGCATGTACCTCAGAGTATTAACGACATTTGGAGCGTGTACATCCCATCTCTATGTCGATCCAACGATATTCCCAGATATTTAATACTAACTGTGGAATGGATAAGTTTAATTGTATCATTTCTTTGAAATGAAATCGTTTTATACTGGGGCAAATTGTTTTTGTAGATGGCAAATGGCATAAACTTGGTCTTGTCGTAGTTTACTGTAAGGTATTTCTGGTCGAACTAATCCAAAACAACTCCAAAACCCACCTCGATCCTATTTTTCAGGTCACCCCATGAATCACCCCTGTATAACACGACTGTATCGTCAGCAAAACTGAAGATTTCTCCTCCACACTCCAGGTCGAGTAGTTTATTCATATATATAGTGAAAAGAACGGGTCCCAAGACAGTACCCTGTGGTACACTACAGGTGATTGTTTGTTGAGTGCTCACTTTGTCCCCAATTTGTACTGACTGTTTCCTATTTGACAAGTAATCCCTGAACAACTCCAGCACGATACCTCTGAAGCCCAATTCCTCCAAAGCCCCCAGAAGCAGCTCATGATTCACTGTATCGAATGCCCTGGAGAGATCGAGAAATATACAAATTGTCATCAATCCGGCTTCCATACCCTCATATATTTTTGATGTGATATTCACGATCGCATCCTGGGTCGATTTTCCCTGTCTGAACACATATCTGCGGAGTCATTGGGTGAATTCTTAACCTGCCCTACAAGTATCGAGTGTCTGAGTTATAGTTTCCTGAAGTTTTTGTGTTAGGCCGTCAGTTTGTCAGCCTACTTTATGAATACCATATACAGGGTGTTTCATCATAAACTGGTCAAACATATATAGCCGTATAGATGACTGGGGAAAGTCATTTTTGCCCTATGACATATACCCCGTTTTCGAAGCATAAGCGAGATACAGGGTGTTTAATGTCAACTTTGAGCAATATTCCGATAACTGTGGTGAGTTAAACGTGACTGCTTGAATAACGGTTTTTGGTCACATCTTAGTATTTTTTGGTGGTTGATTCAATTGTTGTGTAGAATTTGGGAATAAATATTTCAAAATGGCGGAAAACCTACTGAGTTGGAATTTTTTGTTTTCGATTGCCAAATTGGATAGCATTATTTCAATGTACTCAACTTCCTAAAATTTTCCGTGAAAATATTTTTCCAAAATTCAAACTCAACTTTTTTTTTAAATATCTACAGTGAAAAAAAATTTTCACCCAAAATTGTTGAAATCTTTCGGGATTGAACTTTTCTTCATTCTGAACACTGTTATGAAAACAGAATGAAAAAATATCCATTGGTTCTCGTTTTATAGCCTTCCAAACATTTCGCTCGGAGAACTTAAATAATTTTTATTCGAGAAACTGGTGGCCCTACGGAGGCAGAAATTGTGCTAATGGGTCTCCAGAATGACCCGGATAGAAATATGAATTTATCAAAACAAAAAAGTTTTTTCAGAAAAACTTCGATTGGATTCGAACTCGCTCCACTTAAGGTCGCGTATAAATTGGATTTATTCTGATTATTATGACGTCCGTTACCAAGCAACGGTAGTTAATCGAATTTGACCCTATTTTCCGAATGCGATGAGAGTTCGATTCCTACTAAAGTTTTTTTGGAAAAAGTTTCCTTTATGATAAATTCATATTTCTATGCGGGTCATTTTGGGGACCCATTAGCACAATTTCGGCCTCCGTAGGGCCACCAGTTTCTCGAATAAAAATTATTTAAGTTCTCGGAGCGGAATGTTCGGAAGGCTATAAAACGAAAACCAATGGATATTTTTTCATTCTGTTTTCACACCAGTGTTCAGAATAAAGTTGAACCTTGAAAGATTTCAACAATTTTGGGTTAAAATTTTTTTTCACTGTTGACATGTAAAAAAAATGGGTTTGAATTTTGAAAAAATTGTTTCAGGGAAAATCTTAAAAAATTGAGTACATTGAAATAATGTCATCCAATTTGGCAATCGAAAACAAAAAATTCCAACTTTGAAGGTTTTCCGCCATTTTGAAATATTTTTTTCCGAATTCTACACAACAATTGAATTGACCACCAAAAACTACTAAGATGTGACTAAAAACCGTTATTTAAAAGGTCACGTATAACTCACCACAGTTATCGGAATATTGCTCAAAGTTGACATTAAACACCCTGTATCTCGCTTATGCTTCGAAAACGGGGTATATGCCATAAGGCAAAAATGACTTTCCTAATTTCATCTATACGGCTATATATGTTTGACCAGTTTATGTTGAAACACCCTGTATATTATTTTACACTGGTGAAAATCCAACTTTAAACATGTAAACTCGAAGCCGAAATATTTCGTCACAAAAAAATCGTGCGAAACCAAGATAAGCACCTTTCATATTCTTCACAATTAGTTCTATTCGAGAATTTCCTGATGAAGGATCTATTTATCACGATAACTTTCAACCAACCCATTTTGTTCCCTCGTTCAATTCTGATTCAGGGTGGAAATGTGAAATTTTTCATTCACGAACACGTTATGTATTAATTTCCTGATGGCTATCAAGAATAATTGTTCGAATCATTCCCCGATGACCTTTTTACTTCTTAAACTTCACCTGAGGGCTCAAACTCATTACGGTATTCAAATGAGCCCACGCTTCTATTTATAAAGTGACCCATTTATTCAAATCAGCAATTCGGACAGCAGAATTTTGTGTCGAAATGCTGTTTGCGTTCCGGAAAATTTTACGAATGAAATATCACGGTGGGTGATTTCATGCTAATTGCAGTTTTATCCGGTAGAAGGAGTAGACTATGGAGAATCTTTGGGGGGGAGGAAAATTGCATATTTTAGGGATAGCGTGATGAAGGACGAGACCGTACGCGATAGTATGGCGATAAGAAGTGGAAATTTTAACATCCAATAGGGTATTTAATCTACGCCAACGACCGTGATGTACTGTAGGGTCATCACGAAGTTCGTCAGTGATTTTTTCGTGTCAAAACTTTGTGAGTAGTTTTTTTTGCTATATAGATCAAGGTGAAACTTCGCTATAGTTCTCTCTTTTAGTGCGCTGTTTGCAGCGTGCCATGATTACATGTATAAATATACCGAGTGGATCATTGAAAACGAAAGAGAGTCATTTACTGGCGAATTGACCACAGTCGTTGAAATCGTAGAGACAGGTCGATTTTGGTTTGGAGGGGGAAACTTTTTTACGTACAATTCATTAGTGAAATAGCCACCCCCTGAACGGGGCGGCTCCCTCCCTCAAATGTTGACAGGGAAAGATAGGTTGTGTGATACCTTATATGAAAGCTTATGACGTCAGCTTTTCATTTTTGTACGTTTTCTGAAAATAGGATTGAATTTGGACTAACGATTGGATGTTCATAATATACATGAGAATTTTTTCTGGTTCGTGACAAGATGAATCTTTTTTTTGCAATTGTGGTTAATTGGTTTATTATTTGATAAAATTAAATAATAAACTCTAGTGATCTACCAAAAAAAATTGCCCCACCTCTGAAAATTTCACAGTTCACATTTTGAAGTATGTAGATTCGAATGAACTAATAAAAAAAATCCGTCCGTCCGCCGTCCGTGCTCCGGGGCTTTTCTCTGAAAGTACTAAACCGAAATCCGTGAAACTTGGTTGAATAATTGTGTGTCGCTCGAGATTGATCCTTCAAGCTTTTCAGTAGGATTGGTGTTCCTTAGAGCTCAAAACTGCGGGTAGGAGGGAAAAAATTATTTCTCGGAAACTTACCGTCGAACTTTCATGAAACTCTCAACGTTGATTACTGTTTCATAACTCAACCTAAAAGTTTTCACCCCGATAATTTCCGACTAGTGGTCCCTGGGTTATACACAAAAACGCTGCAAATTTACAATAATCTCAAAAATGAATCCTTGCATTCTGTTATAAGATTGGAATTCAGTGAAATAATCGGTTAACTTTCCAGAATCATATATCTAAAAGTAGATGAAATGATTGATTACCAAATTTTCAACACATATCGAAAAAATTTTTAACGGATTCGTTTATTATTTTATAAACACAATGTGCAAATAATCGTAAGTAATTCAAATGAAATATTTTCCGGTTTTCTCTCCCAATATTTGAAACATAACTACTAAAATCGGAAAAAAATTAATATTTATAGAAATCACCCTGCGGATTACGGGATTTAAGATTGAATTTATCCATGAAGCTCATTTATATCTTAAATAAAACATATATATTATTCATAAATCATTGGTTTTCAACAACACAAAAAACCAATTCCATGAAAAAAATCATTTGAAACAGTGAAATCTCAATAAATACTCTTGTATAACTTAATACCACATTTACATGCAGAACGCGAATTAGGCACCGTGATTAAAAAAAAATGAATATCTCCAAAAAAATTTGTTTTTCGGAGGTTTTCATCAATAGGGGTTCTTCCTAAATTTGGGTTATTACTGCAAATGCAAATTTGAACATAATTATTATGGGTTTGATTCATCATTTTCCCAAATTACCTTCAGAAAGTATTCAAAATCAGGTTTTAAAATTGGGGTTTGGGATTTGTCTTGCATGCACGAAGTGACAACGTTGTTTAGTAGAATTGCTTTTTCTGCTATAGAATAACGAAATAATTATTCCTATTCTGTGGTACACACGTGTTCTTTGTCAATATAACCAAACAATTTCCGTTTGCGATTTGTCAGTAATATGGCAGTATGACAGTCTGTGCTCTTCTCTTTCTATTCCTTGGTCGTTGTCTTCTACTCTAACCAGATCGAAGTATAGCTATCTCTGTTTTCCTAAGCAAAGTAACACATTTGGCGTCCTTTTCTTTCCGAGAAAGCTGAATTCGACGTTGGAAATTATATGTTTGAAATGTGATGTTCTGAAGGTTTTTCGTGAAAATAACTGCATTTTCGTTAAAAGGGAAAACCCCCATTTTGGTTTGCGTAGTACAATTATCGTCAACATGTGGATATCCGTTACTGGTTTCAATCGAAATCCAATATTTTTCGTACTGAGAATTTGAAATAAGGGTGGATATAAAAGATAATGAACATGTATATGACAAAACAAATAGGAATATATATGCAGAAAAATCAATAACAAACCGGAAAACCCATCAATTGACGAGAATCTAATACGAAGGTAGGAGTCAAAGATCCACCTATTTTAGTTCAATGATTCAATTTTGGAAAGCTTTAATTTCTCAAGCCAGGTAGGAATTGAAGTAAGAAATGAAATTAAACAGTTGAAGAGATTGCTCGCCAATTCAATATAACTTTTTGAATGAATATTCCGAAATGCAAGAGGCTAGATACGGCTGTTCGCATTTCAGAATTTTCTTAAGAAAATCTTTGAATCCCGCTATAATATTTACTAGCCGATATTGTCGGACAATCTCAAAATTGTTTCATTCCACTGTCAAACTTCTCACTTGTGGTACTCACGACGATGAAAGTGTGATAAATATCGCTGAAGAATTTGCACATTGAACTGGGAAAATAATAAACCTTTGTTTAAATTTTGCAGTGTTTTTTTCGTTTGTACCTGCAATTTAGTAACAACCGGAAAAATCAATAATGAAATGTAATATTAATCAAATGCTCGTAAGTTTTTTATAGTGGGACTTTCGTCACTGCTGCAAATGCTACCGATTAAGATAAAAAAAATAGTCAGGGCACATTGAAAAAAGTTTGAAACTATAATTTCCTAATATGTGGCGAAGACCTCCCAAACTGTAACACATGTTTATTCGTTACTTTGCTGATAGCCTCTTTAATAGTAGTACCACGCAAGCGAATGATAAAATCTCAAAAAAGTTCATATTCAGAAGGAAAATACTTAATCAACAACATATAGCACTATCCATTTTCCCTTTTCAAATATATGGGGTTGAGTTGCCACGAAGAGGAATGACATGATATCAAAAAAACTTCCCTCAAGAGCAAAATTGACGGGTCCGTGTGATTATTCGAAATCTTGGTTTTTCTACTAGAAGGACCTCTCTTTTCTGTTCGATGCGACAATCTATGTGTATACCAGTTCCATGAGAAATAATCCTAACTTCCACGCGACTCACAGGACTCAACAAAAGTCTCATCTCGAGAGTTCATGGTCTCTGGTCTCATCTCGTTCTTGAGAGTTTCGTCTAGTAGAAACTTCGGTGCACATCACTTTTCTACAAAGACATTTCACGGTATAGTGAAAAAAACAATAAAATTCCTACAGACCAAAATATATTCAATCTCCATCGATTGTAACCTGATTAGGCTTTGCCTGAGAATCATCTTCCACCGCCACCCCTGACAACTGCAAAATGGCGAAGGTTACAGGCAATTTTTGGGCGTCTGAATAAACTTTTGGAATAATATTCTTCAAAAACTAGCTCGTTCTTCATGGGGTGCTGACTCAATATTGTTGTTCGGTTTGGTTTAATAGCGCTCATGTTAGTAAAATAAATGTACAGCTTAATGTTGCTATGAGAATCATTAGTGGGACCATAAGATCTACACCTTTACAGTGGTTACTAGTTCTCTCAAATATTGTACCGCCCCATATTCGTAGACAGGTTGCAATGATGGGATAAATATCATTCCTTTCCGAATATATTCCCAATCATGTCTTATATTCCGGATTCTAAAATTGCTAGATTGAAATCTCGTAAACCTTCATGGATTAACGATTTTCTTTACACCAATAAAAGTGACAAAGAAGTTTGGCGTTCGGAATGGAATTCGTGTAATGTTTTCAACAAAGGTTTGATCAGCGATCTTTCAGAAAAAGTTCATGGTTTCAATCTTCCTAGGAAAATTTGGTGCATTTTGAATCGACTTAGAACAGGTCATGGTCGCTGTAATAGTTTCCTCTTCAAATGTAATTCGGTCGAAAGTCCGAGTGCGTAGAAGAAGAGGAAACAATAGAACATTTAGTTAATAGTTGTCCAATATATAAATTTGACGATGGTTTCGCGGCAATTCATTCGGTGTCTGATTCTTTTTTGAGATGGATCGTGAACTTCAAATTAATTTAACGAGTACTAAATCATTTACTAGTTCATATTAGTTCTTTCGTCTCCTTTTTTGTTTTCAGGTGTGATTCCAAGATTTCAACCTGCATTGCATAGGAAAGAGGAAATTTTGTCGATGAAAAAGAAGCCCTTCAATTAAAAACAACAATTTCATTACAGTTATACGGGGAGACAGAGTTTTTCCTGAGGTTTTTATCTGTGCTCTTGTATCATACGTAAAAATGTATGGTACCCCGTTTTCATTTCCTCTGCTAATACTGTTATGACACAAATTGTTTGATATAAAAAATGTACTGCTCATCTCAAAAGAATATATATATATATTGGAAAGAAAGGGAAATAGATGGTTGAGAAAAGCAGCACGTAAGAAAATTATGTTATAGATCGAAATTCTCATCTCGAGAGCTCATAGTCTCTAGTCACATCTCGTTTTTGAGAGTTTCATCTGGTAGAGACTTCGATGCACATCACCGTTCTTCTACAAAGACATTTCACGGTATAGTAAAAAAAACAATAAAATTCCTACGGACTAAAATATATTCAATCTCCATCAACCAATTCACAACTATGATATTTAGAGCTGGTCTCCAACCAACTTTCCAGGTCATTGGAGGTCAAATCATCTTCGTTGGAGGGGAGTTCGGTTAGAGGCTCCATTTCGGCTTGGTCATTTTGGGTTGAACAGCTATTATCTTTTCTACATCCGTATCTATCATTCGGTTTGTTCTTGTTGAAGACAGGGCCAGGAGATAAGGAACAAACTCCTGCGAAATAAATTAATTGAAAATAGAGAATACTGGATTGCTCATCTCTAAGGGAGGAACTACTGGAGTTTCTTAAAGTAATACCATTGTTCACGTAGAAGAATTCTCCTTGAACAGTGGTAAGGAAATATGGACTATTCATGGAGGTTAAAGAAGGGGAGGGAGCATATCCTATATTGCCCTTGTACCAAGAGTGACAGTGTATATTTGTATTCTGTGGTGCATAGCAAATGAGACAATAATATTCAGTTCAAAGACGACCATATTGGTATGGGTAAATCCACAGAAGGTTCTCAAAAGTGTGTGACACTCTTCAAACGTTATGGCCCCTCCACTCTTTTCCTACCTCCATGGGACTATCTATGAAGTTCATCTTTTCACGTATTGATCCTGCCAAACGCAGCTTCACTTCCTAATGAAGAGATTTGTTGATCTATTTCTCCTTTGGTTCTGATTTCAATAAGATCCAATTTGTAAAGGGTTTTCCAATAAGAGGTGTCATTTTGATATTCAAAGAAAAATGCCATTTTTCAATATAAACGATTGGATGTTTATTTCATTATAAAGAAGAAACTATGCCGTTAATAGTGGAAAATAACATCAGGCAAATCACCACCACGACCACGCTTACAGGACCATATCCTTTCAATGAAATTTTCCATAACCAAATCGCAAAGTGGCTGCCCTATGTCCTCGATAGCCTCACGAATTCCATCTTTGAGGTCTTGAATCGACGCTGGGCTATTGGCGTAGACCCTCTCTTTCACGTGGCCCCAAAGGGAGAAGTCGCAAGGTGATAAATCACAAGATCTCGGTGGCCCATTGTGAACACCTCTTCGAGAGATAACACGGTCCGGAAACTTTTCACGCAAAAGTTTCGTTGCTTGTGTGGCACGTAGCGCCGTCTTGTTGGAAGTAAACGTTGCCCAGATCAATACCATCAAATTCCGGCCATTAAAAATCATTAATCATCTCTCGATAGCGCAATCCATTCACCGTTACTGTTGCTCCAGCCTCATTTTCGAAAAAGTAAGGTCCAATGACTCCGCCGGAACATGAACCGCACCAAACAGTCACACGTTGAGGAAAGAGAGGCTTTTCAATAATAACTCTCGGGCTTTCCGAGCTACAAATGCGACAATTTTGCTTGTTGACGAAGCCACCGATGTGGAAATGGACCTCATCACTCAAGAATGCATTTCAACGACCCAACCAGCAAAGACACGACGTTAATGATGATCGGCCGGCTTGGGGTCTTGTGTTAACTGAACTTTATAAGCCTTAAGACCCAAATCTTTATGCAAAATACGGTGTAATGACGTTTGTGGAATGCCTAATTCCAAATATCGACGAGGAATGGACAAACCTGGGTTTTCTCCGAAACTTTCGGCTACAGCAGCAATATTCTCGGCTGTTCTTGAGCGACGTGCACGGGTTTTATTCCGCACATCACTAACTTGTCCCAACAGCTCGAATTTTTCCAACGATTTCTTTATTGTGGTCCGACAAGGTGCTTCATAACGACTCAAAAATGTTCGAGTTTTACGAACCGTCTTTGCCGAATTTTCAAAATTTTTATAGTGAATTTTAATAATTGCAATGCTTTGTTGAAGCGTGTATCGTTCCATTTTTATTAATGGCGTAGTTTCTACTTGTCAACTGTCAAAAAATGACAGCTTCAAAAGTGACATCTACCGAAATAGCGTGCTATTCACAATAACACCTCTTATTGGAAAACCCTCTATATGTAGAAATATTGTGAAAATAAAATTTTGAATGAGTATAGCTACGGAATCATTGGGCAGATTTTACCCATTCACATATTCAATTTTCGTAATTATAAGCCTTCAACCTACTCTTCAACACTTCAATTACCGAGTTTCTAGAAGTCGGTTCTATCGGAATGTTTCTAGTTGGCCAAACGGCCGATCGTCTGTTCAGCATATTTTCCGAATCTGATGAAGATTTTCCGGAAAACAATGTTTTCAAGTAAAATTTCGAAAAATATTTTTTTTTTGTTGAACAGCTATCGTGTCATCGGAAGTACAGAATCGATTTTGGTTCCGGAATCATAATTAGTGGGTCCAACCTAGTCGTTTGAGGCCATTTTCAGGAAAAATTCTAGAATAACAAACATTTGCATAAAACGATGACCCGCTGTTCTCTAGAACATAGGCACAGAAATTCAAACGAATCAAAATATTTTTTTTCAAATATATTATATTGTGGAAAGTACTGTTTTGGTCGAGTTGAAACTTCACAGCTAGATATGGAATAAGAAGTATCTAAGAGCAAACTTGTGCAAAATATCGTTAGGATCGTATAATTGAAAGAATTAAAAAAAATTGTCAAATATTTTTTCCAAGAATTTTATGTCAGGAAATAACGACCCGATTGAATAGACGACTTCGGCCCAAGTTACCAACCCACAATTTACTTAGCAAGTTTACTTTCACTGGGGAACGGGAATTTCAGGACAAATTCGACATGATAAGGTTCGCATTATTTATAAATAACCGTAAAACATGCCTCGGCTCTACAAACCAGATAATTCCTTCCAAATATAGGTTTTTGTTAAGATCGTCCCCGATTGGCTGAAATTTAAGTTGGGATTCCTGATTTCATGCAAACAGTGTCAATTTTCATAGGATACGTTCCGAAAATCAACTCTGTTGTTTCGGTTGCCGATTTTCCGCTCCGTAAATATGAAATATTTGGATGGTTCCTGGAAAAAGCTCGTGAAAAAGGCTATTTACGGAATCTGGTTGATGAAAATGCGGTCGATTTACTGTCACCAGAACGATTTTCTATGGTAAATATCCATAGCATAGTACAATCTATATTTACTTTAGGTTTGTTTTGGTTCCGAGTTCAGATATGTTCGGGACGGTTCTAGCATAGACCAATAGTCTGTGGTTCTGAACTCGGAACCAAAACAAACCTAAAGTAAACATAGATTGTACTATGCTATGGATATTTACCATAGAAAATCGTTCTGGTGACAGTAAATCGACCGCATTTTCATCAACCAGATTCCGTAAATAACTTTTTTCACGCGCTTGTTCCAGGAACCATCCGAATATTTCATATTAACGGAGCGGAAAATCGGCAACCGAAACAACAGAGTTGATTTTCGGAACGTATCCTATGAAAATTGACAGTGTTTGCATGAAATCAGGAATCCCAACTTAAATTTCAGCCAATCGGGGACGATCTTAACAAAAACCTATATTTGGAAGGAATTATCTGGTTTGTAGAGCCGAGGCATGTTTTACGGTTATTTATAAATAATGCGAACCTTATCATGTCGCATTTGTCCTGAAATTCCCGTTCCCCAGTAAAAGTAAACTTGCTAAGTAAATTGTGGGTTGGCAACTTGGGCCGAAGTCGTCTATTGAAATCATGTTGTTAGTTGGAAAACGCTAACGAGCAAATTCTATAAATTTCGTGAAAATCCTATAACTAGAAAAACCTAGAGAAGCACTGGCGTGAGGTCAGCAGCTTTAACGCGTTTGTTCACATTCGAAGCCATTTGCTCAAGACATTTTTGCATGAACCTTCAAGTCATTTTTCAACCAAGTACAGAATTTCTATTCGAACACATCTGCATTATTACAGAGAATTTCGAAATTTCAATGAATTGAAAAAAAATTCTATGAATAATTATTCTTATTGATACTCTTCATCTACTCACCAAGGTTGAATTCGATTAGATAAATATTGGTCGAGTTATTGAAAAATCAAGATTTCAAATGGCCATAACTCGAAAACAATTTGGCAGATCTGGCCCATTAACGAACTGAACCGAGATATTGAGGATCTTAATCTAACCTGAGAATTTCAAAACTCTAGGTTTTTTTTTCCGTAAGTTAGAGCACACCGGACAAAATTAAATTTGACCTCGGATTCTTTATCAGTCCAACCAAGTCGTTTGAGACCATTTTCGGGTCAAAATTCGAAAATTACAGACATCGTGACGAAATGATAACGCGCTGTTCCCCAGAACAAGAGCGTAAAAATAAAAAAATATTATCAGGAATGATAAATCTCACAAGCCAATCAAATAACTTAATTTTGAGTCATGTGTCAAATTATGTTATCGAATACCCCTCGGGCCTAGATAAGTCCTCAAAATTTTGACATAGAGAATCCATTGAGCGTGTTTCTTAAGGATAATTGACCTCGGCCTTCGGCCTCGGGCTATTATCAAGCAACACGCTTTCAGCATTCTCTATGACAAAATTATCTCGGTATTATCAAGAGCCCTGGGGCCTTATTCTTGAAATTCGATGTGTAGAACGTTCTCTATGGCACAATCTCCCGTTCGACCTTCCTCCCATTTGTCAAAACGTCAATGTCGTATTCTTGAACATCAAGAAGAGCTCTTCATGAATTCTGGGAAGAGAACAATCGTGGAAAAATTGGCGTTTCGATGCCGTTGGCATGAAACGCAAGCATTTATGATGGAACGATAGAGAACGTTTATACCATCGCAGTCAAGATGGGGAGCAGTCCGAATGAGCGTTCATAGACGAACAATTATGCCAAATGTTCTAACCAATCAAAAACAAGTATTTTCGACAGACTTGAAGCTAACTTCATTCATGTAGCCAACTTTATGTATAAAACATCGACATAGACTATATTTCTGTGATATATTGTCATAATTCAAATTTCAAATCATACAGTTGTCATAAGAGTTGGGAGCGTATTTCGGAAAATTGTAAACTGGATCATTTTGAAAAGAAAAAGATCACTTCCAATATACTATAAACAGAAGGAGCTGCTCACCGACTACATCATACGAAGACCTGAAATGTACATAGGTCGGTTAAATTCAGATTATACAAGGGAGCATATGAAAAAACTGGAAGTAAATCACAGTGTTCCGAGTTGAGCTCAAGTTAATCTAAACATTTTGATAAATTTTGGATCAGATAGATTAAACGGGTTCCATCTAGAAAGCACATGGACACCTATTTGGTATTGTTGTTCTGCATCTTCCACATCTTCATTCAGTACTTTCCACATAATTGCACTCGTCATGTCCATTTCAGAGCGAAAACCGAAATTTTGTAGTGAAAGTTAATTGAGATTGTTAAGACTTATTGCCAAATAGATCAAAATTGTCAAATACCCGAAACATATTATAATTAGCGTCCTCTATGTATCGTTCCATCACAAATCGTAAGAGAAACATCGCTCGCTCTCCGTGAAGCACTCATTCTATTCAAGAATACCGTTTTCCTGAAATACTCGTAGACACACCCCCTTTCGATCAATCGTTCTCTTCCCCGGTTTCAAGAATAGGCGCCTTGGGGTGTTACTACTGAAAATTCACGTAAAGTTTGAAGCCACCATTCTATCACCAATACAAAATTTTGGGCTTGATAGGATAGTTATATTTCGAATCATAATATTTCGAAAATAAAACTAACGTGCACAAAATTCTCAAGATTTGAGCCAACTAAAATATTCCATTCCATGATTCCCATTACAAATTCGAACGATCCACAGACTTTCAATGCGAAAGTTTTGGATAATGGCCCCAAAAAAGATTAATGCTGATCATAAGGGTGAAAACTGTTCATACTAACCTCCATTAGAATTTTTCATTCTAATTGGCGATCTATATTCACCACTGGAAGTCAAAGAGGAAGTTATGCTCGGCAAGCGGATATCTAGATGAGATCCTTTGGCTGTTACAATTTTATTATTCATGGCATACAGTTTGGTCGTAATATCTCTGGCAATTAGGGTCGTTAAGACTGTTGCTATATACGTATCCTTCACGAACAGATATTCCAAGGCTGATCTCTGCCAATATAGATATCGGCATGTACTCGCTGCCACTATAGAAACCTACAAAAAAGATTGCAGTGATAAAGCCTTGGGATAAATATCATTCCTTTCCGAATTCATTCCTTATCATGTCTTATTCCGGATTCTAAAATTGCTAGATTGAAATCTCGTAAACCTTCATGGATTAACGATTTTCTTTACACCAATAAAAGTGGTAATGTTTACAACAAAGGTTTGATCAGCGATCCTTCAGAAAAAGTTCATGGTTTCAATCTTCCTAGGAAAATTTGGTGCATTTTGAATCGAAATAGAACCGGTCATGGTCGCTGTAATAGTTTCCTTTTCAAATGGAATTCGGTCGAAAGTCGAAGGTGCGACTGCGGAGAAGAAGAGGAAACAATAGAACATTCAGTTAATAGTTGTCCAATATATAAATTTGACGATAGTTTCGAGGCAATTCATTCGGTGTCTGATTCTTTTTTGAGATGGATCGTGAACTTCAAATTGATTTAATGAGTAATAAATCATTTACTAGTTCATATTGGTTTTTTCGCCTCCTTTTTTGTTTTCAGGTGTGATTCCAAGATTTCAACCTGCATCGAATAGAAAAAAAGAAATTTTGTCGATGAAGAGGAAGCCCTTCAATAACAAACAACAATTCCATTACACTTATAAGGGGAGACAGAGTTTTTCCTGAGTTTTATCTGTGCTCTTGTACCATACGTAAAAATGTATGGTACCCCGTTTACATTTCCTCTGCTAAAACTGTAATAAACCAAAGAATGTAATGCTCGTTCTCAAAAGAATATATATAAATTGTTGTTGAAAATCCCAAATTGATAAAAAGCTTTCTTAAAAAATACCATTAAGTCCTGAAAATATGACTAGGAAGTTTAAGATTTGTAAGAAACGAAGCAGCAGTAGTTTCAAAAGTATTAATGTTCGCAAAGCATTGAAGCAAAGTTGTTGCTCCCGGAGTTCATGTTGGAAACAAAGAAGAAAACCTTTGAAAGTAAGGATGTGTCACACTTTGAAAATCTATACAGTGGTCAATAACCGTGTGAAATATAAGAATTTGGAGAAATTTCGTCGTTTACAGAAGAAAACGGGGTGTGGTTCTGCAGGCAGGCTTCGGTGAGTGTTTTTTGACAATTTTTTTGGGGATGTACTTGAATATTTGAGGAGAATGCGCAATGTTACTTATTTTTTCATTTTTCACTCCATTTCAGTTTTATTTTCCCGAAACTTCTTGAATATAAAAAGTAGCAACATTGTGCATTATTGATGCAGTTATTGTGTTTACGATCAGTACTTTGAAGAAGTCTGTACATCATTTCGCATATAATATTTATTTTAAGGTTTCACATGCAACACTATTGTTTTCATGAATTAACATCAAATAAAAGCCACTAGTATTCAAAACTCTCCACCTTTTTCACCTACCTTGAATTTATCATCAACTGTATTTCTACTAGATTCGAATTCTGGTGAATCTAAAAACTCACAAGGAAGAATCGGGTGAAGAAATTGATTATCCGACAGCACATTGCACTGAAAATCGGAAATATTCATGAGAAAGCATGCAAAATATCATCTGCTTAATGTATAGGGACCAGATAAATATTCAATGATGATTTTGAGCATGTTTCGAGGCTGTTAGAAATAGCTGCTAGTCGGCCAATTCAGCTGATGTTAAAATCCATTTCAGTTGGATTTTTCCATGCGTAATTCTGTACCAGAAAAACCAATTACTGGACACCTCACCAATCCTGCAAACACTGAAAAACAACATCAATGGTCATTTCATTAGACAATGGTCCTTTTCAGGTTACCAGCATTTTCACATAAAATTTTGTGGTCTCCAGCAGAAGAAATTCCCTTCACAATGCAAATTTCAGGACAGAATCTTCAATATTTTATCCTTTGTAAAAACCGCGAAAGATATCTTCAGATGAATTGAGAAAATAGAGCACTGTGAACCATCTAAATGACATTTCGTATGATCATTTAAGATAGTTTTACCAACTCGGTGACTAGAAATTTCGACAATCACTTCAAGCGGGCTTTTAAAATTAATTCTGGATTGTAAAGGGTTTTTTTTTGAGAAGTATATAACTTTCAAATGGAATAAAACAAGGATGAATTTTTAAAATTGGCATGAAATTCACTTTATTCAAAAGATAATCTTTTGACATTATAATTTAAATATAATTTCTGGCATAAGACCACCACGACTGGCTCGGACGTAATCTAATCTGGAGGTCGAATTTTCAATAACTTTTTCCAACATTTGTGGCCAAATATCGGCAATAAGGCGGCGAATGATGTCCTCCAAGTGGTCGATCGTTTCGGGCTTATCGGCGCTTATCTTGGAGGCCAATTCATGGGCCTGGAACGTGAAATTATGCGGTTATCAAACGTTCCCCTCAGTAAATCAATTGTGGCACGAGCTGTGTGACATGTTGCGCCATCTTGTTGAAACCACAGC
Organism: Myrrha octodecimguttata; assembly: GCA_958510865.1. Taxonomy (NCBI): domain Eukaryota; kingdom Metazoa; phylum Arthropoda; class Insecta; order Coleoptera; family Coccinellidae; genus Myrrha; species Myrrha octodecimguttata. Next base: position 73,169,642 of record OY294057.1, read on the forward strand.
TGCTGCACATCATGATTGCCCAATGGGGGTTTTTCCTGAATTTGGGTTATTACTGTAAATGCAAATTTGAACATAATTATTATTGGTTTGATTCATCATTTTCCCAAATTACCTTCAGAAAGTATTCAAAATCAGTTTTCAAAATGGGGGTTTGGGATTTGCCAGGCATGCACGAAGTGACAACGGTGTTCAGTTGAATAGCTTTTTCTGCTATAGAATAATGAAATATTTACTCCTATTCTGAGGTACACACGTGTTCTTTGTCAATATAACCAAACAATTTCCGTTTGCGATGTGTCAGTAATATGACAGTATGACAGTCGGTGCTCTTCTTTTTCTATTTCTTGGTCGTTGTCTTCTACTCTAACCAGATCGAAGTATAGCTATCTCTATTTTCCTAAGCAAAGTAACACATTTGACGTCCCTTTCATTCCGAGAAAGCTGAATTCGACGTTGCCATATCGTGCACTCAGGACAAATCCCTTTAAATGCAAATCCCAATTTTTATTTTTCAGTTTTAGGTGATCAAACATTTTTTTAAAAATATAATATTGAGATTATATGTTTGAAATGTGATGTTCTAAACGTTTTTCATGGAAATTACTGCATTTTGATTTAAAGGAAAAACAACCATTGAGGAACGAAGAAGTCAGTAATCATGGCTCTATAGCGGTCACCATTGACTGTAACGTTCTGGTCATCATCGTCTTCGAAGAAGTAAGGACCAATGATTTCACCAGCACATAAAACACACCTAACAGTCAGTTTTTCCGGATGTATCGGTGTCTCAACATACACTTGAGGATTATCTTCACTCTAAATACGGCAGTTTTATTGACGTAGCCATTTAACCAAAACTGAGCTTCACCGCTAAACAAAATTATTATGTATCTTTTCAAATTTATAGTCATACCTATCAAATAGATTATGTATTATCACACCTGTCATGATTATATCTGGTCCCTACTGAACCACTAATAAGCTGTATCTAACCTTTCCAGATAAGAGAAGACCCAGCCTATCTGTCCTAGTAAGATTTTGAACAGCGTACGCTTCACCAGCATGCAAAGACATTATTTGTGCAAAATCGATACTGACCATCCTTTTGAATTGTAATCTTGACAACTGAAATAATTAACACTCATTACCTTACATCTCTGAATAAAGAACATAAGGAAGGAGCATAATGCCTCACAAAGTGGGTCCGGGATGGATGTTGCATATGGCCGACTTTCCTTTTACTTTGAAGAGAGAACCACTTGTTTCGAGACTTCTTTGTCTGAAGAAACAAACTAACATATACGAAGTAGAAAAGCGTTGTGCTACTTCCTGCTGTTCTTCATTCAAAGCCTTACATACATCGATATTCAAAGCTAATATTCTACCTTGAACGGTTCGAATAAAGCATGATACACTTCCTCCAATTCTGGATCAAATTTGACAGGTCTTATTTGATAAAGTATGTGGAAAACTTGTGCTACATTCATAAGCATGAATGCAAAATTCCAAGTAAAAACATCAGGAGCACATATTATGTTCCAAGCCCATGCAGAAAATAACATGAGACCTAAAAATAGAGTATGAAAACTTGTACAATGCCCGTAAAACTTGATAAATGAAGAGATTAGATTGCTGGCATTAGTTTCACGTGACTAGATGCATTTAAGTGTTGGGTGTAAAATAATAAGGAGTGGTGTTGATGTCAATCTTCGGAAATAACAAATTTGCTTTATGTACACGAAATGCAGGGAATACAGGGTGTCGACATTTTTTCGACTGAATTGATGAGAAGCAGTGTCTGTATCGATATCCGTCTTCAGCATGAAATGCGATATTTTCTGTGCAAATCTTTCTCCGACTCTAGAGAGATTGGTGCATCTTAACTCGATTCTCACACAATTTCTTATGGCGCCTAAATAGTCGAGACATGGATGCATAGATATCAGGTGTCGAAACTTTCCTACTATTACCCACTAAAATTTTGGGTTCAAAACGCGGTCCTAGAATTGTCAAATCTTGGGCTACTTGGCTCTGTAAAGGATGATGGCGCTTACGTCGCTTTAGCAAGTGCATACTTTCAATTCCGCTGAATAAAAATGAATTGATCTATAATCTGATGAAACTATTTACCAAAAAATGAATCAGATATTTGAAATTATAGATTCTCACTAGTATTTAAGAGGAGTTAAACAAATGTGGAACATCTGACCATTGATATTATGAAATATGTGTGAGGAAATAAGGAGCAATATGAGGTTTATTGTTAGAACACTTTCATGGACGGATACAAGAAGTTATTTCGAAGCCAAAACAACGGTGAAAACGAAACGGGAGATTGATATTACGAATGGATTCTATTGGATAGTTTGGATCTCCTTCAAATTTTGTATGTATTTTTTATACCTATTAATACATATTCAACTCAAAAGTTATGAATTATGTTGAATACCTGCTTATGCAAATATTTGGAGGAAATGTTTATTATTATTGAAATTGATATATGAATATTCACTTTGCTGTTCATGTTCATACGAACTTCAAACCAGACAAATTAATTATAGTATCTAACGTTCCCATTGATTTCTTGTGGTATTTTTGAAAACACAACTCTGTGATATATACTTTCCATGAACTGAATATTGAGATAATAAATACCTCTTGTAATGAGCAGGTATTCAAAAATATCAAGTTTCAGACTTGTGTATCCATAGACGAAGGATATTACTGCCATTCTGACTGAATGAAATGAATAATCATAATTTAAATTCGTCAAAATAAATTTATTATTGGAAATTCTTGAAAATAATGTATGGTCCAACTCAGAAAATCCGAAAGAAGTCTGATTTGACTAATTTTTATATGACAGGTCGGTAACTTCCGTAAATATTTCAGATTTTATATGGCAGATTTTCCTATGACGCCATCTATCGGCGAAAACTGAAGTAGACCTACGAAGCCGTATTTTGACAACGTTTGGACCTCATTTCGGACCCAAAATATGTCAATGAGTGTCCGCACCTTATGTATTCTATGCATCTATGTCGAGACCATAGACAAATCAAACTCTCTGGTCAAGGCCTACGAATCCATTTCATGGAATTAGTTCGGGGATGAATATAGACAAGATACCCGGTATATTTGTATTCTGTGCCCGGTATGCTGATTTCTTTAGCTCCAAATGATTCATTCTTCAATTTTGTGTATTGAATGGCCCCATACAAATATATGAACTAAATAGCGAATATAGGAATTGGTTTAACGGAGAAGAAAGAGCTCCAGTAAAAATAAAATAACATAATCACAAGGACAAATATCCGTCGATAAATCAACAAATATTCCCCCTTGATCAGAGCGGTCCATCTGAAAGGTAACAAGTATCGAAATTCCCTCTGTGGTTTTATCCAAGGTAAGTTGACCTGAAGATCAGTAACAACTGTGAAACAGCTGTAAACATTCTCCTTGGACGCCGATTCTTCGGTGTAGATGTTTTGGTTCATTGGATGATTAGCTATGATCAAGGGGGAATATTTGTTGATTTATCGAAGGATATTTGCCCTTGTGATTATGTTAAATGGCGAATGATTCTAGATGAAATTAATTTCTGTTTTCTAAATTACTGTATTTTTTTGTGAGAATAGTCCCAAAATATTATAGTTATTTATACTATAAAATTTCGAATATTGTTTTTTCAAATATTCAATATTCTGTGATCTTCTGATCATATCATCTTCATGGTATTCTGTATGAACCCTGATGTAAGTGAAACATGCCGTGATCTTATTCACCAATGAAGACGTCACTTTTTTTATTCAAATTCGAAGCACAGAATATATACTTCCTTGATTTTGAATGAAAAAAGTGACGTCATCATTGGTAAATACGATCACAGATTAGCAGATGAGCACACCATCTTCTACTTACCTCATGGCATGAACCTTTGAACTGTCATTTTTCGATAAAATACTGGATTTCAATTCGATCTAATCTGTATTTTTGGAAATACTGGAAAAATAAAATTTTGAGTGGGTATATCTGCGGAATCATTGGGTGGATTTTATCTATTCACGAATTCGGCCGTCGTAATTAAGGTTCAAACCTACTCTACAAATATCGAGTTTCTAAGTAGTTTCTTTCGGAAGTTATTGTGTTTACGGTCGACGTAACGGCCTAACAGAATAACATCCAGAAGAAACGACTTATGGCCTCGATATTTGTAGAGTAGGTTTGGGGCTTAATTACGAAGGCCAAATTCGTAGATGGGTAAAATCCGCCCAATGATTCCTTACATATACCCATTCGAATTTTTTTTTCCCCAATATTTCCAAAAATACAGATTAGATCGAATTGAAATTCAGTATTTTATCGAAAAATGACAGTTTGAAGGTTCATACAGAATTTAATGAGGATAATACGATGAGAAGATCATATCCAGAAAACAATTCCACTCGGACTTTGAGCTTCATTATTTCACAGCAGTGTACTACATTTCAGTTCGATACGATTATAAGTTTTGGAGATATCAGGAAAAAATATGTCAAATTTCGAGGTTCTTTTCTTGATATCGTTGCTTTTTTCGGTATAACTCGAGAAATACTGATTCAATCCTGATGAAACTTCGCAGCTAGTTTGAGGAAGCTGAAAGACAACTCTATGCAAAATTGTGATGATCGTGTCATTAGAACAATTTGAAAAAAAAATTTCTGTGATGTTCTAGTCATATCATCCTCATTAAATTCTGTATGAACCTTCGAATTTTTCGATGAAGTACTGGATTTCAATTCGATCTGATCTGTAGTTTTGGAAATATTGGGAAAATATCTCGATATTTGTAGAGAAGTTTTGAGGCTCAATTACGAAGGTCGAATTCGAGAATGGGTAAAATCCGCCCAATGATTCCGTAGATATATCCATTCAAAATTTTATTTTTCCAATATTTCCAAAAATACAGATCAGATCCAATTGGAATCCAGTACTTCATCGAAAAATTACAGTTCAAAGGTTCATACAGAATTTAATGAGGATGATATGATAAGAAAATGACAAAAATTTTTTTTTCAAATTGTTCTTATCACACCATCATCACGAAATTTCGTATAAAGATGTCTTTCAGCATCTCCAAACTAGCTGCGAAGTTTTATCAGGATTGAATCAGTTTTCTCGAGTTAAACCGAAAAAATTGAGTACACTGCTGTGAAATATGAAGCTCAAAGTCTAAGTGGATTTGATAAACAGTTTTCGAAAAAAAAAATTTTTTTGCAAAATTTTGAAAAGTTTTTTTTTTTAATTCACTGACAGTATGATCCTGACAAAATGTGGATCAAAGTTGCGCGTCGTTATACTCCACCTAATTGCCAAATTTGAATCCAATCGCTCAAGTAGTTTCTGAAATGAAAAATGAATAACTTCAAAATTTCAAGTGGCTATAACTCCGAAACTATTCGACCGATTTGGCCCATTAACGAACTCAACCGCGGCATTCCAACTTGCGACCTACCCTGAAAGTTTCAAGTTGCTAGCTCACTCCGTTCGACAGTTATCTTGTCCACGACCGGCCGGCCGGACAGAATCGATTTTGACACCGGATTCGTCATCAGGGAGTCCAATCTAGTCGTTTGAGACCATTTCCGGCTCAATCATCGAAAATTACAGACATTTGGACAGAACGATAGCACGCTGTTTCCCTAAAACATGCGCGCAAAAATCTTCGGTTGTCCACAATAGAAAATTGTGAGAGCCAATTAAGAAAGATTTCCTTTCCTTACCGACCTTACCTAATATCAGCCAGCAGTGCATAAACAAAACTCCTTTCTTTGAACAAGTTGATGAGTATCCCAGGACAAAGCAAATATTGGCCAATTGAAATAGAATATGCTGAGGATTTTCCCAGTATTCGCACCAAGGCCACCACGTGCCTGCAAAAAATTAATCTCGTGAAGTTTCGTGAAGAAATTGAAGAAACAATCTCATGCATTCCAGTGTGATGTTCGAAATTAACTTTACTTTCCGATTCAGAACTTCCGAGAGAAACTACTCTGTGACTCAATATTTGAAGAGAAACTTCGAGGCTTAATATTTAAGGTTGAATTAGCGAGTGGGCAAAATCCACCTAATGATTCCGTAAACCATCATTTTTCCAACAGGCATCTCCCAAAATAATTTCCGGATTTGAATATAGAAGACGGTTGAAAAATGATAGATTGAAGGCTCATATAACATTTCGTGAGAACTACTTTTTCTGTTGCAAATATACAGGGTCATATTTTTCTGGAACACCTTTCCTTCAGAACAATTTTAAGGTGAGCCACTGTTGGTTTGAAAATTGTAGGAAGAAGCTTTTTTGTTACATAAACTTTATGATCTCTTTTTAATTTGAATTTTATTGTTGTATCTACTATCGATTTCGAGAATATAGCCTCGAACGATTCTCTCGTAATCCTCAGAAATTGCCAAAAAAAATCCAGTTGATGAGCTGCGGTGAATAATTTTATTATAATCGTATAATCATCTTGTGAAGTACAGTAACTGTGAGAAAAACAATTCAAACTTTAACACCTTGTATCTGAAAAACGTAAAATTAGCAGTCCCATGTTTATGGGACTGTTTTTCTCAAAATTATGCGAAGAAATTCCCGTCCTTGTTTGTACCTCCAATTTTGGAACACCCTATACATCTTCAAAAAAGTATAATTCTCCCAGTTTCTAAATCATTCTACGCACTCACTTGTGCAGAATAAAGAACTAATTCAAGAGATAAACAACTTGTTGCTGTAATCATCCAGATGCATTCTTGTCGTGTCATATTATATTCTGACTTTTTTCAAATCTGAACCAAACAATGTTATTGCCTTCAAATATCATGCAAAAGCATTGCCTTCTATACAAACCAAGTTTTGTTTATAGCAATATTGCATTAGAACGTTCAGTATTGAAGAACAAAATCACCCACCTGGTGTCAAATAAGTAAGATTCTTGTCTTCGTTGGGCCAAGTGAGATTCTGTCCAGGACTAACATGAAGAAGATTAGGTCTGCCGTCGTGTTGAAGACTTCCTACTTCTGAACCGACTGTCATTATGGAACTATTGTTGAAAAGCTCAACTCTATTATAGTCAAATACCTCTTGACTTCATTGTTGTTTTTTGGGCAATAACAAATCGATACTTCTGCCGCTACAGGATGACACGAAGGTGTAGCAGTTACCATTGTATTGATTTTCGCGAGGTTGGAAGATTTTCCGGTAGAGGTCTCTGAATGCCCTCTTTAACCGTCATTCTGAAGATAAAACAGTCCACGCAAACAAGTGGGAACCCTTTTTGGACCGATATTTTGAGATGTTAGGTTAGTGCATAATTCTTGGTAAAAGGACTAGGCATCATAGCAATTTTCTAGAATTGCGAAATGGTTTTCCAGAGTTAAAACCATCTAAAATTAAGAGAGCTGTCCAATGTATCGCCAGAAAAAGTATTTTTTCAGAAAATTCATGAATTCATCGGAAAATTTTGACTTGAGTGGAAAATTTGAAAATATAGTTCTGAAATATATTCAAACTAGAGTTGCTGTTACCATACAAGGTTTCATATAGAAAGTACTTAAGCAGTTTTCGGCAGAATGATGAAATACCTAGATAGATTTCAAATTCTATATCCACAATGCACAACATGGTTGGTAGGTCAGGTCGATCAACCCAAACTGGAGTTTTACGTTTCGTTGAATTAATCATCGAGCGGGTGGACAATGGGTCACATGTCGCATGATTATTTTTTGACGTGCTTTTGGACTGGACTTGATGTTATATAGAGGGAAGAGTCAATTCCGTTAAAATTGACCACTCCTTTTCTGGTGAACATAAGCTTAGATTAGGAGTACCACAAGGCTCTGATCTGCGTCCACTGGCGTTTTTGCCATTTAATAACGACCTTTCAACTAATTTGAGAAATCTGTTATTTTAACTATTCAACCCCAATATTTCATAAGCCACAATAATCTACATACCTTTGTTTGTTGACGATTGCTCTATAGCTGTTACCTTCTTTAAAGACCTTGGAGGAGCTACAAAATTTGTTGAAACAGGTAATGCGGAGTTTCACTGAGTGGTGCCATTTAAACAAGATCTTAATATATTTAAAAAAGCGAAATGCATTTACTTTTTACTATATATACTTCACTTCCTGAGATAGTCAGAGTAAATTATTTATAAACGATATTTATCCACATCAATATTCTAGGAGTTGAAATGATGAAGGTTATGCAAAATTCCGTGCAAAATTGATTTAATCATGAAGTCAAGTTGGGGTCAAGATGAGGTCGATATATGGAGGGACGACCGTTTCGTCATCGGTCCTTGAGAAGATAACAAACCAAAAAATTTAGGAATAAATGCTGGGCAGCAGAAAAATTTTTTTCCGGTCGAAATTTTTTTGGGTGTGTTTTCTTTTGAAAATTTTCATTCGCGAGATCCAATTTCTCTTCATTTTTCTAGAGATTTGATGGTATTTCCCACGTTTTCAGACTCACAGCAGCATAAATTCAAAAAAAAAAATTAATGTTATAATAATGTCTCTGACGCTCAATAAAATGATTTCTAAGCAGAAAATTGGATTCAGACGATACAGTAGTCTGTCACATTGTGATAGTTCATTTGAAAATAGAATATAAGAAAAAACTCTGTTATCTTTCACTATGTTTTATTGAAGGTTTCACAGTGACCCGAGTTTCGTAGTACTACTTCATTTTAAAACTGGTATTCTGCGAGTTCTGTAACGTGTAACAAGGTATAAAAATGTTTTCTGCAGGCTCATTTCTTAAGAATTTCGAACAGTGGGGAATTGCATAGGTGTGTCTGTCCGTGCAGAAAAACCAGGTTCAATTTAGAGACTATCCAGATCTGGAAAAGTATAAGCTCTAAATTATATACCAAGTACCGAAAAGCAAGGAAATAGTCATTTTTAAGTCGTACAAATATACAAATACCTCAATAACCTGACAGGGAAACCTCTGAACGCACAGATGGGCTTATGAAATTCCTGACTTTCCGAATTTCTCAATAATCAAGCCTGCAGAACCTATTTGAATACCTTGTCAAACAACTTGCAATACTGCAGTTTTAAAATGTAGTAGTACTATAAACTCGAGTAAGTGTAAGACACGGTGATAGAAAACCAGATAATCAGGTTGATTCTGTTTGCGTATACTGTTATGAACTTTGCTATTCTAATCATATTGCTTTCTTTCTAATTTATAGCAATATGGCCATGATGTTACGTATTCTGTTCCGAGTGTTATAGCAATGTTTGTTAAGAATTTTGTCATAGCAATATTGCTATCATGGACTTCCATAATCGGTGATTTTAGAGAGGACAACGCAGTATGTTGTGACTTTAGAGCTAAAAGGAAGAAGAAAATACTCCTACTTCGTGAGATTTTTTATGATTTCGCATACATCACCTCTATCTACGGCATCGACATTAAAAATTTTAGGAAAGGATGGAGTCCAATTGACCAATAACCAATATCCAGGATATTAATAGAATATTGGTTACCAAAAATCAAAAACAGCAATTTTATTCAGGCATTAATAATTCGATAAACTTTTTCGTTGGCACCTCAAAGGGATTGTTGTTGTTGAGATGATTAGAATAATCATCTCAGCTGTTGTCTACTATGCCTGTATTTTAGTCTAAGAATTTTGCTTGAAATTAAATATTCTAGAGAACCTTGAACATATTTCCATTAGCATATACCTTTTTTTATTCATGTGAACATCGACTTATTCAGAAATGATACGAAACAGGAAAACCAATTTAAGTCAAATTGACCAATTTCCTGCATATCGATAGAATTGGTTTCCAGGAATCAAATACAGCAATTTCATGCCGGTGTTAATGAATCGAAATTTGATGAACTTTTCTGTTGGCAATTCAAAGGGGTTGCTGTTATTGAGATGATTTGAATAATCATCTGAGCTGTTGTCTGTATGCCTGTATGCCTGTATTTTAGTCTAAGAATTGTCCTTGAAATTAAATATTCTAGAGAACCTTGAACACATTTCCAGTAGCATACTTTGTTTCATTCACGTAAGTTTCGACTTATTCAAAAATGTTACGAAACAGAAACCCAATTAAAATCAAATTGACCAATTTCCTGGATACCGATAGAATATTGGTTTCCAGATATCAAATGCAACAATTTTATGCAGGCGTCTACTATGCCTGTATTTTAGTCTGAGAATTTTCCTTAAAATTACATATTCTAGAGAACCTTGAACAAATTTCTATTAGCACATACTTCCCTATTTTCAATATTATATATTTTCTAACCTATCTTGTTATCAAGTATAGGTCACGAGCAGTTTTGACAGTTGGGAGAGATTGGAGGACCAACAATAACCTAAAATGCATTGTTTACTATGAGAAAAAGCGATTTCTCTCGTGATTTCGTATTCATTTGGAAATTTTGGATTGATATATTCACTTTTTTTTGAAAAGGATAGTATAAATTTGGTATACATATTATGAAATTAGTCCCTGACTTCATATACAGGCAAATAAACAGACCTTTGGTTAGTTCAGTCAACAGTCTTTTCGTGTGTTGTAGTAAATTATATAGGCACCTTGTTACTTTCATATGGAGGTAAAATATTGCGGAAACATTTTGTGATATCATAGTGCTAATAAATTTCTCATTCCTAGATACTGCCAGTTATTTCTCTGTGTGTAGTAGATAGGAACAGTGTATTGACACAGTGGATGGTTTTTGTTCCTAAAATACGACTCAAGGGTGATTTAGATCTTTTTTTGTGAAAACAATCAGGAATGTTTATCAAAAACTTACGATTTTACGAAAATTCCCTACCTGGTATCAATCGGCATACCCAAAGAAAACATTGGCAGTAGTAATACTGCACCTTAAGTGAGAATCATCTAAAAATTTGCCTGCATTGAGTATCTGAATGGAAATATCTTTTATAAATCCTGTCTTGTTCAAGTAATAAAGAAATGTTTATTAAGAACTTATGATTTTCAAATATTCCATAACCCGAATCGTTCGGTATGCCCTACCAAAATAACCTACATGATATTACTCGACTAATCATGAAAATCAGCTGAATTTCGATGTCATTGCATACCTGAATGTCAATGGTATGAATCAATCCTATCTAATTCAAGTTTTATTGATTGTCCAGACTAATATACAACCTATGTTCTTTGCCGAGGTAACTGACAAGTTGCAAAGTAACATTTATTCTGTGAATTTCCATTTTAGAGCGCAGTTCTTTATTGAATTAATTCAGAAAATATGATTTTCTCCTTCACAACCAATAGAATATTCTTATTTCTCTTATTTATAATGGATACATTGAGTTCCTCTCCACATCTGGTTAGTACGTACCATTCAAATGAAAATACTTCAACAACTCATTGGTAGTTTTCATCGATTTGATGTTGATTATTCGACCTTGAATACCTGAATTTACTTAAAAAAAAGGTTTTAAATTGTATTTCTTGCCTTACTAAACCAAGCAACATGCAACAACACATTCAACCAGCAAGAATTGTATTTATTCGAAAAATTCCATAAATTAAGTCAAGCTGTTACTGTTACAAGATATCAAGTACTTTGGATATAGTTCCTAGATAATGCAATAGTGAATATTTCAGTCCAAAATGTCCAAATTCATACAAAATCACAAGCCCAATCGCTTTTTCCCATAGTAAACAATGCATTTAAGGTTATTGTTGGTCCTCCAATCTCTCCCAACTGTCAAAACTGCTCGTAACCTATAGCAAGTACTTTTTTGAGGTTGCTAAGATAGCAATATCGATGGCAAGATTCTTGTTGAAGTGACAGATCATATTGCTCAAAATCGGCGATCAGAATACCAATAATTCCGATCTTGTTATGATAGCAATATCTTTTTCCTGGCAATATTGCTATTTGCAAACAGAATCGACCTGATTGTGACGAAACGACAACGCGCTCTTCCCCAGAACAAGCGCGTAAAAATTATTTCACAATCAAACAAACAACCGTGACAATATTCCCGAATAAACCCAAAATTGGCGAAATCCGCCAGTAATTACGTTTGTCTAGGATCACAATGACTGTCCATTCTCCCAAACGAGCGTAGCTGCGTGTTCATTCACGGCCGATTTCATGCAGGCAAATCAAAACCAAACTGCAAGACAACCTGCGATATAAATCAAAGCAATGGCCCACTGCCCCAAGTGGAGTCGCAGACTCTACGGCCAGGCAGGCAGCTGCCTTGCCTTGATCAGTGGGCCGTAACAACCCCTAACTGGAGTCCGAAGGGATGGATGCAGGACCGGATTAATATCATTGTCTACAGACACATAACTGCGGGCGATTTGCAACGAATAAATTTCCGAACCGGTGTTTGGGGATATTGTTGGTTTGAATGCCTCGGGATATTGGATTGACGGTCTGTGTAAATATTGAACATTTTATTCGGTGATGCGTCGGTTGGTTTGTATGGTGTTGCTGAAGGTAGCTCGGTTCTCAGATTCTTTTTGCGCGCATGTTCTAGGGGAACAGCGTGCTATCGTTTTGTCAAAATGTCTGTAATTTTTGATGATTGAGCCGAAAATGTTTTTAAAGACTAAGTTGGACTAACTGCTGTCGAATCCGATGGCAAAATCGATTCTGTCTGGCCGTGCGGCCGGTACCACGATAACGGGCGTACGGAGGATTCTATAGACTTGAAAATTTCAGGAAGGGTTGCATTTCGAAATACGAAGGTTGAGTTCGTTAATGGGCCCAATTGGCCAAATAGTTTCGGAGTTATAGCAATTTGAAATTTTGAGGTTATTTTCCTCATAACTCAGAAACAACTGTAGCGATTGAATTGAAACTTGGCAGTTAGTTGGAGCATAACGACGCGCAACTTTTAGCAGAATTTCGTCGAAATTGTATGGTTACTAAATAAAAAAAAAATTTTCAAGTTTTTTCGAAAAAATTTTTTTTCTGAAACTATGGTTCGTATTCGAGTTAAATTTCAGTTATACTTTGATCTTCATATTTCACAGCAGTGTACCGAATTTCAATTCGATACGGCCATTAGTTTTGGAGATATTGGGAAAAAATATGTAGAATTTCGTGGTTTTCTTCTCGATATCGTTGGTTTTTTTGGTATAAATCAAGAAATACTGCTTCAATCGTGATGAAACTTTGCAGCTAGTTTGGGGATGTTGAAGGACAAAATTGTGCGAAATTTCGTGATGATCGTGTCATCAGAACCATTTCAAAATAAAAATCAATTTTTTTTTCAAATATTAAATATTCTGTGATCTTCTCATCATATTTTACTCATTAAATTCTGTATGAACCTTCGTACTGTTATTTTTCGATAAAGTACTGGATTTCAATTCAATCTAATCTGTATTTTTGGAAATATTGGAAAAATAAAATTTTGATTTGGTATATCTACGGAATCATTGGGTGGATTTTACTCATTTACGAATTCGGCCTTCGTAATTAAGGTCCAAACCTTCTCTACAAATATCGAGTTTTTAAGATGTTTCTTTCAGAAGTTATTGTGTTTACGCAGTCTCAATTTGATTTTGTTTAGTACCAATTTCAATACGTTTATTCCCAATTTGATTTTGTTAGGTCTCAATTTGAAGTTGAAAAGGTATATTAGGTACTATTTAAAGACAGGTTTTTGTGATCAAGTGTTGGGATGAATTTCATTCACATCCCAATTTATCCTCAATATAATGTCTTATAATAGTAGTAGAATCTTGGCAATATTGGACTTCTTTTTGGGGAAGATGAAGATGAAGATTGAATTTCGTCGACGTTTCGGACATTTATTGTTCAATATTCACATACAAAACAACGGGGTTGCCCTTAATCATGACTAAAAATAATAATGTCTTATATTCCAGATTCTGCAATTCCTTGATTAAAATCTCGTTAACCTATATGTATTAGTGATAATCTCTATTTCAATGGAAGTGACAAAAAAATTTGGTGATTTTACTAAAATTTGCTATATGTTTTCAACAAAAGTGTGATTATCGATCCTGCAGATAAAGTTCCTGGTTTATTCTTCCTAAAAAAATTTAGTGAATTTTGGATCTACTTAGGACAGGTCATGGCCGCTGTAATAGTTTCCTGTTCAGATGGAACTCTGTCGAAGTGCAAGGTGCGATTGTGGTAAAGATGAGGAAATAATAGAATACTTAATTTTAAGGTTTTCTCTGGGTTTCACTCCCAATATCTGAAACAGAACTGGTGATAATTAAATGATAATTGTTTCGAGTTGATCCTGATTATTCAACTGAAACATCTGAAAATGAAATATCGAGAATATCAAAATAATTCTCAGAGACGTTGCCAAATGCCAGTGCCAATTTGCACTCTCAATCTCAACATAATCATCACGCTTGGAAACTGAAAATGCCGAAGGTTGTTTCGAAGAAGCAGAGACAAAGTATCAGGGAGGCTATGTAGAATTGAAATCTGCTTTTTCTGATAGTAACCCTGATAATTTGGAATCAATAATTTATCACAAGCTATACAACATTTTCGACGTATGTTAGTGAAAATCCAGTGTATCGTTCACGTAGATTCCCAAGAACTTTGTAAACTGAGTTAGTTCTTTCAAGGTGACACAGGTTTTGTAGTACTACTACATTTTCATACTGGAATATTTCAAGTTGTGCAACAAGGTATTTAAGTGACTTCTGTAGACTTATTTCTCGAGAATTCTGAAAAGAAGGGAATTGCATAGGTTTGTCAGTTCGTTTAGAAGTTTCACTGCAAGGTTATTCGAGTACTTTGATTTTTTTTCGAATGAACTATCACAAAGTAACGGACCACTCTATCCCTTATTTTTCAGTGAAATTTCAACACTCGGTTCTTGATTTCCGTACAAGAAAATACTATAATTCAATCCTCCAACCAGGTTAATATCAGTGGAATATTTTCAGTATTAACAGAGAAAAAAGTTTCTTCGACATTCGCCAGGTCTTTGGAATGATTGAATTCACAAAATATTTTCTCAAATTCATTATTTTCCCAAAATAAATTCACATTTTGAAAAATACGTAATTACTACGACCGCTATGTAGAGAGGACAACGTTGTGTAGTTATCTGACAGGAAAATGACAATAACCTAACATTTTCAAATATACACGGTGAAATGTGTCAGAAAGTCATGGCCAACCGGGATAGTTTTATAAAAGTGAATGGAGTATAGATCTGATATTTCGTTCCTTGGTTCCTTGATTCCTTGTATTCCACCTCTGTATAAATCGGAATATATCTGGGGTAACCACCGATTGATATAAAGGACAGGGCTGTACAGAACCTTTTCCATGCACATTTGCAAGCGCTCTCTACTTCAGATGTTACGATTTCTAGTGGCCCGAGTCAAACGCATCTACTACTGTAACATGTTTGAGGGGGTTGTGTCAGAGCAGCGCCCCTACATGTTTATGTTTGAGGGGTGGGTACCAGTGCGCCGCACCTGTTAAGCAAATTGTGATTTAACAGTCAGATTTTTAACGCTTATAAAAATTTGAGTACACATTATGCACTTGGTTATTCATGGTGGTTTTGTTTGTTTTTGGGCGATTTCATTGGGTGGGTAAACACCAAGACTGTCTAGAAAATGAATAATCGACTTGGTTGACGCATGTATCTTAGGTGAAGCACTAGATTGAAAGGTTTATATGCCTAACATCATTTCTAGCGAAATGAATAAATACGATTATATCTGATATATTACAGATGTGCTCTTAATTAACTTTTCATTCTGATGATAATTTTCCCCGATCACCTGAAATTTCTTCATTTTGTTGTTTTTATTTATTCATTAATTTCTTGTTTCTTTTGTCGGCTACAATTCTTGTCTGTCTGCAAGAGAATATGTCTTTTTACACGCTCGTTCTAGGAAACAGCGCATTATCATTTCGTCACAATGTCTGTAATGTTCGAATTTTGAACCGAAAATGGTCTTAAACGATTGGATTGAACTTCCTGGAGAAGACTCCGTGGTCAAATTCAATTATGTTCGGCCGTCCGTCCGTATGTGCTCTAACTTCCGAAGGAAAAGACTTAGCGACTTGAAATTGTCAGATTAGGTTTGGAGTCCAAATATCTCGGTTAAGATCGTTAATGGGTGGAATCGGTTGGATAGTTTCGGAGTAAGGCCCACTTGAATATTTGAGTATTTAATGAAACACCTTTCCTTTTTTTCGCGCATGTTCTGGGGAACAGCGTGCTATCGTTTTGTACAAATGTCTGTAATTTTCGATGATTGAGCCGAAAATGGTCTCGAACGACTAGGTTGGTAACACGGACTCACTGACGAATCCGGTGTCAAAATCGATTCTGCCCGGCCGGCCGGCCGTAGACACGATTACGGTCGTACGGAGAATCCTGTCGACCTGAAACTTTCAGGGTAGGTTGCAATTTCAAAATGCGACGGTTAAGTTCGTTAATGGGCGAAATCAGCCAAACGGTTTCGGAGTTAGACCCCTTTGAAGTTTTGAATTTATTTTTTTTTGAAGATGTATAGGGTGTTCCAAAATTGGAGGTACAAACAAGGACGGGAATTTCTTCGCATAATTTTGAGAAAAAAAGTACCATAAACATGGGACTGCTAATTTAACGTTGTTTAGATACAAGGTGTTGAAGTTTGAATTGTTTTCCTCACAGTTACTGTTCTTCACAAGATGGATTATACGATTATAATAAATTTATTCACCGCAGCTCATGAACTGGATTTTTTTTGGCAATTTTTGAGGATTACGAGAGAATCGTTCGAGGCTATTTTCTCGAAATTGATAGCAGATAAAACAATACAATTCAAATTTAAAGGAGATCATAAAGTTTATGTAACAAAAAAGCTTCTTTCTACAATTTTCAAACCAACAGTGGCTCACCTTTAAAAGGTTCTGAAGGAAAGGTGTTCCAGAAAAATATGACCCTGTATATTTGCAACAGAAAAAGTACTTCTCACAAAATGTTATATGAACCTTCAATCTATCATTTTTCAACCGTGTTCTATATTACAATCCGGAACTTATTTTGGGAGATGCCTGTTGGAAAAATGATGGTTTACGGAATCATTAGGTGGATTTTGCCCACTCGCTAATTCAACCTTAAATATTAAGCCTTGTAGTTTCACTTCAACTATTGAGTCACAGGGTAGTTTCTCTCGGAAGTTCTGAATCGTAAAGTAAAGGTAATTTCGAACATCACACTTGAATGCATGAGATTGTTTCTCCAATTTTTTCACGAAACTTCACGAGATTAATTTTTTTCAGGCACGTGGTGGCCTTGGTTCGAATACTGGGAAAATCCTCAGCATATTCTATTTCAATTGGCCAATATTTGTTTTGTCCTGGGATACTCATCAACTTGTTCAAAGAAAGGAGTTTTGTTTATGCACTGCTGGCTGATATTAGGTAAGGTCGGTGAGGAAAGGAAACCTTCCTCAATTGGCTCTCACAATTTTCTATTGTGTACAACCGAAGATTTTTGCGCGCATGTTCTTGGGGAACAGCGTGCTATCGTTTTGTCCAAATGTCTGTAATTTTAATTGTAATTTAATTAATTGAGCCGAAAATGGTCTCAAACGACTAGATTGGACTCCCTGATAACGAATCCGGTGTCAAAATCGATTCTGTCCGGCCGGCCGGCCGTGGACACGATAACTGTCGAACGGAGTGAGCTAGCAACTTGAAACTTTCAGGGTAGGTCGCGCGTTGAAATGCCCCGGTCGTTAATGGGCCAAATCGGTCGAATAGTTTCGGAGTTATAGCCACTTGAAATTTTGAAATTAGTTATTTTTCATTTCAGAAACTACTTGAGCGATTGAATTCAAACTTGACAATAAGGTGGAGTATAACGACGCGCAACTTTGATCTAAATTTTGTCAGGATCATACTGTCAGTAAATAAAAAAAAAATTTTTTTCCAAAACTTTTCGAAAGCTTTTCATCATATCCAGAAAAAAATTCCACTCGGACTTTGAGTTTCATATTTCACAGCAGTGTACTCAATTTAAGTTCGATACGATCATAAGTTTTGGAGATATCGGGAAAAAATATGTCAAATTTCGAGGTTTTTTCCTCGATATCGTTGCTTTTTTCGGTATAACTCGAGAAATACTGAAACAATCCTGATGAAACTTCGCAGCTAGTTTGAAGATGCTGAAAGACATCTTTACACGTCTTTTTTACGTGATGATCGTGTGATTAGAACAATTTGAAAAAAAAAATTCTTTCATTTTCCTCATTAAATTCTGTATGAACCTTCGAAGTGTAATTTTTCGATGAAGTACTGGATTTCAATTGGATCTGATCTGTATTTTTGGAAATATTGGGAAAATAAAATTTTGAATGGGTATATCTGCGGAATCATTGGGTGGATTTTACCCATTCACGAATTTGGCCTTCGTAATTAAGGTCCAAACCTTCTATTCAAATATCGATTTTCTAAGTTGTTTCTTTCGGAAGTTATTGTGTTTACGGTCCAGCCGTTAGGATAGTTTATAAAAGTGAATGAATATATTATACACGTGGATTCTTTCATTCCCATACTAAAAATTTACTTCTGACATGAATATAATGTGAGATATAAAACAATATTGAGTCATCACTAATTATTAATCAGAAGTAGAATCTTGGCAATATTGGACTTATTTTTGGGGAAGATGAATCAAACCCAATTGAATTTCGTCGACGTTTCGGACATTTATTGTTCAATATTCACATACAAAAATAAGTCCAATATTGCCAAGATTCTACTACTGATTATTAGAAATGGACATGAACAATCCTACTACTTATTAATTGTTAAGTTATAAAGGTAAGAAAAACACATATTACAACAAATTCATTTATTTCAAAAAATGAGTTTCTTCATAAATTTTCTATACAATATAAAAATAAACCTATTGACATTTTTAATCACATAAAGAGAAGACTAGAGACAGTGGAATTATTTCGAATAGAAAATAAAATCAGTACATTGCATCGTTCCTTTGGTATAAATGGCAAAATTCCTAAATAAAAAGAATAAAAACTTGGTTGACTATTTGTTTGAAAGTACATTGAGTTCAATATCTTCATTGTTTCTGGAGTTTATCAAAGGCACTAAAACATCATATTTCCGCTGAAATTGAAATTACTGTTGTAAAAGGCATCATTTTCATAATTGAAATTGTTATTATAATTTCTTGGACAACTATCTGTATCAAAACGGTTACAACCATTGTAATCTTGCATGAAGCTAGCTTCCACTAGTTACAACTGCGTTAGACAAACTTTGACCCGTGAAATTCCTCGATGTTATAGCATTTCCATGTTTATTAATAGTCACTTGCACATTTCCAACATTCACAATCACACTTTCCTGGGAACCACAATCATACTTGTCAAAGTCATTCAAAGTTTCTGCTGGGCGTAGATGTAGTTATGAGCGAAACGCAACTTTTCGATCTTGGTCAACTTGGTATCTTCAGGGAAGGTAGGAAGAACGCAGCGTAATTTGTCCAACGCTTCGTTAAGCATATGCATACGGTTACGTTCTCTATCGTTAGCTTTCAATCGACGAACTCTCTTCAGTTTCTGAACTTGCGAAGGACTCCTTGCTCTCGAGACTCTGTTTCTTCGAACTGTAATTTTTCGATGAAGTACTGAATTTCAATTGGATCTGATCATTCGGTGGATTTAACCCATTCACGAATTTGGCCTTCGTTATTAAGGTCCAAACCTTCTATTCAAATATAGATTTTCTAAGTTGTTTCTTTCGGAAGTTATTGTGTATACGGTTCAGCCGTTAGGATAGTTTATAAAAGTGAATATAGTATACACGTGGATTCTTTCATTCCCATACTAAAAATTTACTTCTGACATATGAATATAATGTGAGATATAAAACAATATTGAGTCATCATTAATTATTAAGTTATCAAGGTAAGAAAAACACATATTACAACAAATTCATTTATTTCAAAAAATAAGTTTCTTCATAAATTTTCTATACAATATAAAAATAAACCTATTGACATTTTCAATCACATAAAGAGAAGACTAGAAACCGTGGAATTATTTCGAATAGAAAATAAAATCAGTACATTGCATCGTTCCTTTGGTATAAATGGCAAAATTCCTAAATAAAAAGAATAAAAACTTGGTTGACTATTTGTTTGAAAGTACTTTGAGTTCAATATCTTCATTGTTTCTGGAGTTTATCAAAGGCACTAAAACATCATATTTCCGCTGAAATTGAAATTACTGTTATAAAAGGCATCATTTTCATAATTGAAATTGTTATTATAATTTCTTTGGCAACTATCTGCATCAAAACGGTTACAACCATTGTAATCTTGCATGAAGCTAGCGTTCATTATACTTCCACTTGTTACAACTGCGTTAGACAAACTTTGACCCGTGAAATTCCTCGATGTTATAGCATTTCCATGTTTATTAATAGTCACTTGCACATTTCCAACGTTTACAATAACACTTTCCTGGGAACCACAATCATACTTATCAAAGTCATTCAAAGTTTCTGATAGGGCGTAGATGTAGTTATGAGCGAACCGCAACGTTTCGATCTTGGTCAACTTGGTATCTTCAGGGAAGGTAGGAAGAACGCAGCGTAATTTGTCCAACGCTTCGTTCAGCATATGCATACGGTTGCGTTCTCTATCATTAGCTTTCAATCGACGAACTCTCTTCAGTTTCTGAACTTGCGAAGGACTCCTTGCTCTTGAGACTCTGTTTCTTCCAGTCGCATATCTCTTTTTAGGTCTGCTTTCTTTGGTGGGAGTAGATGTGACAGAGTTTCCTCCATATAGGTCAGTGAAGAAAGAAGATTCCTCAGGAGAGTCGAGGTGATGTGTGAGAGTATTGACTTGCACATTGTCCTGGTAAACTATTCTTCGTTTTGGCTCGACGAGGGCGCTATGGAAGGCGCTGCTGAAGTGATTATAGAGGTCTTGGTTCTCATGAGGTTGTTTTTTGGTTGGAGTGCATGCTTGGTGGAATTCTTGACGTATACCTGGTTCTGCTTTTGTGGGAGTTGAGAATTCACAATCGTATTCGAAATAGTCGCTTTTATCATCGTAGTATTCGGATGTAGATGGGGTTGCTGTGTTCTCGGATTTGAAAGAGAGTTCGAAGCCAGAGTCTATGCTGTCTTCGCCGTGGTCGAAGCTTGATTTGAACATTCTGTGAAAAATATACATTGTAAAAACGATAATATAACTCAGGAAGTAAATACAGGGTGTATAAGAATGAGAACTGATACTTAAGGGTGTGATTTTGAGAAGAAAATTTCCAAGTAACTCATGTCCGAAACTTTTTTAGTTTTTGACCTACATAGTGCAAAAAAGCGTTGTTTCATCATAACTCAAACATCTTCCTGGATATTTTATGAAATTTCGAACAAGATCTCTGAGCATCAATATTAGTTTCTTGAAGTGAAAGATATTTTTATGATTCAACCAGAATTGCTTCTTCAAGATATATAGACTAAATATTCTTGGAAATATATTATCAACGCTTTTGAAATTTCTCGAAATGAAAATTATTTTCGAAAACTCAACTCATAATATTGAGTAAAGAATTGAAATCAATTATTATGGAGCAAATTATAAGTAGATTTCTAACTACTATTTGGCCTGATTTTCATTGTGACTGCTTTATTTGCTCTGTTGAAATTTGACGAAGCAAAAGCAATGTTCTTCCAAGCGATAATCGAGTGTCCGACGGAAAAATGTAGAGATATCAAATTTTTCGATGATTGAGCCGAAAATGGTCTCAAACGACTAGATTGGACTCACTGATGACGAATTCGGTGTCAAAATCGATTCTGTCCGGCCTGCCATGGACACGATAACTGTCGAACGAAGCGAGCAAGCGACTTGAAACTTTCAGGGTAGTTCGCGCATTGGAATGCTGCAGTTAAGTTCGTTAATGGGCCAAATCGGTAAAATAGTTTCGGAGTTATAGCCACTTGAAATTTCGAAGGTATTCATTTTTATTTCAGAAACTACTTGAGCGATTGGATTTAATTTTTGCAATTCGGTGGAGTATAACGACGCGCAACTTCGGGCCAAATTCCGTCCGAATCATACTATCAGTAAATTTGAAAAAAAAAATTTTTTTATTTTTTTCCAAAAAAATTTTTTTTTTCGGAAACCGTTTATCATATACCAAAAATCTTCTACTTGGACTTTGGATTTTTCGATGAAGTACTTGATTTCAATTCGATCTGATCTGTATTTTTGGAAATATTGGGAAAATAAAATTTTGAATGGGTATATCTACGGAATCATTGGGTGGATTTTACCCATTCACGAATTAGACCGTGAACACAATAACTTCCGGAAGAAACGACTTAAAAACTCGATATATGTATAGTAGGTTTAGGGCTTAATTACGAAGGTCGAATTCGTGACTAGGTAAAATCCGCCCCATGATTCCGTAGATATACCCATTCAAAATTTCATTTTTTCAATATTTCCAAAAATAGATTAGATCGAATTGAAATCCAGAAATTTTTCGAAAAAAATCTAGAAAAGCACTGCCGTGAAGGCAGCAGCTCTTGAGCGCATGTTCAAATTCGTTGCCGAAGCGGTCATTGAACATGCGCGCAAAAGCAGCTGCCGTGCTTTTATAGATTTTTTTTTTATTTTTATGTTCATAATTTCGTTTTTCATATCCATATTTTATATATTTTTTCCTGATTGATTGTTCCCAAAATAATTGGAAAAACCTTTCGATTGATCGAAAGAATCTTTTATAAAATATTTAAACATTCATCTCTAACCAATTCACAGAATTTCATTGCTAGGAGAGGGTAAAAAATCTCTAAACGCAATAGTCGAAGTGCATTTATCCATCTTTTGAAAATATTATTATACAATTTTACCTTGACTCAGTGTTGACGCCATAGTTTTTTCTTTAATTCATGGGTAGAAAGTCTATTCAATGGATTTTCATCTGTTAAGAGTGTTTTGATTTTTTTTGATAATAAAATATATTTAAACGTTTTCACCATTTTTTTGTAGAAACTCATTAAACTTATTTCATTGCTGTACTGTTTATTTTGATATTATGTCCTCTCCATTTTTTAAATTCTTCGAAATGATCTATAGCTGATTCTGTTGATTTCTCATTTGATATTGACGTAACTGATTCTCGAAATTCTCGTAATTCAGTTCAAACAGCTAATTTAACATAATTTCCGATTTATAGATAAATGAATAAATCACTTATTAGAGTTTAGAATTACCAACAGTATTTGCATGTATATTTTCAACTCCTTACCAATTTCTCATTGACCTTATTCAACCCTTATTTAAACTATAAGCATCTCGAAAAATATAAACATGAATTAAAATTGGCGCGCAGTGTCAGAAAATTTTTCAAAAGTAAAAGATATAAAAAACATCAAACACCTACCTAGAATCCAAATTAACTACCACTCCACTATCATCACGAAACTATTTCACCGCACACCATTAGGTATTCCGTCCAACAGACCTCTAAGAATGGAATAAAATATCAACTAAATGAATATAAAGGGTGTTTGATTTTATAGCCGGCCCACCCCTCTACCGTTTAACTCGACGTTTGGGGCACATAAGGAAGTACGCTATTGGCCACTAGCTACTACCCCATTCCCCTGACAGGCGAAGTACTTGTTGTGGCTGCCTGTTGCAGCCCTAAGTCCTTGTCGTGTGGCATAAACAATTTTCTTTGTGAATTGAGTTACTTCCTCATTACTTTTGGTGATTTTGATTGAAATGAGCTGTACCCAAATGGGTATGTATCAAAACTATCGGAAAAAAGTATCTTAGCTACTTTGAAGTATATACAGGGTGTTCTACAAGCTCTATGACAAACTTTGACAGATGGTAGTTGTGCTCATTCTGAACATTTTTTTCCTATGAACATATATCCGATTCGTTTTTGTTGAGAAGATACTAGCATTTGAAAAATTATATTTTCATGTTCAAATCAAAATTATAAATGGGAATTTTGATACTATAAAAATTTTTCAAAATGTCCACCTTCGGCTTGAATGCAAGCTTCACATCGACAAACTTAAGATGCCGTTACTCGGCAGATCAGATTTGGGTCGTTTCGTATTTGGTTTGCTGCATCTGGAATTCTATCAAGCAATTGTTGATGAGATTCGATTTCAACATGATAACCAAGCTGCTTCATATGCTGAAATCTTGGGTATGTTGTTGAAGTAACCATCTACAAAATTCTAACCTTCGTAACCCATCGTCAGCATGTGAAGCTTGTACATTTCGTCTATGAAATGGATGCAACATTTCTACTTTCAAAGCAAGCTATACGAAATTTGATGATGAATGAAGATTAGTAGCCATACGTCGAAACTAATCGAAAGGTTACCACGGACAGCATCTATTACATTTTCCTCATTTTCTACATCAACTTCAGTTGGCCGAATGGCTTTCTTTGGAGCAGGATTGCATGTTTCTCGAAGTCTTCGGAATGATGCACAAAATACTGTGTGAGCAGGTTGTTGTCTATGAGGATATTTTCTTCGGTACTCACGAGCTGCTCTTCTGGAGTTACCATTTAGAATTCCCATATTCAAATGCCATATCTGCATATTCCTGTGTCGTGAAAAATTGCATTGTTATTCAAAACGTATCCCAAGTGTCAAATGAATAATTAAAATAAAGTCAATTACCATATTAACCGATTTATGTCGGTCTACTTGATCGAAACATGGAAATTAATTTTTTCAAATGCTTGTAACTTCGAAACGAGAACGAATCAGACCTATGTTCAAAGGAAAAAAATGTCCAGAATAAGCACAGCTACCTTCTGTCAAAGTTTGTCATACAGCTTGTAGAACACCCTGTATAGGATACTGTATCTCTGTTCCTCTACATTTTTGGCGATCGTAAACACAATAACATCCGACAGACACAACCCAGAATATCGATATTTGAAGAGTAGGTTAAGTCCTCAATTAAAAAAAAAACCTAGAAAAGCAATGCCGCGAAGGCAGTAGCTTTTGCGCGCATGTTCAAAGGATATCACCGCTTTGGCAACGGATTTGAACATACGCGCGAATGCTGCTGAGTTCACGTCAGTGCTTTTCTAGGGCTTTTTGAATTTTTCTGCAAAATACTTCGGAACCGAGAAAAAAACACGAAATTTAAGATAATTTCCTACAATATCTCCGAAAATGATAATCATATCAACTTGAAATTTGGTGCGCTGCTATGAAATATGGAGCTCAAGGTGTGAGCAAATTTCTTTTCAAATCAAATGAATAGTTTCCGAGAAAAAATTTGTTTTCGAAAAGAATCAACAATATTTTGTTCAATTCACTGATAGCTCGACAACAACGAAATTTCACAGAAACTTGGAAGTCCTCCTGCTTCAACTAACTGCCGAGTTTCAATTCAGTCCCTTCAGTAGTTCTCGAATTATCAGGGAAATAACTTCAAATAGTTATAACGCCGGAACCGTTTGGCCGATTCTATCCATTAACAAACTTAACCTTCGCTTTTTGAATACAGCCTATCGTGAAAGTTCCGAGTCGATAAGATGCTCCGTACACCTGTAATCGTGCGTATGGCCGGCCGGCCAGACAGAATCGATTTTGACACCGGATGGTCATTAGTGAGTCCAACCAAAATTCGGAAATTACAGACATTTGGACAAAACTATAGCTGTTCCCCTTGAACGTGAGCGCAGAAAGGCCGAATTCATGAATGGTTAAAATCCACCCAAAGATTCCGCAGATATACCCATTCAAAATTTATTTTCCTGATATTTCCAAAAACACAGATAACAATGAATTGAAATCCAGTTCTCGATTAAAAAATGACAACTTGAAGGTTCATACAGAATATCCAATATTTGAAAAAAAAAATCAAGAGAATTTGACAGATTTCTTCCCTGTATCTCTGGGAATTATAACCATATCGAACTTAATTTTGGTTCACTGCAGTGAAATATGGAGTTCAAGGTTTGAACGCAAATTTTCGAATATGATGAATAGTTTTCTAAGAAAAAATTTCCGAAATATTTCAGGAAAAACATTAATTTTTGAATTTAGTCACAATACAACCTCAAAAAAAGTTTTGAGAGAAGTTGCGCGTCTTTATGCTTTAATTAACTGCCAAGATTCAAGTCCATCACTCCAAAAGATCCTGAAATATCAGGGAAATGAACTAAAAATCTCAAATGGCTATAACTTCGAAACCGCTCGGCTGATTTGGCCCATTACCAACTCAACCGCGGCATTCTGACGTGTGACCTACCCTGAAGTTTCAAGTCGCTAGCTGGCTCCGTTCGACTGTTATCGTGTACACGGCCGGATAGACAGAATTGATTTTGACCCTGGATTCGTCATCAGTCCAACCTAGTCGTTTGAGAACAATTGCGGGAAAAATTTCCCAATAGGATCTTGTATACTGAAAAGCATTTTATAGATACCGCGAAAAAAGTTATTTATTTTTAAAGAATGGGGGTTTTTCCTTTAAACGAAAATGCAGTAATTTTCATGAAAAACCTTTAGAACATCACATTTCAAACATATAATTTCAATATTTTATTTTTAAAAAGTTTTTTCGGATAGAAAAGGACGTTAAATGTGTTTCTTTGCTTTGGAAAACAGAGATAGCTATACTTTGATCTGGTTAGAGTAGAAGACAACGACCAAGGAATAGAAAAAGAACAGCACAGACTGTAATACTGTCATATTACTGACAAATCTCAAACGGAAATTGTTTGGTTATATTGACAGAGAACACGTGTGTACCACAGAATAGGAATAAATATTTCATTATTCTATAGCAGAAAAAGCTATTCTACTAAACACTGTTGTCACTTCGTGCATGCCTGGCAAATCCCAAACCCCAATTTTGAAATCTCATTTTGAATACTTTCTGAAGGTGACTTGGGAAAATGATGAATCAAACCCATAATAATTATGTTCAAATTTGCATTTGCAGTAATAACCTAAATTCAGGAAAAACCCCCATTATGTTAATATAACAACGTTGTTATATATTACACAGGGTATATATTCTTTTGAGAAAATATTCCCTGTATAATATACAGGGTGTAAATGAATAGTATAATTATATAAAATCTTGAATTGGTAGATCTACGGAATCATTTGGCAGATTTTACGTATTGGACCTTCGTAATTAAAACTTGAACCTACTATTTTAATCCTTTAATCGATATTTCTGGAAGATATTGTGTGAAAGATCGGCTCTTGAGCCAATTTTGCATAATCAGAAAGCTGAGCAAGGTTGATTGCTCTGTTTATGAATTTGAAAAAGTAAACAAAAGTTCCCATGTTCAATTCACAGCGTTTCTCCATTCAAGGTCATTGGAACCCTTATTCCTCTAGACATCCAAAAAACATTTTAGAGAAATGAGACAGCAAAGGAACATTTCAAATAACTACCCTTGTTCGCTGAAAGCGACATGAAATGGTCCTTGTTCAGCCGTCAGATAAAAAACCCTTCACCTTCAATTTATTAGTTTCCACCTAGTTCTTTCACAAGTCGAATTACACGCCTTTTGGGTACATTGCCCTTTTTCCAATTTTTCCGAGCGATTCCCTCAAATTTCCGTGACGAACACCATGTGTTCGCAATAAAACGGACTGGGACCAATAAATATTTGAAATTTTTCATCACATTACATTTTTTTCGTGTGACAAATCAATATCGCCGATAGCTTTGCTTCGACAACCCTTTGATTTCATGCCGATGCTGATTTATATCTTTTTTCATGGCTAAATCTCTTGAAAGGGTGAAATACGTTGATGGAATTGACGCTAAATTATTGTGAACGCAGGGTTTTTCGATTTTTATACTTGCTTGATCTATGCAACAACTGTCTGTCAGATTTTGCATGAACCGTCAAGTCGTCAATTTTTGACCAAATATTAAATTTAAATTCATACTAAAGAGTTTTCCAATAAGGGGTGTTATTTTGATATTCAAAGAAAAATGCCATTTTTCAATATAAATGATCGGATGTTTATTTCATTATAAAGAAGAAGCTATGCCGTTAATAGTGGAAAATACTATCAGGCAAATGACCACCACGGCCACGCTCACAGGACCATATCCTTTTAATGAAAATTTCCATAACCAAATCGCAAAGTGGCTGCCCTATGTCCTCGATAGCTTCACGAATTCCATCTTTGAGGTCTTGAATCGACGCTAGGCTATTGGCGTAGACTCTTTCACGTGGCCCCAAAGGAAGAAGTCACAAGGTGTTAAATCACAAGATCTCGGTGGCCAATTGTGATCACCTTTTCGAGAGATAACACGGTCCGGAAACTTTTCCCGCATAAGATCAATTTTTTCGTGGCTTGTGTGGCACGTAGTGACGTTTTGTTGAAAGTAAACGTTGTCCAGATCAATACCATCGAATTCCGGCCATTAAAAATCATTAATCATCTCTCGATAGCGCAATCCATTCATCGTAACTGTTGCTACAGTCTCATTTTCGAAAAAGTATGGTCCAATGACTCCGCCGGGCCATAAACCGCACAAAAGTCACACGTTCATGGTAAAGAGGCTTTTCAACCATAACTCTCGGGTTTTCCGAGCCCCAGATGCGACAATTTTGCTTGTTGACGAAGCTACCGAGGTGGAAATGGGCCTCATCACTCAAGATGATTTTTCGATGAAATTCCGGATCATTTTCATGCATTTCAACGATCCAATCAGCAAAGACACAACGCTGTTGATGATCGGCCGGCTTGAGTTCTTGTGTTAACTGAACTTTATAAGCCTTAAGACCTAAATCTTTATTCAAATTACGGTATAATGACGTTTTTGGAATGCCTATTTCCAAAGGACGACGAGGAATGGACAAACCTGGGTTTTCTTGAACACTTTCGGCAACAGCAGCAATATTTTCGGCTGTTCTTGAGCGACGTGCACGGGTTCTATTCTTCACTAACTTGTCCCAACAGCTCGAATTTTTCCACCAATTTCTCTATTGCGGTCCGACAAGGTGCTTCACGACGACCCAAAAATGTTCGAGTTTTACGAACCGTCTCTGCCAAATTTTCACCATTTTTATACTGAATTTTAATAATTTCAATGCGTTGTTGAATCGTGTATCGTTCCATCTTTATTAATGGCGTAGTTTCTACTTGTCAAATGTCAAAAAATGACATCTACCGAAATAGTGGGCTATTCAAAATAACACCTCTTATTGGAAAACCCTTTATATTCCCTGTATTTCTGGAAATACGGGGAAATAACATTCAAATTGGGCATATTCACGAAATCACAGTGTGAACTTCACCCATTTTTTAGGTTTTTTATGGGTTTTCACTCCCAATATCTGAAACGGGACTATTGAAAATTAAATAAAATTGTTTTTTTCATGGAAAACTCCCTTGCGGATTGCAGTATCAAACTATTTGTCAAGGGCAGTTTCTTGCAGAAAAGATTGTCTGATGAACAATACAGAAACAATACAAACGATAAAGAAAGCGAACTGTGACGTTTCAGAGTACAAATCTGACTCTTTCATCAGACAAAGCAGAAAATATATAATTTAATATAATAATTTATTAGTTTCAGAGGGTCCAGCTGCTTTGGATCTCAATGTTTGGATTATCTAGATTTCTGATTAAGGATTTGAACAAGCGAGCAAAAGCTTCCGATCAAAATCGAAGAAGCGAATCAATTGATTATTCATTATGGTCTGGATGACCATACAAGGAAGTGGGCCAATTTGAACTCGTATAGTGAGAATCAATTATCGGGTTTTCTGTACAAATGATCTCAGAAAACGTGAAAAAAATATTTGATACTTTGTGAGCAAAGTGAGACGTTTTTGGTTATGTAGAAGTTAAATTTTTCGATGTACTGCATTTTAAACATGATTCCAACCCACAGCGAATGTGTTACGAGGAGCGACCAAAAATAAACAGGGCGTAGGAGAACTAATTTCATCGAATTTCTGTCTATCGAATCAACAAATGTTTTCTTCAATTTTTCCTCAGATTTATGCATTTATACCAACAGTTCGAGTTTTTTTTTCAATTTCTTTCATCTTATCGATATTTGCTATTCATGGTTACAGAAGACGAATTTGTAATTAGTTCTTCCAAGCCACTCATGAGTTTTGTTTGATGGCCTTCGGAATATTCGGAAAAGTTAATATTTTTCAACATGTCAGTCATAAAATTTTCGTGATATCAAAATTAAAATCATACTTTATCGATATTTTCGAAGTGATTATTCATTTCATGGTTAGTTAGGAAATTCTAGAGTTACTCTTTTCGAATTTGTGATTTCATTTCATTATTGAGTTGTCTTCTCAATAATTTTTAATTATCGTTCGATCATTCAATTGTTGTCTCCTGAGAGGAAGCATTTACAGAAAAACTCCTTACTGATTTTCTATAATATTTGATGAACGCTCGATATAGAGCCGAAAAAAACAAAGGAGTTGGACGAAAATATGTTACCGTTCTTCGTATACTCTATCTTCAACCTTTGATTTCAAATAATTAATTAATATTCAAGTCGAAATATAGTTTTATATCATATTGTCTCGATTATAGTAATACCTTTCACCTACGCATTGCGTTGATTGACAACATAATCCTCTGCAAATGAAAGCAGAATATGAATTTTCTGATTTGATCATAGCTGCCAATATATTGACTCAAATATACATGTTTGTAAACAAACAATAATACTATATTGAATACATAAATCATATTAACACGTGCACAATTCAATTGACCGGTAGTCTTACCCAATTTTTTTGTTAATATCGGTAACCTGACTTGTTTGTTCGGGTTGAAATAATTATTTACTGATCACTTGTAATCCTAACCTGTCAATCGATAACAGACGATAAAATGAACAAACAATTCATGCTTATTGTGGAGATATTAATTAATTTTGAATGACATATCTTTTTTATATTTTCTACATTCTAGAAAAAGCTTAACATTGCTGAAGGTGAAAATATCACATAAATAAGGAAAAAAACGAATATATTCGAGAAAATTTTCTCATTTGACGAGGTATGTTGATCTGCTCTCAGCCGAGTTGAGAGTTCATTCTATTTTTGGCACACCTCATCTCTCTTAAGAATGCGGCATAGAACAGTATATTCTTCCATTTTTGATTTTTCTATGATCTTTTCATTCAATGATAACACGGTAAATTAAATTCGTTGAAGTTCCAATTGTCTTATTTTTAGCTGAAGAATCGGTGCTTCTGCAATCTTCGGCTCTACGCCTGAATCAACTATCCAGGGTTTTCCTTAATGATATGCTAATATTTAAGTCATTTAGAGCCATCTTAAGAAGAAAATCTGTAATGAACATATGTTGTAAACATGCTTACTTATAAGATACAGGCTGGTGAAGTTTGAAGAAATGTTTTTTGAAACCATAACGAAGCTATCGATTAAAGCTTATTTTGGGAGGCTTTTGAATCATTTTGTAGATTTTTTCTGAGTTTTCTTTCTAATATCTGAAATCGAACTATTAAAAATTGAATGAAAATTGTTTATTTCATGGAAAACGGAAAACAAAGCGATCTGTGACCTTTCAGAGTACAAATCTGACTCTTTCATCTTACAAACGAAAAATGGAAAGAAAATAATTCTGAAAATTCCCCCTTTTGTCTAACGAAAGAGTCAGACAAAGAAAATTGTGACTTTCCAAGAACAAATCTGACTCTGACTCATCAGACCCACGAAAAATCGAAAGAAAATAATTCTGCAAATTTCTTCGTTTATCTGATGAAAGAGTCAGAATAAGCAAATTGTGACGTTTCAGAGTTCAAATCGGACTCTTTCATCAGACTAACGAGAAATCGAAAAAAAATAATTCTGCAAATATCCTCGTTTGTCTGATGAAAGAGTCAGATTTGTACTCTGAAACGTCACAATGTCAGACAAACGAGAAAATTTGCAGAATTATTTTTTTCGATTTTTCGTTGTTCTGATGAAAGAGTCGAATTTGTACTTTGAAACGTTACAATTTGCTTTGTCTGACTCTCTCATCAGACAAACGAGGAAATTTGCAGAATTATTTTCTTTCGGTTTTTCGCTTGTCTGATGAGAGTGTTAGACAAAGCAAATTGAGACATTTTAGAGTACAAATTTGACTCTTTCATCAGACCAACGAAAAATCGAAAAAAATAATTCTGCATATTTCCTCGTTTGTCTGATGAAAGAGTGAGACAAATCAAATTGTGAAGTTTCAGAGTACAAATCTGACTTTCATCAGACAAACGAAGATACACGTCACAATTCGCTTTGTCTGACTCTTTCATCAGACAAAGGAGGAAATTTGCAGAATTTCGTTTCAATTTTTCGTTTGTCTAACGAAAGAGTCAGACAGGCAGTCACAATTTGCTTTGTTTATCGTTTGTATTGTTCCGGTTTTGTTCATTAGGCAACCTGTTTTCCAAGACTGCCCTTGAGAAATAGTGCAATCCTGCAATCCGCAAAGGCGTTTTCGAAAATGCGAAAATTAGGAATACTGTGACGAAACGATAACGCGCTATTACCCAGATCAAGCGCGTAAAAAATTTTACGCTGAACGAACCGAAACCTCCAGAACATCGTGAAAAACAATAACGGAACACCATTTCAAGCTGTATCTACGATGATGCTGATGTTAATCCCTTATTTCATGGCCCCATTGCGTTTTAGCAGGGCGTCCCTAATATTGATCGACGTACCTGATACATGAATATCTGATGCAATACACAAAAGTATCTAATCTCCTTCAATCTTAAAACATTTCAACTGAACCATGAAATAATACGTTAATCGTACTGTAATGGACGAATGCGGACAATAGTTACACCCATGTTACCATAGCAGAACTAAAGGGAAGTGAAAATTCTCTTAATGTGGGTTTAAGTCAGCTTTGGGGTATTGCCCCTCATATCTTGATTTTACAACTCGTTTACCGGCTTCCTATATAGAAATCTTGAGTCCCTATAAACATTGGTCAGTCCTTTCTGAAAAGTTTGCATTATTTTAAGGGACGAAGACCCTACAATATATACCCTTCTTATAAAAGAAAGAACGTTTTTTCCGTCGATGCCTGATTCATTCCGCTCCAAAATTTCCAAGATACCGAAAAAAATTCTCAAACTTTACGAAATTTCACCGATTTCATAGAACAGACCGATCTCCAAGGGCTATCTCCTCTGAAGGCAAAGCTTTTCGGCCGAGACAGAGGGTGGGGAATGAACCTATAAGCGTATTCCGATTCCTCCCAAACGAATGGAAATGTACCAAGAATACGAATGAAAGCTGGTAATTTTTTTTGAAGTTTCTTGATTCTCCGAAAAATTCTGACAACTATCGACTCCGATCTGTGTTTTCACGGGTATGACATAGATGTATATAATACATGAGGTGCGGACACTTTTTGACATATTTTGGGTCCGAAATGAGGTCCAAATGTTGTCAAAATGCGGCTTTGTTGTCCTACTTCAGTTTTCGCCGATAGATGCCGGCATAGGAAAATCTGCCATATAAAATCTGAAATATTCACGGAAGTTACCGACCTGCCATATCAAAACTAGTCAAATCAGAACTTCTTTCTGATTTTCTGAGTTGGACCATACATTATTTTCAAGAAATTCCGATAATAAATTCATTTTAACGAATTTAAATTATGATTATTCATTTCATTCAGTCAGAATGGCGGTAATATCTTTCGTTTCTGAATACACAAGTCTGAAACTCGATATTTTTAAATACCTGCTTATTACAAGAGGTATTTATTATCTCAATATTCAGTTCATGGAAAGGAAGTATTCCAGAGGTCTGTTTTCAAGTATACCACAAGAAATCATTTGGAACGATAGATACTACAATTAATTTGTCTGGTTTGAAATTCGTCTGATAAATTCGTATGAACATGGAACAGGAAAGTGAAAATTCATATATCAATTTCAATTATAATAAACATGAACATTTCCTCCAAATATTTGCATAAGTAGGTGATTAACATAATTCATAACTTTTGAATTGAATATGTAGTAATATGCACATACAAAATTTAAACGAGATCCAAACTATCCAATAGAATCCATTAGTAATATCAATCTCCCGTTTCGATTTCACCGTTGTTTTGGCTTCGAAATAACTTCTTGTATCCATCCATGAAAGTGTTCTCACAATAAACCTCATATTGCTCCTTATTTCCTTACACATATTTCATATTATCAATGAGTAGATGTTCCACATTTGTTAAACTCCTCTTAAATTTTAGTGAGAATCCATAATTTCAAATATCTGAATCATTTTTTGAGAAATAGTTTCATCAGATTATAGCTCAATTCATTTTGATTCAGCGGAACTGAATGTATGCCTTTGTAAAAGCGACGTAAGCGCCATCATCGTTTACAGAACCAAGTAGCCCAAGATTTGACAATTCTAGGACCGCGTTTTGGACCCAAAATTTTAGTGGGTAATAGTAGGAAAGTGTCGACACCTGATATATTCTATGCATCTATGGTATGACAGCCTGGGTCAGTGCTGTTAGGTGACAATTGAATGAAATTGACCAAAAAACGCCAAAATGCTGGCAAAAATTGTATGAAATGGCAGGAACTAAACACGGGTTATTGATATCGAGCAGAAGAATGAAGAAATTGGTGTTTTTTTCGAAGGAAATTCCATGAATCTATCCGATGACCGATGAGAGCTCTCCATACGGAATTTTAACATGAAATTCAACGAAATCGACGGAAGTATGGGATATATTATATTGAAATGGATCGATTAGAGGTTGGTACTGATTCCTTTTAAGTATTTTACCATCAACTTTGCGTTTTTTTCCAAATTTCAGCATAATTTGTACCGGTTCAGAACAATCTTTCTTACTGGAATCCTACCGTTGTGTACGAGCTAGGTTACTTTTTCTGGTAAGTTTTTCAAGATTAAAGATCCTTTCATTCATTTCCGATGCCCTTCCAACGATATTTATTTCCGTTTCTCTAGAAAATGTATCTGAAAAATAGATGATTCTGAAGTTAGCTTTGACATTTCTCTAGAGGTCACAGAGCGTTATTTCGCGAGTGTCACGAGCGTTTTTTTGCGATTGGCCAAAAAATTTTTTCGATAATTTTTATATTATTATTTAAAATTTAACTACATAAAAGGCGAATCTGGGCGCAAGGTAGATCCACATTTTAACTGTGCTTAGCATTGTTCATTTTCAATTCACGTTTATAGAATTCAGATATGAAATCGAATTTTTCCCAGGAAGAATGATTTTTGCGCGCATATTTAGGGGAACAACGTGCTATCGTTTTGTCCAAATGTCTGTAATTTTCGAGTTTTGAGCCGAAAATCG
The DNA here is from genome assembly GCA_958510865.1 of Myrrha octodecimguttata. NCBI lineage: Eukaryota > Metazoa > Arthropoda > Insecta > Coleoptera > Coccinellidae > Myrrha > Myrrha octodecimguttata. Next base: position 73,205,012 of record OY294057.1, read on the forward strand.
TCTTAAACGACTAGGTTGGACTCATTGATGACGAATCCGGTATCAAAATCGATTCTGTCCAGCCGGACGAGCGTACGCTGAACCCCTTTCGACCTGTAACTTTCAGGGAAGGTTGTTTTTCAAAATGCGAAGGTAAAATCGGTCGAACGGTTTCAGAGTTGTAGTCATTTGAAGTTTTGAGATTATTTCCCAGATATTTCGAGAAATACTACAGCGATTGAATTGAAACTTGGCAGTTAATTGGGGCATATGGACTTGCAAGTTTTCCCGAAATTTCCTTGAGATCGTGCAGTCAGTTAATTTTGAAAAAAATTTGTTTGGAAAATTTTTTTTTCTCGGTAACTGTCCATCACATTCAAAATCAATTTCGGTCTTACCTAGGGCTTCATATTTCACAGCAGAGTACCCAATTTCAGTTCGATACCATTATAATTTTCGAAGATATGGTGAAAAGTATGTGAAAATTCGTGTTTTTACGCGCTTGTTCTTGGGAACAGCGCGTTATCATTTCGTCACGATGTCTGTAATTTTCGAATTTTGAGCCAAAATTGGTCTCAAACGACTAGGTTGGACTCACTGATAAAGAATCCGTGGTCAAAATTGATTCTGTCCGTCCGGCCAGCCGAGTGCACTGTAACTCTCGAAAGAAATGACCTAAGGTCTTGAAATTTTCAGGTTAGGTTGAGATTCTGAATATCTCAGTTATGTTCGTTAATGGGCCAAATGTGCCGAATAGTTTTTGCGCTACAGCCATTTGAAATTTTGATTTTTCAATAACTCGAAAAATATTTATCTTATCGAAATGAAACTTGGTTGGAAGATGAACAGTGTCAATAAAAAGAATTATCCATGGAAAAATTCGCGAAAATTTTTTTTTTTTTGAAAATTTTCTTCGAAAATTTTTATATTTCATTAAAATTTCACCATTTCGCAAAGTGAACAAGCGCGTGAAAGCTGCTGACTTCAGGTCAGTGCTTTTCTAGATTTTTTTCGATGAAGTACTGGATTTCAATTCGATCTAAGCAGTATTTCAGGAAATGTTGGGAAAACAAAATTTTGAATGGATATATCTGCGGAATCATTGGGTGGATTTTACCCATTCACGAATTCGGCCTTCGTAATTAAGGTCCAAATCTTCTCTTCAAATTCCGCCGATCGTAAATACAATAACTTCCGGGAGAAACAACTTAGAAACGCGATATTTGTAGTAGTAGGAGTAGGTTTGGGGCTTAATTACGAAGGTCGAATTCGTGTATGGGTAAAATGATTCCGTAGATATACGCAGTCAAAATTTCCCAATATTTCCAAGAATACAGATTATATCGAATTGAAATCCAGTATTTTATCGAAAATAACTTAGAAGAGCACTGCCGTGAAGCAGCTGCTTTTGCGCGCAAGTTCAATTTCGTTGCCAGAGCGGCCATCTCCATTGAACGTGCGCGCAAAAGATGCTGCCTTCACAGCAGTGCTTTTCTAGGTTTATCTAGATTTTCATTAATTAATATCACTTTTTGCGCGCATGTTCTAGGGGAACAGCGTGCTATCGATTTGTCTAAATGTCTGTAATTTTGGATGATTGAGCCGAAAATGGTCTCAATCGACTAGGTTGGACTCACTGATGACGAATCCGGTGTCAAAATCGATTCTATCCGGCCGGTCGGCCGTCCGGCCGTAGACACGATAACTGTCAACAGAAGCAAGCTAGCAACTTGAAACTTTCAGGATAGGTCGTGCATCAGAATGCCGCGGTTAAGTTCGTTAATGGGCCAAATCGGTCGAATAGTTTCGGAGTTATAGGCAAGTTTTGAAGTTATTTATTTTTATTTCATAAACTACTTGAGCGATTGGATTCAAACTTGGCAGTTAGGTGGAGTATAACGAGGCGCAACTTTGAGCCAAATTTCGTCAGGATCATATTGTCAGTAAATTAAAAAAAAATTTTTTCGAAATTTTTTCCAAAAAATTTTTTTTTCGGAAACCATTCATCATACCAAAAAAAATTCCACTCACACTTTGAGCTTCATATTTCACAGCAGTGTACCAAATTTCAGTTCGATACGATCATAAGTTTCGGAGATATCAGGAAAAAATATGTCAAATTTCGAGGTTTTCTTCTCAATATCGTTGATTTTTTCGGTATTACTCGAGAAATACTTATTCAGTTCTGATAAAACTTCACAGCTAGTTTTGAGATGCTGAAAGACAACCTTATGCGAAATTTCGTGATAATCGTGTCATTAGAACAATTTGAAAAAAAAATTTCTATGATTTTCTTATCATATCATCCTCATTAAATTCTGTATGAAACTTCGAACTGTTATTTTTCGATGAAGTACTGGATTTCACTTCGATCTGATCTGTATTTTTGGAAATATTGGAAAAATAAAATTTTGATTGGGTATATCTACGGAATCATTGAGTGGATTTTACCCATTCACGAATTCGTAATTAAGGTCCAAACCTTCTCTACAAATATCGAGTTTTTTAGTTGTTTCTTTCGGAAGTTATTATGTTTACGCAGTCGGCCTTTGGGCATTCACGAATTCGGCCTTCGTAATTAAGGTCCAAACCTTCTCTACAAATATCGAGTTTCTAAGTTGTTTCTTTCAGAAGTTATTGTGTTTACGCAGTCGGCCGTTAGGCTGACCGTAAACACAATAACTTCCGGAAGAAACGACTTAGAAACTCGATATCTGTAGAGTAGGCTTGGGGCTTAATTACGAAGATCAAATTCGTGAATGGGTAAAATCCACCCAATGATTCCTTAGATATACCCATTCAAAATTTTATTTTTCCAATATTTCCAAAAATACAGATTTGATCGAATTGAAATCCAGTAATTTATCAAAAAAAAAATTCAAAAAGCACTGCCGTGAAGGCAGCAGCTTTTGCGTGCATGTTCAAACTCGTTGCTGAAGCGGTCATCTACATTGGACATGCGCGCAGTGCAGTGCAGTGCTTTTTGAAATATTTTACAATTTGAGGCGTTTCATCTGCGAAAAAGTTGAATTTGTCAATTGTTGCCATATACGCTCTTCCTGATATTCGAAAAGCTTACCTCCGTCCCCTCACAGAATCAATCAGTTTTATCGAAGCAATTTGTATATTAGTCTTATCGCCACAGTTTCATCAATGAGCTAGTTAGTATTCAGTATCCGTATATAAATCATCGTGTGCAAATACTAAGAACAGCTCTGAAAAGCAGCGTCAGGGGTTCTCAACTGATCTCGGACCACAAGCCGCTGTAATTCGCCCCATTGTCTTGAAACTAACATGGCTTACGTCCGTAGGGGCCCCCTTGTCGCGAGCGAAAACCGTTTATCCCCATTTGATCCAACCGATCTAAAAGCCAGCTTAGGCCGAAACAGTGGAAAATCTTTTGAATATTTATGCCAGTTTTGGTATTATTGAAAAAATGGGTGGATTGTATTGACATGGAATTATATTTTATTAGGAATGGTGGGTTGTGCACAACTGGCAGTCTGAATTTGTGTCAATCAAATAATTGGTAGGATTGTAAATCATTATGAGTTATTTTATACAGAGAAGGTTAGATTAGGTTATTTTACGCGCTTGTTTTGAGGCACAGCGCGTTATAGTTTCGTCACAATGTCTGGATTTTCGAATTTTGAGCTAAAACTGATGAACTGATGACGAATCCGGTGTCAAAATCGATTTTGTCCGGCCGGCACCACGATTACGGGCGTACGGAGGATTCTATTAACTTGAACATTTCAGGGTTGGTTGCATTTCAAAATGAGAAGGTTGAGTTCGTTAATGTGCAAAATCGGTCGAACAATTTCGAAGTTATAGCAATTTGAAAATATTTCCCTTATATTTCAAGAACTATTGAAGCGATCGAATTGAAATTTGGCGGTTGGTTGGAACATAGATGCATAGAATATATCAGGTGTCGACACTTTCCTACTATTACCCACTAAAATTTTGGGTCCAAAACGCGGTCCTAGAATTGTCAAATATTGTCCTACTTGGCTCTGTAAACGATGACGGCGCTTACGTCGCTTTGGCGAGTGCATACATTCAATTCCGCTGAATAAAAATTATTTGAGCTATAATCTGATGAAACTATTTCCCAAAAAATTAATCAGATATTTGAAATTATGGATTCTCACTAATACATTAGAGGAGTTTTACAAATATGGAACATCTCATATCATTGATTATATGAAATATGTGTAAGCAATCTGAGGTTTATTGTGAGAACACTTTCATGGACGGATACAAGAAGTTATTTCGAAGCCAAAACAACGGTGAAAACGGGACGGGAGATATTACTAATGGATTCTATTGGATAGTTTGAATCTCCTTTAAATTTTGTATGTACCTATTAATACATATTCAATTCAAAAGTTATGAATTATGTTAGATACCTATTAATGCAAATATTTGGAGGAAATATTCATGTTTATTATTATTGAAATTGACATATGAATTTTCACTTTGCTGTTCATGTTCAGACGAATTTCAAACCAGACAAATTAATTGTAGTATCTATCGTTCCAAATGATTTCCTGTGGTATTTTCCAAAACACAACTCTGGAATACTTCCTTTCCATGAACTGAATATTGAGATAATAAATACCTCTTGTAATAAGCAGGTATTCAAATATCAAGTTTCAGACTTGTTTATTCAGAGTCGAATGATATTACCGCCATTCTGACTGAATGAAATGAATAATCATAGTTTAAATTCGTCAAAATAAATTTATTATCGGAAATTCTTGAAAATAATGTATGGTCCAACTCAGAAAATCATAAAGAAGTTCTGATTTGACTAGTTTTGATATAACAGGTCGGTAACTTCAGATTTTATATGGCAGATTTTCCTATGCCGGCATCTATTGGCGAAAACTGAAGTAGGCCAACAAAGCCGCATTTTGACAACGTTTGGACTTCATTTCGGACCCAAAATAAAAAAAAAAGGTGCCCGCACCTTATGTTTTCTATGCATCTATGTTGGAACGGGTCGTCCAACTGTTTGCAGAATTTTTTTTGGGATAGAACTGTTAGTGAATTTTGAAAACATTTTTTTACATTTTTTTCGGAAACTTTTATAACATTGGAAAAAAGTGTTTTGTTCATAGCTTGAAATATATATTCCACAGCAGTGTACCAAAATTTCAATTTGATACGATTATAAGTTTCAAAGATATCGCGGAAAAATATGTTGAATTTCGAAATTATTTCTCCATCTCGTTGTTTTTTCGGAATAACTCAAAAAAATACTGATTCAATCATGATGAAACTTGGCAGCTAGTTTGAAAATGCCGATAGAAAACTTTGTGCGTAATTTCGTGATGATCGTGTCATTAGAACAATTCGAAAAAAAATAAAATAATTGGTTTCAAATATTCAATATTCTGTGATCTTCTGATCATATCATCCTCATAAAATTCTGTATCAACCTTTGAACTGTAATTTTTCGATAAAGTTCTGAACTTCATTTCGAACTCATCTGTATTTTTGAGAATATTGGGAAAATAAAATTTTGAATGGGTATATCTGCTTATTGTATTCACACAAAAACTTCCGAATTAGACACTCCATATTTGTAGAATAGGTATAGGGCTTAATTACGTAGGTCGAATTCGTGAATGGGTAAAATCCGCTCAATGATTCCGTAGATCTACCCATTCAAAATTTCATTTTCCCAATACAGTACAATCGCGTTATTATGAACACAAAAAATTCTGGATTGTTCATATTATAGGAGCTGTTCATATTTCCGGAGCTCAAGAAAAATAATTAGTTAAGATGTTTTCTAGGTTGTATTTCTGACTGAGTACACGATTTTCATTCATAATGATACACTTTAAGTAAAAAAAAGTTTATTGAATGAGACAAGCCATCACATATTTAAGAAAAAATTATGTAAATTATATGACCGATCTTTTGTGGAGAAAAATTATGTTATTTCAGACTGATTCTCCTTTGCAGAAACTTTCGATAAAACCGCTTTTTTCATGATTTATTTCCAGGGTAAAAATCTCAGTCAAATCCAGAGTATTCTGTTTTGCCCATCTGATGGCTATGTTCAAAGCTTGAACTGCTGGTAGCAATCGCCAGAATAAGGCCTGTTTTATCAGCGTTATAGATTTGATGTTTGTTGGATTCATGGTCTTGAATGACTCTCTTCAATTCTTCTTCAACAGGATCAATAAGATCAGACTGACTTAAAAGCTTCCCCCCCATCATTTTCGAGAATCTTACACCATAACGTTCCTCGAAGCGCTGGAGCCATCATTCACTTGCTTTGAATTCCAAGATATTTGAACTAGCACAAAAAGTCAACGCTTTCTGTTTAATAATTTCTCCAGAAACCGGCATATTTTTTTCCTGGATCAGTATTTTCAGCATTTATAAAGCTGAGTTTTCATTTCAGGCATTCCCGTCTTTTCAGAATGCATTTTTTGGACGATCTGAATCAAGTGTCTAATATCGAGAAATTGTTTTTGTTGTTTTTTCTGGAACAAACCGTTGGTTCAGCAATTCCATATTTCTTTGCCAGTAAGGCCAGATAACACTTAGTCCTTTATTGATGTCTTCTAGAACTTGAGCTTTCTCATGAAGAGTTAACATCTTGATTTTCGACTCGCCATTTTCTTGGTTATAGTATACTCGAGAAATAACAATGTGAGGCAACTTGTGAAAGGGCGAACCGGTAATGGATAACTGACGATAAATCGTGAAAACGAATTCATTCCTTTGAATAAAACAGACAAGTTACAACACTTTCATACTAGTGAGATTTTACTGTGTTCATATTGCAGAGAAGTCAATACAAAATATTCGGTGTTCATATTAGGGAGTGGTTCATACGATCGCCTGTTCATATTAACGCGATTGTACTGTATTTCCAAAAATACAGATTAGATCGAATTGAAATCCAGTACTTTATAGAAAAAATTTTAGAAAATCACTACTGTGAAGGCAGCATCTTTTGCACGCATGTTCAAATTCGTTGCGTAAGCTGTCTTCTTCATTGAGCGTGCTATCGTTTGGTCCGAATGTCTGTCATTTTCGATGATTGGGCCGAAAATGGTCTCAAACGCCTAGATTGGACTCACTGATAACGAATCCGGTGTCAAAATCGATTCTGTCCGGCCGGCCGTGAACACGATAACTGTCGAACGAAGTGAGCTAGCAACTTGAAACTTTCAGGGTAGGTCGCGCATTGAAATGCCGCGGTTAAATTCGTTAATGGGCCAAATCGGTCGAATAGTTGAAATTTTGAAGTTATTTATTTTTTATTTCAGAAACTACTCAAAAAAAATTTTTTTTCGGAAACCATTCATCATATCCAAAGAAAATTCCACTTAGACCTTGAGCTTCATATTTCACAGCAGTGTACCAAATTTCAGGTTGATACGATCATAAGTTTTGGAGATATCGGGAAAAAATTTTTTCAAATTTCGAGGTTTTCTTCTCGATATCGTTGTTTTTTTCGGTATAACTCGAGAAATACTGATTCAATCCTGATAAATTCCGCAGCTAGTTTGAAGATGCTGACAGACAACTTTATGCAAAATTTCGTCATGATCGTTTCATTAGAACAATTTGAAAAAAAAATTCTGTGATTTTCTTATCATATGATCCTCATTATATTCTGTATGAACCTGCGAACTGTAATTTTTCGATGGAGTACTTGATTTCAATTCGATCTGATCTGTATTTTTGGAAATATTGGGAAAATAAAATTAAGAAAATTAAATTAAATAGAAGGTCGAATTCGTGAATGGGTAAAATCCGCCCAATGATTCCGTAGATATACCCATTCAAAATTTTATTTTTCCAATATTTCCAAAAATACAGATAAGATCGAATTGTAATCCAGTAATTTATCAGAAAAAAATCTAGAAAAGCACTGCCGTGAAGGCGGCAGCTTTTGCGTGCATGTTCAAATTCGTTGCTGAAGCGGTCATCTACATTGAACATACACTGCTGCCTTCACGGTAGTGCTTTTCTAGATTTTTCTCATTTCAATTGTTCATCCACTCAATCCGATTTTTTCCGACTGAAACCAGAATGAACAGAATGCACTTCGTCAGACATAACCACTTCATTCTTCGCCAATCGATAGTTCTTATATACCTATATTTCATTTCCACATTTCAAAAGTGAAGGCTAACCGGTAACCTTATATTTTCATATGAATGAAAAAAGGGACAGATGGTCTGAAAATCGAGCACATAGGAAATTTAATTATTCGAAGGGAGCAAATAACTACTATTGGTCTCGATAGGGGAATTTCATTGTGTTCGGGATGCCGAAAATTGATCCCTATGGTGGGGACTTTTAGGATCCCTGTAACCCGAGTGGGATTACTGCATGGACCAAACCCATTCGCTTCAGATCAAACACATACTTGACTAAAATCTTCATGAATAAATAATTAGCGTTAGGTGTTTATTCGGCCCTAATTGACAATTTGGTCAAAGTAAATACGTTCTGACGTCTTATTTGTTCAAGGAGGGGAGATGACCATCATGATATTTCGGTTCTGGAAGGCCTCACACGCATACACTTCTGAAAGATATGCATATACTGAGTGACATCAGAAACGTAACAGCCATAAAGAATAAGTCTGCGAACTTGATTCTTAAGTGCTTGTTCAGGGGAACAATGCGTTATCGTTTCGTAACTATGTACGTAATTTTCGAATTTTGAGCTGAAATTGGTCTCGAACGACTAGGTAAGACTCACTGATGACAATGTCTGTCATGTGCGCTCTAACTTTCGGAAGAAAGGACCTAGGGGTCTTGAAATTCTCAGGTTGGGTCAAGATCCTGAAAATCTCGGTTGAGTTCGTTAGTGGACAAAATCGGCCAAACAGTTTCAGAGTTATACCCATATGAAATTCGATTCGATCGGATTGAAACTTTGTATTCGTTCTTGCATACCAACAATAAAGGATATAATTTCGAATTAACTCTGGTTTGCACTCATTGAATACTGTCCTTCGACATTGAAGTGAACTTCACAAAGTAATCAAAAAATTCAATTCAAAGAACAAAGAATGTTGTGCCCATATGAAAATAATTTCTTCCAATTGGAAATATACAGGGTGTTTCATCATAAACTGGTCAAACATATATAGCCGTATGAATAACATTGGAAAAGTCAGTTTTGCCTTAGCTTTTAGTAATTTTTGGTGGTTAATTCAATTGTCCTGTAGAATTCGGGAACAAATATTTAAAAAGGGCGGAAAACCTACAAAGTAGAAATTTTTTGTTTTCGATTGCCAAATTGGATAGCATTATTTCAATGTACTCAATTTTCTAAGATTTTCCGTGAAGGAAATTTTCCAAAACTCAAACTTAACATGTTTTTACATGTCTACAGCGATGAAAAATTTTCACCTAAAATTGTGGCAATCTTTTGAGGTTGAATTTTTCTTCATTCTTAACACTGGTGTGAAAAAGGAATGAAAAAATATCCATTAGTTTTCGTTTTATAGCCTTCCAAACATTCCACTCGGAGTACTTAAATAATTTTTATTCGAGAAACTGGTGGCCCTACGGAGGCAAAAATTGTGCTAATGACCCGGAAAGAATTTATCAGAACAAAATTTAAAAAAAAAATTCGATGGGATTAGAACTCGCTTCACTTAGGGTCGCGTATAAACTGGATTTATTCTGATTATAATGACGTCCGTTACCAAGCAACGGTAGTTCATCGAATTTGACCCTATTTTCCGAATGCGAAGAGTTCAATTTCTACCAAAGTTTTTTGAAAAAAAAATTTTTCTTTTAATAAATTCATATTTCTATGCGGGTCATTTTGGGGACCCATTAGCACAATTTTTGCTTCCGTAGGGCCACCAGTTTCTCAAATAAAAATTATTTAAGCTCTCCGAGCGAAATGTTTGGAAGGCTATAAAACGAAAACCAATGGATAGTTTTTCATTCTGTTTTCACAACAGTGTTCAGAATGAAGAAAAGTTCAATCTCGAAAGATTTCAACAATTTTGGGAGAAAATTTTTCTTCACTGTGGACATGTAAAAAAAAGTTGAGTTTGAGTTTTGGAAAATTTTTTTCACGGAAAATCTTAGAAAATTGAGTACATTGAAATAATGCTATCCAATTTGGCAATCGAAAAAAAAATTTCAACTTTGTAGGTTTTCCGCCATTGTGAAATACTTTTTCCAGAATTCTACACAACAAGTGCATTGACCACCAAAAAATACTAAGATGTGATCAAAAACCGTTATTTAAAAGGTCACGCATAACTCACCACAGTTATCGGAATATTGCTCAAAGTTGACATTAAACACCATGTATCTCGCTTATGCTTCGAAAACGGTGTATATGTGATATGGCAAAAATGACTTTCCCAATGGTATTCATACGGCTATATATGTTTGACCAGTTTATGATGAAACACCCTGTATATTTCCAATTGGAAGAAATTATTTTCATATGGGTACAACATTCGGTGCTCTTTGAATTGAATTTTTTGATCACTTTGTGAAGTTAACACTTCAATGTCGAAGGAGAGATTCAATGAGTGCAAACCAGAGTTAATTCGAAATTATATCCTTTATTTAAGAGGATCAGTCGAAATCAATTGAAAAGCAGAGAATTGTAGTCCATGAAGAAACCGGCGATTGGAAAGGACTTGCGAGTTTTTGAGTATCAAGAAATCAACCGCCCAAAGGTGGACAAAAAATATAGGCAAATGCCAAAGAGATAGCAGGAGCATAGTTCACACTGAAGAAGCTCATAAAACCCCAATTCACACAGGAACGAATGTTGTACCAATATGAAATTGATTATTCCTAATTTGAATGTGTTCAGTCTCAATTTGATTTTGTTTAGTACCAATTTGAATATGTTTATTCCGAATTTGATTTTGTCAGATCTCAATTCGAAGTTGTAAACGTATAGAAAATCCAACCATCTCAGTACCGATCATAGAGTACCGATCATCAACGTTCGAATAACCCAGTATTTACTATATATACTCCATTCACTTTTATAAAGTATCCCGGTTTGCCATGACATCCCTACAGATTTCACCGTGTATATTTTGAAAATGTTAGGTTATAGTCATTTTCTGTCAGATAACTACACTACGTTGTCCTCTCTACAAAGAGGTCGTAGTAATTGCTTATTTTTCAAAATGCCAATCTACATTTGGAAAGTACCTAATGAATTTGAGAAAATATTATGTGAATTCAATAACTCCAATAAAGACCTGGCGAATGTTGAAGAAACTTTTTTCTCTGTTAATATTGGAAATCTTCCACGTATGTAAACATGGTTGGAAAATTCAGTGATGCCTTTTTCTTGTACGGAAATCAAGAATCGAGTGTTTTGGAATTTTACTGAAAAATGATGGATAGAGTAGTCCATTACTTCGAATTCCCTACTTTTCTAAATTCTCAAGAAATAAGCCTACAGAAGTCATTTAAATACCTTGTTGCACAACTTGAAATATTCCAGTATGAAAATGTAGTAGTATTTCGAATCCTGTGTCACAGTTAACCTCGAAAGAACTAACCCCATTTACAAAGGTCTTATTGGGAATCTACGTGAATGATACATACACTGGATTGGGATCAACATATTTCTAAACTGGGATGCAGCTTAGCTTCAGTCTGTTATCTTTGGGTGTAATGACAAGATATCTGGATAAATTCTCCATGAAAACTACCTATCATGCAGTACTCGAGTCAAAAGCAAGATATGCAATTATGTTTTATGGACATACTTTGAAGTTAACTCAAATATTCAATTCCCAGAAAAAAGCAATTCCTGAAATATCAGAAAAAATAGCATTGAATGAGATTGTATAATTCATGTTATTTCGTGCATAAAAATTCAATGTTCTGCCAACATAGGATATACCAAGTTCATTTTCAATGTACTACTTCCTATCGAAACAATTCCACGAAATATATAACTTTTGAAATTATTCGTTAAAGAATTTGTTCAATTCAAACATGACTACCTACTTGAGGCTCAATACTATACTATCAAAGCGAAATGTTAATTTATTAGTTTATTATGGCTGAAGCTGAATTGTTATTTGTTATTGAAAGGGAGTAGAAATTGGCAACCTCGCGTCGAATTATTTTGACATTGTCGATATTTCAGGAGCGCCTACCGGCCTTGGTTTTAGTTACAAAAACATGATAGACCTAAATCATGGCCAACCGGGATACTTTATAAAAGTGAATGGAGTATAGCTATCATATACCCGAACATGACGAAAATTTTCCTGAGGTTGTATCCATAGTACCCTTACCTACCCTCACCTTCCACCCTTAAATGTCAATGGTGACACAATGACGCGCTCCCCAAATTCAGATTAGTTCAGATGACATAACCCGACAATACTCAGGTGTAAGGATTTTTTCATGCATGTTGCCTGCCATTGTTGTCAGTTGTCCACCGTAAGATATCATCTTGTTGTTCTCTTTGTTCACTAGGTGTCAACATATAACGCTAGATTTACACTGCTTTGAGACGAGTTTTTTACGTTATTTAGGAATTTTTTGGAGCATCTGCGGGTAATTTATTAGCTGAGTGGATAAAGCTGGCGGAAATTTCTGTACTTGGTGGATATTTGGCGAAAAATTCTTGTTGTGGAAAATATAAATCTCCCAGCTGTTACGGTTTGTACGAAAATGTGTTCAAGTTTATTATAAGTTAGACGATACCGGTTGCCATTTACTTTTCGGTCGAAAAATTACAGTGCTTATCAAGTGAAGACACAATAACAAACACACCAGAAATCCTCACTCGCACTGAACTACTGATACACGTAACCTTCAAATAACTAATAATAATGATGAAATAATCAAAACGAAATTGTATTGACCGCTGAAATTTTATTAGCGACTTCATTATTCTCATTTATCTTTCATGCGCTTGTTCTTTTGCACAAGAGAATTATCATTTTACCCAAATCTCTGTAATTTTCGAATTTTGAGTTGGAAATAGTCTCGAACTAGTTGATGTCATCAATTGATCTTAGCGATAGGTAACGCTTTCTGACCGATTAATTAAGATGTTAAAATGTGAAAAACGTAGTAAAAGACTTTTGGTCATTTATATCATCGCTACATGACGCAGGATCCGGGCCCCTTACAGTGTCGATTTTGAAAATTTTAAATGAAAATACTCGAAATCTTCTGAAAACTACGATTTTTTGTTCATTTTTGACTTTTCGACTCTATCTCATAATTTATCTTAGAAATATGTCGATATGTCGTGCGAATTTTTTTATTTCGAGTTAAAACTGCCCTCATCGATTCACTCATTATTCAATTGCTATACTATGGAATGATTAGGTTGGACCCACTGAAGGAGAATCAGGGATGAATTCAATTATGTTTCGATCAGAGCTTATTTCGGGAGGATTTTCCAGTTTTTTATGTGTTTTCATTTCTAATATCTGAAACAGAACTATTAAAAATTAGAAGAAATTGTTTATACAGGGTGATTCCGGAGGAGATTTCTAGACAAGTATACACTAGTCAAGACAGTCTCGGAACAATGTTCGGTTTATGGTTGGGGGTCTCTATTGAGAATATACAGGGTGATTTGTCCGATTCGACCGATTTTACTTTTATTGATGACTTTAGTATGGCTCATTAGATTTCAATGAAGTTTTCAGTGAAGTATTACAATATTGATGAGCACATTCATTAATTTCAAATGCTCTTCTTCATTATGCTCTTCTTCAGACATTTTTACTCGGAAAACCGGAGGTGTGCCAAACAAACCGAAAATCTCTGAATAATGACATATTATTTTAGAATCTGAAACGAATAAGAAAGTTTTGGAAAAGCAATGTACAGGGTTTTTTTTTTTTTCAACTGCACAATTGATCTAAAATTCTGAAATTAAATTAAATTAACCCTGTATTTTGAGAGATTGTTGCAATAATTGAATATACCCATTCAGATTGTTTAACACTGCGAATTTCTTCAAAATTGGATGAGCCATACCAAAGTTATTAATAAAAGTAGAATCGATTGGAGCGAAATTTCGACATTGTCTTTTTTTGGAAAAATTTTCTCGGAAAATTAGAAGTGCGCCAAAATATTTGAAACTCTTAAATAATGACTTACTATAGTAGAGTCGTAAAAGCGTATTTTAGGAAACGCGATGTTGTTTTTTCAACCTGCACAATTAATCTGGAATGGTCACAAAAACAACCACTTATTTAAAAAAAAAAATGAAATCATTGAATGTGCTCATCAATGTTATACTTAGCTGAAAATTTCAACAAAATCGAATGAGCCATACCAAAGTTATCAATAAAAGTAAAATCGGTCCAATCGGATGAATCACCCTGTATATTCTCAATAGAGACCCCCTACAATAAACCAAACATTGTTTCGAGACTGTCTTTACTAGTGTAAACTTATCCTAAAATTTGACGGTCTCCTTCGGAATTACCCTGTATATGGAAAACGGCCTTGCGGATTGCTGGATTGAACTATTTGTCAAGGCGGTTTTTTGTAACACAGATTACCTAATGAGCAATACAGGAATAATATAAACGATAAACACTTTTACAAGACAATCGTTTTTCTGATGAAGGAGATTTGTAGTCTGAAACGTCAGTGTTCGCTTTGTTTATTGTTCATATTATTCCTGTATTGTCCATAAGGCAATATGTTGTCCAAGAAACTGCCCTTGATAAAAAGTTCAATCCTGCAATACACAAGGGCATTTTTCATAAAAAAAATTTATTTAATTTTTTGTGCTTCTATTTTAGGTATTGTGAGCGAAAACTCAGAGAGAACCCAAAAAATAATATAAAGTCTATTCATGTTGAATGGGAATGAAACTAATCCTTTATGCATGCATTTATTATTTCCTGTTAATTTTTTGTTTCTTTAGAAAAATAGTTTCAAAATTGTAACACAATAATATTTGTTTTGAAAATTCAATATTTTGTTATATTCGTATGAGTAAGAGTTCCTATTGCTGTTTTCCATTGAGAGTTCGATCACAGACCTACAGGTTATTTCTTTTGGACGTAATTTTGCTCAAATTTGGCTGATTTTCCGTATTTTCCATAGTTTCAAGTCACACCAAACCCACAAACAAATGGACATTTTTCAGGAATAAACTGTGATAAAAAGTAATTCAGATATTGATCCCACGAGAAAAGCCGGTGGATGAGTTTCCACGAGTTTTTCCTCCATCAAAATCAAAATAACAATATTATTCTACAAAAAGAGCGAAACAGATTCCCAGCACTTACATAGCCTAAAATATCACCCTTGTATTTTTTCATGATTTTTTCTACTTTATCATAATGAGCTTGAGTATCTCCCAGATATCGGCCAACAATACAATAACTGGAAGATATTTTCGATATATTAACATACTCCAAACGGAGGTGTTTATACCCCTCATAATAATTGGCTATATTAGTAGCGACACGTGCAATGTCGAATGCGTCCCACAATAGGGTAGTTATTATTCCAACCCTAAATAGTTACTACGATTTGGTCTGTTCATTAACGAGAATTCGTAGGGATACATATTTTAAATTGATTGGACCGACATAAAGCTGAAAGTTTTTTTTACGTGCTTATCAAGACGTTTATGAGCGAAATCGGTCAATCGGTTTCGGTGTTGTGCTCATTTGAAATTTGCTCAATATCTCAAGCAGTACACATGCATTCGAATTCAAATTTCGTGATCAGTTGTAGAATACCGACATGCAACTTCATGCAAAATTTCGTGACGAACATTCGGTCGAAAAATTGAAAAAAAAATCCATCAGATTCTTATGAATTTGGCACGAACTTTGAAGACAATTTAAGCTCTTCATTTTCGGAATATTTGAAATAAAATATGTCAAATTCCATTATTGTTTCCTCCATAATTCGAAATAAAAGCTCCTGACCTCACTTCCTTGCTTTTCTAAGACTTTTTGAATTTTTGAAACTATAGCAATCTAGTGAACTGAGGAGTTGGGCTATTTTATTTACGGTAGGCTTGATGGCCCATCGTGAACACAATAATTTTCGAAAGAAGCAACCTAGAAACTCGATGTTTATAGAGTGGTTTTTAAAATTAATTAAGAAGGCTTAAGTCGTGGATTTGTGAAATCCACCCAATGATTCCGCAGATATACCCATTTTTATTTTCCCAATATTTCCGAAAACACAGATTAGATCGTATTGAAATTCATTTTTTCATTGGAAAATTGGCAGTTTGAAGGTTCATATAGAATTTCCTCGAATTAATATCATCAGAAAATCGCTGTACTGAATATTCGAAAAAAATTTTTTTTTTAATTGTTCTGATGACACGATCACCACGTAGTTTCGCACAAAGTTCATCATCAGCATTTCCAAACTAGTTTCCAAGTTTATTATGATTGAATAAGTATTTTTCCTAGACAAAACAACAATACCGAAGAAAAAACCAAGAAATTTTTCATATTTTTTTTTCAATATCTCCAAAACTTCTAATCTCATGAAACTTAATTTGGTTAACGGCTGTGAAATATAAAGCTCAAGGAATGAGCACAATTTTCTTCCAAAATGGTGAAAAGTTTCCGAAAAAAAAGTTTCGAAAAAATAAAAAAAAAAAATTTTCCCGAATTTTCACTGACTGCGATCTGAGAGGAAATGTATGAAGTGTTTCATGCTCCACCTGACCGCCAAGTTTCAATCCAATCGCTCGAGTATTTCCGGAAATGTCTTGGAAAATCCTAGAAATTTCAAATGGCTATTATGCGAGACTGTTGGTCCGATAGCGTCCATTAACGAACCTAACCTTTGCATTTTGAAATTCAACTAATCCTGAAAGTTTCAAGTCAATTGGACTCTCCGCACATCCGAAATCGTGCCTACTCTCGGCCGGCAGAATCCATTTTAACAACGGATTTGTCATCAATGAGTCGAACCTAGTCGTATGAAACAATTTTCGGGAAAAAATTCTAAAATTACAGACATTGGGACGAACATATGAGAGCAAAGATTTGTATGATTTAATGATTGGGATTCGGTTCAATCTTTATATTTTGCGCTCGAGATTCTATGGTTAAATTATTTCCGATTACTCTTGGAACACCCTATATATAGTTCAGAAATTCACTACATTTTTACCGAACAACCTTTGTGAACACAAAAATCTCACACGATTCATTTAAGAGGATTTTACATCCCAGCCACTCAAAAAGGATAAAATAACACCCCAAATATTTTTTTTGGACATCAGGACCTTGTGTTCAAAATCCTCCGCCATAAACACCACAGAAGGTCGTAATTGATATCAATACGCACTCCAAAAGAAGGTGTGATATCCTTTACATCGTAATTCGCTTCATTACAAGGCACACGCGCGAGGTCGCGTGTGCCCTATAAGATAATATCCGCAAGGCACGTGTAGGATGAAGTGTCATGAAATGAAGCTTTCACACCATGCGAATTCTCTCCGGAATATTGCGGACCTAAAAAGCAGATACTTCATTGTGAATTGTTTTTTATTCGACAGATGATACGTTTTAATGGGAGCGATATGAAGAGGATTCGGGACACTTGAGAGTGTGTCGTATATATATACGGATCAGTTAGTTCATATTTTAAAGGGTTTTCCAATAAGAGGTGTTATTTTGAATAGCCCGTTATTTCGGTAGATGTCACTTTGGAAGCAGTCATTTTTCGACATTCGAGAAGTAGAAACTTCGCCATTAATAAAAATGGAACGATACACGCTTCAATAACGCATTGAAATGATTAAAATTCACTACAAAAATGGTGAAAATTTGGCAGAGACGGTTCGTAAAACTCGAACATTTTTGGGTCGTCGTGAAGCACGTTGTCGGACCGCAATAAAGAAATTGGTGGAAAAATTCGAGCTGTGGGGACAAGTTATTAGTGATGTGAAGAATGAAACCCGTGCACGTCGCTCAAGAACAGCCGAAAATATTGCTGCTGTAGCCGAAAGTGTTGAAGAAAACCCAGGTTTGTCCATTCCTCGTCGATCGATTGCGCTATCGAGAGATGATTAATGATTTTTTATGGCCGGAAGGATGGTGTTGAACTGGACAACGTTTACTTTCAACAAGACGGCGCTACGTGCCACACAAGCAACGAAACCATTGACCCTGTGCGGGAAAAGTTTCCGGACAGTGTTATTTTCCTCTATTAACGGAATAGCTTCTTCTTTATAATGAAATAAACATCCGATCATTTATATTGAAAAATGGCATTTTTATTTGAATATCAAAATAACCCCTCTTATTGGAAAACCCTTTATTTGCCTGGGTAGAGGATGTCCGACTTGGATGACTCAGCTCAAGCGTTTCGAAAAGATTGTAGAAAAGCTCTGATGGAGTCGGCAGCTTTTGCGCTCATGTTGAATTTCGTAGTTAAAAACAATTTTTTTCAGATTGCTTTGATAACACGGTCATCACGAATTTTCACACGAAATTTAGCATTAACAATGACCATATAGTCACCAAGTTTCATCATAAAAGAGTAAGTACTTCTTGAAATATCAACGATACCGGGTAAAAAAAAATCTAGAAAAGTACTGACGTGAGTTCAGAAGCTTTTACGCGCTTGTTCGAATTCCAACTATTAGTTCAACACGAAATTTTGCACCTAGTTGCATGTTGGCAATCTCCACTTGATTGCGAAGTTTCAATCTGATTGCATTCGTTCTTCTTGACAAATTGCGGAAATAACGTTAAAATTCCAAATAACAATTTGGCACATTTTTTTCCCTTATAACTCCGAAAGTGAATGTCGGATCGAATTGAAATTTGGAAAATTGTTTTTAAATACTGACGCTGAGGTTCGTGTCAAATTTCATTGAAATATAATCAATATTTTCAGTGAAAAAAATTTTTCATCAAAAATTTCAAAAATTTTCGAATAAATTTTTTTTTTATTTTCCAACAACTTGATCCACACGAAATTTTGCTCCTAGTTGCGCGTTGGTATTCTTGAACTGTCCATGAAATTTCAATTTGATCGAGTCAATACTTCATGAGATATCGAGGAATTAACCTCAAAATTTCAAATGGGCCTAACTTCGAAACTACCCAACCGATTCCACCCATTAACGATCCGAACCGAGATATTTGGACTCCAAACCTAATCTGACAATTTCAAGTTGCTAAGTCTTTCCCTTCGAAAGTTAGAGCACATACGGTCAGACGGACAGACGGACAGAATTAAATTTGACCACGGATTCTTCTTCAGGAAGTTGAACCCAATCGTTTAAGACCATTTTCGACTCGAAATTAGAAAAGTACAGACATCGTGACGAAATGATAACGCGCAAGCGCATTACAAGGTCACAGTTCAAGAATCGGTTCAATGGTAATTCATCCGACGTTGTAACTCGCTATTTCAGAATCAGATCGAAGTTGTTGCCAATCTCGATATGCGCTACCCTGTCCAGTTCTGAAATAGTCTGGTCCAGAATCACTTCCCATCATGTCTAGAGAAATAAACTTTATATCCCAATTTCCTACATGATATCGCAAACTCCAATCTGGATGCAGTATGATAGCAGGAAAATTTGAGGATGTAACATTGTTCGAAAAATTTCGAGATCTCATTTCTTGCCGAGAACCAAGAATCCTCATCGTTCTGGTTCTTCAATGGGAGTTTTTCCTGAATTTGGGTTATTGTTGCAAAAGCAAATTTGAACATAATCATTATGGGTTTGATTCATCATTTTCAAAATTGTGGTTTGGGATTTGCCAGGCATGCACAACGGTGTTTAGTAGAATAGCTTTTTCTGCTATAGAATAATGAAATATTTATTCTCATTCTGTGGTACACACGTGTTCTTTGTCAATATAACCAAACAATTTCCGTTTGCGATTTGTCAGTATGACATTCTGTGCTCTTCTTTTTCTATTCCTTGGTCGTTTTCTTCTACTCTAACCAGACCGAAGTATAGCCATCTCTCTTTTCCTAAGTAAAGTAACACATTCGACGTCCTATTCTTTCCAAGAAAGCTGAATTCGACGTTGCCATACCGTGCACTCAAGACAAATCCCTTTAAATGTGAATCCCCATTTTTATTTTTCAGTTTTAGGTGATCAAACATTTTTTCAAAGATATAATATTGAAATTATATGTTTGGAATGTGATGTTCTAAAGGTTTTTCATGAAAATTACTGCATTTACGTTGGAAGGAAAAAACCCCATTCTTTGAACGTTGGAACACCTATATCTAAACCAGAATCGGTTTCAACTTTGTTGGAACGTCATTCGTTAAGAACTAGTTCCCAAACTTCATACCCGAATTTCCTCAGTAACTATTTCATCTCGTTATAGTCGTTATTCATCACTAGGCAAGGCCTCAGCATAAACTACTCAACCATAAGATATCGAAGAGACCCCATTAAGCCCCTTTCGCATGTAAATTAAGACTCTTCGTTCATCATTATGTACCGAGTATAATATTTACATGTTGTTTCTCCAGGATTAGCGGTGTTGCAAGTTTGAATGAGCGCGTTCTTCCTGGTTGCACCGCTGTGAACAATCAGAAGGGTGCGAAGGGGTGACAACCCTTTTGGGCTGACGTCGGGCGTTGCTTTTTGTATGGACTAGAACTGATTAATAGCTTAACGTACTTTCAACTATTTAACTTGGAATAATGCTCCGTGACATTTTGATGATGTGCATTGTGATGAGCAGGCAGGATGGGCATGCTTGTTACTAGGTATCTGTTGTTTGGTAGAATTGCATTTTTTTTTTATTTTCTGAGAGGATGATTTCGCGGAATTATCCGTTTTATTGCGTGAAGAGTTTGTAATTTAACACTTCGTTTTGAATATTTTTCAGTGTAATTACTTGGGGATTTTACATGAACCTATTAGAAAAAATTCAAGAGAAGCACTGGAGTGAAGTCAGCAGCTTTTACTCGCATGTTAAAGTTCGTTGCCAAAGAGTTCCTTTTTAGGCGCTTGTTCTAGGGAACAGCGCTATGATAAAGCGCTAATGTCGTCACGATGTCTGTAGTTTTCGAATTTTGAGCCGAAAATGGCCTTCAACGATTTGGTTGAACTCCCTGAAGGAAAATCCGTGGTCAAATTCAATTCTGTCCGTTCGGCCGTCCGTATGTACTCTAACTATCGAAGGAATGTCTCGGTTAGGTTCGTTAATGGGTGGAATCGGTTGCATAGTTTCGGAGTTAGGCCCATTTGAAATTTTGATTTAATTCCTCGATATCTCATGAAGTATTGACTCGGTCAAATTGAAACTTCGTGGGCAGTGTTGGAATACCAACTTACAACTTAGAGCAAAATTTCGTGTGGATCCAGTTGTTGAAAAATTGAAAAAAAGTTATTAGGAAATTTTTACACTTTTTGAAGAAAAATTCATTTTTCTCTGAAGATATTGATTAGATTTCAATGAAATTTGACACAAACCTTAGCGGCAGTATTGTACAACCATATTGTAAATTTCTATTCGATCAGATATTAACTGTTAGAGATATAAGAAAAAAATGTGTCAAATTTCGTTGCTATTTGGAATTTTAACGTTATTTCCGCAAAACTCAAAAAGTACAAATGCAATCAGATTGAAACTTCGTAGTCAGGTGAAGATTACCAATACGCAACTAGGTGCAAAATTTCGTGTTGATCTCATGGTTAGAATTTAAACAAGCGCGTAAAAGCTGCTGACTTCTCGTTAGTGCTTTTCTAGATTTTTTTACGTATTGACCCCTCCAAACGCACTTTTGCTTCCCAATGGAAAGATCGGTGATCGTCTAATCATATTACCCTTACGAAATTCTGCATGAACCTTTATTTTTGGAGATATTGGGAAAATAAAATTTAGAACAAAAAAAAAGTTATGAATGTGTATATCTACGGAATCATTGGGTGGATTTTCGTATACAATACAAATATCGAGTTTCTGAGTTCTTTTTTTCGGAAGTTATTGTGAGTGAGATCAGAGGCAAGCCCAACAAGAAAAATATTGAAAAAGAGCACTTTTCGTATTATCCATGGCTACTTTGATATAAAAAATTGCTGTCTTAGATTCCGACGAAAAAATCCATATTTTTTCGTGAGCCGACAAGGACGATCTCAATGAAGTATATATATTTGAGATCAGAAAAGAGCTCTAATGGAGAATGAAATGAAGGGTGTTCCATTGAAAAAAATCAGTTTACATCAAATTTTAAGTTTTTCTATGCTTTTTTGCATTTCGTAGTACTGAATTCTGAATGCCCAAAAAAAAATAATACTTACATTGCGTGAAATATAAACAATCACCCTGTACAAACTTAGCGTCGGAATTACCTCCCGTGGCTACTGGAATTTTCAGCTTATCTTTAGGATTCCATAAAACGAATTGGTGAAAATAGAATGAAATGAAATAACTCAACGAATAAACGACAAATTGTTTATTAAAATTAATAAGGTAAAACAGAAACATGAATACATAATCATTTATTTGCGTTCACTTATATACAATATTTTAGGTATTTCTTCCAATGTTTATACTCCAAAAATATACGGAGTGGAATTTTGTGATGGTATTATATATATAAGATTGTGAGAAATCGGCATGGAGGATTAAAGAATATCAACATCTGTTCTCATTGATACTCTCCAATTCACCTGTCATTTGGTGAATTCTTGGTTGAACAGTGTGACAATGTAACGTTATCTGCTAAAACAGAGGGATGAATGCTATAAAGATTACAATGTGTATGTCACAGCTTGATTTTATACATAATTATTACTGAATTCAGGTGGTAATCAAGTATCAACTGGCTCGAATATTATTTATTTTTGACGTCAATACTTGAGTACTATGCCATTGTTTAAAGGAATCGTTCGACAATGACGATCGTTTTTTTTTACGAATTTATTCTGGATCTGCGATTGGCAATGAAACTCTGATAACGAACTAGTTATGAATAGATAATGTCGAATAGGACAGAATCTGGTAACTAAGAAACACACGAGCATCGACCCAGAAAATTTACCTGAACTCACAAACTCCAATGCTGATTCTGTTCTTCAATTTATAGATAATTTCATTCTCTTTAGGTTCTAGTATTAAAAATACAAAATTTTTATTCTGTAAATTTTTTTTCACAGACCATCAACCATCAAATGGTTTCGAAACTTTCACAGTATCAAGATTTGACTATGAAGGAAATGAAATTGCCTATAATCATTGAGCATTCGATAACTAGTTGAATTCTCAATGCTACGAGTATAATTACACTTTAAATAGATAAAGAAAAAAATAATGTCTGTTTAATTTTATGAAAACTTGTGGATCAATTATTGAAAAACTTGACATAACCAATGTTGAAAGGAAAATAAAAAGAATTCTGGATAAGAGAAACCGATTAATTCTTACAGAATTCGTCCATCAAAGTTTCATTGTTCATATTCACAACATATATCTCCTATGTTTGATTATATAAATTCAGAAATCTCTACCAGTAGATTCGAACCTTTTAAAAATATAAGGCATTGCTGGCGTTATTCCTTTAACCTATGACACATCTGGTTTCTTACCTAGAAGGTCTAATTATTATGTAAGTATGTATTAGCAACAACTTATTTAAATTATTATAAGAATTAACGAGATTCCAAATTTCCCTGAATTACATTTGTGTATATATATTTATGAAGTTCGTTTTGTACTTGTTTATCCTGAGTTAATACACCTAGGTAAGCATAAACAATTGAATCCTTTCCAGAATACATTCTTTGTACTTCATAGAGAAGGGCAGTGAGCTACACCAACTTCTGAGGTAGATAAGTATATAATTTGTACTGTTACATCAAAAAAATATTACGAAACAGTAACAGACAAAGAATATGTGTAGATCTTATTCGAGACGAATTATTTTATGCTTGTATATACATACATTTTTGCAATGCTTTCAACTGCGTTTTTCGTTTATCGTACATTCAAAACATTTTGCACACTGAAATCGAGGTAGGGTTATCATCGAAAAACTTCCAAACTGACCTGTCATACACATGAAGTTGTACTTCGCAAATGGTAGATTCATCGTTTATGTGCTTTCATCTTTCTCAAGGCGAAACGCTTCTGAATATCAGAAGGTTTACTGAAAGTTTTTCAAACTTAAATATCGAGAGAATTTTATAGTTAACATTTTACACTTCAAGATGTTTTGTATTTAAGAATCAGTTTTGAGGTTTTTTCAAGCATGAGATGACTCCGACAAAGAATACATACTCAAAAAAGGATACATGCATTATTTCGATGAATATGTCAATATTTCATCCACTGTACGATTAATGTACATTTAGTTCATGCAATAACATTGCATTGCCACGTCACTGTAGCTGAATTTCAACATATCAAGACAACTGGGCTTAAAAATCAGCTGACTGAGGCCATATCTCAAATTTTTTTCATGACTCCATTGATGAATTATTGGAATGATGTTCAAGCGAATTTATCAATGTGAATTTGAGATGTGGACTTGAGTTCAACATTTTTATGACATGAATTGACGAGAGGCATAGCTTTGATGCAGTGCAGAAGATAAAACATGTAAGAGGTACATGTAAAGATCACCAACATTTAGAAAATTAGAACACCCAGTAAATCTGATCAACCTCCATCCATTTACATTTCATTCGCTTCAACTTCCAACATAACACTTAGTTCAGAATTCATCCCCACGAAAACATATTGCAATTCCAAAAATATGCACCTTAATAGTAACAGAAACTTCGAAACTAACTATGACGAACTATTCAACTCTTAATTCATTTAGATTTAAAACTAGCTTAATTAAAAACTTAACATGAATATATCAAACCTAAGGTTATTTCTTCGAACCCTGATGCGTAAGCACATTATTTATAATATTAAAATACCCGTTATAACATAATATAATAAGTCCACTGAAACAACTTCACAGATAACCTCTCGAATACCAATGAGTTGAAATTTGTCGACATGAATCTATGGTTGTTTCAAATTCATCAAGATGCATAGAATATATCATTCTACGCTTCTATGAATTCATTAAATTAAATCTGTCATACTTCATGCTGATATAACTGAAATATTTTGCAAAAATGGTTACACATTCATCAATAAGGCTTTAAATTATTTTGAAAGCATGCCACAACCAGCATATAACTTCACTATATGTATTTTGAGCTGTTTACAAAGGAAGTTGTTTCAATGGTCCGAAATTATCATTTTCAAAAATGTTCTAAGCATATTCATTCAACCGGAACATACGAAATATCAGAAAATATCTTCAATAAATATAATTACAATTCATTTCTAATACTTCATACGTAATATCTAGTCGCAATCACACCGTGAACAAACACAACAATAAGGGATATAATTCAACTTCACATCCGACAAGAAAATATAATAAACAAATTCAAAGGTAAAAGATCCTTCCCTTTGTAAAGATAGGAAAGGTAAAAATGAGGTAGATACATTTTGAAATTGTGAATTCCAATCGTTATCGGAGAATATATGGAAATCTATTGGAGGTAGAATAGTGTTTATCTGTCACAAAAAATTGTGTTTTGTACTTTGTTTGTGTAACCTTGTGGTTTGAACTAAATTAACTGTTTATATTAAATAAAATAATAGTTTCAATATTGAATTGTCATGTTTCTGAGGTAGAGAATATTTGTATGATGAAATGAATATGATTATTATTCAATTATAATAAAAGACCCGTAGAAAACCCTTAGGAATACTGTATTACTGAGGTAGCTAGGTTTGACTAGGAGCTTCTGTTATGAAATATATTTGCATACCTGAATGGAACCTTAACTATGGAAAACTTGCAGATGTAATATTTGGAAATAACTATTTTTGTTATGAAATTATGACTTATGCACAAACTTGAAATCACAACATCCGCATGTTGTGTGAGTTAAATGAATTTCTTCAGTTACGTACCGATGTGAGAAAATAAATTTTGGAAGATTGCGGAGAAGAAAATTATTCATTCTGGGTAGAATATCTCAAAAATTGGAACTCAATCATAAGTCATCATGAAATACAATCAGGGTTCAATAAAAAAATACGGGGGCGAAATTCCTTAAAATAACCAACCCCTCCTATTCTATGAGCTGTGTTTGAGCAAGAAAATCAAACACAGAAATAGGTAAATATTTGAGAGTTGCTTGGCAACTCATACGATAAAATTTATACTCTGTAATAAAAACTTAGGAAATTACTTGAGTGAATCTGGTCCACCTGAGCTGTTTTCTATTTGTTTTGCCTGAGTATGAATTAAATATACCTGAGCAATCAACTAAACTCTAAGGAAGTTAAACATGTTGCACACTAAATGACTAGCTGATAACATATTGGTAAAAGAATGAGGCAGCTTTCTGAAACTATGAGGTAGTTGTTGGAATATTCAATCACAGTTGCCAGACATGATCTGTTTTTCCCGGTTCTGGCAATTTCACTCGAAAACTAACCATAAAAAGATTTTAGAAAAAATATATAAGTACAACAAAATATAACCTATTGTAGATAACAAAATAAACAAGTTCTCAAATTTCTGCTGATCACATTCACACTTGAGGTAGTTGTTGATGGCAGTTTATAAAAGTATTACTATATTTACCTGAGAAACACCTTTCATCTGCAGCCAAAACTGACGAGTATATTCAGTCATTCAAAGAAAGAATAAGAAACTTTGGTAATTGTCTAGGAAATCGCATAACGCTCTAAATTTTATGAAAAAATCAGTACTTACTAATTTTGGCATGAAAATCACAAATCCGAAGTCAAAAAATGTCGCTCGCCTCTAGATTTTCCAAAAAAAATTCACAAAATTCTTCGGGGTCATTGAACTTTTCTGACTGAATATCGCTATTACACTCTATCACGAACCATTATCTTGATAGATATTGATTTTAAAAGCATCATTATGAAGATTTCAAGCAATTTTCGCCACAAAAATTGCCAAGAATTGTTGAAATAAATTGATATCCTCATTGTTTACAATTTCCCTTTTTGACGTACGTGGGTACGCGTACAGCACTATATCATGCAGGGTTGCCAGTGCCAGTCAATTTCCTGAATCTATTATGCCGGGGAAATTTTGAAGGATATTCATTTTCAAAATTGGTTTTTAGTCAATATAAGTAGTTAAAGTATAGTTTTCTTTAAGTATTATATTCCAAATTTCCATTTCCGAGTTCAGGTTATTCTTGCTTGGTTCGAAATACTAAATTCTAGCGGTCGCCCTGCCATGGGTGAACACATTCGCGTTAGTCACAGGTGGTTTAATAACTAATAAAAATGTTTAGTTCAGAAGATATTAAGTACTTGGTTAGGTTAGGTTAGTTTAGTTTAGGACAGTGCCAGTTCGAATCTGAAGAGTAAATTAATTAACTCTTCTGATTCGAACTGGCACTGTTATAAGCTAAACTAACCTAACCTTACCAAGTACCTTAACCTTATTATGTGCTTTCACCCATGGCGGGGCGACCGCTAGAATCTTGTGTTCCAAATTTCCCAACTTCTATCCATAACCCAAACTTTCCTCTTTTCCATTCTCCTTTCCTGGCAGAGTTGGTCCACACCTCCCCGTTATCTTTGCTGGATAACTTTTCTAACCATCTCATAAATTGTACATAATATAATAAAACAATTGCATGATGGAATGGGTTGGAACAAGTTCACTGTTCACTAAGTTGGGCCTGGGGAATTTTTCCTATTCAGTCTAATCGGGAATGTTTTCGATCCGGCAACACTGTAAAGTAGTAGACTGAAGTTGCTGTCAGATGTCGTTCTTCCGAACTTCAAAACCATCATGGCCGAATATATGTCAAAAATAAACAATAAGCAAATGAATGTATTTTCACAATTCTTGGCAATTTTTGAAGCGAAAATTGCTTGCAATCATTAATTAATATAATGATTGCAAGCAATTTTCGAGATAGGGTGTAATAGCGAAATTCAGCGAGAAAAAATCAATGACCTAGGAGAATTTTGGGAATTTTTTTTGGAAAAACCAGAAGCGAGCGACATTTTTTGACTTCGGATTCGTGATTTCTATACCAAAATTAGTGAGTACTGATTTTTTCATAAAATTTAGAGCGTTATGCGATTTCCTAGACAATTACCGAAACTTTGGTGCAGTGTTCCTAAGAAACACTGAATTTGAAGAAAAAAAGTTGTGGAAAAGCTGGGTCAATAATTCAGATAAGTAATACCAGTTTGGAGAAATTAGAAAGTGGAAGTACCATATTCGGAATGAGTGCTGTATCTTTCATCTCCAAGAAGGGCATTTAAGAGATGTGCACCACTTGTAAGGAAGAAGTTAATTGAAACTGTACTGTCAGTGATGACTGCATGAAGGTGGAGATATATTTATAATTATTTACTATATTGTGCTGATAGATATTCTGTGAGGCTTCAAAACGATATAGGTAAAAGTGATCAGCAGAGAAAACTTCAACAACCTGAGTGAATTAACGAATTGAAACATCATCTAATGACGCTAAAAACAGAACAAGACCAGCTCGTAATGTTGAATCTTTTCAAGTCCAATTTTGTAACCGTACATCCTAACTAAAGTATAAAAATGACACATATCATATCTTTAAAGTTATAACAACACAGATAAGAGTTTATAAATCCGAGAATATATAATATATATTATATGTACATCAGATCTCTGATTGTACCGTCTAGCTCAGAAACTGATGACGTCATCAGGTACCTTATTTATGGGACGTGGTTGTGTACCTGCTGCTGTTGCTGCGGGTGAGGTTGATTTTGGAAAGCCTTAAGGCTCAGTTCAGCCTTGTGCTCCCGGGCTATGTGTCTTCTTACCGTGTTATTTCGCGTAAATGTACGTGAACAAAATGGACAGGGTACTCGGATTCCTTGATGCCTCTGTCTTATGTGGGCTCGTAAATTCGTCTCGTATCCATATAATCTTTCACAAAAAGGGCACTTCAACTTTTTTCCTGTAAAATAACAGTCTAATGTAGATTTATTTTACCACTAAATGGCGAAAGAACTAATTCACCGATGGCTTTTGGCGGTAGCGCATCCACCAAAAAAATGTTATAGTGTTTCAAGGTCAGTTGTAAGAAGACTTTAAGGGTAGTTTCTCTGGAGTTTGGACCATCACGAAGGCATTGTTTTGATTTTGATAGATGTCCAACTAAATATGCTATCAGAAAAATAATAAAATAACCGATATTCGTTTCATTTTGAACGAAAAATACACAAATAATGTTATAAAAATAACTTTTTTACTGCAATTATTCAGTTTGTTAGAGACACAAAAATAGATCCTTATGTAGGTTTTTTCATTGCTCTATCAAACTAATGAATTCATCTAGCTAATAGTTTCCAAAATGTAAGGCCAAATTCAGTAATTCAAAAGTAATTGTACTCTATGTTAATCCCTAAGCAACGGCACATGGTATACTGATAGTTCGATAGACTTAGGGCCGTATTTATAGTTGCACCTTGAGGCTTCCTTACTGAAGGCCGCCTTGAATTCGAACTGATCATGAAGCAAATTCAAGGCGGCCTTCAGTAAGGAAGCTTCAAGGAGCAACTATAAATATGGCCCTTAGAACTCTGAATAAAGAAGAGTTGTTCCTTATTCAAAGGTTCAGTAACTTCATGCTTCCTACTTGGACATTAAGCTGTTAATCTTTGAGTTCAAGTTGGACATCTAGGGCCGTATTTATAGTTGTTCCTTGAGGCTTCCTTACTGATGGCCGCCTTGAATTTGCTTTTCTATGTTTCTATGCAAACAAACTTGTATTTGTTTCCATAGAAGAGCAAATTCAAGGCGGCCTTCAGTAATACAAATTTGTATTTGTTTGCATAGAAAAGCAAATTCAAGCGGCCTTCAGTAAGGAAGCCTCAAGGAGCAACTATATCAATCATTGAATTTAGAGTAACAATTTGAAGACTAGTTTGTGAATGGACACAAAAACTATGAATGCAATGAAAAAACAGCTTAGTTCAAGATCTAGTGTTTGTCATATTGAGAAACATGAAAGATTACAGTCAGATTACACGATATAAATGTAATTTATATGACTTTATGAGTGCTATTAGAATATAATGAATATTGCCCGCATATTACAGTACAGTACGAGCTATCGTGTTGCCTTCATGTCTGTAATTTTCGACGGTTTGTCCGAAAACGGTCCTAAACGACTGGGTTCGACTCGCTTATGACGAATCTTAATTACGCAACATATTGCGTCCAATAAATTTGGTTACTGGCCGAATCGGCTGAAGGATTTTAGAGTTAGACTAGAGTGATATTTTGAGGATATTTTTTCAATATGTCAGGAACTACTAATATTTTCGGATTGTAGTGATCGCAGCCATAATAGATAAAAAATTTCGAAAATCTTGGTTGAAATCATTTTCTTTTGGGAATCTAATCATCAGCTTTCGATGAGATTTTCGAAGTGAATATGTTAATTCGAGTTCGATCAATTTAAATTTTTCAAGATCTCGAAAAAAAATCTCTCAGTTCGTGAATTTTTCATCGGTATCATTGATATTATTATCTCATTTTTTTTCGCTCGCAAATTTGATTATGCGCGCGAAAAACCTATTAACTCCACGTCGATGCTTTTCTAGAATAATTTCAAACTTTTCTGATTTGCTTTTAGGCGCTTGCTCTGGGGAACAGCCCTTTTTAGGTTCGTCACAAGGTCTGTTTTTTTCGAATTTAGTACCGAAAAGAAGATTGGGTTGAAAACCTTGAAGTTCGTTCGTCCGTATGTGCTCTAACTTCCGGAAGAAAAAACCTAGCGACATGAAATTGTCAGATTAGGTTTGGAGTCCAACTATCTCGGATGAGTTCGTTAATCGGTGAAATCGGTGGAATAGTTCCGGAGTTAGGCCCATTTGAAATTTTGAGGTTTATTCCTCGATATCTCATGAAATACTGAATAGATCAGATTGAAACTTCGTAGACAGTTTCGGAATATCAACCAGCAAATTTGTGCGAAATTTCACGTGGATACAGTTGTAACGAAATCAAAAAAAAAAAATTTCATCCGAAAATTTTTGTTGAAAAATTCTTTTTTCTCCAGAAATATTGCTTACATTTCGAAAAATTTAGGCACAAATCTTAGAGTTAGTATTTGACAACAATGGTTCAAATTTCAAATCGATTCGATATTTAGTTTCGGAGATATAGGGAAAAAATCATTAAAATTTCGTTGTTATTTGGAATTTTAATGTTAGTATCTCATGCATTCATTCATTCATTCCTTCAAGTGTCCTCGGCTACTATGGCCATTTAGACAAGCTTTCAAATTTTACATTTCTACATTAACATTCATTCTGATTCATACCAACTAGAGACTTTTATTTATTATTATTATTTTTTATTATTATTTATTTCGCCGGGACTCGAACCCAGTACCTCCGGTTTCACAAGCAGGTAATCAACTCACTGCATCTCCGTAGCAGTTTATATCTCATGCAGTGTTTTGTGCATGAAATTGACCAGAGAAAAAGCCTCCGAAGTCTTGTTACCACTTATACACTGTAGATCTTATGTTTGGATAAGATGAATTGTCATATTCTCACTTACCATCCGGTGTATTGACAGATCCTGCTTTGTTTACTTTTGCAGCAACAGTATTCCAGAGAGATGTAGGTATCAAATCATTTTTATCGAGTTCGTGAGCGTAGCTAGCAATGGTTCCCAGTGATCCATTAGCATTATTCGATGAGACGGTATTATTGCCACAATTTCCGTTGCCATTACCACCAGTACTACTTGCAGGTTCTTCCCTTTCCAGTTTTATCGTAGGATCCATTCGCATTCTCAAATCTGCAATAAAAATCATAATGTGAAATTTTTTTTTGTTTGGGGTAGTCTCAACATCCTAACTGCTGAGGGTTGTAATTATCCCCGAAAAGGCGAAATTCGCCAATTTCGAACATACTTCATGATGAAAATACATTGAAAAATTTTGAAGAATATAGACCCAATGATTCCTACTCAATAAATTTGAGACCTCCAGATAGAGCCCATTAATTATTCAGGAAACAGGGTTACCTAAAATTACGCCATACTGACGGTTATCACCAATATATAACCCCATAAGTACGTTGCAATATTGACCGAAATCATTGTATCTTTATACAATGCCAAAATTAGACGTCACTGTTTTGTATACGTAATTGGAAGTAGTCACACTGAATCTTCACGCTTCTCATTAATTCGAACCAAACATTCCTCTGATAGAATGAAATACATGTCTTCCTTTGTAATTTTTGCGCGCATGTTCTAGGGGAACAGCGTGCTATCGTTATGTCCAAATGTCTGTAATTTTCGATGATTGAGCGAAATTGGTCTCAAACGAATAGGTTAGACTCACTGATGACGAATCCGGTGTCAAAATCGATTCTGTCCGGCCGGCCGGCCGTGGACACGATAACTGTCGAACGGAGCCACTTAACGACTTGAAACTTGTAGGATCGTTCGCGCATCATAATGCCGCAGTTGAGTTTGTTAATGAGCCAAATCGGCCGAATAGTTTCGGAGTTATAGAATTTTGAGGTTATTTTTCTCATATTTCATATATAACTACTGAAGCGATTGGATTGAAACTTGGTAGTTGGGTGGAGCATAACGACGCGCAACTTTGAGCGAATTTCGTTGGAATCTTATGGTCACTCAATTAAAAAAAAATGTTTTCAAAATTTTTTTCGGAAAAAATTTTTTTCTGAACTTTTGTTCATATTCGAGAACCATTTCAGTGATACCTTGAGCTCTATATTTACAGTAGTGTACTAGATTTCAGTTCAATACGGCTATTAGTTCTGGAGATATTGGAAAATATATGTAGAATTTGGTGGTTTTCTTCTCAATACCGTTGATTTTTTCGGTATGATTCAAGAAATACTGATACAGTCGTGATGAAACTTTGCAGCTTGTTTAAAAATGCTGAAGAATAACATTGTGCGAAATTTCGTGATGATCGTGTCAACGATTTGAAAAAAAAATTTTTTTTCAAATATTCAATATTCTGTGATCTTCTCATCATATTATGCTCATTCAATAGACGACTTCGGCCCAAGTTGCCAACCCACAATTTACTTAGCAAATTTACTTTCACTGGGGATCGGGAATTTCAGGACAAATTCGACATGATAAGGTTCGCGTTATTTATAAATATCCGTAAAAGATGCCTCGGCTCTTCAAACCAGATAATTCCTTTCAAATATAGGTTTTTGTTAAGATCGTCCTCGATTGGCTGAAGTTTAAGTTGGGATTCCTGATTTCATGCAAACAGTGTCAATTTTCATAGGATCAACTCTGTTGTTTCGGTTGCCGATTTTCGGCTCCGTAAATATGAAATATTCGGATGGTTCCTGGAACAAGGACGTGAAAAAGGTTATTTACGGAATCTGGTTGATGAAAATGCGGTCGATTTACTGTCACCAGAACGATTTTCTATGGTAAATATCCATAGCATAGAACAATCTATGTTTACTTTAGGTTTGTTTTGGTTCCGAGTTCAGATCTGTTCGGGACGGTTCTAGCATAGACCATAATAGATCTGTGCTAGAACCGTCCCGTACAGTTCTGAACTCGGAACCAAAACAAACCTAAAGTAAACATAGATTGTTCTATGCTATGGATATTTACCATAGAAAATCGTTCTGGTGACAGTAAATCGACCGCATTTTCATCAACCAGATTCCGTAAATAACCGTTTTCACGCGCTTGTTCCAGGAACCATCCGAATATTTCATATTTACGGAGCGGAAAATCGGCAACCGAAACAACAGAGTTGATTTTCGGAACGTATCCTATGAAAATTGACACTGTTTGCATGAAATCAGGAATCCCAACTTAAATTTCAGCCAATCGGGGACGATCTTAACAAAAACCTATATTTGGAAGGAATTATCTGGTTTGAAGAGCCGAGGCATGTTTTACGGGTATTTATAAATAATGCGAACCTTATCATGTCGAATTTGTCCTCAAATTCCCGTTCCCCAGTGAAAGTAAACTTGCTAAGTAAATTGTGGGTTGGCAACTTGGGCCGAAGTCGTCTATTCTGTATAAACCTTCAAACTGTCATTTCTCGATGAAGAACTGGATTTCAATTCGATATAATCTGTATTTTTGGAAATATTGGGAAAATAATATTTTGAATGGGTATATCTGCGGAATCATTGGGTGGACTTTACCCATTCACGAATTCGGTCTTCGTAATTAAAGTCCAAGCCTTCTCTACAAATATCGAGTTTCTAATTTGTTTCTTTCGGAAGTTATTGTGTTTACAGTCGGCCGTTAGGAGATTCAATTCTGCACAGAGTGTTTCATTAGCGTTTTCAAACTAGCTGCCAAGTTTCATCATGATCATGATTGAATGAGTATTTTTTGAGTTATTCCGAAAAAAATAATGATATCGAGGAAAAAAACACAATATTTGACTTATTTTTTTTCGAATATTTCCAAAAATAACAATCGGATCAAACTGAAATTTGGTACACTAATGGGAATTATGACGCTCAAGGTCATAGCAAAAATTTTTTTTTTCGAATATGATAAACAGTTTCCGGAAAAACAATTTTTGGATTTTTTTTAATTTACTGACTACGATCTCAAACAAAATTTCGCAAAAAGTTGGGCGTCGTTATATACCAACCAACTGCCCAGTTTCAATCTAATCGTTCCAGTAGGTCCTGAGTTATCACCGAAATAACCTCAAAACTTCAAAGGGTTTCAACTGCGAAACCTTTTGGCCGATTTCGCCCATTAGCTAACTTAACCATCGCATTTCAAAATGCAACCTTTCCTAACAGTTTCAGATTGATAGGATTCTCCGTATGTCCGTAATCGTGAATACGGCCGTCATTCGGTTGGCCAGGGAAGTTCAGACATTCCACTCTGTATATTGAAAAAATGTTGGGTTATAGTAAATTTCCTGACAAATATCTGCTAGGAATTTTCATTCCACACATAGGTAGGTAGTAATTATTGGGCATAGGTAATTGAATGAAACCATAGAGTCATTGATACAAATATGTGAAATTTGACGTTCAGAATTATTTCGTCCTTGAGGACATTGCGCTAGAGCCAATCTGGTTTAGTTCTAGTTACAAACTTAAAAAACCATTTCCATGATTTACCAACTGACTTTATAAAAGTAAAGCTACCTTTTGTGCTAGGGTGATTCGATTTGGGTAATCGGAGATTCTTCCCTATTGGTCGACGATGATCACGTGATCGTCGTCAGCCAACAGGGTGAATCTCTCGGCCAATAGGATGAATCTCCGATTACCCAAATACCCGAATCTCCCTCGCACAAAAGGCACCTTAAATGGGACATATGTGACATTTCGACGTTATTTAGCGACAAACGATATTTTGTGACCCGAAATTGACGACTATCAGACGTCATTCTGCTGCCTAGACAGTTTAGATCATCATTGAGCTCAATGACTTACCTTCTGGACAACCAGGATCCTGACAAACATTGGCACTATCGCTTTCTGGACATATAAGTGCAGTAGCTTGATCAGGATCGAATCGATTATCTGGAGGGGCATCTGCATCCTGGTTTGGCTGGCTAGGAAAAGGACAAGAAGAAGTCGGCGAAGGCCTGTACGCCAAGGACAAAGGTCCAGGCGATCCGGGCCTGCCAGACTTGCTTCCGTCTCTCAACACAGACGCTCTGTCTTGAAGGGCCTGTTCGATTGGTGGACTTCTCTGGGACCTTTTGCTGTTGTTCAGATTCTCGAAGGCTGAACCGCTCGATGGTATTCTCTGGTCGTACTGCCTGTAATGCTGAGGAGGCTGCATGTAAGGTGACATCGCAGGTGAATAGCTAGGGGACGGACTTGACTGAGGTTGTTGCTGTTGTTGTTGGTGACTGTTCGGACTTTCTATCTCTTCTTTCAAAATGTTAAGACGTTTTCGGGGTATCGTGGTGTCTAGAGTTGTATCCATGGTCGGATGGCCTTGAGCTACTGCCAATTTTTCGTGTTCAATACTCAAACCTTTGACCTGGAAAAGAAATAAAGAAATAACTTCAGATATTGAAGTGAAAATTGAATATGGATGGGATGAGAAGTTTGCTATACATGAGGAAGGCGAAAAATATGGTGAAAGGGATGCTGGAGGTACAAAACATACACACATACGAAAAATAGGTTCAAGCTGAAGTTGCCAAAGGAGTTCTAGGTACAAAAACCCTGTCGAATGATACTTTACAAGCGCAATCTTTGGAGCACATTATAAACTCTAGCACTATAAGAAGCAGATCCGAAAATCTTGAGCTGTGTGCATGATGTAACCGGTAACCCTTTCCCTCAAACAGAGACTTCTGTCCAAGTTGCCAACTTTACACAGGGGAGGGAGATTTCAGAATAAATTCTCCATGTTTTGGTTCACGTTATTCACAATCATCCGTAACCTGAACCTGTGTGATTCTAACCCAGCAATTGGAACCAAATATTGATACCTGTAAAGACCATTTTTGTTTGGCTGAAAGTTGTGTTGGAGCTCCTGATTACACGTCAAAATATCAGTTTGGTTTAAAAAGGATATGTTCTGTATATCAAGTTGGTTGTTTCGGTTTCTAAATTTCCTGTCCCTAAAGATGAAATGTTCGGTTGCTTCCTGATTAAAGGTTATTTACAGAACCTCTTCATTCAAGCTGAAGGAACTTCTGATTTTTGATTCAGTTTACCGAAGTTACCATGGAAAAACGATAGTCTTTCTAGTGAGAAAAAGGTTATTATCTTCCCAGGTATCAAGTTCCGTGAATAACCCTCTTTCCACGATCCAACCGAACATTTCGTATTTATGAACGGAAAACAAACGACCGAAATAACCAAGTTGACACATCCTACATGAACTACAATGAAATTATTGACGTAAAATCAGGTACACCAGCACACATTTCAGCCAATAGACGACTTCAGTCCGAGTTGCAAACCCACAAATGTCGTCTAAAACAATTATTACTGGGGAAGGGGGAATTTCAGAACAAATTCGACAAGATAAGGTTCGCTTCATTTATAAATATCCGTAAACGTTGCCTCGTCTCCTCGAACAAGATAATTCCTTCCAAATATAGGTTTTTGTTAAGATCGTCTCCGATTGGCTGAAATTCAAGTCGCTATTCCTGATTTCATGTCGATAGTGTCGAGTTTACATTGTATATGTTCCGAAAACTTGGTTATTTCGGTTGCCGGTTTTTCGTTCCGTAAATATGAAATATTCGGTTGGTTCCTGAAAAAAAAAGATTAATTACAGAATTTGATTGATGAAGAAGCGTTCTGTCACCAGAACGAGATTCAATGTTCTATGGTAACATATCCATAGCATAGAACAATCATCATTTACTTTATTATAAATAGAACATAGGCAAGACAACAATCAACAATGAAACAATTACTAAGTATGGTCTATGGATCATAAGGTAAATATCGATTGTTTTATGCCATAGATATATTACATTAGAACATTGACTGTCATTCTGGTGGCAGAAAGATTGCTTTTTCATCAATCAGATTCCGTGATTAACCTCTTTTTCAGGAACCAACCGAATATTTCATATTTACGGAACAGAAAACCGGCAAGAGAAAAAACCAAGTTGATATTCGGATCATATTATATATGAAATTGACACTATTGACATGAAATCATTACACCAATAGAAGTGACAAAGAAGTTTGGCGTTCGGAATGGAATTCGTGTAATGTTTTCAACAAAGGTTTGATCAGCGATCCTTCAGAAAAAGTTCATGGTTTCAATCTTCTTAGGAAAATTTGGTGCATTTTGAATCGACGTAGAACCGGTCATGGTCGCTGTAATAGTTTCCTCTTCAAATGGAATTCGGTCGAAAGTCCAAGGTGCGAGTGCGGAGAAGAAGGGGAAACAATAGAACATTTAGGTAATAATTGTCCAATATAAAAATTTGACGATGGTTTCGAGGCAATTCATTCGGTGTCTGATTCTTTTTTGAGATGGATTCAAATTAATTCAATGAGTACTAAATCATTTACTAGTTCATATTAGCTTTTTCGTCTCCTTTTTTGTTTTCAGGTATGATTCCAAGATTTCAACCAGCATTGCATAGGAAAGAGGAAATTTTGTGGATGAAAGAGAAGTCCTTCAATAAAAAACAACAATTTCATTACACTTATACGGGGAGACAGAGTTTTTCCTGAGGTTTTTATCTGTGCTCTTGTATCATACGTAAAAATGTATGGTACCCCTTTTACATTTCCTCTGCTAATACTGTTATGACACAAATTGTTTGATATAAAAAAATGTACCGCTCATCTCAAAAGAATATATATATACCCCGTTATATTAAAGATAACGTTTGCTCTCAAATTGAGTTTTTATCTGAACACTGTCTCTTACCTGTAGGCTTTCCGCGGCTTTGAGGAAACTGGAAAGCGCATCTTGGGATACGTGGACTTCTCCTTTGTACATGAATTCTAGAAGAGCTGACATATTTGACGCTGACGTACCGTCGAGTATTACTAACAAGTTCTGGTGCAGCATCGCTGGAGCTGTTTCGAAAAGATCAGCTAGGTGCTTACTGCATGCCGCTAATATCAGCTTATGTGCTCTGAAAGTAGCCCCTGGAACAAAAAACAAAGATGTTATTCAATTCGACTGTTTTCAGAAATTATACTCGTTCCTTTCATAGTCTATATTTCATCCTTCAACCTTCACTTAAATATAAGCAACAATTTCTTTCAAGAATGTAGATATTCGATGATAACTAATTGAAAATATCAGATACCCAACTATCTGAGCTCTAATTTGCAACTACTGCTAAGCGATACTTTCGCCCTCTGGCGATAGAAATTCGAACTCTTCCAAGCTAGTAGTTTTTCGACGTGCTCGTTATTCTAACGTATTTTCCTCAGTTTTACAGTTCAATTTCGAGCTTCTGTGTTGGTTTCCGAGTTGAAATTTTGGTATACCGAAAGTGTTCATAATATTCATCAATCGAATCCTTTCTCTCCAATTAGAATTTTCGATTGTATTAATTCGAAATGGCATCCTTCCGAAATTACTACTGTTGTGTGCCTCAACTCAATGTTATTCATGGTCAAAGAAGAAAGGATCTAATGCCTCGATTTTTTATTTTTTTCAAAACCAAATGAATATAAAGTTAATTTCGAAACACTATTTGGCAGGGAACTCAATGATAGAAGAAAGGCCTGGATTTTGAAATTGAAGACTGGAAAACAGGTCACGAAATACATGAAAGGATGTTCACTGCATTTCTCTGAAGATGTTTATTTTCATTGAGGTAAATTACAATGTATTCATTTCGAAATAACTTCATGTTGTTTTCAGGTGTAAATGAAAATAGGATAATTTTGATGAAAACTTCTGTTCCTGCAGAGAAACTACCTAGCACTTCTACAGCTACCTACTTCACATACTACACAAAATCATATTCAAAAAGAGAGAACTGGTTGAAAATCTGACAAAAACTAGATTTCCTGATATATTCGATAATAGCTGAAGTAATTCATATAAATACATTAGTATTTTTCATTTCGATATAGGTAGGTTGAACCAACTGTGACATTTTTCATTTTGTATGTGTATCATGAGCTGCTGTGATATGAAAATAAAATCAATTATATGTCTATCTGTTTCCTTTTCTTTAGAAATACGATGCAAAAGAACTAAAGCAGAAAAGCTGTCTTTCCATTTCATTGATTCACTTGTTTGTAAACAAAGAGAACAAGTCATATCATTTGGACTGATTCTAGATTTACCACACAATATGGCCTGCATTCAGCACTTCTTTACCTTAATGAGAGTCCTTGAATTACTTATTGAGGTGCCTATTTTTCCAGAAATTCAAGTAAACTTAGATATTGGTTCATTTCGATCCACCAAGCAACAGATACTTAAAAAAATTATCCTCCAGGAACGATTTAAAGCATGATTTAATATCGTGATCCAAACGAAAGGTTCCTTCTTAAGAAATCTTACACAAAATTATAATTATTTCTTTAAATATTCTAGCTCTGCTTAATAAATATTCGTTCTCCACCACATTTCCACGGTTTGTTCACATAAAACTACTAGCTTGGACAGGTTCCAAATTCAACCGTTAGGGCGCAGGTATCTTCGCAGAAGTTCCCAATATTTTCTATATCCACTCATCCCAAGAGTGATGTTTAAAATTGGCGCAATTTAATCTGTTGGAATTCTGTGTATTCGTTGCGTTGTTGTCAGACTTCACTTGATTGATTAGTAATCTGTAGAAATTTGGGACTGTATGTCTTCTCTACTAGGAGAGACCGCCTAGTTTCGACTGCTGATTTTTATGCGCTTGTTCTAGGGAACAGCGCCTTATCATTTCGTCACGATGTCTGTAATTTCAAAATCTGGAGCCGAAAATAGTCTTAAACGATTGGGTTGAACTCCCTGAAGAAGAATTCGTGGTCAAATTGAATTCTGTCCGTCCGTATGTGCTCTAACTAGCGACTTGAAATTGTCAGATTGGATTTGGAGTCCAAATATCTTGGTTGAGTTCGGTAATGGGTGGAATCGGTTGGATAGTTTCGGCCCATTTGAAATTTTGAGGTTAATTCCTCGATATCTCATGAAATATTGGTTCGATCGAATTGAAACTTCGTGCACAGTTTTGTAATACCAACGCGCAACTAACAGCAACATTTCGTGTGGATCTAGTTGTTGGAAAATAACAAAAAATTCTATTCGAAAATTTTTAGAATTTCTGATGAAAAAATTTATTTTCTCAGAAAATATTAGATTAGATTTCAATGGAATTTGGCACAAATCTTTAAGTCAGTATTTAACAACAATGTTCCAAATTTCAATTCGATCCGAGTTTTACTTTCGGTGATATAAGGAAAAAAATGTGCTGCATTTAGTTGGTATTTGGAATTTTAACGTTATTTCCGCAATATCTCAAGAAGTACAGATGCAATCAGATTGGAACTTCCTAATCAGGTGGAGATTACCAACACGCAACTAGGTGCAAAATTTCGTGTTGATCTAATGGTTAAAATTTTAATTTGTTCAAGATATCACACCTGCTCTACAAATATAGAGTCTCTAAATCGTTCCTTCCGGAAGTCATTGAATACACTTCGGAACACTTCGGATTCCACAGACAATCTGAATAATCCAGTAAAGGAGCGAATCATAATCATCCGAACTATTAAGAAGTAACTGGGACACCTAGTTTACATAACAGTAACAATTGAGGTCGAAACAATTGTCTGAATTGCGATTAATAAAAAGTGCATAAAAATTCGCTGATGACGACATTGCTGAAGTTGTAAGTTGAATTGCATCTATTAGTAATTTAGAATTCCTTCGATTGTCTTCAATGGAATAATTGATGATGTAAGGCATATTAGGGAAGTACTGCAGAATGAAAATATCGATAACATAAACGAAATTTGATTCTTTTCCGTGCACTTCCAACAAGTGGTCATTTGTTGTGACATAGATGCATAGAATACAAAAGGTGCGGACACTCTTTGACATATTTTGGGTCCAAAATGAGGTCCAAACGTTGTCAAAATACGGCATGTTGGCCTACTTCAGTTTTCGCCGACAGATGCCGGCATAGGAAAATCTGCCATATAAAATCTGAAATATTTACGTAAGTTACCGACCTGTCATATCAAAACTAGTCAAATCAGAACTTCTTTATAATTTTCGGAGTCGGACCATATATTATTTTCAAGAATTTCCGATAATAAATTCAGTCTGACGAATTTGGATTATGATTATTCATTTCATTCAGTCAGAATGGCGGTAATATCCTTCGTCTCTGAACACACAAGTCTGAAACTTGATATTTTTGAATACCTGCTTATTACGAGAGGTATTTATTATCTCAATATTCAGTTCATGGAGGGGAAGTATTCCAGAGTTGTGTTTTCGAAAATACCACAAGAAATCATTTGGAACGATAGATACTACAATTTATTTGTCTGGTTTGAAATTCGTCAGATGAATTCGTATGAACATGAATAGCAAAGTGGAAATACATATATCAATTTCAATAATAATAAACATGAACATTTCCTCCAAATATTTGCATAAGTAGGTATGTAACATAATTCATAACTTTTGAATTGAATATGTATTAATAGGTACTTACAAAATTTAAAGGAGATCTAAACTATCCAATAGAATCTATTAGTAATATCAATCTCCCGTTTCGTTTTCACCGTTGTTTTGGCTTCGAAATAACTTTTTGTATCCATCCATGAAAGTGTTCTCACAATAATCCGCATATTGCTCCTTATTCCCTTACACATATTCCATATTATTCATGAGTAGATGTTCCACATTTGTTAAACTCCTCTTATGTATTAGTGAGAATCCATAATTTCAAATATCTGATTCATTTTTTGGGAAATAGTTTCATCAGATTATAGCTCAATTCATTTTTATTCAGCGGAATTAAATGTATGCACTTGTCAAAGCAACGTAAGCGCCATCATCGTTTACAGAGCCAAGAAGCCCAAGATTTGACAATTCTAGGACAGCGTTTTGGACCCGAAATTTTAGTGGGTAATAATAGGAAAGTGTCGACACCTGATATATTCTATGCATCTATGTTGTGACCTTTGAAGTTTTTCACAGTTATCCAATATCATTTCTTTATTCCTCGTGAATAGACGTCTTCGATCCAAGTTGCCAACCCACAAATTACTTCCAAATTTACTATCTCTGGGGAAGTGAAATTCAGAAATTCGACATGATAAGGTTCGCCTTATTTATAAATATCCGTTAAAGATGCCTCGGCTCCTCAAACGAGATAAATCCTTCCAAATATAGGTTTTTGTTGGGATCATCACTGATTGGCTGAAATTTAAGTTGGGATTCCTGATTTCATGTTAATAGTGTCAATTTTATACATGATATGTTCCGCAAATCAACAAGGTTATTTTGGTTGCCTGTTTTCCGTCCCGTGAATATGAAATATTCAGTTGGTTCGTGGAAAAAAGGTTAATTACGGAATTTGATTGTAAAAGAACGTTCTTTTGGTCACCAGAACGACAGTAAATGTTCTATGGTAACATATCCATAGCATAGAACAATCTTTATTTACTTTATGATAGAAGAGACAACAATCAACAATGGAAAAATTACTAGGTATGGTCTATGGATCATAAGGTAAATAAAGATTGTTCTATGCTATGGATATGTTACCATAAAACATTGATTGTCGTTCTGGTACATAGACTTAATATGTCTATGTTCTGGTGACAGAGAGATTGCCTTTTCATCAATCAAATTCCGTAATTAACCCTTTTTTTCAGGAACCAACCGAATATTTCACATTTACAGAACGGAAAACCGGCAACCGAAATAAACAAGTTGATTTGCGGAACACATTCTATATAAACTTGACACTGTCAACATGAAATCAGGAATCCCAATTTAAATTTCAGCCAATCAGAAATTATCTAAACAAAAACCTATATTCGGAAGGAATTACCTTCTTTGAGGAGCCGAGGCATCTTTTACGGATATTTATAAATAACGCGAACCTTATCATGTCGAATTTGTTCTACCAGGCTTCACTCAATACAAACTTGGGTTTACCATTTATATAATAACGCATTATTATTAAATTGAAAGTGTGTATACATTATGATATTTCGTGTAACATGCAAGATAACTATAATAATTATTGATCTACTGAATATTTCAGGAATTTACTGTCATTTGAATCGATCCATTTCCATTTGATCTCGAATTCCGAATTTTAAACTGTGTGTTCCGTAGTTCAGTGGGAGCTTTCAGCCATCTCTCCGAGAACAACACAAAGCACTGCTAATTCCCAATTATGATTAACGTTCGACTGCCATTTGCACCCTGGGGAACACCTCAGGCTGAGTACCTCTCACCTGTTCGCACTCACACATAACCAGAAAGATCAGGTCCAAAATCGATCCATCTATCTCTACGGATACGCCTGATGGAGACAGGGCCGGTTTCAGATAACTGGGGGCCCGTCGTGAGGCAAATCTGGGTGGAGTATACTCAGAGATATTGGAAAATTCTGCGAAGATGCCAGTCCTAACAGTTAAATTCAGCCGTTAGGGCGCTGCCATCTTCTCAGAAGTTCCCAATTGGCGTCTGAATTCAAGATTGCAGCGAAACGGTGGCTAGTTTAATAACCTTAGGTAGGGGGATAGGAGCTAGCTTTTCAAGTATTTGCTTGTATATTTGATTGATTAAAATTCGATATAGATCCAAAATATTTGGAGTATCTTGCAGGCACAGAAGCTAGAAGTGTTTAAAAAGATGAATGTGATATGTTGCATGTTATTTGCAAAATTAATTAACTTTCAACTTTTTTACCTACCCAACTCGATAATTGATCGAATACCTTCTCAGATCTACTGCTCAAAAAGTTGAAAAACAGATAGTATTGAAAAACATTTTTTTTGGAATAATAGACAAATACTCAAAACTTTATTATTTATATAGGGAAAGACTGAATTAACACAATATATTGTGAATAAAATGAATACATTTACATAAAACTAATGCTAGCCTTATTTATTATGGATTGACGAATATATTCTTTCAACACTCATATGATTGGTCTTGAAAAAGCTGTAATAAATAAGCCTTGCACAGCTTTGATTTCATCGGCAGAAGCACTTTGAGTGAAG
Organism: Myrrha octodecimguttata; assembly: GCA_958510865.1. Lineage (NCBI taxonomy): Eukaryota > Metazoa > Arthropoda > Insecta > Coleoptera > Coccinellidae > Myrrha > Myrrha octodecimguttata. The sequence continues at coordinate 73,249,666 of OY294057.1, forward strand.
AGTATTCATCACCAGATATTTCCTTCTTGAGACTCTTTTGTTTCAATCGGTCAGTTCTATCACTAAGACATTTACTTTGTTCCTTAATGATCAGTTCAACAGGCAGATTTCTGGAAGGCATGGCATTTCTCTCAAGTAACATTCTCTCCTTGGATTAGGGGCATGGAAAACAATTGTCTTCATGAATGTGATCTAATATTTCAGGAGCAATTCGTGCTTATCTCTATAAAAATGATCATCATCGGTGAAATGCAGCTAACTCTCATAAATATTGTTTGTTGGTTTACCAATGTTGAGTTACAAGTTTCCAAGGTTTTATCGATTCTTCAACACTTTCAAGCTCGACTTGTTAAAGGAAGTTTCTTTCACTTAAACTCGAAATTTTTTACTGGGATATGGAAATCTATGGGAAATCATTTGAGTTTGCTTTTTCTCAGTAGAAATACTTCACAGATCACACAAAAGCTAAGAAGAAGGCATAAACTTTCTCATTTTCTGACATTTCTTTTAACTTGTCAATGATTATCCCTGTACCTTGGGTTTTTCTGATAGCCACCAGAGGGAGTAGCGCTAAGCGCTTATATTCATTCGCCCATTCGCAACTACTGCTAAGCGATACGCCCTCTGGCGATAGAAATTCGAACACTTCCAAGCTAGTAGTTTTTCGACGTGCCTGTTATTCTAACGTATTTTGCTTACTTTTGGAGTTCATTTTCGAGCTTTTGTGTTGTTCTCCGAGTTGAAATTTTGGTATACCGAAAGTGTTTGTTATATTCATCAAACGATTCCTGGCTTTCCGATTGTATTAATTCGAAATTGCATCCTCCCGAAATGACTATTGTAGAGTGCCTCAACTCAAAGTTATTCATGGTCAAAGAAGAAAGGATCATCTACTGTCTCAAGTTTTCAATTTTTCCAAAGCCAAATGAGAGTAAAGTAAAGTTGGAAACAGCATTTGGCAGGGAACTCAATGATAGAAGAAAGGCCTAGATTTAGAAATTGAAGATTGGAAAACAGTTCACGAAACACATGAAAGTATGTTCACTGCATTTCTCTGAAGGTGTTTATTTTCATGAAGGTAAATTACAATGTATTCATTTCGAAACAACTTCATGTCATGCTGTTTTCAGGTGTAAATGAAAATAAGAGAATTTTGATGAAGAATGCTGCAGAGAAACTACCGAGCACTTCTGCAGCTACCTAATTCAAATACTACACAAAATCATATTCAAAAAGAGTGATCTGGTTGAAAACCTAATAAAAACTAGATATACTGTTAAAGTTTATAATAGCTGAAGTTATTCATATAAATCCATTAATATTTTTCTTTTCGTTATAGGTAGGTTGAACTAGGATGTGACATTTTTCATTTTGTATGTGTATCTTGAGCTGCTATAATATGAAAATAGAACAAATTATATGTCTATCTGTTTCCTTTCCTTTAGAAATACGATGCAAAAGAAATAAAGCAGAAAATCTGTTTTCATTTTATTGATTCACTCGTTTGTAAATAAAGAGAACAAGTCATATCATTTGGACTGGTTCTAGATTTACCACATAATATAGCCTGCATTCAGCACTTCTTCACATTAATCAGAGTCCTTGAATTACTTATTGAGGTGCCTATTTTTCCAGAAATTCCAGTAAACTTAGATATTGGTTCATTTTGATCCACCAAGCAACATACACTAAAATATCACCGAAATTATCCTCCAGGAACGATTTAAAGCATGATTTTATATCGTGATCCAAACGAAAAGTTCCTTCTCAAGAAATCTTGCACAAAATTATAATAATTTCTTTAAATATTATAGCTCTGCTTGATAAATATTCGTTCTCCACCACATTTTTAAGGTTTGTTTACATAAAACTACTAGCTTGGACAGGTTCCAAATTTAACCGTTAGGGCGCTGGCATCTTCGCAGAAGTTCCCAATAGTTCGGGGTATCAAGTGCTATTACTGAATCTTCCCGATGATCCGCCTCTGGACGAAGGTGCACACGCCAAAACGTTCCCTGCGCCGAGTTCTCCACCTTCGCCGACAGCCTTTAATTGTTAAATTATCAAATACAAAGCAGCAGGCGAGGAGAGGTCCCAAAATTGAGTTTGCCGATCCCCCAATCCCGCTTCTTTGCGAGCAAACAAGAAACGCGTAATATGTGAGAATATAATCAAGCAGGCAGTGGGTTTTGGGGCTAGAACGAGCTACTAGATAATTTGAAACTCTAATAGAGCGAACTATGTACGCGTCGAATTTTGATACCGGTTTTAATGAAGATGCTGCAACGTAAGGTAATTTCTTTCTCAGGTTGTTGTGAACCACGCTTGTCTCTGAAGTTGGATTAAACTAATTTCAGTTCTCGATGATGAGGGTTTGATCTTAATTTAGGTAAGTCATCGCCTTCTGATTCAGAAATGAGTAGTGAGTTTGATAAAGGCTTCCTACAGGATCGGCAGACAATTTGATAGTTCTATCTTTAAGTTGTACATTATTTTCATTTATGGTTTCTATTTATCATATTAAAAGAAACATTTTTGCGCGCATGTTCTAGGGGGACAGCGTGCTATCGTTTTGATCAAATGTCTGTAATTTTGGATGATTGAGCCGAAAATGGTCTTAAACGATTGGGTTGGACTCATTAATGACGAATCCGGTGTCAAAATCGATTCTGTCCGGACGGCCGTCACCACGATAACAGGCGTACGGAGGATTCTATCAACTTGAAAATTTCAGGAAGGGTTGCATTTCAAAATACGCTAGTTAAGTTCGTTAATGGGCCATTCGAAATTTTGAGGTTAATTTCCTCATATTTCAGAAACCACTGAAGCGACCGGATTGAAACTTGGCAGTTAGTTGGAGCATAACGACGCGCAAGTTTTAGCGGAATTTCGTTGAAATCGTATGGTTACTCAACTTGAAAAAAAAATTTTTTTCAAAAAATTGTTTTTTCTGAAACTATCTTTTATATTCGAAAAAAATTTCATTTATATCTTGAACTTCATATTTTTCAGCAGTGTATAAAATTTCAATTCGATACGGCTATCAGTTTCGGAGATATTGGGAAAACATATGTAGAATTTCGTGGATTTCTTCTCGATATCGTTGTTCTTTTCGGTATAACTCAAGAAATACTGATCCAATCATGATTAAACTTCGTAGCTAGTTCGAAGATGTTGAGGGACAACATTGCGAAAAATTTCGTGATGATCGTGTCATTAGAACAATTTTTTTTCAAATATTTAATATTGTGATCTTCTCCTTAAGCTGTCCTCATTAAATTCTATATGAACGTTCAAACTGTCGTTTTAAGTACTGGATTTCAATTCGATCTAATCTGTATTCTTGGAAATATTGGGAAAATAAAATTTTTAATTTGAACCATGGGGGGAACAATAACTTCTGGAAGAAACGACTTAGAAACTCGATATTTCTATAATAGGATTGGAGCTTAATTACGAAGGTCGAATTTGTGAATGGTTGAAATCCGTCCAATGATTCCGTAGATACACCCATTCAAAATTTTATTTTTCCAATACTTCCAAAAATACAGATTAGATCGAATTGGAATCCAGTAATTTATTGAAAAAAATCCAGAGAAGCACTGTCGTGAAAGCAGCAGCTTTTGCGCGCATGTTCAAATTCGTTACCGAAGCGGTCATCTACATTGAACATGCGCGCAAAAGCTGCTGCCTCCACGGCAGTGCTTTTCTAGATTTTTGTCATTTATTATTTTCGAATATTCAGCTCAGTTAAGAAGTTTTAAGAGTTCTAAAATTTCGGAACCAGCTAATTCACTCCTGATCTCTGTTTACACGTTTTACACGGATCACTCTCACTGTAAGCTGTATCGTAGAAAAACCTAATTCATTGAAAATTGTTGGCGAAATCCCATTTACTCCCTCAATGTTTATGATTTGCTGCTTGTTACAGCATTAGTAATAAGAATATTCCATCATTCTTGACTATCGAAATACTGATTTCCCATTTGATCGTCATGCAATTCTCTTATTGAACATTCCATGCATTTTCTTATTCTCGAATTTATAAATGAATTGAAGCAATCAGCTGAACACATCGATTTTACCATATAAATATAAATTCTCTGGATAGTCTGGACACACAAAGGAAAAACTCTATTTTTTCTGTGGTCTTGATCAATGACTCCTGGAATAAGGGTACCATCAATGCATCATTCAAAATCCACGAGTCTTTGGATAAGATATTGAAGAACTTTTGACTCAAATTTAAGATAATAATATAAGAGTTCACCAATTTTCATGAAGTACCTGTCCGAGAACTTGATCGGACAATCAGGTCGATTTCCTTACTAGAATCAAAGAACATATACTCCATTCACTTTTATGAACTATCCTAGTTGGCCATGACATTCTGACATATTTCACCGTGTATATTTTGAAAATGTAAGGTTATAGTCATTTACCTGTCAGATAACTACACAACGTTCTCTTTTCTACATAGAGTTTGTGGTAATTACGTATTTTCCAAAATGTGAATTTACCTTGGTAAAATAATTGATTTGAGGAAATACTATGTGAATTGAATAATTCCAAAAACCTCGCGAATGTTGAAGAAACTTTTTTTTCTGTTAATACTGGAAATAATTTACGTATATAAAAATGGTTGGAAGATTCAGTTATGCTATTTTCTTTTACGGAAATCAAGAATCGAGTGTTGAATTTCACTGAATAATAATGGATAGAGTAGTCCGTTACTTTGTGAAAGTTCGTTAGAAAAAAATAAAGTACTCGAATAACAGTTAAACTTCTGAACGAACAGACGAACCTATGGAACTCCCTAATTTTCGGAATTCTCAAGAAATAAGCCTACAGAAGACATTTAAATACCTTGTTGCACGACTCGAAATACCCCAGTAAGAAAATGTTTCAATACCACAAAACCTGTGTCACCTTAAAAGAACAAACTCAATTCAGACAGTTCTTAGGAATCTATGTGAACGATACACTGGGTTTTCAGTCACATACGTCGAACATGTTGGATAGCTTGTGATAAAATATTGATTCCAAATTATCAGGGTTACTATCAGAAAAAGCAGATTTTAATTCTACATAGCACTTCCTGATAATTTGTCTCTGCTTCTTCAGAACTACCTTCGGCATTTTTAGTTTCCAAGCGTGATGATAATGTTGAAATTGAGAGTAGAAATTGGCATTGGCATTTGTCAATATTGCTGAGAATTATTTTGACATCGCCGATATTTTACGATTACCAACTTGAATCAGTATCAAGTGAAAAATTAGACACCTAAGTAATGGCCGACCGAGATAGTTGATAACAGTGAAAGGATTATAGGATATCTCTTCCCAATAATAAGGTAGATTGCTCGTTTGCAGAATACTTAAATAAAGGCCTGAGGCGGGATTTATCAGAATAGCCAGAAATTAATCGGCCCAAGACTACTGAGAATATACTGAGTGACTGGACAGAATTATCTAGGTCACCTTGTGGACCCTCCACAAGGTTGAACACCCTGTTCAACCGGCAAACCAAATATTTCTGAAGTAATATAAATAGACCGGTATTACGAATTCACCAGAAAACAAGAAATTGGTCTGGTTTCTCGATTTCAATTTTATAGGCGCCTAATACAGAAATGTTATGTATTCCCCCCTTACAGATTCCCTCAAATACGGTTTGAAACCAATTCTTGAACCAGTTGTGTCTGAAAAAGCTGCAATGTAGCGGAACTTGTTTTGTTTATATTGAAAATGAATAGAAACCTTCCCTCTTATTATTCTGCTTTATGATGATTTCCTTTATTTATGTATATGAATCGAAGAGTTTCAACTAGGCAACCGGTTCGAAAAAAAAATTATAACTGGAGAATGTGTCATAGTTACAGAACAATTCACATCACAAAAAATTCATTTGGTTTGAAACATCTATGTCGAAGCTACGGAAAAGATGAAAATTTGTGAACACTATGATCCCAGAAAAATTGGCAAAATTTAAATTGTACTATCGGCAAAAAATGATCAGAATAAAATTTCAGTGAAACAGTCGAAACAACAAGAGAACAAATAAGTAAAATATGAATGGTATACCGTAGTGCGTTCTATTAACTTCTATGAGAAGCTGAATAGAGCTTCCTCACAATCAAAGCATATATAATTTTAAGAATTGACTTTTGAAATTACATGAAACTCACGATCGAATTTACCGAATCCGAATAGAAAGTTATTTCTATTTTAAAATTCACAATTTGACTATAATCATCACATTATTCCTGAATGCGGCTCTGTCAAAAGGAGATACGCATGCAGTTCTGAATGATGATCTCACGATCGGTAAAATTAAGATTAAATTGTTAATAGACTGAAGCAACCACAAATACCTTGAATGAAATGCGTCAGCTGTCATTGAGAAATGATTGTTATAAAAACCTCGAATTCGATAACGCAGTAAACGACAAAATACATATTAACATGCATAAGTCAATATGTTAATTATACAGGGCGTCCGAATGAATTCATATATTTCGGAGGGTGATTCTAGAGATCAAAATATGAGGAAAACTCCATTTCAACTCAGTTCCAAAAACCTAGAAAAACACTGACGTGAAGTCAGCAGCTTTTAGGCCCATGTTCAAAAGGATATCACCAAGCGTGAACATGCGCGCGAAAGCTGCTGACTTCACGTCAGTGCTTTGCTAGGTTTTCTTCGATAAAGTACTGGATTTCACTTCTATATAATCTGTATTTCTGGAAATTTTGGGAAAATAATTTTTAATGGGTATGCACGAATTCGACCTTCGTAATTAAGCCGCTTAGTTACTCTACAACTTTCGAATTTCATAGTCGTTCTTAGTCGAAGTTATTGTGTTTACACACAATAACTTCCGGACGAAACGACTAAGAAACTCGATATTTTTTGTAGAGTAGGTTCCAACAAAATTCACAAAAATCCATATCAGATCGAATTGAAATCCAGTACTTTATCGAAAAATGACAGTTTGAAGGTTCATACAGAATTTCTCCAACTGCATTGTCCAACTCGCTGCCAAGTTCGCGATTGCATTAGTATTTTTTGAGTTACACCGAAAAAAACAACAATATCGAGAAAAAAACTACCCAATTTTACATATTTTTTCACAGTATCTCCAGAACTACATTTAGAAAAAACGATAACGCGCTGTTCCCGAGAACATGCACGCAAAAAAACTTAGAAAAGCTTTTGCGCGCGTGTTCGCAGATCACCAAAAGTGCGTTTGGTCAATACGTGAAAAGATGATTGACTTGGCCACGAATTTGGACATGCGCGCCAATAATGCTGACTTCACGGAACTGCTTTTCCAGAATTTTCCTCAATATATTTCGACAAACATATAAAAAGTTTCCTTCGAGCCGGATTTGAACCAGCGACCTATGCATGCCTATTATCTCAATCCTCTACAGTCCACCGCTCTACCAACTGAGCTATCGAAGGTTGTTGAGAGAGAGGATTTTCTCTACTCAAGAATTTATCAATTGGGTTGTTTCAATATTGCGATGAGGAGAAACTTTCACTCTGTTCTCAGAGATGATTTGAACTTGACAGTGGCTAATTGACCGGCACGTAAAGCGCAAGACACGCGATGCGATCTTGTCAATATTTTTCGGAATAAAAATATGGCCTATAGGTAAAAATAAAAATTCTACTTTTTGCGCGCATGTTCTAGGGGAACAGCGTGCTATCGTTTTGTCCAAATGTCTGTAATTTTGGATGATTGAGCCGAAAATGGTCTCAATCGACTAGGTTGGACTCACTGATGACGAATCCGGCGTCAAAATCGATTCTGTCCAGACGTAGACACAATAACTGTCGACAGAAGCAAGCTAGCAACTTTAAACTTTCAGGATAGGTTGCGCATCAGAATGCCGCGATTGATTTCGTTAATGGGCCAAATCGGTCGAATAATTTCCGAGTTATAGGCACTTGAAATTATGAAGTTATTCATTTTTTATTTTAGAAACTACCTGAGCGATTGGATTCAAACTTGGCAATTAGGTGGAGTATATCGACGCGCAACTCTGAGCCAAATTTCGTCAGGATCATGTTGTCAGTAAATAAAACTGCTTGAGCGATTGGATTCAAACTTGGCAAATAGGTAGAATATAACGACGCGCAACTTTGAGCCAAATTTTGTCAGGATCATATAGTCAGTCATTTGAAAAAAAAATTTTTCGAAATTTTTTTCCAAAAATTTTTTTTTGTTGGAAACCATTCATCATACCAAAAAAAAACTCCACTCACACTTTAAGCTTCATATTTCACAGCAGTGTACCAAATTTCAGTTCGATACGATCATAAGTTTTGGAGATATCGGGAAAAAATATGTCAAATTTCGAGGTTTTCTTCTCGATATCGTTGATTTTTTCGGTATAATTCGAGAAATACTGATTCAGTCCTGATAAAACTTCATAGCTAGTTTTCAGATGCTGAAAGACAACTTTATGCGAAATTTCGTGATAATCTTGTCATAAGAACAATCTGAAAAAAAAAATTTCTATGATTTTCTTATCATATCATCCTCATTGAATTCTGTATGAAACTTCGAACTATTATTTTTCGATGAAGTAATTGATGTCAATTCGATCTGATCTGTATTTTTGGAAATATTGGAAGAATAAAATTTTGATTGGGTATATCTAACACAATAACTTCCGGAAGAAACGACTTAGAAACTCGATATTTGTAGAGTAGGTTTGGGGCTTAATTACGAAGGTTGAATTCGTGAATGGGTAAAAGCCGCCCAATGATTCCGTAGATATACCCATTCAAAATTTTATTTTTCGAATATTTCCAAAAATACAGATTTGATCGAATTGACACCCAGTAATTTATCAGTAAAAAAATTCAAAAAGCACTGCCGTGAAGGCCGCAGCTTTTGCGTGCATGTTCAAATTCGTTGCTGAAGCGGTCGTCTACATTGAACATGCGCGCAAAAGCTGCTGCCTTCACGGCAGTGCTTTTTGAAATTTTTTTATCCTAAGACTGCTCTACTTTATAAGAAGCGATATCACGTATATTGATAACCGTATCGAATTGAAATTTGGTGCATTGCTGTGAAATATACAGCTTAAAGTGTGTGCGGTTTTTTTTTTTCGAATATGAAGGATAGTTAGCAAAAAAAATTATTCAAATTAGATGACTATGCGATCTCAACAAAATTTTGCTGGAAGTTGCGCTTCATAATGGTTCAACTAACTCCCAAGATTCAACCCAAACGCTCCAGTAGTTCCTGAAATATCAGAGAAATATCTCCAAAATTTCAAATTGCTAAAACTCCGAAACGATTCGACAAAATTCGAATATTACAGAAATTTGGACAGAACGATAGCACGCTGTTCCCCTAGAACATGCGCAAAAAATGTTATCCATGCCTGCTAAAGCCCCTTCAACACGACCTCCAATATCCCATGCATTTGCGATGGTTTTATCGAAAATTCGAAAATTACAGATAATAGGGATGAACGATAACGCGCTGTTTCCCAGAACAAACGCGTGAAAATGAAATTCTGCTTCCTCATCGTATTAGAATAGATCGACCATAAAGATATCTCAATTACCTAAGCAAAGACGCTAAGAGCTATCGAAAAATTCTCATTGTCCCTGGTCATCATCCAAAGGTGAAAATAAAGAATGAATAGGTGTGAAAACATAAGTAAGTATACATCCTCCATTTTCGGCTAATGTATACAGCAGGAGAACGAAATTACTCACCATTGAAATAACCATTGGGCAAGATTCGAATCTCTCGCATCTACCAAACATTGGTAGTAATGGCTTCGGTATGCCATAAGATATCTGGATAGAATTGAAGTCCGAATATGCCTCATTAAAAATAATTGTTATTAGGCGAGATACAGTTACCAAATTGCTATTCTTTTGCTGCCTTTCTGTGACTCGTTCGAAGTGCTGCGGTGCATTTCTCCTTGCATCGATGGTTCTAACTGTACATCACGAATATTACGACTATTATGGTATCTTGAATAAGCACGTTGCACATTTTTGTGACTAGTGTTTTCATGCGTTCGTCGGTTGGAAGAATGCCTCAAGAGAACTCGATTTTCATTTCTGCGGTTAATGAGAGGTTTTCAAGATCGAAACGGAAAGATATCATGGGTGAATGAAGGTGTTTTTATACTTTTTATGCTTCTCGTCGGATGTACAGTGCATCCCATTTTCGGTGAGACTGCCAGGTTTCTCGCTTGTTATTTGAGATAGAGCCTTGCGGTTTTCACGTTCCTGTCCTACTTTTTTGTGGAACTCAAGTTGGCCTAATCAGATTTCGCATAACTGTTTCCGTTCATGAGATACAGGGTGACTTTGGAAATTGATACTTTTCGGACCCCTCCTTTATCTCCGAAGTTATTAGAAATAATGATCAGGTAAAAATTACGTCTGATACAGAATTCTGCGTAGAGTCCAGTGGTGTACTCGATTTTTTTTTCCGGGGTATGGTTTTGAAGATACGACACAAACCTATGTTTTTTTCAATGGAACACCGTGTATCTCATTACTTCGTTGAATTTGTAATTTTTTTCCCTTCAAATTGATGTATAATACTATATTAAACTGTTCGAATTGCTGTCCACTTTCCCTAATACATAATCGACAAACCTTTTCAATACGTCTGAGTGCATTTAATATTACAAAAGGGTGGTTTTGTGAATCCTGGAAGGCTGCCTCTGTTGATGCACGAAGCTCTTCGGGACTGTTGTTTCTGCTACTCTATATTTTGTTTTTCAAATAACTCCACAAGAAAAAGTCTAATATAGACAGATCAGGTGACCTTGGAGGCCACCTGATGGGTCTATGAGTTAAAATCCAACAACCCTGAAAATTATTATCTGAAAACCGCCCGATCAACCTTGAATTATGGGCAGGGGCGCCGTCCTGTTGGAAATGTATGTAATTCAGAAAGGCGAGGGGAACATCTTCTAGTAACTCCGGTAACACGTCTTCTAAAATTGTCAGGTACTTATTTGCGGTAAGAGATCCTTCCAAAATGCGGTATATGATTTTGTCCCTAATATGAAACATGCCACATTAAAACCGAATCGACCCTGTTGTTGTCGTTCAAAAATTATGTGCTGGTTTTCATCATACCAGTGCCTTGTATTTTGCCTGTTGAATATACCAGCACTGCTTATATGTGATTCGTCTGACCAAATAACTTTTTTCGCAAAATCAATGTCTCTCTGAGCATGGTTCAAAAACCAAAACATGATGAAACCCAAAAATAATTCAAAGCGATGACAGATGGATCAGATTTGTTTTTTTTTCAATGCCTGCTTGATAAAACTCCCAATACAAAGTAGCTATAATAACAACAAGGATATTTTAGTGTTTTCAGCATTTCTGAACATCCTACCTATATAGTATTATACATCAATTTGAAGGGAAAAAAATTACAAATTCAACGAAGTAATGAGATACAGGGTGTTCCTTTGAAAAAAATATAGGTTTGTGACGTATCTTCATAACCATACCCCGGAAAAAAAATCGAGTACACCACTGGACTCTACGCAGAATTCTGTATCAGACGTAATTTTTACCTGATCATTATTTCTAATAACTTCGGAGATAAAGGAGGGGTCCGAAAAGTATCAATTTCCAAAATCACCCTGTATCTCATAAACGGAAACAGTTATGCGAAATCTGATTAGGCCAACTTGAGTTCCACAAAAAAGTAGGACAGGAACGTGAAAACCGCAAGGCTCTATCTCAAATAACAAGCGAGAAACCTGGGTGTCTCACCCAAAATGGGATGCACTGTACAGAGTGATTGGTATATTTCACCGAATTGCGATCTCAGTTGATATTTTTCTTACAAACACGTTCAACTGAGCAATTATGAAGTTTTTTTATGGGCATTCAGAATTCTCTACCTAGTAGGAAATGCAAAAAAAAAAACGTAAACCTAAAATTGTGTGTAAACTGATTTTTTTAATGTAACACCCTGTATTTATTCTCCTAATCGGTAGAGCTCTTTTGATTTCAAGTAAACAGTGCGCGTCATAATTATGGAACAAACTAATTTTTTCAGAAGAAAAATATTTGGCAACAAAATCCTGAAACAGGTCAATTTTTGTTTCACTTTTACCAAATTTTTATGCATTTTTGAAGGATTTTGGTTGCACCCTGTGCCATCCCCATCAACCCCTTAAATTTTTTGAATAGGGAAAGTGGGTCATGTGGTAGGTATTTCTTTGGCGATGTCTTTGTATCTTCTTTACAAGCGTGTAGAAATTCTCAAGAAAAAAAATTTTTTTTTTGAAAAATTAGTTAGTTCAAAGGGGTTATTCAAAAAATTTAGAGGGTTGATGGGGATGACACAGGATGCAACAAAAATCCTTCAAAAATGCATAAAAATTTGGTTAAAGTGAAACCAAAATTGACCTGTTTCAGCATTTTGTTGCCAAATATTTTTCTTCTGAGAAAATGAATTTGTTCCATAATTTTGATGCGCACTGTATACAGTCGTAATAAAGTACGGTGTCCTTCCGTAGCTACCAAACATCTAATAAATTTTGTTTCAAAACAAACTTCTATTTCTACATCTCAGGAAATTATTTTCCAGTATACAGGGCGTCCTCAAAAATGAATTATACGACAGATGAGTGATTATTTAAGTGGATCACCCTATATTTTTTCATATATTGGCAATGTGTTCTCACTCCTCTTTGATGGTGTAAAATTTTGGAGATATTTCTCAGGCAGTGCAGGTCTTATTGAAATAAACTGTAAAAGGTTGAGGGCATAGCTGTCCTCAAAAAGCTCTTAAACGCTCAGAAGAAGCAGAAGTTAAACAAATTCGATCATAATTTTTTTCAACTGAGATATTTGCTGAGTTATCAAAGCAAAATAATTATCCCTACTGCTACAGGGTGGCCGTTGTTAACTGAAAATAAAGACGATTCTTTACATTTTTGCGGAAGTAGCATTGAGGTTATTTTTACGTTTGCGCCTAGCGGACACGAAAAATGCCATCAAGACTGAAAATTTATAATTATCAAACGTGAAAGAGTCGGAAAATGAAGATATAGGGTGATCCATTTAAATAATCACTCATCTCTCAGATAATTTTTTCGAGGACGCCCTATATACTGCGGAATAATTTCCTGAGATGTAGGAATAAGTCTCCAAGAAGTCTGTTTTGGAACGAAATCTCTGAGATGTCTTGTTTAGCAGCTATGAAAGAACACCGTACTAAATTATGACCTTGTATACTTCAGTTAAATCTTCGAAAAATAAAGATATTTTCGTCTAAATCCAAGGCATCGGTAGAACGCCACACGACAATGCTGCGATTTTTTCATGTCGAAGTAGCGGTGGATAATGAAGCAACTGATATCTGTTTTATTTATCAACAGAACTTTAAATTGAGTGTTCAAAATAGCATTCCTTAACTCAAATACACAATCGATATCTTTCCATTTAGTTTTCAAGGTTTCTAATAAGTATTTCTGTTTGGTTGTTGAGATTATGAATTTCTTCCTCCATTCTGTTCGAAAACTTAATGAAAAAATATCAATTGTGTACAGAAGTAAATGGGGGCCATTTTGAATACGTAATTCGAATTTTCATTACCCAATAAATGAAACAAATATGAGTTGTTTCATTATCCACGACTCAAATCGCAGCATTGGCTTGTTGCGTTCTACTCTCATTTTTCATCAAAAATTCCAATAATTTCCGAAAATTTTTTGTTTGATTTTCCAACAACTAGATCCACACGAAATTTTGCTCTTAGTTGCGTGTTGGTATTCCAAAACTGTCCACGAAGTTTCAATTCGATCGAGTCAATACTTAATGAGATACCGAGAAATTAACCTCAAAATTTCAAATGGGCCTAACTCCGGAACTATCCAAACGATTCTAACCATTAACGAGCTCAACCGAGATATTTGGACTCCAAACCTAATCTGAAAATTTCAAGTCGCTAAGTCTCTTCTTTCGGTAGTTAGAATACATACGGACGGACAAACAGAATTGAATTTGACCACGCATTCTTCAGGGAGTTCAATCCAATCGTTTAAGACCATTGGCTCAAAATTCCAAAATTACAGACATCATGACGAAATGATAACGTGCTGTTATATTATCTCAGCAAAATCGTTCGAATTTTGATACTCCAACAATAAACAGTAAAAGTCAACTTACCATCACAAAATAACGTCACATCGGCTAAATTCTCAGATTTGAAGAGATTACCGAAAGATGTGGCAAGATTCGTCCCGAAGCTATTCCATTTCAGGCAAAACTGTTGCTGCTGAGTTTCCATCTCAACACCGGAATGGAAAGGATTATGAGCTGAAACAAATTGAGGAAATTTTCAAATTGTTCACGTAAAAAAAATCAACATGCTTTTTCTTTCTTGTACAATATCTTTTATCTTTAGATACGAAGACAATCCTCAGCTGTTGTTCATATATCATATTCTCCATTCAGTTTTATGAAGTTGGTAAGCGAACCATAAAGATTGACACATTCTACTCCGAATATTTTGAAAAAAAGTTAGGTTATAGCACGATGAATAGAATGTATCAGGTGTCGACACTTTAATATAATAACCTACTAAAACGCTGTCCTAGAATTGTCAAATCTTGGGCTACTTGGCTCTGTAAATGATGATGGCGCTTACGTCACTTTGGCAAGTGCATGAATTCAATTCCGCTGAATAAAATGAATACTACTACTAGCTACAATCTGATGAAACTATTTCCCAAAAAATGAATCAGATATTTGAATTATGGATTCTCACTACTGCATAAGAGGAGTTTAACAAATGTGGAACATCTACTCATTGATAATATGAAATATGTGTAATGGAAAAAGGAGCAATATGAGGTTTATTGTGAGAACACTTTCATGGATGGATACAAGTTATTTCGAAGCCAAAACAACGGTGAAAACGAGACAGAAGATTGATATTACTAATGGATTCTATTGGATAGTTTAGATTTCCTTTAAATTTTGTATGTACCTATTAAAACATATTCAATTCAAAAGTTACATATGAATTATGTTGAATACTTACTTATGCAAATGTTTGGAGGAAATGTTCATGTTTATTATTATTGTAATTGATATATGAATTTTCACTGTGCTGTTCATGTTCATACGAATTTATCAGACGAATTTCAAACCAGACAAATTAATTATAGTATCTATCGTTCCAAATTTCTTGTGGTATTTTTGAAAACACAACTCTGGAATACTTCCTTTCCATGAACTGAATATTGAGATAATAAATACCTCTTGCAATAAGCAGGTATTCAAAAATATCAAGTTTCAGACTTGTGTATTCAGAGACGAAGGATATCACCGCCATTCTGACTGAATGAAATGAATAATAATAATTTAAATTCGTCAAAATGAATTTATTATCGGAAAATCTTGAAAATAATGTATGGTCTAACTCAGAAAAAAGTCCTTATTCGACTAGTTTTGATATGACAGGTCGGTAACTTCCGTAAATATTTCAGATTTTATATGGCAGATTTTCCTATGCCGGCATCTATAGGCGAAAACTGAAGTAGGCCAACAAAGCCGTATTTTGAGAACGTTTGGACCTCAGTTCGCACCCGAAATATGTCAAAGAGTGTCCGCACCAGTTATTCTATGCATCTATGGTTATAGTAATCTTCTAGACACTGCGTTATCCTCTCTACACAAATGTCAAAGTAATTACATATGTTACTTAACCAAACCATAGAGTCATTGACAGAAATATGTGAGAATTAACAGAGTTCCTTCGAATTAGTTCGACGACATTTCACTAGTGCCAACCTGACTCAGTTCTATTTACGAAAACTTGATACACCTTTTCCAAGGCTTACCGATTGCCCCTTTATAAGTGAATGGGGTAAATCTTATATTTCACTTGGGAATTTCTCCTTCAAATTGTTCTCCATTATACATCAGGATGAATAAAAGAAACCACAAACACCTCAGGTCAAAAACCTACAAGAAGTGGATATAATTCCCATGTTTGCGGACGTTTACAATTCATAATATTCGAGGTTTCTCGACTTATTCAAGCGATATATGGATATTGCGTGTTGGAAAAAGCTTTTCGACGTTTTTTCACGCGCATGAATGTCAATAATTGATAAAAAACGTGAAGCCTAATCAGATTAGGATAAATAGAGGTAATATTGTTAGTGGCGTTATAGAAATATCACCCCAAAATAGACTTATCTGAGAGATAAGAACCGCATTGCTTCATTTGCATTATTTCCCGAGTTGTGGAAAAAAAATTGTACATCTATGACCTATATATTTTATTTGATAAAGAATCCTGGAATTGTAAGGTTTTTCAAGCGCTTTTTCCTGGAAAAATTAATGGAATTATTAAAATAGCGGAACAATTTCTGAAAAATTCTGTTGAGATCGTATAGTACCTAAATTTGAAAGAAAAAAATTTCTAGGGAAATTATTCATCAAATTTGGGAAAAAATCGCACAGAAATTAAACACCATATTTCACAACAGTTAACAAAATAACAGTTCGATTCGACTTTAATTTGTGCATTTTGTCAAAATTTCGTGTTTTTACGCGCTTGTTCTGGGGAACAGCGAATTATCATCTCGTCGCGATGTCTGTAATTTTCGAATTTTGAGCCGAAATTGGTCTCAAACGACTAGACTGGACTCACTGATGAAGAATCCGTGGTCAAAATTGAACCTGTCTGTCCGTTTTCAGGTTAGGTTAAGATCCTGAATATATCGGTTAAGTTCGTTAATGGGCCAAATCTTTCGAATGGTTTTTGTGCTACAGCCATTTGAAATTTTGATTTTTCAATATCTCGAAAAATATTTATCTGATCGAAATGAAACTTGGTTGGAATATGAGCAGTGCCAATACAAGAAATATCCATGGAAAAATTTAAAAAAAAAATAATTTTTTTTTTTGAAAATTTTCATATTTCATTGATATTATTACTGAAATTTCCAAGTCACCATTTCGCAATGTGAGCAAGCGCGTAAATCTGCTGACTTCACGTCAGTACTTTTCTAGATTTTTTTTCAATCAAGAACTGTATCTCAATTCGATGTGATCTGCATTTTTTGGAACAATGAAAGATAAAATTTTGAATGAGTATATGTGAGGAATTCAATTCGATATCGTTATTATTTTCGAAATATTGGAGAAAAATATGTGAAATTTCTTTCTCGATATCGTTGTTTTGTAGGTGTAACACAAAAAATACTGATTCATTCATGATGAAACTTGGTAGCTAGTTTGAAATGGCTCATAGACAAATTTGCGCAAAATTCGCCATCAGAACAATTCGAAAAAAAAATTCAACTTGTTTTTTTTCAAATATTCAATATTCTGTGATCTGATCCTAATATCCTCATGAAATTCTGTATGAACCTTCGAACTGTCATTTTTAGATGAAGTACTGGATTTCAATCCGATCCTATCTGTATTTTTGGAAATATTGGGAAAATAAAATTTCGAATGGGTATATCTACGGAATCATTGGGTGGATTTTACCCATTCGCGAATTCAGCCTTCGTATGAAATGTCCGAACCTACAAATATCGAGTTTCCAAGTTGTTTCTTTCGGTTTATCGTGTTTATAAGCGGCCTTGGGGACCACCGTAAACACAAGATGTATATTTGAATTTTCGATCGAAAACAATTAATTCAGTTTTAATTGTTGGGTTTGCTACATCATAAAAACGCGATCGGACTGTAATTTATTCATGCGGAGGTGAAGTTTGAGTCTTTTTTGAGGTTATTATCAATGTAATTCTCATGAAACTCTTCGAAACTAAGGAAAACCAGTAATTACAGGATACAGACCGTTATTTCAAGGAAATCAATTCTTGAAAGAAGTTGTAGCATCATTAATAAATGACATTTAGTGAGTTTCAGTCAGTGGATAACGACCCAAGTCACCTCCCTTCACCATCCAAACTTCAAACGAAAAAAGCCACTGACGTGAGGTCAGGAGCTTTTACTCGCCTATTCACATTCGAAACCATTTCCTCAAGACATTTTGCATGAACCTTCACACCATCATTTTTCAACCAAGTGCAGAATTTCGATTCTATCTCATCTGCATCATTCGTTATATTCGGAAACTAAAATTTCGAATGGATATCTACGAAATTATTGGGGGGTTTTTAAGTTCTCACGAATTCGATCTTCTTAATTAACCCCCAAACTTGCTATGAATATATCGAGTCTCTTAGTCGAGTGTTTCACTACTTTTTCCAATAAATCTGGCCGTATGGCAACAATGGTGGCTTGGATCCCTGCTTTTATTGCATTAAGAGTTGCTGTTTTGTCCGAATAAACCAATACCTCAACATAGTCCCTCAAAAGGTAATCGATAGGCGTTATGTCACAGGAAGTTGTCACCAAATTGATTTTGCAATAATCTTATGGTTTAGCGTGCTGTGTCTTGTTGGAACCAAATGTCATCGATGTTTAGCTGATTCACTTTCGGAACTTAAAAATCAGTCACAATCACGCCAACAAATGCAGAAAGCAGACGTATCGACATTACAGCCTTCTCCTCAACACTTCGTTCTACAACAGCAATATGCTCTTTGGTAAGCACATTTCTTTCTCTTGTTGATGGATTTGAATCGACAATAGTGAAATTAGTGCTTGAACGATCAATAACTGCAGGAATTTCTTGCCCACTAGGCCAATTATGTTTAAATTTTTTTCAAGGTGAAAACCCACAATTTGGAAGAGTTTTTCTGGTGTAAAACGATTCATGATGAATTGCCAAATCTTACTGAGCCGAAACGTCAACAGAGTTTGGCATTCAACTGCCTAACCATAGAAAACATGCCTTAAAACTCCTGATGCAGTTGAAGAAAAATCCATTTTATGGACAATTAAGGCCGCATTTTAGGGTTATTTATGTAACGAGTGAGTGCTTACTCCATTCACTTTTATAAACTATCCCGGTTGGCCATGCTATAGGGCTATCAAGTTTTTTTACTTGAAACTGACGCAGGTTGGCACTCGTGAAATATCTGCATGTCAAAATAATTCTCAGAGCCATTGCCAATTCAAATTTCTACTCTCACTCTCAACATAATCATCACGCTTGGAAATCAAAAATGCCGAAGGTAGTTTCGAAAAAGCAGGGACAAAGTATCAGGAGTTCTATGTAGAATTGGGGTTTTTCCTTCAAACGAAAATGCAGTAATTTTCATGAAGAACGTTTAGAACATCACATTTCAAACATATAATTTCAATATTATATTTTTAGAAACTGTTTGATCACCTTAAACTGAAAAATTAAAATGGGGATTTGCATCTAAAGGAATTTGTCCTGAGTGCACGATATGACAACGTCGAATTCAGCTTTCTCGGAAAGAAAGGGACGTTAAATTTGTTACTTTGCTTAGAAAAACAGAGATAGCTATACTTCGATCTGGTTAGAGTAGAAGACAACGACCAAGGAATAGAAAAAGAAGAGGACAGACTGTCATACTGTCATATTACTGACAAATCGCAAACGGGAATTGTTTGGTTATATTGACAAAGAACACGTGTGTACCACAAAATGGGAGTAAATATTTCATTATTCTATAGCAGAAAAAGCTATTCTACTGAACGCCGTTGTCACTTCGTGCATGCCTGGCAAAACCCAAACCCCAATTTTGAAATCTGATTTTGAATACTTTCTGAAGGTAATTTGGGAAAATGATGAATCAAACCCTTAATAATTATGTTCAAATTTTCATTTGCAGTAATAACCCAAATTAAGGAAAAACCCCCATTGAAATCTGCTTTCTCTGATAGTAACCGTGATAATTTGGAATCAAGAATTTATCATAAGCTATCCAACATTTTTATACTGGAATATTTCAAGTTGTGGAACAAGGTATTTAGATGTCTTCTGTAGGCTTATTTCTTGAGAATTTCGATAAGGAGGGAATTCCATGGGTTCGTCTGTTTCACTGCAGGGTTTTTCGAGTATTTTAAGTTATTTGGAATGAACTATCACAAAGTAACGGACTACTTACTCTATCCATTATTTTTCAGTGAAATTTCAACAATCGATTCTTGATTTCCGTACAAGAAAATAGCATAAATCTTCCAACCCTGTTTGTATACATGAAATATTTCCAGTATTAACAGAGAAAAAAAGTTCCTTCAACATTCGCCAGGTCTTTGGAATTATTGAATTCACATAATATCTTCTCAAATTCATTATTTTCCCAAAGTAAATTCACATTTTGAAAAATACGTAATTACTACGATCTCTATGTAGAGAGGACAACGTTGCATAGTTATCTGACAGGAAAACGACTATAACCTACCATTTTCAAAATATCAAATGTGTCAGAATGTCATGGTCAATCGGGATAGTTTATAAAACTGAATGGAGTATACACAACGTCTTTCTGAGGAAGTTTCTTGGAGACCCGATATTTATAGAGTAGTTTTAAGACTTGATTACGAACGTCAAGTGGATGAATTCGCCAAAAATAATTCCGTTTAATAAATAATCACTGTCCCAATTTTTCCAAAGATGTTGATCCTATTCAATTGCAATAAATTACTCGGTTGAAAATAACTGCATAAAAGTTTACCACAGAATCACAGCGAAATCTAACTGATAGTTTCCGATAGGTTCAATATAATTGAATTTCGGTTATTGCTTGAAATATGACGGCTAGAGGATTAAAAGAATTTCTTGAAGATCATTTGATTTAAGGAGATCACAAAATTGTTTCATCACGAAGACAAGTTGGGTTGGTCAGGATCGATAACTGGATAGGTGACCGATCAGGCTACAGAGAATTTGAATTCATTATTTTCCCAAAGTAAATGCACATTTTGAAAAACACGTGATTACTATGACCTCTATGTAGAGAGGACAATGTTGTGTAGTTATCCGACTGGAAAATGACTATAATTTTCAAAATATACACGGTGAAATGTGTCAGAATGTCATGGCCGACTGGGATAGTTCATAAAAGTGAATAGAGTATAGGTCCCTGGCCTCACGTTAGGAACAGCAATGTTCAATATTCACCCGAAAGCGAATAGTTGGACACTCCCTTAAAACCGAAAAAAAAATTTTCCAGCCAAGGTCTTGAACCCCAGGTCTTAGATCATGGGGCATGATCCACTGAAATACAGCTGTTATGAAAGTATCGTTATTTCCTCAATAAATCGAGAAATTCCTTTTAGAAACAAGTTTGAACAAGGGCGTAAGAACAGAATGGAGTTTATAAACCATGCATCTTGCCGCTGATGCTGCACCACCTCTGTGTTCTGTCGAATCCTGTTCCTGGCCGACTTCGTGCTCTCTGTTCGTCGACAGCACCAGTGCCGCATATATGACACGTTCATTAACATGCGTCCAAATCCTTTGTTGAAATTATTGATTTTGCTGGCAGCACACTGCACCTACGGGGTTGCGTGTCCCGTTTTGCGTTGCAGGATTCCAAACGAGGAGGCATGGAGGGCCTGCAGGAATTGAAAACCGGACTGGCGTATGGGAGAGGGGGAAGGATGTACGGGCATCAATCAGAACCCTTTGGCCCGATACTCTCTGATTTCGGACTGGAAATATTCCTGTACAGGATTGAAATTGCCATTCGTATTTCCGCAGGATTTTGCTGAGGAGATCGGCCTATTGAGTATGATGGAATTAGAAGAACGCATTGACGTACAGGGTGAGAAAGATAGTTGATACCTAAATTACATCTTTGTGAGAGATTGAAGAAAATAGATGGCACATATCGGAAATGTTGTTTGAGAAATTCATGTCTTCAACTGCAGTCCTCTATCTTCTGCCTGATATCAATCTAGTGACTCAATTTGATTTTTTCCAGGGTATTCTCGCTGAGCTTTATCATGAGGTTGTGCTTTATTTTATGAGATCAATTGTTTATAATGAGAAAAAATCGTTGTTTTTTTTCGTAATATACCATATATTGCCAGTAGCGTGCTCTATTGATTTCCAAGGGGATTTATCTCTGAACTATTATACATGAAGTTGCGTTTTCTCCAATGAAAACAATAGAATGGCTTTTCAATCTTAGACTATTGTTTTCATAAAAACGAAACACAATTTCATGTTATAATAGGCCTGAAAGAAATCCCCTTGGAATGAATCAGAGATCGCCACTCGCAATATTTAACAATGTACAGAGTGTGTCTTCTAGTTGTACATTAATTTCAATCATAGATTTCTCTCACAAAAAACACTTTTTTCCCTTGCCATTTCTTCAAGTTTGGCTTAGGTGAAAAGTTTCAAGCATTTAAATATTTCTTAATGTGCTCATACACTTCTGCATCTTGTTGTTTGAAAGTTCAACACAGATCTCTTAAGGTGATCTATATCGTTTGAAATTAATAAAAACATGATTAGAAAAACTCATTTACACACTATATTTTTATGTTCTTCACGATAGATTGGTGGTGTAAGGATCAAGGATGCAGGAAACGATACTCTGTCAGTTCGCCGACGTTTCGGAAAAATTTATTTCCATCCTCAGGGCTCTACAAAATTTACGGAAAACATGATTCGCATATTTGATAAAGTTGTTCACAGTAGTAAGTTTTTCCCTTACTACTGTGAACAACTTTATCAAATATGCGAATCATGTTTTCCGTAAATTTTGTAGAGCCCTGAGGATGGAAATAAATTTTTCCGAAACGTCGGCGAACTGACAGAGTATCGTTTCCTGCATCCTTGATCCTTACACCACCAATCTATCGTGAAGTAAAATTCTTTGGATCACCACTTCAGATTTCGTTATATTTTTATGATTTGGTTATTTATTCAGTAATATTGTAAAGAAAATATACCACTTTACTTAACAATTGAAACACTGATATTCCACTTGAAATTGATGCAATACCCAATGATTTCCACCATAATATCAAACATACTGAACTCTATAAATTTAATGGAAAGTATGGTCCATATATATGGGGACTTGGTCTCTATGTCTACGCTCTGGTCACAAAATAGACGAATAACTCTGTGTATTCTGTGGCCCGTATGGACGTGGGTAGAGCTTAATTCAAAACCCTCACGAGCTCACTGGCGGATCCACAAAAACAGGTGAATTTATCGAATTTTCATCAGATTTTTCAACATTTTAAGCTAAATATCTGTCAAACGGAGCATTTTAGGAGGAATTATAAGGAATAATTATGTATTTTAGAATGATTGAAGATTTTTTTACTGACCAAAATAAACTTTATCTGCATTCTTCATGTTAACATGTTTATAATGGATCGAAAAATTGAGACTAAGTGATTATTTAATGATATGTAGTAGGAACTTCTACAGCAGAATTCATTTCATGCGGAAACACCATGTTCAAGCTTCAAGAAGAAAGCCTGGTATTAATGACAAATTTCAACAGCCTGTCTTTTTTAACCGAAGCCGAATTCGAGAGAAAAAGAGAATGAGAATAGTTTTTCGTTACATGAGAGGAATACATGGTCAACAATCTCGTACAACTTGAAGACTCACCTTTTATTTATTATTGAAACAAAAAAAAACCTGATCTTTTTTAAGACATGATAAATTATTGGTTCCATAATAAAGAACACAACTTTACGTTACAGCCCATCAAGAAAATCTCAATGATGACGATGAGTTGGTAAAGTTCTCTCGAGGTGCCGCTAGTGAAATTTCTCACACAGAATCTGCCATCCAACAGGGCATAAATAAGTGGAACTCTTTCGGTTCCGCTGTAAGCTGCGTAGATGATAATGAAAGACTGTGTTATGTTTGTTGATTATGTTCCTGGTCCTTCTGTATATGTTGATTTATTGGACTGTAGGTATGTCATCTTTGTGAACCCCTCCTACATTCTAGACATTTGTACCAGATGATAGCCAGTGCGCAATATGAGGGAAAAGTAAAATAAAGAGAAAATATTTAGGCAGATTCATAGATACCGATTGACGCCTATTTTGGGAGGATTTTGCATTATTTTTTAGGTTTTTATGGGTTTTCACTCCCAATATCTGAAACAGAACTATTGAAAAATTAAATAAAAATTGTTTTTTTCATGAAAAATGCCCTTGCGGATTGCAGTATCAACTATTTGTCAAGGGCAGTTCCTTGCAGAAAAGATTGCCTTATGAACAACACATACACAACACATACAAACGATAAAGAAAACGAACTGTGACGTTTCAGAGTACAAATCTGAGTCTCAAATCGAAAGAAAATAATTCTTGAAATTTTCTATTTTGTCTGATGAAAGAGTCAGATTTGTACTCTGAAACGTCACAGTTCATTTTCTTTATCGTTTTTATTGTTCCTGTGCTGTTCATTAGGCAATCTTTTCTGCAAGAAACTGCCCTTGACAAATAGTTGATACTGCAATCCGCAAGGGCGTTTTTCATGAAAAAAACAATTTTTATTTAATTTTTAATAGTTCTGTTTCAGATATTGGGAGTGAAAACCCATTAAAGCCTAAAAAATAAGATTCATAGATGTCAATGTTCTCTCGAAGAACTAACACATACAAATTTCCTCCAAAAAATAATACACATTTGTACGTTCATCAGAGCTGAAAATTATTATTCACGTTTTTTATACTTTTCATACTTTTTCGCACGGAAACCTTCAAACATGAATTGCATATAGCTGCTAATAATATCATACTACTTATTCACATACCGTGAATACGAATAAAAATTAGCATTGTGAGTACAGTCAGATAGATGAAGAACGAACGTAGAATAATTTGATTTTTTAATCTCTAGAGGAGAATCCAAAATATTGAAGAAATATTAGAATTCAATGATCGTATATATCAGAAAAAAAGTTCAGAAATGCACCGGAGTGAAGTCAGAGGATTATTCGAAAAATGTGAAGAACATTATGAAGTAATGAGAGAAATACGCTAGGAAAATAACGAAAAAGAGGTGGTTGCCGATATCGGAAAATGGAAAGAATTTTGTATAAAGAGAGGTAACTTCGGCTGGAAACGCTGCAAATTTTAGACAAGAGTTTATTATTTTCTCTGTTAAATAACCCGCAATACAATTGATATCTCAAAAAAAACTTATATATTCTTCATAACCCATTGGTTTTTCACAACATAATTTGCAGCGTTTTCCTTTATAACTCAGAAACCACTGGTCGGAAATCATACGGGTAAAAAAATTCTAGGTTGAGTTATGCAACAGTAATCAACGTTGAGAGTTTCATGAAAATTCGGTGGTAAGTTTTCGAGAAATATTTGTTTTCCCTCTAACCCCAGTTTTAAGCTCTTAGGGTACACCGATCCTGCTGAAAAGTTTGGAGCATCAATCTCGAGCGATACACGATTTTTCTACTGAATTTCACCGATTTCGGTTAAGTACTTTCAAAGGAAAGCCGCGGACAACGGACGGCGGGTGGACGGATTTTTTTATTAGTTTATGCAAATCTACATATTTCAAAATGTGAACTGCGAAATTTTCAGGGGGGGGGTTATTTTTTTTTGATCGATCACTAAGGTTCATTAGTTGATTTCATCAAATAATAAACCAAAACAAAACATATTTCATGAAAATGGCGTTAATAAATCAGAAAACTGACTGAATGACCAGTAGAAATATATTATTTACTCAACTCCTGATTCAGTTAGTCGACCTTTCTCTGCATACTTCCTGTACACAAATAAATGCATCAATTAACTCAACTTGGAATTCATCAGTTCATTTCTCACACACGTCTATTTAGGAAATGTTAATGAATAAATTACTGAAAGATTATTATCAGCATCTACGTTCATTTATTATTGTTTTCAACAACTAGGTATTTGTAGAATTTTTATATTTGGTTGACCTGCATCAGTTGATCACATATTCGTGTATCCTTATTCATTTGAAAAATCATTATTGATTCTCTTCCATCTCGAGTCGATATACCATCGAACAAAAATGTCACTTATTATAATTTTAATATAACGCGAAACTCGAGCTTTCGTGCATTCATTCAGCTTCGTAGATAAAACGTCCACCCATTCATGTATCAACACATGCTAACACAGCTGAACTTTGTGATAAGAATAATTATGCTATACAGGGTGTTCTTAATAAGCAGGTACAAACTGAGAGGGGAGATAGCTCGCATAATTTCAAGGCGAAAAGTTCCCATAAACATACAAACGTTTCGTTTTCTAGATACAGGGTGATAAAGTTTGAATTTATTTTTTTCATAGTATCTGTACTTGATATTTCACGAGTTTATCGACTTCTTATGAATCGATGCTTCTGATACATATCCATGAAAACTAATAATTAATTTATTCACCGCAGCTCACCAACTGGATTTTTATGGAAATTCGGGATATTCCGAGGAATTGGAGAGAGTCTTCCAACATTTTTTCTCTTAATGGGTTGCAGATAAGACAAAATTACTAGTGACCATACAATTCGAGATAGCAACAGAGCATCTTCTTGCAATTTTTTCATCAGTGGCTCAGTAAAAAAAAGTTCTGTGGAAAAAAATAAGGGCCAGTGTTCCAGAAAAAATGTCACCCTGTAGATTTGAAATCGAAATTGGCATGTCTCACTGTGTGAATCCTTATTGATCTCTGCCAATTTTCCGTTAGATATCTTCTGAAATGCAGATACTATAAGACAAAATTTGAAAACTTTAGGAACACCCTGTAAAGGTATTTTTCAGAAAATAATTATTGATTCTTTTCTATCTTGAATCAATTTACCAATCAACCAAAAGTATCACATATTATTTCAATATAACGTAATCTTTCGTGTATTTATTCAGATTCGTACGCAAAACGTCCACCCATTCATGTATCAACACCTCTCAACACAGCTAGACTCCCTAATAAGCATAATTCTGCAATATACTGATTGTCTGATCCCAGAAAAATTTTGCATGAACCTTGAAGCCATAATTTTTCAACTAAGTGATGCCCACTGCAAACAATAAGGTCGAATTCTTGAATGGGTGAATCTGTCCAAGGTTTCCAATATACAGTGTGTCCACGGATTGGGTGCCGGTAAGGTGTAAATGACGAAAAATTTTCGAGTTAGACTCTGATAAGCTCCTGCTTGGTCTCAAATTAAGATGTTGAGAGAATGAGCCAAATCAATTAATATACAGGGTGGTTTAGAACTGATTTAATGAAAATTCTTAAGAAAAAAGGGCCTTTGTTTTAAAAGATATCGAGAAAGTTTATTGAGGAAAGTTGTTTAGAATCAAAAGACACGGTTAAATCTCGATTCTCAGATAAATCGATCACCTTTGATTTTGTAAATAGGTTATGAAAATATTTGATAATATCCATGGTAACAAATGCCAGACGTGACATGAAACGTAAATTTTATTCGTCATAAACGAAAATTTTCCAGTTAAAAATATGTTGAGCATAGAACAAAGAGTGTTTATTGTGGAGTGCTACAGTTTAGGTGCAGACAATTCCATGAACGCTGGCCAAATATTACGGTACCACGTAACCCTATTAAAAAAATAGTGTAAAAATTTAAATTTTTGATCATGACAAAATATCTCACGTATCGGATTGACAAAATATTCATGAACTTATAAGTCACGGTAGGCTGATTTATCTGAAAAGTGAGTTCCTATTTACAAAATCAAAGTTGATCGATTTATCTGAGAATCGAGATTTAGCCGTGTCTGTTGATTCTAAACAACTTTTCTCAATAAAATTTCTCGATATCTTTTAAAACAAAGACACTTTATTCTTAACAATTTTCATTAAATCAGTTCTAAATCACCCTGTATATTAATTGATTTGGCTCATTTTTTCAACATCTTAGTTTGAGAACAGCAGGAGCGATTTCCAGAATATCGGAGTCTAACTCGAAAATTTTTCGTCATTTACACCTTACCGGCACCCAATCCGTGGACACACTGTATACCAATTCGGAACTTAACTTTCTCATCATCCACAAGAACACAGAACTCAAACAAATGAAATCTGCTACTTGGTGGAAAAAAATACGTATTGAAGGTACACGCGAAATTTCGCCGGAATCTGACGTATAGTTTCTGAGTAATAGCATGTAAATTTCACACGAAATTTTCATGCTGATTTTTCAAACCTATTCTTCAAATTTCGAATTCATTGTATTATAATTTTTCGAGATATTGACGAGAGAACATTTCAGATGTACAGAATTCCGAAACCAAAAAAAAGCGTTGAAATTTTTATTTAATTTTCATTGCTCAGAAATTTAACGGAGACATACCTTGTCAATACAGCCAATCCAAATTGTTCGCACCAACAGAACCAAAAAAACCACCTAATCAAAAACATAACCACCACAAAATTCAAATCCAATTTCTCCTCTCATCCCAAACTAAACCAAAAACACATATCTCACGAGAGCCCCAACAAACCAACAGTACAACTGCAGAAACCTGTATGTTCCTACAGAACCCTTCCTTATCTTCATTACCATAGAACATTCGAAATGTGCCACGGTGAATCGAAACATGCCGTCCTATTTCCTCTAGCTGCATTTTCCGATCATTTTCCTTTGTTAGTGTTATTGATTTCCTGGCAACACAATGCACCTTTGAGTTGCGTGTGCTCTCCTGCCTGGATGCAGGAACTGAAAGGCTATGCAGGGCAGCAGGGACGCCCCAATGCGTACAGGAACGAGTTACCGAAGGGGTTGCGATATTTGGGGTGCATGTATTTGAAACGCGAATAATAATCTATGGGCAAAGTATTTATGGTGGGTCTTTTTGAAGGCACGTAGGATTTCCTGCCTTGAAAGGGTAATATTTTTGTTCTTTGTTAAGACAAGTCCTGAAAAGACCGTCCTGCTGACAATGAAGAATGAATTTACATACAAGCTAGGAGGGTGATTTTGGGTTAGTCTAGTTCACTAGTTGGAATATTTGTTAATTTTTAGTGTACTTTGAGTTTCAGAAATTACTTCAGCTCAATGAGTTAATATAATGATATACAGTGCGCGTCAAAAATATGGAACAAATTCATTTTCTCAGAAGAAAAATTTTCGGCAACAAAATCCAGAAACAGGCAATTTTTGTTTCACTTTTACCAAATTTTTATGCATTTTTTAAGGATTATTGTTGCACTCTGTGCCATCCCCATCAACCCTCTAAATTTTCTTTATAGGCGTGCAGAAATTTTCAAGAAATTTTTTTTTTTTAAATTACTGAGTTCAAAGAGGTTTTCAGTATGTGCACTTTGTCATGGCTCATTAACTTTGAGACGATGGTACCTGATGAAATTTTTTTATATCTTCTTCACAGGCGTGGAGAAATTCTCAAGAAAATTTTTTTTTTTAAAATAAGTTAGTTCAAAGAGGTTTTCAGTATGTGTACTTTGTCATGGCTCATTTACTTTGAGACGATGGTACCTGATGAAATTTGTCACTGAATGAAAGTCGACCATTACAGTTTTGTTCATGCATAACTTTCAACCCCTACCAACTCTTTAATGGAGAAAAATTTTCACGTGAGGGGGTTGAAAGTTGTGTATGAACAAAACTGTAATGGCCGACTTTCATTCAGTGACAAATTTCATCAGGTACCATCGTCTCAAAGTAAATGAGCCATGACAAAGTACACATACTGAAAACCTCTTTGAACTAACTTATTTTAAAAAAAAAAATTTTCTTGAGAATTTCTCCACGCCTGTGAAGAAGATATAAAGACCTTCACAAAAAAGTACCACATGATCCACTTTACCTATTCAGAAATTTAGAGGCTTGATGGGGATGGCACAGGGTGCAACGAAAATCCTTCAAAAATGCATAAAAATTTGGTAAAAGTGAAACAAAAATTGACCTGTTTCAGGATTTTGTTGCCAAATATTTTTCTTCTGAGGAAATGAATTTGTTCTATAATTTTGACGCGCACTCTTTTTGTTAATTCCTACTATACTTTGAGTTTCAGAAAGTATTTCAGCTCATTGAGTTTATAATGATATCTAGAAGAATTGACAAATATTTCGAAGTTAGGTATGAGCAATCTCAACCTTTGAGCTTTTGGATGTTCTTGCCATTTCTACTCCGAAAAATTCAGGTGTCCAAGATTTGCCATTCAGATGAAGCTCGCTATGATTTAAAACCTTATGAAATAAGTGACGAATTCGACACAATATTTCCAAAAATACGGATTGGATCGAATTGATGACTTCGGCCCAAGTTGCCAACCCACAATTTTCTTCACAAATTTACCATCACTGGGGAACGGGAATTTCAGAACAAATTCTACATGGTAAGGTTCGCGTTATTTATAAATATCCGTAAAAGATGCTTCGGCTCATCGAACAAGAAAATTCCTTCCAAATATAGATTTTTGTTAAGATCATCTCTGGTTGGTGAAATTTAAGTTGGGATTCCTGATTTCATGTTAATATTGTCAAATTTATAGGATATGTCCCGCAAATCAATTTGGTTATTTCGGTTGCCGGCTTTCCGTTCCGTAAACATGAATTATTCGGTTGGTTCCTGAAAAAAGGGTAATTACGGAATTTGATTGATGAAAAAGCGTTCTTTCTGCCACCAGAACGACAGCCAATGTTCTTAGATAACATATCCATAGCATAGAACAATCTTTATTTACTTTATGATCCATAGAACATACATAGAAATTTTTTCATTGTTGATTGCATGATGTAAAAAACATGGTGTGTTCATCTGAAAAAGAAGTACGTCAGCAAGATCAAAAAACAAAGAAATATATATTCTGTGCTTTGAATTTGAATGAAAAAAGTGACGTCATCATTGATAAATCGATCACACATGAGCAGATGAGCACACCATGTTTTGATTACATATGGTTGATTGTTGGATCATAAAGTATATAAAGATTGTTCTATGCCATGGATATGTAACCATATAACATTGACTGTCGTTCTGGGGACAGAAAAATCACTTTTTCATCGATCAAATTTCGTAAGTAACCTTTTTTCAGGAATGATAACGCTCTCCTTCCATGAAACAAGGGCGTAAAAATTCAGTATGCTGAAATCGTGTGAAAATATACAGGTTGAGCCTTGTAACTTGCGCACGAAATGTTTCTTTTCGAAGGAAATTGGCAAAGTATGTAGTATAAAGGGTGATTCATGGCTGCCTCGACTGTGTAATGCTATTTGATATACTTTCCGGTTATTATTTCAATATTAATTACATCAAAATGAATGCTTCCCATTAATTGGTCTGAAAGGACATAACCTGAAATGCACGATTCAATAATGGATCAATAGGCCATAGAAGTGCATTTAAAGAATTATTCCTGATCACATGAAAAACCCTGTATTTCTAGTAGACGCACATTTATCATTTCATATAATTTATTTTCAAATATCTTTCGAGTTTGAATGCGATTTGATCAGTATTTTTAATGTTGATCATTTTCAACAACCTCTGTTCAAGGAGTGCTGGGACACTCATTTGAATGCAAGCCTATGTACCTATAGTCTCTGCAAGTTTATTGTTTGTGAACCGTATGGTGCCTAGAAAACAATTTTTATTCGATTAGAAATCAAGATATATTCTTATTGAATGCGAATTATGAAATTTGTGATAGATCTAGATTATATAATACGTGTACCAAGTGATTTAGAAATAGTTCAAAAGTCATCCATTCGATGAAAACTCAACTGAAGCTTTCTTCTTCTGAATAAGGCATAAAACCACATAACTTGTTGCCTGATTTCATTTCTATTCAGAAAGCTTCATAACAATTTAAGCCATAAGCGAATATTTTGGGACCTAAAATTTACCATGTGGAATCCCACTTCGGTATAATATTGTTTTTCAATGAAAATTTCGCCATACTTGATTTCTCCCTTACATTCCCGAATATCATATTCTTTTATTGCGAGTAATTTCAACAACCAGATGATTTCTTCAATTTGAATAATGGTTAGTAATTATTAAAATTTATAAATTCATCACACCGACCATAACAATATTATCGAAAGTATACTAGCGTATAATTTGTAATAAAGCCGCAGGACCACACAGTAGCGTAGATGATAGAAAATTCAATTATGTTGGAAATAATTGCTGGTGAACGCTACCTGGTCGCTAGCTGTTCAAAAGAATAATAATTTACATGGATTCAGTTTTATTTAAATATTGTATTCATAATAAAGATATAAGGTGATTCAAAATGAATGAGATATCCAGTTAAAGGAGATACTACACGCAGTCAAATCAAGACGAAGCCGAACTTGTCTTGAAAAAAACGTTGATAGTTTACGAGATACAGGGTAAAAATGTTTCTTCATGAAATATTGATCTAATTATGACAATTTTGGCGGTAGCAACATGAAAATTCAGACCAGGGAGTTTTTCAGTTAAAAAATCGTATACTGATCACTTAAATGTAGCTCATAGAGGGCGCCAGGTGTAGCCAATTACCTAAACAAAATATGTCAATTTTTTGCGCGCATGTTCTTAGGGAAACAGCGTGCTATAGTTTTGTCCAAATGACCCAGTGATGACGAACCCGGTGTCAAAATCGATTCTGTCTGGCCTATGACACGATAACTGTCGAACGGAGTGAGCTAGCGACTTGAAACTTTCAGGGTGGGTCGCGCATTGGAATGCCGCGGGTAAATTTTGTTAATGGGCCAAATCGGTCGAACAATAATGGAGTTACAGCCACTTGAAATTTTGAAGTTTTTGATTTTTTATTTCAGAAACTACTTGAGCTAGAATTTAAACTTGGCAATTAGGTGGAGTATAACGACGCGCAACTTTGAGTCGAATTTTGTCAGGATCATACAATCAGTAAACAAAAAAAAAATTTTTCCAATTTTATTTCCAAAAAATTTTTTTTTTCGGAAATCGTTTATCATACCCAAAAAAAATTCCACTCGGACTTTGAGCTTCATGTTTCACAGCAGTGTACGAAATTTCAGTTCAAAACGATTATAAGTCTCGGAGATATTGGGAAAAAATATGTCAAATTTCGAGGTTTTCTTCTCGATATCGTTGTTTTTTTCAGTATAACTCAAGAAATACTTATTCAATCCTGATAAAAGTTCGCAGCTGAAAGATGCTGAAAAACAACTTCACGCAAAATTTCGTGATGATCGTGTCATCAGAACAATTTGAAAAAAAATTTCTCTGATTTTCTCATTATATCATCCTCATTAAATTCTGTGTGAACCTTCGAACTGTAATTTTTCGATGAAGTACTGGATTTCAATTCGACCTGACCTGTTTTTCTGGAAATATTGGGAAAATAAAATTTTGAATGGGTATATCTGCGGAATCATTGGGTGGATTTTACCCAACCTACCGACTGCTTAAACACAATAACTTCCGAAAGAAACAACTTAGGAACTCGATATTTGTAAAGAAGGTTTGGACCTTAATTACGAAGGCCGAATTCGTGAATGGGTAAAATCCGCCCAATGATTCTGTAGATATACCGATTCAAAATTTTATTTTTCCAATATTTCCAAAAATACAGATGAGATCGAATTGAAATCCAGTAATTTATCAAAAAAAAATCTAGTACCTAAAGCAAATTCGTTGCCGAAGAGGTCATCTACATTGAACATGCGTGCAAAAGCTGCTGCCTTCACGGCAGTGCTTTTCTAAATTTTTTTATAGGTAAAACTAGAATGATAATGGTAGAAATGGAAGAAAGGAAAGACCTTGTTGTATTCCAGCTCGATATCTGAATTCTCAACCGTTTTCAAGATATTTGTAATCAAAGTTTCACTGCATTCATCAGAATATTGTCATTTATTAATTTTTCCTTTTCTTTTGTTTCCTTTCGTGGCAAGTGGGATTTGGTCAGATTTCATCATTCGTGACATAATTAATTGATACATTTTTTTCTCTCGATTTTAACACCTTGTATCTAATGAATAAGCAACATTTATCTAAGCCAAATTTAGATCAATCCTCATATAATTTCGTATAGTATCCCAGTTTTGGAATTCCCATTTAATTTTGAATCACCTTGTATATGAATGTGAGAAGTTAAAAATGAATCAATCTAATATATCTCAGCGATAAGAAATGAATATATATGTCTATATGTGATTCAATTATAATCCGTTGAAGGCTTGACATTGAAAAAATTCATGAATCTCTCTCTGAAAAAATTATACGATGGACTTTGTTCTTCAATATATAGGAAGTTATAAATATCGAATGCTTGACATTTATTGGATCACAACTATCATAACAAATTAGGTATAATCATTCTCTAGTTGCAGGGAACTATCGCTCAAGTTATGGAGTGATGAATATTTGGGTATTTTATAGAGCTAGCGAATATTGAAATGATGTAAGCCATGCAAAAAATCAATTTGATGATTGATTATATCAGAATCAACAGACAATTTCATTTTTCATCAGGTTGTATTGGGAAGTTCTATGGATTCTAGAGAATAAGAGTTTTTGAGGGTTAAGAAAGTTATCTCTTCTGAAACTGAAACAAAAGAACGGTGAAATCCTTTAATTATTATTAACATGAAGGTTACAAGTATCTAAGTTATTCCTTTTGAAATTTACAGATTGTTGTCCTATCATCATAAAAATAGCCTATAATCGGATTGGGTTGAAACTGGTTCTCATTTGAGATGATACCAACGCAAAACTTGCAGAATTTCATGATGATTGTGTCATGAGTTTGATTTTTTTTTCCAAATATTCAATATTCTATGAGCTTCTGGTTATATTATCCTCATGAAATTCTGTATGAACCTTCGAGTCGTCATTCTCCGATCAGGTACTGGATTTCAATTCGATCTAATCTGTTTCGGAAATATTCGAGAAATAAATTTTCGAACGATCATATCTGCGGAATCATTGGGTGGATTTTACCGATACACGAATTCGGCCTTCGTAATTAAGGTCAAAACCTACTCTACAAATATCGAGTTCCTGAGTTGTTTCTTCCGGAAGTTATTGTGTTTACGGTCTGTTTCAAGAAAAACATTTTGAACAGAAAAAAAGTGAAATCAATATTTCTGAAATGAACATTTTCAAAAAACACCCAGTAACTAGGTGATGGTGATAGGCTATGGAGTTGTGATTTTCGCTAATAAGTTTCTCATGAAAATATGCCCTGAAACATCGACATCAGTTTTCTTCCATCTAGAACACAAATAGGAATTCCCATTCAAAAGTTTCCAATTTGGCCGACCCTGTACAACCCTGTTAAACAAATCATCGCCCGCAACAGATCAACAACCTTTTGGAACCTTCTAAATCTCATCCCAATAGTCCCGAAAGGATAACAATCTATCGTATTTCCTGGCAGATCGACCGACTAAGACAACCATAATCTAATTTTTTTTCGTCCGTTAGATCGATCCAAAAGGGCAACGAAACCGTTTCGTGACGCAGCTATCTATTTGCAGTTTGAACTTTCGGTTTCGATCTGCGTTCCGTCCCATTGCAAAAAACGCGGAAAACTATTTCAAGGAGCTCATATTTATGTTTATATTATCCTAGTCGCGAATATTTCGCAAGCCTGGAACGTTGCCAAAAGGTTGATGCCCGTTCTATTGCTCAGCAGGACTATGCTAGAATTTTCGTTCTGGGTAGTTTTCGTCTCTGTAAGCTCCCGAAAATAAAACAATAAATTGACGAAGTTTATCGACGCTGGGCTGGTGCCATCATTATGAGGATTTTGGGGGTTTGTGGCAGTCTATCCTGTGCAAATTCGGGTCAGGGGTTGATCACACTTTCAGATTTGTACAATCAGGTCGATTCTGTTTGCAAATAGCAATATTGCTAGGAAAAATATATTGCTATCATAACAAGATTGAAATTATTGGTATTCTGATCAACGATTTTGAGCTATATGATGTTTCACTTTAGCAAGAATCTTGCTATCAATATTGCTATCTTAGCAACGTCAAAATAGTACTTGCTACGCTTGATAACAAGATAGGAAATAGGTTAGAAAGGAGATTCATTTGTTTCAGCATTATTTCTTCCAAAAATTCGAAAATATTGAAGATAGGGAAGTATGTGCTAGTAGAAATTTTAAGGAAAATTCTTAGACTAAAATCCCGGCATAGTAAGCAACAGCTGAGATCATTATTCTAATGATCTTAACATCCCTTTGAATTGCTAACAGAAAAGTTCATCGAATTTCGAATCATTAACGCCTGCATAAAATTGCTGCAATGGATTTCTGGAAACCAATATTCTATTAGTATCCAGGATATTGGTCAGTTTGACTTTGATTGGGTTTTCTGTTTCGTAACATTTTTGAGTAAGTCGATGTTAACATGAATAAAAAAAGTATATGCTAATGGAAATGTGTTCAAGGTTCTCTAGAATATTTGTTTTCAAGGTAAACTCTAAGGCCAAAATACAGGCATAGTAGAAAACAGCTGAGATAATTATTCTAATCATCTCAACAACAGCAATCCCTTTGAGGTGCCAACGAAAACGTTTATCGAATTTCGCATTATTAACGCCTGAATAAAACTGATGCATTTGATTTCTGGTAACCAATATTCAATTGGTATCGAGGAAATTGGTTATTGATCAATTTGACTCTTTTTGTTTCTTAACATTTTTTATGTCGATGTTCAAATGAACGCCGTAGATAGAGGTTATGTATGCGAAATCATAAAAAAACTCACGAAGTAGGGTTATTTTCGTCTTCCTTGTAGCACTGAAGTCACAAAATACAGTGTTGTCACTTCTCTAAAATCGATTATGGAAGTCCATCATAGCAATATTGCTATGACAAAATTCATAACCAACATTACTATAACACTCGGAAAGGAATA
Organism: Myrrha octodecimguttata; assembly: GCA_958510865.1. Taxonomy (NCBI): domain Eukaryota; kingdom Metazoa; phylum Arthropoda; class Insecta; order Coleoptera; family Coccinellidae; genus Myrrha; species Myrrha octodecimguttata. The sequence goes on from OY294057.1 coordinate 73,286,398, forward strand.
CGTAACATCATGGCCACAATGCTATAAATTAGAAAGATAGCAATATGACTAGGATAGCAAGGTTCATAGCAATACGCCAACAGAATCGAGCTGATTGGATAGTCTGTTGAATAGCAAATAGACGTCTAGTCTAAGATCTCGCTGCAAAATTAGTGCGCTCATCGAGTATTTGCTTGAAACCAGTTTTTTACAAAAATCGTTAATAGGAAAATATATATCTACGGGGTTGCTCATCAAAATGTGGTAGCATCATATTCAACAGGCAGCAACCCTTATTTTTGGCCATATTTACTCAGGCAAACCTAAGAAATCGTACACAGAAAAAAAATAGCTTTGGTTTGACATATAAATGAAAGAACACAAACCACGAAATCTTTTGGATAGCAAAAATTTTTTTCGAGGAAAATATCCAATTTTTTTAATCCACTAATCATTCGATCTCCATAAAATTTCGTGAACAGTTCCGCGACGGAATCCTTCAATAAACTAGGATGTTTCAGTCCAATCGCTCTAGTGGTTCCTGAGGTATGAGGGAAATAACCTCAAAAATTTCAAAGTACTATTACTCCGGAACCGTTCGGCTGATTTCGCCCATGAACGAACTCAACCGGCCGATTTCAGTACTCAACATACCCTCAAACTTTCAAGTTATCGTGATAACGGACAGAATACATTTGGTCATCAGATTCGTCATCAGTGAACCATAGCACGCTGTGAAAATGCTCGCAAAATCATAGGGAAAGATATCCCTGAACGCCATTTTCGGGACATCCTTCGAAGGATAGATTTTCCTCATTTCTCCAAATTGGACCTGAAGTAGTCTGTGTTCATCGAAGGCGATTAGTAGAGTAGGTAGGATCAAAATCTGGTGTTCATTATGCATCGAATAATGCTGGTGATTAACCAAATTCATTACAGGCCTCAGACATAATCCGTGCCAATTGTAGTTGGATGCCAAACAAAAGCGAAAGTGCTTCCAAAGCAATATGTCTCTACTACGAAATATATTTCTGGGTTAATTAAATCTTCAAAGGATTTATCGCCTTCGTTTCTGCGTAGCAACATTGTACGTATGGGATGCGAGTAAAAACATACCGGGAGGGCCGAATTGTTGATAGCTGAACTACATCTTTTGGACCCCAAGAGATATAGAGGAAAATGTATGGCACACTGAGAATTCTTTTTCTGGAAACTTATAATGGCGTCAACTGCCTTCCTTTATATTCGATTTGAAAGCCAAAATCGACATTTGAGCAATTTCGAGTTTGGTCAATTTCTCTTTCTTGTGTGTGCTAAAATCTGAAAAATAGGCCTTAACAGTATTGTTTCAGATGGCAATTCGGTAGTCTAGTCTAATTTTCCCCCGGAGGTTTCTTTGCACAGTTAAATCGTAAAGTTCTGGTGTTTCTTTCGAAAACAATATATTATGATGGCACAGAAAGCGTAACCATTTTTTTGTGTCAGAAGTGAATGTCATATACTAACACTGGCGCTCACTCTGATATTTTCTTGTTTTTTTCTGAGAGATGCAAACAAATTCTATAATATTATAGCGCATACTCTCTCTCAGCTCTTACTAAGGTCACGACCTTATAACCCTGGTAATTTCTGGCGATCTTGCACACTTCTTGTCGGTCCGCCTGAAGGGTGTCCACTGACTTGGGCATGTAATGGCTCAGTTTGGCACATGCCCTAAGAAATTCCCCCAAAATAAGCCAGGACGAAACGTGATACCCCTATGAGATTGAAGCTGCCTCGCAAAACTTCAATATTACTGGAAGGGCTAAAATAGTTCAACAAGTACATACAAAAACCCATGTGTTCAAAGATACAGTATAAAATTTCATTCAGTTTCTCACAATGAATTCGTTAGTAGAACTTGATTTGAAAATGAACGCGGGAAGGTTCTTGCGAAATAAATAAAAAAAAATAAAAAATATGAAATATATGTTTGCACGATCCAGTTTCTGATTTAAATATATGGGTTATTTTTTCTCTGTTCCATGCACATGTCGGTAGGTTATGAAAGGTTGAAGAATTTCTATCTGTACGATTGATAAATGTTACGTCATAGTAACTTTTTTCTCAGATAACTACTCGGAATTGTCAGTTTTACACAAATTTCCTTGTAATTAAATATGTAAACCGAACAATAGTCATTGAGAAGAATATGTAAGAATTGACAGCGGTCTGGCCTATCCTTTTGACCATGATGTAAAAAACATGGTGTACTCATCTGAAACGTGAGTGACGTCAGCTAGCAGAAAATACAAAGAGTTGTGAATTCTGTGCTTTGAATTTGCATGTTAATTCAAAGCACAGAATATATAACTCTCTGTATTTTCTGCTAGCTGACGATGTTTTTTACATCACGCTTTTGACCTTGACATTTCACTAGAGCCAATCTGGCTCAGTTTTAGTGACAAAAACTTAATAGACCTATTCTATGACCAGTAGGTCATAGAATAGGTCATCAATCAGTAGATTGATGTAATAAGAGTGAATAAACATATTTCCTTCGAAACTGAGGAAAATGATGTATCAAACTATCAGAGAGGAGTGATAGAAGGATCACAGATTCTTTGACGACTATATTATTCCACATAATTTTCTGAATTACTCTGATAATTATTGGTTACCACCAGCTAGATGATAAAACTTCAGGCTTTTGGACGGTTGTATAGTGGAAATTGTGAATATTATCGGCATTTCAGAAACGATAACAGCGAATTTTGATAAATTTCGGTTTAAGAGGATGTTAATTCGATTCCACCAATATCTCAGTGAATTATTATTCCTTATCGTAAAAACCTGTTAATAAATAATATGATATAGTTTAGTATTTTCCCTTTTCAATAGGAATTTATTTCATTACATAACACTTTGCGCGTATTCAAGATTGAGTTTAATTGATGGGTTCATTAATTGTGAATTACCCTTGAATTATAGGTGAATGAGATGAAGGAGAGTATGCAATGAAAAATAATCATTATGCCTGAGTTGATATAATTTCGAAAGTGTTAATTTTCGAATGTAAGAGCCAAACATTATTCTTGTGAAGAAATAATAATAATCATAGTAATGATTCACTGAAACTTCAATTCAATAGCTATCACCGGAATCTGAAACATTTTGAAGGTTTGGGAGTGAGCTTCACCCTCTTTGGGGGCATCACGTTACGTTCTGATTCAGGACATACGCAAAACTGAATCATTTCATGCCTTTGTGATTCGACACCATGTTTGGGGTTCATACAGGTCTCTGCATCTACGAGCGTATCATGCAGTAGAATGAACCATCATCTATCAGTTGAGTCGTCAGCTCATACGATCAAAAGTTTATGCAAGATATTCCTGAATATTGATTCAATTATATTTATTTTTGAAAAATTCTATTATACTTCCATTCGTCCAAATATCCGAAGTGATGTCAGCATCGAAAATGTGGGCGTTGAAACATGAAATTGACATTGAATATTCAAAGAACTCTTTCATTTGATGATTCCACCGACGGTGTATCAAAAATTCAAATGCGAAATTCTCCCAAGAATTCCGATGTTAATGTTGATTTTCAAAGTCTCATATAATTTTATGTCAACGAAGATGTGCGACAGATGAAAATTATTCAGGAGATTCGACTGGCGCTGAATGACAACTATTCATAATTAACGCATCTCATAGGAATTTGGAATGGAAATTTCAAATTTTCGAAAGAAATGTAAGCTCAGCCTTCAATTGCAAGATTAGATAAGATATGTTCATGTCTGTAAGAATCTTACTTCTTGAAGAATGATGTGAAAACTAGGTCAAGTGTGCAAGTTGGATTCCGGAATATTCAAGGAAACTTAATGACTCGAATCAAAAAGAGCTATCTACATTAATTTGAATAAAATAAATCGAATAAATAATGAAATGAAGTAATAAAAATTGAAGAATATATTGAAGGGTCTTCTGGACTTTGACAGTTGATACTGCCATATTTTTCGAACTACATCTGCCAAATTGACTATTATCCATTCAGTTAGTTCTGACCATAGACATATTAAACTGTCTGGACATGGTCTACGGGTTCATTCCTGAAGAGTCGAATGCGGATAAGAAATGGAGCGAGAGGTCCGAGAGAGAGATGGAACTAGTTCGGGCAGACCATAGACAACATACCCGATACAAATACCTGGTGCTCTATGGTGAGCATGGAATCGAGAATGATTTCACTTATATAATATGACGTAGAGCCAGAGATGAATTCGGGCATTTACTTAGGGAATCTCCAGGGAAATCGACTTCTTCTAGGTATTGATAACAATAAAGTTTTGAAAATTGGTGATTAATGTGATTATTATTCGGATATAAATATTCAAAATTAACTAATTAATAGAAATATTTGATGAATGACCCATTTTCTTTCAAATTTTCTTGGGCAGCCGGTTTCAGGACAGTAAGAACCATATAGACATATAAACTCACCTATGAAATTTCACCTTTTCTCCTCTTTTATATCTCCTTTTACAATTAAAGTGCAACAAAAGTTTACGGTTGTTCATTTAACAGTTAATCCGATTCAGAGGAAAAGAACTCGAAAAGCTAACGAAAACAAACAACACGAAAATTATAACTTTTATATACAGTTTTTATACCTTAACTGAAAATGGAATAACACAAAATCTGCTTTGAAATATTTCCGAAAACGCAAATGTAACTTTCAAAACTTTTGAAAAAAATGTATTTCAAACACAGACTAATAGAGTTTAATATGTCTATGGTTTCAATCTGATCAGTCTCATTTTTGTCTTATTCTATGGTTTGTCCGAACTAGTTCCATCCTTTCATGTCCGCCGTTCCTCTCTCTCTAAGCCATGTCCATATGGTTTTATGAGTCTATGGTTCTGCCAAGTCACCATTGATAGATGAGCTACATTAATCATTTTCCCAAATTACCTTCAAAAAGTATTCAAAATTGGGGTTTGGGATTTACCAGGCATGCACGAAGTGACAACGGTGTTTAGTAGAATAGCTTTTTCTGCTATAGAATAATGAAATATTCATTCATATTCTGTGGTACACACGTGTTCTTTGACGACATAACCAAACAATTTCCGTTTGCGATTTGTCAGTAATATGACAGTATGACACTCTGTGCTCTTCTTTTTCTATTCCTTGGTCGTTGTTTTCTACTTTAACCAGATCGAAGTAAAGCTATCTCTGTTATCCTGAGCACAGTAACACATTTGACGTCCTTTTCTTTCCGAGAAAGCTGAATTCGACGTTGCCATATCGTGCACTCAAGAAAATCTCTTTAAATGCAAATCCCCATTTTTATTTTTCAGTTCTAGGTGATCAAACATTTTTTTAAAAATTTAATATTGAAATTATATGTTTGAAATAAGATGTTCTAAAGGTTTTTCATGAAAATTACTGCATTTTCGTTTAAAGAAAAAACCCCCATTGTCATCTTCAATATAGCTTGTTTCCCCTAAAACGACATAACATAGTGTCCTACACCCTTCTGTGGGTCTCACCTCTGAAAATGAACCTATGTTGACTCACCAATTCACAATAGATATTCCTTGAGTTTCAACAATAGATACGTATATGAATAAAATCATTGCTAATCTATCGCCTAATTGTAGTTTCAGAACCCAACAGACTCCTAATCAAGATAAGTTTCATTGTGAGTTAAAGTTGGAGGTCAGAATTTAGTTGTACACTCAGGCTGTAAGATAATTATCTATTTTTATTCCGTAATCATTTCTGGTTGGATTTACATATTTCATATGGTGTTTGTGATTGAGAGAAGTGTCTATCCTCTATTGACTAGGTTACAACCTATCAAATTGTAATCGAGTGAATTGGGAGCTTCAAGGACGGTGTGAGATAACTAAATATTCGTCCTGAAGTATTATGATCTACTTATTTCGATGTGGCAAAGGCAAGAACAGCTGACAAATTCACTTTTGAGTATCAGCTGTCAGGTTGAATAATTGTGCAACCTGTCCACTTTCATGTGGAAGAATGGAACAGTTGCATATTCATATTTATAGCATACACTCAATGGATATAGGGTGTCCCATTTAAAAGATTCAATCTGCGTGGTTGCCACTCGATGGGGTTTTTTCCTGAATTTGGGTTATTACTGGAAATGTAGATTTGAACATAATTATTATGGGTTTGATTCATCATTTTCCAAAACTACCTTCAGAAAGTATTCAAAATCAGGTTTCAAAATTGGGGTTTTGGATTTGTCAGGCATGCACGAAGTGACAACGGAGTTTAGTAGAATAGCTTTTCCTGCCATAGAATAATGAAATATTCATTTCTCTTCTGTGGTACATACGTGTTCTTTAACAATATAACCAAACAATTTCCGTTTGCGATTTGTCAGTAATATGACAGTATGACAGTATGTGCTCTTCTTTTTCTATTCTTTCGTCGTTGTCTTCTACTCTAACCAGATCGAATTATAGCTATCTCTGTTTTCCTAAGCAAAGTAACACATTTGACGCTCTTTTCCTTCCGAGAAAGCTGAATTCGACGTTGCCATATCGTGCACTCATGACAAATCCCTTTAAATGCAAATCCGCATTTTTATTTTTCAGTTTTAGATGATCAAACATTTTTTTTTAAATATAATATTGAAATTATATGTTTGAAATGTGATGTTTCGAAGGTTTTCCATGAAAATTACTGCATTTTCGTTTGAAGGAAAAATCCCCATTTGAAGCTCCCTATACAGAATGTATATCAGTGAAAAATGAAAAGTTTGAGAAAAACTTTCTCGTGTTTTTTCGAAGTCCGGGGTAAGAATGGTGACCCATCCACATATTGGCCCTTGCCGACGCTACTTAAATGGTTGTCCCTGCAGAATCATTTTAGCGCGCAAGTTGTGGGTAACAGCGTGCTATCGTTTTGTCTGAATGTCTGCTATTTTAGAATTCAGAATTGTTCCCGAAAATGGTCTGAAACGACTAGGTTGGACTAACTGATGACAATGCCGATATTAAAATCGAATTTGACCGGCCGGCAGTTAGAACGAGGATACGATAACTGCCGAAAAGAATGAGCTAGAGATTTGAAACTTCCAGGTTACAGTTTCGGATTTATTGAGGTTATTTCCTGAATATATCAGGAATCACTTGAACGATCGGATTCAATCGGACTCAGTAGTTGGTTGAAGTATATTGGCGGCAAGCTGCTTGCAGAATTTTGTTGGGATAATATGGCAAGTGAATTTTGAAAAAAATGTTTTCAAACTTTTCATATATATTTTTTTGTTTAGATGATCCCTGATTGGCTGAAAATTAAAAATGGATTCCTGATCTCTTGTCAATAGTGTCAAGTTTACATAGGATATGTTCTGTAAGTCAACTTGGTTGTCTTGAATGTCGATTGTCCGTGAATATGCAACATTTGGTTGGTTCCTGAAAAAAAGATTAATTACGGAATTCGATTGATGAAAAAGCAATATTTCTGACACTAGAACCACAGTCAATGTTCTATGGTAACCCTGTTGTAAGTAAAACCATGATGTAAAAAACATGTTGTGTTCATCTGAAAAGTGAGTGGCGTCAGCTAGCAGAAAATGCAAGGAGTTATATATTCTGTGCTCTGAATTTGTATGTTAATCCAAAGCACAGAATATACAGTAGTAATAATAATGTTAATTTATTAACTCTTTGTATTTTCTGCTAGTTGACGTCACTCATTTTTCAGATGAGCACACCATGTTTTTTACATCATGAGTAAAATATACTGCACTCCTCTGCTCATCTGTAATCGTACGTACATATGATGACGTATGAAACTACATGCAAATTCAAAACACAGAATATATATTTCCTTGGAATTCAATCTTGCTGACGTCACCTTTTTGCAGATGAGCACAACTTGTTTTACACCTCATGATGGTATAACATATCCATGGCATAGAATAATCTATATTCACCTTATAATCCATAAGACCACACTCAATAATTTTTTCATTGTTGATTGTTGTCTCGTCTATGTTCTATGGATCATAAAGAAAATAAAGACTGTTCTATGCTATGGATATGTTACCATAGAACACTGACTGTCTTTGGCAACTTGAACCGACATATATTATGTCATCCTGACATAATATATGTCACAAGTTTTTCAATTTATTCCCGATATTTTGTTAGATTTCTAGTGTGAAATATCTAATTATGGTTCTATGGGAGATGATTCCCCAATATAAGGGGCCTGTAGCGTTCTTCGTTTATCTGAGGATCTGAAAATCATCACTTGTAGGACCGGACCTGGTTGAAAGACTCTTCTGGTCAAAGAGCAAATGTAGGTAATTTTATTTACTGCTTCTTGCTGGTTTTCTGTTCCTCTTTCTGTTTCAGATATTATGTCAAGATATTTTGTCAAAATAAATTCAAGATTATGCAAAAATTATTTTCCAATGAAAAAGATACCATCCATGTACTTCAAACAAATTTCAACACTTATACGGGGGGACAGAGTTTTTCCTGAGGTTTTTATCTGTGCTGTTTTATCATACGCAAAAATGTATGGTACCCCGTTTACATTTCCTCTGCAAACACTGTGGTATACCAAAAAATGTAATGCTCGTTCTCAAAAGAATATATATATTTATATACCGAAGTCGTCTATTCAATCAGATCTGTAATTTTGAAAATATCGGGAAATCAAAATTTTTTATGGGTACATCTGCGGAATCATTTGGTGGATTTAACACATTCAGAACTTCGGAATCAAGGTCCAAACCTACTATACAAATATGGAGTTTCCAAATTGTTTCTTCCGGGAATGATCGTGTTTACGATCGGTCGAATTTAATCATGACTTCAAGCCAGTACTTTCCTAGAATTTTTCTATATCCTAGCAATTTCATTCACTTCCTGATATCTGAACTCAACGCCGGTCCTGCACGCCTCGTGCTTGCCTATGTTACGCACTCCTAGCGCGGCCTTAAAACGCAAGGCCAGCAGCGCAGGAGCCACGCTCTCTATCTCTCTCACTCCACCAAAGCTTGCACCGCGCGATGGCATAACCTTGCCGCTGAAACTTGACCGAATAGAGAAAGGAAGGAAACACACGGGCCGCAAACAAAGGGTTATAACAGGTGATACAATGCACACAAACAAACTTACTTAAATTCTACACCCTCGAAAGGCATCTATGACTAATCCAGCTATCACAAAAATCCAATACGGGGCATGTCAACGCGTTTCTGGTCCCTGCTGCGGGATTTCAATTTCTGCTGCACGCAACTGGCCGAGCGCGCGCCTCCGACCGTCAACGATTCGAGCACAGACACTCTCTCTTCACGTTCGCAACAACGACTAGTTTGCGAGATTTCGACACTGCGAACAAGCTCACTATATCTGTGCGTTTTGTTCAATGCCAGTGCAATACGCATATGCACGCATAGTTGCCAGCGCAGCACGACGGACGTCGGAAATCAAGTGGCATGGGGGCGGTACACCGCCGCCAAGTTGGCGGTGACTTAGGGCGAGAGCCGGAAAAACAGCTGATAAAAATGTCAATCGGATGTCAGTGTTGGTTGACTCGGGGGAGGGCAGGGGTAGATGAGACAGTTACAGCAGGAATAAATCTGTTCTATATTATACGTTGTCTGAATTTGAATTTTCAGGACATGATAAGGTTCGCGTTATTTATAAATATCCGTAATAGATGCCTCGGCTCCTCAAACCAGATAATTTCTTCCAAATATAGGTTTTTGTTAAGATCATCTCTGATCGGCTGAAAATCAAGTTGGGATTCCTGATTTCATGTTAATAGTGTCAAATTTTTATAGAATATGATCCGCAAATCAACTTGGTTTTTTCGGTTGCCGGTTTTCCGTTCGGTAAATATGAAATGTTCGGTTGGTTCCTGAAAAAAAGGTTAATTACGAAATTTGATTGATGAAGAAACGTACTTTCTGTCACCAGAACGACAGTTAATGTTCTATTGTAACATATCCATAGCATAGAACAATCTTTTCATTCATTCATTCCTTTGAGTGTCCTCGGTTACTATGGCCGTTTAGAAAGGTTTCAATTTTGTACATTTATACATTGACATCCATTCAGATTCATACCAACTAGAGACTTTATATTTATAGACACACAAACATTTACCTACACCACAAACTTAACGCGACATCCATAACCTCGCCGGGATTCGAACCCAGTACCTCCAGTTTTACAAACAGGTAATCAACCCACTGCACCACCGTGGCAGTTAGAACAATCTTTATTTACTTTATGATCCATATAACATAGAAGAGACAACAATCAACAATGGAAAAATTACTAAGTATGGTCTATGGATCATACGGTAAATAAAGATTGTTCTATGCTACTTGTATGTTACCATGAAATATTGATTGTCGTTCTGGTGCATAGACTTAATATGTCTGGTGATAGAAAGATTGCTTTTGCATCAATCAAATTCCGTAATTAACCTATTTTTTCAGGAACCAACCGAATATTTCATATTTACGGAACGGAAAACCGGCAACCGAAATATCCAAGTTGATTTGAGGAACATATCCTTCATAAACTTGACACTATTAACATGAAATCAGGAATCCCAACTTAAATTTCAGCCCTACAAAAACCTATATTTGAAAGGAATTATCTTGTTTGAGGAGTCGAGGCATCTTTTACGGATATTTATAAATAACGCAAACCTTATCATGTCGAATTTGTCCTGAAATTCTCGTTTCCCAGTGATAGTAAATAAGTGAAGAATATTGTGGGTTGGCAACTTGGGCCAAAGTCGTCCATAGAAAATTCAGTGAATTCGCCATTCTGCAACACTTCGAAATCTGACAGTTGAGGTGTTTTGCACTTCTTTCCCGAATGATCTGTTGAGAGAGGTGAACCAATCGCTATGATTCGATGGCTCCAACTTTACTATTAACGTATTTCTCGAAAATCTGACTTTCGATCAGTTAATCTCTCAAAGCTTTGGCCAGCTGTAACTGCCATATCTCACTATGGAATGTTTTTTTGAAATCATTGGGAGGGTTTTATGCGTTTACGAATTACACCTTCCTAAATAAGTTACAAACCTTTCGATTGAGTCTCAGAGTCGTCAAAGAATTTCATGAGGATTATGTGAAAAGAATCTTTTCATCAGGAAGTAAAGCTGTTTTTGGTCGGGTCCATACGTGAATGGGTAACCGCTTCGGCAACGAATTCGAACATGCGCTTAGAAGTTGCTGAATTCACTTGGGTGTTTTCCTAGAATTATTTTTCTTTTGATAATTACGTACGTAAGAAATAGTTTGTACTCTCTGGAGTCTAATATCCACAGTTGAACACAGCAATGTTATGTTTCGAATAATAAATAAACCAGTAATTACAGTAAGTTGAATGTCGTCTCCAATCAAAAATTGAGTACTCAGGCTTAGCTAACAATCGATCGCATCCAAAAATTAGTAGTTCAAAATTATGATTGTCCCAGAGTAAATTGAAGGAAAACTTCAATACCTATATCGCTAGCTGCAATTGTTTTCCAATGAAATATTACCGCAATTATTATTCATTAGAATTTTGTATTATCTACCAATTTGATGTTTTGTCATCGTAGTTTCAATCTGAAAGTTGTCAAATTAACCAAAATGATGCAATAGACGACTTCGGCCCAAGTTGCCAACCCAAAATTTTTTTTCCAAATTTACTACTGGGGAACGGGAATTTCAGGACAAATTCGACATGATAAGGTTCGCGTTATTTATAAATATCCGTAAAAGATGCCTCGGCTCCTCAAACAAGATAATTCCTTTCAAATATAGGTTTTTGTTAGGCTGAAATTCAAGTTGGGATTCCTGATTTCATGTTAATAGTGTCAAATTCATACAGGATATGTTCCGCAAATCAACTTGGTTACTTCGGTTCCGGCTTTCAGTTCCGTAAATATGAAATATTCGGTTGGTTCCTGAAAAATTTGACCGATGAAAAAGCGATTTTTCTGTCCCCAGAACGACAGTCGATATTCTATGGCAACATATCCATGGCATAGAACAATCTTCATATACTTTATGATCAACAATCAACCATGGTGTACTCAAAACATGGTGTGCTCATCTGCTCATCTGTGATCGTATTTACCAATGATGCCGTCACTTTTTTCATTCAAATTCAAAGCACAGAATATATATTTCTTTGTATTTTGATCTTGCTGACGTTTTTTTTCAGATGAACACACCATGTTTTTTACATCTTGCAATGAACAATGAAAAAATTTCTAAGTATGTTCTATGGATCATAAAGTAAATAAAGATTGTTCTATGCCATGGATATGTTACCACAGAACATTGACTTTCGTTCTGGTGACAGACAGATTGCTTTTTCAGCAATCAACTTCAGTGATTAAACGTTTTTTATGTCACCAGAACGACAGTAAATGTTCTAAGGTAATACCAGAACACCAGAAATGTTCTATGGTAACACCAGAACGACAGTAAATGTTCTATGGTAATATATCCATAGCAAGAACAATCTTCATGAATGCTGTTCTTGCTATGGATATATTATTATATTACCATAGAACATTTACTGTCGTTCTGGTGACATAAAAAACGTTTTTTCATCAATCAAATTCCGTAATTAACCTTTTTTTCAGGGACAAACCAAATATTTCATATTTACGGAATGGAAAACAGGCAACCGAAATAACCAAGTTGATTTTCGGAACATATCCTATATAAATTTGACACTATTAACATGAAATCAGGAATCCCAACTCAAATTCCAGTCAATCACAGATGATGTTAACGAAACCCTATATTTGGAAGAAATTATATCTTGTTTGGGGAGCCGAGGCATCTTTTACGGATATTTATAAATAACGCGAACCTTATCATGTTGAATTTGTCCTGAAATTCCCATTCCCCAATCATAGTAAATTTGTGAAGGAAATTGTGGGTTGGCAACTTGGGCCGAAGCCGTTTATTGGCTTTTTACGCGCTCGTTCTGGGGAACAGCGAGTTATCGTTTAGTCACAATTCCTGTAATTTTCGAATTTTGAGCCGAAAATTGTCTGAAACGATTAGGTTGGACTACCTGAAGGATAATCCGTGGTTAAATACAATTCTGTTTGATTCGATCAGAGAGAAACTTCGTAGATAGTTTTGGTATATCAACACAACACTCAGTGAAAATTTTCGTGTGGATCCAGTTGGGAATTTAAAAGAAAATATTTCTTCGAATTTGTTTTTCTCCGGAAAAACTAACTAGATTTCGACGAAATTTTGCACAAACTTCAGAGTCAGTATTCAACAACAACGTTCCAAATTTCAATTCGATCCGATATTCACTTCCCGATATATAAGGAAAAAAATATGACAAATTTCGTTGTTATTCGGAATTTTGAAGTTATTTACGCAAGCCTCAAAACGCAATCAGATTGGAACTTCGCTTATCATTTGAAGAACACCAACGCGCAACTAAGTTCAAAATTTTGTGTTGATCTAGCGTCTCAACAAGCACGTAAAAGCTCCTGACCTCACGTCAGTGCTTCTCTAGAATTTTTATTTTTCGAAAATGTTTTCATCCAAACCACGTGTTGTTAATTCTAAGTACGGCTGCAGTCTTTGATACGATTACAATTTTAGAGTGATGATAAAATTAACGAATTTCGGTACGCAGTTCACCACGATAAAACAACCTTCAAGAATTCAGATTGGAACTTCCTCGTATGAAAACCAGATTGTTTATTATACATTCTGATGAATTTAATTTCGATGTAATTATTCCATTATTGTTTACTGGAAGACACTTTCATTTCATCATATCTTATTGTTCAATCTGCTGTCTTTGAATTGATGACTGGATTGAAAAGATATATTTCAAAATATTGATGGAAACCAAAAGAAATTTTAAGAATGATACAAAAGATGCAATTCGAAAAAATGAGCATTTGACTTGTATAATTAATGCAAATTGAAAAAATTGTCATTAGAAAATCTAGAGGTTTCAATGAGAATTCTTATTCATATTCTGTAATTCTTTCCGACCATTCGTAATATACCTGGAGAATTGAAATTTTAGCGTTTGTTTGACATATGAAGGTGAAGTTTATTTGGTTTGATTCAGCTAGTTCGCAAACACCTCAACTTATCTGGAGTTGATTTTCTCCATCTCAAAATATTCTCTTGTTGAGTTCACGTCAGCCATGAAAAATCCACTGAAAATATTGTTAAGTAATTACTTTGAGGCCAATGTTTGGTATTCTCCCAATGTATCTGACAAAGATGTACCTGTCAATCCTGTCTTTCAAAAGAAATACTGAACGATGACGCTACCAGTCCAAAATCCCCACCAAAGATTGACTTATTCGGGATGCATAAGTCGCTCTTGGATATAATCCTATCATACCAAATTTGATATTTTTTTTGTTGACGTACCCTTCCATCCACGACACACTTCGTAGTCTTCAGTCGTTTACTTCCAACTCCTGCGTTGAGTGAAGTCGATGCATGCGTCGGTGACCGCTCAGTTTACGAATTTTAAAAAGCTCACAAGACCTCCTGTCTTAAGAGCGAACAACACCACGTGTCGGTAAATTACGGCTAGGCAACACAGCCACATTCAAGTCCCATTGAACCTCGTTAATATCTCAAGGTCAGGCACCTGCACGCGGTCTACATGCTTTAACGTGGCCAATAGAGGTGTGAAATATCAGAATTCGGATGTTTTTACGTTTATAGGAGAAAACGGGGTGTCTTTCTGCAGGCTTCAGTGAATATGTTTTGGAAATTTTTTTTTTGGGATGTACTTTATTCTTTTGTGAGAATGCGCAATGTTCGTTATTTTTCCATTTTTCACTTAATTTTTCCGAAAATATAAAAAACTGATAACATTTCGCATTTTTACGATTTTTTCAACTATTTGCAGCAGAAAAATTTCTTGAAAAAAAAAACAAATTCTGGCCTCTGAAAGTCACCACGTTTTATTCGGGGTATTTTTTGCTCTTAACTTCTGTGATTTTCTCGAATCATCCTATATAACTTATATGCTTCTCCTCTTCCATACATCGAGCTGTACTTGTCAGATCTTTCAAGTTCTGTTCATGAATATTCTGATATTTCCCATTTCTTCAACCAATAACATTACAGGAAGCAACGTTTTCGTAAGCAGAAAAAAATGATAATCCCCTTAAAAGTAGACGTATTGATATTCATGAGGAGGAATCAGAAAATTGATGTCGAAAACCACAACCTTTGGCACGTCCCGTCCTCTAGTTATTCCATTTCTGAACCGTTCGCTGAAGGAGCACCTATAGGAAATAAAATTCTCTCGCCGAAGGAATAATAAATAGGAGGCCCCCCTACAACACAGCGGAATTCCATTCTTAATGAATGAACCATCATCGCGTTTCGGACCGTTTTCGCTAGTCCGTTCCCCCCGACTTTTTTCGTTCCATCTCAAGGTTCTCTGCCACCACGTGTTTGTTCTTCTTAACACATGCACATATCGCATTATTGAAATTCGAAATGGACGGTTCAGAAACTCGCGGACTCTATTAGCATACACGATCTATGGTCATATCTCATAGTTTTTATTATGGCAACCTATTCACAATATACATGCTTCACGTTGGCACTTCTGGTGCTCATTCACTATATTATTAAATGGGGTCCCCACACTGAACAACTTAAGGGAAGACTCAATTCCACATTTTATATGCTTTTTATGTTGAGGTATCAAGTTGAAATTGGTATATTATGCCAATTTATAGTAATTTATGTCGTATGGAATAATATTTTGGGTAGGCTTTTCATTCATGAATACTATATTCATAATTCAAAAATTTCAAAAAGCACTGCCGTGAAGGCAGCAACTTCTGCGCGCATGTTCAATGTAGATGACCGCTTCAGCAACGAATTTGAACATGCACGCAAAAGCTGCTGCCTTCACGGCAGTGCTTTTTGAAATTTTTACTGATAAATTACTGGATTTAAATTATCTAATCTGTATTTTTGGAAATATTGGAAAAATAAAATTTTGAATGGGTATATCTACGGAATCATTGGGCGGATTTTACCGGTTCACGAATTCGACCTTCGTAATTTAGCCCCAAACCTACTCTACAAATATCGAGTTTCTAAGTCGTTTCTTCCGGAAGTTATTGTGTTTACGATCAGCCTAACGGCCGACTGCGTAAACACAATAACTTCCGAAAGAAACAACTTAGAAACTTTATATTTGTAGAGAAGGTTTGGACCTAAATTACGAAGGCCGAATTCGTGAATGGGTAAAATCCACCCAATGATTCCGTAGATATACCCAATCAAAATTTTATTTTTTCAATATTTCCAAAAATACAGATCAGATCGAATTGAAATCCAGTACTTCATCGAAAAATAACAGTTCGTAGTTTCATACAGAATTTAATGAGGATGATATGATAAGAAAATCATAGACATTTTTTTTTTCAAATTGTTCTAATGACACGATTATCACGAAATTTCGCATGAAGTTGTCTTTCAGCATCTCAAAACTAGCTGTGAAGTTTTATCAAGACCGAATCAGTATTTCTCGAGTTATACCGAAAAAATAAACGATATCGAGAAGAAAACCTCGAAATTCGACATATTTTTTCCCGATATCTCCGAAACTTATGATCGTATCGAACTGAAATTTGGTACACTGCTGTGAAATATTAAGCTCAAAGTGTGAGTGGACTTTTTTTTCGGATATGATGAATGGTTTCCGGAAAAAAAATTTTTGGAAAAAAATTTTTTTTTTGAATTACTGACGATACGATCCTGACGAAATTTGGCTCAATATTGCGCGTCGTTATACTCCACCTAACTGCCAAGTTTGAATCCAATCGCTCAAGTAGTTTCTGAAATAAAAAATAAATAACTTCAAAATTTCAACTGCCTATAACTCCGAAACTATTCGACCGATTTAGCCCATTAACGAACTTAACCGCGGCATTCTGATGCGCAACCTATCCTGAAAGTTTCAAATTGCTAGCTTGCTTCTGTCGACAGTTAGCGTGTCTACGGCCGGACAGAATCGATTTTGACACCGGATTCGTCATCAGTGAGTCCAACCTAGTCGATTGAGACCATTTTCGGCTCAATCATCCAAAATTACAGACATTTGGACAAAACGATAGCACGCTGTTCCCCTAGAACATGCGCGCAAAAACCTAGAAAAGCACTGACGTGAGGTCAGGATCTTTTCGCGCTTGTTCAAATTCGACGCCATTTCCTCAAGACATTTTGCATGAACTTTCACACCGTCATTCTTCAACCAAGTGCAGAATTTCGATCATATCTGCATTACTAGTAATATTAGAAAAATTAGGAGTCTGTTATACCTATTGAAATGACTATTTGAGTTCACTGCGGATAGAATACTGATAACAATGCAGGGTGTAACTACTCTCTTATCCACTCCCACTTTCTGCGTCTAACGCACGTTTCGGAAACCAAGTTTCCTTTGTCAAAGACATATCGTTACTGTTACAATAACGTGTTACTGTAACGATACGTCTTTGACAAAAGAAACTTGGTTTCCGAAACGTGCGTTAGACGCAGAAAGTGGGAGTGGATAAGAGAGTAGTTACACACTGTTCTGTTATACCTAGTCGTTTTTTTCGGATGTTGTTCTGGTTATACGACATATTTTTTCCCTAATACTTATTTCCGGAAATGAACATCAGATTAAATTGTAATTTATAAGACTGTTAACGAATTCTGTCGAAATGTTATCAATAAACCAGAAAAACAATTTGAAGATGTGGATAATTTTCGAAAAAAAATTTTTGCAGTTGCGCGGTGATATTCTCTAGATAATAACGAAGTCTCGATGATATTGAGGAAGTAACCTCAAAATTTCAAATAACGAAATTTGACAATAATTTTTTACATATCTCCGCAAGTTGATATCAGATCGAATTGAAATCTGAACCATCGTTATTGAATATTGTTTTTGAGGTCATTGTCAAATTTCGTTGAGATCTGTTTAACATTTTCCGAGAAAAAAAAAGTTCCAAAAAATTCCAAACATTTTGGAATATACATTTTATTGAAATTCTTCAACAATTGGTATTTTTCAGATAACTACGAAGGTTTGGTCTGATCGCATCTGTACTTCTTGAGATATTAAAGACATAACGTCAAAATTTCAAATAACAACGAAATTTTACAAATTTTTTTCAATATATATCCGAATTAAATATCATATTGAATTGAAACATTATTCTAGAGAAATGATTTTTAGGTTTGTGCCAAATTTCGTTGAAATCTAATTCACACTTTCCGAGAAAAAAAAAATTCCAACAAAAATTTCGAAAATTTTCGAATAATAATTTTCTAAAAATTTCCTAACAACAAGATTCATACGAAATTCCGCTTAAATTTGCGTGTTGGTATGCAAGAACTAATCACAAAGCTTAAATTTGCGTGTTGGTATGCAAGAACTAATCACAAAGCTTTAATTCGATCGAATCCGTACTTCATGAGAAATCGAGAAATTAACCTCAAACTCCGAAACTGTTTGGCCGATTTTGCCCACTAACGAATCTAACCGAGATATTTTTTTTTGAAACTCACTTTTATTTATTTCAATTCGTATAATACAATTGATTCACAATAACTTTAATATAACAATAACAATATTCAAGATCGAAACCTATCCTGAAAATTTCAAGACTCTAGGTCCTTTCATTCGAAAGTTAGAGCACAGACAAATGGCCGGAAGGAAGGACAGAATCAAATTTGACTGTATTTTTGGAAATATTATGTAAATATTATTTTGAACGGGTGAATCTGCGAAATCATTGAGTGGATTTTAACCCTTCACGAATTCGGTCTTCGTAATTAGGGTCCAAACCTACCCTACGAATATCGAGTTTTGAAGGTGTTTCTTTTGGAAGTTATTGTGTTAACGGGCAACCGTTAGCACAATCATTGAGACTCGATATTCGAAGAGCTCAATCACGAAGGTATAATTCGTGAATAGGAGAAATCCGCCTGATGATTCCTTAGAGATACCCATTCGAAACTTCATTTTCCCAATATTTCCAAAACTGGAAATCCTATCGAGTTAAATCTAGCAGCTACTTGGTTGAAAATTGACGGCCTTAAGTAAATAAAAAATTTGGTGAAGACCATTTCACCACGAGGCAAAGAACTGCTGTTTTGTATTGTATTATTTTGGATTTCAAGAAAACCTCATAGAAGCTCACAGCTTTAGTGGGGTCAATACCAGGCTTGTGACAGGTTATTTACGTAACTTTATCAATGAAAGAATGTATTTTTTTCATAATCTGAACTCGGATTCGAGAATTAGATGCCTGTTCATTACTATTCATCGAAACAGTCTTGTCATCATAAACATTATCCATTGAATGCCAAGGCACTCTTTTCTGGGTACAAGAAGGAAGCCTTTAATTCCATTATTTTTAACACCCACCAATTCTGGTCATGCAAAGTAATTATTTGATGATATATGATGAATATCTTCGCAAAGACGAGTTCTGCATAGCTAATACTCAAAAACAAAAGTACGCCCAAACCTTCTTCATCAGCTGCATTCAAATAAGTCTGAGAACAATAGACCTAAGGAGTTAAGCATGCGTTGCAACGGTTTAGATGAGCAAATTTCACCGTTGTCTGGTATCGCAGAAAAGAAAGTCCGCTTGACACAGATTCTAGGCTGCAGCGCATACACTTTCTTCTGTGTACATAGAGAGAAGAATCAATAGTTGCAGGCGCAGCTTGCTCGGTTATCTCTGTCGCGTGTACTACTTTTGGCGTTCGGTTGCATCTCTATCAGGGGCTCAGCGCCTTGACCCAATAATTCGCATTTAAAATATCAGCAGAGATCATTCATTCGTACTATTAGGAAATTATAGAATTTCATGATGTGATGTGTGTTTTTATCGTGAAGCTTTGGTTGGGCGGCAAGGACGATATAGGAGCTCTGGAAATAGACTAGATAAAACAAACGATTGCAGATGTTGTGATGGACACTCAAATTTTAGTTTTGAGTATCTGCTTTGACTGTTTCACCAGACTACGATATTCTTTTCTACTCATAATATCACCCATTGCAATATTACGTCATTAAAAAATCTAGAAAAGCACTGCCGTGAAGGCAGCAGCTTTTGCGCGCATGTTCAATGTAGATGACCGCTTCGGCAACGAATTTGAACATTCCAACAAAAGCTACGCTGCCTTCACGGCAGTGCTTTACTAGATTTTTTCGATGAATTACTGGATTTCAATTCGATCCAATCTGTATTTTTGGAAATATTGGAAAAATAAAATTTTGAATGGGTGTATCTGCGGAATCATTTGGTGGATTTTACCCATTCACGAATTCGGCCTTCGTTATTAAGTCCCAAACCTACTCTACAAATATCGAGTTTCTAAGTCGTTATCGTGTTTAATAAACACAATAATTTCCGAAAAAAACAACTTAGAAACTCGATATTTGTAGAGAAGGTTTGGACCTTAATTACGAATTTATTTTCCCAATACTTCCGAAAATACAGATTAGATCGAATTGAAATCCAGTACTTAATGGAAAAATTACAGTTCGAAGGTTTATATAGAATTCAATGAGGATGCTATGATGAGAAGATCACAGAATATTAAATATTTGAAAAAAAACATTTGAAATTTTTTGTTCGAATCGTTCTAATGACACGATCATGAAAAAATTCTGCACAAATGTATCCTTCAGCATCTTTGAACTAGCTACAAAGTTTAATCACGATTGAATCAGTATTTTTTGAATTATACCGAAAAAAACAACGATATCGAGAAAAAAATCACGAAATTCCACATATTTTTTCCAAATATCTCCGAAACTAATGGCCGTATCGAAGTTAAATTTGATACACTGCTGTGAAATATGAAGTTCAAGGTATAACTGAAACTTATCCCGAATATGAACGATAGTTTCAGAAAAAAATTTTGAAAAATTTTTTTTTTTGGTTTGATAACCATACAATTTCGACGAAATTCTGCTAAAAGTTGCGCGTCGTTATGCCTCAACTAACTGGCAAGTTCCAATTCAATCGCGACAGTTGTTTATCCTCAAAATTTCAAATGACTATAACTCCGAAACTATTAGGCCGATTTGGCCCATTAACGAACTCAGCCGCGGCATTCCAATGCGCGAACCACCCTACAAGCTTCAAGTCGCTAGCTGGCTCCGTTCGACAGTTATCGTGTCGTCGGCAGGCCAGACGGCCATCCAGACAGAATCGATTTTGACACCGGATTCGTCATCAGTGAGTCTAACCTAGTCGTTTGAGACCATTTTCAGCTCAATCATCGAAAATTACAGACATTTGGACGAAACGATAGCATGCTGTTCCCCTAGAATATGCGTGCAAAAACACAGATTTCTCTGTAGTACCTTTACATATTATCTCTCGATATCTACGATATATGTTTATTGTCTTCAACGTACAACGTCTTTGATGACAATTTATTATATCAACTAGCATATAATGATCAAACTTTAGAACTTGATAAAACGGCAACATAATAAAATACAATCCAAAAATATACTAACTGACAAAGAAACTACAACACCCAGAAGGAGTGGATTAAAGTTTAAATTTTTTTTTGGTAAAACATAGATAGTAAAGTAAGGAGTAGATGAGTAAAATTTGGAGAACAAAAATCGTGAAACTTTTTTCATGTAAACATTTTTTGTTACTTGAATATGGTGGTCGTTTTTTGCAAGTTATTTGAATTTCACAAAAAACCGGCTGTTTGAGGAGATGTTTAGTTGTTGTTAAAATGCGTAGAGCACGTGTACGCGGAATTCATCGCCTGCTAAGTGAATTTGAAAGAGTTCGAATTATTGGTCTACGGGAGGCGGTGTTGTCATTTCGAGAAATCGCTAACCGTGCGAACAGAAATCCAACTACTGTTATGAGATGTTGTCAAGCGTGGTTTGATAATGCCAATGATAATAATCGAAGAAGAGTAGGTACCGGACGTCGAAGGGGCACAAATCACAGATCAGTTCAAGATCGACGTCTAAGACTTATATATAGCTATCAGAGACCGATTTGCGACAACTCGATCTTTGACTGACGAGTTGTTAGGGAACCAAGGCCATCTTGTAACTGTCCGAACCGTTTACTGCCGTTGGACTGCAGCATCGCCGGCAACGATTGCAGTGGTGCATGGAACGACAACATTGGAATGTGGAATGGCATCAGGTCGTCTTTTCTGATGAATCTCAATTCTCTCTGGGTGCTCATGATGGCCGAAGAAGGGTTAGACGACGTCGGGGAGAAAGACGTTATACTCATTTTGATGTTGAGCGTCATGTAGTGCGGACAGTAGGCGTTATGGTATGGGGTGCTATAGCTTAGCAAGTAGTTTAACTTTAGTCTTTATTCAAGGAAACATGACAGCGATGCGTTACCTCCAAGAAATAGTGGAGCCATATGTTCTCCCTTACCTTATCCGGCTCGAGAATCCAATATTTCGGCAAGATAATGCTCGACCTCATGTTACCAGAGTTAGTTTCAACTTTTTTGAAGTGACTCATGTTACTCTCTTGCCATGGCCGCCCAGATCCCCCGATCTTTCGCCTATAGAGCATGTTTGGGATATCACGGGTAGAAGGCTTAGAAATTTACCCCAGCCCTCACGGACTTTGGCGGCTCTGAGACACGAAGTACAGGTAGCTTGGGATAGCATCCCTCAAGAAGAAATAGACCATCTTCTTGCATCATTGATAAGACGTGTTGGGGAGTGTATAGATAACCGCGGTGGACAAACACATTATTAACAAATTTATTGAAAAAAATTGTAAACCCTTCGTTTTTTTCCTCAAAATTTTAATCATTTACTCCTTGCTATACTATCTATGTTTTACCAAAATAATTTAAATTTAAACAGCTACTTCTAGGTGTTGCAGTTCCTTTGTCTGTTAGTATGATACTAGGCACAGTGTGTTTCATCTTAAGACTTTGAATCATCAGTAGCATTTGTTCTACATTGTATGTCAAAATCTTACCACGTGTTTTCACGAACGGAATTAAGGTCCATGCACAAGCTCGTTTAAATTGTGCATAGAAACAAAATTGCCACAGATTCTACACCTTTTTTTCTTTGACGATCGAAATGCAGTGAAAAACTCTTTTAAGAATCATTCTAACTTAAAAAATTAGATCACAGTTGATATTGAACCAAAGTTCACCTCTCTCTGCATTTTTTCTGAGTTTGCATAGGGTCTGAGATATTGAGGGTGGCACTTTTTACGCGCTTGTTCTGTGGAACAGCGCGTTATCATTTCGTCACGATGTCTGTAATTTTCGAATTTTTAGCCGAAATTGGTCTCAAACGACTAGGTTGGACTCACTGATGAAGAATCCGTCGTCAAAATTGATTCTGTCCGTTCGGCCGGCCGTTGCGCCGTAGCTTTCGAAAGGAAGGGCCTAGAGTCTTGAAATTTTCAGGTTAGGTTGAGATCCTGAATATCTCGGTTAAGCTTCTTAATGGGCCAAATCTGCCGAATGGTTTTTGTGCTACAGCCATTTGAAATTTCGATTTTTTTCATAACTTGGAAAATATTTATCTCATCGAAATGAAACTTGGTTGGAAGATGAACAGTATCAATATCCATGAAAAAATCCGAAAAAAAATTGCTTTTTCGAAAAAAATTTTTATATTTCATTGAAATTTCACTGAAATTTCCAAGTCACCATTTCGCAATGTGAACAAGCGCGTAACAGCTACTGACATCACTTCAGTGCTTTTCAATAATTTTTTTTAAATTGACACACTGTGAATAAAACGCTAGAATATTTTCGCGTATTGTTTCACGTTGATACAAGGATTCAATCGAAACAAAACTTACTTCTACTGGCATTGATTGGAATGAATATCAAACCGAGTTTTGGTGATGCAAACGTCAATTTATGAATTTAAATGAGGAATTCAATGGCAGTAGTGAATAAAACGTTAAGGTTTTGAAATGAAGAGCAATCTGGTCGAACCTAACCACGTCATTCACGCCGCTTTTTGTTGAGATAGCTTCTCGGTATTTGAATAATGCTGATTTCACTCAATAACCGGAAGAATGTTCATGGTTGGGATAACTGTAGAAAATACTTTTGTGGAGGATCTGTATTGGTAGCAGAAATTATAATTGAAGCACACCATTTTAAAGAAGTCTAGAGTGAAAGTTCTTCTTGCATTTATTGATGCAAATTCAGGAACGTTTCATTCGGATTTGGGTGAATTTGAATCAGGCAAAGATAGGTTAGGTAAGATGGAAAAGATTGAGTTCATCGTCTGATCTGTTTTGAGGAAATATGTAAGCGAGTGTGGTTAGCCTACCGGACGAACGTAAGCACGATAACTTCCGGAAGAAACGAGTTGAAAACTCGATGCTTGTAGACTAGGTCTGTACTTTAATTACGAAGGCTGAATTCGTGAATGGGTAAAATCCATCTAATGATTCCGTAGATATACTCATTCGAAATTGTATTTCCCAATATTCCGGAAATACGAATTGAAATCCATTACTTGATTGAAAAATGATAGCTTGAAGGTTCATACAGAGTTTCGTTAAGATAATATGGTTAGAAAATTGCAGAGTACACGGAATCGTCACGGAATTCCGTTTTTCAACTGCATTTTCGAAATATCATGATTGAATACGTATTTTTCGAGTTATTCTGGAAAAAAACGATATATCTAGCAAAACACCACGAAATTTGACAACTCCTGTGAAATATAGAGCACTAGTCATAAGCGAAAGATTTTTCAGATATGATGAATTTTTCCCGACGCAAGTTCTTCTCAAAAAAAATTTCGAAAAAATTTTTTTTTTATTTAGTACAATCTCAACAAGATTTCACAAAAGTTTCGAGTCGTTATGTTCCAACTAACTGCCAAGATTCAATCCAATCGCTGTAGTAGTTTCTGAAAACACAGGGAAATAACCTCAAAATTTCAAATAGCAATAACTCCGAAACCGTTTCCCGATTTAGCCCATTTAACCGCCGCATTCCGATGCGCGTTCTAGCTAGTTCTATTCGACAGTTATCGTGCCCACGTCCGGACGGCGGTCAGGATGGACAGAATCAATTTTGATACCGGATTTGTCATCAGTGCGTACGACCTAGTCGTTTGAGACTGTTTCCGGGAAAAAAACGTAAATTACAGAAATTTGGAGGAAACAAGAGCACGCTATTCTCCAGAACATCCGCGCTAAAATATGAGAAATAAGCTTCTTTCAATTCAAAAAGTGTTCTTCAACTCGTTCGAAGCTGCTACTTTTTTCGAGCAAAAGATGTATTGAAAATAAAAAATCGAATAAAATTGTTTTTTCGCTTGGTTTGAGAGTTTTTCAATTCTAGTTTTTTTGAGTAAATTCAGCCAACTATGGTCTATTTCTACAGCACAATGAAAAAGATTACTCTCTCCTTTAACAAAATACAGGACGACTCCTTAGTTTTCTTTTTCAAACTGTATGGGTCCTACATCAGTATTTTAATATTGTCCCAATCTATCATGTGATTCGCAATGGTCGAACATACATGGTTCGCTAATTGGGATTTTTGTATGTCTCTATTCCTCAGGTTGTTTTTGCGCGCATGTTCTAGGGGAACAGCGAGCTATCGTTTTGTCCAAATGTCTGTAATTTTCGATGATTGGGCCAAAATGGTCTTAAACGACTAGGTTGGACTCACTGATGACGAATCCGATGTCAAAATCGATTCTGTCCGGCCGGCCGGCTGGCCGTCACCACGACAACTAGAGTACGGAGAATTCTATCGACTTGAAAATTTCAAGGGTTGGCTGCTTTTCAAAATACGAAGGTTAAGTTCGTTAATGGACTGAATCGGCCGAATAGTTTCGGAGTTATAGCAATTTGAAATTTTGAGGTTATTTTCCTCATATCTCAGAAAAAACTGTAGCGATTGAATTGAAACGTGGCAGTTAGTTGAAGCATAACGACGCCGAATTTTATACAGAACTCCATCGAAATTGTATGGTAACTAAATGAAAAAAAAATTTTTATGAAATTTTTTTCGAAAATTTTTTTTTCTGAAACTATTGTTCATTTTCGGGATTAATTTCAGTTATACTTTGAACTTCATATTTTACAGCAGTGTATCAAATTTCAATTCGATACGGCTATTAGTTTCGGAGATATTGGGAAAAATATGTAGAATTTCGTGGTTTTCTTCTCGATATCGTTGGTTTTTTTTGGTATAAATCGAGAAATATTGATTTAATCATGTTGAAACTTCGCAGCTAGTTTGGAGATGTTGAAGGACAACATTGTGCAAAATTTCGTGATGATCGTGTCATCAGAACAATTTAAAAAAAAAACAATTTTTTTTTCAAATATCTAATATTCTATTCAAAAAAGTCTACTTGTTAAAGGCTATTGAAACAACAATTAAATACAGATTTTTCTGTATAACCTTTACATAATATCTTTCGATATTGATTTGATATCTTACGATATACTTTTATGTCTTCGACGTACTACGTCTTCAATGACAAAATTATTATATCAACTGGCATATAATGATCAAAGTAAAAAACATGAGAAAAGTGTGAAAAAATGAAATACAACCTAAAAACAATACTAGACACAGTGTTTTGTCATTGAAGACGTAGTACGTCGAAGACATAAAAGTATATCGTAAGATATCAAATCAATATCGAAAGATATTATGTAAAGGTTATACAAAAAAATCTGTATTTAATTGTTGTTTCAATAGCCTTTAACAAGTAGACTTTTTTGAATTTAATATTTGAATGAAAACTTATAGTTTTCAAGGGTCAATATCAACTGTCATTTAATTTTTGAGGTTATAAAGATTTTGGAAAATGTTTTTTACCGCATTTCATTTGTCAAGGAAAAAAGAAGGTGTAAGTAAAATCTGTGGCATTATTGTTTCTATGCACAATTCTAACAAGCATGCGTATGGACTTAAACCTGCTTATTTCCGTTATTGAAGTGAATTGTACGTAACAAAACACGTGGTGAGTTTTTGATGTATAATATAGAATAAATGCTACTGATGATTCTAAATCGAAAGATAGAAGATGAAACACTGTGTCTAGTATTGTTTTTAGGTTGTATTTAATTTTTTCACACTTTTCTCAAGTTTTTTACTTTGATCATTATATGCCAGTTGATATAATAATTTTGCCATTGAAGACGTAGTACGTCGAAGACATGAAAGTATATCGTAAGATATCAAATCAATATCGAAAGATATTATGTAAAGGTTATACAGAAAAATCTGTATTTAATTGTTGATCTAATATTCTGTGATCTTCTCATAACATTATCATCATTTAATTTTGGATGAACCTTCAAACTGTTATTTTTCGATGGAGTACTGGATTTCAATTCGATCTAATCTGTGTTTTTGTAAATATTGGGAAAATAAAATTTTGAATGGGTATATCTGCGGAATCATTGGGTGGATTTTACCCATTCACGTATTCGGCCTTCGTAATTAGGGTCCAAACCTTCTCTACAAATATCGAGTTTCTAAGGTGCTTCTTTAAGAAACGCCTTAGAAACTCGATATTTGTAGAGTAGGTTTGGAGCTTAATTACGAAGGTCGAATTCGTGAATGGTAAAATCCGCCCAATGATGCAAAATCTTCCCAAAATGAGCTTTAATCGATACTTCGCAACCCTCTCAAATTTTAATCGTCAGGAAAACCTCGAACCAATAACATATTCACGATTTTGACGGTCAGCACATGACAAACGGAATTTTGGAGAATGAATGGAGATAGGTAACAACATTTCCGTTGTCGATAACCCAATTTTATGTTCACTCCGAATGCGTGTATTACTCAACTGAATATCTATTTCGGTGTTGTGTATTCGAATCGATGTTTGCGATATGAAATCATCTACGTCAGTATGTTTTCCGATTCGCGGTCGACAGTGTTTAGCAATCTGGCAAAACCGGTGTGGGGAAGATTGTAATTGTGTTGATGCACAATAAAATGCACACAATGCATGGAAAAACATTGTTAAAATTTATCCTGAATTAACGAAGACATTCACAAAAAAAATTTCAACAAAGCGTTGGCCCCGAGTTGGGACTTCTTGTACGGTTATTCAAATTATTAGCCAGACCAACCACCCTTCTAGGTGTTGAGTAGGCCAAGGGCTCGGCATGCTTGGCTTAATTGAAATACAATTTACAAAATACTTTCTCGCAGGTATTCGAAATACAAAATTCAAAATACTTTCAAGTCTGGTATTTGAAATATAAAATACAGAATACAGTATTTTAACTATTTGTATTTGAAATACAAATTACAAAATACATTCAGGTGTTACGTAAAATGTGAAAAGAGTACAACTAATTCAGATCAGCTATTTTATCGCTAAATTAAGAATTTCCCTTCAGAAACACAATATTTTTGAATGTAGTATCAGACAAACAGCCTCTTGTTGGGGAATGAATAAAACTTGCTAAAGAAAACAATCTTTCTACAGGTCCTGATGGTCAGAAACTTGTGTTATATTGTATGAACACATTTTTAGGCACTTGCTTTGGGGAACAGCGCGTTATAATTTCATCACAATGTCTGTAATTTTGGAATTTTGAGCCGAAATTGGTCTCAAACGACTAAGTTGGACCCACTGATGAATCCGTGGTCAAAATTGATTCTGTCCGTCCGGCCGTGTGTGCTTTAACTTTCGAAGGGAATAACCTAGAGTCTTGAAATTTTCAGGTTAGGTTAAGATCCTGAATATCTCGGTTAAGTTCGTTAATGGGCCAAATCTGCCGAATGGTTTTTGTGCTACAGCCATTTGAAATTTTGATTTTTCAATAACTCGAAAAATATTCATCTGATCGAAATGAAACTTGGTTGAAATATGGATAGTTTCAATAAGAAGAATTATCCATGGAAAAATTCGAAATAAAAACTTATTTTTTTTTGAAAATTAATTTTTAAAATTTTCCTATTTCATTGAAATTTCCAAGTCACTATTTCGCAATGTGAACAAGCGCGTAAATGCTGCTGACTTCACGTCAGTGCTTTTCCAGATTTTCATGTTAGGATAATGTTCAAGGATGGTAAGCTCTTTGCTCTTATCGTTTTTAGAAGTTGACTAACTCTAACTCCATGATGAAATGAACATTGCGCAGGACCTTTTCTACCTTTCCATTTGCCGAAAATATGATTGCTAGCAAAAGAAATAGATGACGCAGATGAACGTCGCGCCATCTGAAGGGGATTCAGGGACTATTTTCTGTAGAGCGCTCAGCGCTAGATGTATTTCTTCGAAAGTATTTCCAAGACAAAAGTATCGAAATACAAAATACAAAATACTTCAGCGTCAGGTATTTGAAATACCAATTACAAAATACATTTCACAGAAGTAATTTAAATACAAAATACGTATTTCAATTACAAGTAGTTGAAATACTGCCCAGCCCTGAGTATGCCTAACAATCCCCAACGGCCGACTGCGTGAACACAATAACTTCCAAAAGAAACAACTTAGAAACTCGATGTTTGTAGAGGAGGTTTGGAACTTAATTACGAAGGCCGAATTCGTGAATGGGTAAAATCCACCCAATGATTCCGATTCAAAATTTTATTTTCCCAATATTTCCAAAAATACAGATTAGATCGAATTGAAATCCAGTACTCAGAATGAAAGTTTAAAGGTTCATACAGAATTTAATGAAGATAATATGATGAGAATATCACAGAATATTATATATTTGAAGAAAAAAAAATCGAATTTTTTTTTCAAATTCTTCTAATAACACGATCATCACGAAATTTTGCACAATGTTGTCCTCTAACATTTCCAAACTAGCTGCGAAGTTTCATCACGATTGAATCAGTATTTCTTGATTCATACCAAAAAAACAATAATATTGAAAAGAAAACCACGAAATTCTACATATTTTTTCCCAATATCTCCAAAACTAATGGCAGTATCCAATTGAAATTTGGTACACTACTGTGAAATATGAATTTCGAAGTGTAACTGAATTTCATTTCGAATATGAAAAATAGTTTCAGAAAAACAAATTTTTTTCGAAAAAAATTTTGAAAAAAAATTTTTTTTAATTTAGTAAAAATACAATTTTAACGGAATTCTGCTCAAAGTTGCGCGTCGTTATGCTCCAACTGACCGCCAACTTTCAATTCAATCGCTGCAGTTGTTTCTGAGGGATGAGGAAAAAAACCTCAAAATTCTAAATTGCAATAACTCCGAAACTATTCGGCCGATTCGACCAATTAACGAACTGGACCTTCGTAGCTCAAAATGCAACCATTCCCGAAATTTTCAAGTTGATAGAATCGTCCGTACACCCGTTATCGTGGTGAAAGCCAGCCAGCCTGACAGAATTGATTTTGACATCGGATTCGTCATCAGTGAGTCCAACCTAGTCGTTTAAGACCATTTTCGGCTCAATCATCGAAAATTACAGACATTTGGACAAAACGCTTTTCCCCTAGAACATGCGCGCAAAAGCTCAAAAACATCAAAATACATCAAAAATTATCCTATTTGAAAATTATATAATAATAATAAACCGCAGCAATCATATTATTTTTGTTGAACCTCCTGCGGACATTTATGAGAAGTATACGTTATAAAAATTGGCAAAAATAAAAATTAATTGGATTGTCCTGAATTATGTGATAAACTTGAATATTTATCATCACTCTTATATTAAGAAGGAAGTTCCAATCAATAATCTCAAGAAATGTGCCCAGTGCAACTGTCCACTCAACTTTTTTCATGAGTGTCGATACCAGTTTTATGTTGCGTATTTGAATATTCATCAGTTGAACTCTTGTAAACAATTATAGTTAATATTATTCTATAAAACTAGGCGAAAAACAACATTCAACAATTTTAGACAAAGAGAATTTCGTAGGAAACTATTTTTAAAGTATATCGACAGGAAACTTAAACCACATTTCAACGTGGATAAAAGAATTTAGTGTTTATTTGTTGAAGTTGCAGGTATCGACGGATAACGAGGTTAGCCAGTGACGTCTCTCCAAGATTTGATCGAAGTATTAATAATTCTTATTTTACGCGACATCATTTCCCTCGAATATCGATTCAAGTATGCATTTTCCGGATTTTGAACGCTCCCGATATCTGAAAATAATCTGTTGAAAATTAAATGGAAAATATTTTCGAAATATAGGAAAATAGCGTGCCATCGTTTTGTCCAAATGTAATATAATTCTGTGCTGAAAATGGTCTCAAACGACTAGGTTGGAATCACTGATAAAAGATCCGGTGTCAAAATCAATTATGTGCGTGTGCACAGCGTACAGTGAATCCTATAAACTTGAAACTTTCAGGGCAGGTTGCATTCCAGAATGCGACGGTTAAGGTCCTAAACGGGCGAAATCGGCTGAATGGTTACGGAGTTATAGCCCTTTGGAATCTTGAGGCTATTTTCTGATATTTCAGGAACTAGTGGAGCGATTGGATTGAAACTTGGCAAATTTTGGTCGTGATCGTGATCGTTGATGAATTAAAAAAAAACAACTTGCTCACACCTTGAGCTCTATATTTCACAGCAGTGTACCGAACTTCCAATTTGATAGGGTCATCATTTTCGGAGATATTTCGTGTTTTTTTCTCGATATCGTTGTTTTTTTCGGAATAACTCCAAAAATACAAATTCAATCATGATGAAACTTGGCAGCTAGTTGGGAAATGCTGATAGACAACTTTGTGCAAAATTTCGTGATGATCTAACATGGGAACAATTTGAAAAAAAATTTCGAGTTTTTTTTTCAAATATTCAATATTCTGTAATCTTCTGATCATTTTATCCTCATGAGATTCTGCATGAATCTTCAAATTGTCATTTCTCGATAAAGTACTGTATTTCAATTTGATATTATCTGTATTTCTGGAAATATTGCGATGATAAAATTTTGAATGGGTATATCTGGAGCTTGATTACGAAGGTCGAATTCATGAATGGGTGTTATCCACCCATCGATTCCGTAGATATACCCATTCAAAATTCTATTTTCCCAATATTTCCGAAAATACAGAATTTTACATATTTTTCCCGATATCTCAGAAAATAATAACCGTATCGAATAGAAATGGGGTACACTGCTGTAAAATATTGAACTCAAGGTGTGAGCAAGTTAGTATTTGAATATAATGATTTAAAAAAAAAATGTGGAAAATAATTTTTCTGAAATATACTGTGTTTACAGCTGACCGTAAACACAATAACTTCCGGAAGAAACAACTCAAAAACTTGATTTTTGTAGAGTAAGTTTGGACCTTGATTACGAAGTCGAAGATGCGAATGGGTAAACTCCACCGAATAATTCCGCAGATATACCTATTCAAAATTTATTTTCCCAATATTTCCAAAAATACAGATTAGATCAAAGTGACATCTATTATTCTATCTTTAAATTACAGTTCGAAGGTGCATACAGAATTTCATGAGGTTAATATTATCAGTAGATCACAGAATATTCAATACTTTGTTCTTATGACGCGATCATCACGAAATTTCGACAAAGGACATTGGAATTTTCAAACTAGCTGCCAAGTTTCATTATGATTGCATAAGTTTTTTTGAGTTATTCCGAAAACAACAACGATAACGAGGAAAAAACATACAAATTTGAGATATTTTCTTTAAATATCCCCAAAAATAACGATCGGATCAAACTGAAATTCGGTACACTATTATGAAATATGAAGTTTAAAACCAGAGTAGAACTTCCTTCCAACTGTGATGAACAGTTTTCAAGAAAAAAATTTTCTTCAAATTTACTGTCAGTAGATTAGAAAATTCCAACAAAATTATGTGAAAGTTGCGCGTCGTTATACTCCAACTGACAAGTTTCAACTCAATCGTTGCAGTTAGTACCGAGTTATCACAGAAATAACCTCGAAATTCCAAAGGGTTCTAACTCCGATACATTTTTTGGCAGATTTTGCCCATTAACGAACTTAACCGTTGCATTTTAAAATGCAACCCACTCTGAAAGTTTCAAGTCGATAGAATTCTCCGTACTCTTGTTGTCGTGGTGAAGGCTAGCCGGCCGATCGGCCGGTCGGACAGAATCGATTTTGACACCGGATTCGCCAACCTGGTTGTTTGAGACCATTTTCGACTCAAAATTCGAAAACTTTAGACATTTGGACGAAACGATAGCAAGCTGTTCCCAGAACATGCGTGCAAAAAGTTCCTGACTTCACGTCGGTGAACAGTTCCTCAACTTTCTCTGAAATCAATTATAATTCTAGTGATGGGATCCACAACAAATTTAACAACTGGAGTAAGGTACATCTCCCCAACCATTAGACAGATTCTACACATAAAGGAACCCAATACCCGTTTTCATGCTTCATACCTATCCTGGAATTTAGAATCTTCGAGTTGTCGTGTTCGAAGACGTACAAAAAATTTAACTAATTCACTTCCTAAATCAAACTGTGCCAAATAAACTGCTCCACATGAGTTAGGGATATTGACTTAAATTCCAAAAAAATAAAGTTAAAATAAGATTTTTGTGATGAAAATTCATATTAATATGATTTCAAGTTGCAAATTAATTTTAGCCTGTAGATGTGCAACGTATACAGGGTGGTTAAGAAAAATCGAGTAAAATAACGAAATTTTATATCCAGAGAACCCAAGCATTTTGAGACTATCAATACAATGTATAGCCTCCACGGGCATCAATAACAGCTTGACATCTTCTTTGCATACTACACACGAGGTTGTTGAACATTTCTCGAGGAATTTGGTTCCATAAACGGGGCAGAAGCTCCCTCAGATCATTTAAGGATTCTGGGGTAGGTTGATGATTATCTAATCTTCTTTGGAGCATATCCCATGCATGTTCTATGCAATTCAAATCTGGTGAGTGCGGAGGTATTGGTAAATGTGGAATACCAAGCTCCTCGCGCGCATTCTCAACTATGGCTGCACAGTGCGCTCTAGCGTTATCGTCTAGAAATTGAAAAGTTTCACCAATAGCAGCGTGAAAATTTGGCACAACATTGTCAATGATGCTTTTTATAGTGTAAGGCGGTCATATTCCCAGGACAAATGTGTAGATCTGTGCGCCCGTTGAAACATATCCCAGCCCACACCATAACACTACCACCTCGGAATGGATGGACTTCTTGGACATAGCGACGATTACGGGGTATGCGTGGGATTGTCCATACCCTTATTCTCCGAGAATCAGAAAATCGTCCATATCTGGATTCATCAGTGAATAGGACACTACGCCATTGATCGTTCCAATTGATATGTTGCCTTGCCCATTCCAGTCTTTGACGCTTTTGGTCACGTGTTAATGGAACTCCTCTTAATGGATGTCTAGAACCTAGATTAACCTCTCTCGAACGTCGTCTGATGGTTTCGATGGAAACTTGGACCCCATCTGCATTTTGAAGAGTATTCCGTAGCATTCTACACGTAGATGTAGGGTTTCTTCTCGCCGAAACGGTGATGAAACGATCCTGAGCAGGTGTTGTTTTTCGTCGCCCACCAAGCCTTGGTCTTTCCAACACGGAACCTGTCTCCCTGAACCTATTCCAAAGTCGAGATATACCACTTTGGCTGACTTGGAGCCTTTCCGCTACAACAACCTGAGTTAGGCGACCCTGTAGCATTCCGATAGCACTATTAGCCTCAGCGTTTGTTATTTTACGTCTTGGCATTTTCAGAAAACTCGTTTCAAATCGGAGCCGTTGATAAACTGACTTTATTTCAAAATAAGAACATTCATGATGCATATGCAAAGAACCAAACTTCAGAAAAAAGGCGACCAGATCGACGAAATGTCTCATACTGATTTTTATTGGATCGATTCAAGTTGTTATTGAGTTTTAAATGATTTTACAGCGATTTTCTCGAAGATTATATATTTTTAAAAACGATTGAATACGATATCCCTAACTCTTGTGGAGCAGTATAAATTCATTGTGTAGTCATGTATGACTCGAATAATAGCTTGAACAGTCTTCTGCATTTCGCCCAATTTCGTTCAACTCTCATGAATTCCATTTAATTTGTCTTAATAATAGCGTTTTCTAATCCTATATACAGTATAATTTTAAGCATCCACTTTATTAGCGAATAATATCAAAGTTTTTTACTTATCGCTATCTGAACCGCTTGAAGAAATGTTAATTTAATGATATGCGTAAAAAGCGTGGTTAATAGATTCTTGTAATAATGTGTTCACTGCATTTTTCATCGTTTTGGGGTACCTAAAGCTTCAACCAGCAATCTACTATGGTCATGACTATTCATTATTTCACACTAGTAGATGTATAACCTTCATAATATAATCTGAATTTTGAATTAGAGGTTTTTTCATTGTTTCGAGTATACAGGGCTGTACTAGTGAGCTACAGAATTTCAAATTCGAATGTATTGTTTTGATTGAATCGAAATGAGTAATTAGTTGTGAAATTTCATCGCGTTGCAATTCTCAATCCTATTTCCAGGAGGACTATACAGGTCACTCAAAAGTGGCGCGGTCTCTCATATCTCTAGTTCGGAAACAGATGGAAATCTGGTTTTCTATGATGTTACCTTATTGCTTGAACTTAACAAATAAAAAAGTTCTGGCAATACACGTGTTACATTGTTTCTGGACGGGTCACAACTTCGTTTTCTAAAATGGCAACCTGTATTCTTCATTACTTTTTCGGTTTCTTCATGAAAAATAAAATACACTTTAACATATCTTTACCACAAAAATATCAACGGTTCTCGAGATATTCTGCCTCACATGTTTTTTCCAATATATGTCACTGAGAATATTTTAAATTATAGAGTTGTGCCAAGTTCCACTGAAATTTATTTCTGGTCAAATATTGTACATTGGTTACTCTCTCAAACGGTATATCTGAAATCGAACTGGGATATACAGGCTATGAAAAACAGCCTGCCGTATATTGGAAATGAAAATAAACAGCATCTTCCTTATTTCAAATGGAACACCCTATATTTTATCGATCCATAAGAAGCACCAAAAAAAGCTCTACAAATTTCGTCTGGTAGTCGTTATGGTTAGTTTCACTAGTTTCGCTTGAAACAGTTCTTTTTTCTGAAGAATATTTCAATACCAAACTATTTGAATAGGATGTGAATCGTGAAAAGCTTGAACTCGAAAGCGAACAATTCAGATGACATTTCGACTTCTATGGGGAAATTTGTGAGAAAAGCTAACCAGTAGACTCAAAAACATGAGGTTTTGACTTCGCCGTGTATTTAGAAAAAAAACTCAAAATCGACGAAGCACGCAATCGATCCCGGCTCCTGCTCTTTTTTGCAACTCGCCAAGCGCTCTCCTTTGAAACCTTGAACACACGAGGCAGGATTTAAGTATCCACGGAATCTTCATCAGTAGCTTAAGACAATTCTTGGCTCAAAATTCGGAAATCGCAGACGCTTGAACAAAAGGCGCTGTTTCCATTCAAGCGTGTAAAAAATTGAACTGCATTTAGTCGAGAATAATCAAAGTTCCTGAAATGAAAACGAATAATATCAGGAACAACATAAACGCTTTTTTTCACCTGAAAGTATCAGAAAAAATGAAAGAACCTTAACTGAACAAAAACTCTGCAAATTTTACACAAGGGTTTATTATTTTCTCATTTGAATAACCCAATATGCCATTGATATCTCAAAAAACTTATATATTATACATAACTCATTGGTTTCTCACAACACAGAAACCAATTCCATGAAATAATTCATGTGAACATTGAAATCTCAATAAATACACTTGTATAATTGAATAACATTTCGACATGCAGAACGCTAACTGAGTAGCAAAATTTAAAATATTTTGAATGAGGAGAGACGTTCCACAGTCGTTTCACCTCTTCGAAAATCTTACTATTTTCCACAATTAATAAATTTCGTGTCGGTATTCTACAACTGAAAATGAACTACAAATCAGATAGGGTTTGTCCTATTTGAGATATTAGGGAAATAACCTCAATATTTAAAATGGTCGCGAAATTTTTTGCCAATATCTGCACAAATAAATATCGGTCAAAACTGAAATTTGAAACACTGTATCTAAATGATGACTCTGAAACCTGTACCAAATTTCATTGAACTTTGATGAATATGTATCCGAAAAAAAATGTAAAAAAAAAATTTGCATTAAATCGAGGGTCTATATTTCACAATTAGTCATGATGTTTCAATCCGAACGAGTTCGTATTTCTTGACACTGAGGAAATAAACTCAATCTTTCAAACTAACACCAATACGTAAAACAAAATTCAAGACTTCCCGCTAATATAAAATGTGTAGATGTGATTTCTACTAGTATTCAACTTTGTTCTGAAAAATATTAATGAAATGAAAAAAATCTTCCTGTGCAATTGATCTGAAAAAAATTTTTTTCCACAGCAGATATCCGATTCACTTGATTTACAAAGTATCCACCACAGAAACTGAAAAACTAAAGTTATTTTCAATAACATTTCTGTAACAATTAAATATATCGTGAACCTCATCAGGTTGAATTCGAAAGAATAATTCTAGATTATAAATTTCGTTCGTTGTTATCGTTGTCAGATACACTAAACCAAGAGAGTGTCAAATCCGAAAGTCTGTTTGATGTAAAGTCGTGAAATTCAAACAAGTAGTTTGCCGACACCAGATGATGATACATGCGGAATATTTTTGTCTACGCTATATCCCTTGTCTAAAGTCATAGACCCCATTCAGAACAGGTAGTTAACTTTAGTCTAAGGCTCCAACCCTCAGTATTAGATTCTCGACAATCGACAATTGATGAGATTTGCGGTTTGCTATTGATTTTTTTGCATATTATATCCTCCAATTTGATTTATCATATAAATGCTCATTATTTTTTATATTCACGCTTATTTCAAACTGTCAGTACGAAAGATTTTGGATTTCGATTGAAACCAGTAACGGATATCCACAGGTTGACGATAATCGTATTACGCAAACCGAAATTAATGGAAACCTCCGATCAACCGAATTTTTTGGAAATCTGCATTATTTTAAATTGCGCTACTTAATTCGCGTTCTGCAAGTAAAAGTGTTATTCAGTTATAAAAGAGTATTAATTGAGATTTCAATGTTTCAAATGAATTTTTTCATGGAATTGGTTTTTGTGTTCTGAAGAACCAATGATGTATGAATAAAATAAAAGTTTTATTCAAGATATGAATGAGCTTCATGAAGAAATTTGATCTTAAATCCCGTAATCCGCAGGGTGATTTCTATAAATAATAATTTGATCCGATATTCAGTAGTTATGTTTAAGATATTGGGAGAAAAAACCCAAAAATATTTGATCTGAACTTCTTACGATTATGAAATTTTCAAGAACATCGATGGGGCATTTGCAAATTGTGATTAAAAAATAATAACGCATCCATTAAAAATTTCTCGATATGTGTTGAAAATTTGGTAATCAATATTTTCATCTCCTTTTAGATGTATGACTTTGGATGAAAATAAAAACCGATTATTTCAGTGAATTACAATCTTAGAACTGAATGCGATGATGTCATTTTCGACATTATTGGAAATTTGCAGCGTTTTTCCTTATAACTCAGGAACCACTGGTCGGAAATCATCCGGGTGAAATTTTTTTGGTTTAGTTTTGCAACAGTAATCAACGTTCTGAGTTGCATGAAAATTCGGTGCTAAGTTTTCGAGAAATAATTTTTTTTTCCCCCATCCGTACACCGATTCTGCTGAAAAGCTTGGGGGATCAATTCCGAGCGACACACGATTTTTCCACCAAGTTTCACTGATTTCGGTTCAGTACTTTCTGAGGAAAGCCCCGGACAACGGACGGCGTACGGCGACGGCGAACGGCGGACGGACGGATTTTTTTTTATTAGTTTATTCAAATCTACCTACTCCAAAACGTAAACTGTGAAATTTTCATGGGGGGTTAAAAATTTTTTTTTGTTGGTCGGTCACTAAGGTTTTTTATTTGATTTTATCAAATAATAAACCAAAATCTAAAAAAGCACTGCCGTGAAGGCAGCAACTTTTGCGCGCATGTTCAATGTAGATGACCGCTTCAGCAACGAATTTGAACTTGCGCGCGAAAGCTGCTGCCTTCACGACAGTGCTTTCCTAGATTTTTTTCGATAAATTACTGAACTTCAATTCGATCTAATCTGTATTTTTGGAAATATTGGAAAAATAAAATTTTGAATGGGCATATCTACGGAATCGTTTGGCGGATTTCACCCATTCACGAATTCGACCTTCGTAATCAAGGTCCAAACCTTCTCTACAAATATCGACTTTCTAAGTTGTTTCTTTCGGAAGTTATTGTGTTTACGCAGTCGGCAGTTAGGCTAAGAAATTACAGTACGAAGGTTCCTACAGAATTTAATGAGGATGATATGATAAGAAAATCACAGAATTTTTTTTTTCAAATTGTTCTAATGACACGATCATCACGAAATTTTGCATAAGGCTGTCTTTCAGCATCTTCAAACTAGCTACGAAGTTTTATCAGGATTGAATCAGTATTTCCCGAGTTATACCGAAAAAAGCAACGATATCGAGAAAAAACTTCCAAATTTAACACATTTTTCCCGATATCTCCAAAACTTATAATCGTATCGAACTGAAATTTGCTGCACTACTTCGAAATATGAAGCTCAAAGTCCAAGTGTAATTTTTTTCTGGATATAATAATCGATAATAATTTTTTTTAGAAAAAAATAAAAAAATTTTTTTTTTCCTATTTACTGACAATATGATCCTGACAAAATTCAGCTCAAAGTTGGGCGTCGTTATACCCCACCTAATTGCCAAGTTTGAATTCAATCGCTCTAGTAGTTTCTGAAATAAAAAATAAATAACTTCAAAATTTAAAGTGGCTATAACTCCGAAACTATACGACCGATTTGGCCCATTAACGAATTTAACCGCGGCATTCTAACGCGCGACCTACCCTAAAAGTTTCAAGTTGCTAGCTCACTCCCTACGACAGTTATCGTGCCCACGGCCAGCCGGACAGAATCGATTTTGACACCGGATTCATCATCAGTGAGTCCAATCTAGTCGTTTGAGACCATTTTCGGCTGAATCATCAAAAGTTACAGACATCTGGACAAAACTATAGCACTTTGTTCCCCTAGAACATGCGCGCAAAAAGAAAAATTTTCATCAAAGAAAAATTCACAAATGGTCATTTTTATATTCCGCCTTTCTCTGTTACTTATGCAACACGCAAATAATTACGAAAAACTCGGGAAACCCTCTTGGGAACTCTCAAGGTCGCATTCTAAATGTGTTTCTGTCTTGGAACGAGTCGACCGGGCCGCTTTGAAAAAGATAAATCACTTTCCTTACTCACGAAAGTATCCCCTGGATCTCCCTAGTATTTCTCCCCTCGCTTCTTTGCGTCTATTTGGGTCAACTCTTGCATTCGCCAGAACGGCACCTATTTGCATGCCCTTTGTTGCCCCCTGCTGCTTCAATTTCGGGCATTAGTGTGTTCGCATATACGGGGTGGTTCAACTTTGTTGTTTGTCGAGTGATTTCAACAGAATAAACCATGTATGATCATTAAAAATAGCGATTTGTCGGTAGCACCTTCACATAATATCTTACGATATACTTTTTTTGTCTTCTACGTCTTGCATGTCAAATTTGATTATTATGTCAATTGGAAAATGATTGAGGTGAAAAACATGAGAAAACGGTAACATAATTAAATTCGAGGTAAACCCGCAAGATTTCCCGTCGTGAAGCTATAAGTAGGATATTCACATCATTGTAAGCAGTGTGAGTTCCTAGTCTATCTTTGTTTGGAAGATATGGGCCCCCAAAGTTCCAAATTGTTGCATTTTCAGATCCTTTTTTCCGCCATAAAATGATCTCTCACTTGTCAAAGCTATTTCATAAATCATCTTTGAACCTTCAACCAACGAATAGCGACACTTTCTTTCAAGAATGTTCATTATTTAAAGGAACAAAAGTGAAAATATTAGACAACCACTTAACCTATATTTCTACGAAATACTTCTCGATGTTAAAGCGGAGCTTGGCAACAGGGTCTTTTCATCGCTGGCCAACGTATTATGACCGAAGAGTAGTTGCTGGTGGGAAATATGAAATGATGGACAGTTGAAGGATATGATTGTAAGGAAAATGCTTCTGTCACTGAAGAAGAGGTGGTTATTCTAACACCAAAACAAAATCATTGAGAATATTTGTTTAAGGTTTCACTCTCAATATTTTCGTTTGAACTTTTTTTCTATCCCCTTCAAAATAGGGAGGTTGTTATCTACTTCGTTTTTTGTTGTGTCTTCGAGATGGTCCCAGTTTAGAATGAGATTCAGGGTATTCCAATAAAATGGGTTTCATAATATCCTCGGAAATCTGGGAAGGGCGCGACCTATCACATATGAAAAAAATGTACGTTGAAATATATATCAGGGTGTTTTCTCATTTCACTACTTTGTGTTTCAACCTTGTAGATTTCATTTTGCTCGCCAGCAATAATCTGTCATTCACAAATACGCACGATGGCACGATTCCGGCCGATGAAATTCGCGCCATTGCCAAACTTCACTTTTAGACTGTGTCGAAATCAGAAGGAATAGAGGTTAAGTGGTTGTCCAGTAATTCCATTGTTTTTTCATTAAATATTGATTATTCTTGAAAAAAAGTGTTGCTTATTGTTGGTTAAAGGTTCAAAGGAGGTTTGTGAACTATACAGATGAAGTGAGAGATCGCTTTTATGGTGGAAAAAGGGACTTGAAAACGACTCATTTTGGAACTTTGGGGACCCATATCTTCCAAATTAAGGAAGTCCGCCTATGTTCGATATCACATTTTTTATTCAGAAAAATACAGTGCGTACAATGATGTAAATATCTTTTTAATATCTCGGCGACGGAAAATCTTGCGGGTTTACCAAATTCGATAAAAAAATAATTTAAAAGGCTTGCCAGTAGTTCTATATCAACACAGTTCGCTTGTGATAGAGTGTTATTGAAGACGTACAACAGTGAAAAAACAGAAGTGTATGGTAAGATAAAGATATTTTGTAACGTATCGAAGAAGAAGCTATATTTTTAATGATGTTTGAATTCAATATTTGAAATGAAACAGAAGTCTTATGGGGTCAATATCAACTGTCATTCAATTTTCGAAGTTCTAAAGATTTTTGAGAGTATGTTTTACCGCTGTTCATTTATCAGAGGAAAAAGAAGGTGTTGAACTTCTGGCAATATTGTTCTATACACAAGTACTAGTACTTGACAAGCTTGTCAGCACAATGTCAAATTATTTCGTTTGTGATCGAGTGTTGTTGAAGACATCTTATTAGGAATAGATGCTACCGATGATACTAAATCCAAAGATAAAAAACGCAGTTTTATTTTCAATTTGAATTTTTAAATTTATTAAATTAACGTCCTCTTAAGTTTTCTACTCAAATCATTATACTTCATTCACTTTTATAAACTATCCCGGTTGGCCATGACATTCTGACACATTTCACCGTGTATATTTTGAGAATGTAAGGTTATAGTCATTTTCCTGTCAGATAACTACACAATAACGTTGTGCTCTCTACATAGAGGTTGTAGTAGCTACGTATTTTTCAAAATGTGAATTTACTTTGAGAAAATAATGAATTCGGGAAAATACCTATTATGTGAATTCAATAACTCCAAGGACCTGGGAATGCTGAAGAAACTTCTTTCTCTGTTAACACTGGAAATATTTCACGTATATAAGCATGGTTGGAAGATTCAGTTATGCTATTTTCTTGTACGGAAACCAAGAATCGAGTGTTGAAATTTTACTGAAAAATAATGGATTGAGTAATCCGTTTTTTTGTGATAATTCATTCGAAAAAACAATAAAAGTACTTCGATAACCCTGCAGTAGAACTTCTAAATGAACAGACAAACCTATGGAATTTCCTACTTTTTGAGATTTCCAAGATATAAGTCTACAGAAGACATTTAAATACCTTGTTGCATAACTTGAAATACTCCAATATGAAAATGTATTAGAACTACAAAACCTGTGTCACCTTGAAAGAACTACCTCAATTTACAAAGTTCTTGGGAATCTATGTGAACAATACACTGGGTTTTCACTCACATACATCGATAATGTTAGATAGCTTGTGATGAATTATGGATTCCAAATTATCAGGGTTACTTTCAGAAAAAGCAGATTTCAATTCAACATAGTACTTCCTGATACTTTGTCTCTGCTTTTTCAAAACTACCTGTGGCATTTTCTATTTACAAGCGTGATGATTATGTTGAAATTGAGAGAAGAAATTGGCATTGGCATTTGGCAACGTCGCTGAGAATTATTTTGACATTGCCGATATTTTACCAACCTGCGTCAATTTTAAGTAAAAAAACTTGATAGACCTAAATCCTGGCCAACCGGGATAGTTTATGAAAGTGAATGGAGTATATATATGCACGCTGATGTAATAATTCGACTTGTCTGTCACTCAGTAAGTAGTTCGTTGAAGACAATAAAAATATATCGAAAGATATCAATATGGAAAAATTGAATGTAAAGGTATTAGAGAAAAATCTAAATTTTTTCATGATTGTAGTAATAACCTCTATCGAATAGACTTGTCAGTATCGACTGTCATTTTATTTTCAAAGATATAAAGATTCTTGAAAGTTTTTTAACTGCATTTAATTTATGAAAGGAAGGATAATGTGTGGGACTTGTGACAATTATATTCTATGCACAAGAACCCTCATTTGACAAGCTTGTCAGTATTTCCATGTCAACTTAGTTCGTTTGAGTAACAAAAATTGCAGGATACAAAATAATTGGACCTGAACCTGAATATAAATGAAAAGGGTGTTGTCTTTTGAGTTCATATTCCTACGAATTTTTGTTACTGAAGAATTCAGAACAAAAAAAACATGCATTGCAAATAATCTAATAAAAGTAGATAACCCAACATACACATGAATGTAAGACAAAGCGTATAAGCAATATGATCGGAAACTTCGACCTGAACAAGAGGTATTGAAGTTCCAGCCACATAGGGTCTACAGAACAATGAGCAAAAAAATTAGAGTCCTCTTGCATTTTGTTGAAAAGGGAGAGTTATTTTGCTCATTGTTCTGTAGACCCTATGTGGCTGGAACTTCAAAGTGGCTTTTTTCATTGAAGGGCGATTCGATCTATGTTTTCGGAAATATCGGGAAACTGACGTTTTGAAAGGGTATATCTACGGAATCATTCGATAGTTTTAACTAATTCGGCCTCAGTAATCAAACTTCAAACTTACTCATCAATTATCAAGCTACTCAGTAGATTCTTCCAGAAGTTATTTTGTTCACTATCCGTGGTTAGGCCGGCCGGCCGTAAACATATTAACTTAAGGAAGTATCGACACAGGGAATATCTTTGTAGAGGTTTTCAGTTCAATTAAGAAAGTCGAATGCTTAAACGGGTTAAATTCGCCATTTATTCTTTAGATAGTTATACCCATTCAAAATTTTGGATCGAATTGCAATCTAGTACTTAATCGAAAATTATAGCTTGAGGTTCATGCTGAATTTCGTGAGGACCATATGGAAAAATCTGCGTTTGGTAGGTTCAATACTTGTATAGATGACCGCTTTGGAAACGGAGCAAGCGCGTAAAATCTCCCGACCTCCGGTCAGTGCTTTTCTAGGTTTTTTTCATATCGACTTCATTCA
The DNA here is from genome assembly GCA_958510865.1 of Myrrha octodecimguttata. Taxonomy (NCBI): domain Eukaryota; kingdom Metazoa; phylum Arthropoda; class Insecta; order Coleoptera; family Coccinellidae; genus Myrrha; species Myrrha octodecimguttata. The sequence goes on from OY294057.1 coordinate 73,331,116, forward strand.
TTAAATCACTATTTAAAACATTCAGCCTTACATTTTAATTACAGTATACAGGGTGGGCAAGATTCGTTGTCTACTGAAGGGATCTCGAGAACTATAGCAGCTAGAAGAAAACTCATAACACATTCTCGAGCTCTTTTTTCTTGAATAATCCTAATCTGAAATCAGATCCAGCCTAACTTTCATAGATTTTGAGTTATGAACGAAAATTGAGAAATGTTCAATTTCAATAATGCTGAAGAACTCGCTTGTTTGAACTCGTATTCGAAATCTGTTCTTACATTTCACAGGCACTTTTTTAGGAGTAATTTGAATATAATATGATTGAATTTTTTAAACCAGCTATTTTCGAGAAATAAGAAGGATTTATGATTTTTCAAATGTAAACTATAGCCGAAAATTCTCTTATCTTGCTACAAAATTTTTGCTGATTTCAAAAATGTATCATATGTTGCTATTCACATGAATATAACATGAGGAAAAAATTAAATGTCTTTTTCCTGCTTTTCGATTCACTGTTGCATTATAAAGTAGGCTGGCGTTACCATAGCGACCGTTGAATATGATTTATCTATTGTGAACTTGAGCTTCTATGATTGGAATCACGGTTGCTGAATAAATATTTCTATGGTTATTTTGCATATTCAACGGTCGCTATGGTAAGCCAGCCTACTTTTTTATGCAACAGTGAATCGAGAAGCAGGAAAAAGTATTTGATTTATTTCTCATGTAATATTCATGTGAATAGCAACATATCATGCATTTTTGAAATCAGCAAAAATTTTGTAGCAAGATAAGAGAACTTTCGACTATAGTTTACATTTGAAAAATCATAAATCCTTCTCATTTCTCGAAAATAGCTGGTTCAAAAAATTCAATAATATTAAATTCGAATTACTCCTAAAAAAGTGCCTGCAGAATGTAAGAACAGATTTCGAATACGAGTTTAAACAAGCGAGCTATGCAGCATTATTGAAAATGACAATTTCTCAATTTTCGTTCATAACTCAAAATCTATGAACGTTAGGCTGGATCTGATTTTGGATTCGGATTAGTCAGGAAAAAAGAGCTTGAGAATGTGTTATCAATTTTCTTCTAGCTGCTATAGTTCTCGAGATCCCTTCAGTAGACAACGAATTTTGCCCACCCTGTACATTCAACAAACTTCCCAAGTTACTGAATCATCATTATTACTTCGAACCCACCCTGTACATTCAACAAACTTCCCAAGTTATTGAATCATCATTATTACTTCGAAATGAAACAACTCAAAGATTTCTCGATTAGTTACAACCAATTTACCAGTAGCAACTTTAACATGATATAGAAAAGAAGATAATATAAGAGAACTGACGTTGATGAGGTTCCCAAACAGCCATAAGACGTCTGTATGGCCATCACACAAATTACCATTAGCTAGCTACATAAATAGAGTTATAACTCTCCTCTGGGAAGGCTGAAACCATCCTGCAGTCCTGCGATGTCCAAAACTCAAAAGTGCCGCACATAACTGAACTAATTTACGATATTGCTTCTCTACATCGCTTTCATTTACTTCATAATGCATGCGGTCATGCTCATGAAATTGAAGAATGTTTTTTGCAACCGCTAGTTCAAGGCTGGATCGATGGAATAAATGAATCTATATCAGTTTAATTAACATCTGTTTTAGCGACTCATACGGTATAAATGTGGCGTCCCGAAGTTAGAATATAGAATTGAGATCGGGAGGTCAAGTTTATAGCTTGATTGTTTTGTAAACACGTACAATCGAAAGTTGATGAAAGATGATTTTATGGAGAAACACTCGAAGCACATCAATGTTATCAATAAAATTCTCAACGATGCGAGGACATCACTATTTTAAATTTCAATGAATGGCTGGAATCTGGAAAAATTCGTGTTGGCTTCACCACGACAATACGAATATCTCTGGTTTAATTTTATTCAGCTGTAAAATCATTCTGTTTGTACAAGAACCAGTAATCTTTCAGCACCTGATTGTTTTGTTAGATGCGAACCTTAAATTCAAGAATCAAGCATCCATTCATTTATTTCTCTCTTCATCGAACCTCTGGTAATTATTTTATAACTTTCATACAGAGCTGTGAAAAATTACTCTGGAAAAGGATCCAGATACAATAAGTAACTTTTTGCGCGCATGTTCTAGGGGAACAGCGTGCTATCGTTTTGTCCAAATGTCTGTAATTTTGGATGATTGGGCCGAAAATGGTCTCAATCGACTAGGTTGGACTCACTGATGACGAATCCGGTGTCAAAATCGATTCTGTCCGGCTGGCCGTGGACACGACAAAAAATGTCGACAAAAGCAAGCTAGCAACTTGAAACTTTCAGGATAGGCTGCGTATCAGAATGCCGCGGTTAAGTTCGTTAATGGGCCAAATCGGTGGAATAGTTTCGGAGTTATAGGCACTTGAATTTCTGAAGTTATTTATTTTTTATTTCAGAAACTACTTGAGCGATTGGATTCAAACTTGGCAGTTAGGTGGAGTATAGCGACGCGCAACTTTGAGCCAAAATTCGTCAGGATCATATAGTCAGTAAAGTAAAAAAAAAAGTATTGATTTCATCTAAACTGGATCAAACACTCTCTTTTGTCCCATTCAAAACGAAATATACCTAACTCAGTTTCCCAAAATGCCCAAGGCATGAAAGTAAACTATATGAATTTTCAACCATATAACCTTCTCCATACTGATCAAATATTCCCACAATATATTCTAGCATAACTTATGTGCAGAAATTCCCAATGAAGTAACATGAACTCATTTGCATTTCTTATTATGCAAACAAGCCTGCTGAGTTCAATGAGGAATACTCAAATTTGTCCTTATCAAATATCATATTTTGGCGAGGCGTTTTTACGTACACGTGTGAACCTTGTTAGCGATTAAAGTTTAGTGAACTTGATTGCAGCAAACGCAATTTGGCGGTTTATCTTTTATTTTTCTAAGGATGTGTAAATGAAGATGCTTATAATTTAAACAAGATAAGGCGAAAATATCGAAAACAATTCCACGATACATAAATTGAGAAGCTGCGTTATCTTTTATTAGAGAGTCAGACTGATGTTTTTTTGCGATATGATGTTTGTGGATCAGGCTACTGCACTAAGATGTCCAAAACAATGTTTGGTTCACTTTCTCCTGTGAAACGTGTATTCAAATCTGCAACCTTTTAAAGATGAGCTGCAATATCAGCTGATTTCCACATCGACTCTTATGGCGCTCAGATCGAAGTAAGTCTGTCAGTATGCCAATGATGTTATTCTACTCCATTTCACTGACAATCAGGTCTATTCTGTTTGCAAACAGCAATGTTGCCACAAAAAAGATATTGTTTCCATAACAAGATCAGAAATATTGGTATTCTGACCATCGATTCTGAGTAAGATGATCTGCACTTTAACAAGAATCTTGCTATTAATATTGCTTTGTAAGCAACCTCAAAATAGTACTTGTTATACTTAATATTGATAACAAGATAGGTTGGAAAGGGAATCTCACAGAGATCCATTTCTTTTTGATTATTTCTTCCAAGAATTCGAAAATATTGAAAATGGGGAAGTATGTGCTGATGGAAATGAATTCAAGGTTTTTTAATCTTAGAGAAAATTCTTAGACTAAAATACTGGCATAGTAGACAGCTGAAATCATTATACTAATCATCCCAACAACAGCAATCCCTTGAATTATAAGATAAATGAATTGAGAAGCTCCGTGATCTTTTATTAGAGAGTCAGACTGATGTTTTTTTGCGATATGGTTTTTGTGGATCAGGCTACTGCACTGAGATGTCCAAAACAATGGTGGGTTCACTTTCTCCTGTGGAACTTGCAGTCGAATATGCACCTTTTTAAAGATGAGCTACGAGTTCAGCCTATTTCCACATCGACTCTTATGGCGCTTAAATCTGTCAGTATGTCTATTATGTTATTCTGCTCCATTTCACAGACAATCGGGTCTTCTCTGCTTGCGAACAGCAAAATTGCCAGGAAAAAGATATTGCTTTCATAACAAGATCAGTAATATTGGTATTCTGATCATCGATTCTGAGCAAGATGATCTGCACTTTAACAAGAATCTTGCTATTGATATACCTCAAAACCTCAAAATAGTACTTGCTATGCTTGATATTGATAACAAGATAGGTTAGAAAGGGAATCTTACAGAGATCCATTTGTTTTTGATTTTTTATTGAATTTATTTGAAGTATGTGCTGATGGAAATGAGTTTAAGGTTCTCTAGAATATTTAATCTCAGAGAAAATTCTCAGACTGAAATACTGGCATAGTAGACAACAGCTGAAATTATTATACTAATCATCCCAACAACAGCAATCCCTTGAATTTGCCAACAAGAAGTTCATTGAGTTTCGTTTTATTAACTTCTGAATAAAATTGCTGCATTTGATTTCTGGTAACCAATATTCTAGTGGTATCCAAGGAATTGGTTTCTGGTCAATTTGACTTCAATTGGTTTTTCAGTTTCGTAACATTTTCTAATAAGTCGATGTTTGAATGAATAACGAAAACCGCAGAGAGAGGTTATGTAAGCGAAATTAAAGAAAACTGACGAGAAGTTTATGAAATAGGGTTTTTTCTTCTTCCTAGAATATTTGAGTTCACAAAACTCAGAGTTGTCAGCTCTGAAATCATCGATTACGGAAGTCCATGATAGCAATATTGCTATGACAAAACTCATCAAAACATTGCATTAACACTCGGAACAGAATACGTAATATCATAGCCATATTGCTTCAACTTGAATGATAGCAATATGACTTGAAAAGCAAAGTTTATAGCAAAACGCAAACAGAATCGACCTGATGACTGATACTAGAACTGATCTCAAGTGGCCTAACACCGATCGTTGGTCTGTTTCCATTCCATCTGCAGAGTTATTCTCTTACACAGCTGTAGAATCAATTGCCTTCGCAATATGTGGCTGTATAGAATACGGGTCAATAAATTTGTATGAATAATAATGAATATAATCGTCGAATCCTGGTATCTTTTTCAGTATATTAAGTCTTAAAGGAAATTTCTAAATTTTCAGAACTGTTCAATACTCAGTGATCCAAATAAGCCCATCACCAAATATTCCCAATCACCACTCTGCCATGAATACTTGATCTATAGAGCAAGTCATCCACGAAGAGCAAGAGGCTCACCTATCACGTCAACATGAATAATTTGCATCGAAGTTGGCGGATTCGGATGGATGGAGCTTGCAGAGTTGGAGGTGGACCTTGAATCTGAACATCAACCTCACCGATTACATAAAATATAATCACTATTGAATGCAAACTTGAAATTTTCGAACGCCGAGTTATTAATCATTCAATGTGCCGGTTCTAAACACTGCCAGGAGGCAGTGGCGTAGATGCATTGGCACGATAAGGCCTTGAACTTAGCAGTTGAAAGACCACATGTGAGGTATGATCGTTACCAAGAAGAAATTAATGCTTCATCTCTAGTCCATGGTGAATGTTTTTGTGTATGGTTTTGTTGGTATTATATTGGTAGAATGGAGGCGTCGTTGTGTGATTAGGATTTTTTCTTAGCAGTTAACAATTTGCAACAATCAGGTCGATTCCGTTTGCGTATTGCTATGAACCTTGCTATTCTAGTCATAGTAGTCATATTGCTATCTTTCTAATTTATAGCGATATGGTCATGAGGTTACGTATTCTGTTGCGAGTTTTACAGCAATGTTTGTTATGAATTTTGTCATAGAAATATTGCTATCATGGACTTCCATAATCGGTGATTTTAGAGCTGACAACACTGTATTTTGTGACAGTTACAAGGAAGAAGAAAATAACCCTAGTTCGTGACTTTTTTATGATTACGCATACATAACCCCTATCTACGGCTTTCATTATTCAAGTAAACATCGACATAAAAAAGTTAGGAAACAAAAAGAGTCAAATTGACCAATTTCCTGGATACCAATAGAATATTGGTTACCAAAAATCAAATGCAGAATATTTATTCAGACGTTAATAATTCGAAATTCGATAAACTTTTTCGTTGGCACCTCAAAGGGATTGCTGTTGTTGAGATGATTAGAATAATCATCTCAGGTGTTGCTTACTATGCCAGTATTTTAGACTAAGAATTTTCCTTAAAATTAAGTATTCTAGAGAAACTTGAACAAATTTCTATTAGTAGGTACATACTTCCCTATCTGCAATATTTTCGAATTCTTGGAAGAAATAATACTGAACCAAATGGAACTCTGTTAAGGTTTATTTTCTAACCTATCTTGTTATCAAGCAAAGCAAATACTGCTATTTTGAGGTTGCCAAGATAGCAATATTGATAGCAAGATTCTTGTTAAAGTGACAGATAATATTGCTCAAAATCGTTGATCAGAATACCAATAACTCCAATCTTGTTATGATAGTGATATCTCTTTCCTAGCAATATTGCTATTTGCACACAGAATCGACGTGAATGTGAGGTTAGTAGAAATCTTTGAGCCATGGCCTAAGATGCTGGTTGGCTGATTATTAAATTGGCACCAAGGATCCTAACGCCGATCGTTAACACAATTACTCCCGAAATGATAAACTAGAAAATCGATATTTGTAGAGTTGGTTTGAATCAAACTGTTTCGTAGTTATAGTCATTTGCAAAACGTCTTGCAAAATTGATCATTTTTGGAAAAAACATTTTTTTTCAAAACTGTTCATCAAACTCAAAAAACAATCTGCTCACACCTTGAGCTTTATATTTCACGGCCGTGTACCAAATTTCAATTCGATACGGTTACCATTTTCGGAAATTTTAGGAAAAAATATGTGAAATCTCCTGGATTTTTTCCGAGTTTTTTCTTGATATCGTTGTTTTTTCGGAATAACTGTAAAAATTACTGATTCTCAATCATGATGAGACTCGGCAACTAGTTTGGGAATGCTTGTCGACAACTTTGTGCAAAATTTCGTGATTATCGTGTCATTAGAACAATTCGAAAAAAAAATTCGAATTTTTTTTCAAATATTCAATATTCTGTGATCTTCTTATCATACTATCCTCATGAAATTCTGTATGAACATTTGAACTGTCAGTTTTCGATGAAATATTGGATTGCAATTCGATCTGATCTGTAATCTTGAAAATATTGGGAACATGAAATTTTGAATGGGTACATATGCGGAATCATTGGGTGGATTTCACCCATTCACGAATTCGGCCTTCGTAATCAAGATCGAAACCTATTCTACAAATATCGAGTTTCTAAAATGTTTCCTTCGGAAGTATTCGTGTTTACGGTCAGCCATATACCTTTGAGATTTCAGGAGTTGCTGTCATCACGCCGAGAGGGTTGATACAAATTTATCTCAACCAACCGTATAAAACGCCCCCTAGCTCTTCTTTCGGCAGTCTTTCTGATTTTACATGGGGCAGAGATATAAAGGGTGGTACGCTTTTCAAATTGACACATGGGTATTGTTTGTTTTCGTACAACTTTCACTCATGGAATATGTCGTAACTAAACTCCTTCTATTTAAAAAGGATATTCGGAACACCCTATACATCCTCCTATTGAATAAAAACACCGAATCAAACAGTGACCATGTCAATCCTAAAAAAACTCTTCAAGCTGCAGGCGCAATTCCCATGGATCACTGACTCCTCAAATTCACATAGAGAACCCATAAGACGCCTCCTTCGTAAAAACTAGTTGGTATTTGACTAATTTCGGAAGTGCCAACAGAGAGAGAAAAAGTGGTTGCTGCAGCTCTGTCTTAACCTTGAATCTATAAGTGCATTGTCCTGCACAAACATCTATCTAGGAATATTCGCGCCAGCTCCGTCCGAATAGAAATAGCAGTGGGAGTATCTCTATTCGCATGCCAAATAACTAGCTTTACATAAAGCTGGGTCATTCGAATTCGAATTTCTACGCCGTAGGTTCCCATATGTAATTTCATGTCAATTTATGCAGGCAGACTGTGAATGTCTATGTGGTGTGTAGGTGCTAAGAAACATTGAACTCATCTATTATTGTCACGAGATGATTTGATTTGCGTTTTTCAGTCTGGCGGTGGAATATTTTGGATTGAGCTAGCAGATTTGCTGCTATGGCCTAGCTATAGAATATTGGTCTTACCGTGGGTTTCACAAAGCTTAATCCTCTGATCAACGCCTTGATATTCTGTGGTATTGCTGAAAATGAACTGAAATTGAACATAGAATTGTCTTGATCAGAACAATCAAGTTTATCAGAGCCTTGTGAAACCCGCTGTCAAAGTTAGAATTCTTCTTTTTCGTTTCAAGTAAATTGCTGTCGAGAAATCCCTCAATTCGCAGTAATTGAAATTTAGCAATGAAACGATGTAGTGTGGAAAAAGTAAATCCTAAAGATGCAATATATTTCTGCATCAATTCAAGCTTTTCCACAGTGAGACCACTGCGAAATAATTAATTTTTAGCCTTTACCAACTCAGGCCTTTCTGCAACATGTTCCATGGTCAAAAAATCGTTCAAAATGGTACGAATTGGTTCGTGTGCTTGAGTAGTTACCTTTCTGATCCTCAAGCAACGTTTATCTCTTAACATTTCCTTGACTTTAACGATGTTAAGTCAACTTGAAGGAGTCAATCTGTGGCTATGGCGAGGCAAACCTCTGACAAAATCCCGACCTCTTATAAGTCTATAACGCATACGCATGTGTTTTTGGTGAAGTCGATTCATCCACATGCCAAATATGTTTTTTCATGTAAATCTATGCAGGCAGACTGTGAGCTGTTTAGGTGTTGAAAAACATTGACCTCATCTATTGTTGTCAGATTATTGTAACGAGATGATTTCAGTTTCTTCACTTGAGAGCTCAGTTGTGGAAACTTTGTCTCCTTAGACGATTGGATGAGTTTTCTTTTGCACGGTTTTTCTTTTGCCCAAATGCCTGTTATTTCACTAATTCTATGCAGCTTCCGAAAGAAACAATTCGAAAATGTAGGAATTTTTGAGGTAACGAATTACTAGGTAGTTTTGAAAAAAGTTCCTAAAAAAAACTATCAAAAAACAATATGGAGTAAATAAAAACACGCCATTGATTTCTTTGTAGTTTCTTCTTCATTAGATTGAGCAAATGAAATTCAACTTTTTGATATCCTGTGTTGATTGATTTGAGAAAAAAAGTCCGAATAACTGAACCAAATTATTTCCAACTGGATTCAAGATTACTCAGAATATTTCACACACACACACACACCTTCTTTTAAACTTCAAAACCTACTAACTCTAACTCAAAAACCAATCAATTCCAGTTCATAGCAACTTATTTGCGCGCATGTTCTGGGGAACGGCGTGCTATCGTTTTGTCGAAATGTCTGCAATTTTCGAATTCATAGCCGAAAATGGTCTCAAACGACTGGGTTGGACTCACTGATAACGAATCCGGCCGTCCGTACGTAGGCACGATTACGGACGTACGGAAAATTCTATCGACTTGAAAATTTCAAAGTTGGTTTCATTTCAAAATACGTGAGCTGAGTTCGTTAATGGGCAAAATTGGTCGAATGGTTTCATGGTTATAGCTATTTGAAGATTTGAGGTTATTTCCCTGATATTTCGAGAACTGCAAAAGCGATTGGATTGAAATTTGGCAGTTAGTTGGAACATAAGGCCTCGCAACTTTTCGTTTAGATTGTGTTGTCAGTGAATTGAAAAAAAATTTTCAAAATTTTTTTCGAAAATTTTTTTTTCTCGGGAAATATTCATTACATTTGGAAAAAAATTTGGGAATACCTTGAGCTCCATATTTCACAGTGTACCAATTTCAAATTGGATATGGTTATTATTTTCGGAGATATTGGGAAAAAATATGTATAATCGTGTATTTTTTTCTCGATAACAATGTTTTTTTCGAAATAACTAAAAAAAGCTGATACAATAATGATGAAACTTGGTTATTAGTTTGAAAATGCTGTTGGACAACTTTGTGCAGAATTTCGTGATGATCGTGTCAGTTTGAAAAAAATTCCAAATTTTTTTTCGTATATTCAATATTCTGTGATCTTCTGATTATTTTATCCTCATGGATAAAATACGCCCTATGATTCATTCAAAATTTTATTTTCCCAATATTCCCAAAAATAAACTTGTATCACTAAAAGTGTGTAGGTTTTTCTCAACCCAACCCAACCCCCAACGAAATGAGCCTTGATTTTTGGTACAGTAAGTGAAAATCAACCAATAAGTGAAGCAGGTTTAAACCTTGATAAGGTGAAGATATCGAATTCTTGAATACCCAGTTAAATTCAGATCTCATTTCTCCGACATTTCCGAAAATAATCGAATCAGCATGTTGAAATGTTACCAGAAAATGTATCGCTTTTCCAGCAAAAAAAAATTGGGAATGATCTTTGTCTAGTAATCAAACGAACATTTTATATTTAGTGATCAAAATAAAAGCAACTGAATAACTAAGTTGACTCGTGAAAGAAAATCCTATCTAAAATATAATAAAGGAGGAATCAGAAGCTTCAACACAACTTTCAGACAATCAGAATCATTTGCACAAATTTCGATATTTGGTGACACAAAATTTGTAGGTTGGTAGTTTGGACCGAAGTCTCCCTTTGAAGTTAACTTAAGTCGATATCATCTGCCAATTAATTTTCGAAATTCGAGGTGTACTTCTGTGTTCGAGGAAAAATTGCCAGCACGCCCCTGATTTTCAACCCGGAAACATCGACGAGGCTAAGGTAACAAATAACACCGCACCGAATTTATGCTTAGATAGAGAAAAAGATAGACGTTGCAACTTTTTTCTGACCTTGGATCATTAAGTGCATTGTCCTGCAATAACATTCACAATCAAGAGTTCCGCACTTCTCTAACATAATAACAGGCTGTAGTGGGAGAATAGAGCATTATAAGTGGATAATATATTCTTCTTGGACGATGAACTCTCAATTCGGCCATCAAGCCAAATTTGCAAGATGCCAGGTTAAGTTATCATCTGTACAGGGTGTTCTCAAATTGGTATCAAAAATAAATCTTATTATCCTTGTGCACAATTGCTTCGTTTTCGAGTTGAAGGGTTTCGCGATTAATGCACTAGAAATAGTAGAACACTTCTCATTCCGAAACATAGAACTAGCTAAGTATGAAACATCTGCCAAATATCATAGCATTGTTTTGTACAATCATTTACCTGCTTCAATAAAACCTTTGAATTGGTAATGTTTTCCCAAAACTCTGTATTGTTGAGCAAATATACTATACTATAGTGTTGATGAATTTTTGAGTGATAGTTGTATTCAGTGATTTGTTTGATTAATATATGACTAGTCCTATACACTTGTATGTGTCTAATAGACGACTTCGGCCCAAGTTGCCAACCCTCAATTTTCATCACAAATGGGGAACGGGAATTTCAGGACAAATTCCTTCCAAATAGAGATTTTTGTTAGGCGGAAATTTAAGTTGGGATTCCTGATTTTATGTTAATAGTGTCAAGTTTATGAAGGATATGTTCCGCGAATCAACTTGGTTATTTCGGTTGCCGGATTTCCGTTCTGTAAATATGAAATAGTCGGTTGGTTCCTAAAAAAGGTTAATTACGGAATTTGATTGATGAAGAAGCAATATTTCTGTCACCAGAACATAGACATATTAAGTCTATGCACCAGAACGACAACCAATGTTTTATGGTAACATATCCATAGCACAGAACAATCTTTATTTACCTTATGATCCATAGACCATACCTAGTAATTTTTTCATTGTTGATTGTTGTCTCTTCTATGTTCTATGGATCAAAAAGTAGATAGGGATAGGTTACTATAGAACATTGACTGTCGTTTTGGTGACAGAAAGATTGCTTTTTCGTCCATCAAATTCCGTAATTAACCTTTTTTTCGGGAACCAACCGAATATTTTTACCGAATGAAAAACCGGCAACCGAAATAACCAAGTTGATTTGCGGAACATATTCTTTATAAATTTGACAATATTAACATGAAATCAGGAATCCCAACTTAAATTTCAACCAATCAGAGATGATCTTAACAAAATCCTATATTTGGAAGGAATTATATTGTTTCAGCAGCCGAGGCATCTTTTACGAATATTTATAAATAACGCGAACCTTATTATGTCGAATTTCTCCTGAAATTCCCGTTCCCCAGTGATAGTAAATTTGTGAAGAAAATTGTGGGTTGGCAACTGAAGTTGTCTATTGGATGAATAAATGATATTATTATTATTTGTACAGGGTGATTGTTAATATTTAACTCAATAGCAATCTCAGTTGATATTGATCTCATAAGAACTTTTAAATGGGCAAATATAAGATATTTTCATTGGAATTCAGAATTACGTTCTAAGAAAATGTCAAAAAGCATCGTAAACATAAAATTTTATGTGAATCAGAAAAAAAATAACGATTTGAGAAATAAAATAGGGGATATTTCTAAATGGAACATCCTTTATTAATTCCCCAAATCGATAGTTTTTCTTCTGTAACGATATGTCTGTTGACAAAGGAAAGTGGTTTCCCAAACGTAAGTTAGACTCAGAGAGTGTAAGTGGATCAGAGAGTAGTTACACACTGTTTTGTTATCAGGAGTCTATCCACAGTTAACTCAAATAGTTAGTTAAGATTTCATAGAACTTGTAGGTTGACGATTTTTTTTTGAATTTGCTTGTACTGCATATAATTCAAATATGCCCATTCAAATGTTTTTGTAAGATCAATAGCAACTGAGAAAGCACTGGTCGGAAATTATACGGGTCAAAATTTTCAGGTTGAGTAATCGACGTTGAGAGTTTCATGAAAATTCGGCGGTAATTTTTCGAGAAATAATTTTTTTTCTCCATATCCCAGTTTTGAGCCCCTAGGGTACACCGACCCTGCTGAAATGTCTGTAGGATCGATCTCGAGCGACATACGATTTTTCTACAAAGTTTCACGGATTTCGGTTCACCCCTTTCGGAGAAAAGCCCTGGAGTACGGACGGCGGGCGGAAGAATTTTTTTTAATTAGCTCATTCAAATCTACATACTTGAAAATGTCAACTGAGAAATTTCAAGAATGGGGGGGTGTAATTTTTTTTTTTTTTTGGTCAATCACTAAAGTTTATCGTTTGATTTTATCGAATAATAAACCAAAAGGTCATGTGTAGCTCTTTCCATTTCTAATTTAAGGAGTTGCTGTCACCTCACTCAAAGAGTTGATACAACTCAATGAAAAATAGTAATTTGGCTGTGAATAAAGCTCCTCCCACATCTTTTACTTTTCTAAGGTAGCTGGCGCGAATATTCCTAGATAGATGTTTGTGCAGGACAATGCACTTATAGATTCAAGGTTAAGACAGAGCTGCAGCAATCAAATTTTCTCTCTCTGTTGTCACTTCCGAAATTAGTAAAATACCAACTAGTTTTTACGAAGGGGCGTTTTATGGATTCTTCATGTGGAATTAAGGAGTCAGTGATCCATGGGATTCGCGCCAGCAGCTTGATGAAGTTTTTGCGCGCATGTTCTGCTATCGTTTTGTCCAAATGTCTGTAATTTTCAAATCCGAAAATGAGTCTTAAAATTTTCTATTCGTCTCGTGAACGAGTCAGATTTGTACTCTGGAACATCACAGTTCGCTTTGTTTATCGTTTATAGTGTTCTTGTATTGTTCATTAGGCAATCTGTTTGCCAAAAAACTGCGATCGACAAATAGTTTAATCATTCATTCCGCTAGTGCCCCAGAAAAAACCTAAAAATTTAGAAAGCACTGACGTGAGGTCTGGAGTTTTTACGCCCTTGTTTAAATTCTAACTATTAGATCATCACGAAATTTTGCACCCAGTTGCCTGTTGGTAATCTGAACCTGATTACGAAGGTTCGATCTGATTGCCTCTGTACTTATTGAGATATTAGGGAAATAACGTTAAAATTCCAAATAACAACGATATTTTGGCAACCGATTGCACCCATTAACGAACTTAACCAAGATATTTGGACTCCAAATTCAATACGACAATTTCAAGTCGCTAAGTACTTTTCTTCGAAAGTAGGAGCACATACGGACGGACAAAATTAAATTTGACCACGGATTCTTCTTCAAAATCCTTCAAAAACATTTTCGGCTCAAAATTCGAAACTTACAGACATCGTGACGAATTGATGGCGCGCTGTTTCCTGGAAAAAGCTCGTTAAGATGATGTGAAATCCTCCAAAATAAGGTTCAATCGATTCTAAATGAAATGCTATGAGAGAATAAGAACTCGTTGACCCGAATATTGAAAAATATTTTGTTTTTCTTCTTGATTTGATGAAAGAATTTCTGAAAAAACCGCGGTGCGTCTTAAAAGTAAAAACATTAAATAAGCAATTTCGTAACAAACACTGGAATACCAACGACCTGATTTATGATGCAACGAAATGAATTGACCGATTATCTGTATAATTGTAATCTTTCGGGTTATCATCCGAAAATTTGTGAATACGGAAAACAAATTCCACTTATTTACTCGAGTAATTCTGGCAAAAGATAGCGAATAATATCAAAATCCTCTAATTCGCGAATGCAACGAACTCTGAGATGACTTTTGAATTTGAATCAGTCAATAAACTTGGCTGTATGATATATTTTATTGTATTCATTATCGGGTACTTCATTGCACTCCTGGATTTGGTCAACTCGAAAAATTGGGAATATCTAGAATTCAGAAATAATGGTCAATTTACTCGTAGTCCTAGACACATATTTCTCATGGAATTTTCCCTCTTTATCAAGCTTTGTTTTTGACCTTGAATGGTATCAGTCGTGATCAATTGAGAATTGATTATATTTTTCAGGTTACTATGTTTGACTATACCAACAATAGAAAATTACATGATGTAACACCTTTACACAAATATCTTCACATATTGATATGTTTAAAACTTTCGTCTTCCAAACAATTTTTTATGAAGGACAATAAATCTTCGAAATCAAGAACTAGCAATATAAAAAGTTGAAGAACACTTTTTTTGTGATATTTTTGTATATTTTTCGAATGAGTTAATGAAACCTCACAATATACTTCAACACATGAACATCAACATAAACTTTACCTTCAACAAAAATGAAGAGTTTCCCAATAAGACGTGTTATTTTGAATAGCCCGCTATTTCGGTAGATGTCACTTTTGAAGCTGTCATTTTTTAACACTTTACAAGTAGAAACTACGCCATTAATAAAAATGGAACGATACACGCTTCAACAACGCATTGAAATTATTAAAATTCACTATAAAAATGGTGATAATTTGGCAACGACGGTTCATAAAACTCGAACATTTTTGGGTCGTCGTGAAGCACGTTGTCGGACCGCATTGAAGAAATTGGTGGAAAAGTTCGAGCTGTTGGGACAAGTTATTAGTGATGTGAAGAATGAAACCCGTGCACGTCGCTCAAGAACAACCGAGAATATTGTTGCTGTAGCCGAAAGTGTTGAAGAAAATCCAGGTTTGTCCATTCCTCGTCGTTCTTTGGAATTAGGCATTCCACAAACGTCATTACACCGTATTTTGTATAAAGATTTGGGTCTTAAGGCTCATAACGTTCAGTTAACACAAGAACTCAAGCCGGCCGATCATCAACAACGTCGTGTCTTTGCTGATTGGGTCGTTGAAATGCATGAAAATGATCCGGAATTCCATCGAAAAGTCATCTTGAGTGAAGAGGCCAATTTCCACCTCTGTGGCTTCATCAACAAGCAAAATTGCGCATCTGGGGCTCGGAAAACCCGAGAGTTATTGTTGAAAAGCCTCTCTATCCTCAACGTGAGACTGTTTTGTGCGGTCTATGGTCCGGCGGAGTCATTGGACCTTACTTTTCCGAAAATGAGGCTGGGAGCAATAGTTACGGTGAATGGATTAAGCCTTCGAGAGATGATTAATGATTTTTTATGGCTGGAATTGGATGGTATTGATCCGGACATTGTTTACTTTCAACAAGACGGCGTTACGTGCCACACAAGCAACGAAATCATTGATATTTTTCGGGAAAAGTTTCCGGACCGTGTTATCTCTCGAAGAGGTGATCTCAATTGGCCACCTAGATCTTGTGATTTTACACCTGGCGACTTCTTCCTTTGGGGGCACGTGAAAGAGAAGGTCTACGCCAATAGCCCAGCGTCGATTCAAGACCTCAAAGATGGAATTCGTGAGGCTATCGAGGACATAGGGCAGCCACTTTGCGATTCGGTTATGGAAAATTTCATCGAAAGGATATGGTTCTGTGAGCGTGGACGAGATGGTCATTTGCCTAATGTTATTTTCCACTATTAACGGCATAGCTTCTTCTTTATAATGAAATGAACATTCGATCATTTATATTGAAAATGGAATTTTCCTTTGATTCTCAAAATAACACCTCATTTCAGTCAAATCCCTAGAATACTCCTGAATATCTTGTAACACATTAAAATCCTATAGTGTGATTAATTGAAGTGCCGACAGTTCATCTTTTCGCGCGTTATCATTTCGTCACGATGTCTGTTATTTTAGAATTCTGAACCGGAAATGGCCTTAAAATGATTGGGTTGAACTCTCTGAAGAAGAATCCGTGGTCAAATTCAATTCTGTCCGTCCATCCGTCCGGCTGTACGTCAGTCCGTCCGGATGTGCTGAAACTTTCGAAGAAAAAGTCTAAGCGACTAGAAATTGTCAGATTTGGTTCGGAGTCCAAATATCTCGGTTAAGTCCGTTGATGGGTGGAATCGGTTGGATAGTTTCGGAGTTAGGCCCATTTGAAATGTTGATGTTTATTCCTCGATATCTCATGAAGTATTGACTCGACCAAACTGAAACTTCTCGGACAGTTTTGGAATACCGACGCGCAAATTAGAGCGAATCCAGTCGTTAGAAATTTCGAAAAAAATTTTTAT
Source organism: Myrrha octodecimguttata (assembly GCA_958510865.1). NCBI lineage: Eukaryota > Metazoa > Arthropoda > Insecta > Coleoptera > Coccinellidae > Myrrha > Myrrha octodecimguttata. The sequence continues at coordinate 73,348,018 of OY294057.1, forward strand.
TCGAAAATTTTTAAAAATTTTGATGACATTTTTTTTCTCTGAAAAATTTGATGAGATTTCAATAAAATTTAGCACAAACTTTAGGGTCAGTATTTCACGACAATGTTCCAAATTTCAATTCGATCTGATATTTACTTTCGGAGATATAAGGAAAAAAATGAGCCAAATTTGTTATTTGTTATTTTAACGTTATTTCCGCAATATCTCAAGGAGTACCAATGCAATCAGATTGAAACTTCGTTTTCAGGTGGAGATTACTAACACGCAACTAGGTGCAAAATTTCGTGTTGTTCTCGTAGTTAGAATTCGAAGAAGTTCGTAAAAGCCCCTGACTTTTGTGCTTTTCTAGACTTTTGTTACAGAGGAACGAGCGCTTTCTTATTTGGAAGTGAAGTGATCTAAAAAAACACTCATTCTGGTGTGCCTTACTTCGAAAATTTCCATTTCCAAACCTACCACGATAACAAATGATATCCTCAAAATTAAGAATCATAGTATGCATTTTCTCAGGTAAAAAGCAAGTATCTCCACCGATTGAAGCACTTCTGAAAACCACATATATCAAGATTCAACATCCTTACTCATACCGGGTGTTGACCGTGTGTAAAATATGAGGAAATCGAATTTTGAGAGTTCTTGTGCGAACGGTATACAACCATAAGACTTCCACTGCATTGAGAGTCATCCAAAGTATCATTTCCCAAAATATCGTTTGCATATCGTTCATAAATTGGATGCAAAATATGAAAAGAGCGAATTCTTGAAATAACCTCTGTAAACGAAACCTCCCAAGTGTCCAGAGTGCAAATATCAGGTATTAAATTTACCTACAATCATCCAGTGCAAATGTTTTACAGTGCTCGCAACTATAGAAAAAAACAATTTGTTTGCATTCAAGTTATGAACACTCTGTAAAAGATATGCGTTTGACACTGTTTGAATTGAAACGCACTGGATGACTTTTTTTCGACAAGACAAACACATGTTTACACCGGGCAATTGGTAAGCTCATATTTTGCAATCTAAAGGGTGTTTCAAATTGCGCGTTTTTTTTCAAGAATAAATAAAATATAGATGGCGCACTGAATCCGTCTGGGTATTTTGACATTTAAGAAGTGTGATGTATGACATTTATAAAAATGGTTTCGTACACGATACAACAACGCGTTCAAATTGTTGAATTATTATATGAAAATCAGCGTTCTGTGGAAAGTGTTTTCAGAAAATTACCTGAATTTTATGGTTTGCATAATCGTCCATCTCAAAGCTCTATCGGTCGAATTATTTAAAGATTCAAGGGACTGGTTCGGTGAAGGTTCAAAAAAGTGAAAAATAGAGTCGTAGCTGTTGTTCACAAGAAAATATTGATTTGGTTCGGGAAAGTGTTGCTGAAGATCCTGGAATGTTCATTAGACGACGTTCACAAGTTCGACTAAGTGGGTCCAAAACATGCGTATTTTAAAAGAGGATTTAGCTCTGAAGGAATATAAGGTTCAAATAACACAGGAACTAGAGCCATTTGATCATTTAAAACGTCGTTCATTTGTCAATTTCATCAATGAACAACCAGCTGATTTTTCTTAAAAATCATGTTTTCTGATGAGGCACATTTTCAACTCGGTGGCTTCGTTAATTAACAAAATTGTCGTATGTTGGGGTAGGAAAATCTACGAATTATTCATGAGAAACATATGCATCCCAAACGAGTCACTGTTCGGTGTGCATTATGGTCAGGTGGTGTAATCGGACCTTACTTCTTTGAAAGTGCTGCTGGTGAAGCTGTAATTTTCAATGGTGATGGATACCGTCGGATGATAATCGAATTTTTGTGGCCTGAATTAGTGAATATTGATCTAAAGGACATTTGGTTTCAAGGGGATGTCAATTGGCTACCATGATCATGTGATTTGACACCGATGGACTATTTTCATTGGGGTTATGTGAGAAGCCACGTCTACAAGAATAATCCACAATCGATTCCTGAAGTGAAGGATGAAACTATTCGTATAATTAGTGAGATATAGCCTCGATTATTTCAAAAAGTCATTGAAATTTTCAAGGGTGATACCTTGTCGAACCTAACCTTCGGAAGTATCTCGTTTAAAAAAAAAAATTCAATTCATTCATCCCACATACAAAATGAATTGTTGACACTTAAAGTGACACATGCTGTATATATGATTGAATACGTCAAATATGCATCTATTCATACCACAATGAAAAAAGTTTCGTAAAAAAGTGTCACGATACAAACGAAATCACTTTATTTGCATACAGTTACAATAGATTCGGTATTGAACTTATTTCATGAGTTTCAAAACACTATTGAATAGAAATTAGAACACGATAAATCTCTTAAAATTTAAAATTATTCCATCAAATGTTACGAAAAATCAGTTCGCGACTCGACGTTAAATTTCAAAAAATAATTATTATTATCAATAAAACAAATTAAAAATACATCGACTCACCTCTCATCACCATTCTTCTTCAATCATTCGTCCTCTAAAAAAACGTAACCGACGCATAAAATCTACCGACGTCTACCTGCGACACCGGCAGCTAAATTCGCAATATTTTCGAAAAACGCAACGGAAGAACTAAAAAAAAAATATTGTACGAAAACATTCGCACTCTCGCTAATCTGATTGCAGCAGTTCCGAGCGGCCGCTATTTCGGGCAACCAGGAAAAAATAATGTTTCGACTGTCCGCGAGTTGCCAAATAATCTGGGGGGGCAGAGGGGGCCCGGGTGGGCCAGATTCGCATAGAGCCCATTACGTAAGCCCGCACTAGTGCACGCCGTCGTATCCTAGCATCCGCAAGGTTACGCTGCCTCGTTGCCATCGCGGTTGGCCGCGGATGCGTTATTCTATTCGCACAATTATGTACGGGGGCGCCCGGAAAATTTGTCGACATATGCAAGATGATTTTTACGCGCTTGTTCTAGGGATCAGCGTTATCGATTCATAACAATCAGGTCGATTCTGTTTGCAAATAGCAATATTGCTATTAAAAAGATATTGCTATCATAACAAGAATGGAATTATTGGTATTCAGATCAATAATTTTGAGCAATATGATCTGTCACTTTAACAAGAATCTTGCTATCAATATTGCTATCTTAGCAACCTCCAAATTGTACTTGCTTTGCTTGATAACAAGATAGGTTAGAAAAGAAATCTTACAGAGATCCATTTGTTTCAGTATTATTTCTTCCAAGCATTCGAGAATACTGAATAAAGGGAAGTATGTGCTAACAGAAATTTGTTCAAGGTTCTTTAGAATATTTAATTTTAAGGAAAATTCTTAGACTAACATACCGGCATAGTTAGCAACAGCTGAGATGATTATTCTAATGATCTCAACAATAGCCATCCCTTTGAATTGCCAACAAGAAAGTTCATCGAATTTCGAATCATTAACGCCCGCATAAAATCGCTGCACTTGATTTCTGGAAACCAATATTCTATTGGTATACAGGAAATTAGTCAATTTGACTTTAATTGGTTTTACTGTTTCGTAATATTTGTGAATAAGTCGATGTTTACATGAATAAAAATTTCAAAAAGCACTGCCGTGAAGGTAGCAACTTTTGCGCGCATGTTCAATGTAGATGACCGCTTCAGCAACGAATTCGAACATGCACGCAAAAGCTGCTGCCTTCACGGCAGTGCTTTTTGAAATTTTTTTCTGATAAATTACTGGATCTCAATTCGATCAAATCTGTATTTTTGGAAATATTGAAAAAATAAAATTTTGAATGGGTAAATCTACGGAATCATTGGGCGGATTTTACCCATTCACGAATTCGACCTTCGTAATTAAGCCCCAAACCTACTCTACAAATATCGAGATTCTAAGTTGTTTCTTCCGGAGGTTATTGTGTCAGCCTAACGGCCGACTGCGTGAACACAATAACTTCCGAAACAAACAACTTAGAAACTCGATATTTGTAGGGAAGGTTTGGACCTTAATTACGAAGGCCGAATTCGTGAATGGGTAAAATCCACCCAATGATTCCGTAGATATATCCAATCAAAATTTTATTTTTCCAATATTTCCAAAAATACAAATCAGACCGAATTGAAATCCAGTACTTCATCGAAAAATAACAGTTCGAAGTTTCATACAGAATTTAATGAGGATGATATGATAGGAAAATCATAGAAATTTTTTTTTCAAATTGTTCTAATGACACGATTATCACGAAATTTCGCATTAAGTTGTCTTTCAGCATCTCAAAACTAGCTGTGAAGTTTTATCAGGACTGAATAAGTATTTCTCGACCTATACCGAAAAAATCAACGATATCGAGAAGAAAACCTCGAAATTTGACATATTTTTTCACGATATCTCCAAAACTTATGATCGTATCGAACTGAAATTTGGTACACTGCTGTGAAATATGAAGCTCAAAGTGTGAGTGGAATTTTTTTTTGGACATGATGAATGATTTCCGGAAAAAAAATTTTTTGGAAAAAAATTTCGAAAAATTAAATTTTTTGATTTACTGACAATATGATCCTGACAAAATTGCGCGCAAAGTTGCGTGTCGTTATACTCCACCTAACTGCCAAGTTTGAATCCAATCGCTCAAGTAGTTTCTGAAATAAGAAATAAATAACTTCAAAACTTCAAGTGCCTATAACTCCGAAACTATTCGACCGATTCGGCCCATTAATGAACTCAACCGCGGCATTCTGATGCGCAACGTATCCTGAAAGTTTCAAGTAGCTAGCTTGCTTCCGTCGACAGTTATCGTGTCTACGGCCGGACAGAATCGATTTTGACACCGGATTCGTCATCAGTGAGTCTAACCTAGTCGATTGAGACCATTTTCGGCTCAATGATCCAAAATTACAGACATTTGGACAAGACGATAGCACGCTGTTTCCCTAGAACATGCGCGCAAAAAGGTGTATGCTAATGGAAATGTGTTCAAGGTTCGCTAGAATATTTAATTTCAAGGAAAATTCTTAGACTAAAATACAGGCATAGTAGACAACAGCTCAGATGATTATTCTTATCATCTCAACAACAGCAATTTCTTTGAGGTGCCAATGAAAAAGTTTATCGAATTTCGAATTATTAGCGCCTGAATAAAACTACTGCATTTGATTTCTGGTAACCAATAATCCATTGGTATCCAGGAAATTAGTTATTGGTCGATTTGACTCTTTTTGTTTTCCAACATTTTTTATGTCGATGTTTACATGCCGTAGATAGAGGTTATGTATGCGAAATCATGAAAAAACTCACGAAGTGGGGCTATATTCTCCTTCCTTGTAGCTCTAAAAGTCACAAAATTTAGTGTTGTCAGCTCTAAAATCACCGATTATGGAAGTCCATGATAACAATAATGCTATGACAAAATTCATAACAAACATTGCTATAACACTCGGAACAGAATACGTAACATCATGGTCATATTGCTATAAATTAGAAAGATATCAGTATGACTAGAATAGCAAGGTTCATAGCAATACGCAAACATAATCGACCTGAATGTCTGTGATTTTCGGATTTTGGGCCGAAAATGGTCTCAAACGACTGGGTTGAACACCCTGAAAAAGAATTCGTTGTCAAATTCAATTCTGTCCGTCCGTCGCCTGTCCGTATGTGTTCAAACTTTCGGAGGAAAAGACCTAGCTACTCGAAATTGTCAGATTAGGTTTGGAGTCCGAATATCTCGGTTAAGTTCGTTATTTGGTGAAATCAGTAGAATAGATTCGGAGATGAGCCCGTTTGAAATTTTGAGGTTAATTCCTCAATACCTGAAGAAGAACTGGATCGATCAGATTGAAATTTTATGAACAGTTCTGGAATACCAACGGGCAACGAAGTGCAGAATTCCGTGCGGATCCAAACATTGAAAAATTCAAAAATATTTTATTCGAAAATTTTGAAAATTTTTGATAAAATCTTGAAACAAAAATTAGTCATTTGTTCCAACAATTTTTTCTGGAAACGATTCATCTGATTTTTTATAAATAATGCGCAAGCGTTGAACTACTCGAGAAAAATAGAGTCAATTGCACAAAATCCACTTCTTTCTTCAAATATACCAGATTCCGTGAATCATATTTTTGTTAAATGAAACTTCAAGTTTTTTTTTCAATCAAGAACTGGATTTCAATTCGATATAATCTTCATTTTCGGAAATAATGGGAAAATAAAATTTTGAAGGGATAATGCAGAATCCATAGATGGATGTAGCCCATTCACGAATTCAACCTTGGTAATTAAAGACCCAACCTACTTTACAAATATCGAAATCCTAAGTTGTTTCTTTCGGAAGTTTTTGTGCGTACAAATGGCCCTAAGGAAAACCGTCCATAATTGGGTGGATTTCACCAATTCTGGAATTCGGCCGTCGTAACTAAACTTCTCAACAATCATCGAGTACCTAGATTCGTTCAGAAGGTTTTATAGTCGCGAGCGACGAATAGGCTGACAGCAAAAACAATAACTTCTGAAAAAAACGACTCAGAGACTCAAAATTTCATAAGTAGCTATGCGGCTAAATTATGAGGGTCGAATTCATAAATGAGCAGAATTCAAAGTTCAAAATTTTCCAATATTCCCAGAAATACAGATCCGATTGATTGGAAGTGTAGTACTGGATTAAAAAATGATAGCTCGAAGTTAAAGTAAAGTTTCGTGAGTACCATACAAAAAGCAGATCATCAAATCATTCAATCAGGAAGTGAAGCTCCGATTGACAGGCTCAATACCTGAATAGGTGACCGCTTTGGCAACGAATTCGAAGCAACGCTTAAAAGCCGTTCTTCCCTAGAATTTTTATACTACATGTATTATATTTCATGTCTGGTTGTTCTTCATTCTATATTCTATATATTTTGATTCAGTATAGGTGATTTTCTTTGACGTACCAAATTCTATAACATATTTTGAGCTTGAATAAAATTTCGTGGGTATTCACTACTAGGATTCAAATGATTTTTCGAACTCAATTTACTTGAATGATAGAAATCATATGGGGGTATCATTCGATGAGAACCTTAAACAATAAAATCCACAAGCAAGTTTTGAATACAGGGTTTGCATCGTTTTTTGGGATGCACAAGTAAAAGTTACGACGCCCTACAGTCTCAGCTGCCATGGCACTAAAGTTAGCATTCCTCCTTACTACAATAATGAGGCAAATATCGAAAAGCGAGACAAACTTAAAGTCTATATAGAATTGCTTGCCTGTTTGCAGATTACAGGTACAATGATTCATTGTCTCTCGCTTCTTAATATCAACCAATTTTCCCTGCTCTATTGTTTAAACACAGAATAGGTATTAGCAAACATAAAGAGGCATTCCCTACTCAGCAAATCATCCCTTGTGGTCGATTCTGTGTAGAACCTCAAGCTCTTGTGTTCCAACTGCAATACCCTATCCATTAATTTTCTCTTCATAAATTATTTGTGATCGTAGGGCAAGAATCGATAATTCAACCCTTAGAATAGCTCTAATGGTTTAAACGATTAATACACCCAGATAACAATAAATATTTCCTGGACATGATGATACAAAACAGAGTTTCTCAAACGGTGTAGTAGAATTGATTGCCAGGGGCGGCTGGTGAGGAAGGGCTACGGGGACCCCCACTCTAGGAAAATAACGTAAATACATAAACAGTTAATTTCTCTTTCTGATGCTTTTGACTATTGTTTAAATAATGATGGGGTACTTTTTGGTCTGGATTAGAGAATCTCGTTGAGGGCTCTACAATGAAAGATATAAAAATTAGAAAGTGAAGATGGTAAAAAAAATATTAAAACATTCTCGAGCAAAAAACCAACAGTTGAAACACTCGGAGATGCAACAAGTTAAACAGAAAACTGATCACAAAACTAGCACTAGATTGGTCACAAATATAACGAACAAGGTATTGGCGTCTGAATTTCAGATTGCTGCGCTACGGTGGCCAGTTTTAGAATCTTACATACAGACATAGATTTTGTTTTGATAGTCGATTTTGTACTGTTTGGTTGGATAATTTTTGATTTCGCGATTTATTCAAAGATTTTTTAGACTTTTATAGTTGACGAGAGAATTACTGGGAGTACATATTCCATTCTTATAAAGTAGGTATGTATCATTCTTCAATCTTATTGAGTGTAGCAACTCTAAAAAGCCAAAACAACGGTGAAAACGAAACGGGAGATTGATATTACTAATGGATTCTATTGGATAGTTTGGATCTCCTTTGAATTTTGTATGTACCTATTAATACATATTCAATTCAAAAGTTATGAATTATTTTACATACCTACTTATGCAAATATTTGGAGGAAATGTTCATGTTTCTTTTTATTGAAATTGATATATGAATTTTCACTTTGCTGTTCATGTTCTTACGAATTTATCAGACGAATTTCAAACCAGACAAATTAATTGTAGTATCTATCGTTCCAAATGATTTCTTGTGGTATTTTCGAAAACACAACTCTGGAATACTTCCTTTCCATGAACTGAATATTGAGATAATAAATACCTCTTGTAATAAGCAGGTATTCAAAAATATCAAGTTTCAGACTTGTTTTTTCAGAGACGAAGGATATTACCGCCATTCTGACTGAATTAAATGAATAATCATAATTCATATTTGTAAAAATGAGTTTATTATCGGAAATTCTTGAAAATAATGTATGGTCCAACTCAGAAAATCAGAAAGAAGTTCTGATTTGACTAGTTTTGATATGACAATCGGTAACTTCCATAAATATTTCAGATTTTCATATGCCGGCATCTATCGGCGAAAACTGAAGTAGGCCAACAAAGCTGTATTTTGAAAACGTTTGGACGTCATTTCGTACCCAAAATATGTCTAAGAGTGTCCGCACCTTATGTATTCTATGCATCTATGTTACGATGAATGGATATGTAATGTAGGTGCAAATTGTTTCGTGTTATAAAGTTGCATTTAATCACTGACAATGAGGGTGTGTGATCTAACAAAATTTTACTTCAGTTTTTTGAGTTTGCGGACAATGTCGATATTAAAAGCAATTTATGAACGACCTGTGCCTGTATTGAATTTGAGTCAAGTGCGACTCGGAGATGAGAATCGGACAGGATTTCGCGGAAGTTTGACGCAAATGTTTACGAAAATGCTTTATGGCTTGAGGTGGAAAACAAGTATTTTTTGTTTTGTTCGCTTACTGTTTGGTGGAGACGATAACCGGGCAAGAAGAAGTGAAACCATAGAAAACATGAAAAATCGGCATTTCGTAATAACCTTTTTAAAACCTGTAGTTTTTTGTATTTTTGAATCAGTGCCCCCTCGAACAAAATGATAACCAGCTGTCACTGTTGATTGCATTAGGATATCGATTGGTTACTTGGCCTTGCATGTCGACAGCATTTTATGGTTTCATTGCGTTGTTTGATAGACCATGTACGCAATGAAAACCTATGAAGTTTACGTGATAGTTTTATGGTTATTTCCGACCTTGATTATAATTTCTATGAGGGTTGTTGTGCCTAGATCACGGTATACGGGGTGCTCCTGAAAAACCATTATGAGTTAATGACGATTCAAATAGTTAAATGAGAGCGAAATCATGTTGTCAATTGTCATTTTAGGCTCGATGACAATATTCGATAGGTGAGATCTTCAAAAGGCGAAATTTGTTCGATCGTTCCGCAGTTTTGGCCATCCGAAATTTTGTTTTCTCAACAACGACCAAATCTAATTTAGATCTTGGACTGTGAAGTACGTAGTTAACGAAGCAAAAAGCCTCATGCAAATGTTTTAGGACTCTTCACTGTTTGTTTCCGACAAAATTTCTAATTTTTTTTTATGTTCTTCTCTTCACTCCATTCATACACATGAAAAGATAAATACAATAACCTATACAGGGTGAGTCTTTGTACTTGCAGAATATTTTAACAGAAGATTCCTGAAGCCAAAAGAAACACTTTTTTTCCTTACCATTTTTTCCGATTCGGCTTGGTTTGTAAGATACAGTCTGTTGAAAATCCATAAAAAAATTTAATTTTCGATTATATTTCGCGAACGATCTCATCGAATGAGATGACTTTTGGAATATAGTTTTTTATTGATACGATGAATGTTCCTGGATTACAAAATTTCATCCACATCCTCCAGTTTCTTTAATATGACCATAACATTTCATAAAAATACCAGAAATTCAAAGAATCCAACTTTCAAAAGTAATTTGAATGCTATTCAAAGAATTTTTGACCATTTTGGAAAGTAAAAGTATTCATTATTTTTTTTCGTATTTTGCGCCGTTTTCGAGTAATCTGAAATTCAAAAATAAAAAATATCTCTGAAATTCCGAGAATTGGGTACTTTGGCTGAATGCAAGTCTGTTTAAAAAATTCACAGAATTCAATTTTTCCGCGTTGCCACGTCTAAAAGTTGAGAATGGAATCATAGCATTTTTTATTTGGAATGATTTGTAAGCGGAGTAGCCGACTTCGTCCAATTCACAATGGACGTAACCGTAAGAATCCCGCAACTCGTGCGTAAAAACCAAAGAGGAAACTACAAAATTCATAAGTACCAAAATCTAATAGGTTCAACTTTTCCCAAAACTATATCTGTGTTATACAGTGGTGATTCGTTCCTGTATCCATTCATGAAGCTTCCTTTTCAATTTCGAGCTAATTTGTGTAGTATAATTGATTAACTTCTCACTTTTCCATGATAAAGGGGATTCTTACTGGTTTGAATGCAATCTTTCTGCTGACCCAAATTTCTTGAAATTATGTACAGAACCTTGATAGTATTTATTTTGAGGTATTCTTCAAATGCGCAATGCGCTTTCATAACATAACAACCAATGGTGGAAGAAAAACACCTAGACATAACCTTAAAACCACAGAGCCACAGATTTATAGTTCAGTTCAGAATCATAGACTACACAAGTGTATACATAGAATAAGCATATTGTGTGTTGTTTGATTTCGAAGAGTTCTTTCTTTCTGTTCGTCAATTTGGCAACGTTTGTAAGTTCATAGATAAATTAGGAACATCTGTTTATTTATGAAAATGAAAGTTTGACTGGGTTATGTCTGAATCTGATAATTCTTGGAGAAAATGAAATAAACAAAGAAAATAAATAATTACAAATTGAAGATGAATCTCAAAGCTAATATGAGTGATAGCTAGATGAATTCCTCATTCTCGAAAATGAAACCAAGAGAAGAATATTCAACTTTTATTGCCCACGAAATTTGGAATACCTAACTTGTTTATTGTACTATAAATACGACTTTTTTCACCAACTGGAATGTAAAAAGTAAGTTGACGCTTGTTTTCATAACAGAGTTGCTTATTTCGAAGATTTGAATGGTATATCTTAGGCTTTGAAAAACTTCAGTGTTCAGGTTTCCAGGGGCGGCTAACCTATTATGAAAATTTATAATGCCTATATCTTTTTATCTAGGCCAAATCGGAAAAAATGGTAGAGAACATATGTGTTCCTTTCAGCTTCAAGAATCTTCTGTTGAAATATTCTGCAAGGTCAAAGACTCACCCTATATAGGGATTACTCTAGGCCTAAAGCGTAAAATCAACTTGAAGACTCAATATATGTAGAACAGCTTTCGGTATGATGTGGAAATCTTTTAAAACCTTAAGTTAGCCGTCCATTAGGTCGGTGGCGATGCGCAGCGGTACACTGCACGGTCTACCGCGGAAGCGCTGTGCTAGAAATTTAAACCAAGATGCATAGAATATATCAGGTGTCGACACTTTCCTACTATTACCCACTAGAAGTTTGGGTCCGAAGCGCGGTCATAGAATTGTCAAATATTGATCTACTTGGCTCTGTGAACGATGATTGCGCTAAAATAAATTGAGCTATAATCTGATTGATCTGATGAAACGATGTCCCAAAAAATGAATCAGATATTTGGAATGATGGATTCTAACTAATATATAAGAGGAGGAATTGGTTTCACGAAGAAGAAAGAGCTCCCGTAATGATAAATAACATAATCACGAGGACGAATATCCGTCGATAAATCAACAAATATTCCCCCTTGATCAGAGCTAATCATCCAATCAACCAAAACACCTACACCGAAGAGGCGAATCCAAGTAGAATGACTACAGCTGTTTCACAATTGTTATTGATGGTCAGGTCAACTTAACTTGGATGAACCGGAGAGAGATCTCTCGATACTTGTTACCTTTCAGACGGACCGCTGCAGTATAACAACGTACAGCGCGCCATCTGCCAGGAGCATCTTGCGAGTCCCACCTTCGAGTGCAGAATTTATCGACGGATATTCGTCCTTGTGATTATGTTATATATAAGAGGAGTTTAACAAATGAGGAAAATCTACTCATTAATAATATGAAATATGTATAAGGGAATAAGGAGCAATAGGAGGTTTATTGTAAGAATACTTTCATGGATGGATACAAGAAGTCATTTTGAAGCCAAAACTACGGTGAAAACGGAACGGGAGATTTCTCATGGATTTTATTAGATACTTCTCGTTCCATAAAAATATGGTCTATAAATTTTGTATATATCTACCAATAAATAATCAATTCAAAAGTTATGAATTTTCTTAAAAACTTTTGGTAATATTTCGAGGAAATTTTCATGTTCATTACTATTGAAATTGAAATATGAATTTCCACTTTGCTGTGCATGTTCATACGAATTCATCAGACGAATTTCAAACCAGGCAAATTAATCGTAGTATAGGTATATATCGTTTCAAATTTTTTCTTGAGGTATTTTTGAAAAACTTACCCTGGAAGACTTCCCTTCTATTCCAGGTTTTTTACTATATTTTCATACTGGAGTATTTCAAATTGTGCAACAAGGTATTTAAATGTCTTCTGTAGACTTATTCCTCCAAAAATTCGAAAAGAAGGGAATTCCATAGGTTTGTCGGTTCGTTAAGAAGTTTTACTCTAACCCTGCTTCCGTTTTTTTTCGAATAAACTATCTTAAAGTATCGGATTTCTATCCATTATTTTTCAGTTAAATTTAAACACTCGATTCTTTATTTCAGTATAAGAAAATAGCATAACTGAATCTTCCAGCCATTTTTTCCCAAAGTAAATTCACATTCTGAAATATACGTAGTTACTACGACATCTATGTAGAGAGGACAACGCTGTGTAGATATCTGACAGGTTAATGACTATAACCTGACATTTTCAAAATATACACGATGAAATGTGTCAGAATTTCATGGTCACTGGGATACGTTGTGAAAGTGAATGGAGTATAGGTTTCGATACTAATCCCTTGCTTCACGTAAGGAACAGCACTGTTTATTGTTCACCCAACAGCGTTTAGTTGGACAGTCCCCCGAAAACCAGAAAAAAAAAATTCCCAGCCAAGGGCTTGAACCCCAGTCCTTTAGATCATGGGGCATGATATATATCCACTGAACTACAGATGCTATAAAAGTATCGTTATTTCCCCAATAAATCAAGAAATTCTGCTTGGCAGCGAGTTCGAACAAGCGCGTAAGAACTCCTGACCTCCCGTCAGTGTTCTTCTAGAATTTTTTTTCGATATTCAACTATAGCCACCCCTCACCCTCCAGAATGCCTCCTGCGGGATAACAAAACAGATCGGAAGGTCCAGATCAGGGTCAATGACAACGCCGGATCCGAGTAGGCTGGGCATCGAAAATCGATAGAGGTGAAATTATAACCCGAGAAACGAAGCCCGCTACTAATTCGAAGGCACCAAAACAGCCCCGGTGACGTTTCCATTAAAACTTTGTCGAAAATCAAATTTTAAGGATACAAACATGGTTCGCGAGGACTTATTAGGTTGCCGGCAAGCATATTCCCCAAATTTGCGAGGTGAAATTGATCAAACACACTTTCTCAAAGGAGCTTCGCGGAAACTTTCAATTAATTGCTCATATGGAAAGCTCGTTTGGCGTTCACCTGAAGCTGACGCGGAAAATTGCGACCTGAGCAGTAGTTAAATGGAAATTAGGGATACAGTGTTTGAAGTGAGGAGGAATGACATAAGTTCGCAAACAGGACGATGGTGAAAAGTTTGTAGTTGAACGATACTGAACTTATATTTAGTGAAATCTTAATAGACAAACCCCTGAGTTTTTATGGTTTCAAAATGGTGCAGGAACCGGAATCGATTTTGAGATTTCCTTAAGATGACCAAAATTGACAGAACTTCCGTATAATTGTTAGCTTCTTCTCTCAAATTTTGCAAAGGTATCTCTTCTGCTCGCGTTCAAAATCATCCCAATTTATACCTTATTTTATAGTATAGTTCAGAACAAGATGCATAGAATATATCAGGTGTCGACACTTTCCTACTATACCGCACTAAAATTTTGGGTCCAGAACGAGGTCTTAGAATTTTCAAATATAGTACCTACTTAGCTCTGTAAACGATGATGGCGCTAAAGTCGCTTTGCCAAGTTCATACAATTAATTTCGTTGAATAAAAATGAATTGAGCTATAATCTGATTGATCTGATGGAACAATTTCCCAAAAAATGAATCAGATATTTGAAAATATGGATTCTTACTAATATATAAGAGGAGTTCAACAAATATGGAACATCTACTCATCAATCATATGAAATTTCGGAGCCAAAACAACGGTGAAAACGGAACGGGAGATTGATATAACTCATGGATTTCCTTTCCTAAAAATATGGTTTATAAATTTTGTATGCACCTAATAATAAATATTCAATTCAGAAGTTATAAATTTTTTTATATACTTATGAGAATATTTCGAGGAAATGTTCATATTTATTATTATGATGTCATCCTGACATAATACATGTCACAAGTTTTTCACTTTATTCCCGATAGTTTATTAGATTTCTAGTTCGAAATGAACAATTATGGATCTACGGGAGATGATTCCCCAATAAAGGGGCCTGTAGCGTTCTTCGTTTATCTGAGGATCTGAAAATCATCGCTTGGAGGACTGAACCTGGTCGAAAGACCCTCTCGGTCATGAGCAAATGTAGGTGATATTATTTACTGCTTCCTTCTGGTTTTCTGTCCCTCTTTCTGTTTCAGATATTATGTTAAGATATTTTGTAGAAATAAATTCAAGATGACGAAAAAATTATTTTCCAATGAAAAAGATGCCATCCATCTTCTATAAACAAATTACTACACTTATACGGGGAAACAGAATTTTTCCTGAGGTTTTTATCTGTGCTCTTGTATCATACGCAAATAAGTATGGTACCCCGTTTACATTTCCTCTACTAACACTGTGATATTTCTTAGAATGTAATGCTAGCTCTCAAAAGAATATATATATTATTGAAATTGAAATGTGAATTTTCACTTTGCTGTTCATGTTCATACAAATTTATCAGACGAATTTTAAACCAGAAAAATTAATTGTAGTATCTATCGTTCCAAATGTTTTCTTGTGGTATTTTTGAAAACGCAACTCTGGAAGATAATAAATACCTCTTATAATAAACAGATATTCAAAAATATCCAGGTTCAGACTTGTGTATTCAAGGACGAAAGAAACCTTCATAAATATTATCGTCATTCTGACTGAAGGAAATGAATAATAATAATTTAAATTTGTTAAAATGAATTATCTCGGAAATTTTCGAAAATAATGTATCGTCCAACTCGAAAAATCAGGAAGAAGTTCTGGTTTGACTAGTTTCGATATGAGAGGTCGGTAACTTCCGTAAATATTTCAAATTGTATATGACAGATTTTCCTATTCCGGCATCTATCGGCGAAAACTGAAGTACGACAACAAGGCCGTATTTTGACAACATTTGGACCTCATCTCGGACCCAAAATATGTCAAAGAGTGTCCGAACCATGTATTCTATGCATCTCTGTTTAGAATCATGAACATGCTGTCTAAAATTCGATGACACTGAATCACATCACTAAATCATAATTAGGAGATATGAATGGAATATTTCCGAGTTTTTTTCGGGCGCTTATTCTAGGAAACTGAAGACTTATCATTATGCCAAAATGTCTGTCATTTTTGAATATCTAGCCGAAATAGCTCCGACTGAACTCGAACTCTGTGATGAAGAATTCGTTGTGAAATGCAATTCTAAGAGTTCATATGTGCTCTAACTTTCGAAGGGGAATCTTCAAGAGTCTTGAGATTGTCAGAGTCGATTTGGCTCCTAACTATCTGGGTTCATTAATAGGGAAATTATTCCTACATGTTGCGGAGTCACAGCCATCTTGAATTCCGTTATACCTCGAGAAGTAGGTATTGATGCTATCAGATTCAGTCTTGGTAATAAGTTGAAGATACCGACGAGGTAACCTATACGCAAAATTTCGTGAGAATAGTATCATTAGGAAAATTCTCTGAAACTATTCATTCGATTTTGATGGAATTTGGCGTGAGCCTTCGAGTTGATATTTTACAATGGATCACCTTATTTCAGCTTGATTGGATATGCAGTTTCGGAAATTTTTTAGGTGAAATTGATCAAACACTTTCTCAAAGGTGCCTCGAGGACACTCCATTAATTACTCATATGGAAAGCTCGTTTGGTGTTCACCTGAAGCTGACGCGGAAAATTGCGTCCTAAACAGTTGTTGAATGGTAATTAGGGATACAATGTTCAAGTGAGGAGAAATGATATGTTTACGAACAGGACGATGGTGAAAAATTTTCAGTTATTCGATCATTTCTCATCAGGTGAAATAATTATTCAGTGAGCGTCAAAATTATGGAACAAATTCATTTTCTCAGAAGAAAATATTTGGCAACAAAATCCTGAAACAAGTCAATTTTTGTTTCACTTTCACCAAATTTATATGCGTTTTTGAAGGATTTATGTTGCACCCTATGCCATCCCCATCAACCCTCTATATTTTTTGAATAGGGAAAGTGGATCATATGGTACTTTTTTTGGCAAGGTCTTTGTATCTTCTTTACAGGCGTACAGAAATTTTCTAGAAAAAAATTTTTTTTCTGAAAAATTAGTTTGTTCAAAGTGGTTTTCAGTATGTGCACTTTGTCATGGCTCATTTACTTTGAGACGATGGTACCTGATGAAATTTGTCACCGAATGAAGGTCGACCATTACAGTTTTGTAAGTTCATGCACAATTTTCAACCCTTAAGAACCCTTTAATGGAGAAAAAAAAAGTTTTCACGTGAGTGGGTTGAAAGTTGTGCATGAACAAAAATGTAATGGTCGACTTTCATTCGGTGACGAATTTCATCAGGTACCATCGTCTCAAAGTAAATGAGCCATGACAAAGTGCAAATACTGAAAATCTCTTTGAACTAACTAATATTCAAGAAAAAAAAATTTCTCTTGAAAATTTCTGCACGCCTATAGAGAAGATACAAAGACCTTACCAAAAAAGTGCCACATGACCAACTTTCCCTATTCAAAAATTTAGGGGGTTGATGGGGATGGCACAGGGTGCAACAAAAATCCTTCAGAAATGCATATAAATTTGGTAAAAATGCAATAAAAATTGACCTGTTTCAGGATTTTGTTGCCAAATATTTTTTTTCTGAGAAAATGAATTTGTTCCATAATTTTGACGCGCACTGTATTTCTGGTTGAGTCAAAATCAACAAAGGAACTTCAAGTCATAACTGTGGCCTTGGAAACGTCAAAAATTCAATCAGTAGTTTGGGATAGCAAAAATAAATATCATTCGGCAACGAAATATCGAATTCCTTTTTTTGATCAACAGCGAAATTTTTCGAGAAGAGTAACTTTTGGGCAAAATGCTTAGCGTACAAGTTAATGTAGGGCCATCTTTTCTTTCCAAATCAACAACTGTATTCTGGGACCTTCTCGCAGAAGTTGCTTACTTGATATACACCAACCATATTGTTTGAACCCAAATTCACCTAATTATAAATACCAGATATTCCTTCCCATCACCCCTGAATAGAACAAAACCAACAAAACATGATGTTTTTTCGATTGCAGGTGGAAGGTTTACGAGATTTTAATCTAGCAATTTTAGAATCCGGAATATAAGACATGATTGGGAATAAATTCGGAAAGGAACGATATTTATCCCAAGACTTTATCACTGCAACCTGTCTACGAATATGGGGCGGTACAATATTTCAGAGAACTGGTAACCACTGTAAAGGTGTAGATCTTATGGTCCCACTAATGATTCTCATAGCAACATTAAGCTGTACATCAATTTAACTTACATGAGCGCTATTAAAGCAAACCGAATAACAATATTCAGCAGCAGAAAAAACCAAAGCCAAAGCTGCGGTACGAAGAGTTGTAGGGTCAGCACCCCATGAAGAACCAGCTAGTTTTTGAAGAATATTTTTTCTAGATTTCAACTTCATGCGTTAGTTCTTCAAATGGGCCTTGAAATTTAAAGAAGTATCTAATTTCACTCCAAGATATTTAGGAGTGAAATTATGTTTCAGAACGGCATTATTGAAAGTAACATTCAAAGTTTTAAACTTCTGTTGATTATTCAAATGAAAACAAGAGACTTCTGTTTTATTAGAATTTGGACATAAACGCCACTCAACAAAATAATTCTTCAAAATTTCTAAATCAGTATTTAGATTGTTTTCAATGACTTTGAAATCAGAGTGAGGAAAAGCCAGAGCAATATCATCTGCATAGATGAATTTCTCTGAAGAAGTTGCTGGAATATCACTTAAATATAAATTAAATAGAAGGGGAGCTAAAACTGATCCTTGTGGGAGTCCGTTATTCAAAGTTTTGAACCTACTAGAAACATCATCAACAAAAACACGGAGTCTTCTGTCAGATAACATATTTTCAATCAATCGAATTACTTTTCCACATTTCAGAAATTTATGAAGTTTCAATATTAAACCATCTTTCCATAGCTATGACCTCGCAACGACAAAATACGAAATTAAAATCTGCATTGGCTGGATATCGCAATAATAGAGTTATTAAGCAACGAAATATCGAATACTTTTTTTGATAAACAGCGAAATGTTTCGAGAAGAGTAATTTTTGGGAAAATTGCATAGCGTACAAGTTAATGTAGAGCCAACTTTTCTTTCCTAAGCAACAAGGCAATGATACTTTCCACACCTGTATTCTGAGACCTCCTCGCAGAAGTTGCTTACTTGATACACACAAACCATATTCTTTGAATCCAAATATACCCCTTTATAAACACCAGATATTCCTTCCGATCACCCCTGAATAGAACAAACCAACAAATGGGACGCCGTGTCATAGCTATGACCTCGCAACGATAAAAATACGAAATTATAATCTGCATTGGCTGGATATTGCAATAATAGAGTTATTCAGCAACGGAATATCGAATACTTTTTTTGGTCAACACCGAAATGTTTCGAGAACAGTAATTTTTGGGAAAATTGCATAGTGTACAAGTTAATGTAGAGCCAAAATTTTATTACCTAAGCAACAAGGCAATGATACTTTCCACAGCTGTATTCTGAGACCTCCTCGCAGAAGTTGCTTACTTGATATACACCAACCATATTGTTTGAACCCAAATTTACCTAATTATAAATACCAGATATTCCTTCCGATCACCCCTGAATAGAACCAAATCATCAAATGGGACGCCTTGTCAATAGCTATGACCTCGCAACGATAAAAATACGAAATTAAAATCTGCATTGGCTGGAGATAGCAATAATAGAGTTATTCAGCGACGGAATGCTCGCTCCACCGGTATTAGAACTTTAGAATTCGACCAGGCCCTGGATGATGATTTGGAGTAGGAAGGAGAGGGGGGGCGGAATGAACGCACACGCACACGTCAACGTGCACATGCTGCCTATCGCAGCGTCCTTAGAAGCGGCTAATGCCCGCTATTGCCCCCCTTGCTCCTCCTCATCTAGCGCTAAACTTTTCAGGGCCACCTCGCTGATATTGGCGATCTTTGCAAACCTGCACCACACCACGAGCTCGCCTAACGCATATGGATCTATGGATCTCTTCCTTGGTGCGAATACGAGAGGAAATGAGGTGAGGCGTTGTTAGGCAAAACGTAATTCGGTTTGGCCATGGGCGTTCGTGGAACGAAGAGATAGATTGAACGGCGTGTCATAATAACAATCACTTTATTTCCATAGAATGTTTACATGCATTGTGGAAAAGGTCCAAAATCCCTTGAAGAGACAAAAAATGACATACAAAATCCTAACTCAGTGTAGAAAATTCGGATAGACTATTGGCGAATGAAAATAAGCGCTACTCCCTCTGGTGGCTATCCGAGTAACACGAGGTACAGACATTATCATCGACAAGTAAAAAGAAATGTCGAGAAATTGAGAAAGTTTATGCATTTTTCTTGGCGTTTGTGTGATTTTACAAGTGCTTCTACTGAGAAACGCAAACTCAAATGTCCCTTCCCATAGATTTCCACAGCCCGGTGAAAAATTTCGAGTTAGGATGAAAGAAACTTCCTTTAACAAGTCGGGCCTGAAAGTGTTTGAGAATCAATAAAAACCAACAAACAAGATTTATGAGAGTCTGTTACCTGCATTTTACCGATGATGATCATTTTTATAGAGGTAAGCACGAATTGCTCATGAAATATTAGATCGCATTTATGAAGACAATTTTTTCCTAGGCCTCTAATCCAAGCAGAGAAATTTACTTAAGAGGAATGCTATGCCTTCCAGAAATCTGTCTGTTGAACTGATCATTAAGGAACAACGTAAATGTGTCAGTGATTGAACTGACTATTGAAAAAAAAGAGTCTCAACAAGGAAATATCTGGTGATGAATACTGTTCGCTCAAAGTGCTTCTGCCGATGAAATCAAAGTTGTACAAGGCTTATTTATTACAGCTTTTTCAAGACCAATCATATGAGAGTTGGAAAAGTTATTCGTCAATCCATAATGAATAAGGCTCACGGTACTATAGAAGCATTAGTTTTATGTGAATGTATTCAGTTTATTCACAATATATTGAGTATTTAGTTCTTCGCTATAAAAATAGTAAAGTTATGAGTGTTTGTCTATTATTCCAAAAAGTATGTTTTACAATACTATCTGTTTTTCAACTTTCAAGACAGCCTTAGAAATCCACCAATGTCAATCTTGCCATATTTGGATCTGAAAATAAATAATATTAAAATACTGTCCAACCTTGGAGATATCCCCGTAATTTTAGAGTTGCTACACTCAATGAGATTGAAGAATGATACATAGTCTTTATGAGAATGGAATATGTACTCCCAGTAATACTCTCGTCAACTATAAAAGTCAAAAAAGTCTTTGAATAAATCGTGAAATCAAAAATTATCAAACCAAACACTAACAAACAGTACAAAATCGACTATAAAAACAAAATCTATGTCTGTATCTACGGTTCTAAAACTGGCCACCGTGGCGCTGCAATCTTAAATTGAGACATCTATCAATTAAGAGAGATTTCAAACTTTTTTTAAATAAAAATTTATTATCTGCGTTCCTAATTTCGCAACTCAATGTATTGAAGACTGTCATTCCCAAATACATTGGTGATTGTCGTCCTATCCTAAGTTTAAATGCAGGAATAGTGAAATCGTTTTGATTGCGAGTGAAATAATGGTGGTAACCACTGTTTTTGCTGAACGTACTCTTGTAGTCATACACCAATGTGGCCAACTCCAAAATGAAAATTGACGACAAAGTAAGAATATTCAGAGATTTGAAAAATGGTCTGCAAGATTCTCTCTGTCTAATGCCAGCTACACATCTTATCACCCTCTTCTGACCTACAAAAACAGCCTCAACAAAAGACGATGCACCCCAAAAGGCCACCCCATACCTTAATCGAGACGATACCTGCGCATGATATAATTGAACTAACTGTTCCAATGCTAAAACATCCTTCAAGTTTCTGAAAATAAAAGAAACTGAGCTAAGTTTTTTTACTTAGATTTTCACAATGAGATTTCCAATTAAGATGGTCATCTACATCTATACCTAGAATTCGTGTGTTTTCTACTCTAGTTAACGCTTGTTGTTCCCAATTCAATTTTATATCGATGGTCTTATAATTGTGAAAGATCATATAAACTGTTTTACTCAAATTGAGATGTAATGCATTCATACTGAACCAATTACCTAGATTACTCAGGACATTTTGGGACTCCATTTGTAGGGAGGAATT
Source organism: Myrrha octodecimguttata (assembly GCA_958510865.1). Lineage (NCBI taxonomy): Eukaryota > Metazoa > Arthropoda > Insecta > Coleoptera > Coccinellidae > Myrrha > Myrrha octodecimguttata. Next base: position 73,370,101 of record OY294057.1, read on the forward strand.
ATTTTTCCCGGTGCAATTGCCGTAGCATCATCAACATATAGAAAAAGTTCGAACATAATATCACAATATATTATCATACAATGAGGATGTCCAGAAAAGTTAATTTCAACAGTCATTTTGTTGCGCGCATGTTCTGGGGAACAGCGTGCTATTGTTTTCTCCAAATGCCTGTAATTTCAAATGGGGGTTTTTCCTTCAAATGAAAATGCAGTAATTTTCATGAAAAATCTTTGGAACATCACATTTCAAGCATATAATTTCAATATTATATTTTAAAAAAAGTGTTTGATCACCTAAAACTGAGAAATAAAAATGGGGATTCGCATTTGAAAGGATTTGTCTTGAGTGCCCGATATGGCAACGTCGAATTCAGCTTTCTCGGAAAGAAAAGGACGACAAATGTGTTACTTTGCTTAGGAAAACAGAGATAGCAATACTTCGATCTGGTTAGAGTCGAAGACAACGACCAAGAAATAGAAAGAGAAGAACACAGAGTGCCATACTGTCATATAACTGACAAATCGCAACGGAAATTGTTTGGTTATATTGACTAAGAACACGTGTGTACCACAGAATAGGAATAAATGTTTCATTATTCTATAGTAGAAAAAGCTATTCTATTGAACACCGTTGTCACTTCGTGCCTGCCTGGCAAATCCCAAACCCCAATTTTGAAATCTGATTTTGAATACTTTCTGAAGGTAATTTGGGAAAATGATGAATCAAACTCATAATAATTATGTTCAAATTCGCATTTGCAGTAATAACCCAAATTCAGGAAAAACACTCAATGGGGGTTGAGCCGAAAATGTTCCCGAACGACTAGGTTGCATTCACTGATGACGAATCTGGTGTCAAAATCGATTCTGTCCGGCCGGCCGGCCGTACGCCAGATAACGATGGTTGCATTTCAAAATGCGAAGTTAAGTTCAATAATTTTAGCCATTTGAAGTTTTGAGATTATTTCCCTATTACTGAACTACTGAAGCTATTGCATTGAAACCTGGCGTTTAGTTGGAGCATAAGAACTAGAAATTTTTTTTCGAAATTCTGTTGGGTCGTGATTTCATTGAATTCTGAAAAATTTTTTTTTATCTGTTCGAAAAAAATTTTTTCTCGAAAACTGTCACATTACATTCGGAAAAAATTTTGGACATACCTTGAGCTATATATTTCACAACAGTGTACCAAATTTCAGTCCGATAAGATAATGATTTTCGAAGATCTAGTGAACATTTCTTCGGAATAATTCGAAAAATACTAATTCAATCATGATGAAGCTTGGCAATCAGCTAGTTTGAAAATGCTGATGGACAACTTTGTGCAAAATTTCGTGATGATCGTATCATAAGAATGAAAATCTTAGATTTATTTTCAAATATTCCATATTCTGTGATCTTCTGATCATAATATCCTCATTAAACTCTGTATGAAACTTCGAACTGTAGTTTTTCGATGAAGGAGTTGATTTCAATTCGATCTAATCTGTGTTTTTAGAAATTTTGGAAAACTAAAATTTTGAATGGGTGTATCTAATAGCCGACCGTAAACACAATAACTTCAGAAAGGAACGACTTAGAAACTCGATATTTGTAGAGTAGGTTGGGGGCTTAATTACGAAGTAAGAACTCGTGAATGGATTAAATCCGTCCAATGATTCCGTAGATATACCCATTCATTCTTGAGATATTGAAGTAATAACCTCGAAAATTCAAACAATGAAATTTGACATTAATTTTTTTTTTTATATATCTTCGGAAGTAAATATCGTATCGAAATAGAACTTGCAAATTCGTTGTCGAATAATGATTTTAAGGTCTGTGCCAAATTTCGTTGAGATTTCCATCATTTTGGAATGAACATTTTTTTTTTAAATTTTTTCAACGATTTGACTGATAAGAAATTCAGCAATAAGTTTTGCCTTGGTATTTTTCAGACAATTACATAAGTTTTGATCTGATCGCATCTGTACTTCTTGCAAAATTTCAAACAATGAAATTTTTTCCATATATCTCCGAAAGTGAGTATCGTATCGAATTGAAACTTGGAACATTGTTGTAAAGAAATAATCCTAAGGTATGTGCCTAATTTCGTTGAAGTCTGATCAACACTTCCCGAGAAAAATTTGTTTAACAAAAATTTAAAAAATTTTCGAATAATAATTTTTTTTTATTATAATTTGCTAACAACGGGATCCATACGAAATTCCGCATTGAGAAGAACTTCAAACAAAGTTTAAATCCGATCGAATCAGTACTTCATTAGATGTCGATGAATTAATCTCAAAATTTTATGTAGGCATAACGACGAAAATGTTCGGCTTATTTTGTCCAGTAACGAACTTAACCGAGATATTCAAGATCGAGACCTATCCTGAAAATTTCAAGACTCTATGTCCCTCCTTTCGACGGACGGTCGGCTGGACGGATAGAATCAAGTTTGACCCCATATTCTTCATTAGTGAGTTCAACCTTGTCGTTCGACACCAATTTCAGCTCAAAATTCGAAAATTACAGACATTGTGACGAAACGATTACGCTCTGTTCCCCAGAACAAGCGTATAAAAATGAAGTTCACAAAATTATAGCTTTTAGATGTGAAATTTCTATCACTGAGTATATTTAAACAATATTTCGCTATCCGCAGTGAAGTCTGCCTACGTCTATGATCAGTCTAAGAAAGTGGGCCCCCCAATGTCTAGATATTTCTGATAAATTTGCGTCGATTAACGAAAACCGGCTCACGCATAATTGGCAGGTGCGATTGGCAGTTATATCAACTATAATTTATGGAAAAGCTGATGTCTCCTGTTGGCATTCAAATTCAGCAAGAATTTTTTTCTGTGGGTTTCAAACATGCCGCCCGTTGAGTTCTTTTCGGAATAAAACTACACACTAACCAGAGAAAGTTGGATATATTCTTGGTTTCGTTGATATGAAATAGGCATACTTGAAATATTTCATCGGCAGTATCATGCGAACAGGTTCTTGGAAATAGGGCATCATCTTGCCCAAGAATCTTCTTACACCAAATTTTTTCAAAGAATTAGGTTGATTTCACTGATGAATGATCAATCTTTAATAATACAGATTGAATCATCAAAATGGAAAAGCGCTGACGTGAAGTCAGCAGCTTTTGTGACATGTTCACTTTCAGTGATATCCTTTAAATATGGGCTCAAAAGCAGCTGGCTTCACGTAAGTGTTTTTCTAGGTTTTTTTCGATGATGTACTGGATTTCAATTCGATTCTGATCTGTATTTTTGGGAATTTTAGGAAAATAAAATATTGAATGGGTATATCTACGGAATCATTGGTCGGATTTCACCCATTCACGAATTCGACCTTCGTAATTAAGGTCCAAACCTACTCCACAAATATCGAGTTTCTAAGTTATTCCCTTCGGTCGACTGTTAGGCCGGCCCTAAACACAATAACTTGTAGATTAGGTTTGGACCTTTAGTGCGAAGGCCGAATTTGTGAATGGGTAAAATCCACTCAATGTTTCCGTAGATATACCGATTCAAAATTTTATTTCCCCAATGTTTTCGAAAATACAGATCAGATCGAATTGAAATGCAGTTCTCTATGGAAGAATGGCCATTCGAAAGTTCATACAAAATTTCATGAGGATAATTTGATCAGATCACCGAAATTCAAAATACTTGAGAAAAAAATTTGAAATTTGTTTTTCAAATTGTTCTAATAACACGATCATCACGAAATATGGCACCAAGTTGTCAATTAGCATTTTCAAACTAACTGCCAGATTTCATTTTGATTGAATCAGCATTTTTTGAGTTATTCCGAAAAAACAACCATAGCGAAAAACAAACCACGAAATTTGACACATTCGTTCATAATATCTTTGAAAATTATTATCGTTTCAAACTAAAATTTGGCACACTGCTGCGAAATATGAATAAAGTATGTTAAAAATGTTTTCCGAATGTAATCAACAGTTTCTGAGAAATAAATGAGGTTTCGAAGAAGGATTTTGCCTATTAACGAACTCAACCTTCGCATTTTTAAGTGCAACCGACTTTTAAAATTTTCAAAGCGACGGAATCTTCTGTACGCCTGTAATCATGCATACGGACGGTCGGCTGGACAGAAATGATTATGATACCGGATTCGTCATCAGTGAGTCCAACCTAGTCGTCTGAGATCATTTTATGCTCAAAATTCTAAAATAACAGACATTTGGACAAAACGATAGCACGCTGTTCCCCTAGAACATGCCCGCAAAAGACACGAAATTTAATGAATTTTTTGCCGATATTTTCAGAAACTTTGATCGGACCGAACCAAAATTTGGCCCACTTTTATAAAAGACTGACTTCAAGGTGAATGTAATATTCCTTCGAAATCTGATGAATAGTTTCCAAAGTAAAAACTTTCAACAAATTTTGTTATTTTTTTTTTAATTTACTGACGATACAATATCAACAGGAAATTTCTAGTCGTTTTACGTCATTATTTCAAAGCTTAGCATGAAGTTTAATCCATTTACATAAAGAGTTACTGAGATATTAAGGAAATAATTTCAAAATTCAAATAGATAATTGTAACAACACTGTTCTCAAGTTATGGAGGCAACGATACCCAACCAGCAAAGTTGCCGTATAATTCTGATGATTCTCGACTTTTTCATTTTATAAGTATTATATTGAACTCTCTAGAATTTCAATTCATTATATTGATGCTAAATAAATTTCAATCTGTTGTGGACATCTCAAGTATTTTATAAATTTATCACGAAAACGTTTATATGACCAAATTATAAATTATCTTATAAAACTGTTTCTATTCTATTTCTTGAGGGATCTTTAATTAACTTATTAAACATAAATATTTATACAATTGAATTGTTTTTTAGTGGGTTTATAACATTTTCCTACGATATTCCTGCCTTCAGTATAAATTCATTAAAAAAATGTTTCAAATTTACTTTGTATGAAGTTACATTATCGCTTTATAAAATAACTTTCACCAACAGTATGCTTTTATACGAAAATTTATGTTTTCGTGATCGCACATTTTATTATAGTGTTGTATTCCATGACGATAATCGAATATGGAATGGATTTTGATTTAATATTCGATATCTTTAAAATCTATAAATAAAATTGAAAATTATTCCCGATTTCGTTGGACATGTCCACTCACTTAATGGAGAAAAAACAATTCTAACCCCACTTTTCCTGTAACAGCTGCGTTTGTTATTATTATTCTATTTTCCATGACGATAATTAAAGTTTATCTGAATCGCATTTTGAGTAAGATTATATCGAAATAATAAACATCTTAGAAGATTTCATGAAAATCCATATCTGAAATTGAAAGTTATAGGTATTTGATTTCGTCGAGCATGTCCACTCACTAGTGTTGAGAAAAAAATATGAGGGGTGGTACTTGTAATCAATATAACCACACTTTTCCTACAACAGTTGGGTTCGTCATCATTAATTTATATTACTGCCGTGACGATAATAAAATTTTATCTGTATCGAATTTTGAGTGAGGTTACGACCAAAGAATCAACATGTTTGAAGTTTTCGTGAAAATCTATTAATGGAATTGGAACTCAATCTTGATTTTGTGAGACATATCCATTCACTGGAGTTTGGGAAATATATGAAAATGAGAAGTCAGAGCGTGCTTCTGATTCTAACCACACTTTTTCTATATCAAATCAGCTGTAGCTGCATGTTTCCATTAGTCACCGAGGCGATAGTGTTAAATATGTTTCATAGCAGTTGTATAGTAGCTAAATTATTACAGAAAGCTCTATAAAGATACAAAACTATTTTATAAGATGACGCTATTAAAGATGGCAGTATTTATGATGATTAAAAATGACGAATTCTGAATGTACTGAAATTTGCATCCGAGTTGATATTTGAATCATCTAAGAAAAAAATTGACTTGATAATGATGTTTCGCAAACATTGGTTCATATTTCGATGAAAAAAAAATTATAAGACCCAGGAAGCATTTTAATGATTTGTTCATTTATTTATGGAAAACGTTCGAAAATTGGAAGCGCCTTTATGATATACTAATATTATGCTTTATTTCACAATGAAATTTAATTCGCTACAATATTTTCGTTCCCCATTTCGGGAACTATGACTCTTAGTGCATTAACGTATAAATAAAATGGTTTCTGCTAAAGAGTAAAGATAGGCGACGTTCAATATTTTCCCATCGACTTTCATATTCCGAATTGTTTCTTGCAACTGAAAGAAATGATTACAAAGTATTTCGATTTTTTAAATAACATTTCAGATTACTCTTTTATTTCAGAACAGGCATGTGAAAAACCTTATGAAGTTCCTATAAAGCAGTTTTAAAGCTGCTTTATATTTTTCTTGTAACTTTCACGACAGGCTTTATAAAATTTCGAGGGTCGCAAAATTGTTTTATAAAATGTGCCAATTTTGTATTTATAGTTATTTTTTAAACGCATTAGAAACATTTCCGAGAAGACAAATATTATATAAGCATTTGTCTGAAAACGTTTCTGCAACAGTTATAAAATATGAAATTGCTAGTTGGGTAGTTTCAAGACCATCGTCGGTAAAAATTTCGAAAATTACAAACATTTGGGCGAAACGATGGCACGCGCAGAAACTGAGAATAACCAGGTCACGAGAACTTTCCGAATACAAGGAAATTCCCTTCAGGAAAAAACTTATCTGTAAAAATAAAAATGTCGTTTGGCACTGCACGCCAGACTGTTCACGAAATGAACTATAAATATGGGGACATTCAATGTTTCTGACAATGCAGCCTTGAGGATGCGAATTTATAGCAGACGCGATGATCCAATTTTTAACTAACTCATTCTACTGTATCTTCGATGAGAAAACTCTATGGAAGCACTGGCGTGAGGTCAGGAGCTTCTACGCGCTCGTTCAAATTCTAACCAATCAAAGATCATCTTAACGAAAACCTATATTCGGAAAAAATTATCTGGTTTGAGGAGCCGAGGCACTCGTTGACAACTTTTGGGTCCGAAATGAGGTCCAAATGTTGTCAAAATGCGGCTTTGTTGTTCTACTTCAGTTTTCGCCGATAAATGCCGGCATAGGAAAATCTGCCATGTAAATCTGAAACTTTTACTTTTACGGAAGTTTCTAACCTGTCATATCAAAACTAATCAAAACAGAACTTCTTTCTGATTTTTCAACTTGGACATCATTTTCAAGAAGTTCCGAAAATGAATTCATTTTGACAAATTTAAATTTCATTCAGTCAGAATGGCGGTAATTATATAAAGGTTTCCTTCGTCTCTGAATACACAAGTCTGAATCTTGACATTTTCGACTACCTGTTTACTACAAGAGGTATTTATTATGTCAATATTTAGTTCATGGAAAAGAAGTATTCCAGTTTTAAAAAATACCACAAGAACACATTTGGAACGATAGATACTACGATCAATTTGCCTGTTTTGAAATTCTTCTGATAAATTTGTATGAACATGAACAGCAAAGTGAAAATTCATATTTCAATTTCAATAATAATAAACCTGAACAATTTTAAATGCGCATAGTTTTCAAGAAAATGAAATTATATAGGGTGTTCCATGCGACCGTGGCCAATCCCAACTTTTTATTTCAAATGTAACCCCCTGTATATTATTTATTCTTTGGATTCTTCAGAAAATTCTAGACATAATTCATGTACAATGTCCTATACCTATCTTCAACTTTTTCGGAAATATTAAGTGTTTTCAGAAATGTTGAGTAACGTAAGAAGACAATTCTGCACCAGATTAGCATGTTGCCAAGACGTTCGCGGTTTTTTTTTGTTTTTTTTTAATTATTAAGAAATAATCAGTATTACTTATTAGGTTTTAAGTGTAATGTACCGTATTTGTGAAATGAAATAATTTTTATTTAAAACGTTGATTTTTGCACGAAATCTGAAAACACTTAATATTTCCGAAATAGTTAAAGATAGGTTTAGGACATTGTGCATGAATTGTGTCTAGAATTCTCTGAAGAATCCAAAAATAAATAATATACAGGGGGTTGCATTTGAAATAAGAAAGTTGGTATTGGCCACGGTCACATGAAACTCCCTATATAATATTATTTTCTTGAAAAATATGCGCATTTAAAATTACAAATCGACGTGTCCGAGCGTTTTTCCCAACACGCCCTCATTTATTCGTTATCGAATTTATTCCATTTGGCTGTTACACTCTGTATATCAGTAAAAAATCATAATTTCAAATATCATATTCATTTTTTGGAAAATAGCTTCATCAGATCAATCAGATTGTAGCTGAATTCATTTTATTCAGCAGAATCAATTGTACGAACTCGACGAAGCGCCCTCAGAGCAAAGTAGGACAATATTTGACAATTCTAGGACCGCGTTTTGGACCCAAAATTTTAGTGGGTGATAGAAGGAAAGTGTAGGTACCTGATATATTCTATGCATCTTGGTCCTATCTGTCATCAATCAGCGGACCCATTAATCGAGGTGCAAGAACCTTACAAAACCCCCTAATGAAATTCCGCCAATGTAAATATCCGAGCTCTTTTCACATTCCCGCGAGGTGGAAAATTATTGTTGCGTCTATAAATATTTCGGTTTTCCACGCGATGCCTGCTGTTAGGTAGGAGTGGTTTCAAGTTAGTCGATGACGTGAAAATTTATGCATGTATAGATTGAGAGGGTGGAACAATAATTTATATCATATTCGGAAATATATCCTGCTGTTGAATCGGAGCTAGTTGATTTCTAATTCCCTAATGGATTGGAAAGGTGGCTGAGGTATAGGCGCGATTTAGGGTAGGGGAACCGGAAAATCTATATCTCCTTATTTTGTTTGTTGTTTCAAAATTTTGTTATTCACGCCCATCTTCGTTTATCAAATCTTGTAATTCTCATATATCATATAGAGAAGTGTGTATGAAAGTTTTGAAAAGTATGAAAAAACACACTTCATACTAATTTTCTCCAACCAAAACTAATTTTTTTTCAGTAATCTGTTTATAAGTTAATGCAATCAAACAAAATAGAATAGACAACACTGCTGATAATTTGTTATATAGCCGCTTGAAAAAATCTAGAAAAGCACTGCCGTGAAGGCAGCAGCTTTTGCGCGCATGTTCAATATAGATGACCGCTTCGGCAACGAATTTACAAAAAGGTGCTGCCTTCACGGCAGTATTTTTCTAGATTTATTTTTCGATAAATTACTGGATTTCAATTCGATCTAATCTGTATTTTTGGAAATAGTGGAAAAATAAAATTTTGAATGGGTACCTATATCTACGGAATCAACGGCCGACTGCGTAAACACAATAACTTCCGAAAGAAACAACTCAGGAACTCGATATTAGTAGAGAAAGTTTGGACCTAAATTACGAAGGCCGAATTCGTGAATGGGTAAAATCCACCCAATGATTCCGCAAATATACCCATTCAAAATTTTATTTTCCCAATATTTCCTAAAACACAAATCAGTACGAATTGAAATCCAGTACTTCGTCGAAAAATTACAGTGCGAAGGTTCATACAGAATTTAATGAGGATGATATGATGAGAAAATCACAGTATTTTTTTTTCAAATTGTTCTAATGACACGATCATCACGAAATTTTGCGTGAAGTTGTCTTTCAGCATCTTCAAACTAGTCGCGAAGTTTTATCAGGATTGAATCAGTATTACTCGAGTTATATCGAAAAAAAAACGATATCGAGCAGAACACCTCGAAATTTGACATATTTTTTCCCGATATCTTCGAAATTTATGATCGTATCGAACTGATATTTGGTACACTGCTGTGAAATATGAAGCTCAGAGTCCGAGGGGAATTTGTTTTTGGATATGATAAACGGTTCCCGAAAAAAAAATTTTTTGAAAAAAAAATTCTGAAAATTTTTTTTTTTTTATTTTACTGACAATTAGATCCTTACAAAATTTGGCTAAAGATTGCGCGTCATTATACCCCACCTGATTGTCAAGTTTGAATCTAATCGCTCGAGTGATACAAAATAAATAACTTCAAAATTTCAAGTGGCTATAAGTCCGAAAATGTTAGACCGATTTGACCCATTAACGAACTTTACCGCGGCATTCGAATTAGCGATCTACCCCGAAAGTTTCAAGTTGCTAGCTCACTCCGTTCGACAGTTATCGTGTCCACGGGCGGCCGGACAGAATCGATTTTGACACCGGTTTCGTCATCAATGAGTCCAATCTAGTCGTTTGAGACCATTTTCGGCTCAATCATCGAAAATTACAGACATTTGGACAAAACGATAGCATGTTGTTCCCCTAGAACATGCGTGCAAAAAAAGTGGAAATGGCTTTTTTATAACAACATGTCAATGAAAAAGCCACTGCATGCTATGAAAGAGCCGATTCCAATTTAATTCAAAATAAAGTTGTTAAACAATCAAATTAGGCAAATGCACTGAAAGAAAAAATATAGACAATTTGATCTCAGCTTTTGATCAATTCTGAATTATTAATTTCTCTCCTTTATGACAACAGAACTCAGGTTTACACCTTTTGCATATCTTGCACTATTTCTATTCTTCTTTGCTCTCAGCATCTACTGACCTTTGCACACAATACAAAGTTTTCATCGTCGTTTGAAAATAAATTCAGTATTCTTTCAATTGTGCTGAAATATTAGCATCTTCTGAATTTGTAATAGATGTCATTATTCAAACATGCTGGTACTAGTGCACTGGAATTATACTGTTTCTTGTGATTCAACTGCCAAATATTTGGTCTTGGTTTAATCTTCTCAATATAATTTTTTTAGTCTCACATTTATTTTTTCCTCTTCCTCTTCGATTTCTTCGAAGCAATCTGTGATTATAGTTGCTTAGTAATGTATTTATCACAAGAGCCTATGTTCGTGTAGTTACAGAACCTGCTCTTTCAAAGAGTCTTTCAAAGACTTTTTCATAGAAGAAGTTCAACACTAAAACCTGAAATTGAAACTATTTTGCCAAACCAATAATATTATATTATTCATTTAAGAGAAAGGCGAATATATGTTAAAAAAAATAGCCTATCTATTCCATTACTTAATGGAACACTATTTTTCTCAAAAATATGTAAATATAAGCAAAAAAATTAAATTTTGACTTTCAGTGAGTTGGCCGTAGAAATTAGCGGTGTTGCAAATAGTAAAATAAATTATAGTTTTTGCTGATTTTCTCTAGGAGCAATCATAAGGTGATATTGTGTTTTTGTTTCGAAAATAATCTACTGCCAAGAAGTAATTGAAGTACGACACTAAAATTAAATGGCATTAAACCTATAACTTGTTGAAAAAACAAAGAGGTGATTCGTTCAAACTACAATAAGGTTTATAAACTATTTTTCTCCTGAGGAAAACACTTAACTACTCACATAACTTAACTAAACACGTAATTACTCAGCAAGTAATTCTCTTGGAAACAAACGAGAATGAACCACATAATCACTTCAAAAAGTGTCTGTAAAATGTTTTCATTTCAATTCCGTTCGAATAACCAGAGATAACGGCCGATTGTAAACAAAATAACTTCCGAGAAAAACAACTCAGGAACTGGCTATTTGTAGAGTAGGTATGGGCCTCCGATCTCGTGAAAGGATAAAATTCACCCAATGATTCCGCAGATATTTCCATTCGAAATTTTAATTATGTAATATATGCAAAAATACGGTTTTTGTCGAAATGAAATCCATTTCTCGATTGAAAAATGATAGCTTGATGGTTCGTGCAGAGATTTTGGAGGATAATATGATTAAAAGATCGTGGGATTTAAACAATTGGAAAACACATTTTCAAATTTTATTCAAATATTGTTCTGATGACATCAGAAAAATCAACATGTAATTCTGCACGAAGTTGCTTATCAGCATTTTCTCATTACGCACAGAGTTTCACCATGATCAAACAGTATTTTTTGAGTTATTCCGGAAATTACAATGAAATCCGAAATATTTTGTTTCTGATATCTCAATTTTTTCGAAATGTGATGAATACTTCCAGAGTAAAAAAAAATTCAACAAAATGGAAATTTTTTAAATGCAATTTATTATAATATATACATACAATCCCAACGAAATTCATCAGATAGTTGTCATCAAGTATTTTTCCACTGATTACTAATTTTCAATTCGACCGCATAAGCTGTTATTTCCGAGATATTAAAGGAATATCGTCTACAATTCAAATTGATATGAATCGAATTTGACAGATTGAAGAACTCAACCGGTGCATTCTCATATGCAATCCATTCCAAAAGTTTAAGTCGATACCTCCTCTTGTTCTTAAGTTATCTTGAGAAATGCTGGTCGCCCTCTAGTGTGACAAATTGGTGAAGGAGTCGGGTTCGTTTTTTACTTGGGTCTATTTCAAGATTTTCGGCTCAAAAATCGAAAAAAAAGACATTTGAGCAAATTTATAACGTACTGCTGCTGAGAACAAATGCGTTGGACTGTGTTCCCTATTGAAATTTAGAATAACGGCTCCTTTCCACCAGTCACATATATGACAGACCTTGATTCAACAACAATTTTTTCATCACCACCGTCCTGAAACTCAGCTAACCCAGATTTAGTTCACGGAATTCTCCCCGGCTCCACTCTTTTTCTAATAAAAAAAATGTACATCCTCGTCCTGTAAACGTGACAGGCATGACCCGATCTTATTTCTACGACTGTTGACTTGGCGGCGCGTGGAGGAAACTGTATACTAGTAACAAAGTTACATCATTATCGGATCAGTGTTTGTTGAGTCATTCCGGAAAAAACAACGCCATATTTGAAGAAATTTCACATATTTTTCTAAATATCTCCGAGAATTAGAGTCGAATCGAAAAGATATTTGGTGCGCTTTTGTGGAATATTGACTTAAAGTATCGATTGAAGCTATTTTGGGGGGATTTTGCGTCATTTTTCAGGATTTTTTTTGGGTTTTCACTCCCAATATCTGAAACAGAACTATTAAAATTGCATTAAATCATGTTTTTCATGGACATTCGCAAAACCACCGAATCATAAGAATTAAGTGAGTAAATCAGTTTTCTCAATCACTTTCCTTTGAATTTCGAACATTGGGAAATATTTAAATGCTTATAACTTTTTCCTGAGCCGAATCTTGAAAATGGCTAATGAAAAAAAAATTTGATTCGATAAGACGAATGTATGGTTGAAAATAATGTACAACTTAATGTCCGATCGCATAAATAAGTATCTGGGATATTGGGGATTTATACTCAAATAGTCAAATGAGTAACCAAGAAACATTCTGCCGAATTGGACCATGAAAGCACACAACCGGCTTATTTGGGTATCTGATCTATCCTGAAAGTTTCGAAACCTTGTACTTCTCGTTATCTGGTTCTCGTGGCAATGGACCGCCGCCCGGATTCTCTATTGCTGCAAATTGGCGGAGGAACCGGAATCGATTCCTTACTACCTTGATTTCAATATTCTTTATGTCCATAAAGTTAGCAGAGCCACTAGCACGGAAATCAATGAAAACCATCTCATTAATTGTCGTATATTTGTCGAGAATTTGTCGTGAAAGAAAAAAATTTGTCGCGCTTCTAGTTTTTTTTTTAGGGGTGGCTCTGCTAACTTATATTTGTCGTAGACCATCTAACCTGAAGAAACCAGAAGAAATAATTTTTTTATTGGTTTTAATGAAATATTCTGGTTTCTTAGGAAATTTATCATATTCGGCAACACTGCATTGGTAAATTGATATTTCAGATATGTTTTCCGTATCATAGTTGACTGATATTGGGTTGTTTATGTTGAATCTCCTATTTCCCGAGATGAACAATTTTCGTTTCAATGCTGAATAATGGAAATATTCCATTCTCACGGATATACATCGACGTAACTTTGTGATACAAGAAAGTTAATAAGATGACTGTTTTTTCTACCGGAAATGAGCTGAAAGATTGAAGGACGGCCAAAACATATTTGTCGTGAAAGAAAAAAAATTTGTCGCGCTCTTTGTTTTTTTTAAAAGGGGTGGCTCGCTAACTTAATATTGAGTTAGCAGAGCCATTCTGAAATATACATCGAATTCGATCAAAAATGTTATGAGTAATTGTCGAGTATTTGTCGTAGACCATCTAGCCTAAAGAAACCAGAAAAAATAATTCTTTTATAGCTTTTTTATAGGTTTTAATGAAATGTTCTGGTTTCTTAGGAAATTTGTCATATTCGGCAACACTGCACTGGTAAATTGATATTTCAGGTATGTTTTTCGTAACACTTTTGACTGATATTGGGTTGTATATGTTAAATCTCCTATTTCCCAAGATGAACAATTTTCGTTTGAATGCTGAATAATGGAAATATTCCATTCTCACGGATATACATCGAAAAAATTTTGTGATACAAGAAAGTTTATTAGATGACCATTTTTTTTACCGAAAATGAGCTGAACGATTGAAGGACGACCAAAACATATTTATCGTGAAAGAAAAAACTTTGTCGCGCATTTTGTTTTTTTTTAAAGGGGTGGCTCTGCTAACTTAATATTGAGTTAGCAGATCCATTCTAAAATATGTATCGAATTCGATCAGAAATGTTATGAATAATTGTCGAGTATTTGTCTTAGACCATTTAACCTGAAAAATTATTTTTTTATAGCTTTTTTATTGGTTTCGATGAAATGTTCTGGTTTCTCAGGAAATTTGTCAGATTCGGCAACACTGCATTGGTAAATTGATATTTCAGGTATATTTTTCGTATCATTATTGACTGATATTGGGTTGTATATGTTAAATCTTCTATTTCCCAAGATGAACAATTTTCGTTTCAATGCTGATTAATGGAAATATTCCATTCTCACAGATAAACATCGACGTAATTTTGTTATACAAGAAAATTAATTAGATGACCGTTTTTTCTTCCGGAAATGAGCTGAACGATTGAAGGACGACTAAAACATATCTGTCGTGAAAAAGAAAAAAAATTGTCGCTCACTTTGTTTTTTTAAAAGGGGTGTCTCTACTAACTTAATATTGAGTTATCAGAGCCATTCTAAAATATGCATAGAATTCGATCAAAAATATTTTGGTCGTCCTTCCATCGTTCAGCTCATTTCCGGAAGAAAAAACGGTCATCTAATTAACTTTCTTGTATCACAAAGTTACGTCGATGTATATCTGTGAGAATGGAATATTTCCATTAATCAGCATTGAAACGAAAATTGTTCATCTGGGGAAATAGAAGATATCTTCTTTGAACAATCGTCCTAGTTCAAACTCAAGGAATCCAGTCGAATTCTTTGAGACCATTTTCGGTGCAACATTCGACTATTGCAAACAGCACTGCACTCAAATATTCTACAACTAATAGCTAAGTTTCAATCTGATCGCATAGGTCGTTCCTGAGATAATGGAGAAGTAACCTCGAAAATTCATATCAGTATATAATCCATTCACTTTTATAAACTATCCCAGTTGGCCATGATATTCTGAATAATTTCACCGTGTATATTTTGAAAATGTTAGGATATAGTCATATAACTACACAACGTTGTCCTCTCTACATAGAGGACGTAGTAATTAACGTATTTTTCAAAATGTGAATTTCCTTCGGGAAAATAATGAATTTGAGAAAATATTATGTGAATTCGATCATTCCGAAGACCTGGCGAATGTTGAAGAAACTTTTTTCTCTTTTGACACTGGAAATATTCCACGTACATATCATGGTTGGAAGATTATGCTATTTTCTTGTACGGAAATCAAGAATCGAGAGTTGAAGTTTTACTGATGAATAATGGATAGAGTAGTCCGTTACTTTGTGATAGTTCATTCGAAAAAAAATAAAAGAACCCGAATAACACTGCAGTAAAACTTCTTAACGAACAGACAAACCTATGCAATTCTATACTTTTCGAAATTCGCGAGAAATAAGTCTACATAAGACATTTGAAAACCTTGTTGCGCAACTTGAAATACTCCATTATGAAAATGTAGTAGTATCACAAAACCTGTGTCACATAAAAAGAACTAACTCAATTCACAAAGTTTTTGGGAATCCATGGGAACGATACACTGGGTTTTCACTCACATACGTCGAAAATGTTGGATAGCTTGTGATAAATTATTGATTCCAAATTATCAGTGTCACTATCAGAAAAAGCAGATCTCAATTCTACATAGAACTTCCTGATACTTTGTCTCTGCTTCTTCATAACTATCTTCGGCATTTTTAGTTTCCAAGCGTGATGATTATGTTGAGATTGAGAGTAGAGATTGGCATTTTCATGTCGCAACGTCGCTGATAATTATTTTGACATTGCCGATATTTCACGAGTGCCAACCTGCGTCAGTTTAAAGTGAAAAAACTCGAAAGAGCTAAATCATGGCCACCCGGGATAGTTAATAAAAGTATAACTCCAAAATTATTCGGCCTATGTAGCCCATTAAAACTCAATTGGGAAATCATCATTTTCAGCCTGTTCTAAAAGTTTCAAGTCGGTAAAGTCCTCCGTACTCAAGTAAATATGATAAAGAACGCAGGTAGGATTTTATGGTGTTACAAATTGGCGGATGAACCGGGAACGGTTTCTCACTAAGTAAATTTGAAGAGTTTTCGAAGAAAAAAAAGAAGTATAGACATAGAATTTGTCATCAGGGAGATCAAGCTATAACAGACATTCAAGAAGAATGTTAACGCAAATCATCCCCCCCCCCTCAATAAGTGCGTAAATCTTTGATTTCTAGCAAAATGAAAATTAGAGCCACCCTTCATAAATCGCATATCAAAAATCCTCAACAGTCAAGAAAGATCCGATTCCCCAACAAATTTTTTTTCGCTGAATCTCAGTTAACCCAGATTTCGTTTACGGAATTCTCCCCGGCTCCGCTCTTTTTCATATAAAACCTGTACATCCTCGTCCTGTAAACGTGACAGGCATGCCCCGATCTTATATTTCTACGACTGTTGCCTCGGCGGTGCGTGGGGGACCGAACAGCCTTGGCCCTTGCCTCGTGGGCAGACACGTCGGGGGTGCAGAGGGGGACGGGCAGTGGCGTCGAGTCGTCGCGCAGACACCTTGCACTCGCTTTGCACCCGCCCGTCCGCCCCCGCGAGCCACCATGACAACGCAGCTGCCGACGCCGGCTCCGCACTGCGTGCCGCATCCAGGCGCCAGCGTTGCCACATCGTCCGATTCGACACCGACTAAATTCACGATTTTTTGGAAACAATTTTTCGTCATTTCCGTAGTTGAACATTTTTGTGTGCTATCGTTCGTCCGAATGTGTGCAACTTGCGAATTTTTCCAAAATAGATTCTGTTCAGCCAGCAAAAGACATGATAACTATCGAACGGAACGAGCTAGCGACATGAAATTTTCAAGATAGCAAGCGCAGCAGAATACGATGCCTGAGTCCGTTAATGGGCTGAATTTAGCAAACGGCTTAGGAGTAATTGTAGTTTGAATTTTTGAGGTTATTTCCTCAATATCTCAAGAACTACTCGAGCGTTAGCATTGCAACTTGGAAATTAGTTGAAGCAAACACCCGCGTAACTGCTTGGAAAACTTTGTTGGGATTGTATGTTCGTAACTTTTTGTAAAAATTCTGTTGAAACAATTTATTTCTCGGAAAAGATTCATCAGATTTGGACCAAATTCTGGAGCATGTTCTGTACCTCCCTGTATGAGAGAAATTTATAAAATCTTCACTGAAATGACTTCAAACGCTGACTATGACAGAAATATATAGGCTGCCATATAAAAGAGGCATACTGGAGCTTAGTTCTAACCGGACATTAAATAGGAGAACAAGTGTTCCTGAATTCTGGAAATGTCTTGCATTTCTAACTGTGAGGGCCATAAACCTTAAAAGCAGCACTCAGTAGGTCATTAATGTGAGGAACAGATGACATATTACCATCAAACAGAACTCCCAGATCCCTAACTACATTTACTCTCAACAAACCTACATTTCCGTCTTTCTTGTGGAAGAAGTGATATTGCAACAATTCAATTTCAAGCGATTATTCTCACACCATTTCTATAATTCTATTAACGCCCTTTGTAATCTAAAACAGTCCTGCACACAAATCACCCTGAGAAACAGCTTAAACTAATATGCAAACAGCAGAAAACACATCAATCACAGAAATCGAATCATCGGCAAACAGCAGAAACAGAAGTGGGCCGAGATCAGACCTTTGGGGTACACCAGACTCTGACAAATACTTGAAAGAACGAAACTCCTCTACAAAAACGAACTGCCTTATAGAACGATACTTTCGTTAGACTTTCGACAGAAAATCCAGAAATCGAAGAGCTGTAAACCAGAAATCCCCTGTTTTCCCTCAGAAGAAATTTTCAGAAAAATCCAAATAAATACCCAGAAATCCCTACTTTTCAGGAGAAATCATCTGATCTGGCAGCACTGCCAGGCGCCGTTGCCGCACCGTTGATGGCCACAAGAAGACGACATGAATAAAGAGAGAAACAGAGAGAGAGAGAGATGAGGAGGGAATAGGAGAAATTAATTTGTTTTATTTGGTCCTTGATTTGTCTTCAGGGGATTTGGAGGATTCGTTTGTCATCCTCAAGATCGTGAATATATCCGGAGAGGTTTTTATTAAGTTTTTGGGGTCGGTGTCCGGAGCATCAGATGGCCTTGAACGTTCAGGTCAATTATATTTAGGTCACAATTGAGGACTGTTAGAATTGCCCCGATTGGATTGTTAGAATGTTGAACAGAAATACTCAAAAAAGCTGCAGGTTCGAGTTCCTGGAAAAATGAAGGACAGACAGACATGATTTAACCAATTAGAATAAACCAAAAAAGACAGCGCGAAAAACCCAATCACAGATTCCTACATGTTAATTAAATTCACTTTTATAAGGTTAATCAGGAGGCCTTGTAATAGTTTTATTGAGTTTTGCAACTACAATAGAGCTAACTGGGATCTCCCTGATCTTCCAAGATCAAAAAACAAAGGTTGATTCTCATTATAAGTTCCCTACCGTTTTCATATACTTTCCGTTTTGTTCACATAAAATATTATAAGGTGTGAATGTGTCTGCGACCTGTCAGCGTTGAGACGGGATCGCATGACGTTAATGAAACATACTGCAGTTCTTATAGATTTTGACAGACGTTGAGAAAAAAGTTCGCGGGCAGAACGTGACCGCTATCGTGAACGCAATCGCCATCGTGAAAGCGATCGCGTATATGTAGCCTCTATTTTATCGTTTCGTCACGATGACTGTAATTTTCGAATTTTGAGCCGAAAACGGTCCTAAACGTTTGGGTTGGACTACCTGAAGAAGAATCCGTGGTCAAGTTGAATTCTGTCCGTCCATCCGTATTATCTCTAACTTCCGAAGAAATAGACTAAGCGATTTGAAATTGTCTGATTAGGTTAAGATTCCAAATGCCCGGTTAAGTTCGTTGATAGGTGGAATTGGTTGGACAGTTTCGGAGTTAGGTCCATTTTTAATTGTGAGGTTAATTCCTCGATATCTCATGAAGTATTGACTCGATCAAATTGAAACTTCGTGTAGATGCTGAAGTTAGGAAACTTAAAGGAAATTTCTATTCGAAAATTCTCAAAACTTTTGATGTATGATTGTTTTTCCTCTGAAAATATTGATTATATTTCAATAGAATTTGGCACAAACCTAAGAGGCAGTACTTCACAACAATGTTCCAAATTTCAATTCGATCCGATATTTACTTTCGGAGATGTAAGGAAAAAAAGTGTGTCAAATTTCGTTGTTATTTGAAATCGTTACGTTATTCCTCAATATCTCAAGAAATACAAATGCAATAAGATTGAAACTTCGTAATCAGGTAGAGATTACCAACACGCAAGTAGGTGCAGAATTTGAACAAGAGCGTAAAAGCTCCTGACCCCACGTCAGTGCTTTTCTGGATTTTCCAAATATACAGAGTGAAATGTGTCAAACATTCATAGCTTACCAATCGACTTCATAAAAGTGAATAAAATAACAAGAATCTTCATTGTTGCAAATTGGCGAAGGAACCAGATCAATTTCTTCAATCAAACAATTCTTCGAATAAACGGGGTGACTATTGGACTTGGAGTTCGTTTTTTTCAAAAAATTTCTAGGTGCAAATGGTTGAGAAAATTGAAAGAATACGCAATGTTGCCTCTTTCATACATACAAAAATTTTCGGAAAAAACCGAAATAGAGTGAAAAATGGATAAATAACTTACATTTCGTGTTCTCACAAAAGAGTTAGGTACATCCCAAAAAAATTCATAAAATAATCACTGAAGCCTGCAGAACAACACCCCGTTTTCTCCTATTAACTTCGAAATTCATCGGAATTCTTATACAGTGCGCGTCAAAATTATGGAACAAATTCATTTTCTCAGAAGAAAAATAATTGGCAACAAAATGCTGAAACAGGTCAATTTTTGTTTCACTTTTACCAAATTTTTATGCATTTTTGAAGGATTGCACCATCATTGTGCCATTCCCATCAACCTTCTGAATTTTTTGAATAGAGAAAGTAGGTCATGTGGTACTTTATTGGCAGGGTCTTTGTATCTTCTTCACAGGCGTGCAGAAATTCTCAAGAGGAATATTTTTTTTTTTGAAAAATTAGAAACTTCAAAGATGTCTGCAGTATGTGCCTTTTGTCATGACTCATTTACTTTGAGACGATGGTACCTGATGAAATTTGTCACCGAATGAAAGTCGACCATTACAGTCTTGTTCATGCACAACTTTCAACCCCCTCACGTGAAAAAATTTTTTTTTCGTAGGGGTTGAAAGTTGTGCATGAACAAAACTGTAGTGGTCGTCTTTCATTCGGTGACAAATTTCATCAGGTACCATCGTCTCAAAGTAAATGAGTCATGACAAAAGGCACATACTGCAGACATCTTTGAAGTTTCTAATTTTTCAAAAAAAAAAATATTCCTCTTGAGAATTTCTGCACGCCTGTGAAGAAGATACAAAGGCCTTCACAAAAAAGTACCACATGATCCACTTTCCTGATTCAAATATTTAGAGGGTTGATGGGGATGGCACAGGGTGCAACAAAAATACTTCAAAAATGCATAAAAATTTGGTAAAAGTGAAACAAAATTGACCTCCTCTAGGATTTCGTTGCCAAATATTTTTCTTCTGAGAAAATGAATTTGTTCCATAATTTTGACTTGCACTGCATAAACTATACGAATACTTTGCGTTGCTATATTATACTCAGAGCCACTGAATGTCTGTATTCTGAAATCTTTCAACAGAATATCGAACCAGTTTTTTTTCACTGGAATCCCTGTGATCTCTTCGAGGAATCCAGATACACGCGGCAACGTTGGAGGAAATTTGTAACATTGAGCTTTCACTTTCCGTTTCTCTATATTCAATTACTTCTAGACCCGGTTACCAGGACACTATCGTTTGTGGGGTAATATTTTCAGCGTAAATATTCCATTTCATGGAAAGAGGTTGTTATCCTCACGGTTCGAAGGAAATTATTACGAAATATGTATCAGTAATTATCCAAGCTGGGCTCAGTTGATGTACTCTAGGACAATGTGAGGTTGGAACGATAAGCTTTAATCCTTTTCTCATAGGAATAGGAAGATAATTTGTTCCACATCCTGGGTTGAACTGACTTGGGATTATTACTCATTGTTTTTCATTATCAAGTTTTGAAGGAACAAAAGCAACTTTATAGAAAAGTACTGACGTGAAATCAAGAGGATTCACGTGCTTGTTCAATTTCATCGTGAAATTTTGCATGAACCTTGACGTCAGACATAATATATATCAACAGAATTATTGGGCGGATTTCACCGAAGTCAACATGCAAATACGAGATTATTGTGTTTACGGTAGGCCGTTAGGCCGACTGCCCTTTGATTTTATGATGTGGTGAAATTGTGAGGATTCTTAGTGATGTTAACACTTGAGCTTTCATATTTACACATTACACATTTATTGGAATGATTCACTTTCAGCTTGAGGAAGGTGCGATATGAATCGAAACGTCGTTTTAAGATTGGGGTTTTTCATTTTATTCCTTCGACTTGTATCTCACCCCTAGAAATTTTCTATTATTGTTTTTTTCGTTGAAACAAAGTACAATTTCAATTTATATGCAAATTTTTCTGGATTATGTTTTTTCTTCCGATTTCGAAGAAATAACTCAGGAGTTTTTAGCTCGAACTAGTTGGAATACTCTAAGAATAGTCTTTCAAAAACTGAAAATTTCGATGTTGAGTGCGAAAGGTTAAATAGACCCATTGAAATACCGCCCTATTACTGAATATATTTCCCGATAATACACGTAGGACATCGTCAAGGGCTAAAATCCAAGGGACCAATTTTTCGATCACCATGGATATTACGAGTCAATGGTCTGCCTGGACCAAAGCACACATGTTCAAGAATCAATATTTTTGTTATCGTTATTCTCAGGTTTTGTTCTGTTCTGTCTGTTATAATGTCTCAGATATCGAAAGACTATGTCAATGAAGAACAGATTTCGAGATAATGAAATAGGTTGAGTGATTTTTTCATATTGAATGTAAGTTCTTTCGTCATTTTTCAATACGAAGAATTCATTTATTTATATCAAATCGCTTGAGAAACTATCCAAGTTCATATAAAATTGATTGGGTCGAAGATAACGCAGCTAAGCTAACCTCAACTCAGCCAGAAATGATTGAGGTACCAGGTAAGCTGAAGAGGTCAAAGCTATTTATCAATACAGTGCGCGTCAAAATTCTGAAAAAAATTAATTTTCTCAGGAGAAAAATATTTGACAACAAAATCCTGAAACAGGTCAATTTTGTTCCACTTTTAACAAATTTATATGCATTTTTAAAGGATTTTTGTTGCACCCTATGCCATCCTCATCAACCCTCTAAATTTTTTGAATAGAAAAAGTAGGTCATGTGGTACTTTTTTGGCAAGGTCTTTGTATCTTCTTTGCAGGCGTGCAGAAATTTTCAAGAAAAAATTTTTTGTTTTGTGAAATCAGTAAGCTCAAAGAGGTTTTCAGTATGTGCACTTTTTCATGGCTCATTTACTTTGGGACGATGGTACCTGATGAAATTTGCCACCGAATGAAAGTCGGCCATTACAGTTTTGTTCATGCACAACCTCACGTGAAAAAAATGTCACTCCATTTTTTTTCTCCTTTAAAGGGTTCGTAGGGGTTGAAAGTTGTGCATGAACAAAACTGTAATGGTCGACTTTCATTTGGTGACAAACTTCATCAGGTACCATCGTCTTAAAGTAAATGAGCCATGACAAAGTGCATATACTGAAAACCTCTTTGAAGTAACTAATTTTCCAAAAAATATAATTTTTTCTTTAGAATTTCTGCACGCCTGTGAAGAAGATACAAAGACCTTGCCAAAAAAGTACCACATGACCCACTTACCCTATTCAAAAAATTCAAAGGGTTGATGGGGATTGCACAGGTGCAACAAAAATTCTTCAAAAACGCATAAATTTGGTAAAAGTGAAAGAAAAATTGACCTGGTTAGGATTTTGTTGCCAAATATTTTTCTTCTGAGAAAATGAATTTGTTCCATAATTTTGACGCGCACTTTATGAAGTTACAACGCCCCTGGCACCTTCGCCAATTTGCAATTAGTTCAGTTTATTTGACGAAAATCTATTCAGCTCTAATTCATTTTAAAAACTGTTACGGGTTTAAGAGCAAGAATTCACATATACTGTCCAGAAAACTTCGTAAACAATTATATAATTATATGGCAAAATGGTCCATTACAAGATGCATTGAATATATCAGGTGTCGACACTTTCCTACTATTACCCACTAAAATTTTGGGTCCAAAACGCAGTCTTAGAATTATCAAATATCGTACCTACTATTTTATTCGGCCGAATTAATTGTATGGACTAATTACTTGGTAATTACTGCCATCATTGTTCATAGAGCCAAGTGGTACAATATTTGACAATTCTAGGACCGCGTTTTTGACCTAAAATTTCAGTGGCTAATAATAGGAAAGAGCAGACACCTGATATATTCTGCGCATCTTGATCCACAGGTGTGTAGATTAACGGAGCTATAAGGTGTAACAGTTAGTTTTATATATCAGTTTGTGTAAGTTTACACTTTTAACACAAACATCACGGATTCAATGAATTTTTCAACAAAAGAATTCATTTCAGTAATCATTCATTACTGTTCGTGAGATTCAATAAAAATTCGGATGTTTGAACAACAATTGAATCATATTTCGATCAAACTCACTCCAGTTCAAAAGTTATATAGTACTTTCTTAGCTTTACGTCGAAGTTGATTTATAGAATGGAGTCATTTGTTTCATTAATATTTCATTTATTCCTAATAGATTTACAGGCTGTTCGGTAAGATATTGGCAGGTTAAAATCCAGATGTAATTGCTTCGAATTGAAATATGCTGATTTAACCAAACTGTCGCTATATACTATGAGTCCCTCATCATTTTGCAACACTGAAAAATCCAACTTCTGGGTCTTATCTCAATATATGTTGAGAAGGGCAAATGACCTACACTAATATGTACACCTTCTAAGAGCTTCAGAGTATTATTAGTTCTCACTATTCATTTTTCATTTTTATTCCTTCGCCATTTTTCAACGACGAGTTCATTGAGTTCTCGCTGTCGAAAGCAATCAAAGCAACAAAAATTTGTTAGGTCAGTTAAACTTGCCACTGTTCTTCATTTTGTACCCATATAGGATCTTGAATTAGATTTTCGATAACGAGTATCGAAAACTGATCCTTACCCAATTTTAGAAAAACAATGGGTCCACATAATGCCAGCTTATACGCTCGAAAGTTCACGGCGTTCAGTCACGTAACAGGTCATATCTCTCTTCTCGTTAACCTTCCACTCTACCAGGCCAGTTGACAGCGTCAGCTGTATCGATCGTAGAATCGTGCTGTGTCGTGTGACGTAGGAAGCGATCTACCGCGTTTCACCGAATTTGAATTGCGTCACGATTTTACCATTTTCAATAACGAGATATTCAAAATTCACGAATTGTAGAAGTGTGTGATAGCATACATTATGATTTTATATCGAATTAAAAAGATTTGGAAGAACATAGATATATGATGTTTCGTGCAGAATTCGGTACTGAAAGAACTCCAGGGTTTCCAGTCCATTTTCGAGACCGGTTCTTTCGACACTTTGCAACAAAATGAGTTTATCCAAATTGTGCATTACAGCACTGAATTTCAGTCAAGTTTCTCCGAGAGATGTTCAGTTTGTCAAACGCCAAAACATTCATAGTTCATTTCGAATGAAATTCGTTGGTTTAGCCAAACTTACCTTCATTCTAAGTGGAGTAATGAGTACTTGAAAAGAGCTGCTGGGTTTCGTAGGAAGCAACATTAAATCATTGTATTTTAAAAAATTTTCTATAACTTCCAGATGATAATACAAGATTGCAGTATTCTTCTTTCGGAACATTAGTATTTATAGTCGATTTAAATGTATTCTATCCTTTCAAGGCCCTTATAGGCGACCTTTCTAGATGTTCTCTCAATCATAAAAGACAAAGAATTTACTTATTTGAAACATAGATGAATCGTAATATCGATTGCCTATTGCCAAAGATATCGAAGTTCATGAAGTCGTTAGTCTACATACGAGATTATGGTTCCAACAATCAAAAACAGAAGGTATTCTCCAAATATCAAGCATCAGGAACGATCACGTCAGTCTGACCATCCTGCCAGTCGTAAACACCATAGTTTATGAATGGGCAATTTTTTCTATTTTCTGTCCTTCACTCATTCAATGAATCTTATCAGAAGTCCAAATTTAAAACGAGTTTCGGAAATCAAAAGAGCATAAATATACCTAAATATTCGGTGAAATTAAAATAACATGACACCCTCAACAAATTATACAATTACTAATCCTTTATAACATTAACGCTAAATAAACAATCTACTCCATTTCTTCACTCTGGATAAACAAAAATAATAATGAAACAATTCGAGAGAAGTCAGATGGAATAACTATGATAAATATGAATGATACATTTGAATTTTACAATTGAAACAAGAAATGTATGATATATAAAGCTACAGATCACTCACCTGAATTCAAATAATTGAATAATTTGCACTGCTGGGAAACCTCCAATGATTTTCCACAGCAATTTCAGGTACAGAAATGTGAAAATAGCGCGATTTAATTTTAACCTATCATTTTATATCACAAGTATCACAACATTTACGGAATGTTCAAAATTATCGAAGAAAATTCACAATAACACGGGAGCATTTCTTCCTCGAGGAAGATGGTGTCAATTTTCCATTATTATATACATATACACGCACGGTGAAGATTAAGGATGGCAACTCTGTCATACGGAAAAGCACACGCATGCCCAATATTGGGGGAAAAATGAGGGAAAACTTAGTAGGTTTCTCTGTAGCTAAACTGTCCAATAGTTCCTGCACAGACCTGATCTGTGGTTCCTGCTTCAACTGTTCAAGGACGTTCTGTGTCCTTGAGCTCCCGAACTATTCTCATTTCTCTATGCTTCAACCATGGAATACATCATGATGCATAGAATAACAATATCTTGATGTGAGTATAATCATTGTATAACGTTGTCTTTATACAATGTTGAAATCATGAAATATAAAGCCTCCAAAGATCAACTGAAGATTTAATCTTTGATAGCCTCGATACATAGCCAAAAATCTAAATCTTTATATCTATGGTCGGTTGGGTGAACTTCAAAATATATCTTGTCTATGTTCAAAATAACCTAAAATTTGTTGTCTAGGTTGTCTATGAAAATATCTACAAAATATGATTATGTCCCGTATCTACGTTATGTTCTCCCTGTTCACAGGTATTCTGATATGAAAGGATTTTTTTCGAATTTCATTTTATTGCATAGATAATAATGAATAAGCTCCATAGGATTCTTCCTTTGATACGTAGAGGGAATTCTTACAGTACAACTACTTCATCCAAATATTGCTTAGACCTCGTAAAGTAAGAATGCCGGATTGCTTGAACCTTACTACTATAGCTTAGATTTCAGGAAGTTTGACTATGAAAATTTTATGACAGTTCTTCTCCTGGAAAATGCCTCCAGATCAACCGCCTTAGCTGTCAGGAGCTTCAATGTAGAACTCTCCAGAGTTTCTGAGCAAACATCTCAAGTTAATACCGGTCAGGCTAGGTTGCAATTTTGGGATAATGCAATTGAAGCATGTTTCAACACCGATGTGAAGAAAGTACCTCAACATCCAGTAGCTTTAGAAATATATAAGGTATCAGATATAATTAATTGGATTCAAATGTTAAACATTTCAATCCAAGTTGTTTTAGGCAGTTAAGAGATCAAATCTGACTAAGAGGTATTTTAAGAATTTGATAAAATTTCGTCATGATTACCTCAATCGCAGTTCCTTCAACACATTGGAGGAAATGGAGAGTTATTCAGAGAATACAGTGTCGAATATATATTACCTAATTCTTGAAGGTTGCGGGGTAAAAAACGTACAAGCTGATCATGTGGCATCACATCTTGGAAAGTCACAGGGAATATTAAATTTGTTGAGGTAAAGAAAAGTCATGATGAAATGATTTGTGGAAGTAATATATTATGCATTACAGGGGCTGTGTGGTTGCAAGAAAGCTGAATTTTATACCAATACCGCAAGAGATTTTAGTTAAAAATACTGTTAGTGAGCAAAGTATATTGAATGGAACCTCAAGTCAAAAACTGAATGATTGTATTTTCGAAGTTGCTAGTAGAGCTTATCAACATCTTCAAAAAGCTAGAAATCTATCAGATAAGCTACCTGAGAATTCTACCCCTGTCTTTTTACCTGCTGTTACTATTGATGGATATCTCACAAAATTACAAGTTATAGATTATGATATTTTTCATCCGTCTTTGAAGAGGAAACCACTGTTTTGGTTACCCAAGTTGATGTGGTATAAATATAGAAATAAATATTAAATAAACAATTTAGTTTGTTGTTATTTATAAAATAATGTCTGGAACTACAAAATAGGGTAATCTTTGGGTTTCGACAAGTGGAAGTTTTCTGAAAACCAGAATAAGCAAAATCATACATAATTGAAATGCTTCTTCTTATTTTTTTTTCTGATAACTAGTTACCTGTTGGCATTCGTCGAGTCTTTCTTGATTCTGTATTTGCACATATGAACTCCTATATTATACAAATTCCTGCAAAATTTGAGTAATGTTCACCTTAGAATGAGAAATTGAGCTTTTTGGAACATACTCTTTTAACACCATAAAAATACCGTATTTGAATCGGGTAGAAGAATGATTCTGTATGAATATTATGGAAGCAATCCTCTTGCTTCAGAGTGAATATCCAAAAATGAGATATAATCAGAGGCAGTCTCTGATATAATATTCAATATTGACCCACTTTTTGCTAAGCATACTTTATAACTCTATCCTTCTATTCACAACCTTCAATTTACCTTCTGCTTATAACTAGGGAATTTGTCTCTCGTATATAAAATATTATCATAGACAAGATATATGAATATAATACACTATAGTATTTCTCCGAAAATCATGTAAAAGATACTCAAATTCAAATTACCCGCGATGTCAGTTGTGAGCACGCGCTTGCGCCATCTTTGAATGTCGCGCTCTCTTTTGTATTACGTTTTCCTTTTTCCACATATGAAAATTCTAGAAGTTTCCGCGCATTGCCAGAAGACGGAGCGAGTTGCGTATGTTCCTGATTCATCCAATCAGTAATCGTTAGCAGCGGGGAGTCTAATTTTGTGCTCATACGAAGCCGGCAACTACACTTATTTTTTCTTCTGCTATTTTTCGAAGCCTTAAAAACTCCACTCGAATAACACAAGGTGAGGATTTTCATATTAAATATTAGTACATAAAAATAATCCTTCATAAATCGATAGAAGGGCTTATCTCATGGAGCACATGTTTCCAAGTTTTAGCCGAATCAGATATGTAATAAGTAAATTTAAAGCTTATCCCGTCAATATGTTTCACATTATTTCGAACTTAACGAAATCATCTTCGATAGTGCTCTGTAAAAGCACCTAATTGTTTTGAGTTCGTTAAATTAATATTCCGATTTTAGGTTAACCAATATCAATCAAGTTAACTTTGAAATTCCGTCAGAGAACAATCATTCAAACCCATTTGTCATTAGAAACTTATCATTCTCAACAAATTATCAATTTCAGATGTACCGTCTACCAGCAACATTGAGGACCACTGCTTTGGTTAAAGCAAACAGATTGAACAATATACAAAGGTGGTACGCCAAAGATGTCAGGTTTGGTGCTGAAGTCAGAGCTCTTATGTTGCAAGGAGTTGATGTGTTGGCTGATGCAGTAGCTATCACCATGGGTCCAAAGGTTAGTATACTATCTACTGGAATGAACAAATACCAACTTTGTGAATCAACTTCCAATGAATTGTCTCACTTTATAACATCAAATTGATTGGATATTTTCTTCCCTTCAGGGTCGTAATGTAATCATTGAACAGTCATGGGGTTCACCCAAAATCACCAAAGATGGCGTTACTGTAGCTAAAGGTGTAGAACTGAAAGACAAGGTTATGAATATTGGTGCCCGATTGGTACAAGATGTAGCCAACAACACAAATGAGAAGGCTGGAGATGGAACCACTACAGCAACAGTACTCGCCAGATCGATTGCAAAAGATGGCTTTGATAATATTGGGAAAGGTGCCAACCCTGTTGAGGTTAGAAAAGGTAACAAATGATGAGAAATATTATGTCTAATAATGAATACTATTTTATCATTTTGAATTTACAATCATCATTTATTTCTAGGAATTATGATGGCTGTTGAAAAAATCACAGAAACTCTCAAATCTCTATCAAGACCTGTCACAACGCCTGAAGAAATCTGTCAAGTAGCAACAATTTCTGCAAATGGTGACAACACAATTGGAGCTCTCATCTCTGACGCTATGAAGAAAGTAGGCAAGGAAGGAGTTATCACAGTCAAAGATGGCAAGACACTTAACGATGAATTGGAGGTTATTGAAGGAATGAAGTTCGACAGAGGATACATCTCCCCCTATTTTGTCAACATATCCAAAGGTGAGAGAATATTTTTTTATGATTGGATTTGATTTAAATTCCCTTTTTTCTAGGTGCCAAGGTGGAATACCAGGATGCCCTTTTGCTCTTGAGCGAAAAGAAAATTTCTTCAGTTCAAAGCATTGTTCCTGCTTTAGAATTGGCTAACGCCCAGAGGAAGCCATTGATCATTATTGCAGAGGATGTTGATGGTGAAGCTTTAACTACTTTGGTTGTTAACAGGTATGTTTTTAATCTTTGAAAAAAACTGAAATTTTTTTTTTCCTAGCTACCTTTTGTTATTTTTCAGGTTTTTTTTTTATTGAATTATTTTTTAGTTCACAAATTATCCTTGAACTTTCTTTCAAATATATTTTTTATGTATGAACGGAAAACATCGAATTTCACCTGTCATTTCAGGGTATTTGAATTTGAGCATGAGTGAAGTTTGGTATCTTTGGATCATTCCTACTACCTCATTGAGGATTTCTGAGTGGAAATAAGAAAATAAACACAATTGCAGTGCCGTAAATTTAACTAACCACTGCTTTATATGAGCAGAAGTGAAATTGCATCGATGCCAAACTTCACTTGTGATCCAAGTCAAATTCCTTTAAAGGACAGGTGAAATGGTTTTTTGATGAAATTCGGTGTTCATTAATCAAACATTGAATATATTTTAAAGAAAACGTCCTGAATTGTTGTCTGAAGCTTCAAGGAAGATTTATGGACTGACTAAAAGTAGTTGTAAATTGTTCTGATAATAAAAAATTGATCTGAAAGAGTTTGTCTAGAAACTTCAGGTCCCATATCTACGAAACTAAGATAGACTGCCGAGTTTCAGCAGCAGATAATGATTCGTTCATTCTTATTTTGTACCATTCTTCTGTACAAACTAATGTATTTTGCTCATATTCCAACTGTTAGTTCATTTATATCCGCTGTATGATTCTACCTTCATCGTTCTGAAACTTCCCGATTCGTAATGAATAATTTTTGATTCACGAAGGCTGAGAATTGGGCTTCAAGTAGCCGCCGTAAAGGCTCCAGGTTTCGGAGACAACCGTAAAGCAACCCTCACAGACATGGCCATCGCTACCGGTGGAATAGTGTTCGGCGACGAAGCCAGCGTTGTCAAACTCGAAGACATCCAATTGGCCGACTTGGGCCAAGTGGGAGAAATCGTAATCACCAAAGACGACACACTGATCCTTAAAGGAAAGGGCAAGAAGGACGACGTCGACAGACGCGCCGATTCCCTCAGAGATCAGATCCAAGAAACCACTTCCGAATACGAGAAGGAAAAACTGCAGGAGAGGTTGGCCAGGTTGGCGTCCGGCGTTGCCGTTCTGAAGGTCGGAGGAAGCAGCGAAGTGGAGGTAAACGAGAAGAAGGATCGCGTAACCGACGCTCTGAATGCTACCAGGGCCGCCGTAGAGGAAGGCATCGTTCCCGGAGGTGGTACCGCTTTGTTGAGATGCGCGAAGAGCTTGGACTCGGTCAAAACTGCTAACAGCGACCAAGCTAATGGTAAGCTAGTCTGATAAATATACTATACTCCATTCACTTTTATTAACCATACTGGTTGGCCATGATGTAGGTCTATCAAGTTTTTTTACTTTAAACTGACGCAGGTTGGCACTCGTGAAATATCGGCAATGTCAAAATAATTCTCAGCGACGTTGCCAAATGCCGATGCCAATGTCTACTCTCAATCTCAACATATTGAACGATGTTCAATATAAAGTTCAGAGAGTCTTGTCGGGGTGTATTCAGAAGAAATAACATTCTTACAATGATAGGTTTGTACATATATAGATTGTTATTGTTTTTTCATGAAAATAAACAATATTTTGAACACCTTAAAAATACCAACGCCACTCGTAGGATGAATGAATATTTTTTTCCAGTCCATAAATACTCAATGACTGAAGAAAGCACCTTGTATATGATTGTAAAGCTATTAAACTGCTTGCCGAGAATGATAAGGACTATAAATGATTACAAAATTTTCAAAAAATCAATCTTTTCAATTATAGTTAAATGTGAACCCTACACAATATCTGAATTCAGAAGTTACTGTGATACGTTGTTGTAAAGCTTCTTTCATGAGGGTTAAATGTTGTTGTTATTGCTGTAATTTTGACTTGTTTCCTCTTCTTTGTACTTTGCCATGTTGTATATATTCTAATCATCACGCTTGGAAACTAAGAATGCCAAAGGTAGTTTTGAAGAAGCAGAGACGAAGTATCAGGAAGTGCTGTGTAGAATCGAAATCTACTTTTTCTGACAGTAACGCTGATAATTTTGGAATCAATAATTTATCACAAGCTATCCAACAATTTTGACGTATGTGAGTGAAAACCTATAGTATCGTTCACATAGATTCCTAAGAACTTTGTAGATTGCGTTAGTTTTTTCAAGGTAACACGGGATTTGTAGTACTACTACATTTTCAAACTGGAGTATTTCAAGTTGTGCAACAAGAAATTTAAATGTCTTCTGTAGATTTATTTCTTGAGAATTTCGAAAAGTATTGTATTCCATAGGTTTGTCTGTTCGTTAAGAAGTTGACTGCAGAGTTATTCTAGTACTTTGATTTTTTTTTCGAATGAACTATCACCAAGTAACGGACTACCCTATCCATTATTTTTCAGTAAAATTTCAACACACGATTCTTGATTTCCGTACAAGAAAATAGCATAACTGAATCTTCCAACCATATTTATATAGGTGAAATATTTCCAGTATTAACGGAGAAATAAGTTTCTTCAACATTCGCCAGGTCTTTGGAATTATTGAATTCACATAATATTTTCTCAAATTCATAATTTTTCCAAATTGAATTCACATTTTGATAACTACGGAATTACTACGACCTCTAGTAGTGAGGAAAACGCTGTGTAGTTATCTGACAGGAAAATGACCATAACCTAACATTTCCCAAATATACAAGGTGAAATGTGTCAGAATGTCATGGCCAACTGGGATAGTTTATAAAAGTGAATGGACTTCAAAAATATGAAGAAACTCCATCTGAGGGCTTATTTCATACACAAGAATACGTACCATCATTTTATGTGCTTGTTCTAGAGAACGACATGCTATAAATGCGGCGGTCAAGTCTTTAATGGGGCAAACGGTTTTGGAGTTATGCTCATTTAAATACTTACGCCACTTGTTTGAAACTAGAGATGAGTTAAAGAATATTGTCTAGCGACTGCCAAATTTCGTTGATATGTATGATCAAATTAAAAAATATTTAATATTATTTGGAAACATAAAATGTTAATGAAATTCCTCAAAGGCCTTGAAGTCGATATTTTAAAATAATTTTTTTTTGGGTTTTTTCTGGGCGTTTCCTCCCAATATCTGAAACAGAACAACTGTCATGAACAACCCAATTTATTGAATGTGATTCCTTATGTTCATGGACTTTCAGGAAAAAATCAGAAGAATTGGTGCTAAATTCAATGTAAGAACGGTTTTCAAATTGAATAATTTGAGATCCATACTAACTGAAACCAAAGCAATTAACGAGAAACAAAAATCAAAAAATTGTGTCTATAGTATTCCTTGTAATTGTGGAAAGAGGGAAACGTCTCGACTGTTAGATATCAGAAAACTAGCACAAATACAACCTAAGAAACAGAGACTTGGGAATCACATGATAGATTGGAATAATACAAAAATACTGGTGTTGGAATCAGATTATTTTGAAAAGAAAAATTGAAGAGTCTCCTTGCATTTTGTTAAATGAAGAGAGCTCACTGTTCTGTAGAAATAGACCCTATTTAGCTGAATTCACTTAAAAAAGAGGTAGAATTAAAAAACTTTCAAACCAAATAAATCTGTGTTGCTGTGTTTTCTCAACAATGTCAATTTGACCAAAAGTTTCAACTCAAAAGTAAAAATCTAAGGAAAATGATTTTGAAAATTTTCTCCTTTGTCAGATGAAAGAGTTAGATTTGTATTATGGAATATCACAGTTCGCTTTGTTTATCGTTTGTATTGTTCCTGTATTGTTCATTAGGCAATCCGTTTTCCAAGAAATTGCCCTTGACAAATAGTTCAATCCAGCAATTCGCAAGGGAGTTTTTCATGAAAACAGTTTCTATTTGATTTTTAATAGTTCTGTTTCACATATTGGGCGTGAAAACCCAGAAAAAACTCAAAAAATTATGCAAAATAAACTCTGATCGATACTTAATATTTTATAAGCGTTCCAATTTTTAGAGATACCGAAAAAAATTTCAGATTTCGCAGTTTTTTCTTTTCTTAATTTCCTTTATCTTAATTTTTTCACGACTTTCATCAAGAATGAAAGCTGCTTTTGGGGAGGTCAATGAGTGACTCGATAACCCCTTTGCAAAGAATTTTAACAAGGATGCGAAAGCTCCTAACTCCAATTCAATGCATTCCTAGAATTTACACCCCTTTAATACAACTTCTGATTCTGGTATTTTTATGATTTTCATTTTTCTTCTCTTTGTTTTGCTATGCACAATAGTTATTCCTTATTCCCATAATTGAATTCAAGGGATTGCAAGCTTACAGTTTGTGCTACAAAAAATAAAAAATTTGGTGTTCATATTTCTATTTTTGTGAATTATGAGAAAATTTATTCTGACATGGAATATTGAATTTTTCATGAAGCTAATTGGATGCAACAAAGATGAAACTTGCAGTTGTTCAGAATTGTCTACTCTTTTCTTGACACTTTTAATAGTCCTTATATCTGAAACAGAAGAAATAAAAGTAAATAATTATCATATATACAAATGGCGCCAATGTATATTGTATATACAATTATTTTCAGGGGCATTTTTGAAACAATCTTGCATAACAAATAATATTGAAACAATATAAACTACCAAAACATGGTTGTGCGTACATGATCTGTTATTTGACATCATTGTATGTCTTTATTGTTTGTTGTTTTTGCATTCATGTTTTCTAGCTTCTTAGGTTGTGTTATTTTTTGATTAGGTCTTTCTACAAATACAGGGAATATAATGAACACAATTCTTTGATTTCTGTATCTCGTTAATTGATTTTTGGGATTTTAGAAGTTTTGAT
The DNA here is from genome assembly GCA_958510865.1 of Myrrha octodecimguttata. Taxonomy (NCBI): domain Eukaryota; kingdom Metazoa; phylum Arthropoda; class Insecta; order Coleoptera; family Coccinellidae; genus Myrrha; species Myrrha octodecimguttata. The sequence continues at coordinate 73,405,262 of OY294057.1, forward strand.
TCTCCGATCAAGGGCTTGATTGTCAGTCAATGGTGAATTCTGTGTTCGATTTCAGTTCATTTTCAACCCAACCATCGAATGCAAACCTTAATCAACTAATTGATCGGACGTCAAAAGTTTTGTGAAACCGACGGTTAAACTTCTGGAATCACATTCAGTAAATCGACCTTTTCTCTGTTGCTGTTCGATGATTGATTTGTCTGAATTTATTGTATTTATTTACATACTTTCTGGATTTGTGCAACACCATTTCTTGAATTCATGCAAATATTGGTGGTCAACGTATCATCATTTTTCCATATTGTTTTTCAGGTGTTGCAATTGTTAAACGTGCCTTGAGGGTACCCTGCATGACCATTGCTAAGAATGCTGGTATGGATGCGACCCAAATTGTTGTTGAAGTTGAACAGAAGGGAGGAGATATTGGATACGATGCACTCAACAATGAGTTTGTCAACATGTTCGAGAGAGGTATCATCGATCCCACAAAGGTGAGTTAAACTTATTTTAATGTGTATAGTGCATTCATTATGCAAACTTCATAAACCTTCTTAGATGTATAAACATGTTTTAGGAAAATATTTCGAAGAAAAATTCTTTCAGCAGTCTGTTGTTACTACCTTTTATTTGAAGTACGGGTGAACTCCGGGCTTATAAATAAAGAGAAATGATTTTGCATTGTTCTGTTAGAAAATTATTTTTTGCAATTATTCCAATTACTGAATTTGAGAGACATGAACAGTCTTTAGTTAGTTTCGAGTGGGGGCAGCGTTCTACCCGAATTCTTGAATATTTATCGTGTCTATCTATTGTAAATTATGCTGATCCACTATAAAACCTGTACAGGGTGGGCTAAATTAGACACTTTTGAATGGGAAGTCCTATTTGTGTTCTAGATACATGAAAACTAATGTAGGTGTCTTAGGGCCAATTTTCGTGGAAACTCCCTAGCGAAAACCACAACTCCATACCTATCACCGTAACATAGACACCGATTGTTTTTCGGAAATGTTCAATTCAGAAATTTTGCTTTAACTTTTTTTCTGTTGAAAACATTCTCATAGCAACTCCTTACGTAGATTTCCATGACGTTTATTGAATTTTCTACAAACTGACATTTTATGAGACATTGCTATGAATATATTTCTTCAAATAGTATCCCCAGTATATTTACACATATGTCGATAGAGCTTGAAATCGCCATTTACTCAGTTTGGAAGTATTGTAAATTTCCAAACCTTTATTTTGAAACGAGACGCCTTTTTCATCGAAGTTAAAATACTGCTTCGAACTATCTTTAAAATGTCTTGTATTCATGTCACTGCCTAGCTCTATTTATTTAGTCCTGAGCTTGACTTCGGCCAATAATAGCAATTCCAACACCCAAAGATAATGGGGGTTTTTCCTTAAATCAAAAATGGAGTAATTTTCATGCAAAACCTTTAGAACATCACATTTCAAACATATAAGTTCAACTACTGATTATAAGTTCAATATTATATTTTCAAAAAAATGGTTGATTACCTAAAACAGAAATAAAAATAGGGATTTGTCTTAAGTGAACGATATGGCAACGTCGAATTCAGCTTTCTCGGAAAGAAAAGGACGTCAAATGTGTTACTTTGCTTAAAAAAACAGATAGCTATACTTCGATCTGGTTAGAGTAGAAGACAACGACCAAGGAATAGAAAAAGAAGAGGAGAGACTGTCATACTGTCAAATCGCAAAGGGAAACGAATATCAAATTGTTTGGTTATATTGACAAATATCACGCGTGTACCACAGAATAGGAATAAATATTTCATTATTCTATAGAAGAACAAGCTATTCTATCAAATACCGTTGCCACTTCGTACATGCCTGGCAAATCCCTCTAAATTTTAAAACCCCAATTTTGAAACCTGATTTTGAATACTTTCTGAAGGTAATTTGGGGAAATGATGAATCAAACCCATAAAAATTATGTTCAAATTTGCATTTGCAGTAATAACCCAAATTCAGGAAAAACAACCATTGTAAACCATTTGTTCATAATAGACAACTTCGGCCCAAGTTGCCAACCCACAATTTACTTAGTAAGTTTACTTTCACTGGGGAACGGAAATTTCAGGACAAATTCGACATGATAAGGTTCTCATTATTTATAAATACCCGTAAAACATGCCTCGGCTCTTCTTCAAACCAGATAATTCCTTCCAAATATAAGTTTTTGTTAAGTTCGTCCCCGATTGGCTGAAATTTAAGTTGGGATTCCTGATTTCATGCAAACAGTGTCAATTTTCATAGGATACGTTCCGAAAATCAACTCTGTTGTTTCGGTTGCCGATTTTCCGCTCCGTAAATATGAAATATTCGGATGGTTCCTGAAACAAGCGCGTGAAAAGGGTTATTTACGGAATCTGATGAAAATGCGGTCGATTTACTGTCACCAGAACGATTTTCTATGGTAAATATCCATAGCATAGAACAATCTATGTTTACTTTAGGTTTGTTTTGGTTCCGAGTTTGGAACTGTACGGGACGGTTCTAGCACAGATCTATGGTCTATGCTAGAACCGTCCGAACAGATCTGAACTCGGAACCAAAACAAACCGTTCAGTACAGTAAATCGACCGCATTTTCATCAACCAGATTCCGTAAATAACCTATTTCACTCGCTTGTTCCAGGAACCATCCGAATATTTCATATTTACGGAGCGGAAAATCGGCAACCGAAACAACAAAGTTGATTTTCGGAACGTATCCTATGAAAATTGACACTGTTTGCATGAAATCAGGGATCCCAACTCAAATTTCTGCCAATCGGGACGATCTTAACAAGAACCTATATTTCGAAGGAATTATCTGGTTTGAAGAGCCGAGGCATGTTTTACGGGTATTTATAAATAATGCGAACCTTATCATGTTGAATTTGTCTTGAAATTCCCGTTCTCCAATGAAAGTAAACTTGCTAAGTAAATTGTGGGTTGGCAACTTGGGCCGAAGTCGTCTATTGGGTCTGAATAGGGAGTGGGAAATTTGTACATGTGATTGTAGAACTGAATATAATGGTATGAATCTCAGGTCAATAAGATACCATGGTTAAGTCCAATGCCAAAATATAAAAGCAATGTTGTGGAACGAAGTGCATGAAACTGTGGTTTGTTTACGTTTCAAACAAAACCCGAGGGGAGTTCGCCGTCGACGTAGCGGTGTTGCCAAGAATAAGACAATTCGTGGTGACTGCTGACAATGGGGGTTTTTCGTTTAAACGAAAATGCAGTAGTTTCCATGAAAAAACTTTAGAACATCACATTTCAAACATATAATTTCAATATTATATTTTTAAAATATGTTTGATCACCTAAAACTGAAAAATAAAAATGGTGATTTGCATTTAAAGGGATTTGTCCTGAGTGCACGATATGGCAACGTCGAATTCAGCTTTCTCGGAAAGAAAAGGACGTCAAATGTGTTATTTTGCTTATGAAAACAGAGATAGCTATACTTCGATCTGGTTAGAGTAGAAGACAACGACCAAGGAATAGAAAAAGAAGAGGACAGACTGTCATACTGTCAAATTACTGAAAAATCGCAAACGGAAATTGTTTGGTTATATTGACAAAGAACACGTGTGTACCACAGAATAGGAATGAATATTTCATTATTCCATAGCAGAAAAAGCTATTCTACTAAACACCGTTGTCACTTCGTGCATGCCTGGCAAATCCCAAACCCCAATTTTGAAATCTGATTCTGAATATTTTCTGAAGGTAATTTGGAAAAATGATGAATCAAACCCATAATAGTTATGTTCAAATTTGCATTTGCAGTTATAACCCAAATTCAGGAAAAACCCCCATTTTCAGAGTACTTTCTGTTTCGCCAATGAGACATCAATTCTTAGACCTAAAATATGATTGCCTACCTTTCCAAGTCCATAGACTTACTGCCAAATCAAGAAACCATTCATAAATGGTTTCTTGATTGGTTTGAAGCATGGAGGTTGGATAAGAGTGGAGGGGGCATGAGGTTTGAAAAGTGTCACACACTTTTAGAAAGTTCTGTGGATTTTTTCCATACCAATATGGCCGACTTCGAACGATTTGAACTTTGAATAATAAAAATATTCAATGTTTAAATAATTCGAAGTCGGTCATATTTTGATTATTCGACATTTAAATTGTTTGAAGATATTGGTATGGGAAAAATCCACAGAACTTTCTCAAAAGTGTAGGACACTTTAGGTACAAGGAAAATGTAGAATATGCTCCTTCCCCTTTTTTTACCTCCATGATTTGAAGTGTGTAGTAACAATATACAGGTTGTTCATTCAGTCATCCCAAAGCTCAAACACTTCTATTGAAAGTGTACATACGAATTCTGGGGCCATGAATCTAAGTAATCTTCCTTTCAATCAAAGCGACTTTACAGTACAGCAGTTCTAATAGTACATTTCCATCGCAGGTTGTAAGAACTGCCATTACCGACGCTTCAGGTGTAGCATCTCTTCTAACCACAGCCGAAGCCGTCATCACAGAAATACCAAAGGAAGAGCCAGCAGTACCAGCCGGTATGGGCGGTGGAATGGGTGGCATGGGCGGTATGGGCGGAATGATGTAAAGTGACAATTCCCCACTGCGAAATTCATCTCATCTATTGTTCATCGAATAAGACATTAGTTTACGTACAAATGTATGTATGAGTGAGTGCATTTCCCTCCCAGTGACTGAGGACTTGGCCGAAAGTTGACATTACATTTCGGGCAAACTGTGAGCTTATATTAAGTTCGATATTCGTGATTCTATTTTCCTTACTTGTAACACGAATATGTATGTTTGAATTTGATTGACTCTTCGCATTTGGTATTTCACGATTACCATAAGGAGTTTCTGTTCTCAGCCGAATGATTCCAGTGATCTGAGAATATTTTTGTAATAGAACAAACTTGCATTTTTTTAATGTTTGTAAAATTGAATGTAGAGAAGTTGTTAATATATTGTTATTTTTTATGGTGTTTTTGTGTTTTGGAAAATGTTCTATCAAAGGTTGTTGTTGTTGACAAGGAATCGTATATTCATCGCCTACCAAAGAAGAAACATCTTGGAAGCTTCATATTTCTAGAGGTTTAGAAATAACGATGGCTGAATTCAATGAACTCTATATTATATACCTGGAAGGGACCCGTTTTGAGCGACAAGTGAAGCCAATTTCTTGCTTATGCAACCCGTGAAGTGGACGGGTATTTATCTCTTTCTTTCTCATTGCAGTAAAGGGAACTCTGTCGCATTTATTCTAAATATTTTTAATTTTTCGTGTCAAATTAGGAGAACCTGAATTTTTTTCTCACTAATTCGTGAATAAGGCAGGATTGAAGAAGATCGCACATGTTCAAGTGAAATTTCAACTTAGTGAGCGGTTTTTCTGGGGAACAGCGCGTTATCATCCTCCGTAAATTTGCGTTTTTTTGCCGAAAATGGTTCCAAGCGACCAGGTTGGACTCACTGATGAAGAGTTCAATGTCAAATTGAATTCTATTTAGCCGCCCGTTGTCACGATAACTTACTACCGAGAAAAGCTATAGCGACTTAAAAAATTCATAATGAGTTCGTTAATGGGCAAAATTTACCTAACAATTTCGAAGTTATATCCATTTCAAATATATTATTTTATTTCCTCTATATCTCAAGAAGTACTGATGCGATCAGATAGAAACTTGCTAAATGATTTGCATGAAGAATCGTTAAAAAAATATTTTTTTCGGAAACTATCAATGAGATTTCAATGAAACTTGGCGCAGACCTTGAAGTCGAATCTGAACAGCAATGTTCGAAATTTAAGTTCGATTCGACTCACATTTCCAAAAATATCGGAAAAAAGTATGTCATATTTCGCATTGGCAATGAATTTTAACCAGCGCTTAAATTTTCCTGACTTCAAGTCAGTGCTTTTCGAGAAGTATTTTCCTATATTCCTATAATTTAAATTTATTGTAATAATGATCGTCAATGCATAGCTCACACCAACATAATTCTTCACTTTTTGAACCATACGCGGTGAAGGCAGAGAAAGTAATGGCATATCAGAGAAAAATAGATATTCATTTTCAAAAATATTGCACTTTCTAAACGATGTAATACCCAAGCTACATGAATTTCCAAGTAAAACCAAATTTGAGCCGTTCAACACCATTTACTTCAATGGGTGGGACAGGGAGAGGTTACCGTAATTAGCGCTATCTTTGTTTCGTTGCCCCTTGTTACGCTTTAAGCTTAGTTGAAGAAGGGTCGGGTCCTTTCCAGGTAGTAATATAGAGTTCTATGGCTGAATTTGTAATAAAATCAGCTGAAAGATTCTGTAGATTTATACATGTGAAATCATATTGGTTCCAGTATTTCCAAAAACGATTTCGAATTGAAATTTGGATATTTTTTGGAAGGTTCATGCGAAATATAGTGAGGATCATAAAATTAGGAAGGAGATCAGCAACATCGTTTTTGTCAGGAAATCAAGCGGTACTGGGTCAATATCTGGATGAGTGACCGCTATTGGTTCGAATTTAAGGCTCGTACTCATGGACGCGTCGAAAACTAAAAATCGCTCGATTTTTTTGCCCAATGTCAGTAATTTGTGACAGACATCTGTCATTATGAAGACGCGCGATTGTTGATGAAATGACATTTCAAATTATATGAATTTATTTCCACCTGTCTGGTTCTTCAACAAAGTATAATCATTGTTTATATACCTATTTTTCAAGGGATTGAATAAATAGACGCTTTTAATTCCTTGGACATGCTCATAGCTTTCGAAAAATTGTTTTTCCTTGAATTAGTTTTGTTCTGCAGAAATGATTTTCCGAGGAAGATCGATAAATCAATATGATAAGTGCCTATAATCATATGACAGATGAGTATAAACAATCTCTTGAGGGTTTTGAATGTCCCGCCTTTTTCTTGAAGTTGAAATTTTTCAACTACAAAAAAAGAATCGCGCGATTTTGGCGGGAGAGCATCTGACAACTCAAATGTCATCGCTTGAGCGATAAAAGCGTCTATCAGTTTGCGCCCTTAAACTAAAGTTCCTGAATTTACGTCAGTGATGTAGAGTAATGACGACATTAACCCATTAGGGCATATGGGGAAATGAGAAATTTCCAAAATGGGAAATTTCAAGATCATTTATTTTACTTCTCAACTGACTGAATCAATTGGGAATTGCAGATTATAATTCAGTATCGTACCCTCTTCGATTATACCAATTTGAAGGAAATCTATTCTTTCAAATTTTCATTGAAAATTTACCAAGGGTTTTGACCTAACAAAAACGCTATATTTGGTATTTGGTTTATTTTCAATAATTCAGTGGAACATACGTGTAGTTTTTTGCTGTGAAGTTCTTGAGCTTGTTGGTTTGAATGATAAAAATTTTCAAATTCGTTGCTGAAGCGGTCATCTACATTGAACATGCGCGCAAAAGTTGCTGCCTTCACGGCAGTGCTTTTTGAAATTTTCTTTTCTCAGAGAGATGCTTCCAGTCGGTTGACAGATCGATAGAACTTCTTTCAGAAAATAGCTAATTTCTCGAATCTCCAACTCGAAAACAATGTTATTTGCTTGTATTTTGCCATTTCCAACAATTTTCATCGGTAATTCGTCGATTTTTAACAGATTTTCATCATCTTCGAGAATTTCTCAACCGACAGTCGTGACAACAACAAACCCATATATATCTTGTCTATGAACAAACCGTACTCGATGGTCCGTCAGAATATTTCGGAGAAAATCAACAATATCGAGAAGAAAACCTCGAAATTTGACATATTTTTTCCCGATATCTCCAAAACTTATGATCGTATCGAATTGAAATTTGGTACACTGCTGTGAAATATGAAGCTCAAAGTGTGGGTGGAACTTTTTTTTGGATATGATGAATGTTTTCCGGAAAAAAAAATTTGTTGGAAAAAAATTTCGAAAAGATTTTTTTTTTAAATTTACTGACAATATGATCCTGACGAAATTTGGCTCAAAGTTGCGCGTCGTTATACTCCACCAAACTGCCAAGTTTGAATCCAATCGCTTGAGTAGTTTCTGAAATAAAAAATAAATAACTTCAAAACTTCAAGTGCCTATAACTCCGAAACTATTCGACCGATTTGGCCCATTAACGAACTGAACCGCGGCATTCTGATGCGCAACCTATCCTGAAAGTTTCAAGTAGCTAGCTTGCTTCTGTCGACAGTTATCGTGTCTACGGACGGCCGGCCAGAATCAATTTTGACACTGGATTCGTCATCAGTGAGTCCAACCTAGTCGATTGAGACCATTTTCGGCTCAATCATCCAAAATTACAGACATTTGGACAAAACGATAGCACGCTGTTCCCCTAGAACATGCGCGCAAAAAGCAATAATAGAATCCCACACCCAGCTATTCTTCATTGTAGAGCCCTTCAAACAAAACTCGGAAATGAAAAACGCGAAAGTTTCAAATTGAAGTCGTTTCGAAAATAAGAATGAGAAGACAAGTTTGATTTGGAAATATAGGTTTTCGAGGTCGCTGAATATGACAAAGACATTATCTCATCGATATCCCCTACCGTTTAGATTTTCACCTGTCAAATGGGAAATTTCAAAAATCATTTATTTTCCTTCTCAGCTGACTATCAATTCGGAATTGCGGATTATAATTCAGTATCGAACCCTCAACGAATATACCAATTTTGAAGGATATCTATTTTGTAAAATTTTCATCGAAATGTTAGTAAGGGTTTTGACCCCACAAAAACGCTATATTTAGCTTATTTTCAATAATTCAGTGAAACATACGTATAGTTTTTTGCTGTGAAGTTCTTGAGCTCGTTGGTGTGAATGATAAAAAGCAATAATAGAATCCCACACCCATCAATTCTTCCTTGTAGAGCCCTTGAAAGAAAACTCGGAAATGAGAAACGCCAAAGTTTGAAATGGAATTCGTTTTGAAATTTGAGTTATTGAGCAAGTTTAGTATGGAAATATAGGTTTTCGGGGTCGCTGAATATGGATAACACTTTATCTCATCGATATCCTCTACCGTTTGAATTTTCAACTGTCAAATGAGAAATTTCCAAAATGAAAATGAAATTTCAAAATCATTTATTTTCCCTCTCAACTGACGGAATCAATTGGGAATTGCAGATTATATTCCAGCATCGAGCCTTCTTTGATTATACCAATTTTGATGGAACCCTTAGTATACACCCCCCAAAAACGCTATATTTGGCTTATTTTCAATAATTCAGTGAAACCTTCGTGTAGTTTACTGCTGTGAAGTTCTTGAGCTCGTTGATGTGAATGATAAAAAGCAATAATAGAATCGCACACTCATCAATTCTTCCTTGTAGAGCCCTTCCAACAAAACTCGGAAATGAAAAACGCGAAAGTTTTAAATTGAATTCGTTTCGAAAATACCAGAGTTATCAGACAAGTTTGATTTGGAAATATAGGTTTTCGAGGTCGCTGAATATGCTAAGACATCTCATCGATATCTCCTACCGTATAGATTTTCACCTGTCAAATGGGAAATCTCCAAAATGTGAACTTTCAAAATCATTGATTTTCCCTCTCAACTGACGGAATCACTTGGGAATTGCAGATTGTAATTCAGTATCGAACCCTCTTCGATTGTACCAATTTTGAAGGAAATCTATTTTTTCATATTTTCATCGAAATTTCACTAGGGGTCTAGACCCCCAAAACCGCTATATTTGGCTTATTTCCAAGAATTCAGTGAAACTTACGTGTAGTTTCTTGCTGTGAAGTTCTTGAGCTCGTTGATGTGAATGATAAAAAGCAATAATTGAATCGCACACTCATCAATTCTTCCTTGTAGCCCTTCAAACAAAACTCGGAAATGAAAAACGCGAAAGTTTCAAATTCAATTACTTTCGAAAATACCACGGTTATCGGGCAAGTTTGGTATGGAAATATAGGTTTTCGGGGTCGCTGAATATAAATAACACATTATCTCATCGATATCTCCTTCCGTTCAGATTTTCTCTTGTCAAATGGGAAATTTCCAAAATGTGAAATTTCACAATCATTTATTTTCTCTCTCAACTGACGGAATCAATAGACGACTTCGGCCCAAGTTGCCAACCCACAATTTACTTAGCAAGTTTACTTTCACTGGGGAACGGGAATTTCAGGACAAATTCGACATGATAAGGTTCGCATTATTTATAAATAACCGTAAAACATGCGTCGGCTCTTCAAACCAGATAATTCCTTCCAAATATAGGTTTTGGTTAAGATCGTCCCCGATTGGCTGAAATTTAAGTTGGGATTCCTGATTTCATGCAAACAGTGTCAATTTTCATAGGATACGTTCCGAAAATCAACTCTGTTGTTTCGGTTGCCGATTTTCCGCTCCGTAAATATGAAATATTCGGATGGTTCCTGGAACAAGCGCGTGAAAAATGTTATTTACGGAATCTAGTTGATGAAAATGCGGTCGATTTACTGTCACCAGAACGATTTTCTGTGGTAAATATCCATAGCATAGAACAAACCTAAAGTAAACATGATGCTATGGATATTTACCACAGAAATCGTTCTAGTGACAGTAAATCGACCGCATTTTCATCAACCAGATTCCGTAAATAACCTTTTTCACGCGCTTGTTCCAGGAACCATCCGAATATTTCATATTTACGTAGCGGAAAATCGGCAACCGAAACAAACAGAGTTGATTTTCGGAACGTATCCTATGAAAATTGACACTGTTTGCATGAAATCAGGAATCCCAACTTAAATTTCAGCCAATCGGGGACGATCTTAACCAAAACCTATATTTGGAAGGAATTATCTGGTTTGAAGAGCCGACGCATGTTTTACGGTTATTTATAAATAATGTGAACCTTATCATGTCGAATTTGTCCTGAAATTCCCGTTCCCCAGTGAAAGTAAACTTGCTAAGTAAATTGTGGGTTGGCAACTTGGGCCGAAGTCGTCTATTGGAAATTGAAGCTTATAGTTCAGCATCGAACCCACTTCGATTATACCAATTTTGAAGGAAATCAATTTTTTCAAATTTTCTAGATGAGCACACTATAATCGATTTCAAGCGATGGACCAAAAGCTCCGGTTATAGTTGCGGTTATCCAAACTGACATATGGGCAAAGGATAATCTGTCAATGTGGATAACCGTAACTATAACCGGAGATTTTGGTCCATCGCTTGAAATCGATTCATGTGCCCTTCTGAACAAAAAGTGACGTCAGCAAGATTAAAATACAAGGAAATATATATTCTGTGCTTTGAATTTGAATGAAAAAAGTGACGTCATCATTGATGAATATGATCACAGATGAGCACACTTAACTTTTTTTTTGTGTTACTTCCTCATCATGAATAAATAATTAAATCCGTAGACACATGATGTAAGTAAAACATCATGATTGGACAGAAGTGGTGTGGATATTCGTCAAACTAACAAACGTCACAATTGCGCGACTGCCGTCATCAACTCTGTAAACATCATATTTCCCAAATTAATAACTTCCTATTTCCTAAGAAACTCTCGCATAACTTGGAACTGAAAATTATTACTGAGGAACTTATCAGGTGCAAAGTTCTAAGCATCATTTGATCCCGGGATCATCAGCGCCAGAGCCTTGGGTGTCTCCTTTCCCAACTTGTATATCCCCTGAAACCTTTAAATATCATCTTACATTTTAACGACGAAAACAGGCGGCATCAAGCGATCTCGAAGTCGCATAAAACTGTTTGCATGAAACCCGACCTTTTCAGTCTATTTGGCAGTTTTATCAAATTGCTCGAATCGAACCCAGTTTAGCTAACTTTCGCAGAAGGCAAACTGTTAGAGCCCGATAAAATAACTTTCTAAGACTCTGAAGTTTCCGACACAATACACTGATAAGTTCGGAGAGTCACTCTTTTTTCGTATTGTTTTCGACGTTTGGGAATGCGACGATAACTTTTGGATGGATGTTGAGGACTACTCGGGATGTACGAAATGCTCCTTCGTCAAATCGGTGGAAGGCAAGGGGACGAAGCAAACATACTGAAATGATGAGATTCGTCGTAAATTTTTACGAGTGATTTGAAGATTTTGTTTTTCTACACGAAGTTCACTGGAACCTAGAACAACTGAACGGGATATTTCCTTAAATCGAAAATGCAGTAATCTTCATGAAAATCCCTTTGAACATCACATTTCAAACATATAATTTCAATATTATATTTCTAAAAAAATGTTTGATTACCTAAAACTGAAGAATAAAAATGGTGATTTGCATTTAAAGGGATTTGTCTTGGGTGCACGATATGGCAACGTCGAATTCAGCTTTCTCGGAAAGAAAAGGACGTCAAATATGTTACTTTGCTTAGGAAAACAGAGATAGCTATACTTTGATCTGGTTAGAGTAGAAGACAACGACCAAGGAATAGAAAAAAAAGAGCACAGACTGTCATACTGTCATATTACTGACAAATCGCAAACGGAAATTTTTTGGTTATATTGACAAAGAACACGTGTGTACCACAGAATAGGAATAAATACTTCATTATTCTATAGCAGAAAAATCAATTCTACTAAACAACGTTGTCACTTCGTGCATGCATGACAAATCCCAAACCCCAATTTTGAAACCTGATTTTGAATACTTTCTGAAGGTAATTTGGGAAAATGATGAATCAAACCCATAATAATTTGTTCAAATTTGCATTTGCAGTAATAACCCAAATTCAGGAAAAAACCCCCAATGGGGTTCTTTATTTTCATGATATACGCAAAATTTCAGTGGAATGGGATACGAACTTTGAAATGAAGTCGAAGTTAAACCTGCATTTTTTCCGTCGCGAAGATATTGGTTTGATAACTCGGTAACTAGTTTGAGACAGCTCAAGACTAAGTCTTCATCTTTTCTCAAATATTCTCTACTCTGCGATCTTCTAAACATATTATCCCAACGAAATTTCGCATGAATCTGCAAATTGTCATTTTTCAATCAAATGCTGGACTGCAATTCTATCCAATATACAGTGCGTGTCAAAATTATGGAACAAATTCATTTTCTCAGAAGAAAAATATTTGCCAACAAAATCCTGAAACAGGTCAAAATTTTTTTCACTTTTACATTTTTTTTATATGCATTTTTGAATGATTTTTGTTGCACCCTCTGCCATCCCCATCAACCCTCTAAATTTTTTGAATAGGGAAAGTAAGTCATGTGGTACTCTTTTTTGGCAAGGTCTTTGTATCTTCTTTACAGGCGTACAGAAATTTTCAAGAAAAAAATTTTTTTTTTTGATGTGCACTTTGTCATGGCTCATTTACTTTGAGGCGTAGTACCTCAATTTCACGTGAGGGGGTTGAAAGTTGTACATGAACAAAACTGTAATGGTCGACTTCCATTCGGTGACAAATTTCATCAGGTACCATCATCTCAAAGTAAATGAGCCATGACAAAGTGCACATATTGAAAACCTCTTTGAAGAGACTAATTTTTCAAAAAAAAATGTTCCTTGAAAATTTCTGCACGCCTGTAAAGAAGATACAAAGACCTTGCCAAAAAAGTACCACATGACACACTTTCCCTATTCAAAAAATTTAGAGGGTTGATGGGGATGGCACAGAATGCAACAAAAATCCTACAAAAATATATACAAATTTGGTAAAAGTGAAACAAAAATTGACTTGTTTCAGGATTCTGTTGCCAAATATTTTTCTTCTGGCAAAATGAATTTGTTCCATAATTTTGACGCGCACTATATTTGGAAATATTGAGAATTTGAGAATGGGTACATCTGCGGAATCATTGGGAGGATTTCACCAATTCGTTATCAATTTTAACTAGCAAATGAATTAATCTATTAGCAAGAATTCCCAATGGTTAGGCTATACTTTTTTCTCCTTCATTTCGAAATCACACTCGAGACACTTTTTCTTAGAAATAACGAAAAAGAAGACTCGCACAGCTATCTGAAATAAGTGTCTCCTTTTCGGTAATGAACAAAAAAAAAGGAAATATATCTACTGCCTTTTTTCACAAAGTTCCCACGTTATGTTGCCACCGCCTATATAAAACCACGAATACATCGCAGTATGTATATTTTTCTAAAGCGTATCCTCATACAACATGTATTCTACAATTCCTTATCGTTTTACATATAAAGTGGTGAATAATGATATTCAGATTGGGTTATCGAATCGTATTTGTGAAGATTGGAAAATAGAAAATTCGAACACACCCAATTTTGTGCTGCCATAGCTGAGAACCCGGTTGTTATATCCATCCTCTGAATAAATGAATTTATATCGGCGTTTCTGGAGACATCCAGATTTCTCACCGAATCAATTTGATGCTTGTTTTATACACACCTGAAATATCTCAATTGAATAGAAGTGGAACGACGGGAGTTTTTTTTTTGTTGAGCCTTTGTGAAGTAAAATATAGTTCATTTAGAACATCTTTCGATGTTATTATCTTTATCACGATCGATCAAGTCGATTTGTGAAAAGTGGTAAATCTTGACTATAATGGATCTTATATATAATTTTTACCACTTATTAAAATATTTCTTATTTTATACTTTGGCGTCTGAATTCAAGATTGCAGCGCCACGGTGGCCAGTTTGAGAACCTTAGGTAGAGGGATAGGAGCTAGGTTTTCAAGTGTTTGCATCTATTTTAATTCAGAGTAGCAATGCTACAAGTACTGTTATAATTATTTTAGTATCAACTTATTTCAACTCTAAAGGCCAAGATTAATTTCAAATTATCAGGGGTATATTGAAGGCACAGAAGCTTGAAGTGTTCAGGCAGATGCATGGGAGATTATGAGGCATGTTATTTGCAAAACTAATAAACTTTCAACCTTTTCACCTACCTAACTTGATATTGATCAAATACCCCCTCAGATCTACTGCTCAAAAAGTTGAAAATCAGATAGTATTGTAAAACATACTTTTTGGAATAATGGACAAATATTCATTACTTTGCCATTTATATAGGCAAGGACTGAATTTACACAATATATTGTGAATAAAATGAACACATTCACATAAAACTAATGCTACTTGTACTTTAAGCCTTATTCATTATGGATTGACAAATAAATTCTTTCAACGCTCATGAGATTGGTCTTGAAAAATCTGTAATAAATAAGCCTTGTACAGCCTTGATTTCATCGGCATAAGAACTTTTAGCGAAGAGTATCATCACCTGATTTTTCCTTGTTGAGACTCTTGTTTCAATCGGTCAGTTCTATATCACTAAAACATTTACGTTCAACAGGCAGATTTCTGGAAGGCATAGCAATTCTCTTGAGTAACTTTCTCTGCTTGGATTAGGGGCCTGAAAAACAATTGTCTTCATGAATGAGATGTAATGTTTCATGAGCAATTGGTGCTTACCTCTATAAAAATGATTATCATCGGTAAAATGCAGGTAACAGACTCTCATAAAACTTGTTTGTTGGTTGGTTTAGCAATTTTTGAGTTACAAGTTGCCTAGGTTTTTATCAATTCTTCAACACTTTCAGGTCCGACTTGTTGAAGGGATTTTCTTTCACCCAAACTCGAAATTTCTCACCGGGATGTGGAAATCTGTGAGAAGGGACATTTGAGTTTGCTCTTTCTCAGTAGAAACACACAAACGCCAAGAAAAATGCATAAACTTTCTCATTTTCTTGACCTTACTTTTAAATTGTCAATGATAATCCCTTACCTCGAGTTACTCTGATAGCCACCAGAGGGACTAGCGCTTAACTTCATTCTCCAATACTAACACGTGTGTATTCCAGAATAGGAATAAATATTTCATTATTCTATAGCAGAAAAAGCTATTCTACTAAACAGCGTTGTCACTTCGTGCATGCCTGACAAATCCCAAACCCCAATTTTGAAATCTGATTTTGAATACTTTCTGAAGGTAGTTTGGGAAAATGATGAATCAAACCCATAATAATTATGTTCAAATTTGCATTTGCAGTAATAACCCAAATTCAAGAAAAACCCCCATTAACGAACGACTCAGGATCAATCTGAGCAGTGTTTGGTAATAAACGAACGCCCCTTATGTACTACACTCACAGCGGGTTTCACAAAGCTCTGATTAACGTGATTGTTGGATCAAAACAATTCTATGTTCAATTTCAGTTCATTTTTAGCAATACCACAGAATATCAACGGGTTTATCGGAAGATCAAGCTTTGTGAAACCCACGGTCATTCTGTTATCTGTGACTGCACTCAGCTACACCGAGAATTCGAAGTCAGTGTAGTTATGCAGGTACAACGAACAAACCTCATGTTCAACTGACTGCAAACCCAACGCTTTCAACTCAAATCGACCCGAACAAAGACCACACTCTCGCATAGCACACAAATCGAAGCCTACCTATTCCATATCGTGATCTGCGAAATGTAATTCAGGATTTCAGCATCACTCTTCTCCATTCAAGAAATCGTCCCCTCGCCATAGCCATCTGGATAAAACGGAATTAAAGGCGTAAAATCGGGAAGACCTAATGTCTGTGCAGTTCGGAACTTCCTGCTTCCACATGTAATGTCCTTCGAACACTGTTAGTGTAATTGGATATGCTTTGGGTTAAAAGCTTTTTTATCCGAGGATGTCGCGCAATTGTAATCTTTATCGAGATTACCTCTCCCGGCAATTACCCGAGGAATAACTTGGACAATATTACTCACTTCGATTTCTACGGTTCTCCTCGGCCAATATCAATTTCATGCCTGCGGGCGAAATGAAATCTGTCTGGGTAAGTTTTCTGAGGAATCTGCACTTCTGTGGTCGTTGTGATTGTTTTTGCTCCTCAAATAGAGCTCTTGCGGGAGTCCAAGGTCTAAGTTTGGTAAAGAACCATGAAATACGCGGTGAACATTTGTTCCTTATACAGGATTTTATTAATTAAAATAAGGGCCGGCATTATAAAACTTAACTGGAAGTTATCTTTAACTTTAACTGACAGTTTTGTCAGTTATGTTAGGACATATCTGTCAAAACTGTCAGTTAAGGTTAAAGATAACTTCCAGTTAAGTTTTATAATACCGGCCCTAAGTCCGACAAACTTAAGGGTGTGATTCTGCATGAAAAAAACATAGAGAAGCTTTGACGTGAAGTCAGCTTCGTTACGCGCTTGTTCACATTGGAGCCTTGGAAATTTCAGTGAAATAAACGACTTCGGCCCAAGTTTCCAACCCACAATTTTCTTCACAAACTTACTATCACTGGGGAACGGGAATTTCAGGACAAATTCGACATGATAAGGTTCGCGTTATTTATAAATATCCGTAAAAGATGCCCCGCCCCGGCTCTTCAAACAAGATAATTCCTTCCAAATTTAGGTTTTTGTTAGGCCGAAATTTAAGTTGGGATTCCTGATTAATAGTGTCAAGTTTATAAAGGATATGTTCCGCAAATCAACTTGGTTAATTCGGTTGCCGGTTTTCCGTTCTGTAAATATGAAATATTCGGTTGGTTCCTGAAAAAAAAGTTTATTACCGAATTTGATTGATGAAAAAGCAATCTTTCTGTCACCAGAATATAGACATATTAAGTCTATGCACCAGAACGACAATCAATGTTTTATGGTAAAATATCATTAACATATAACAATCATTATTTACCTTATGATCCATAGACCATACCTAGTAATTTTTCCATTGTTGGTTGTTGTCTCTTCCATGTTCTATAGATCATAAAGTAAATAGAGATTGTTCTATGCCATGGATATGTAACTATAGAACATTGACAGTCATTCTGGTGACAGAAGAATATTTACGGAATGGAAAACCAGCAACCGAAATAACCAAGTTGATTGGCGGAACATATCCTTTATAAACTTGACACTATTAACATGAAATCAGGAATCCCAACTTAAATTCCAGCCTAACAAAAACCTATATTTGGAAGGAATTATCTTGTTGGAGGAGCCGAGGCATTTTTACGGATATTTATAAATAACGCGAACCTTATCACGTCGATTTTGTCCTGAAATTCCCGTTCCCCAGTAATAGTAAATTTGTGAAGAAAATTGTGGGTTGGCAACTTGGGCCGAAGTTGTCTATTGGAATAAAATATGAAAATTTTCAGAGTAAACAAATTTAACCCTATCAAACTGAAATTTGATACATTGCTGTGAAATATCAGGTTCAAGGTATAAGTTGAATTTTTTTCGAATATGAAGAATAGGTTCTGAAGGAAATTTAGTAACCATACGATTTCAACAAAGTTTTCTGCAAAAACTTGCGCGTAGTTCTGATTCAACTAATTGGCGAGTTTCAATAAAATCGCTTCAGTAGTTTCTGAAATATCAGAGGAATAACTTCAAAATTTCAAATGGCTTTAACTCCGGAAGAGTTCGACCGATTTGGCCCATGAACAAACTTAACCGCGTTTTTCAAATGCGCGATCTACCTCGAAAGTTGCAAGTTGCCAGCTCAATCCATTCGAAAGTTATGGTGTCCATGGCCGGCCAGACGGTGGCATTCGCCATCAGTGAACCCAATCTAGACTTTTGAGACCAATTTCGGAAAAAAAAATCGAGAATTACAGACATTTGGACAAAACGATAGCACGCTGTTTCTCTAGAACATGCGTGCAAGAAGTATTTCTTAATTTCTTCTTTCAGTTCTCTATTCAAACTTTCCTAGCTTAACTGCGCCAAGCGAGATGGCACTATTCCCCAGTCAAATATACAGAGCGCGACAAAATTATGGAACAAATTCATTTTCTCAAGAAAAATATTTGGTAACACAATCCTGAAACAGGTCAATTTTGTTTTACTTTCACCAAATTTTATGCATTTTTAAGGATTTTTGTTGCACCTCATCAACCCTCTGAATTTTCTGAATAGGGAAAGTGGGTCATGTGGTACTTTTTTGGCAAGGTCTTTGTATCTTCTTCACAGGCGTGCAGAAATTTTCAGGAAAAAAATTTTTCTTTTTGAAAAATAAGTTAGTTCAGAGGGGTTTTCAATATGTGGCACTTTGTCATGGCTCATTCACTTTGAGACGATGGTACCTGATGAAATTTATCACCGAATGAAAGTCGATATTACAGTTCTGTTCATGCACAACTTTCAACCTCTACGAACCCTTTGATGAAGAAAAAAATGGATTAACATACCTACTTAAGATCATAACTGAAGCTCAGTGTTTCACACATTCTAATTTTTTACGTTTGGGGGTTGAAAGTGATTGAGAGTTGTGCATGAACAAAACTGTAATGGTCGACTTTCATTCGGTGACAAATTTCATCAGGTACCATCGTCTCGAAGAAAATGAGCCATGAAAAAGTGCACATACTGAAAACCTCTTTGAACTAATTTTTCAAAAAAAAATTTTTTTTTCTTGAAAATTTCTGCACGCCTGTAAAGAAGATACAAAAACCTTATCAAGAAAGTATCACATGACCTACTTTGCCTATTCAAAAATTCAGAGGGTTGATGGGTATGGCACAGGGTGCAACAAAAATCCTTCAAAAATGCATGTAAATTTGATAAAAATGAAACCAAAATTGACCTTTCTCAGGATTTTGTTGTCAAATATTTTTCTCCTGGAAAATGAATTTGTTCCATAATTTTGACGCGCACTGTATAGACTATAGGGGGAGTGTAAAATTTCATTCTAGAACTTCAGGCAGAATGATGCAATTATCTCCTTGAATTTTCCAACAGTTCTCAGCGTTGATCGGATTATCTTACGGAAACGAAAATTTTCCCTGTTACGCATGTTCAGGCGGAAATTCCCATCAGCAACGCTGTACGGAGAACGATCAGTTCGTTGCGGTAGGTTGGGTATGAAGGTTGTCGCAAGAGCAACCATGTTGACATTCTGGACACGGGCAATATTATTGTTTACGACGATTAGGCTCAGTGGAATGCCACCTGTTGCTTTTACGGAAATAGGGAGGAGGAGACTAATCTGAGAATCTGATTTTGCATAGTTGGTTCAAACGGAATGCGGGGATGTATTCGGCAACCTTTATCTCCGACAGTTTTTCTTCTTGAGATTCTATTCCGACATGGAATTGGGATTCAGGAGTGAGATAGTCCAACAATAAATACAGGATGTTTCGTGCGATATTTTCTTGAAAACATTTAGCATTATTTGAAAACCGAGCAGCGTTTGGCGAGATATGCACCTGGATGGGTGGACACTATTTAATTGATGTGAAAGTTTGGAAGGGAAATTTACGTTGATTAAGGGCGAGATAAAGCTGATGAAGAAGTTAGTCAGAACAGTGTCCAAAATTTTGTCCAAATGTCTGTAGTTTCAAAGTCTCAATCCAAAAATGGTCTCGAACGGCTAGCTGGACTCGGCGATGAAGAATCCGGAGTCAAATTCAATTCTGACAGGCTAGCCGTACATTGCTATGATAACTTTTGAGCGGAACTAGCTAGCGAGCTGGAACTTTCCGAGTTATATTTTTCAGATATGTTCCTAGACTTTCGATATCAATATCCGAGAAAAAAACTATAAAATTTAATAAGAAATATAATTCAAAGAAATGGACTCTGCCGCGATTGTTGTTTTCGAACTTTCGGTCCAGGGCAGTTTCTTGAAAAAATGACTTCTGTTTATTCGAGACAGTATGACAGTTATGCGTTTTGTTGACTACAAATCCTACAAATCACACTACTTCCTTCTCTTATTTGCCGTCCTTTTTCAGCAAGACAACGCACGTTCCAAACTTTCCTCAAGGAGCGGACGTTAATGTTTTGCCGTGGCCACCCCGTTCACCGGATTTGAATCCAATTGATAATTACGATTGATACGATAGAGAGGAGGCTGTCCCATTTGCAACAACCTTCGCAAACTCTCAACTTTCAGCGCCATCAACTTTTACAGAGAGACAAAGGACAATATCGAGTCTCCGCTCATTTCGGTACAAGAAATTGTGTAAACGGTTGGCTTGGTGACTGATCATGTCGCAATCTAGTACTTGATCGGAAAATGATGGCGTGAAGGTTCATGCAAAAGTTCGTTAGGCAATTGCTTCGCTTCGCTTCGCGTGACAGCTTCTTCAAGTCAGTGCATGCTCAGGAAACGAATAGAACAAGTGGGTCGCTGTCGAGGTGGAGATTGAAGTCGATGCTACTAGTTGAGTCGCGATCGAAATTGACAGCACATTACAAGAGGTTAAGAGGTTATGGCATAATAGGTCTCTTGCATGTAACACGAATTATCATATTTGCATGTTTTTCTCATTCTATATCGATACAAAATCATAATGTATGCTATTTCACACTCCAACAATTCGCGAATTTCAAATAATTCGGTATTAAAAATCGTCAAATCGGGACGCAAAACCAAAGTGGGTGAAACGCGGTAGATCGCCTCCGACGTCACTCGTTATTCCACGATGCCCCGATCGATACAGCCCGAGGCTGTCTATTGGCTTGCTAGACAGAAAAGTATACGAGAAGAGGGAGAGAGTGGATATATCCCCTCACGTCACGGAATCCGCGAAGCTTCGTCCGTTTAAACAACCGACATGCGGAGCCAAATTTAAAAGAGCATTTTCTCGTTAAAAATGGAAATTTTTGATGGCGGTTGAAGTTTTTCAGTGGTATTTCGGATAGAATATTTGATTCCAATGATGAAAAAAATTCATGCAAGAGACCTATTCGTCTGCTGATAGTGCGGCTGAACTTGCCTTTCTCTTGGTTGGATCTATTTGTAGCTTCCGAAGCTTAGCATTTTTTGCAGTTCTTGCGTTGAAAATTTCTATGTCAGAGATTATGGATTAAATTTGCGATTATACCTTTCGAAAAATAATCCAGCAACTACTTAGCTGTAAAGTTCCATAGAACTTTTATAACACTCTCCTTGTAGTTTTCGGAGTTCTTTTTTCGCATGTTGAAGGCATAGTCTTCAAGGATAAGCGCTAGTTCTTCCACAGGTATATCCGCTCTGTCGAAATCATACGCCTTTTCTGCGCAAAAGTTTATAAACTGATTCCATACACTTGCCTTCGATTTCCTAGTATTCGCGGGTGTCAACTGCTTAATATTCTGGCGAATATTTTCTTTACTTTCTTGACCGAAGCCAGACATTTTTCTACGTCGTGCTGTTTTTGACCAAATCAAAACAGACATAATTTCTAGCTTGGAGTTTCCTTGAGTGCCATGTTAACTAAATAATCGAGTCGACAAAACCTTCTATGTTTTGCAAGTACTTGATGAAGACGAAAATTGATGTTGGAAATAAACACCTTTCGTGTGGAATTTTCTTACCGAATGCCACACGAGGTCAAATTAAATCCGGAAATTTTTCTCGCTCATGAATATTTTTAGAAAATTATCCCGAGTCGAATACGGGGGATAATTTTCAAAATATTCATGAGGTCGAAAAATCTTCCAGAAATAATTTGACCTCTGGTAGTATTACTAGTGAAAACACATCGTGCCCTTTGGGTTGCATTCGAAGGTTATGAGAACTTGAACGCACCAATCACAGGCCAGTATCCTTGTAGACCGCGCTGAAGGCTTCTTTGTACAACAAATAATTCGATTTAAACAAGCATCCATGTACAGGATGGGCAAAATTCGTTGTCTACTGAAGGGACCTCGAGAACTATAGCAGCAAGAAGAAAACTGATAACACATTCTAGAGCTCTTTTTTCCTGACTAATCTGACTCTGAAAACAGATCCAGCTTATCGTTCATAGAACTTGAGTTATGAGCGAAAATTGAGAAATTGTCATTTTCAATAATGCTGAATAACTCGCTTGTTTGAACTCGTATTGGCAATCTGTTGATACATTCTACAGGCATTATTTTAGGAGTAATTTTAATATAATATGACTGAATTTTTTAATCCAGCCATTTTCGAGAAATGAGAAAGATTTTGGAGTTTTCAAATGTAAACTATAGTCGAAAGATCTCTTATCTTGCTATTACAAAATTTTTGCTGGTTTCAAAAATGTATCATATGTCGCTATTTACATGAATATTACATGAGAAAATTGTCAATACTTTTTTTCTGCTTTTCTTTTCACTGTTGAATTATGAGTAGTAGGCTGACTTTGCCATAGCGAAGATTGAATATGCATTATCTTTGTGTGAACTTGCGCCTCTATGATTGGAATCAGCGATTGCTGAATAAATATTTCTATGGTTAATTTGTCATAGTTTTTAAGATTAGCCTTAGAAAATCTGTTTATTATCCCCAATGACCCAAAATATTGCTGATCTTAAGAACGATGACAAATTAACCATTGAAATATTCATTCAGCAATCGCTGATTCCAATCATAGAGGCGCAAGTTCACACAAGGTTAATGCATATTGAATTGTCGCTATAGTAACGTCAGCCTACTCATATTTCAACAGTGAATAGAAAAGCAGGAAAAAAGTAATGAATATTTTCTCATGTAATATTCATGTGAATAGCGACATATGATACATTTTTGAAATCAGCAAAAATTTTGTAGCAAGATAAGACAGACATCTTTTGACTATAGTTTACATTTAAAAAATCCAAAATCCTTCTCGTTTCTCGAAAATGGCTGGATTGAAAAAATTCAGTCATATTATATTTGAATTATTCCTAAAAAAGTGCCTGTAGAATGTATCAACAGATTTCCAATACGAGTTCAAACAAGCGAGTTATTCAGCATTATTGAAAATGACAATTTCTACATTTTCGTTCATAACTCAAGTTCTATGAATGATAAGCTGGATCTGTTTTCAGATTCAGATTAGGCAGGAAAAGAGAGCTCGAGAATGTGTTATCAGTTTTCTTCTAGCTGCTATAGTTCTCGAGATCCCTTCAGTAGACAACGAATTTTGCCCACCCTGTACACCTCCTGGATGGCATCGCTCTAAATTTCCACCCGTTCTGTTCTCTTCCATTCATTCAAATGCATTTGATCAACATGGATGTCGACATCGACTACGACCTCCACCTCAACCGCTACCCAATTAGTCTGTTCGCACCCCTAGAATGTTCGGAAAACTATTTCACTCGAGAACCAATCGGAAAATTGAACGGTGTCGAATTCTTATTTGAAAGAGTGCCACCATTCTCTCGTTATTCCTGACCAACTAGACATGCAAAGGGCGATATGATCCAGTGAGATTCAATACATCTTCGACAAAAGTCGTCCCTTTCTGATTCAAATCCATCAATATTTCTACATTTCGCTGACGGTGCCAGCACAACCAGCATCAATGCATTTATTCGATATGATGCGATGTTTGCAGAAATATCGAACGGAAGGGGAGATATTCCCTACTTTTTGCAACCATCACACCATTCGTTACATTCCTCACGAAGCAACAGAATTGCTTCGAGGCATTCCGGCAAATGGACATCGCCAATGCGACAGTCTGCTCGATTCTTCGCAAATGTCTGATACAGTGATGGAATTCCGTGAAAAAGGTCCCATTACGACTTTTGCGATCCCGGGGGAACGCCGGGAAATAACCCAAATATTCACTCACACCCTCGTCCAGAATTTAGGTCAAGTGTTTCTTTCTTCTCGGCGAGTGAAGAACATAAAGGGATAAGTAATCACACTCGGCTCCAACGCAATTTATGAAATAACCTTACAAATCATTTCGTTTTTGGCGTTTTATTTAAATTATCTCTTTTCTGGATGTAAAAAAAACATCGCAAGGAGGGGTGGAGTGTCCTCGTGCTTTCTACAGTGTATTCTAATATTTCATGTTAATATATTCTCCCTCTTGGTTATCTTCCTGAATGGCGGTTTTTCCTTCGAACGAAAATGCAGTTATTCTCATGAAAAACCTTAAGAACATCACATTTCAAACATGTAATTTCAATATTATATTTTTAAAAAAATGTTTGATTACCTAAAACTGAAAAATAAAAATGCGGATTTGCATTCAAAAGGATTTGTCATGAGTGCACGATATGGCAACGTCGAATTCAGCTTTCTCGGAAAGAAAAGGACGTCAAATGTGTTGCTTTGCTTAGGAAAACTGAGATAGCGATACTTTGATCTGGTTAGAGTAGAAGACAACGACCAAGGAATAGAAAAAGAAGAGCACAGACTGTCATACTGTCATATTACTGACAAATCGTAAACGGAAATTGTTTGGTTATATTGACTAAGAACACGTGTGTACCACAGAATAGGAATAAATATTTCGTTATTCTATAGCAGAAAAAGCAATTCTACTAAACAACGTTGTCACTTCGTGCATGCCTGGCAAATCCAAAACCCCAATTTTGAAATCTGATTTTGAATACTTTCCGAAGCTAATTTGGGAAAATGATGAATCAAACAAATAATAATCATGTTCAAATGTGCATTTCCAGTAATAACCCAAATTCAGGAAAATTAGTTTTTGATTCATAACCAAAGAGGCTAGAAAATTGAGTTCGAAATTTTCGAATTATAACCCAAAAGCGTTATGAGAATGATTTGATGTCAGACCAAAATAAAGTTAATCTTTTGAACCATACTCATCAAGTCATGTGACTTCAATGCTATTCATGCTTTTTATGATTAATTAGCCGTGAAAAGAGACTATTGTTGCTATTAAATTCTGATGTATATTGTATATTCTAACAAAATCACAAGGACGAATATCTATCGATAAATCAACAAATATTCCACCTTGATCAGAGCTTATCAACCAATCAACCAAAACATCTACACCGAAGAAGCGGATCCGAGGAGAATGACTACAGCTGTTTCACAGTTATTACTGGTCGTCAGGTCAACTTACCTCGGATAAAACCGCAGAAGGAATCTCGATACTTGTCACCTTTCACATGGAACGCTGCAGTATAACTACGTTCATCGCGCCATCTTCAAGAAGCATCTTGCAAATCCTACCTTCGAGTGCAGAATACTTTGATCGATGTGAATAACGTTCATCCTTTTGTCGTATCCTTCTGCGGTTTATCTGAGGTAAGTTGACCTGACGATCAGTAATAACTGTGAAACCGCTGTAGTCATTCTCTGTAGTGATATTCGTATCTTGGCTTTTAGCCGAATTATATGTCATGAACTATTCATATTCAGTTCGAAAATCTCAAACTGGCGTAATCTCGAAAAATGAAAGCTTGAATGTTCATGCAGATCTTGGAGGGAACAATATGGCAGTAAAGCTGCGTTATGTGAGTCTCATATATTAGACTTTCAGTTTTCGAGATTATGACAGATTGAGATTTTCAAACTGAATATAAATAAAGGGTTTTCCAATAAGAGGTGTTATTTTGAATAGCCCGCTATTTCGGTAGATGTCACTTTTGAAGCTGTCATTTTTTGACATTTGACAAGTGGAAACTACTCCATTAATAAAAATGGAACGATACACGCTTCAACAACGCATTGAAATTATTAAAATTCACTATGAAAATGGTGATAATTTGGCAGAGATGGTTCTTAAAACTCGAACATTTTTGGATCGTCGTGAAGCACCTTGTCGGACCGCAATAAAGAAATTGGTGGAAAAATTCGAGCTGTTGGGACAAGTTAGTGATATAAAGAATAAAACCCGTGCACGTCGCTCAAGAACAGCCTAGAATAATGCTGCTGTAGCCGAAAGTGTTGAAGAAAATCCAGGTTTGTCCATTCCTCGTCATTCTTTGGAATAAGGCATTCCACAAACGTCATTACACCGTATTTTGTATAAAGATTTGTGTCTTGAGGCTTATAAAGTTCAGTTAACACAAGAACTCAAGCCGGCCGATCATCAACAACGTCGTGTCTTTGCTGATTGGGTCGTTGATATGCATGAAAGTGATCCGGAATTCCATCGAAAAATCATCTTGAGTGACGAGGCCCATTTCCACCTCGGTGGCTTCGCCAACAAGCAGAATTGTCGCATCTGAGGCTCGGAAAACCCGAGAGTTATTGTTGAAAAGCCTCTCTATCGTCAACGTGTGACTGTTTGGTGCGGTTTATGGTCCGGCGGAGTCATTGGACCTTACTTCTTCGAAAATGAGGCTGAAGCGACAGTTACTGTGAATGGATTGCGCTATCGAGAGATGATTAATGATTTTTATGGCCGGAATTGGATGGTATTGATCTGGACAACGTTTACTTCCAACAAGACGGCGCTACGTGCCACACAAGCAACGAAACCATTGATCTTTTGCGGGAAAAGTTTCTGGACCGTGTATCTCTCGAAGAGGTGATCACAATTGGCCACCGAGATCTTGTGATTTAACACCTTGCGACATCTTCCTTTGGGGCCACGTGAAAGAGAAGGTCTACGCCAATAGCCCAGCCTCGATTCAAGACTTAAAAGATGGAATTCGTGAGGCTATCGAGGACATAGGGCACCCACTTTGCGATTCGGTTATGGAAAGTTTCATTAAAAGGATATGGTCCTGTAAGCGTGGTCGTGGTGGTCATTTGCCTGATGTTATTTTCCACTATTAACGGCATAGCTTCTTCTTTATAATGAAATAAACATCCGATCATTTATATTGAAAAATGGCATTTTTCTTCGAATATCAAAATAACACCTCTTATTGGAAAACCCTATACTTCATGACATATAATTCGGCTAGACGCCAAGATATGAGTATCACTGAATGGCACAATAAGAATGTTGTGGAATCTCTACTGAAACCCTTGAATTTCAAGAAAGTGGATAGTCTATAGTACTTGAAGCAAGTTATAACCCTCGGAGTGAAATTTCGTCCCCTAGCATTGAGCTATCTCCTCAAATGAAAAAGAAATAGGCCTAACTTATGCACTTTGAATGTTCACTGACCTGTGATATCTCACAATAGGCCTATGCTCACAAAATGACTAACATTCAATGAAATTCCTCACAAATGAGTAATTACCCACAAACTGGCAAACTCGGACCCTTTCTAGCTCGACAGACCATCAGTGGTAACCTCCTTGTTAGGTGCTGTCGACATCGACCTCGACCGCTACCCACTTGTTTCATATTCGTACCCTCACGTTTCACCCATTCATAAAATGCCGATTCTATTCCGAATAATTGAAAATTCACAAACGAATTGGCATGACACGAGAGCGGAACGCACGCTGATCCGACGCTATATCCTTTATTCGAAAATGACCGATTGAATTGCAAAGTGGGGCCCCCATCAGGACTGATGAGTCAGGATTTAAATATTTCCATCAAAACATCCCACTCAGGTGACGAACGCCGCAATTTCACGAACTAATTGGAAAGTGGGGCTTATTTAGACTCTGGATAATGTTTAAAGACCAGGGATAAAGCTGTAATTACAATCAGTGTGCCTCTATTCATTGATTCTGATTGAGAGAGTGATGAATGTGTTAAATATTGGACTTTACGATGTGCAATGTACTCAATTTGCCCATACCATTGCATATCCTTGTAGCAAGGACCTGAAATATATCATGTCATTATATGGCCTTGAAACAAGTTGTACCTACCTCAGTTAATTCAGATCACAGAATACACCGAATTACTTTTATATTTTGTGTCCAGACATAGATGCATAGAATACATAAGGTACGGACACTCTTTGACATATTTTGTGTCCGAAATGAGGTCCAAACGTTGTCAAAATACAGCTTTGTTGGCCTTCTTCAGTTTTCGCTGATAGATGCCGGCATAGGAAAATCTGCCATATAAAATATGAAATATTTACGGTAGTTACCGACCTGTCATATCAAAACTAGTGAAATCAGAATTTCTTTCTGATTTTCTGAGTTGGACCATACATTATTTTCAAGAATTTCTGATAATAAATTCATTTTGACGAATTTGAATTATGATTATTCATTTCATTCTGTCAGAATGGCGGTAATATCCTTCGTCTCCGCATACACAAGTCTGAAACTTGATATTTTTGAATACCTGAATGAGGTATTTATTATCTCAATATTCAGTTCAAGGAAAGGAAGTATTCCAGAGTTGTGTTTTCAAAAATACCACAAGAAATCATTTGGAACGATAGATACTACAATTAATTTGTCTGGTTTGAAATTCGTCTGATAAATTCGTATGAACATGAACAGCAAAGTGCAAATTCATATATCAATTTCAATAATAATAAACATGAACGTTTCCTCCAAATAGTTGCATAAGTAGGTATTCAACATAATTCATAACTTTTGCATTGAATATGTATTAATAGGTACATACAAAATTTAAAGGAGATCCAAACTATCCAATAGAATCCATTAGTAATATCAATCTCCCGTTTCGTTTTCACCATTGTTTTGGCTTCGAAATAACTTCTTATATCCATCCATGAAAGTGTTCTCACAATAAACCTCATATTGCTCCTTATTCCCTTACACATATTTCATATTTTTAATGAGTAAATGTTCCCCATTTGTTAAACTCCTCTTATATATTAGTGAGAATCCATAATTTCAAATCTGATTCATTCTTTGGGAAATAGTTTCATCAGATTATAGCTCAATTAATTTTTATTCAGCGGAATTAAATGTATTCACTTGCCAAAGCGACGTAAGCGCCATCAACGTTTACAGAGACAGGTAGCCCAAGATTTAACAATTCTAGGACCGCGTTTTGGACCCAAAATTTTATTGGGTAATAGTAGGAAAGTGTCGACACCTGATATATTCTATGCATGTATGTCTAGGCTATGCAGGGGATTCATAGAGTTTAATGAGTGTCTTTAGAGTGATAGGGTGAATTCATAAAATGCATATATTTATTGAGAAAATTTAGGAATGGATTAAATTTAAGAATTTATGAAATGGAAGGAATTATGTATATTTTTATGGTGGAAACAATTGGATATCTTATGAAGACCCAATAGAAAATGAATGTTTCAATAGACGGGTATCGTGTAATAATACTGCATAAGATAAGATGTAAGATGAGCGTTTCGGCTTCAACGAGCTCGTACAAGCTCCTGAACTCACGTCATTGCTTTTCTACAATTTTTTCACCCTAGACAAACTAAGATCTATTATTCAAGAACTTTCCAAATCTTCAAATCTTTCTATCGATCTTAATTAATATCTCAATAATAACACAGATAATTCAACAACTATGTAGATTCATTTGCTCATTTGATCACACGTGAATAAAAAATACTCCCGTCACGCACTCATTAAACATTCTGTACAAGCTAGAGACGAAGCAGCAATTAAAAATTGAATGGCACCACTCCAACTTTCCACTCTGAACACACATGCCACAAGCATTTCATTCCGCCCTCGAATACATAAACCTATTACACAAAAATTTCGGCGATATTGAAATTATTGTTTGTTCGGGCTTTCATGTCATCAGCCGAGGCCGATGGGTAACATCAAAACTCGTTTTGTTCCGCAATATAGTTATGGTACAAAGTTCTGATCAAATTTTCCTTTTTGTATTGATCAGTGGCGTGATGCAAGGGGGCAGAATAATATCCCTTCTGTGGTAGGTGAATTTAAATGAATAATTTTGGTCCATGACCATTGAATAATATATATATTTCGATTGCTCTTGTTGAGGGAAAATTACAGTAATTAATCAATCCTGCGAATAATAAGGGTGTGTAATGAATACATATTATACATTCCATTCAGAGATCAAGTGAAAATTTTGACAAGCTTGACAATTTCTAGCAATTACAGATAATGATGTTGACGATTCTGACAACTTGTTTGTAGGTTTTTGAAAATGCAGAATTATTTCAATTTTATCAATGAAGTCGTGGAAGGAGTGTAGTATTTTACTCGCATATAATAGCTAATTCCAATTCGATCCGAAATCAACCCTCAGAAATTTTGGAAAAGATATGAGTGAAATTTTGAGGTATCGTTCCTTCCAGAATCATAATGGAAATTCACGACTTGTTGAGAAATGCTGATGCACAACTTAGTGCACTATTTGATGATCATCGTGATTCTAAAACCACAGACCAACAAGACAAATCACTTCATCGTTTGCGGGAATCGTGTCTTTCCGACCTTGAGAAATACAACAGACATAACCACACTTTCTTCTTCCTCAAAATAGCTGTCAAATTAAATACTTGACTTTGGAATATCTAAAATCGAAATGTAAAAACGGATTTGTCGGGATTCAGGAATCACAAGATTAAAATCAGACTAAGATTTTTCAAGGAAACCACTTGAAAAGCAAATTTCCAGTACCAAAGCGAGTGTTTTCTAACATCTTAAACTCCTATAGAAGAACACGATTGGAGTAAATAAAAATTTTGGAAAAATGATATGGAAAACCTGTTTACCTTGATCAGAGAATCTTTGTAGTGACATTTATAGGTCTCTAGGAAAACCCCCAAAATCTTCTGGGAGTTTGGCTGTGTTCTATTACATTGCAAATCTTTTTCTAATATGTGTGAATACAATCGAATTAATGTGTAAGAAATGAAGAAACTAAAAATTTATAAACAAGAAATAGACTTCCTCTAAAATCTACATTGTCTTATCTTTTCCATAACACTATCAATTATTACTCATATAAATATGTTATTCGTTAAGTTTTCAGTAACTATAATGTAGTAAGTATACCATGTTTACATGAAGTCTGCCAAACTGTTTCAGACACTGGTTTTTACATAATTTAACTCAGCAAGTTGAGTATAATTTATAATTGCCTCACTATTTTATCAATAAAGAATATATACAACAGTATTTCATTAAAAGAGGTATTTTTTTAGCGAAAACTTTTTCTTCGAAATCAATTTTTCAAGCAAACACAATACCATTGTATTAAATGGAAAATGTATAGGTTGTGATACTTTCACATCAAAACAGATTTCAATATAAAATCAAACTATGAATAGACAAACTTTGTTCGATTCCAATCCTTGTGGTTGTGCAATCATATACAATTTTATTAGACATCCCATCGTTTTAATTGAATAATGGAGGTTGTAGTTCTTTTACTTCAGGTGCGATTCCTTTATATTATATAAAATGAATATTATGAATGAGTCCACCTAAGTTCGATTCCAATTCTTGTTGTTGTACAATTAAAGCATATAATGAGGACTGTCATCATAAAATAGAACCTCAGAGATGACTAAACAATTGATTTTGTTGTGAAAACTGTTTGGATTATATTCTGAAATGGAACAGATACGAAATTATTCATCAAATAAATAGGACAAATATTAATTTCTGTTTGTTTACAAGTTTATAACATTATAGCCTTTTCAAGCGAGTCCAAAAGCAGCGAGAGTAACGTCATCCTATTCCTGCAATCTGATTGGCACCCCAAAGCACCCTAAACGCCTGCTAAAATTCTGATTAGCTTGATTCAGGGTCATATCTGCGTTGACATAGATTTCCTAAGTAAATGACGCGAGTGGTTCATCTGGTTAGTCTGTGCTAAAACCATCTTAAAATAACCTAGAAAACCACTGCCTAACGTGTTACGTCTAACGGCTGACCGTAAACACAGTAACTTCCGAAAGAAACAACTTGGAAACTCAATTTTTGAGGAGTAGGTTTGGACCTTAATTGCGAAGGCCGAGGTCGTGAATGGGTAAAATTCACCCAATGATTCCGCAGATACACCCATTCAAAACTTTTTTTCCCAATATTTCCAAAAAAACAGCTTTGATCGGATTAAAATCCAGTAATTCATCGAGAAATGAGAGTTCGAAGGTTCATACAGAATTTAATGAGGACGATATGATTAGAAGATCACAGAATATTGAATATTTGAACACGATCATTACGAAATTTCGTACAAAGTTTTCCATCAGAATTTTGGAACTAGTTTTCGAGTTTCTTCATGATTGAATCAGTATTTTTTGAGTTATTCTGAAAAAAACAACGATATTGAGATAAAAACCATGAAATTTTACATACTTTTTTCCAATATCTCCGGAAATAAAAGTCATATCGAACTGAAATTTGGTGCACCACTGTGAAATAAAAAGCTCAAAGTATGGCCAGTATTTTTTCCTGAATGAAATCAATTGTTTTCGAGAAAAAAATTGTTTGAAAAAAATTATAAAAATATTTTTTTTCCGAATTTACTGATACCTCAATCTCAACAAAATTTCGCAGGAAGTTGCTACTCCTCATGCTTCAAGTAACTGCCAAGTTTCAATCCAATGGCTCCAGTGATTCTTCGAATATCAGGGAAATAACCTCGAAACTTCAAATGACCATAACTCCAAAACCGTTTGATCGACTTTGCTCATTAAAGAACCTTATCCCACAATTTGAATTACAACCAACCCTGAAATTTTCAAGTCGATAGTGCGTACGGCCAGACGACCGGACAGAATTGATTTTGACACCGGATTCGTCATCAGTGAGTCCAACGTAGTCGTTTGAGACTACTTCCGGCACAAAATTCTAAAATTACAGACAATTTGACAAAAGGATAGCACGTTGCTCCCCAGAACGTGCGAGCAAAAAATGATTATCAAAGTTTTTCTCGAAAACATCAATCAGTTTCAAGAAAAATTTGTACAGAACTTGAACTTCATATTAAATATCAGTTTACGGAATTTCAGTTTGATCTGATTAGAATACAGGGTGATTCCGGAGGAGACCGTCAGATTTTGGGATAAGTTTACACTAGTCAAGACAGTCTCGGAACACTGTTTGGTTTATGGTTGGGAGTCTTTGTTGAGAATATACAGGGTGATTTGTCCGATTCGACCGAATTTTACTTTTATTGATAACTTTGGTATGCTTCATTCGATTTCAATGAAATTTTCAGCGTAGTACAACAATGTTGAACACATTCATTGATTTCAAATTTTTTTTCAGAATAAGCGGTTGTTATTGTGATAAATCCAGGTTAATTGTGCAGGTTGAAAAAACACCCTGTACATAGCGTTTCCTAAACTACGCTGTCTGTTTACGATTGTACTATAATAAGTCATTATTTGAGAGTTTCTAATTTTTTTGGCACACTTCTAGTTTTCCATGAAAATTTTTTCAAAAAATGATAATGTCGAAATGTCGCTCCAATCAATTCTACTTTCATTGATAACTTTGGTATGGTTCATCCAATTTTGATGAAATTTGCAGTGTAGAACAATCTGAATGAGAACATCAAATAATCGCAACAATCTCTCAAAATACAGTGTTGTGATTGTGATAATTTCAGAATTTCCGATTAATTGTGTAGTTGAAAAAACAAACACCCTGTACATTGCTTTTCCAAAACTTTCTTATTCGTTGCAGATTCTACAATAATATGTCATCATCCACAGGTTTTTCATTACCTTTGCACACCTCCGGTTTTCCTAGAAAACATTTTTGAAGAAGAGCATTATCGAAATTTGGCTCACAGGCAGTGAGAGTATTCCGCACTAGGTAGGAAAGCTGTATCGTCCAAGGATGCAAAGTTGTTCGTCACTTCTAAAATATTCTTTTCAAATTCGAAATATATTCTGAATTGAATGATTCCATAGAAAATATTAGCAATTAAATATGAATTTGGAATTTGAAAAGAAGGTTTTAAAACTTAAGAACTGCTTTGCATCCTGCATCCTTGCATTTCGATCATGCTCTTCTTCAAAAATAATTTCTAGGAAATCCGGAGGTGTGCCAAAGAAATTGAAAGCCTCTGAATGATGACATATTATTTTAGAATCTGAAACGAATAAGAAACTTTTGGAAAAGCAATGTACAGGGTGTCTTTTTTTCTACTGCACAATCAATCTGAAATTCCAAAATTATCACAATACAACCCTTTATTTTGAGAGACTTTTGCGATTATTGAATGTTCTCGTTCGAATTGAATGAGCCATACCAAAGTTATCAATGAAAGTAAAATCGATTGGAGCAAAATTTCGACATGTACAGGGTGTTTTTTCAACCTGCACAATTAACCTGTAATTATTACTATAACAACCACTTATTTTGAAAAAAAACTTTGAAATTAATGAATGTCCTCATCAATATTATACTTCACTGAAAATTCTTCGAAAATCGGATGAGCCATACCAAAGTTATCAATAAAAGTAAAATCAGTCGAATCGGACTGTCTTGACTAGTGTAAACTTATTCTAAAATCTGACGGTCTCCTCCGGAATCACCCTGTATTTGAAGATATTTTGAAAATAATGTATGAAATCTCTTTTTTTCCTCGGTATCGTTGTTATTTGCTAAATAAGGTAACTACTGTTCCAATAATTATCTGGTTATTTAGTTGTGAAATGCCTATATAGAATTTTGAGCAAAATTTCCTGATGCTCGTTATATTAGAACAAATCCAAAGTTTGAATTTTTTAACAACTATATCCATCAGATTCGGATGAAGTTCTGAACACAACTTGAACCTTATAATTTACAACAGTGTTCCAAATTTCAGTTCGGTTTCAGCAACTCACGGAGATCAGAAAAAAATTTGTGCAATTTTGAAGTTTTTTCCTCGGCCTCCTTGATATTCCCGAAATAATTCAAAAAATAATGCTCTGATCAGGATGAAACTTAGTGACTTGTTGATGGAAATATATAAGTTCGGAACAGCCGATCTCGAACATGATAACATCCGAAAGAAACAACTTAGAAACTCGATATCTGTACAGTACGTTTTGACCTCAGTAGAGAAGTCCTAAATCGTGAATGGATAAAATCCACCCAAAGATTCCGTAGATTTACCCATTCAAATTTCCATTTTTCCAATATTTCCAAAAATATAGATCGAATTGAATTGAAATATAACGAATTTGAAAGTCAGTGCCTTTCTAGAATTCTTTCAAGTATGCCTGCAACAAATTTTGCCTCCACCACTGGAGCAAATTTTTCTTTTCCGAGCATTCGGTGTATCGATCCACACTAGCGGACATTGTTCAAAATGCTCGAGTACATGAAAAGGGTTGGGAAAAGTTGGAAATTGCTTTCCGAGCTGGGACAACTAAATTAAAAGTAATTGGAAGAATAGCCCACCCAGCTTTACTTAGTTGAGATATGTGAAAACTGATGGATTAGGAATGAGAACTAACTAGCTGATAAAAATCTCTTTTTTTCGAGTGGTTCTGGGGCAGATCTGTCACGCAATTTCGATTATAATTAGGTTTTTATCATATGCACCCTTAACAGTTTTACGGCGTGGAATTATTAATAAAGGGTGCGGTTTCTGAAACGAAACAGAACGCATACAGGATGAGTCCTCAAGTTGTAAATAAATTCCAACCATAGATTTCCCTCCTCAAATAAAACATCTCTTTCATGTACCAGTTTTTACGCACTTGTTCTGGGGAACAGCGCGTTATCTTTCCGTCACAATGTCTGTAATTTTTACATTTCGAGCTGAAATCGATCTCAAACGACTAGGTTGCACTCATTGATAAAGAATCCGTGGTCAAATTTGATTCTGTCCGGCCGTGTGTGCTCTAACTTTCGGAAAGAAGGACCTAGAGTCGTGAAATTTTCAGGTTAGGTTTTGATCCCGAATTTCTCGGTTATGTCTGTTAATAGGCTAAATCTGCCGAATGGTTTTTTTGTTACAGCCATTTGAAATTTTGATTTCTCAATAACTCGAATAACATTCTACTGATCGAAATGAAACTTGGTCGGAAGATCAAAAGTGTCAGTAATAAGAATTATCCATGGAAAAAATTTTTTTTCGAAAATTTTCAAATTTCATTTAAATTTCACTGGAATTTTCAAATCACCATTTCGCAATGTGAACAAGCGCGTAAATGCTGCTGACTTCACTTCAGTGCTTTTCTAGGTTTTCAGATTCGGCTCCAATGGAAAGATACAGGCTGTTGGAGTTCCCAAAAAAGTTAGTCTTTTTTTTGTATAGGTATTACGAAGGAAATGAATTATGATGAGTTTTTTATAACTATGACACATATTCTTTATATTCGCCGATTCATAAAGGTATAAGAAAACCGCATGAAGCATGCAGAAAAAGTTCATCTTAAGTCATCATAATTCATTTTATAATACTCAATTATATTTTTTAATTTCTCCTAAACGCACTGTTTCAGGGTTTTTCAACGAAAAATGTTATAGAATCTGATGAAAATTTGGGAAATTTCCCTATTTTAATCGATCCGCTTTGAGCTTGTAGAGGCTTGAAATTTATCTTCGCCCACGTTGATCCGGTCCACCGAATACACTGAGATATTCATATACTCTGTGATCAGAGCATAGACATAGAGACTTATTCTTCATGTCTATGCACCAGACTTTTCCATAGAATTCAATCAGGCAATTTTTTTCCGAGAAATTGCTCTTGACAAATAGTTTCAATCAAGATGCAAGTAAAACATGGTGTGCTCATCTGTGTATGGTGAGCCCATCGGCTCATCTGTGATCGTATTAACCAACGATGACGTCACTTTTTGCGCTCATGTGCTAGGGGAACAGCGTGATATCTTTTTGTCCAAATGTCTGTAATTTTCGATGATTGAGCCGAAAATGTTCTCAAACGACTAGGTTGGACTCACTGATGACGAATCCGGTGTCAAAATCGATCCTGTCCGGCCGATCGTGGACACGATAAGTGTCGAACGGAGCTAGCTAGCAACTCGAAACTTGTAGGGTAGTTCGCGCATCGAAATGCCGCGGTTAGGTTTGTTGAAGGGCAAAATCGGCTGAATAGTTTCGGAGTTATAGCCATTTGAAATTTTGATTTTTCCCCTTATATTCCAGAAGCTACTGGAGCGATTGAATTGAAACTTGGCAGTTAGTTGAAGCATAATGCTCGCAACTATTAACGAAATTTCGTTGAAATCGTATGGTCACTCAATTAAAAAAAAACATTTTTTTCGAAGAAATTTTTTTTTCTGAAACTATAGTTCATATTCGAGAACAATTTCAGTAATACCTTGAATTTCATATTTCACAGTATTAGTATTGGAGAAAAAATACGTAAAATTTCGTGGTTTTCTTCTCGACATCGTTTTTTTTCTGTATATCAAGAAATTCAATCGTGATGAAATTTCGGACAACATTGTGAAAAATTTCGTGATGATCGTGTGAAAAAAAAATTTCAAATTCTTTTTCGAATATTTAATATTCTGTGAGCTTCTCATCATATTATCTTTATTAAATTCTGTATAAACCTTCAAACTGTGATATTTCAATGAAGTACTAGATTTCAATTTGATCTAATCTGTATTTTTGGAAATATATATAATGAAAAAAATAATATAATATTGGGGTAAAAAATGAATGGGTATATCTGTGGAATCATTGGGTGGATTTTAATCATTCACGAAATCGGCCTTTGTAATTAATGTCCAAACCCTCTCTACGAATATTGAGTTTCTTAGTAGTTTATTCCGGAAGTTATTGTGTTTACGGTCGGCCTAACGGCAGACCGTAAAGACAACTAGTAGTAGTCTTTAATAGCATTCAGATTTGTTTTCGAATTTTTCGAAATTTCGAGAGTCTTGAATTGAGATCAAGAAAAACATCGACACGAGAGTTTGCTTATTCCCCGTCTCGATGATTGAGATGTTTGGTCCCGATGAAACCCCATCAGTAACGAATCCACGGTAACAATGAAGAAAATTCCACAGGTTACCAAACAAATCGTTCAGCAATTCATGCAAATTGTTTCCGAAGTTTCGAACGAGCCAGAGCAAAGGTACACAGCTCGACACACGTAAACAATCACGCCAACCGAAATTTCCGAATGCATTTCTAGTGTTGAACGCTCAAGTTCCTGCAGGATACAACCTGCTGAAAGTTTGCTCGCAGCGTATTTCATGACGGGCCAGGTGCGACGGGGTTGACGCTAAAATAAACAAACTTCAAGTGTTAGAAGTGATCGAACATGGCGTCGGCAGCCTCGGGTTCTAGTGTGATTTCGCGTTCGAGGAAACTGAATAGGATTTACTGGTCAAGTGGTTTTTCAACAAGAACAACAAGACTTCGAAGTAGCATTGGATTCCCGGCAAACCGAAGCGTGGAATTATTTGTACTATTCAGATAAGACAGGGGCGGAATAGGATTTTTCTTCTTGACAGAATGGGGGTTTTTCCTGAATTCGGGTTATTACTGCAAATGCAAATTTGAACATAATTATTATGGGTTTGATTCATAATTTTCCCAAATTACCTTCAGAAAGTATTCAAAATCAGATTTCAAAATTGTGGTTTGGGATTTGCCAGGCATGCACGAAGTGACAACGGTGTTTAGTAGAATAGCTTTTTCTGCTATAGAATAATGATATATTTATTCCTATTCTGTGGTACACACGTGTGCTTTGTCAATAAAACCAAACAATTTCCTTTTGCGATTTGTCAGTAATATGACAGTCTGTGCTCATTTTTTTCTATTCCTTGGTCGTTGTCTTCTACTCTAACCAGATCGAAGTATAGCTATCTCTGTTTTCCTAAGCAAAGTAACACATTTTGACGTTCTTTTCTTTCCGAGAAAGCTGAATTCGACGTTGACATATCGTGCGCTCAAGACAAATCCCTTTAAATGTCAAATCCCCATTTTATTT
The DNA here is from genome assembly GCA_958510865.1 of Myrrha octodecimguttata. Lineage (NCBI taxonomy): Eukaryota > Metazoa > Arthropoda > Insecta > Coleoptera > Coccinellidae > Myrrha > Myrrha octodecimguttata. The sequence continues at coordinate 73,444,570 of OY294057.1, forward strand.
TTCAGTTTTAGGTGATCAAACATTTTTTTAAAAAAATAATATTGAAATTATATGTTTGAAATGTGATGTTCTGAACGTTTTTCATGAAAATTATTGCATTTTCGTTTAAAGGAAAAATCCCCATTTGAACATAAAGAAAACCATCACAATTCTCAGGTTGCTCATTCTTGACGGATAGATACCGCCATGATGTACTGGTTGAAAAAACAAGGAAATATATCGATACAATAACATAATCACAAGGACGAATATGTATCGATAAATCAACAAATATTCCACCTTGATCAGAGCTAATCATCCAATCAACCAAAACATCTTCACCGAAGAATCGGATCCAAGAAGAATGACTACAGCTGTTCCACAGTTATTACTGATCGTCAGGTCAACCTACCTTGGATAAAACCGCCGAGGGGATTTCGATACTTGTCACCTTTCAGATGGATCGCTGCAGTATAAAAACGTACAGCGCATCTTCCAGGAACATCTTGCGAATCCCAATCGATATCGATACATTTTTGCCAAATTATCGTAAGCCGTACGTTGGGTCTTACGATAATATGGCAAATAGATATGATATATTCTGTGCTTTGAATTTGAATGACAGAAGTGACGTCATCATTGGTAAATACGACCACAGATGAGAAGATGATCACACTGTGGTTTGCTCACATCATGGGTACAGCTACAGATGCTTTGAATCATGATGTAAGTGAAACATCATGCTTGAAATACCTGATGCGGAGCACAGAACATCGAATTGATCGTAGATTCACATATTGATGGAAAAACAAACTTCATGTGTAAGAAGTTAATGGATGTTTTTATTCTATCACTTCAGGCCGTTCAGCGTGAGTTTCGTCGCCATTTCAATATTCACCGGAATCAGGCTGTTCTCTTTCGAACCACTGTTCTTTGTTGAGTTGAACCACTTCGCACACGAGGTGAATTGATGACGAAATGACCACCAGGAGCCCAACAAACAATTCGAACACCTAGGATCGTTGAAAGAGTGCGACAAGCAATTCTTCCGAGTCCGTGTCGATCTGCTGGCCAGCATATGCTGCTGACCTTCGCCTCAGTGATCGTTCGGTGAGGCGTATTTTGCGTTCAGAACTCCGCTTTCACCTCTACAAATTGGCCGTTGTCAATAATTACAGCCAGGGGATTATGCACAACGAATGCACTTCGCCCGTGAGATGGAAGCACTTGGTGAGCAAAATGAGAACCTCATTTTGTTCATGAGCGATGAGGCCCACTTTCACCCCAAAAGCCACGAAAATCCCCAACAATTACACGAGACCGCAGCATAGCCCTAAAGTGCCCGTTTGGTGCGCTATATCCCAAACTTGCGTCATCGACCCTTACTTTCTTGAAGACTCGAATGCCAATGCTGTTACCGTGGACTCTGAGCGCTATATTGAAATGATAACCAACTTCTTTGCACCTGAATTAAGAAGACGTCGTGTTCCAATCCATTCTCTCCTTCCTGGCCGCCTTATTTCCAGGTTTGGTGACGTGCATTGGCCTCCACGGTCCCCAGATTTGGCCATCTGCGACTTTTTTCTGTGGGGACATCTTGAAGCACGAGTTACCCAACGAGAGATCCCAACAGTTACTATAACAAGAAGCTGATGATACAAAATTCCCACAGACTTAAGGCCCTCTTATGTTTTACAAAAAGTTGCAGATTATAAGGGTGCAACCATTCCAATCCGATCGCTTTAGTGGTTCCTTAAATATCTCAAATGACTGTTACTCCGAAACCTTTTGGCTGATTCAGCCCATCAACGAATTTAACCATCGAATTCTGAAATGCAACCTATTTTGAAAGTTTTGAGTCGATAGTATTCTCCGACATACGTCATCGTGCCCACGAGCACCCAGTCGGATAGAATCGATTTCAACACCGGATTTATCTTCAGGGGCTCAGAATTCGAAGATTACAGACATTTGAACGAAACGATACCGCGCTGTTCCCAGAACGATGATAAGATAATCGAATTGGTTCAGGAGTGAATCTACTATATTAAGAGCAAACAATACTTTGAATATAACGGGGTGACGTGGGTGACTTTGGGGCTAAATTTTATTGGTGTTGAAAAGAAATGGAGTGCAAAATAGAAAAATAACTAACGTTGCGCATTGTCACAAAAGAATCGAGTACATTCCAAAAAAAAATCTTGAGAAAATATCCACTGACGCCTGCAGAACGAAACCTCGTTTTCTCCTACAAACGTCTAAATTTCTCTGAATTCGGATATTTCACGCGGCTATCGGCAACGTTAAAGCATGTAGACTATATGCAGCTGACTGAGGCCTTGAAATAATAACGAGGTTTAATGAAACTTGAATGTGGCTGTGTTGCCTAGCCGTAATTTACCACCACGTGGTATTGTTTGCTCTTAACTTCGAGTATTGTACCACAATGAACCACAATCAGGCCAAACGTTTACGGTTGAAAAAGTCCTTTCAGTATAAATCATGAATCGTGAAATAGTAATTTACGTTACAAGGCCGGGAAATGGCTCATTAAAGTACGAGTCTAGATGTTCACGGATGAGGCGACGAAAGAGCCGAGTCTGGAATTTCTAGACGAGTATTTTAATGACATTTCACGGCGGTGTATCATACAACGTTTTATTTCATACTGCTCAATATTTTTTTCAAATTTTTGGTACAAAAATTGAACTGTCTATTCAGGTAGTTTGAAGGTGTCAGTAATGTGTCAGTACATGATATAATCCATTCATTAATATAGGGTGATAATGTAGTATGCTTCGAATCGGTTGCTAACAATAACAAAGATTTTTTTAATAGAGGACTTCGGTCCAAGTTGCCAACCCACAATTTTCTTCACAAATTTACTATCACTGGGGAACGGGAATTTCAGGACAAATTCGACATGATAAGGTTTGCGTTATTTATAAATATCTGTAAAAGATGCCTCGGCTCCTTAGACAAGATAATTCCTTCCAAATATAGGGTTTTGTTGAGATCATCTCTGATTGGCTGAAATTTATGTTGGAATTCCTGATTTCATGTTAATAGTGTCAAATTAGTATAGGATATGTTCCGCAAATCAACTTGGTTATTTCGGTTACCGGTTTTTCATTCCGTAAATTCTAAATATTCGGTTGGTTCCTGAAAAACAGGTAAATTACTAAATTTGATTGATGAAAAAACGTTCTTTCTGTCACCAGAACGACAGTCAATGTTCTATGGTAACATATCCATAGCATAGAACAATCTTTAATTACCTTATGATCAATAGACCATACCTAGTAATTTTTCCATTGTTGATTGTTGTCTCTTCTATGATCTATGGATCATAAGGTAAATCAAGATTGTTCTATGGTAGGGATATGTTACCATAAACCATTGATTGTCGTTCTGGTGCATAGGCTTAATATCTCTATGTTCTAGTGATAGAGAGATTGCTTTTTCATCAATCAAATTCCGTAATAAACTTTTTATTTCAGGAACCACCCGAATATTTCATATTTACAGAACGGAAAACCGGCAACCGAAATAACCAAGTTGATTTGCGGAACATATCCTTTATAAACTTGACACTATTAACATGAAATCAGGAATCCCAACTTTGATTTCAGCCTAACAAAAACCTATATTTGGAGGGAATTATCTTGTTTGAGGAGCCGAGGCATCTTTTACGGATATTTATAAATAACGCGAACCTTATCATGTAGAATTTGTCCTGAAATTCCCGTTCCCCAGTAATAGTACATTTGTGAAGAAAATTGTGGGTTGGTAACTTGGGCTGAAGTCGTCTATTGATTGTCTTGCCTGTCAGTTTAGCATCGTTTTGATTAATTTCAAATGAAATGGATGAAGAGATATTGAAAAATAGACCGGTAAAGTTACTTTACCGGCCTAGTGATGCAATGTATCATTTCCTGGACTCGAATGAGTCCGGTAAATAGCACATTACAGTACAGTAAATGAATCAAATATCAGCTTCTCCTCGATCTTCACATGTCTTGTTCGAGTCTATTGTTTCAATAAATATGAATGTGAAAGTAGATAGCTCTCAACATTCACGACAACATGAAGCTGATAATACCAAATTCACACAGACTAGAGGACCCCTTATCCGGTCCCAATTTTTTTCGGTGGATCTTGACTCGCCTTGAATTCCTCTATCTGCCATCATTGTATGGTAGGTCACTCATGGATCACCCTATATCTTCGGTATAGCAGTGTTAGTAGAGGAAATGTAAACGGGATACTGTACATTTTTACGTATGATACAAGAGCACAGATAAAAACCTCAGCAAAAACTTTGTCTCCCGTATAAGTGTAGTAATTTGTTTAAAGAACATGGATGGCTTCTTTTTCATTGGAAAATAATATTTTCGTCATCTTGAAGTAAATTTGACAAAATATCTTGACTTAATATCTGAAACAGAGGCAGCGACAGCAAACCAGCAAGAAGGAGTAAATAATATTACCTACATTTGCTCTCTGACCGGGGGTGGTCTTTCGACCAGGACCGGTCCTGAAAGCGATGATATTGCGAATCATCAGATGAACAAAGAACGCTACAGGCTCCTCGTATTGGGAAATCATCGCCCATTGATCCATAATTGGTTATTTTACACTAGAAATCTAATGAAATATCGGGAATAAACTGAAAAACTTGAGATAATAACGAGGTTTAATGAAACTTTCATGTGGCTGTTTTGCCTAGTCGTAATTTACCACCACGTGGAATTGTTTGCTCTTAACTCCAAGAATTAAAACACAATGAACCACAATCAGGTCGAAGGTTTTCGGTCGAAAAATTCATTTCAGTGTAAATCATGAATGGTGAAAATAAAGTTTCAGCTTCTTCTCGAGTTTCACAAAATATCATCTCACTAGGAGATATAACTCCAATTTTTTTTCGAGACTACAACAATAACGAACTCGGAAGCTCGTCTGTTCGATTCTATTGTTTCAATAAATATGAATGTGCAAGTAGAGAGCTCTCAACAGTTACGATAACAAGAAATGGATAATACAAAATTCACACAGACTAGAGGCCCCCTTATCCGATTCCAATTTTTTTCGGTGGATCTTGACTCGCCTGGAAGTCCTCTATCTGCCATCATTGCATGGTAGGTCACTCATGAATCACCTTGTATATTTGATATAGCAGTGTTAGCAGAGGAAATGTAAACGGGGTACTATACATTTTTACGTATGATACAAGAGCACAGATAAAGACCTCAGCAAAAACTCTATTTCCCCCAAAAAGTGTAGTTATTCGTTTGAAGAACATGGATGGCATCTTTTTCATTGGAAAGTAATGTTTTCATCATCTTGAACTGAATTTGACAAAATATCTCAACTGAATATCTGAAACAGAGAGAAGGACAGAAAACCAGCAAGAAGGAGTAAATAATATAACCTACATTTGCTCTCTGACCGGGAGGGTCTTCCGACTAGGACCGGTCCTCCAAGCGTTGATATTGCTGATCCTCAGATGTACAAAGAACGCTACAGGCCCCTCATATTGGGGAATCATCGCCGATGGATCCATAATTGGTTATTTTACACTAGAAATCTAATGAAATGTCGGAAATGAACTGAAAAACTTGAGATAATAACGAGGTTTGATGAAACTTGAATGTGGCTGTGTTGCCTCGTCGTAATTTACTACCACGTGGAATTGTTTGCTCTTAACTTCAAGAATTATAACACAATGAACGTCAATGATCAGGTCGAACGTTTTCGGTTGAAAAATTCATTTCAGTATAAATCAAGAATCGTGAAAATAAAATTTCAGCTTCTCCTCGATTTTCATAAAACATCATCTCACTGTGAGATATAACTCCAATTTTTTTTTCGAGACTACAACAGTTACGAACTCGGAAGCTCGTCTGTTCGCGTCTATTGTTTCAATAAATATGAATGTGCAAGTAGAGAGCTCTCAACAGTTACGATAACACGAAGCTGATAATACAAAATTCACACAGACTAGAGACCCCCTTATCCGGTCCCAATTACGGTTCTGCTACCAGTTCCGCCAATATTGTCTCTAGAAACTTCCCGACATGGAAACACGAAGTGGATGTTCAATTTATTCAGGCAGAAGATCCGGTAGAACTATTCTTACTCGCTGAAATACTCGAACCCGATGATTCAAATTGGGATTATCTAAATTTTCCGTTGGGTAAAGAGAAAAACGGAATGTTTTTTCTGTATACAGATTGTTTTGGGTCGCAAAGGAAATGAGTGAAGGTTTTCCAGAAGGGCTAGTATAATGGGCTTGTGCTGGGAACATCGTTGCATTTTTTTTTATTAAAATTTATTATTATTATTTATGAATTTATTTTCTCGATGAAATATGGTACAAACCTTGAGAACGATTTTTGATGACAGTAGGTAACTGAATTTCCGTCTGAGCAGAACCTTTTCAAGTATGATAAATAAAAAAAAAAGTTTCACCCGCATGTTCTGGGGAACAGCGTGCAATCTTTTCATTCAAATGTCTACGATTTTTGAATTTTTCCCAAAAAATGGTCTAAAACGACTATATATACAGGGTGATTTATGAGTGACCTTACATACGTCAATGGCGAATAGAGGACTTTAAGGCGAGTCAAGATTCACCGATTTTCTTTTTCTGTTTATTGGTTGCGAAGGTACAGGCTGTTTTTTATATTTCATATAAAATTTAATTTGATTTTATTCAGAATTTCTCTGTTAGAACTTGTCAATATACCATTCTAGGCAAATTTGAATCTAGGGCCGGGCTAGTAGAATCGTGATCTCCTGTTTTTTGTTGAAAAAGTTCATTTTTTGCCCGTTTTCTTGAAAAACTATTATTGGATTCAAAAAGCTAAGGAAAAATGATACAATAATCGCTTTTTAATTTGGATGGCACGCCTAAGCTGTTCGAACAAAAAATATGACAAATAAAAATTTGTAAGAGATTTTTCATTTTCGACCGGACATAACCTATATGAATAAATATTGTCCGACTGAATTCACTAAAATTAATTTTTGGTTGCAAGAAAACTCTTTGACGCAACAAGTACCTAATATTTATTATTAAATATCTTCATTCACGTTATGGATTCACTGTTATAATATTTAATGAGTGTTACCTAAGTAACACATTGTTGCTTCCAAGATTTTCATTTCAACCAAAAAATTAATTCTGTGAATTCAGTCGTACAATATTTATTCGTATAGGTTATGTTCGGTCGAAAATGAAAACTTTGTTGCAAATTTTTCTTAATCATTTTTTTTTGTTGGAACAGTTCAGGTGTACCGTCCAAATTGAAGAGCGATTATCGTATTATTTTCCTCGGTTTGTCGAATATAGTAATAGTTTTCCGAAAAAACGGTCAGAAAATTAACTTTCTCAACAATAAACAATACAACAATAATCAAAACTTTTCTAGTCCGGCCCTGGACACAAATTTACCCAGAATAGAGTATTGCTAGCAAATTTCAACAAAATAACTTCAAGAGTTTCGCGGAAATATCGCTAATCAAAGTTTTATACCAAATATACAAAATACCCAGTATCTTCGTAACCAATGAACGAAAAAAATTTTTTTCAGTGGTCTTGACTCGCCTTGAAGTCCTCTATCTACCATTATTGTATGTAAGGTCACTCATGAATCACCCTGTATATTTGGTATAGCAGTGTCAGCAGAGGAAATGTAAGTGGGTACCATAAAAGTTTACTTATTATACGAGAGCACAGATAGAAACCTCAGCAAAAACTCTGTCTCCGCGTATCAGTGGAGTGAAATTGGAATTTGTTTCAAGAACATGGATGGCATCTTTTTCATTCGAACATAATTTTTACGTCATTTTGATTTTATTTTAACAAAATATCTTGATATAATACACAGAGTGTAACAGCCAAATGGAATAAATTCGATAACTAATAAATGAGGGGGTGTTAGGAAAAACGCTCGGACACGTCGATTTGTAATTTTAAATACGCATAGTTTTCAAAAAAATAAAATTATATAGGGTGTTCCATGCGACCGTGGCCAATACCAACTTTCTTATTTTAAAAGTAACCCCCTGTATATTATTTATTTTTTGGTTTCTTCAAAAAATTCTAGACAAAATTCATGTACAATGTCCTATACCTATCTTCAACTTTTTCGGAAATATTAAGTGTTTTCAAAAATGTTGAGTAACGTTAGAAGACAATTCTACACCAGATTAGCATGTTGCCAAGACGTTCGCGGCGAGCATTTTGCACATTTCCTACATTGACATTAAGGTTTTTTTTTGTTTTTTTTAATTATTAGGAAATAATCAGTATTACTTATCAGATTTTAAGTGTAATGTACCGATTTTGTGAAATAAAATAATTTTTTTTTTTTTTTTTTTTTTGTATTTTTTCCGAATATCCTAGGCTTCAATGAAACCCCTCAGAAGCTTAAAGCTTGTAGGCTTTGTTACTAATTCCTTGCGCCAAAAACGTTGATTTTTGCACTAAATCTTAAAACACTTAGGTATAGGACATTGTGCATGAATTGTATCTAGAATTCTCTGTAGAATCCAAAAAATAAATAATATACAGGGGCTTGCATATGAAATAAGAAAGTTGGTAGTGGCCACGGTCACATGGAACACCCTATATAATATTATTTTCTTGAAAAATATGCGCATTGAAAATTACAAATCGACGTGTCCGAGAGTTTTTCCCAACACGCCCTCATTTATTCGTTATCGAATTTATTCCATTTGGCTGTTACACTCTGTATGAAACAGAAAAAGAAGCAGAAAACCACCACCAAGCAGTAAATATTACCTACATTTGCTCTGACCAGAAGGGTCTTTCGACAAGGACCGGTTCTCCAAGTGATATTATTCCAGATCCTCAGATGAACGAAGAACGCTACAGGCCACTCATATTGGGGAATCATCGCCGTTAGATCCAGAGGTAGAAACTCGATATTTGTAGAGTAATTTGGGGCTTAATTAAGAAGGTCGAATTCGTGAATGGGTAAAATCCCCCCAATGATTCCGTAGATAAACCCATCTAAAATTGTATTGTTCCAATATTTCCAAAATCAAGATAAGACCGAATTGGAATTTATTCCTTTTTGAAATACTACCTAGAAAAGCACTTACGTGAAGTTAGCAGCTTTTTCGCACATGTTCAAAGGTGATTTCAAGTGCGTTTGGTGGGGTCAATACGTGAAAAAATAACCGCTTTGGCAGCATTTGAACAGCAAAAGCTGCTGACTTCACGTCAGTGTTTTTCTAGGCTTTCAGGAGTTATATTCAAGGAGTCAAATTCCAAAACTATGCTTTCTAGGTTGTAGTTCCATGGGTAGTTGCTTCAGATATTGACCTGTAGAATTTAATTCCTAAAGCTGAGTCCAGATGAGTGTAATCCGAACATCGAATGTAATAAAATTTGATAAACGATTCGGCGAATAGTGTGGACGGCACTCGAGCTCAGCCTCGAATAATACATTCAAATGCATCGTTCGAGTCGAAAACCGAGTTCTGATGGAGCAGAAAGAACGCTGCCTCGAACCATAAAACTCCCTGTAATTTATAGCATTCGCTGTTCGCATTACACTCATCTGGACCCGGCTTTCATGTGAAGGGTTTTCCAATAAGAGGTGTTATTTTGAATAGCCCGCTATTTCGGTAGATGTCACTTTTGAAGCTGTCATTTTTTGACATTTGACAAGTAGAAACTACGCAATTAATAAAAATGGAACGATACACGCTTCAACAACGCATTGAAATTATTGATATTCACTATAAAAATGGTGAAAATTTGGCAGAAACATTTTTGGGTCTTCGTGAAGCACCTTGTCAGATCGCAATAAGGAAATTAGTGGAAAAATTGGAGCTGTTGGGACAAGTTGGTGATGTGAAGAATAAAACCCGTGCACGTCGCTCAAGAACAGCCGAGAATATTACTGCTGTAGCCGAATGTGTCGAAGAAACCCAGGTTTGTCCATTCCTCGTCGTTCTTTGGAATTAGGCATTCCACAAACGTCATTACACCGTATTTTGTATCAAGATTTTGGTCTTATAAAGTCTTATAAAGTTCATCAGTTAACACAAGAACTCAAGCCGGTCGATCATCAACAATGTCGTGTCTTTGCTGATTGGGTCGGTGAAATGCATGAAAATGATTCGGAATTCCATCGAAAAATCATCTTGAGTGATGAGGCCCATTGCCACCTCGGTGGCTTCGTTAACAAGCTAAATTGTCGCATCTGGGGCACGGAAAACCCGAGAGTTATTGTTGAAAATCCTGTCTATCCTCTAAGTGTGACTGTTTGGTGCGGTTTATGGTCCGGCAGTCATTGGTACATACTTTTTCGAAAATGAGGCTGTAGCAACAGTTTCGGTGAATAGATTGCGCTATCGAGAGATGATTAATGATTTTTTATGGCTGGAATTGGATGGTATTGATCTGGACAACGTTTACTTTCAACAAGATGGCGCTACGTGCCACACAAGCAACGACACCATTGATCTTTTGCGGGAAAAGTTTCCGGACCGTGTTATCTCTCGAAGAGGTGATCACAATTGGCCACCGACATCTTGTGATTTAACACCTTGTGACTTCTTCCTTTGGGGCCACGTGAAAGAAAAGGTCTACACCAATAACACAAAGATGGAATTCGTGAGGCTATCGAGGACATAGGGCAGCCACTTTGCGATTTGGTTATGGAAAATTTCATTAAAAGGATATGGTCCTCTAAGCGTGGTCGTGGTGGTCATTTGCCTGAAGTTATTTTCCACTATTAACGGCATAGCTTCTTCTTTATAATGAAATAAACATCCGATCATTTATATTGAAAAATGGCATTTTTCTTTGAATATCAAAATAAAACCCCTTATTGGCAAACCCTTTATCAACCTGAAATCTGAACAACCTGTATTATTATGACTTCTATAAATAATGAAAACACATGTAGAGTATTGTGTTTTTGACGTAACGAACTCATTAAACCAGTTGCTATTGATATATTCATTTCAAAAGCTCCTCTCTGCGATCAACGCAGTAGGTATTATTGTGATTGTAAATGACATCAAAACATTCAGATTATTGAATGGGTAGCTGTTTGCCTGGTTTTTCACTGAAATCATTCACGGTTAAATGGGAATTCATCGGAATCGAGTAGTTGCCTCCAATTGGCAGTTGAATACTTGAATAAATAAATAAAGCGAAATCCTCCTGTAATGATGACTGAAAAATATTCGAACTGTGATAATGGGGATTTGGAAATGTCAACAGAACAGATTGTTGTGTTTCCAAGCTCTGTTTGCATGGGCAATTCGAAGAAAACATCCGGTTGTCTTTGGATTACGTGGAAATAATCTGCTCCACAAGGGTTAGAGATATCGAATTCAATCGTTTTTAAAAGTATTTAATCTTCGAAAAAATCGCTGTAAAATCATTTAAAAATCAACAACAAACTTTAATCGATCCAATAAAAATCAGTATGAGACATTTCCTCAATCTGGTCGCCTTTTTTCTGAAGTTTGGTTCTTTGCATATGCTTCATGAATGTTCTTATTTTGAAATGAAGTCAGTTTATCAACGGCTTCGATTTGAAACGAGTTTTCTCAAAAAGGCCAAGACGTAAATGAACAAACGGTGAGGCTAATAGGGCTATTCGAATGCTACAGGGTGGCCTAACTCAGGTTGTTGAAGCTGGGAGGCTCCAAGTCAGCCAAAGTGTGATATCTCAACTTTGGAATAGGTTCAGGGAGAAAGGTTCCGTGTTGGAAAGACCAAGGCTTGGTGAGCTTGAATATCTCGGACAATTTCGTTAATATACAAAAATGACAAAACGACTTCCGAGTTATGCTCTTTTGAAATTTTGAGGTTAGTTCTCGATATCTCGAGAAGTACCGATGCGATCAGATATAAACTTTTTTACTAATTGCGGAAAACCAACGTGGAACTTGCAGCATATTTCCGTATGTATCTAGTTTGTGCAGAATTTTATTCAAAAATTAAACGAAATTCTCAGACTATAAATCAGATTGCAATGAAATTTGGCACAGACATAGATGCATAGAAAATATATGATGCGGATACTCTTCGACATATTTTGGGTCCGAAATGAGGTCCAAATGTTGTCAAAATATGGCTTTGTTGTCCTACTTCAGTTTTCGCCGATAGATGCCGGCACAGGAAAATCTGCAATATAAAATCTGAAATATTCACGGAAGTTACCGACCTATCATATTATAACTAGTCAAATAAGAACTTCTTTCTGAGTTTCCGAGTTGGACCATTCATTCTCTTCAAGAATTTCCGAAAATGAATTCATTTTGACAAATTTGAATTATGATTATTCATTTCATTCAGTCAGAATGGTGATTATATTTATAAAGGGTTCCTTCGTCTATGAATACACAAGTTCTAAAGTTGATATTTTTGAATACCTATTTATTACAAGAGGTATTCATTATCTTAATATTCAGTTCATGGAAATGAAGTGTTTCAAAGTTGCGTTCTCAACATACTTCAAGAAATCATTTGGAACAATAGATACTACAATGGATTTGTCTGGTTTGAAATTCGTCTGATAAATTCGTATGAATATGAACAGCAAAGTGAAAATTCATATTTCAATTCCAATTATAGTGAACATGAAAGTTCCCTCCAAATATATTACAAAATTCAAACCTTTCAACAATGTCGTGTCTTTGCTGATTGGGTCGGTGAAATGCATGAAAATGATTCGGAATTTCATCGAAAAATCATCTTGAGTAATGAGGCCCATTGCCACCGTTGTTTTGGCTTAGAAATGACTTCTTGTATCCATCCATGAAAGTATTCTTAATATAAAACCTCATATTGCTCCTTATTCTCTTAGGGCCGGTACTATAAAACTTATCTGGAAGTTATCTTGAACTTTAACTGACAGTTTTGACAGTTATATTAGGACATAACTGTCAAAACTGTAGGTTAAAATTAAAGACAACTTCAAGTTGAGTTTTATAATACCGGCCTTTATACATATTTCATATTATTGATGAGTAGATGTTCCACACTTGTTAAACTCCTATTATATATTAGTAAGAATCCATGATTTAAAAACCTGAATAATTTCTTGGGAAATAGTTCCATCAGATCAATTAGATTATAGCTCAATTCATTTTATTCACTGGAATTAATTGTATGAACTTGACAAAGCGACCTTAGCGCCATCATCAATAACAGAGCCAAGTAGGACAATATTTTACAATTCTAGGACCGCGTTTTGGACCAAAAATTTTGGTGGGCATTAGTAGGAAAGTGACCTGATATATTCCATGCATCTTGACACAGACGTTTAAGTCACTATTTGACAATAATGTTTCAAATTCACATTTTGATATATCAAGATTTTTCCAAGAGTGCAGACTGGGACGAATTGCGCGCCGATGTACCACAACTGACTGCTAAGTTTCAACCCGATCACTTAGTTGTTTCCTTTAGATATTGGGGAAATAACCTCAAGAGTTTAGCCTTCGAAATCGAAACCGTTTGGCTGATTTGGCATATTAACCAACTCAACCGCTGAACCTTGAGAGTTGCCAGCAAAAATACAGAAATATTTTTAGAAATAATTTCAAGTTCATAAATAATAAACCCTTCTACTTCATCTCCACTCTGATCTATTAAAACTTGATGAATTCTGCTCCAAAAAGGCAACAAATATACACCTGAAAATTCTAATTATCTGTGCTATTCCCAGGATGAAGACTAAAACTCCCTAGTTTGTTCAACTTCTGCTACGGAAGATTTAATTATCAGATACTCGTATAATATCGGAATCCCTTAAGAGACGAAAGATATTTATGAAAAGCTATCCTATTTCAGGTAGAGGCATACTTAAGTTCCATGAACGATATCTTTCTGTTTTAATGAAGATAATGAGTATCATAGATGAACGTTCGTTATCATCAATAAAGTCTGAGTAATAGATGAAAGAGTTTAGATTTGTTGTCTCCGACTATTAGGTATTAAGTTCCATTCATTATGAATGGCACAAAGCTAATACATCGAACAAATATGCATAATTTCTTGATTTTGGTTCGAAAATGGCTCTAAAAATTTCTACTTGCATTCCGGCCTTTCGTGGGACTCTATCGTCGAAAAGAAAAGGCATAGGAATTCGTATGAATTAAATAGAAACTGTTTTTTCATGAAAAACGCTCTAGCGGATTGCAGGATTGAACTATATGTCAAGGGCAGTTTTTTGGGAAACAGATTGCCTAATGAACAATACAGAAACAATACAAACGATAAACAAAGCGATTGTGATGTTACAGAGTACTAATCTGACTCCTTCATCAGAGGAAGGAGAACATTTTAGAATTATTTTCTTTCGATTTTTCGTTTTGAGTTGACACTTTTGTCAAATTGACATTTAAAAAAAAGTCAATTTGACAAAAATCTCAACTCAAACGAAAAACCGGAAGAAGATAATTCTAAAAATGTTCTCCTTTGTCTGATGGAAGAGTCAGATTTTTAATATGAAACGCCACAATTCGCTTTCTTTATCGTTTGTATTGTTACTGTATTCTTCATAAGGCAATCTTTTTTTTTTAAGAAGCCCTTGATAAATGGTACGATCCTGCAATCCGCAAGGGTATTTTTCGTGAGAAAACAATTTCAATTTAGGTCATTTTTAATAGTTCTGTTTCAGATATTGGGAGTGAAAATCCAAAAAAACCTAAAATGATACCAACTGTTTTTATTACCTATCTACAAACCTTTCCGCATTCAACAAGGTGAGCCGTTCTGATGATCTGTAAAACCAAGAAACTGCACTAAACGAATTTCTTCGATAATGCCTTTCAAATTAAGGCTTTGGTTAATTAACTCAGATCAGGATCGAGTATTTGTTGACTTATTGAAGAATTTTCATCCATGTGTTTATGTTAGTTTATCATCATTGAAGTCGGACATACAGGATTGTATTTCATCACGAACTCTTCATCAGTGAGTGAAACATTCAAGTTTTGGACTATTTTCAGCAAAGCATTCCAAAATTTCAGACATTTGGCTTGAGTATCACCTATCAACAATGTTCAGCATATAGGAGGTACCATTCTGTTGACATGTTATCCAAAAATTTGTGGTAAGATAGCGATTCTTCGGGAGATTCTACAATTTTCCGGCATATTCTGCTGCGTAGCTACGAGTCGCACAGAGTTTTCCTAAAAATGAGGTGCAAACTAGAAGAGGAGAGTCTTTGCGTAATTTTCAGAAAACAAAATCCTATAAATATGAAACAACGTTTTGTTATCGAGGTTTTTTTTTTGGACGCTGTGTTCTGCTATCTTTCAGTACTTTTTCTTGGTGAGTCACTGTCACTTTGAGAAATTAGAAAAAAAGCTTTGTTCTATCTATACTATACTAATTGAATGAGGATTGCGTTCGCCATTTTGCAACATTAAACAATATAACCGCTAGGTCTTTTACAATCCTGTCTCTGACATTCGGAAATAGGTGAATCTATCTCTAAGGAGATTCGATGGCCTCCACTAGTTGTTATACTAAAGTATCTAAGGCTCTGACATATAACGGTTGAGATGTTTCCCATGTATATGTCTTTCCACAAATAATACTACAATTTTTCGATTCGAGAAACAAAATCGAAAATTGTGTTTAAGTATTCCCTGTATTTGTGGAAAGACATATACGGAAAAACATTACGACTTAAAGATGTCAGAAAACGAGAACACAAAAACCCCAAGGAATAGAGACATAAAAAGCCCAAATAGCGTACCATGTATGTTTAACCATTTGGAATCACATGATGGATTGGGACAATACAAAAAAACCGATGTCGGAACCAAATACTGTGAAAGAAAAAATAAAAGTCCTCCTGCATTTTGTTAGATGGAGAGAGTTATCTTACTCTCGTTCTGTAGAAACTACCATATTTGGCTGAATTTTCTTGAAAAAGGGATGGAATCAAAAAACTTTCAAACCAAGTGAATCTGTGTCGCTGTAATTTCTTGAAATGCAAATTGTACAAAAGTCTCACGAAACAAAAAATTGGTGAAAAGGTTCTGAAAATTTTCTCATTCGTCTGATGAAAGAGTCAGATTTATACTCTGAAACGTCATGGTTCGCGTTGTTCATAATGGGGGTTTTTCCTGAATTTGGGTTATTACTGCAAATGCAAATTTGAACATAATTATTATGGGTTTGATTCATCATTTTCCTAAATTACCTTCAGAAAGTATTCAAAATCAGATTTCAAAATTGGGGTTTGAGATTTGCCAGGCATGCACGAAGTGGCAACGATGTTTAGTGAAATAGCTTTTTCTGCTATAGAATAATGGAATATTCATTCCTATTCTATGGTACACACGTGTTCTTTGTCAATATAACCAAACAATTTCCGTTTGCGATTTGTCAGTAATATGACAGTATAACAGTCTGTGCTCTTCTTTTTCTATTTCTTGGTCGTTGTCTTCTACTCTAACCAGATCGAAGTATAGCTATCTCTGTTTTTCTAAGCAAAGTAACACATTTGACGACTTTTTCTTTCCGAGAAAGCTGAATTCAACGTTGCCATATCGTGCACTCAAGACAAATCCCTTTAAATGCAAATCCCCATTTCTATTTTATTGTTTTTGGTGATGAAACATTTTTTTAAAAATATAATATTGAAATCATATGTTTGAAATGTGATGTTCTAAAGGTTTTTCTTGAATATTACTGCACTCTGTTCTCCTAGAAACTGCTCTTGATAAGTGGATCAATCCTGCAATCCGCAAGGGCGTTTTCCATGAAAAAAACTTTTTTTACTCAATTTTAATGAATCTATTTGAGATATTGGGGGTGGAAACCCAGGAAAAACCTACATAATGGTGCAAAACTCTACCAAAATTAGCTAAAATCGATACATAGAAAACCATCATATAAACTTCCCACGCAGTTGGGAAAACAGTAATTAGTAATTTTCATGAGAAAATTATATTTCTTCGAAAAGCTCAGTACTTCTTCTATAATAATTAGATTCTGAAGTTTAACCCTTTGGAGACTATCGGGACAGATATATCCCATACAAGTTTCTAAAGAGTCTACTGGCTAAAATACAACCCAGTTTGTACAGAATAATTCCAATTCAGTCTTTCTGAGGCCCTAGGTATGAAAATTATTCGTGGCAACGTAGCATGAGCTCATATGTAGTTATGTATGTAAGTTACTCGGTTGTTTATCACCTTCTCCACGTGGTTGCTGTGATTTATTGTGTGTTTTTGGTGTTTATCGGCGTAGTTTTTTGCAATTTTGCATTCTATTGTCAGGGAGACATCATTATAAAGGTAATAACTCAATTTTCAATACATTGGTTATATGTTTATGGCATAAATCATGATCAATATTTTATCGGGTCATATTTGTCCCAATAGACATTCACTTTGGGTTGAATTTTTCCCAACAGACATTTTCATTCAAGATGAGCCGAAAACGACTTTCTGCAAAAGAACTTGAAGAGATAGCTGAAAATTGGGGAAACAGCGATAATGAATCGGAGATTGACCCTTTCCATGCCAGTTCCTCATCTGACACTGATTATGCACCTTCAGACATCGGGAATGAAGAAACTGAATTGAACATATCCTTCGATGAAGCTGAAAATTCAAGTTCAGATGAAGATCAGTTGGGTAGAGATGTAGAAGAACATGTAGTTCCACAAGAACACCTATGGTTTACCAATGATGGAAGTTTCAATTCTCGTCTCCGAATTCCGGAAAAACAACAAGTGAATTGTAGTCTTGATCGAAATTTGACTGAAGTCGAAGTATTCTTGAAAGTGTTTCCAAGAAGTCTTCTAATGCACATCGCACATTGTACGAATATACGTTTGGAGCGCTTTGAAAAAGACTCTAAGAAAAAAAGAATTTTGACCGATTATCATGAAATTATGGTAGTATTAGGAGTAACACTTATAATGTCTTACAATCGAGTTCCATCATTCAACGACTATTGGTCTCAGAACGAATCGCTCGGAAATGCTGCGATTAAGAAAGCTATTTCTAGAGATCGCTGTAAACTTTTATTATCTAAATTGTATTTCTGTGATCCTGTGAAAACTACGGATGCTGGAAAGCTATATTATATAGAAGATGTGGTTCATTGCCTAAAGACAACTTTTCCGAAATTTCGTAGTGAAACAACTTTCCAAAGTATAGACGAGTCAATGGCAAAATTCAAGGGAAGATCTGCACTCAAGCAATATCTACCTATGAAACCTGTCAAAAGAGGTATCAAGATATGGGTTCGCAGTGACTCTTTCACTGGTTATGTTTATGATTTCAATGTTTATGAGGGCAAAGATTCAGAAAACTCAGAAGGAACTTTGGGAGAAAGGGTTGTAGGAAAATTGACCAGTTCCATTAGACAACCAGATGTAGCACTTTGTTTTGATAGATTTTTTGCATCCGTTTTTCTACTTGATACAATGAAATTTCCAGCAGTAGCTACATTGATGAGACATAGGAAGAATGTTCCTGAATTTTTTGCAACTAAATTGAAACGCGGTGATTCAGAATTTAGGGTGAATAATAATGGCACTATCGTCACAAGGTGGCAAGATACAAAGGATGTACTTGCAATAAGTAATTGTTTTGACGACAAAGTGACCACTGTAAAGAGGAGAGGCAAAGATGGGTCAAGAAATGATATACCTTGCCCAGAAATGCTGGATTTCTACAACAAACACATGGGTGGTGTAGATTTAGCTGACCAGATTATTGGTCTCTACGATTTTGATCGAAAGTCAGCTAAATGGTGGAAGAAAGTTTTCTTCAGACTTCTGTTGACATCTGTTCTAAATGCCCACATCATGTTCAATGATTTACAAAGGAGAGAAAAATCGCGATTTTTGCCTTTTCTGATTACTGTAGCGGAAGGGCTGATATCATTAGGCAGAGAAAAGGCTGCAGTAAAAAGAAAATCTGCCGTATCTTTGGGCCGCCCGTCAGCAAAAAAAGCAAAAATGTTCAACGTTGGTGATCATTTACCAACAGAAGGACCCACTCGCAGAAGATGCCAAAGATGTTCTACACAGTTCAGAAAAAAAAAACGAACGATGACTATTTGTCAAAGTTGTAATATACCGTTATGTAAAACGTGTTTCACCCCCTTTCATTTGAAATAACAATGTATGTATCTTATTTTTGTTTTTTATTTTATTTTTGTTGGGTTTTTTGTATTATTTCTGTAATAAAATGTTTTATCGATGTCTATTGGGTTACTATTGCCCCATTATAAATGTCTGACTGGGACATAAATGTCCCATACAAAATGGCGGTTTTTAGTCCTAAAATTGCTACCGATAATTTTTTTTTACCAAAACTATCCCTACTAACAAGAAAGAATGGAAAAACTCCTTTCCAGCTTCATAAAAAAAAATTCGACTTCAAAGGGTTAAAACTTTGAATGTTATGTTCAATAATGCCGTTCTGAAACATAATTTCACTCCTAAATATCTTGGAGTGAAATTAGATACTTCTTTAAATTTCAAGGCCCATTTGGAAAACTTTCGCATGAAGTTGAAATCTAGGAATAATATTCTTCAATAACTACAATTCTTCGTACCGCAGCTTTGGCTTTGGTTTTTTTTGCTGCTGAATATTGTTGTTCAGTTTGGTTAAATAGTGCTCATGTTAGTAAAATAGATGTACAGCTTAATGTTGCTATGAGAATCATTAGTGGGACCATAAGATCTACACCTTTACTGTGGTTACCAGTTCTCTCAAATATTGTACCGCCCCATATTCGTAGACAGGTTGCAGTGAAAAAGTCTTGGGATAAATATCATTCCTTTCCGAATTTATTCCCAGTAATGTCTTATATTCCGGATTCTAAAATTGCTACATTGAAATTTCGTAAACCTTTTTGGATTAACGATTTTCTTCACACCAATAAAAGTGATGAAGAAATTTGGCGTTCGGGATGGAATTCGTGTAATGTTTTCAACAAAGGTTTGATCAGCGATCCTTCGGAAAGAGTTCATGGTTTTAATCTTCCTAGGAAAATTTGGTGCATTTTGAATCGACTTAGAACCGGTCATGGTCGCTGTAATAGTTTCCTTTTCAAATGGAATTCGGTCGAAAGTCCAAGGTGCGAGTGCGGAGAAGAAGAGGAAACAATAGAATATTTAGTTAATAGTTGTCCAATATATAAATTTGACGATGGTTTCGAGGCAATTCATTTGGTGTCTGATTCTTTTTTGAGATGGATCGTTAACTTCAAATTAATTTAATCAGTATTAAATCATTTACTAGTTCATATTGGTTTTTTCGTCTCCTTTTTTGTTTTTCAGGTGTGATTCCAATATTTCAACCTGCAATAGAAAAGAAGAAATTTTGTCGATGAAAAAGAAGCCCTTCAATAACAAACAACAATTTCATTACACTTATACGGGGAGACAGAGTTTTTCCTGAGGTTTTAATCTGTGCTCTTGTATCATACGCAAAAATGTATGGTACCCCGTTTACATTTCCTCTACTAATACTGTTATGACACAAATTGTTTGATATAAAAAATGTACTAATCATCTCAAAAGAACACATTAATAGACACTGTTTAGAACTCGTGCTTTGAAATTCTAACCCCCGAAAGTTCTCAATTAATTTTCCAGCTCATAATACCGGAATCTCATCATTTGAAAATCACGAGACAAGAGAACTCATTCATTTCATATAAAGAACTTCTGTGGAAATTTTCCAGGCTAGTTCTTATATTTCTCTTCCAATTCTCGAAGTAACTTTCAGAAACACAACGTTGGATATGGCTCATGAAGATTTCAAACTGCTTCGTGTTCAGAGCATAGAAACTCAACAATGGTTCTTGCTGTTTTCCGCTTGACTCCTAACCTTTGACTCATTACTCAGTCAAATATTCGATAGATTCCCGAGGTTGAGTTCGTTAAGTAATTCTGTTTGTGAAAATAAGATATGCTGGATTCTAAACGTAATATTAATAAACATCTACACAATTAAGACATTATATGATTTCGGTCTTGGCTTCAGAGTCAACACTGATGATTGAAATTATGTTTTCAGCATATGCTTGACTGATTTGGAGGATCTGATAGTTTGCAAACGTTTGTATAGCAACAAGAAATTATTCTACTTCGGTTTTAGTTAGTAGCGCTCGATATTTCAATTGGATGAGCGACATGCAATAAAACAGATCCTGTAGTTAACTCTGTATTTGAATTATTCTATTGAGATATTATTCAGTGAACTCCTACGGAGGTTCAAGAACTAAGATTATTCCTTAGATGCCTGCAAACCGGATTTTCAGTATACAGTGTGCCAATTCGAAAAGGTTCAACGCTCTCACGCAGAATTATAGAAATCTAGAAAAGCACATGACGAGAGCTTTTACACGCTTGTTCAAATTCTATCTATTAGATCAACAAGGAATTCTGCACCTAGTTGCGTGTTGGAAATCTCCACCTGATTAAGAAGTTTCAATCTGATTTCATTTGTGATTCTTGAGATATTGGCGAATGAAGATAAGCGCTACTCCCTCTGGTGGCTATCCGAGTAACCTGAGGTACAGACATTATCATTGACAAGTTAAAAGAAATGTTAAGAAAATGAGAAAGTTTATGCATTTTTTGGCGTTTGTGTGATTTTACCAGTGCTTCTACTGAGGAAAAGCATACTCAAATGTCCCTTCCCATAGATTTCCACAGCCCGGTGAAAAATTTCGAGTTAGGGTGAAAGAAACTTCCTTCAACAAATCGGGTCTGAAAGTATTGAAGAATCGATAAAAATCAACAAACAAGATTTATGAGTCTGTTACCTGCAGATTACCGATGATGATCATTTTTATGAAGGTAAGCAGGCCCCTAATCTAAGCAGAGAAATTTACTTAAGAGGAATGCTCTGCCCACCAGAAATCTGCCTGTTGAACTGATCATTAAGGAGCAACGTGAATGTTTTAGTGATAGAACTGACTATTGAAAAAAATAAGAGTCTCAATAAGGAAATATATGGTGATGAATACTGTTCGCGCAAAGTGCTTCTGTCGATAGAAGCAAAGTTGTAAAAGGCTTATTTGTTACAGCTTTTTCAAGACCAATCATATGAGTGTTGGAAAATTTATTTCTCAATCCATCATGAATTAGACTTACGATACAAGTAGCATTAGTTTTATGTGAATGTATTAATTTTATTCACAATATATTGAGTATTTAGTCCTTCGCTATAAAAATAGTGAAGTTATGAGTATTTGTCTATTATTCCAAAAAGTATGTTTTACAATCCTATCTGATGTTCAAATTTCAAGACAGCCTAAGAAATCCACCAAAGTCAATCTTGCCATTTGGATCTGAAAATAAACAATAGTGAAATACTGTCTAACCTTGGAGATATCCCCGTAATTTTAGGGTTGCTGCACTCAATAAGATTGAAGAATGATACATACCTACTTTATAAGAATATTACTCCTAGTAATACTCTCGTTAACTATAAAAGTCTTAAAAGTCTTTGAATAAATCGTGAAATCAAAAATTATCAAACCAAACACTAACAAACAGTACAAAATCGACTATCAAAACAAAATCTATGTCTGTATCTGAAGTTCTCAAACTGGCCACCGTGGCGCTGCAATTTTAAATTCAGACGCCAATAGCGGAAATAACGTTGAAATTTGGCACGAAATTTGGCACATTTTTTCCCTTCTATCTCCAAAAGTAAATATCGGATCGAATTGAAATTTGGAACGTTGTTGTTAAATACTGATTTTAAGGTTTGTGCCAAATTTTATTGAAATCTAATCCATATTTTCAGGAAAAAAATTTTCATATGAAAATTCAAAAAAATTTGCGAATACAATTCTGTTTTTGATTTTCAAACAACTGGATACACACGAAATTTTGCTATTGGTTGCGCGTTGGTATTTCAAACATTATGATCGAGTCAATACCTCATGAGATATCAAGGAATTAACATTAAAATTTCAATTGGACCTAACTCCGAAACTATTCAACCGATTCTACCCATTAACTTAACGAGATATTTGGACTCCAAACCAAATATGACAATTTCAAGTCGCTGAGTCTCTTCCTTCGAAAGTTAGAGCGATTTTAGCGAAACCATTGGGCCGATTTGGTCCAGTAACGAACTCAACCGCGGCATTCCGATGCGTGAACTACCCTGAAAGTTTCAAAACGTCAGCTTGCTCTGTTCTACAGTTATCGTGTCCACAGTCGGCCGGACGGACAGAATCGATTTTGACACCGGACCAAAATTCTAAAATTCCAGACATTTGCACGAAACGATAGCACGCTGCGCGCAAAACTTGTGTTTACGATTGGCAGTTCTGCGTATTTCTGCCTTGCTTATATAACGATATTATACAGTTCGAAACTTCCGAAAAACACTGTGTGTACTTTTGATCCAGTATCAGAGTAAATTAATTATCTCCAGTGAAAATGGCTCCAACAGAATTGAAATACCTGTCACTGACAGAAAACACGAAAATGCTCACTTCACTGTCATTCATTCAGTACCGGCATAATTATGATATTTAGAGAGGAATACAAAATGAGTGAAAAATCGGATTTCCTTTCAACATTTTTCCGCTGGATGAATGCAACCTGAAAACGTAACTGTCCAAAGGATGAACCTTGCTCCCTGTTTCCAGTTGGCCGTTTAAAAAGATCATTTCACTCCTGAAAAATCTGATATGAATCCGTATCATCTGATGTGAAAAATACATGCAAATTTTTTGTCGACATTTGCACAGAGATGATTCACTGACTCATGTTTTTTCATTCGGAAAAATGGTAGTTACGTACGTTGAAATGAACACGAAACGTCAGCTAGTGAGTGAGGAACAGGATGGCCGTGTTCAGAAATGAAAAGCGGAGTTGAGTTGGATACAACTCGTTTTGTCACGTTGAAACAAGTATTTATTATCGAAATGTTCTACGTTCAGTTTTCAGATGTATAGATTATATCAGGTGTTTACTCGATTCTACAAGGGCGTTTCCCATAAAAAGAATTTTTTGAAAATTTTTAATTGTTCTGTTTCAGATATTGGGAGTAAAATTCAAAAAAATCCTAATAATAAATAACATAATCACAAGGACGAATATATGTCGATAAATCAACAAATATTCCACCTCGATCAGAGCTAATCATCCAATCAACCAAAACACCTACACCGAAGAAGCGGATCCAAGTAGAATGACTACAGCTAATTCATAATTGTTATTGATCGTCAGGTCAATTTACCTTGGATAAACCACAGAGGGATCTCTCGATACTTGTCACCTTTCAGATGGACCGCTACGGTTTAACAACATACAGTGCGCCATCTACCAGGAGCATATTTGTTGATTTATCGACGGATATTCGTCCTTGTGATTATATTAATTATTATTACTGGAGCTCTTTCTTCTCCGTGAAACCAATTCCTATATTTGTTAGAGGTTGGACGTTTTCGTCTTGTGGGAATCCACATGAACCGAGTTCGTAGTTACAGCGACCTGATGCGACAAAAGGATGAACGTCATGCACATGATCAAAGTATTCTGCACTCGAGGGTGGGACTTGCAAGAAGCTCCTGGCAGATGGCGCACTGTACGTTGTTATACCGCAGCGGTCCATCTGAAGATGACAAGTATCGAGAGATTCCTCTGTGGTTTATCCAAGGTAAGTTGACCTGACGATCAATAACAATTGTGAAACAGCTGTTGTCATTCTCCTTGGACCCGCTTCTTCGGTGTAGGTGTTTCGGTTGATTGGATGATTAGCTCTGATCAAGGGGGAATATCTGTTGATTTATCGAGGGTTATTCGTCCTTGTGATTATGTTATTTATTAAAACTGGATATCTTTCTTCTCCGTGAAACCAATTCCTATCCTACATAATGATGCAAAATCCTCCCAAAGTAAGCTTTAATCGATACTCAGAAAACAATCATAGAAACTTCCCACGCAGCTGAAAAAACATTCATTAGTAAGATTTTCATGGGAAAATTATATTCATTCAGCACGCTCAGTACGCTTCAAGACGTAAATGTAATATTTCTTCTTAATAGACGACTTCGGCCCAAGTTGCCAACCCACAATTTCCTTCACAAATTTACTATCACTGGGGAACGGGAATTTCAGGACAAATTCGACATAATAAGGTTCGCGTTATTTATAAATATCCGTAAAAGATGCCTCGGTTCCTCAAACGAGATAATTCCTTCCAAATATAGGTTTTTGTTAGGCTGACATTTAAGTTGGGATTCCTGATTTCATGTTAATAGTGTCAAGTTTATGAAGGAAATGTTCCGCAAATCAACTTGGTTATTTCGGTTGCCGGTTTTCCGTTCTGTTAATATGAAATATTTGGTTTGTTCCGGAAAGAAAAGATTAATTACGGAATTTGATTGAAGAAAAAGCAATATTTCTGTCACCAGAACAAAGACATATTAAGTCTATGCACCAGAACGACAATCAATGTTTTATGGTAACATCCATAGCATAGAACAATCTTTATTTACCTTATGATCCATAGACCATACATAGTAATTTTTTCATTGTTGATTGTTGTCTCTTCTATTTTCTATGGATCATAAAGTAAATGCAGATTGTTCTATGCTGTGGATATGTTACCATAGAATATTGACTATCGTTCAGGTGGCAGAAAGAACGTTTTTTCATCAATCAAATTCCGTAATTAACTTTTTTCAGGAACCAACCGAATATTTCATATTTACGGAATGGAAAACCGGTAACCGAAATAACCAAGTTGATTAGCGGAACATATCTTATATACATTTGACACTATTAACATGAAATCAGGAATCCCAACTTAAACTTCAGCCAATCAGGGATGTTCTCAACAAAACCGTATATTTGGAAGGAATTATCTTGTTTGAGGAGCCGAGGCATCTTTTACGGATATTTATAAATAACGCGAACCTTATCATATCGAATTTATCCTGAAATTCCCGTTCCCCAGTGATAGTGAATTTGTGAAGAAAATTGTGGGTTGGCAACTTGGGCCGAAGTCGTCTATTGAGCGTCGGGATGCATAGAATAACACTTAAAAAAGCACTGACGTGAGGTCAGGAGGTTTTACGCGCTAGTTAAAATTTAAACAACTAGATCAAAACGAAATTTTGCACCAAGTTGCGTGTTGGTAATCTCCACCTGACTACGAAGTTTCAATCTGATTGCATTCGTACGTCTTGAAATATTGCAGAAATAACGTTAAAATTCTAAATAACAACGGAATTTGGCACATTTTTTTCCCCTTATATCTCCGAGAGTAAATATCGGATCGAATTGAAATTTGGAACATTTTTGTTAAATACTGACTCCAAGGTTATTGTCGAATTCCATTGAAATCTAATCAATATTTTCAGAGAAAAAAAATTTTTCATCAAAGATTTTTTTTAATTTTCGAATGAAAATTTGTTGAAATTTTCTAACTGGATCCACACAAAATGTTTCGTTTTAATTTGATCGAGTCAAGACTTCATGAGATATGGAGGAATTAACTTAAAAATTTAAAATAGGCCCAACTCCGAAACAGATTCCACCCATCAAGCAACTTTTCCGAGATATTTGGACTCTGACTATTTCAAGTCGCTAAGTGTTTTCCTTCGAAAGTTAGAGCACATAAAGACGGACGGACGGACAGAATTAAATTTGATCACGGGGAGTTCAATCCAATCGTTTAAGACTATTTTCGGCTCAAACGATTAGGTTGGACTCACTGATGACGAATCCGTTGTCAAAATCGATTCTGTCCGGACGAACGTACCCAAGATTGAATTTCAGAATGCGAAGGTTGAGTTCGATAATGGGAAATATTGGTAAAATGGTTCCGGAGTTAGAGATTTTTGAAGTTATGAGGTTATTTCCCAAAAAAAATTTTCGAAAGAAATTTTCAAAAAAAAATTTTTTTTTTTCCAATTTTTCCATGGATAATTCTTTTTATTGACACTGTCCATAATCCAACTAAGATTCATTTCGATCAGATAAATTTTTTTCGAGTTATTGAAAAATCAAAATTTCAAATGGCTGTAGCACAAAAACCCTTCGGCAGATTTGGCCCATTAACGAACTTAACCGAGATATTCAGGATCTTTACCTAACCTGAAAATTCCAAGAATCTAGGTCCTTCCTTTCGAAAGTTGCAGCTCACACGGCCGAACGGACAGAATCAATTTTGACCACGGATTCTTCATCAGTGAGTCCAACCTTGTCGTTTGAGACCAATTTCGGCTCAGAATTCGAAAATTACAGACATCGTGACAAAATGATAACGCGCTGTTGCCCAGAACAAGCACGTAATAAGGACTGGCAACTTTTTGCGAAATTTTGTCGAGATCGTGCTCTCAGAAATTTTGAAAAAATTTTTTTTTCAAAATTTGATTATTGATTACATTACAAAAAAAATTCGGGCATACCTTGAACTCCACAAGCATTGTACCAAATTTCAGTTGGATGCGGTTATTATTTCGGGAAATAACGGGAAAAAGTTTGTAAAATTTCATGTTTTTTTCTGAATGTCGTTGTTTTTTTCGGAATTACTCAAAAAATACTGATTCAATCATAATTAAACTTGGTTACTAGTTTGAAAACGATAATGGAGACTTTTGTGCGGAATATCGTGATGATAGTGTCATTAGAACGAATTGAAAATAAAATCAAATTTTTTTTCAAATATTCAAAATTCTGTGATCTTCTGTTCATATTATCCTCATTGAATTCTGTATGAACATTCGAACTGTCATTATCCGATAAATTACTGGATTTTTTCCCGACCTCATCTTCAGTTTTGGGAATATTGGGTGAAAAAAATTTTTAATGGATACACCTGCGGACTCCTTAGGGGGATTTTAGCCATTCACAAATTTGGCCTTCATAATTAAGGTCCAAACCTACTCTACAAATATCGAGTTCCTAAGTTGTTTCTTTCGAAAGTTATTGTGTTTACGGTCGGCCTAAGGGCTAGTGTAGTTCATGCAGGTACAACGAACAAACCATTTGTTGTTGAAAATCATAGTGTTAGACATATGTTACTTCAGGTGGAAATCGATCAAGAAAAAAACCCGCCGTATTTTGTAGAATCATTTTTCACAATAACAATGAGGGGTTTAATCCATTACAGCAAATATGTACCATTAGGAAAATGGAATCCGCAGTAGGTATCTGACCTATTTCTCCAACGAAATATCGTGAGCTTGTCTCTTCTCGGGCTTTCTTTATGTTAGACTGTCGGAATGAATTCTTCCTTGTATGTCTGGAACGCATATTTCCGAAATGTGAAGGCATCTTATCAATGGATTCACTGAACAGCTCTGTCACTGAAGAGATTGATGGGGTTATTTTGTGAATCATTCTCTTCCGACTGAAAGTGTTTTAGAGTCCTGAGAAAAATGAGATTATTGATGAGTAATATCCCAAGAAGTTATCGAGAATGAAAATCTTGGTTCGAGCGATTTTAACGCGGTTGTTCTCGGCAAAGCACATAATCGTCCAAAATATCGGTTATTTTCGATGATTGAGCCGAAAATGGTCTCAATCGACTAGGTTGGACTCACTGATGACGAATCCGGTGTCAAAATCGATTCTGTCTGGCCGGCCGAGGACACGATAACTGTCGAACGAAGTGAGCTAGCAACTTGAAACTTTCAGGGAAGGTCGCGCGGAATGCCGCGGTTAAGTTCGTTAATGGGCCAAATCGGTCGAATAGTTTCGGAGTTATAGCCACTTAAAATTTTGAAGTTATTCATTTTTTATTTCAGAAACTACTTGAGCGATTGGATTCAAACTTTGCAATTAGGTGGAGTATTACGATTTGCAACTTTGAGCCAAATTTTGTCAGAATCATACCTTCAATAAATTTAAAAAAATTTTTTTTTTCGGAAACCATTGATTATATCCGAAAAAAAATTCCACACGCACTCTGAGCTTTACATTTCACAGCAGTGAACCAAATTTCAGTTCGATACGATCATAAGTTTCGGAGATATCGGGAGAAAATATGTAAAATTTCGAGGTTTTCTTCTCGATATCGTTATTTTTTCGGTATTACTCAAGAAATACCTATGCAATCCTGATAAAACTTCTCAGCTAGTTCGAAGATGCTGAAAGACAACTTCATGCAAAATTTCGTGATGATCGTGTCATTAGAACGATTTGAAAAAAAAATTACTGTACTGGATTTCAATTCGATCGGATCTGTATTTTTTGAAATATTGGGAGAATAAAATTTTGAATGGGTATATCTGCGGAATCATTGGGTGGATTTTACCCATTCACGAATTCGGCCGTCGTAATTAAG
Source organism: Myrrha octodecimguttata (assembly GCA_958510865.1). Classification (NCBI taxonomy): domain Eukaryota; kingdom Metazoa; phylum Arthropoda; class Insecta; order Coleoptera; family Coccinellidae; genus Myrrha; species Myrrha octodecimguttata. The sequence continues at coordinate 73,473,859 of OY294057.1, forward strand.
GTCCAAACCTTCTCTACAAATATCGAGTATCTAAGTGGTTTCTTTCGGAAGTCATGTGTTTACGCAGTCGGCCGTTAGGCAACGCAAGTTCAAATTCGTTGCCGAAGCGGTCATCTGCATTGAACATGCGCGCAAAAGCTGCTGCCTTCACGGCAGTGCTTTTCTAGATTTTTTTATAGTTTCATCATGAATGATTGATCATAGACGGAAGATGAAATTAAATAGACTTGCATAAGGCATTATTCCGAGAATCAAAAAAAATAACTGTTGAACGGGGGGGAACTCGAAACTATCACACAGTGGCGTGTCGTGATGTATGAGGTGGGGGGCTTTGGAGAAGTCTATAAAAAGACCAAGAGGAATTGGCGAAATAGTAAAAACTATCGAATGATTCCGCAGATATACCCTCTCAAAATTTCAGTTTCCCGATATTTCCAAAAACATAGATCGAATCGCCCTTCAATGAAAAATACTACCTTGAAATTTCAGCCGAATAGGGTCTACAGAACAATGAGCAAAAAAAAAATTAAAGAATCCTTCTGCATTTTGTTGAATGGAAGAGTTCATTGTTTTGTTTGCCCATTTTGGCTGAAACTTCAGGGTGGCATTTTTCATTGAAATGCGATTCGATCCACGTTTTTGGAAATATCGGGAAACTGACTTTTTGAAAGGGTTTATCTGCGGAATCATTCGATAGAGTTTACTGATTCGCCAATTCGGCATTCGTAACTAAACTCAAAACTTACTCTACAATTATCGAGCTACTGAGTAGATTCTTCCGTTTTTTTGTTCACTATCAGTGGTAAGGCCGGCCGTAAACACATTAACTTCTGGAAGGATCGACATAGGAAATATATTTTTGTAGGGCAGGTTTTCAGTTTAATTAAGGTGGAATGCTTGAATGGGTTGAATTCGCCAATTATTCTTCAGATAGTTACACCTACCCATTCAAAATTTTGGATCGAATTGCAATCTAGTACTTGATCGAAAATTATAACTTGAGGTACGCAGAATTTCGTGAGGACCATATGAAAAAAACTGCGTTTAGCTGGGTCAATACTTGTATAGATGACCGCTTTGGAAACGGAAGTAGCGCGTAAAAATCCTGACCTCACGTCAGTGCTTTCCTAGCTTATATTTGTCCAAATTGATGTTATTGAGGAATCTTTGTTTTTTCCTCTCTCTAATTAAGAATTATCTGAAGTGATATAATGAAGTTTCACTATTATTATTATTATTATTATTAATATCAATATTATTTTTGGTTGGGTTGAATTCCTTGAAGAAGAATCCGTGGTCAAATTCAATTCTGTCCCGCCGTCCGTATGTGCCCTTACTTTCGAAGGAAAGTAATTTATAATTTAAAAAAGCGCGTAAAAGCTCCTGACCTCACGTCAGTGCTTTTCTATATTTTTTCATATAGTAGGTACTCATGGAATTCTGCAGGAACCTCGATATATTACTTTGAAGTTCAATCCAAACCAATTCATATTTTTGGAAATATTGGGAAAAGAGAACTTTCAATTGGGTGGATTTCACCCATTCACTAATTTGGCCTTGAGATCCAAACCTGCTGTACGAAAATCGAAATTTCTTTGGAAATTTGATTACCAAAATACAGATTGGATCGAATTGAAATCTAGAACTTTATTTGAAAATGGTTCCTTGAAGGCTTGTGCGGAATTTCCTGAGAAGAAGATCGCAAAATATTCCCATAACGAAGCGAAGGAGCGTTTGGCGGGGTCAATACGTGAAAAAATGGGCGCTTCAGCGAAGAATTTGAACAAATTCCTAAAATTTTTCCTGAAGAATAGATGAATAATCGATCTCAAAAATGTTTCAAAATATTCAACCATCAATAAATGAAAATAAATTAAAGAACCTACCTAGGACGATAATTGCCACAATTCCACTGAAAAACTGCTGATAAAAATAAACATAAACATTACTTTATTCGCATAATCAGTGTAAATACAAAGGAAGAGAGAAAAACGTCAAAAATATAACAGACTTAACTATGCTCTGAAAGGATATTCCATGAATTCCTTGATCGAATATGGTTCAATTTTCACAATGAGATTGGTTATTTCAGATTCAGATTTCAGAGAATTTTTTTTTATCAGATAAGATGATAAGGTTATTGGGTATTATTTTCAACAGCTATATGCACATATATTTTAAATTCTTTTCAGTGAGTGTCAAGGAATGCCTTGGAAAGTGATATGGAATTTTGAGCCTTGTATTGTTTTTATTCAACAGATCATCAAAATATTCAGGATGTTCTCTCACGAACAATAGACACTCCAATACATACAGTCCCGGAAGGGTAAGCATGGAATTATTTCTAAAATAACCTCTTCACGATTCTTCGTAACCCAAACCAATTATAGCCCTCAAAGCAAATTTTTGCAGAATAAATAATTTAATTATATCGCTGCTTCCACATATACAACAAGCCCATACCTGAGAATCGAAACGAAATTAGTGTAGTAGATTGTCTTCAGGAGTTCCACATCCACCCTCCGAGACAAAACTCTGATCATGTACAGCACTTGATTCAGTCTTTTGCTGACCAGATTCACATGGTCAACCTATTTAAGATGACAGTCTAACGAAACTCCAAGAAATTTCGTGGATGTTGCAAATCTGACTGGAGTGTTATCCAAAGTTATTGATTGAGGATATATATTCTTCGACTGAATAGTTCTAAAAATCACGCACTCAGTTCTACCGACATTAAGTGTTAACTCATTGTGATCACAATACTGCTGTGCTGAATTGAAGACTGACTGAACCCGTCTTAAACTCGAATTGAAATCTTTACTGTGTAACAAGGCACTTGCATCATCAACAAACAATAATAGGTCAAGATCATTGATGTAAACCAGAAACAAAAATAGTCCCAGAATGCTTCCTTGACAAACTCCCACATTGCTGGTTTTATCTCTTTACGTAACAATATGATCTCCATTATCAATGCAAACCCTCTGAACTCTATTGGATGAATAGCTTTTAAACCACTCTAGTTGGCAGTCGCGTATGCCACAAATAAAGAGCTTCCTCAAAAGGAGTTCATGATCTACGCTGTCAAAAGCCTTAGACAAATCCAAAAAAAGCCCAATAGGGACCTCATCATTCTCCGAAGCATCAACAATGTCACAAACCAATTCAAACATTGCTGTAGTAGTATTTCTATTTTTAAGGTAACCATGTTGTCGAGCAGAAAACATTTTGAATTTGTACATGAATGAACAGAGTCTTCTGACCAAAAGTCTCTCGAACATTTCAGAGAAAGAGCTGAGTAAACTAATTGGACGGAAATTATTGACATCCTGTTCACTTCATTTTAATGAAGCGGTTTGATTAAAGCTATGAAATTTCTTGCGAAAAGGAAAGTTCATGTAATAAATATTATTATGAAAATAAAAAGGCTCTTAACAAAGACACTCCAACTTCCTGGGGTTCCATTTTTTCAATATACGCCCCTGAACATTCTTTATATCGGACTTTTCTAGGACGTGTGTCCTTATTCGTATATCTGGATCTCTTGTGTTCCCCCAATGAATGGAGGGGCACAACTATTCGGGAGAATGAGATAAAAAACCCGAAAGTGTTTACTCGAAGTAATCCCGCTGTCCCGTGAATTATAGATTCAATCAGTCTGCTGGGGACTCTTATCCATTCTGACCCTCCATGTAGGATTACGTGTTATATACTCCCAAGGATTTGGTAATTAAAGGGCTTAACTTCAAAACATTCCACTCTCTGTTGACTTTTGTTCCATTTCCAGAGTCAATTATTTCTGCTAATTCGTTTTACCTTATTTTTCGTACGGGACGGCGGAAGAATTGATGACTTGATAAAATTGTACGAATGGCGCGTTGAACCGACGAGTGTCCTTCGTCCTTGCGACATTTTGGGCTGAGAGAGTTATTTTAAAACAGGAGTATCTGAACTTGCGCTGCATTTCTATTTTTCTCTGAATATCATTGAATATCTATTGTGAAAAGATACTTGGCCGTCGACTCAAGCAGTGTTGCCAAGAGTAAGGTAAGAATGATGTAAATAACACTATTTGATCTGTCATACAAATTCTTGAACGATTTTTTCGTCTTGATTCAATCACTCAGTTAAAAATAAATTCTTGGTGATGTGCACAAACACGCTTTGTTCAATTCAGCTATCAAAACTAATTTTTACTGCAGATGAAGTATGAATCATGTTAAAGTTCTTGCCGCTTATACAAGGTGAGTTTTTAAGTTATACATTAATTAAGTTCACCATCTCTCACTGTGATCTCTTTGGCAGAATAATCAATCCAATGTTTGAAATTAAAAATTGAAAAACTCATTTACTCACTTAATTCTTATGATTTGGTGCTTTTTGCGATATTAACATTCCATTAAACTGGACAATTGGAACAGTGATTTTCCACTCGATATTATTGAGATATTTCATTTCATTCCACTATAAAATTATACACAATTACATCCTCGCTCACTCTCATATTTTATACTACATAATTATTCTCATTTTCATCAAACCCATACATAAATTAAATGAAATCAATACACTAACCTAAACACATTAATTGAACTCTATGGAAGGTCAGGTTCATAGACATGAAGACCTAGCCTCCATATCTGTGGACTGATCACGAAATAGCCATAATAGCATAGACCTAATCATGATGTAAGCAGAACATGATGTGCTCATCTGCTTTTCTGTGATCATATTTACCAATGATGACGTCACTTTTTCCATTCAAATTCGAGGAAATATATTCTGTGCTTTGAATTTGAATGAAAAAAAGTGACGCCATCATTGGTAAATACGATCACAGAAGAGCAGATGAGTGCACCATGTTTTACTTACATCATGATCATGATCATGGTGTGAAAAACATGGTGTGCTCCACCATGAAAAAAACTAATTCTGCCGAATTCCCCAACATTGGCGAAACAAAAGCGCATTCACCTTATCTTCTGTGAATCCTACCGATGATGAATCATCATCGTTCACAGAACCAAGTAGTACAATATTTGACAATTATAGGACCGCGTTTTGGGGTCAAAATTTCAGAGGCTAGGAAAGTGTCGACACCATAGACATATTAAACTCTCTGGACCGGCGTACGAATTCATTTCCAAAGAGTCGAACGGGGGTAATGAAGCAAGTGGGAGGTCTGAGAGAGAGATGGACCTCGATCGGGCAGACCATAGACAAGATACACGATACCAATATCCGTTATTCTATAGCGCATGGAGAGTGAGATGAAGGATGATATCACTTGCACAATATGACGCCTATCTAGAGATAAAATCAAGCATTTACTTAGGGAATCTCCGGGGAAATGACTTCTTCTTGGTATATTAGATTACATTGAAGTTTTGAAAATTAGCGATGAATGTGAACATAACTCCGATATGAATATTAGAAATGATTAATCAATAACAATATATTATGAATTCTCCTGGGTCGCTTGTTTCAGGACGGTATTACCGGCTCCAAATTATTTTTTTCTTATCAGAGTACAGACACTCGAGCTGAGCAGCTTCCGGAGCAATTTAATTGAGCTTTGAGCTGCCTCACAACTATATACGGTGTTTTGAAAAGTACTCGAGCCACTCCAACACCGTCCAAACTTGCGAGGAAGCCGAATCAAATTGCCTCGAAAGTCGCTCAGCTCGCGTGAACGCATCTTTTGAATTTTGTGCGTTAGATGGTCTCAAACGATTAGAATGCACTAAATAGTGAAGAAACCTGTGCGAAATTCATTTCTGCGCTCGGATTCATAGCAATTATACATTCATTTGATTTTTTAATTCCTTTTCCAAATTATTGTATTTTACTTTCATTTTATATTACCTCGTACAATTAATGGCACAACACAAATTTACCATTATTCACCAGTGAACCCGGTTTAGAATGAAGGAAGTCAAATTCTATTCAAAACGCTCACGAAAACACAAAAAAAATGGGAATTATATCTTCTATACAGTCTTTATATTCTAATTCAGAATGGAATAACACAAAATCTGCTTTGAAATACTTCGACTTGCAAAACTTTTGAAGAAAAATGTATTTCTAACATAAACTTATAATTACAGTCTATGGCTTCAAACTGATCTGTCTCATTTCTGCCATATTCTATGATGGTTTGGCCCGCCCTAGTTCCACCTTTGTCGGCCCGCTTCCTCTCTCTTTAAGCCATGTCCATATAGTTTTATAGGTCTATGATGAAATCAATACACTAACCTAAACACATTAATTGAACTCTATGGAAGGTCAGTTTCATAGACATGAAGACCTAGCTTCCATATCTGTGGACTGATCACGAAATAGCAATAATAACATAGACCTACTCATGATGTAAGGAGAACATGGTGTGTTCATCTGCTTTTCTGTGATCAAATTTACCAATGATGACGTCACTTTTTCCATTCAAATTCAAGGAAATATGTATTCTGTGCTTTGAATTTGAATGAATAAAAGTGACGCCATCATTGGTAAATACGATCACAGAAGAGCAGATGAGTACACCATGTTTTACTTACATCATGGACCTAATATCATGATCATGATGTGAAAAACATGGTGTGCTCCACCATGGAAAAAAACTAATTCTGCCCAATAGACGACTTTGGCCCAAGTTGCCAACTCACAATTTACTTAGCAAAATAACTACACTGGGGAACGGGAATTTCAAGACAAATTCGACATGATAAGGTTCGCATTATTTATAAATAACCGTGAAACATGCCTCGGCTCTTCAAACCACATAATTCCTTCCAATATATAGATTTTTGTTAAGATTGTCCCCGATTGGCTGAAATTTAAGTTGGGATTCCTGATTTCATGCAAACAGTGTCAATTTTCATAGGATACGTTCCGAAAATCAACTTCGGTTGCCGATTTTCCGCTCCGTAAATATGAAATATTCGGATGGTTCCTGGAACAAGCGCGTGGAAAAGATTATTTACGGAATCTGGTTGATGAAAATGCGGTCGATTTACTGTCACCAGAACGATTTTCTATGGTAAATATCCATAGCATAGAACAATCTATGTTTACTTTCGGTTTGTTTTGGTTCCGAGTTCAGATCTGTTCGGGACGGTTCTAGCATAGACCAATAGTCTGTGGTTCTGAACTTGGAACCAAAACAAACCTAAAGTAAACATGATTGTTCTATACTATGGATATTTACCATAGAAAATCGTTCTGGTGACAGTAAATCGACCGCATTTTCATCAACCAGATTCCGTAAATAACCTTTTTCACGCGCTTGTTCCAGGAACCATCCGAATATTTCATATTTACGGAGCGGAACATCGGAAACCAAACAACAGAGTTGATTTTCGGAACGTATCCTATGAAAATTGACACTGTTTGCATGAAATCAGGAATCCCAACTTAAATTTCAGCCAATAGGGGACGATCTTAACAAAAACCTATATTTGGAAGGAATTATCTGGTTTGAAGAGTTGAGGCATGTTTTACGGGTATTTATAAATAACTCGAACCTTATCATGTCGAATTTGTCTTGAAATTCCTGTTCCCCAGTGAAAGTAAACTTGCTAAGTAAATTGTGGGTTGGCAACTTGGGCCGAAGTCGTCTATTCCCTAACATTGGCGAAACAAAAGCGCATCTTTGCATTCACCTTATCTTCTGTGAATCCTACCGAGGATGAATCATCATCGTTCACAGAACCAAGTAGTACAATATTTGACAATTATAGGACCGCGTTTTGGGGTCAAAATTTCAGAGGGTAGGAAAGTGTCGACACCTGATATATTCTATGCATCTTGATTCTATTCATCTAACCATAGACATAAAGATTCTATGTCTCTATGTCTATGATATTCTGCGAACTTTCGTGTATGACAAAAACCACAGAACATCAATACGAATATAAATTCCTGTCGGTGATAAATAATTCGGAATAACTCCTATTGTCACCGAATATGGAGAGCATATATCATGAGACGTAGCACCGTGATAAAGGAACTGTTGGTTGATGGAAATGGCTATGCAATAGGGATAGGTATGTGCGTCGGGAGCACCGGAATGGTCCGGGATATTCCTCAAATTACTTTCACGTCGCCTCGCACAGCTGAACAGTGACACAGCCATGAAATTAATGGCTTTACCCCGGTTTGACCCTGTTCCAGTCTCCAGATTATCGATGTTGCCCGAGGTGTCCGTGCGGTCGATCCTAAATTCGATTCAGGAATTCTAATAAATCGTTTTCCGGGAGCTACATTACTGATATAATCTACCAATGAAGGCCGACCTGGATTGGGACACGATTGGTCTGTATCGTCCGAACGGATTGGACAGACGATCACATGATTCGAGATTGATGAAAAAACTTGATGCTGCGGATTCTGGATTGACTACCAATTTTTGTTAGCTTCCGGAATTTTTTTGGACAATCAAAAATAGATACATATTACTGAGTGCAGAAACATGGCATCTGATGTTGTCACTGTTCCAGGGTTTTCTTTCTAGGGAAGAAGAGAATATATAATTATATACCATTGAAACACTGATCTACTACTTGAGATAATGTAACACCCAATTGTTTTTACTATTGGCGAATGAAGATAAGCGCTACTTCCTCTGGTGGCTATTCGAGTAACTCAAGGTACAGGTATCATTGACAAGTTAAAAGAAATGTCGAGAAATTGAGAAAGTTTATGCATTTTTCTTGGCGTTTGTGTGATTTTACAAGTGCTTCTACTGAGGAAAGCAAACTCAAATGTCCCTTCCCATAGATTTCCACAGCCCGGTGAAAAATTTCGAGGTAGGATGAAAAAAACTTCCTTTAACAAGTCGGGCCTGAAAGTGTTTAAGAATCAATAAAAACCAACAAACAAGATTATTAGAGTCTGTTACCTGCATTTTACCGATAATGATCATTTTTATAGAGGTAAGCACGAATTGCTCATGAAATATTAGATCACAGTCATGAAGACAATTTTTTTCCAGGGCCCTTAATTCAAGCAGAGAAATTTACTTAAGAGGAATGCTATGGCTTCCAGAAATCTGCCCGTTGAACTGATCATTAAGGAACAACGTTAATATTTTAGTGATAGAACTGACTATTAAAAAAAAAAGAGTCTCCACAAGGAAATATCTGGTGATGAATACAAACAAGATTTATAAGCGTCTGTTACCCGCATTTTACCGATGATGATCATTTTTATAGAGGTAAGCACGAATTGCTCATGAAATATTAGATCACATTCATGAAGACAATTTCTTTCCAGGCCCATAATCCAAGCAGAGAAATTTACTTAAGAGGAATGCTATGCCTCCCAGATATCTGCCTAAATGTTCTAGTCATAGGACTGACTATTGAAAAAAAAGAGTCTCAACAAGGAAATATCTGGTGATGAATACTCTTCGCTCAAAATGCTTCTGCCGATGAAAGCAAAGTTGTACAAGGCTTATTTATTACAGCTTTTTCAAGACCAATGATATGAGAGTTGGAAAATTTATTTGTCAATCCATAATGAATAAGGCTCACGGTACTAGTAGCATCAGTTTTATGTGAATGTATTCATTTTATTCACAATATATTGAGTATTTAGTTCTTCGCTATAAAAATAGTAAAGTTATGGGTATTTGTCTATTATTCCAAAAAGTATGTTTTACAATACTATCTGTTTTTCAACTTTCAAGACAGCCTAAGAGATCCACCAATGCCAATCTTGCCATATTTGGATCTAAAAATAAATAATATTCAAAAACTGTCTAACCTTGGAGATATCCTCGTAATTTTAGAGTTGCTAGTCACAATAAGATTGAAGAATGATACATTCCTACTTTATAAGAATGGAATATGTACTCCCAGTAATACTCTCGTCAAATATAAAAGTCTTTGAATGAATCGTGAAATCAAAAATTATCGAACCAAACACTAACAAACAGTACAAAATCGACTATCAAAACAAAATCTATATCTGTATGTAAGGTTCTAAAACTGGCCACCGTGGCGCTGCAATCTTAAATTCAGCCGCCAATGAGATTAAACACAATTCTATCCTTACATATTCTCATATTGAAAATTCCATAATTATCCTTATCAAATTTATGAATGAATTAATTGAAATCAATCAGGTAACCTATAAACATATCAAGAGCATATAATACCACGTACTGATTAATTACGGCTTCGGGAACATTCAAGTTTCATCAAACCTCGTTAAAATCTCAAAGTCAGACACCCGCTATCGGTCTGCATAGTTTAACGTTGCCTATAGCCGCGGAAAATATTCGAATTCGCAAAAGTTTCGACGTTAATAAGAGAAAGCGGGGCTGCCGGCTACAGTGATTATTTTTTGAATTTTCCTTCAGGGTTGTACTTAAGTCTTTTGTGAGAATGCAAAACGATAGGTATTTTTCCATTTTCCACTCCATTTCACTTTTTATTTTCCCGAAAATTCCTGAATTTGAGGAAGTGGCAACATTGCGCATTCTCACAATTTTATTTTAACATTTGCACCGAAAAAATTTCTCGATAAAAACAAACTCTGGCTTCCAGAAGTCACTCTGTTATATTCGAGGTAGTTTTTGCTCTTAAGTGAACTCTATGGAAAGACTGGTCCATAGACATGAAAACATAGTCCCATTTCTATGCCCTGGTCACAAAATAGATGAACAACTGTGTATTTGATGATCCGAATGAACGTGGGTGGAGCTTAATTTAAGGCAATCATTAGGCCATAGGCGAATCTTGAAAAATAGGGAAATTTCTCGAATATTCATTTATGCTAATTTCTTATAGTTGTATGAATTGGCGAGTCTATAACTGGGAAACCGTTGGGGAGAGAACATGTGTCATAGTTATATAAAACTTCACACTAAAAATCATTCAATTCGAAGTAACCATGTGAAAACTACGAAATTTTTGGAAATTTAAACTTTTTTCAGAGCCGAATCTGGAAAAAGGTGAATGAAACGAGTTTTTCATAAGATGACCTTCTATGGTCGAAATTAATGCACAACTCGAAGACTCTCCCTATATAGTAAACTATATACAGGGTGATTCCGGAGGAGACCGTCAGATTTTGGGATAAGTTTACACTAGTCAAGACAGTCTCGAAACAATGTTTGGTTTATGGTTGGGGGTCTCTATTGAGAATATACAGGGTGATTTGTCCGATTCGACCGATTTTACTTTTATTGATAACTTTGGTATGGCTTATTCGATTTTAGAGAAATTTTCAGCGAAGTACAATATTGATGAGGACATTCATTAATTTTGAAGTTTTTTCAAAAAAAGTGGTTGTTATCGTGATAATTTCAGGTTAATTGAGCAGGTTGAAAAAACACCCTGTATATCGCATTTCCAAAACTACGCTATCTGTTTACGATTCTACTATAATGAGTCATTATTTGAGAGTTTCTAATTTTTTTGGCACACTTCTAGTTTTCTGAGAAAATTCCATCGAAAAAAGACAATGTCGAAATTTCGCTCCAATCGATTCTACTTTCATTGATAACTTTGGTATGGCTCATTCAATTTCGATGAAATTTGCGGTATAGAACAATCTGAACAAGTACATTCAATAATTGCAAAAATCTCCCAAATACACTGTTGTAATTGTGATAATTTTAGAATTTCAAATTAATTGTGCATTTGAAAAAAAACACCCTGTACATTGCTTTTCCAAAAGTTTCTTATTCGTTTCAGATTCTACAATAACATGTCATCATTCAGAGGTTTTTGATTTCTCTGGCACACTTCCGTTTTTTCTAGAAAACATTTTTGAAGAAGAGCATGATCGAAATTTGGCTCACAAGTAGTGAGAGTATTTCGCACTAGGTAGGAAAGCTGTATTGTCCAAGGATGCAAAGCAGTTCTTAAGTTCTAAAATATTATCTTCAAATTCCAAATTCATATTTAATTGCTAATATTTTGTATGAAATCATTCAATTCAGAATATATTTAGAATTTGAAAAGAATATTTCAGAAGTGACGAACAACTTTGCATCCTTGGAATATACAGCTTTCCTACCTAGTGCGGAATATTCTCACTGCTTGTGAGCCAAATTTCGATAATGCTCTTCTTCAAAAATGTTTTCTAGGAAAACCGGAGGTGTACCAAAGAAATCAAAAACCTCTGGGTGATGACATATAATTGTAGAATCTGCAACGAATAAGAAAGTTTTGGAAAAGCAATGTACAGGGTGTTTTTTTTTCAACTGCACAATTAATCTGAAACTCTGAAATTATCACAATTTAAACTCTGTATTTTGAGAGATTGTTGCAATTATTTATTGTACTCATCCAGATTGTTCTGCACTGCAAATTTCATCAAAATTGGATGAGCCATACCAAAGTTATCAATAAAAGTAGAATCGATTGGAGCGAAATTTCGACATTATCATTTTTTGAAAAAATTTTCTCGAAAAACTAGAAGTGTGCCAAAAAAATTAGAAACTCTCAAATGTGTTCAACACTATTGTACTACGCTGAAAATTTCATTGAAATCGGATAAGCCATACCAAAGTTATCAATAAAAGTAAAATCGGTCGAATCGGACAAATCACCCTGTATATTCTCAAAAGAGACCCCCAACCATAAACCAAACAGTGTTCCGAGACTGTCGTGACTAGTGTAAAGTTATCCCAAAATCTGACGGTCTCCTCCGGAATCACCCTGTATAGTTGGTTAATTTGAAATGATTTCATCCTCATTAGCTGGAACCCCGTGCAAAATCAGAAAAGAAGCAAAAAAATGTTTGCTTCGTATGGGGACATTTTACAGGGTTGGTTCCAATCGCTTTGTCAACTCCATACAATTAATTCCGCTGAATAAAAATGAAATAAGCTATAATCTGATGAAACTATTTCCTGAGAAATGAATGAGATATTTGAAATTATGAATGATTACTAATATATAAGAGGAGTTTAACAAATGTGGAATATCTACCCATTAATGATATGAAATATGTATAAGGGAATAAGGAGCAATATGAGATGTATTGTAACAACACTTTAATGGATAGAGACAAGAAGTCATTTGTTAAAACAACGGTGTAAACTGAACAGGAGATTGATATTAGTCATGGATTTATTGGATAGTTTGGATCTCTTTTCATAAAAGTATGGTTTATAAATTTTGTATGTACCTGTTAATGAATATGCAATTCAAAAAATATTACTTTTGTCACATACTCATGAAAGTATTTCGAGGAAATGTTTATGTTTCTCATTATTGAAATTGATATATGGATTTTCACTTTGCTGTTCATGTTCATACGAATTCATCAGACGAACTTCAAACCAGACAAATTAATTGAAGTATCTATCGTTTGAAATGATTTCTTGTGGTGGTTTTGAAAATGCAACGCTGGAAGACTTCCTTTCCATGAACTGAACTTCCTCTGACTGAATGAAATAAATAATCATTATTTAAATTTGTCAAAATGAATTTATTTTCGGAAATTCTTGAAAATAATGTATGGTCCAACTCAGAAAATCAGAAAGAAGTTCTGATTTGACTAATTCTGATAAGACAGGTCGGTATCTTCCTGTAATATTTCAGATTTTATATGGCAGATTTTCCAATGCAGGCATCTATCGGCGAAAACTGAAGTAGGACAACAAAGCCGAATTTTGACAACATTTGTACCTCATTTCGGACCCAAAATATGTCAAAAAGTGTCCGCACCATATGTATTCTATGCATCTATATTAATACGTTTCCATAGTGACGCAACAAAATTCATTACGAATTTCAAAGCACCATCTGTTGATGAATAAAATATTTATATTTTCGAATTCAATAGACGACTTCGGCCCAAGTTGCCAACCCACAATTTTCTTCACAAATTAACTATCACTGGGGAACGGGAATTTCAGTTCAAATTCTACATGATAAGGTTTGCGTTATTTATAAATATCTGTAAAAGATGCCTCGGCTCTTCAGACAAGATAATTTCTTCCAAATATAAGGTTTTGTTAAGATCATCTCTGATTGGCTGAAATTCAAGTTGGGATTCCTGATTTCATGTTAATAGTGTCAAATTTGTATAGGATATGTTCCGAAAATCAACTTGGTTATTTCGGTTGCCGGTTTTCCATTCCGTAAATATAAAATATTCGGTTTCCTGACAAAAAGGTTAATTACGGAATTTGGATGATGAAAAAACTTTCTTTCTGTCACCAAAACGACTGTCAATGTTTTATGGTATCATATCCATAGCATAGAAAAATCTTTATTTACTTTATGATCCATAGAACATAGAAGAGACAACAATCAACAATGGAAAAATTACCAGGTATGGTCTATGAATCATAAGGTAAATAAAGATTGTTCTATGCTATGGATATGTTACCATAAAACATTGATTTTCGTTCTTGTGCATAGGCTTAATATGTCTATGTTCTGGTGACAGAAAGATTGCTTTTTCATCAATCAAATTCCGTAATAAACCTTTTTTTCAGGAACCAACCGAATATTTCATATTTACAGAACGGAAAACCGGCAACCGAAATAACCAAGTTGATTTGCGGAACATATCCTTTATGAACTTGACACTATTAACATGAAATCAGGAATCCCAACTTTAATTTCAGCCTAACAAAAACCTATATTTGGAAGGAATTATCTTGTTTGAGGAACCGAGGCATCTTTTACGGATATTTATGAATAACGAGAAAGAACCTTATTATGTAGAATTTGTCTTGAAATTCTCGTTCCGTAGTGATAGTAAATTTGTGAAGAAAATTGTGGGTTGGCAACTTGGGCCGAAGTCGTCTATTAATATTGTCGAGTTTAAACCATTTGCGAAAAACTAATATATTTACCTCGTAGGAAAAGCCGCATTCCTGGACTCTGTGTTGCTAAGTCGAGGTGCAAGCCACAGTCGTCCAGAAATGTTGGGCTTTTCCTACTAGGAAAGCAATGTACTATTTCAAACGTCTAAATGGAATAAAATAATAAAAACTTCACTATTTCCTGCTAGTTCGACCCAAACTATGCGATCGTTCGAACCATTACCGATAGATCAAGTACAATTTATTGCTCTCAAGAAATAATGTCCGTCAACCGTTTGAATTCTCCTCCTGCTCTAAACTACAATAGATCTTACGCCCCGAAAAGAACAAGAGCATATAAAGCTGGTCCTGAATTATTACCGTTCACAAACAGGTCGTTATGTTGGGGGCCAGCAACGGTAGAATAAAAGAGGAGCACATTTTCCAGAAATATGATCGACCTTCCATATCGAACGATACACAAATGCGAAGTCGAATAAATACATATCAGATATTCCAAAGGATGAGTGCTGCATACCATAATTTGGAGCTTAGGCGTAAGGCCATTCGAAGGGTATAAAATTGGATCTATGTATACATTTTCAACGGATAATCATAACATGGGGATGTATACGGAACGGTATGCATTTCCTGTTTTTATGTCGGAATACTCAAGAACGCTTTCGGTTCGAATTTCGTTCCGAAATTGGAAACTCTAGACTGCATCTCTTCGGTTTCGACGCCTTTAGGATCCCGTTGATATTTCAGGTTATGATCATCCGCAAGCAGATGTTTCTAGGATATATTGGGCTATTGCGCTAGGTTGGTTGTCAGATTCTAGTTGAAGAATTGTTGGGGAACAAACATTCCAAACCACGCTAGAATTCATTAGGTTGATGACTGTACAGGGTGGGCCAAATTGGAAACTTTTGAAATTGGATCTATATATATATTTTCAACGGATAACATTAGTATGTATACGGAACGGTATGCATTTCCTGTTTTTATGTTAGAATACTCAAGAACGCTTTCGGTTTGAATTTCGTTCCGAAATTGGAAACTCTAGACTGCATCTCTTCGGTTTCGACGCATTTAGGATTCTTTAAGATTTCAGGTTATGATCATCCGCAAGTAGATAGTTCTAGGATATATTGGTCTATTGCGCTACAGTGGTTGTCAGATTCTAGTTGCAGAATTGTTGGAGAACAAACATTCAAAACCCCGTTAGAATGAATAAGGTTGATGACTAAACAGAGTGGGCCGAATTGGAAACTTTTGAGACCGGATACATGTATACATTTTCAACGGATAATCATAACATGGAGATGTATACGAAACGGTATGCATTTCCGGTTTTTTGTTGGAATACTCAAGAACGCTTTCGGTTCAAATTTCGTTCCGAAATTGGAAACTCTAGACTGGATTTCTTCGGTTTCAACGCCTTTAGGATCCTGTTAATATTTCAGGTTATGATCATCCGCAAGCAGATGGTTCTAGGATATATTGGTCTATTGTGCTAGGTTGGTTGTCAGATTCTAGTTGAAGAATTGTTGGAGAACAAACATTCAGAACCACGTTAGAATAAATAAGGTTGATGACTGTACAGGGTGGGCCAAATTGGAAACTTTTGAAATTCGATCTATGTATACATTTTCAACGGATAATCATAACATGGAGATGTATACGGAACGGTATGCATTTCCAGTTTTTTGTTGGAATACTCAAGAACGCTTTCGGTTCAAATTTCGTTCCGAAATTGGAAACTCTAGACTGGATTTCTTCGGTTTCAACGCCTTTAGGATCCTGTTAATATTTCAGGTTATGATCATCCGCAAGCAGATGGTTCTAGGATATATTGGTCTATTGTGCTAGGTTGGTTGTCAGATTCTAGTTGAAGAATTGTTGGAGAACAAACATTCAAAACCACGTTAGAATAAATAAGGTTGATGACTGTACAGGGTGGGCCAAATTGGAAACTTTTGAAATTCGATCTATGTATACATTTTCAACGGATAATCATAACATGTATGTTATGTATACGGAACGGTATGTATTTCCGGTTTTTTGCTGGAATACTCAAGAACGCTTTCGGTTCGTATTTCGCTCCGAAATTGGAAACTCTAGACTGCATCTCTTCGGTTTCGACGCCTTTAGGATCCCGTTAATATTTCAGGTTATGATCATCTGCAAGCAGATGGTTCTAGGATATATTGGTCTATTGCGCTAGGTTGGTTGTCAGATTCTAGTTGAAGAATTGTTGGAGAACAAACATTCAGAACCACGTTAGAATAAATAAGGTTGATGACTGTACAGGGTGGGCCAAATTGGGAACTTTTGAAATTCGATCTATGTATACATTTTCAACGGATAATCATACATGGGGATGTATACGGAATCGTATGCATTTCCTGTTTTTATGTCAGAATACTCAAGAACGCTTTCGGTTCGAATTTTGTTCCGAAATTGGAAACTCTAGACTGCATCTCTTCGGTTTTGACGCCTTTAGGATCCCGTTAATATTTCAGGTTATGATCATCCGCAAGCAGATGGTTCTAGGATATATTGGTCTATTGCGCTAGGTTGGTTGTCAGATTCTAGTTGAAGAATTGTTGGAGAACAAACATTCAAAACCCCGTTAGAATGAATAAGGTTGATGACTAAACAGAGTGGGCCGAATTGGAAACTTTTGAGACTGGATCCATGTATACATTTTCAACGGATAATCATAACATGGAGATGTATACGGAACGGTATGCATTTCCGGTTTTTTGTTGGAATACTCAAGAACGCTTTCGGTTCGAATTTCGTTCCGAAATTGGAAACTCTAGACTGCATCTCTTCGGTTTCGACGCCTTTAGGATCCTGTTAATATTTCAGGTTATGATCATCTGCAAGCAGATGGTTCTAGGATATATTGGTCTATTACGCTAGGTTGGTTGTCAGATTCTAGTTGAAGAATTGTTGGAGAACAAACATTCAAAACCACGTTAGAATAAATAAGGTTGATGACTGCTTAGGGTGGGCCAAATTGGAAACTTTTGAAATTGGATCTATGTATACATTTTCAACGGATAATCATAACTTGAGTATGTGTACGGAACGGTATGCATTTCCTGTTTTTATGTCGGAATACTCGAGAACGCTTTCGGTTCGAATTACGTTCCGAAATTGGAAACTCTAGACTGGATTTCTTCGGTTTCAACGCCTTTAGGATCCTGTTAATATTTCAGGTTATGATCATCCGCAAGCAGATGGTTCTAGGATATATTGGTCTATTGCGCTAGGTTGGTTGTCAGATTCTAGTTGAAGAATTGTTGGAGAACAAACATTCAGAACCACGTTAGAATAAATAAGGTTGATGACTGTACAGGGTGGGCCAAATTGGAAACTTTTGAAATTCGATCTATGTATACATTTTCAACGGATAATCATACATGGGGATGTATACGGAATCGTATGCATTTCCTGTTTTTATGTCAGAATACTCAAGAACGCTTTCGGTTCGAATTTTGTTCCGAAATTGGAAACTCTAGACTGCATCTCTTCGGTTTTGACGCCTTTAGGATCCCGTTAATATTTCAGGTTATTATCATCCGCAAGCAGATGGTTCTAGGATATATTGGTCTATTGCGCTAGGTTGGTAGTCAGATTCTAGTTGAAGAATTGTTGGTGAACTGAGGGCCAATTTTCGTGAGAAACTCACTTGTATAGCTTTCATCGTTACATAGTAACCAGGTGTTTTCCGAAAATGTTCGTTTTAGAAATATTGCTCTAATTTTTTTTCTGTTGAAAATTTTTATTCATTTAAAAACATTCTCGCTTCAACCCTTCTCAAGTCAATTTAACAAAAAAAGACCGAAGAAGTCTTATTTTTGAAATGGAAAGCTCCAAATTTCATAATGAAGATGGATTCCTTATAAATTCTGAGTTGTTTTAATGTCAAATTTTCGAATTATCACTCAAAAGTGACGCAGATTGGCACTCGTGAAATATCGGCAATGTGAAAATAATTCTTAGAGACGTTGCCAAATGCCGATGCCAATTTCTACTTTCAATCTCAACATAATCATCATGCTTGGAACGTAGTTTTGAAGAAGAAGAGACAAAGTACCAGGAAGTTCCATGTAGAATTGAAATCTGCTTTTTTTGATAGTAATCCTGATGGTTTGGAAGGCAAAATTCATCACAAGCTACCTAATATAATATAATAATATACTCTATATAAATAGATATTTATTCTTACCCTGTACCAGAATGAGAAAGATTTCAAGAGAAAGAGACGACAAAGAATTGTCTTCTATTGGTGCACCCAAGAAGACACTGACCGAAAACTTTTTGAAAAAAGATCTGCAACGACAAATTTGGAATTATAATTTGAAAAATGAACACTTTTCGATTGATACACTACTCACTTTTGCAAATGAATATTTGGAATATAACGGAGGACGGACTTTTTAAAATTATAAAATCAATGGGTTACAAATACAAAAAGATAAATGAACGCAATATTTTATGTGACCAAAAACATGTTGTTGCAGCCAGAATTACTTTTCTGTGCAAATTTTCACAGTAGAAACCGTTGGATGAAACCTCAGATTTGTGTAAATAAACATTTCGATAAATACGTGACTACATTGCCCTCATATAGAGAGGATTCTTGCTTAGTTATCTGACAGAAAAATGCCTATAACCTAATAATTCCAAAATATACACGCTGAAATGTGTCAGAATGTCATGGCCAACCGGGACAGTTTATAAATGAGAATGGAGTATACATATGTATATTCTATGCATCTTGGTTTGTCCCATCCATGATGTAAGTAAAACATGGTTGCTCATATGCTCATCTGTGATCATATTTACCAATGATGACGTCACTTTTTTGATTCAAATTCAAAGCATAGAATATATATTTCCATGAATTTAAATGGAAAAATTGACGTCATCATTGGTAAATACGATCACAGAGGAGCAAATGAGTACACCATGTTTAATTTACATCATGGTCCCATCGTAAACTGATTATGACAGTTGACATTATCGGACCATAGAGTTCCAACAGTGCTTCGTAGAATATAAAATCCATTGATATTTAGGTGCATTCCAACAACAAAACTTTCCCATAATTTCGTTTTTGTCTCCGCACAGTGAACAATAAATATTCCCTCACTAAAATTCGTTCTTTATAAAGCGCAGAACTTTCTTTGTGAAATATAATCTTATAGAGGGACGATCACTTTATTAGAGGCTCTAAGTTTCGGCTGGCCGGATTTTCATTAAAACTGCGAGACTTCTCTCGCTTCATGGCTTTGTGTTTGACTTATGCAGATATTTACTGAGGAGATTATGAGGGCTTTTGTTAGCTATGTTAACGGACATATCAGATGCTGCGGAGTCTTTTTCCAGGGTCTGGCTTGGAATTTTATCGGAATTTACGTCGTGAGGGGAGTAATTGGACAGATATTGTGCGAATAATGAATCTTAGAAGGAAGTTTTCGATGTAAGCGGTATTTTGATCTGGCCTGGATCAAATTAGGAGCTGCTTTGTTTTCTTTTTCTGTTATTCATTGTAACATGGAACAACGAACATGCTTTTAATGGATACTTGAACTACTGAATATGGTACTCAGCAACAGAAGTCGGCAAACATTGAAATAAAGGAGTATTCTGCATTCCAAACGTAATACGGCGGTGTCACCTTTAATCGAGCAATCAAGCGCTCATTATAGTTAAGGTTTGGTAAGAGGATACGTTCCACTGCGACCGTAAGGTCTATTGTGCCTCCCCGTCAGAGCTGTGTTCGCACTGCGCTACCTACAGCTCGAACTCCAGCTCTAGATCTGTAATGAATTCTAATATCTGAGGGCTTCAAGAAGGCTAAGTTCGCATTCCTCCTGTCCGAGAAATTTCTTGCGCAGGCTCACAATGGCGAGGCATTCTGTGATCAGGTGAACAGGAGTTTCCTCCTCTTCCCCACAGAATCTGCACTCGTCACTTTCTGATAAGCCCATTCTCATCATGTGCTTCCTCAGGGGACAGTGTCCTGTAAGGAAACCAGTGAGGAGGCGTAACTTGTTCTTACTGAGATCCAAATGATTTTTGGACCTTGCGATTTCAAAGTTCCGGAGGAACTTTTTAGAATGTTCCATCCATGTTCCATCCATCCCTGGAGAATTACTTCAGAGTGCTCCTACTTAATTTTTTTTCTTCTCCGAATACTCTTTCTCATAGGTGCATTTGCCTATATACCACAGAAAAGTTCTGGTCCAGTAGTGTTTGAACTCCATTTCTGGCTTGTGTGTTAGCTTCTTCGTTTTCTTTGATTCCTGAGTGCTAAGGTTCCCAGACTAAGGAGACCTTGCCGTTCTTGCCTACTTCATCGAGTTTCCTTCGGCACTCCCAAATCAGCTTTGAGTCGATGAAATAGGAGTTCAGTGTTTTGATAGCAGCCTGACAATCAGAATGGATCACTATGTCACACCCTTGATAGTTTCTTTCCAGGTTTATGTCTATGCATCTTTCGATTGCAAGTATTTCTGCCTGCAAAACACTCGAGTAGGAGCCTAACGATAGTGTACTCTTGGTACTAGGTCCGTATACTCCATCGTTGGCCCCCATAGTGGATTAAGAACCATCTGTATACCATTTAACCATATTGGCTTTGAAGTTTCGAGTAGTGTATCCCTTTTCCCATTCTTCCCCTTTACATAGCATTGAGTTGAAGTTCTTCTCTATGCTTATACTTTTTGCGCGCATGTTCTAAGGGAACAGCGTGCTATCGTTTCGTCCAAATGTCTGTAATTTAGGATGATTGAGCCGAAAATGCTCCCAATCGACTAGGTTGGACTCACTGATGACGAATCCGGTGTCAAAATCGATTCTGTCTGGCCGGCCGAGGACACGATAACTGTCGACAGAAGCAAGCTAGCAACTTGAAACTTTCAGGGTAGGTCGCGCATCAGAATGCCGCGGTTGAGTTCGTTAATGGGCCGAATCGGTCAAATAGTTTCGGAGTTATAGGCACTTGAAATTTTCAAGTTATTTATTCTTATTTCAGAAACTACTTGAGCGATTGGATTCAAACTTGGCAGTTGAGTGCAGTGTAACGACGCACAACTTTGAGCCAAATTTCGTCATAATCATATTGTCGGTAAATTGAAAAAAAAAATTTTCGAATTTTTTTTTTTCGGAAACCATTTATCATATCCGAAAAAAAAATTCAACTCACACTTTGAGCTTCATATTTGACAGCAGTTTACCAAATTTCAGTTTGATACGATCATAAGCTTTGGAGATATCGGGAAAATATATGTCAAATTTCGAGGTTCTCTTCCCGATATCGTTGTTTTTTCGGTATAACTCGATAAATACTGATTCAGTCCTGATAAAACTTCGCAGCTAGTTTGAAGATGCTGAAAGACAACTTTATGCAAAATTTCGAGATAATCGTTTCATTAGAACAATTTGAAAAAAAAATTTCTGTGATTTTCTTATCATATCATCCTCATTCAATTCTGTATGAACCTTCGAACTGTAATTTTTCGATGAAATACTGGATTTCAATTCGATCTGATCTGTATTTTTGGAAATTTTGGAATACAACATTTTGAATGGGTATATCTGCGGAATCATTTGGTGGATTTTACCCATTCACGAATTCGGCCTTCGTAATTAAGGTCCAAACCTTCTCAACAAATTTTGAGTGTCTAAGTTGTTTCTTTCGGAAATTATTGTGTTTACGCAGTCGGCCGTAAGGCTGACCGTAAACACAATAACTTCCGGAAGGAACGATTTAGAAACTCGATATTTGTAGAGTAGGTTTGAGGCTTGATTACGAAGGTCGAATTCGTGAATGATTCCGTAGATATACCCATTCAAAATTTTATTTTTCCAATATTTCCAAAAATACAGATTAGATCGAGTTGTAAATCCAGTAATTTATCGAAAAAAATTACAAAAAGCACTGCCGTGAAGGCAGCAGCTTTTGCGTGCATGTTCAAATTCGTTGCTGAAGCGGTCATCTACATTGAACATGCGCGCAAAAGCTGCTGCCGTCACGGCAGTGCTTTTTGAAATTTTTTGATCATAACATCACTAGGTAGGTTCGCTGATGAGATGTACTTATTCAGAGAGGGCCAGACTCTGTAACTTTCAAGCGCTTAATTGGTAGATTGTATTTTACGCTCAATAAATTATCGACGATTAAGGATTTGACGGCTTGATCAACAAATTGAGCAACCTAGTCATTTGAGACCATTTTCTGGTCAACATTCGAAAATTACAGACATTATGACTGACCAATAGCACGCTGTTCCCCAGAACATGCGCGCAAAAATGCTCATGCACAACCCGGTGAGAAATTTCGTGAGTATCGTTTTATTCGAACAATTTGAAATTACCATTACAATTTGTTTTCGAATAGCCTATGTTCTGCTATCAACTAACATAGTTCATTTCGATCTATCCTGTATTTTCCAAATGTGACCAAACTCCTGAAACTAACCCCTAAAAAAATCCTGCAGCACCAAAAACGTAATACATTTCCAGTTATTTCGAAATAACAACTGAGTCACCTATCTGCGACTCGCCACATATGTTGAGTCTTGATGAACATATCCTCCAGATAATATACAAAAACCCTCTAGCCACAATGGCCTTTCATCCGGCGCCCGACATCGCATCATAATTTGTCGAACTTTCCATGGAGTTTATTCCTAAACATTTCGTCATGGACATTTTCCAACGATCCCGCATAAATCACACTTGTGAAAAACCTTTTAGCGAGATGAGGAAGAATTGCGAACACTTCTCGTTTTACAATTTTGAAAAAAACCACGATGAATGAAGAGTCATTTCTTTTATTGAGGACTGACACGACGCCATGCGTACGTGGAGGGTTCTCAGAGAGGTCGCCTCTCTATTATTGAATACGCCCAGGAATTTCGGATGAATGCGGAGTTGTTTCCGCTACATATGATCTCGAACTTGGGGAGCAGAAGAATGGAAGGATGCCCCTTCAAACATCATTGTTGGATGGGGTTGTGTGATGGATTTTCGATCATTTGTATCTGGCTGAATTAATGTTTTCAAGTGTTTGTTCCAGAGGGAAGAATTCGGTTACAATTTTGTCCACATGTTTCGCTGTCCGTTTTTTATTTCTTGGTTGATTAAAGTCCGGTCAATTTAGACAATTGAAATAAAGAAAATTCCACCAGAGCCTAATCTTTGTGGTGACCTTAGGTTTACCACAAGGAATGAAGTGTCAAAAGTCCCGATCAGTCCCATGTGCGCTAAGGGACTTATTCGGGGCCCAAGGTCAAAATTTTAGGTTTTTTGGATATTTCTCGAAAACAATAAGTTTTATCGAAAAAGTACCTCAGAACAAAGTTGAAGATCTTGAAATTCTCTATAAAAAAGGCCCTCATATTTTTTCTCTAAGGCCCACTATTTCCCAGATATTGCGCTTGTAAGAATCGCGTTCTACATAATATGCACACATTTCCACACCACCTGTGAGGTAGTGTACTCGGCGCGTTTTTTTTAACGTGGTACCCCCGGTAGGCCTATTCCACGAACCCTTATGACGTTATTTTCAGGAACAATAATTATTAAATAGTATGAAGATTATTGATATGGGTTACTGCATTTAGCTGTCGTTCTAACTTTTTTTTATTACTTTAATCTGACTCATACTCTTCATATTCAACTTCAACAATCATGTTTTCTTCAATTTCTTCTTGTTCTTCTTCTTCTCTTGTTGATAGAGGATACCTGTTACATCACGTTGTGTGGGATCGAGAAGAAACCTCTAACGTAATTTTGGAAAAATATGTTCAGTATTTACATAGACATTACGGTCATACAGTCACGGTAGTATTTGATGGCTATAGTGACACAACAAAGAACATAAAAGCTGCAGAACAACGTCGTCGTACTACAAAAACATCCTCAGGTACCGACATAACGTTTGATGAATTTATGACAGTCCCAGTAAACCAACAACATTTTTTTGCAAACATTAATAATGAATCTCGTTTTATTTCTATAACATAATCACAAGGACGAATATCCGTCGATAAATCAACAAATATTCCCCCTTGATCAGAGCTAATCATCCAATCAACCAAAACACCTACACGAAAGAAGCGGATCCAAGTAGAATGACTACAGCTGTTTCACATTTATTATTGATCGTCAGGTCAACTTAACTTGGATAAACCGCAGAGAGTTCTCTCGACACTTGTTACCTTTCAGAAGGACCGCTGCAGTATAACAACTACAGCGCGCCATCTGCCAGGAGCATCTTGCGAGTCTCACCTTCGAGTGCAGAATACTTTGATCGATGTGTATGACGTTCATCCTTTTGTCGCATCAGGTCGCTGTAACTGCGATATTGCAGCATTACAAAAAACCATCACGACATTGGAAACACTCGGTTTTATTTCTATGTTGAGTAACAAATTAACAGCTGAAAATATTGCCGTGAAACAAGCTCAGAATGACGCCGATAACCTCATAATTGAAACAGCAATGGAACAATTTAATGCAAGAAATACAACTATTGTAGTGGGTGAAGATGTTGATTCGTTAGTACTTCTCACTGCAAGGACTCCATCTGATAAATTTATTTACTTTTTAAAACCTGGGAAGGCGCAGCAACAGACAGAAATATATTCTTCTAAAAGTTTATCAGCTTATCGAAAATGCCAAAACTATATTTTATTTTTACATGCGATAACCGGATGCGATACTACGTCAGCAATGTTAAGAAGGGGCAAAAATTCAGTATTAAAATTATTCGAAAAAAGAGATTTGATTGACTGCGCAAAAGTATTCACAGAAATTATTTCTTCACCTCAAATACTAATTACTAAAGGAATTCGGTTTCTTCTTGCGGTTTATGGAGCTCCAAAAAAATTGATTGCATAGATACGTACAGATATTTAACATTTGTAAAAAAAACACGAAACAAAAAGCAAGTACAGCTATCTTGTCTTCCTTCAACATCGGCTTCTGCTACTCAACATTTGTTTCGAGTATACTATCAAGTTCAGACATGGCAAGGCAATGAACTGAACCCTGAAGACTGGGGTTGGAAATTGATAAATAATACTTTGGAACCGATTCGAACTTTACTGCCCCCTGCTCCAGAAAAACTTCCTAACACAATTTTTTGCAATTGCAAGAAAGGTTGTAGTGCCAAATGTGGCTGTAAAAAAGTAGGGTTGCAGTGTTGTCCAGCGTGTACCAATTGCCAAGGTGTCTCTTGCTCAAATGTTCAATTAAATACAAGAGAGGAAGATTCATGTGATTTTGATGAAGAGACAACTGATTCAACTTCATTTGAACAATTTCGAAGCATTCATCAACAGGAAGGAGAAGAAGAAGAACAAGAAGAAATTGAAGAAAACATGATTGTTGAAGTTGAATATGAAGAGTATGAATCAGATTAAAGTAATTAACAAAAAACGCGCCGAGTACACTACCTCTCAGGTGGTGTGGAAATGTGTGCATATTATGTAGAACGTGATTCCTACAAGCGCAATATCTGGGAAATAGTGGGTCTTAGAGAAAAAACCATTAGAACCATTTTTATAGAGAATTTGAAGATCTACAACTTTGCTATGGAGTACTTTTTCGATAAAACTTACCGTTTTCAAGAAAAATCCAAAAAACCTAAAATTTTGACCTCGGGCCCTGAATAAGTCCCTTAGCGCACATGGGGCTGATTGGGACTTTTGACACTTTATTCCTTGTGGTAAACCTAAGGTCTCTACAAAGATTTGGTTCTGTCGGAATTTTCTTCATTTGATCACTATTTTTATGTCTAAATTGACTGGACTACTATCCAAAAGTTGTTCAACCGATACACATCAGTAAGTACTCATTGGATAGTTCTTGGAAAGTTATGAAGGAGTTCCGCAGAGGTCAATCTTCGGTCCGATTCTGTTCAACTCTCTCTAGTTTCGGAAAACACTTGTCGTATTTTATTTCCGAAAATGACTTTGAATGGAGAGTCATTTGTTGTATCTGGCTGAAGTTATGTCTTCGGGTGTTTGTTCCTGAAAAAAGGATAGATTTACAATTTTGTCCATATGTCTCTCAGTCCGATTCTTATTTCTTGCTTGATCTATAAAAAGTTATTTGATCGATACACATCAGGAAGTACTTATTCGATAATCCTTGGAATGTTTGAAAGGAGTTCCACAGAGGTCAATCTTTGGTCCGATTCTGTTCAACCTTCAACCCTCCCTAGTTTTGGAAACACTTCTTATGTTCCATTTTCGAAAACTGTTTAGAATGGAGAGCCATTTATTGTATCTGGCTGAATTAATGTTTTCGGGTTTTTGTTCCAAACTAAAGGATAGTTTCACAATTTTGTCCATATGTCTGTCTCTTCTTTTCGAATTTCGGGGTCAATCTGTCGGAAAGTTATTCTATCCGTACACATCAGCTAGCACTGGCAGGGTAGACGTTGAAAGGTTGGTTGCCTGGAGTACCACAGAGGTCGATAATTGTTCCGATTTCTGTTAAAATATTTCTGGCTTTTAAGAACACTTCTCTTTTTCCATTTTTAAGAGCAACTATGAATGAAGGGTCATTTCGGTAGTTGAGGAATACATAACGCAATGCTTGCAATTGAAGATGTTCAAAATAGCTCACCTTTATTAATTAGTTAATGTTTTCGGGTGTTTCTGAAAAAAAGATAGGGTGATAATTTTATCAATAGGTCTATCTGTTCGAATTCGATGGTCGATCTATCGCGAAGTTATCCGACTGGTATACATATATTATCGAGTACTATCGGAATGTCAGTTGCGGAGTACCCCAGAGGTCGATCTTTGGTCGGATTCTGTTCATATGTCACAAGTTTTCGCGAACATTTCTCGTGTTCCATTGTCAAGGTCCTCTTCGAATGAGTTGACATTTCTTATTATTATAAGTATTAGAGATTTATGTTTTATATAGATGTTCCTGGGAAAGAGAGGGTAACTGTTAACGTTAACGCTCTTGCGGTATATCCATCGATACAAATCAGCGATTACTCATCTTCTGGTACCAGGAGAGTTGGTCGTGCAGTACCCCAGGGGTCGATCTGTGGTCCGATTTTCTTCAAATGTCAAATGTTTTTGTGAACCTTTCTCCTTTCACAACTCCGAAGAATTGAATGAGTAAAGGAGATTTCTTCTACTGGGGACGATACAACGCCATGCGTTCGTGAAGGGCATTGTCTAAAACATTGATGATTACTCTTTCTGAAACAGCTGAGGAAGGATTGAGAAATATTTAATGAAAACAATAAATCCCCTAAGTTGACAGAGATTTATATTTCGCACCAGATTTCTCGTTTGAATTCGAAAATCAATTATTTTCAGGGAACTTTCAATATTACCTCGCTTATAAAAAAATCATTTTCTACTGAAGAAATACATTCAAACGTTCAATTTTTTCAACAAACTTCGGTTTTCAGAGGAAGAAAATCGTTTTCTTAAGCTTTCAGTAGTACATATACTCTCCTCAATCCAGCCGCAAGAAACTTTATCCAATATACGGATTCGAATTCAATTTTGGTGTGAGGCAAGAAGTTTTTTCTTTTACTGCGACGTTCGACAAATTCATGCAGTGCCATTATTATCGCCTGAAATGTTGCGGGATATTGAATTTGGGCGTCCTAACTTTCTGTTCCTGTCGTTGCGAATCCATACAAGAATCGTTTCACCAATTTAATATGACTTTGCAATTCAAATAGGGAACGAATAGAGCCCGATACAATTTTTCTCAGTGAATTTTTCACATCTCCTCAAAATTGGTTTTCTTCCAAAGTTGGCGGCGGATTGATTGAAGGGGATATTACTTTCTTACCAGAAGCTATGAATTTAATACCCTCATGTCATAGTACGCTTCACAGGGATTTTATGGATTCGGTTTATTGATCTGGATATACAGGGTGAGTGGTATGTGAGCCAAACCTTGGTTGTAGTTAGGAGGCCCCCTTACGAATTGAAGAATGGTTTCATGGGAGCTTGTGCCCTGCCAAACGCAGATTTTTTCATATGGTCCTCACGAAATTCCTCATAAACCTCAAGCTGTAATTTCGATCGACTACTATATTGCAATTCGATCTAAAATTTTGAATGGGTCTAACTATCTAGAGAATAATTGGCGAAGTCAACCCATTCAAGCGTTCGACTTTCTTAATTGAACTGAAAACCTACCCTACAAATATATTCCCTATTAGCTTCCTAAAGTTAATGTGTTTACGTCCGGCCTAACCACTGATAGTGAACAAAATAACTTTCGGAAGAATCTACTCAGTAGCTTGATGATTGCAGAGTAAGTTTGGAGTTCAATTACGAATGCCGAATAGGGGAATTAGTAAAATCTATCGAATGATTCTGCAGATATACCCTTTCAAAATTTTAGTTTCCCGATATTTCCAAAAACATAGATCGAATCGTCCTTCAGTGAGAAATGCCACCTTGAAGTTTCAGCCAAATAGGGTCGACATAACAATGAGCAAAAAACAATTTAAGAGTCCTCCTGCATTTCGTTAAATGCAGAGAGTTATTATGCTGATTGTTCTGAAGGCATTTTTTGGCTGAAACTTCAAGGTGGCATTTTTCATTCATCAGTGAGTCCGAAAATTGAAGACATCGTGACGAAATGATAACGCGTTGTTCCTTAGAACAAGCGCGTTAAAACATGTGCTCATCTGAAAAAAAAGTGACGCCAGCAAGGTTGAGATACAAGGAAATATGTATTCTGTGCTTTGAATTTAAATGAAAAAAAATGACGTCATCATTGGTATACGATCACAGATGAGCAGATGAGCACATCATGTTTTACTTTCTTCACGGTTTCATGCACGATGAAAAAAACATCATGGTTTCATGACAGTTGATGTTTGACAATATCTGAAGCGTTCTTACCTTGTTAATCAGACGAATCAATTCGTTCCTGAATGTTTAACATATGCGTTTTGATAACCTAATTATTTCATTACACAATGGTTGTTTGTCTTCGTAAATTGAAGATTTTGAGAGGTACATGTCGAAGAGATCTTGTTTTGTATTGCTTCACGTTTTGATCTGCCTCCTTTGTATTTCAGCCTCGAAAAAGGGACAGTGCTGTTCCGAAACGTTGGCAGGGAAAAATTAGTTGAGTAGAATGTACGTTGTCCGATTCCTGATGCTTGTTTTATTATTCAATATAATGGATGAAGAAAACCTTAATGAATATGTAATCATAAAATCATCAGTATTTTTATGTGAGATCTTTCCAAAATATCTTCTAAGATTTATATCCTACAATAGTGATACTTTATTGTTCCCGAATCTGTACTTGATCATGAATAAAGGAAATGAATATATCTCAAGATACTTATAACGAAAGATATTTTGTGAAGATTTCACAGAAAGAAAATTATACAGTGCGCGTCAAAATAATTTTTTTTAATATTTAACAAATTAATTTTCTCAGAAGAAAAATATTTGGCAACAAAATTCTGAAACAGGTTAATTTTTGTTTCACTTTTACCAAATTCATATGCATTTTTGAAGGATTTTTGTTGCACCCTGTGCCATCCCCATCAACCCTATGAATTTTTTGAATATGGAAAGTAGGTCATTTGCTACTTTTTTGGCAAGGTCCTTGTATCTTCTTCACAGGCGTGCAGAAATGTTCGAGAAAATTTTTTTTTTCTTGAAAAATTAGTTAGTTCAAAGTGGTTCTCAGTATGTGCACTTTGTCATGGCTCATTTACTTTGAGACGATGGTACCTGACGAAATTTGTCAACAAAAGAAAGTCGACTATTACAGTTTTGTTCATGCACAACTTTCAACCCCTTTCAACAGACTCTCGTGAAAAAAATTTTTTTCCTCCATTAAAGGGTTCGTAGGGGTTGAAAGTTGTGCATGAACAAAACTTTAATGGTCGACTTTCATTCGGTGACAAATTTCATCAGTTACAATCGTCTGAAAGTAATTGAGCCATGACAAAGTGCACATGCTGAAAGCTTCTTTCAACTACCTAATTTTTCAAAACAAAAATTTTTTCTTGAAAATTTCTGCACGCTTGTGAAGAAGATACGAAGAACTTGCCAAAAAAGTACCACATGACCGACTTTCCCCATTCAAAAAATTCAGAGGGCTGATAGGGATGGCACAGGGTGCAACAAAAATCCTTCAAAAATGCATACAATTTGGAAAAAGTGAAACAAAAATTGACCTGTTTCACGATTTTGCTGCCAAATATTTTTCTTCTGAGAAAATGAATTTGTTCCATAATTTTGACGCGCACTGTATACTACTCAACTACCTACATAATTATAACCATCTTCTGATTCATAAAACTCATCTTCATTAAAATCACACTGTATGTGAAAGAGGTGCCAACAATCGAAAATAGCTATAGTACCTCTCGAAACTGAATTCAAAACAATACGAGAGTAAAATAAAAAATGTAAGAGATGTAGACATTTGAATATGTGATACCTATTTCTTGTTGGATAATTCATAAATAACCCCTATCGATTAATCGATTTGAATACAATAAATAAATAAAGTGCTGCACCTAGAAGACATACTAACTCAAACATGAATATATTTGCGAACAATTTTGTCGCGAACGGCGCCTCATAAAATTCTGTCATAAACCTCTTATTAAATCAGAATCCAGACGAAACAAAGTTTTAAGATCTTACTTTTCAGTCGCACCATGACCACGTTGACAAAACAGAGTTTATTTTCAACTGAAACTTCACCAAGCTGCATTTTATCCTTAATTTTCTTCCCTTCGCTGCAACATGCTCCGAGGAACATATTAAAGTTATAGTTAATTTCTAGAAATTGGAACTGGAATCTTAATATTCAGTTGTTCGTGGCACATTCAGCAGTGCTTACAAAGTCTGGAAGTCTTAATTTTGTAGGGGTGAACCAGTATATAAAACTTTAATTTAAATGAATCGCTCTAGATATCTCGTGAAACGGTGCCTCTGGAATGAGTTGAGTTAATATACTTGTTTACCCTAACAAGTGCAAAAAATTAATTTCCGCAAGAGAACTTACAATTGAGAAGTCTGAAAATGCAAGAGAGTTCTCTTTGAAATGTTTATTTAACGTGATGATTAAAGTTTCGTTGTTTTAGATTAAGACTCATCTTCGATATAATTTTCTCCTTAGGTCATATTGATGTAGGATAATAATGAACTTCGACATTAAGGTTTTTGTTCTGAAAAATAGATTATGAACGAATTAATGAAAGTGTAATTCACCACAAATATGTGATAACAAACATAACGACAGTGATATGAGTTGTCAAACAGATATTTGATAGTAGTTTCTGTGGTGATGGTTCTGATGTCAAAAAAATTCAAAAAGCACTACCGTGAAGGCAGCAACTTTTGCGCGCATGTTCAATGTAGATGACCGCTTCAGCAACGAATTTGAACATGCACGCAAAAGCTGCTGCCTTCACGGCAGTGCTTTTGGAATTTTTTTTCTGATAAATTACTGGATTTCAATTCCATCAAATCTGTATTTTCGGAAATATTGGAAAAATAAAATTTTGAATGGGTATATCTACGGAATCATTGGGCGGATTTTACCCAAATTCGACCTTCGTAATTGAGCCCAAAACCTACTCTACATATATCGAGTTTCTAAGTCGTTTCTTCCGGAAGTTATTGTGTTTCGGTCAGCCTAACGGCCGACTGCCTAAACACAATAACTTCCGAAAGAAACAACTTAGAAACTCAATATTTGTAGAGAAGGTTTGGACTTTAATTACGAAGGCCGAATTCGTGAATGGGTAACATCCACCCAATGATTCCGTAGATATAACCAATCAAAATTTTATTTTTCCAATATTTCCAAAAATACAGATCAGATTGAATTGAAATCCAGTACTTCATCGAAAAATATCAGTTCGAAGTTTCATACAGAATTTAATGAGGATGAAATGATAAGAAAATCATAAAAAATTTTTTTTTCAAATTGTTCTAATGACACGATTATCACGAAATTTCGCATAGAGTTGTCTTTCAACATCTCAAAACTAGCTGTGAAGTTTTATCAGGACTGAATCAGTATTCCTCGAGTCAACGATATCGAGAAGAAAACCTCGAAATTTGACATATTTTTTCCCGATATATCTCCAAAACTTATTATCGTATCGAACTGAAATTTGGTACACTGCTGTGAAATACGAAGGTCAAAGTGTGAGGGGAATTTTTTTTTGGATATGATGAATGGTTTCCGAAAACAAAATTTTTTGGAAAAAAATTTCGAAAAAAAATATTTTTTGAATTTACTGACGATATAAGACTGACGAAATTCGGCTCAAAGTTGCGCGTCGCTGTACTCCACCTAACTGCCAAGTTTGAATCCAATCGCTCGAGTTGTTTCCGAAATAAAAAATAAATAACTTCAAAATTTCAAGTCACTATAACTCCGAAACTGTTCGACCGATTTGGCCCCTAACAAACTCATCCGCGGCATTCTGATGCGCGACCTACCCTGAAAGTTTCAAGTTGCTAGCTTGCTTCTGTCGACGGTTATCGGGTCCTCGCCCGGACGGACGGCCGGCATGACAGAATCGATTTTGACAACGGATTCGTCATCAGTAAGTCCAACCTAATCGATTGAGACCATTTTCGGCTCAATCATCCAAAATTACAGACATTTGGACAAAACGATAGCACACTGTTCCACTAGAAACATGCGTGCAAAAACCTAGAAAAGCACTGCTGTGAAGGCAGCAGCTTTTGCGCGCATGTTCGATGGAGATGACCGTAAACACAA
This sequence comes from Myrrha octodecimguttata, assembly GCA_958510865.1. Classification (NCBI taxonomy): domain Eukaryota; kingdom Metazoa; phylum Arthropoda; class Insecta; order Coleoptera; family Coccinellidae; genus Myrrha; species Myrrha octodecimguttata. The sequence continues at coordinate 73,507,433 of OY294057.1, forward strand.
TAACTTTCGAAACAAACAACTTAGAAACTCGATATCTGTAGAGAAGGTTAGGACCTCAATTACGAAGGCCGATTTCGTGAATGGGTAAAATCCACCCAATGATTTCGCAGATACACCCATTCAAAATTTTATTGTCCTAATATTTGCAAAAATACAGATTAGATCGAATTGAACTACAATACTCCATCGAAAAACGACAGTTTGAAGGTTCATACAGAATTTAATGAGGATAATATGATGAGAAGATCACAGAACATTGAATATTTGAAAAAAAATGTTTGAAATTATTTTTCCAAATTGTTCTAATGACACGATCATTTTGCACAATGTTGTGCTCCAAAATCTCTAAACCAGCTGTGAAGTTTCATCACGAAAGAATCAGTACTTCTTGAGTTATACCGAAAAAATCAACGATATCGAGAAGAAAACCAAGAAATTCTACATATTTTTTCCCAATATCCCCAAAACCAGCAGCCGTATTGAATTGAAATTTGGAACACTGCTGTGAATATATAGTGAAATTGTTCTGCAATATGAACAATAGTTTTTCCAAGATAATTCTGAAAAAGTTTTTTTTTGAATTGAGTGACCATACGATTTCAACAAAATTTTGTTTGAAGATGCGCGTTGTTATGCTCCAACTAACTTCCGAGTTTCAATCCAATCGCTCCAGTAGTTTCTGAAATATGGGGGAAATAACCTCAAAATTTCAAATGACTATAACTCCGAAACGAGTTTGCCGCTGGCTCTGTTCAACAGTTATCGTGTCCACCACCGGCCGGCCGGACAAAATTGATTTTGACGCAGGATTCGTCATCAGTGAGTCCAACCTTGTCGTTTGAGACCATTTTCGGCTTAATCATCGAAAATTACAAACATTTGAGAACGAAATATAGTGGTGTATCAGACCAACTAATACATTTAGGGATAAATTTACTTTTTTTCAGAGCCAGAACTGGGATTTCGGCCCTCTGGCAATTTTTCAAAATCCACCCTTGAGTTAAAGAAATATTGAATAGCTACTAATATATTTTGGCTACCTCAAATATAATAACTTCCGAAAGAAATAACCTAGAGACTCAATATTTGAAGAGTAGCTCAATAACGAAGATTGAGCTCGTGAATGGATAGAATCCACCTCTTGATTCCGTACCCTATCAATATTTCATAATTTATTCTTCAATGATCATGAGTGTTTTTATTAAATTCGTCTCGGGTTGAAATCAATATAGGCCTATGATGATGATTAGATGGAACAGAATATTGGGAATTTTCGACAAATTTATTTATTGTTCTTAAAAAAACGTCGACGTTTTGAAAAGAATTGTCTATTTTTCAAGCCTAAAATTCGAAAATAATACACATTAAAATTACAAAGGTGACATCAAACAATAAATTACATACCTAGTTTTCAAACAGTATCGTTTATGATGATTTCTTTGATTAATGTTGAATTATTTGAATAAATTGACGATATGGTTTGAAAACTAGGTTTGTAATTTATTGTTTGATATCACTTTCGTAATTTTAAAGTGTATTATTTTTGAGTTTTAGCCTTGGAAAAGAAATCCGTTTCGAAACGTCGACGTTGTTTCAAGAACAATAAATAATAAATAAGTCCAAAATTCAAAATATTCTATTTCATCTTATCATCATCATCATAGGCCTTTATTGATTTCTACCTGAGACGAATTTAAAAGGAACACTCATGATCACTGAAGAATAAAAGTAATTGTGTTTGGAACTGGCCAGCCGCGCAGAACCAACAGGTGTTTACGGCTCAGTATTAGAGAATAGCAGGCATTCAGACATTGAAGAGCACCCAAAATATAGTTTTCACTGAATATATTATACAGGGTGATTCCGGAGGAGACCGTCAGATTTTGGAATAAGTTTACACTAGTCAAGACAGTCTCGGAACACTGATTGGTTTATGGTTGGGGGTGTCTGTTGAGAATATACAGGGTGATTTGTCCGATTCGCCCGATTTTACTTTTATTGATAACTTTGGTATGGCTTATTCGATTTCAATGAAATTTTCATCGTAGTACGATAGTGTCGAACACATTCATTGATTCCACTTTTTTTTTCAAAATGAGCGGTTGTTATTGTGATAAATCCAGATTGATTGTGCAGGTTGAAAAAAAACCCTGTACATAGCGTTTCCTAAACTACGCTATCTGTTTACGATTCTACTGAAATAAGTCATTATTTGAGAGTTTCCAATTTTTTTGGCACACTTCTAGTTTTCTGAGAAATTTTTTTCAAAAAATGATAATGTCGAAATTTCGCTCCAATCGATTCTACTTTTGTTGATAACTTTGGTATGGCTCATCCAATTTTGATGAAATTCACAGTGTCGAACAATCTGAATGAGTACATTGAATAATCGCAACAATCTCTCAAAATACAGTGTTGTAATTGTGATAATTTCAGAGTTTCAGATTAATTGTGCAGTTGAAAAAAACACCCTGTACATTGCATTTCCAAAACTTTCTTATTCGTTGCAGATTCTACAATAATATGTCATCACCCAAAGATTTTTGATTTCTTTGTCACACCTCCAGTTTTCCTAGAAAATGTTTTTGAAGAAGAGCATTATCGAAATTTGGCTCAAAAGCAGTGAGAGTATTCCGCACTAGGTAGGAAAGCTGTATATTCCAAGGATGCAAAGTTGTTCGTCACTTCTAAATTTTTTTTTCGAATTCTAAATATATTCTGAATTGAATGATTTCATACAAAATATAAGCAATTAAATATGAGTTTGGAATTTGAAAAGAATATTTTAGAACTCAAGAACTGCTTTGCATCCTTGGACAATACAGCTTTCCTACCTAGTGCGGAATACTCTCACTGCTTGTGAGGCAAATTTCGATTATGCTCTTCTTCAAAAATGTTTTCTAGGAAAACCGGAGGTGTGCCAAAGAAATTAAAATCCTCTGAATGATGACATATTATTGTAGAATCCGAAACGAATAAGAAACTTTTGGAAAAGCAATATACAGGGTGTTTTTTTTTCAACTGCACAATTAATCTGAAATTCTAAAATTATCACGATTACAACACTGTATTTTGAGAGACTTTTGCGATTATTGAATGTACTCGTTCAGATTGTTCTATACTGCGAATTTCATCGAAATTGAATAAGCCATACCAAAGTTATCAATAAAAGTAGAATCGACTGGAGCGAAATTTCGACATTGTCTTTTTGATGGAATTTTCTCAGAAAACTAGAAGTGTGCCAAAAAATTAGAAACTCTCAAATAATGACTTATAATAGTAGAATCATGAACAGATAGCGTAGTTTTGAAAATGCGATCTACAGGGTGTTTTTTCAACCTGCTAAATTAACCTGGAATTATCACAATAACAACCCCTTATTTTGAAAAAAACTTTGAAATAAATGAATATCCCCATCAATATTGTACTTCGCTGAAGATCTCCCTAAAATCGAATAAGCCATACCAAAGTTATCAATAAAAGTAAAATTGGTCGAATCGGACAAATCACCCTGTATATTCTCAATAGAGACCCCCAACCATAAACCAAACATTTATATCTACTGTGACTGTATAAATGAGAGAAAATTGCTAACATTATTTGAGAACTTGCTCCTGAAATATAAAATTTTATCCAATACAAAATGATACCAATACTTATTTATTTGAAGATTTATTTATGATCTTTAAACAGCATATTATTTTCCTTTATTTTGTATCAAAAGGTTGTTTAGGAAGTTTTCCCAACAAGGTATGATATACGTAAGATGTGGCGCTATTAATGAGTTATTCAATAGGTCCATGGATCTTTTATTCAATATTATGAAGCTATTCCGAATCTGTAGACTGAAAGTAAATAGTTAACATAGTCTCTTCCTCGGTGAATTGGACACTTGGTTTTTATTGAAGATTGTATTGTCCGAGCGAGGAGTTCAATATTTAAAGGTATTCTTCATTTTTTGGATATCAGCTCAGAAGATTTTCCATATTCAATATACCTATATTAATACAAAAAACCATACAATTATCTCTTTTCAAAAATAAACGATATACGACCATGAAATTTACCTAGAAACCATTCAATTATTTGGGTGCATTGATATAAGACGTTATCCAGCAATCTGAATATAGTTGCTTATTCGCTCCACTTTCGCTTTCATTCATAGCAATGAAAATATTTTGGTTTCAGGAGATAAACTCATTAGACTCTTAGTTTCGTCTGAAATATTAACCTTAATCGGATTCTGAAGCTTACTTGAAGCATTTTTTGTGTAATTTGCGTGTGAAAAGCAAGTTTTTGGGTTGAATACCACCAAAGAACCATCTGTCTCTGCAAAGAACTGCTCAATATTATCATTGTATAAATCTATACAATTATATTAACAGTTCGTTAACTAGTCCGATCCCTTTCTACCTTATGATGGGTACGCCAATGATCGCTGTGGAGAAATGTAAACAAATATTTGACAACAATTACAAGAGATGTTGGCTGCAAACATTGAGTGAAGGAAGAAGGGGAATGCGGTATCTTCTCTTTCCTCTATCTACGGTCATATGGTCATAATTTCCAAACAGCGCCACCTTCAGTGGAAAAAACGAATTCTGCCGAATTCCCCAACATTGGCGAAACAAAAGCGCATCTTTGAATATACCTTGTCTTCTGTGCATCCTAATCGTGGGATAACAATATCGAACTATATCATGGAAAGGTATCTGTCACAGAAAAATCAGTATTTTGTGATGTTTGCATTAATAACCTTTATCAAGTAGGTCAGTTTGAATTTAGTATTTGAAGAGGGAAGTACCCATAGAAAGGCATAATTTAATTCAGCATTCATATCAGTTTTATTTGGAAATATTTAAAAATTTGACGATAAATATATTAAAGGTATGTGGGAAGAAATGCGATTCAAATGATCCCTTGTAAGGTCAAAAGTGAGCTGCTGAATCCAACCTCATATCACCGAAATTCAACCGAAAAGAAACGCGGATGAAGGAAACCATAGAATAGTTTCTAGGACGCTTTAGTCTTCATTAGAATTCATTGATGTGTATAATCCTTTGAAGCCGCAGGATTCGACTTCACCAAACAAGAGAACTTAAAAAGTTTTTAATGAATGAAGCAGGGGACACCATCCATGCTTCATTTCACTATTTTTTTTTACACAGAACCACGGGGAGCAAAAAAAACAAAAATTTATTTTCTCTCGTAGGAAATGAATGTATCCAGATAGACATAATTGAATTCAGCATTCCCATCATAATTATCTGGGATGGATACAAAGTTTAACGACAAATGTATAAAAGGTTGTCATTGATCTGAACCATAGAGCTTTCAAATTCTTTTAAAACACAATGTCTGTGCTGAAACATGATTCAAAACGATGCCTTGTACGTTCGGAATAGACGACTTCGGCCCAAGTTGCCAACCCACAATTTTCTTCACAAATTTACTATCACTGGGGAACGGGAATTTCAGGACAAATTCGACATAATAAGGTTCGCGTTATTTATAAATATCCGTAAAAGATGCCTCGGCTCCTCAAACAGGATAATTCCTTCCAAATGAAGTTTTTTTTTAGGCTGAAATTTAAGTTGGCATTCCTGATTCATGTTCGGTTTTCCGTTCTGTAAATATGAAATATTATGTCATCCTGACATAATACATGTCACAAGTTTTTCACTTTATTCCCGATATTTTGTTAGATTTCTAGTTCGAAATGAACAATTATGGATCTATGGGAGATGATTCCCCAATAAAGGGGCCTGTAGCGTTCTTCGTTTATCTGAGGATCTGAAAATCATCGCTTGGAGGACTGAACCTGGTCGAAAGACCCTCTCGGTCATGAGCAAATGTAGGTAATATTATTTACTGCTTCCTTCTGGTTTTCTGTCCCTCTTTCTGTTTCAGATATTATGTCAAGATATTTTGTCGAAATGAATTCAAGATGACGAAAAAATCATTTTCAAATGAAAAAGATGCCATCCATCTTCTATAAACAAATTACTACACTTATGCGGGGAGACAGAATTTTTCCTGAGGTTTTTATCTGTGCTCTTGTATCATACGCAAATATGTATGGTACCCCGTTTACATTTCCTCTGCTAACACTGTGATATATCTTAGAATTGTAATGCTCGTTCTCAAAAGAATATATATATATATTCGGTTGGTTCCTGAAAAAAAAGGTTAATTACGGAATTTGATCGAAGAAAAAGCAATCTTTCTGTCACCAGAACATAAACATATTAAGTCTATGCAGCAGAACGGCAATCAGTATTTTATGGTAGCATATCCATAGCATAGAGCAATCTTTATTTACCTTATGATCTATAGACCATACCTAGTAATTTTTCCATTGTTGATTGTTGTCTCTCCTATGTTTTATGGATCATGAACCAAATAAAGATTTTTCTATGCTATGGATATGTTACCATAGAACATTGATTGTCGTTCTGCTGACAGAAAGAACGTTTTTTCATCAATCAAATTCCGTAATTAACCTTTTTTTCAGGAACCAACCGAATATTTCATTTTTACGGAATGGAAAACTGGCAACCGAAATAACCAAGTTGATTTGCGGAACATATCCCATATAAACTTGGCACTATTAAAATGAAATCAGGAATCCCAACTCAAATTTCAGTCAATCAGAGATGATCTTAACAAAACCCTATATTTGGAAGGAATTATCTCGTTTGAAGAGCCGAGGCATCTTTTAAGGATATTTATAAATAACGCGAACCTTATCATGTCGAATTTGTCCTGAAATTCCCGTTCCCCAGTAATAGTTAATTTGTGAAGTAAATTGTGGGTTGGTAACTTGGGACGAAGTCGTCTATTGAGCTCTTGGAACCAACCTCATACCCCCGAAATTTAACCAAAAAGGAAAGCAAATGAAGGATAGCATAGAATAGTTTGTGGACGTTTTAGTCCTCATTAGGATCCGTTAACGGATATAATCCTTTGATGCCACAGAAATCGACTTTAGCAAACTAGAAAACTTAAAAAGTCTTCAATTAATGGAGCAGGGGACGCTGCATTGCACGAATTGTTCAAAACAGAACCACGGGGAGCAAGAAAAACAAACTTTAATTTTCTCCCGCAGAAATTGGAAGAATCCAGTAAGACATAATTAAATTCAGCATTCACATCAGAATTATTTGGGATCGTTTCAAAGTTCAACGACAAATGTATAATAGGTACGCTTTATTTGTTCATGTAGATAATTTCATTCACTTCAGTGAGAGAGTTTCGTCAAATTAACTAGAGTTTCGGAATTGCGCTTATTTTCTATCCCACTGGGTTGTATAAGAGATTACCGGAGAGTTGGTAGGATAGCTCTGGAAATATGTATCTCTAGTTATTCGCGATGAAATGTTTTCAGATGAGCTGGCCGCGATGTTTCATTTGTTTGATGGACCTTCTGAATACCCTTGGAGACATGATAAAGGAGTTTAGAATTAAATAGTTATGGAACAAAGGCCAACACACAACAAGTTAGTTAGAAAACGAGTCGAAAATTTTGGTACCTGGGGAGTATAAAATAAGGACAAAAATATATCTTTATTATATAACTCAGGGATTGATCCAATGTATACAACTTTCGACCAAAATAATTCTGAAAAATTATTTTCAACCCAGTAATGATGCATTCTTGGACTAATAACTTCTTGAAAGTTTATGTAGGAAGTCGTAAAGATCATAGGGTTAGGCACAAATGCCGTAAATAGAGCAGGGTTCAATACATGAATGGAAGACCGATCCAACAAGGCGTCTAAATGCTTATCTTGATGTTTACTCGTATCAACAGAAATTTTTCATTGTTCTGTTATACTGAAGCATTTTGATACTTCGCGGGGTAGCTTCAACCTTTTTGGTGGTATCACGTTTCGTCCTGAAGTAGTCTGGGGAACTCGGCTGGGCATGCGTTAGGTTAAGCATTGGTATCCACTTGTGTGGAATCCCCCTCTTCGGATCATAAGTGAGTGTGCTAGATTGTTGGAGATGACTAGGGTAATAAGTATATAGATTAGAGTGAAACACTTCATTTCCGTTTGTATATCACCGCAATTGTTTCGTCACCTACATTATGACTTCATCAGGTGAGTAGGGTTACTAACTACTTTCACAAAGACACGTTTCCTTCAACTCGTACTGAAAAAAGATTTTGTAGAATAGGTTAGTTACCATACTCACCTGTTGAAATCATGATGTGAGTGACGTAACAATTGCTGTGAAATTAATAAATAGAAAAAGAAATAAAGTGTTTTACTTTCATCGATATCAAGATGAATTTCCGTTAAGTAAAGACCGAAACAATTAGAACTTTAAGGTAATATGATTTTAGAAGAATATAATGGAAACAGGCGAGAGAGCGTATGCGCAGGTGAAGTCTATGGAAAGTCTGGTCCATGGACTTGGGGACATGTCGCCTTCCTATATTTCCGATCAGTACTAGCCAGTAATCTGGCCCGTTCCGAATAGTCTGCATGTCAATGCTCTGGTCCCAAAAAAGATAAATATCTCGTTGTATTCTGAGGTCCGGATGAACTTGGGAGGAGCTCGTATCGAGGCCTCTCTCTACTAGCTCAGGAGCGGATCCACAAAAAAAATTTTCAGCAGATATCCCACAGAAGGTGCGTTTCAGGAGTAATTATAAGGAATAATTGAGTACTTAAGACTATTGTAATGAACTGACATTGTAACGTTACAAAACGCTCCACTGTCGATTTCAGTTTCCATCGCGAAAATACGTCATACTAATAATTTCAATTCCAATCGCAAGAAAAATACCTTACTGAAATTATATGATCGGTCGCTAAAGAACGCTCTTCGCTTTGACGGTTGAGTGTGTGTTTCGCATGCGCGACCCTTCAAACTCGGTGCAGCTGATGGAAAATTCTTTCTTTTTGGTGCGGAAAAGTTGAAGATTCAACACCTTGCTAGAGTTTAGCGAATTGACGTACCTCGTAATCCATTAACATCGTGGAATGTTGAAGTTTTATTGTTTATTATAAGACGTCTATTCAAAAGGCGGTAAGTACTACGTATATCCCGACCAATATTTTTTGCTTTTGTGAATGCCAAATTGTGATTTCTGATTCATTTCATTCCATGCAGGTTACACAGGTTAACGTTTTCCTTTGTATAATATTGTGCATTTGATTTCTTGTCTCATTCTTATTATCGAATAAAGTGCTCTTATTCCTGAGTTCTAGATATTTCATCTCATATTTATTAACTTGTAAATTATTTCAATAACGTCTAGAGTCACTGGGAATGAGATCACGTGTTACAAGCACTATCCTATAGTTTTGAAATTTGCAGTCTTTGTACCGGGGCTACCGCCTACTGCATCATCTTTGTAAAGGGGCTACCGCCTACTGCATCATCTTTGTACCGGGGCTACCACCTACTACATCATCTTCGTACCGGGGCTAACGCCCACTGAACCATCTTTTTACCGGGGCTACCGACTACTGGATTATCTTTTTACCGGGGCTAACGCCCATTTGAATATCCTACTACCGGACCCAAAGTTTAACTGGATCATCTTAGTAATAGAGGCAATTATTACTGGATTATCTTGGTACTGGAGCTGATCATGGATGGAATACCTTTATACCGAAGCTTATTATTACTGGAATATCTTTATTCAGGACTTTGCTCTGGATGGAATCTCTTGAAACTGGACGACCTGCATAATACCTGTATTTTGAAGGATCATACCACCGTATCCTTACTATTAAGATAAGTGCTTCTTCGAATCCCGGATCTCAGATCTCAGTAAATAGCAATTTTAATTGAAAAGTTGAAATAAATAGATAGGGAGTAAGAGGTTGCATCATTACCACCAGATTAACGACTAATTTATTTATTTATTTATTTATTTAGAAATGATACATCCAACAGGCCGAAGCCCAATTACAGGTGTATAAAATAATTGTTTTATCCCAAGCATTATACGCTCACCAATTACAAACCAAAAAGCAAAAAGAAAACCTTAATACAATCAAAAACTAATTCTGTAGAGCACCCGACACTGAGTGAATAATCTGTGGCAAAGACAAAAAAAATATATCAACATTATCGAGACTATTATAACTCCTACACATTGCAGCAAGTGGACAAAAAAAGTGGTGCTGAGAGCTCGGTACACTAATGTGAAAAGTAACAGGCGATCTCGACGCGAAACGGGGAACATGAAACAGTACCGAGGAAAGTAGAAGCGATGAATCAATCCTATTATTAACCAACTTATAGATGAATACCAAATCATTAATTTCGCGTATCTTTCTGAGTGAAATGAATCCAAACTCATCCAAGAGAGAATTATAATCATAATTACGGGCCGGATAAAAGCCATGCTTTCTCAGGTAAGCGAACTTAAGAAATTTCCTCTGTACTCTCTCAATACAAGCTATGTACTTCGCCTGACAAGGATTCCACACCGAACTACAATAAGTTAACTTACTTCTAACCAATGAGCAATAAACAGAAGATATTGCCTCAAAGGATGAAAATTCTTTACAATATTACGAATGACAAAGCCCAAAGTTTTCATGGCGCTTGCCTCAACATTTTCTATATGTTTAGAGAAGGTTAATTTCTGGTCAAACGTTACTCCTAGGTCCCTGAATTCACTAACTCTAGTCAACAGTTGGTTATTCAAATTGTAATTGAAAACCATCTGAGACATCTTCCTCGAAAATGACATGGTTTTGCACTTGTCTATGTTCAAAAAAAGCCCATTCTGAACGCACCATCTATACAATCTATCGAGGTCATTCTGCAACAAAAGGCAGTCAAGAAAGTTCTTAATTCTCCTGTATAATTTGAAATCATCAGCAAATAGGAGTTTCTCGGAAAATATAACATCTGAGATGTCGTTTATAAATAAAAGAAACAACAGTGGTCCTAAATTAGAACCCTGCGGAACTCCAGAGGTAGCCGTGAAAAAGAATGATCTTACACCCTCATATTCAACAAATTGAACACGATCACGCAAATAAGATTCTAAAAGAGCAACAATATCAACCGAAATTCCAAAGTAGGAGAGTTCTCTCAGAAGCTGTTTATGCGGAACACGATCAAAGGCCTCGCTGAAGTCCGTATACACCACATCAACCTAATCACGATCATCGAGTGACTTTGAAACATATTGGGTGATACATTGATACATTCAGGAGTTAATTTGATTTCAACATAACCACCAGGACGAAAATATGTCGATAAATCAACAAATATTTCACCTTGATCAGAGCTAATCATTCAATCAACCAAATCATCTACACCGTCCAAGAAGTATGGTTCCAGCTATTAATAATCTTCAGACCACCTTACCTTGGCAAAGCGAAGAATAAAAATCTAGATACTCATCACCTATCAGATGGAACACTGCACTATAACCACATACAGCGCTATACTCACCCTGTAAAACGAAGAAATGCGATTATAAAGCGCCACCCTGTTTACGTCTGCTAATAAAACAGCACTGGAATCACGATAACACCACAATCTCACATATTTGGGTGTTTCTCCTCCCTAGCGTCTAACACTCATAACCTTTCATTAAGATATATCACGGAATTATTCTTGATTAGCAATCCTCCTAGGTATCTTCAGATCCGAAGCATTATGTCCCCAGAAATGGACGCTACTTCTCAGCAAGTATTCAGTTTCCCGCCGAGCTACGTGAACTCGGAACGTATAATCTGAAATGAGGAAGGTTCTCTGTCCCCTTCTCTGAAGACAAAACATATTTTCCGTGGAAATTGTCCCCTGAAAATGTTAGTTCCGAGAAAGTATAGTAATTGAGGGGAGAGATTTCTCATCGAGATAACTCGAGTTGCCTCCACGGAGTTTCTGGTAAGTGGATGGATGAAGCATATTGTTCTTGCCACAGTCTAGTTAGCGAATATACTCAGTGACATTGGAAGTGTTACACCTAGAAAGAATAACTCCGAGAACTTCAGTTCTTTGCAATGTGGTGGTCTAACATCAAGAATGAAACGTTCAGAAGATTTTAACATCAGTGTTAAATTAACATAATCACAAGGACGAATAATCAACAAATATTCCCCCTTGACCAGAGCTGATGATCCAAGGAAAGTGGGATTCGCAAGATGCTCCCAGAAGATGGCGCGCTGTACGTTGTTATACTGCAGCGGTCTATCTGAAAGGTGACAAGTATCGAGATTCCCTCTGCGGTTTTATCCAAGGTGAGTTGACATGACGATGAGTAATAACTGTGAAATAGCTGTAGTCATTCTACTTGGATCCGCTTCTTCGGTGTAGATGTTTTGGTTGATTGGATGATTAGCTCTGATCAAGGGGGAATATTTGTTGATTTATCGACAGATATTCGTCCTTATGATTATGTAAATTCATTATTACTGGAGCTCTTTCTTCTCCATTAGATCAATTCCTATCAGAGTTAAAAATAATTGATAATGTGTTTGACGACTCCGTTGCTAAATACACTGCGTTCATCTTGACTTTCTGAGGAACGCCTAAGTTGACTAGAAACAATGTTTGGTTTATGGTTGGGGGTCTCTATTGAGAATATACAGGGTGATTTGTCCGATCCGACCGATTTTACTTTCATTGATAACTTTGGTATGGCTCATTAGATTTTAATGAAATTTTCAGCGAAGTACAATATTAATGAGCACATTCATGAATTCCAATTTTTTTTTCAAAATAAGCGGTTGTTATTTCGATAATACCAGATTAATTGTGCATGTTGAAAAAACAACCTGTACATTGCGTTTCCAAAACTACGCTTTCTGTTTACGATTCTACTTTAATGAGTCATAATTTGGAAGTTTCTAATTTTTTCGGCACACTTCTAGTTTTACGTGAAAATTTCATCAAAAAAAGACAATATCGAAATTTCGATTATGCTCTTCTTCAAAAATGTTTTCTCGAAAAACTGGAGGTGTGCCAAAGAATTTAAAAACCTCTGAATGATGACATATTATTGTAGAATCTGAAACGAATAAGGAAGTTTTGGAAAAGCAATGTACAGGGTGTTTTTTTTCCAACTGCACAATTAATCTGAAATTCTGAAACTATCACGATTACAACCCTGTATTTTGATGGATTGTTGCAATTATTGAATGTACTCATTCGGATTGTTCATACTGCAAATTTCATCAAAATTGGATGAGCCATATTGTCTTTTTTTGAAAAAATTTTGTCGGAATACTAGAAGTGTGCCAAAAAAATTAAAAACTCTCAAATAACGACTTATTATAGAAGAATTGTAAACAGACAACGTAGTTTAGGAAACGCGATGTACAGAGTGTTTTTTCATCCTGAACAATTAATCTAGAATTATCACGATAACAACCGCTTATTTTTGAAAAAGTTTTGAAGTTGATGAATGTGCTTATTAATGTTGTACTTTGCTGAAAATTTCATTAAAATCGAATAAGCAATACCAAAGTTATCAATAAAAGTAAAATCGTACAAATCACCCTGTATATTCTCAGTAGAGACCCCCAACCATAAACCAAACATTGTTCCTAGACTGTCTTGACTAGTGTTAACGTATTCCAAAATCTGATGGTCTCCTCCGGAATCGCCCTGTATATGTTACTGTCATTCCAGTAGGTATATTTAACACGACCACTAATTTCCCGAAAGGAAAAACCCACTTCCCGATAGAAAACGATTCTATTCCTGTAAAAATCGCTAACATGATGATAATTTCGACGTCATCAAAACTCGAGGCATTTTGTTACGCTCAACTATGGCAGTAGAGCCTGGTAATAATAATGATAATAGTTTATTTTATCCAACAGGAAATTCACAATTAAAGGGTACTATGAAATATTAATAAAAAAGTACAATTTTTCAAATTGAAATAATAAACCTAAAATAATCATTTCCCGAACTAAAAAACAAGTTCAACTTAAGTTCATGTGCAGCCCTGCACATTCGATAGACCGGAGCTCGCTCAAGCATATTTGTTTGGTTGACGAAGAGTTGACGAAGTCCTCGCCTCAATTCTGAGCACACGAAAGTCATTCTTCGATAGTATAGCAAATGAACGAATCTATCAGCGATTAGTTTTTGTGTGAATCTAACACACTGTCGGTTCTGTCTTTCTTGTAACGTCGAAGCTCGAATTTCCCGCATGATTTCCGATAAATCCGCACCAAATTCGGGATACCTGCCGGATCCCTGAATTCAACACATTTCGAGTATTTTCTCTGGATACGTTCAATTGGTGTGAGATGGGAACTGTAGATGGAAAACCAGATTGAGATTGCATACTTCAGCTCATTAACCACGAGCGAGAAATACAGTGTTCTCAGAACAGAAATGTACTTGAATTCTCTGGAGCACCGGAATTCAAAGCCCAAGAATCAACAAGCCGAGGCGCAATGCTCCTCAATATTTGGGACAAAACTGAACGCTGTGTCCAAAGATAATCACAAATCACTAACGATTTTTACTAGCAATAGGACAGTCACCCATAAAGTAATTGAAGATTAGGGGCTGTCATCTTTTCGTGAAGGTGATCTAGAAATAATTATCTATGATCAGAATGGCTCTATTCCGCAAGCACCAGTCATGAACGAACTCTAAACTAGACTGAAGCAACTCAAAGACCCAACCTCACCTGACCTCGATCATACAGTGATCATGCAATAAACTGCGATAATATTGCTTAAATCGTCATTGTAGACCTGCCTCGTATGAAAGCACGATGCTTCGTTGATAAACGTGGTCTAATAACATAACGTGGTCTATAACATATACTCCATTCACTTTTATAAAGTATCCCGGTTTGCCATGACATCCTGACAGATTTCACCGTGTATATTTTGAAAATGTTAGGTTATGGTCATTTTCCTCTCAGATAACTACACAACGTTGTACTCTCTACAAAGAGATCGTAGTAATTACTTATTTTTCAAAATGTCAATCTATATTTGGAAAGTAATGAATTTGAGAAAATATTATGTGAATTCAATAATTCCAAACTTTTTTCTCTGTTAATATTGGAAATATTTCACGTATGTAAACATGGTTGGAAGATCAAGGAATGCGAGTGTTTTAGAATTTTACCGAAAAATGATGGATAGAGTAGTCTGTTACTTCGAATTCCCTACTTTTATAAATTCTCAAGAAATAAGCCTACAGAAGTCATTTCAATACCTTGTTGCACAACTTGAAATATTCCAGTATGAAAATGTAAGTAGTAGTACTTCGAAACCTGTGTCACATTTAACCTCAAAAGAACTAACTCCATTTACAAAGGTCTTGGGAATCTACGTGAATGGATTGGGATCAACACATTTCTAAACTGGGATGCAGCTTAGCTTCAGTCTGTTATCATTGGGTGTAATGAAAATGATATCTGCATAACTTCTCCATGAAAACTACATATCATGCAGTACTCGAGTCAGAAGCAAGATATCGAATTATGTTTTATGGACATACTTTGAAGTCAACTCAAATATTCAATTCCCAGAAAAAAGCAATTCCTAAAATATTGGAAAAAAAGCATTGAATAAGATATTGTATAATTCATGTTATTTTCGTGCATAAAAATTCAATGTCTGCCAACATAGGATATACCAATTTCATTTTCAATGAACTACTTCCTATCGAAACAATTCCACGAAATATAGGTACAGTAACTTTTGAAATTATTCGTTAAGGAATTTGTTCAATTCAAACATGACTACCTACATAAGGCTCAATAGAATACAATAAAAGCCAAATGTTAATTTATTAGTTTATTATGGCTGAAGCTGAATCGTTATTTGTTATTGAAGGAGAGTAGAAATTGGCAACCTTGCATCGAATTATTTTGACATTGTCGATATTTCACGAGCTCCAACCGGCCTTGGTTTTAGTTACAAAAACATGATAGACCTAAATCATGGCCAACCGGGACTCTTTATAAAAGTGAATGGAGTATAGTGATAAATATTAACGCATAACAGATCATCATATACCTCAGCAAAATTACACAGCACCGAAATCGGTCCATAGTTCTCGATTGGAGATTTATCACTTTTTTCGAAAGAGCTCGAGGTCTCTTTCAGATAGTGGGGGAGGTAAAGGTATGCTAGCTCAAAGAGATGATGTAATGGAGTAGTCTAGGGTCTAGCAAGCACAGAGGCACAGTTCTTCACAAAAATTGAAGGCACCAGCCGTAACGGTGTGCACGTCGGGCCAAATAACTGTCGTACTCTGAAGAAATCTGGGAATTGACCACCTCCAGTAGAACGCCATTTTGACCGATAATAATTTTTCAAGCGGATATTACGTTCCATATCAGAAGTGAACCACTCCGGAAAGCTGTGACCCTCAGAAGAATGAGTCCCTGTAGGCACATGATATCTTATGATCTCAAACAGACTGAAACTTGAAAGCATCATCAACATTTTTAAAAGTTAGGAGTGTGTTACAGTTATGAGAAGTAGGTGATGAACACAGAGCCAGAAAGTCAGCCCTCTTGAAGCTGAAGAATGTACTGCTACATGTCGGAAAATGAAATTAACGCTCATATGAGGCCCAGTTTTTGACCATTCTCAGAAATGTTTGAAGAGGACTGATCAAGAACAAGAAGATGGTCCAACAAGATAAGTTATGTTGTCTTCTTCGATGTCTGATAATCAGTTTTTCTTTTGTAGCTTTGACGTGGTTTTTCTGAATGAAATGAATTTAGGTGTGAAGTTCTCCATGACTATGTCTCATATTCTACAGTATCAGTATCATCTAACATCAAACAGTTTTCTGGTTATAGACTTCCCGGTTCTTAAACTATAAGAAATTATTATGAATAATGCAGATGAAGTTTAAGTCATTTTAAGCAGCCTCAATAATTTCAGAATTGATTCCCTAATATTTCTCCTTAAACCAACCATTTTCGAGATATTCAATGTTGAATGTTATAAAATCTGATAAAATTAGAGAAATTTCCATATTTTCGTGTATCCGCCCCTGAGCTAGTAAAGACTGTTGTCGATCACCTTCACCCGGAGCATACTATTTTTATAGGGAAGGACTAAATACTCAATATATTGTGAATAAAATCAATACATTCACATGAAACTAATGCTACTTGTACCGTAAGCCTTATTCATTATGAATTGACAAATAAATTTTCCAACATTCATATGATTGGTCTTGAAAAAGCTGTAATGAATAAGCCTTGTACAACTTTGCTTTCATCGGCAGAAGCACTTTAAGCGAACACTATTCATCACCAGATATTTCCTTGTTGAGACTTTTTTTTCGATAGTCAGTTTTATCACTAGAACATTTATGTTGTTCCTTGATGATCAGTTCAACAGGCAGATTTCTGAGAGGCATAGCATTCCTCTTAAGTAAATTTCTCTGCTTGGATTATGGGCCTGAAACAAAATTATCTTCATGAATGTGATCTACTATTTCATGAGCTTACCTCTATAAAAATGATCACCATCTGTAAAATGCAGGTAACAGACTCATAAATCTTGTTTGTTGGTTTTTATCGATTTTTCAACACATCCAGGCCCGACTTGTTAAAGGAAGTTTCTTTCCCCCTAACTCCAAATTGTTTACCGGGCTGTAGAAATCTATGGGAAGGGACATTTGAGTTTGCTTTTCCTCAGTAGAAGCACTTGTAAAATCACACAAACGCCAAGAAAAATGTATAAACTTTCTCATTTTCTTAACATTCCTTTTAACTTATCAATGATAATGTCTGTACATCGAGTTACTCGGATAGCCACCAGAGGGAGTAGCGCTTATCTTCATTCGCCAATGCTATTTCGTCACCAGACCACAGACATAGTCCAAGTGTATGGACCAGGCTTTCCATAGACTTCTAAAGTACAATTAATATTTTTAGGTTAGGTTGAATTTTACGAAAATAAGAATATTAATGGAATTTTCAATATAAGAATGGGCAAGATTGTGTATAATCTCTTAATGGTAGCAACTGGATATTGCACGAATTTCAAGAGGAAGATGAGGTTCAATGACCAAGTGCAGTGAAAAATTTCTTCCACAATAATACTGCAGAAAGTACCCAAATATGAGAATTAAGTGAATAAATAAGATCTCCCAATCATATTTCTCTGAATCTCTAGCAATGGATTGATTATTCTGCAATACGAATCATTGTAAGTGATATCTGAGTTGATATGCAAACAAAGTGCAGGAGTGATTGGCCCACTGAGAAATATTTAAATGCTCATAACTTTTCACCAGGGCCGAATCTGGAAAAATGGTGAATGAAAAAAGTGTTTTATCTCATGAGAGGAATCTTTGGTTGAAATTAATGTACTACTTGAAGACTCACCCTGTATTGCATCTTGTTCAATTTATCGTAAACGTGCCGGTCTTCATCGAACTTACAACTATAAAATACCGTTAACAGTCATCATTATTTCCTTAAATATTGACATAACCTATATTGATATTCAATTGAGGTAATTAAAACCCCGTTGCTCGAATTATCTTTCAAATTTCTATCGGAATACGATTAAAATTCAATTGGGGTAATAAGATTGAAGCGGTGGAATATTCGGAACGATTTTCCATTAGGAATTACCCTACTTAAGAGCTCCAAGGGTTTCGAAGCATTTATTTCCTAATCAAGCTTATTCAGCAGTATGGAGATTCAAAGTCGACAAACGAATAATATGTAAATTTGAATTTGCGAATATTCGAACTGTGTTCAAATCACTGGGAATATAATAAACTAACTTAAGGCTAATTCTCACTATACTATTGTCTTGCACTCTTTATCCATGAAAAAAATTCTGCCCCTACTTTACATTTTCTGAATATATCACAGGATACCTACGTTGTGCGAGGTCTCAGGAGGAAAATCAAGTGTGAAGAATTTCACTTGCAATAACGAATTCAATATTATTCAAAAATCGAGAAGGACAGATATAACCGTCATCAGATGTAAACCCAATTTGTAAAATCTGAGGTAAAATATTCAAAGCATCAGTTCAGGAAAACAAAATCAATAGCAACATTATCAATTACACTAATGCTTTACTTTCGTATTCTTTAAGTATTAACTTCTGCATATAATCAAATTATTTACCAAGCAATGAAGAAGACAACTAAAAGAACTAGTTGATTGCAAGTATGGAGAGAGTATATTTCACATTAGAATAATGGGGCCGGCACTAGAGTCTTCGGGCCTAGAACCAAGTGTACACTATCACTAGGCTCCTACTCGAGTGCTTTTCAGGCAGAAATACTTGCAATCGAAGGAAAGCACTGGACTCCTATGTCATCGACTCAGAGCTGATATGAGAGTGCCAAAGGAAACTCAATGAAGTAGGCAAGAATAACAAGGTCTCCTTAGTCTAGGTTCCTGGGCACTCAGGAATCGAAGGAAATGAAGAGGCTAACACTCTAGCCAGAAAGGGAGCACAAACGCTACCCACTGGCCCAGAACCTTTCTGTGGTATAGGCAAATGCACCTCTAAGGAAGAGTTTTCGGAGAAGGAAGAAAATGAAAGAGCAGCAATCTGGAGGAATTCTCCAGGAATGGATCAGTCTGAAGAAATCCATAGGAACTTCAAAAGGTCCAAAAATCATTTGGATCTCAGTAAGAACAAGTTACGTCTCCTCACTGGTTTCTTCACAGGACACTGTCGCCCCTATTCTTGAATGTGATGGTATGAATGTTCTTTAGCGGTTTATCTAAAATGCACCGCGTTTCCTTGACAAGAGCGTCGGCATGCCTATTTTTTCCCATCCCCGATTCAAGAATAGGGGCCCAGGTGTCGTGTTCAGTGCTCCCGTCCTTTCGATTAAAGCCTTTTGTCCTTTCCTATAAGCTAACAACTATTCTGTCATTGCCAGCCTATTGTCTACGAACTATCTTGTTCTGTCCTGTTCTGTCTTTTCCCCTGTCTACTGTTTTTCTCACTCCTCATCATTTTCTATCCTTCCTAGGCAAGAATAACAAGGTCTTCTTGGTCTGGGTTCCTGGGCACTCAGGAATCAAAGGAAATGAAGAGGCTTACACTCTAGCCAGAAGGAGAGCACAAACGCTACCTACTGGCCCAGAACCTTTCTGTGATAGAGGTAAATGCACCAATAAGAAAGAGTTTCTGGAGAAGGAAGAATATAAAAGAGGAGCACTTCGGAGGAATTCACTAGGAATGGATCATTCCAAAAAGTTCCTTTGGAACTTTGAAATTGAAAGGTCCAAAAATCATTTGGATCTCAGTAAGAACAAGTTACGCCCCCTCACTGGCTTACTTACAGAACACTATCGCCTAAGGAAGCATATGAAGAAAATAGGCTCATCAGAAACTAAGGACTGCAGATTCTGTGGGGAAGAGGAGTAAACTCCTGTTCACCTGATCACAGAATGAATTCCTCGCCATTGTGAGCCTGCGCAAGGAAAGTCTTGGACAGGAGAATTATAGGATGAATGCGAAATTAGTCTCCTTAAAACTCTCGCAGATATTGGAGTTCCCTAGAGCTCTAGAGCTGCAGGGCGAGCTGTAGATAGCGCAGTGCGAAAACAGCTCTGACGAGGTGGCTCGATAGACCTTAAGGTCGCAGTGGACTGTAACCCCTTACCGAACTATAAACTATAACTATAAAGTAGAATTAAAAAGGACGTCACCAGAACCAGAGCATCGATGAGTAAAGAGTGCGACAGAAACCTGAAAAACTAATTCATTTCAAAGGACAGCAATGAATATGTTCCTTTCATTTCCTTTAAATGAATTCGATTGGTTTACTTATTTGCATTTCGATGTATTCCAATAGATTTGTAGCAACCATATTGTTCAATCAATTATCATCGATCCTTCAACTTGAAAACTCGAAAGAAGTAAAAATCAAAGCGAAAAGCAACTGTGAAAGCGGTAGAAAACTTGATATAGCGGGCTTCATGGTGGAAATTGTATATTATATGGTAGGGAACCAGAGAGGGGGGAATAAGAGCACATATTCGCAGGTCAGTTCGCAATACGAGGGCCGTTCTAGTATATTCATCTCTCTCTGCTTTGAGTTCGATACGATCTTCATTTTTGAACAAACTGGGGAAATGAAATTCTGAATGGACATCTCCATCATAAAGTAGAGCTGAGCTTGGCGGAGTCAATATAAGAGTAGATGACCGTTATGCCAACGAATTTTAACAAGCGCGCTCAAATTGCTGAATTCACGTAAATATCTCCGGAATCATCGGGTGGATTCTACCCATACATATATTCCGTAATTCGTAATCAAGCCCTTAGCTTGCTGTACAGATAGATCGAATCTTCAGAGAGTCGGCGAAAGAAATAACTTAAAAACAAGATATCTGTAGAGATCAGAGCTTTCGGACCTGATTATTGATGTCCAATAAGCTAATGACTTCGTAGATTTAGAGGTAGTGTAATTAGAATTATTTATGGGCGTGGTTTTCGCTTCCAATATCTTAAACAGAAGTAGTAAAAAATAAATGAAATGGCTTTTTTCATGGACAACGCCCTTGCAGATTGCTGTATTGAAGTATTTTTCAAGGGCAGTTTCTACGAATCAAAGTTGCCTAATGAATAATACTGGAACAATGCAAACGATCAACAAGGTGAACTGCAATGTTTCAGAGCCCAAATAGAACCCCTTCATCAGGCGGGAGAATTTGCGAAAATTTTTTTTCGGTTATTTTTGTTTTTCGGGACTTTTGTCAAAGAGAAGGTAATGCAGACATCGATGATTCACATTTTCAAATATGATGGAAATGTGATTATACATATTTCTTACCTGTGATTTTTTTCACAAAAATGTTTCAATGGAAGTAATACAAATCCATCTCACAGAGAAAAAAGGTTGACAGTTCAGCGTCAAAAAAAATGAAAGAGATCAGTATTCGGTGAAACTTTACTTTAGGGACGGTGCTCGATCCTGATTTTTTCATAGATGCAGTTTTTCGTAGCAAATCGATTGATACCTGTCTCGACCCCGTCAAACTCTTAGTTTAGAAGATATTAATTATTGAAATCACATTTTTTTGGTACTGAATTTGACACTTTTGTTACATAAAGACAATATTTTCTATGGTTGGCGTATATTTGTCCAGCAGGACCATGAAATATTCGGAGATAAATCATAGAAGAATATTCTGACCATTAGGGCGGCCACCCACTTGTGGCTTTTCTGAAATCACAGATTACAACGTCTGAAATCCCCTGGAGCCTGAAGCTTCATGTCAATATTAAAATTCGCATACATAGTATTTAGTCTCATATTAATGTAATGAGATTATAGGCGGTTTCGGAAACTTGATCGGATAAACACGGGTAACTTACCCGGATCACTTAAATGACAGATGTTGAACGCTCTATCTGTCATTTGGGTCACCAGGGTAAGTTACCCGTGTTGAACCGATCAAGTTTTCGAATCCACCTTATGAGAACTATAACGTATCAATCTCGGAAAACTCACAGTGACAAAAACTCACAATTGCGCGGCCGCTCATATTTTCCACAGGTAAACTTGCAAAATTCCTAAACCATTATGATTTCATTATTAGATAGTGCCGCTTAACTTCAACTTCTGATTTGTCCCAAACCCAACTAACCTCACTCAACCAAAGACCTTGGTTTCTCCTGAATTCAATTTCCTTTTCTGGGACTAAACTAACCTAACCTAGCAAAGAACCTTAACAACTTAAAGCTGAGATTGAAAGGCACTGCCCTCTTCGGACTTGGCACTGTAAGAAATTAAACTAACCTAACCTAACCACAAAGCTCAACAACTCAGAGGACGAAATTCAAGGGCACTATTCTATATTTAATTTACTCTTCAGATTTGTACTGGCACTGTCCTAAACTAAACTCACCTAACCAAGTACCTTAACAACTCAGAACACGAAATTCAAGGCACAATCCTGAATTAAATTTCCGTTTCTGATTCAAACTGGCACTGTCCTAAATTAAACTAACCTAACCTAACCAGACAACAAAATTGAACTTAACCATACTCTATTTTATGGACGGTTTTCGATTTTTGATCGGTTTTTAAATGTATTTAGTTTTTCTAGGCATATCGATCGGGATCAGTCTCGAATCCGGTAGAATCGTAGTTTTGGAGATATTTTTTGGAAATTGATTTTTTGTACTGAATTTGACAAAAAACATCAAATTATTGAAAGGATTCATCGAAATCTCATCATGCTGCTATCGTATTTGAGCATAAACTTTGATCAATATCATCATCTTTTAAAACGCCAATAAAGAGCATAACTCTACCTTCCTCCGTAAATAAATACATTAAGCTGTAATCAATTGAATATTTCATTATTTTTATCATACAATATCGAAATTCGACGAGAAGAACGAACCGGAGAGGTCTGTTGCATGTTTTTGTGTACTAATTGCACATAGTCTCACCACTGGTGCCTTCGATTTATTTTATCATGTCTCTTCTAGTATATCGGAACAAGGCCACAATCTCGTATTATTGCTACTGCCTTCCGAATCGCAAATTTGAAAGTAAAATAACCGTCAATCCAAAAATGTGAAAATTAAAAAACGACAGGATATAAACGCAATCTAGTGTCGAGTAGGATTTAGATGCATTGAATTATAAACATTTTTGGAGGATTTATGTTTGTATTATGTAGTGGAACTTATACAAACCATAGAAAAAATCCACAATCTATATTTCTGATAGCCATAACCAAGGAAAAATGCATATGTGTTGTCAAAATATGAGAGGAAATTGCAATTTTCAAAAATTAATAACTCCGAAACTACGAGTTTGCCAGAGTTGAGACTGGTACTAATCGATGTTTCATGAAAAACTGCATATACACTGAGAGAAACGTTTACTTGTGTATAATTTATCGATATGTTGAACTGTTATTAGTTAAATATCAATATGCTTTATTTCCGATTAGCATAATTCATTGTAGGCAAATGTAAAGAATAAATTTTCCAGCTTATAGACGAATAATTGGAATATTAAATCCTTTTTTCTGTGGAATATTTCAACAGAACAAATCATGTTCACATTTAACATGATTAGTTTCAGTGTCACTACGTATATTTACGAGAAAATTTTCATATTTGTTCAGCAATATTGATTCGTTCCCAATGAAAATTTCATTTTCGGTAATTCTTATGTTTATGACAATCATAGAGTATATTCAACATCAGTAACATCTATTTATATTCAATATACTTTCGATTATCCCAAACAAATGTTTATCTATTGCAGTCGTTCTGTGGCAGTAGGGGCTTGACCAATGAACGTTAAGAAACAGTAATACCCGTATATAGTGAGCATCAAAACGCAAGGTGATGGCTCCAACATTTGCCTACTGTTTGTCGGTTTTCTTCATGGCAGATTTCAGAGACTAAAATCTTAGGTATATTATTCGTGATAAGTGTCGTCATCTCCGCTTAGTGCCCTAACTGCTTTGCTATTGATTGTTGGTTTATGTGCTGGCTCATTTTATATAACCTAAGTAAGTAAAACAATTTACCTTAGAACCTACCGATGAGTTTCTACAAATTATAAGTATCAATCGGCAGTTTGAGTTAGCTTATATTAATTTTATTTCAGAATAGTATTCCTTATATGAAAAGACGGAGGACTAGAACCATGAAGCATGTGCATCATCATTTTATCCCGCCACCATTAACGGATTCGAAATATTTTGTTAGTAGAATATGGTCCGATGGAATTGATGGATACATTTTTATGTTTCGGGGTATCACTCAACCTTAAAAACGTTTTATTTCATTATTTGTTAGTATTTAATACGATATACTAGTATTGATCATATTTATTAACTCCTACAAAATGTTTCGTTAGAGATAGCATTGCATATTTTTCTCAAAGAATTTAAATGGAAATTTGTGGATAGGGGATATCTTGAATGAAATCCATAGCATACAGTGTTTGAGGAAATTCATTTTGATATTAACCCACAGTATTTTTAGGCTATTGCGTTACGCAAATCATTCATCTCTGATAATGTTGCAGAGGTTGTTCATATTCGATTTCTTTACTTACAGAAGAGACTATATCATCAAAAATTGTGGAGGGACCAATTATTAATGAACATATCTAAGAACTGCTGGTTCCGAAAATAGGACTAAAAGGTTCAAAGCCTAATCAAAAAGTCAAGGATTATTTTGAAGCATGAAAGAAACTTGGAACAAAAAAGTACTGCTATGGTGTAAGTTAGATAATTCTTATAGCTATGCTTTGTTATCATAGTTTTTTTTGTAGATAATTCGGAGAGCTTTCATTATCAGTAGAAAGATGTGCTTGTGAGGAACCCGCTTCAATAATACTGTCTCCAAAGGTTTTGTCCAATCAAAACACCTTCAACTATTTCAACCGATATATCATTTGATCCTAATGAATATATATTACCGGGAAAGATATATTAACTCAACAGCAAATTATGTGCTTAAATGTTAACTTATACTTATTTTATACAATAAAATGTGAGATACATGAAAATCTTCAGTTGTTGAATAGCAAGTAATGTAGTTTCATACAAAATGGTAACTTATCTGATGCAAATAAATTATTTGATATTGGTAAAGATATATTGATTATACAAAAACATCATTTATTCAACAGAAATAAATATATGCTTTCAGAAAATATGATATTCTTATTCAGGAACATATGATTGGGCAATATATAACGAATACTTCATTCAAAAACTTTTAATATTCGAATTATTGCAGAAGAACTTACGTAAGTTCGGCCCTATTCAAAGCTGATATTTCTATGCAGCTAATATAATTTAATGATTACAAACAAACGTTTCTCTCAGTGTATAAAAAATCAGGATCAAAATCGAGTACCGTCCCTAAAGTAAAGAGGAGCCCAGTATTCTTTCATGTTATTCGATATACCATCATTATTCCTCGGAATATCATACGAAAAACAAAATAAAACTTGATGTGTCCTGAAGAGTATCATCAAAAGCAATGTTCATCATCATCAACGAGCATCTATAAAAAAGTAATGTCACCTTATTTCATCACTTTACGACCTAGGAATGTGAAGCCAGAAAGAAAATAATATTCATTATATACATTATCTGGGAAGAAATCTCCACATATTCCAAATAACATCGTCAGTCAGTGAAATATTTCCATAGTTTAAGGGACTTGCTTGGAGAGAAAGCAAGAAAGTGGAAAGAAGGTAAATAAAATAACTCACTTCCCCCCAGGAGCAATCTTCATATCTCCAATGTTTAACCATGCAATGTGCTTCATACATAAAATTTCCCGCCCATGTTGCCGTTTGATATCGTGTCTGTCTCAAGGTTTGCGCAAGGATATTTTTTTTGGTCCTTTGCTTGCACTGTGTTCGCGAATATGATTTCGGAGAATAAGATGATGTCTCCCTGACGCCTGAAGATTTCAGGCATGACAGATTTATGCGACCTACTGTTATAAGAACTACAAAGGTTCAAGTGAACTGGCCATGGACTTAAAGTTCATCTGAACTATTGATTCAATGGACCCAACTTGCCAACACACAAATTCCTTCTAAATTTACTCTCACTGGGGTAGGGGAATTTCAGAACAAATTCGACATTGTGAGGTTCGAGTTATCTACAAATATCCGTTATAGATGCCTCGGCTCCACAAACAAGATGAATCCTTCCAAATATAGGTTTTTGTTGAGATCATATCTGATTGGTTGAATTTAAATTGGGATTCTTTATTTCATGCTCATAGTGTCAAGTTTACATAGGATATGTTCCGAAAATCAACTTGGTTATTTCGGTTGCCGGTTTTCCGTTCCGTAAATATGAAATATTCGGTTGATTCCTAAAAAAATGTTAATTACTGAATTTGATTGATGAAAAAACGTTCTTTCTGTCACCGAACGAGAGTCAATGTTCTGTGTTGGCATATCCACGTTTTACTTACATCATGAAAGAATCTTTATTTACTTTATGATTCATAGAACATAGACGAGACATCAATCAACAATGAAAAACTTACTAAGTATGTTCTATGGATCATAAGGTCAACAAAGATTATTCCATGATGTGAGTAAAACATGGTGTGCTCATCTGTGACAGATTCACCAATGATGACGTCACTTTTTCATTCAAATTCAAAGCACAGAATATATATTTCATTGTATTTTAATTTTGCTGACGTCACTTCTTTTTAGATGAGTACACCCTGTTTTTTCACATCATGGTTTGTTCCATGTTGTAAGTAAAACATCATGGATTGTTCTATGCTATGCCATGGAACTGTTACTTACCATAGATCATCGACTGTTGTTCTGGTGACAGAGAGATGGCTTTCTTGGCAATCAAATTCCGTAATTGAGCTATTTTCAGGAACTAACCGAATATTTCATATTTACGGAACGGAAAACCGGCAACCGAAATAACCAAGTGGATTTGCGGAATATATCATATATAAACTTGACACTATTAACATGAAATAGGGAATCTCAACTTAAATTTCAGCCAATCAGAGATGATCTTAACAAAAGCTTACATTTGGGTGGAATTATCTTGTTTGAGAAGCCGAGGCATCATTTACGGATATTTATAAATAACGCGAACCATGTCATATTGGTTCTGAAATTTCCCTTCCCCAGTGATGGTGAATTTGAAAAAAATTTGTGATGGCAACTTGGGCCGAAGTCGTCTATTGAAATCGAAAATGCGAATCAACCGCCTAGGTGGATTGATGAGTAATACCAGAAACTTTCAGGTTAGGCTGCGTATCAAAATGCGATGGTTAAATTTATTCCCCAATTCGGAATTTTTTGGATAATTTCCAAGATATATCGGGGAATCTTATGCGAACGCATTGAAATTTGTAATGAATTACCTCTGAAGAACGGCGTGCGCGCTCCTAGGGAAAGGCGTTTCGTCCTGGTGCCAGAGGTGGACTCATATGCTGAATCCTCTGGCACCTTCCTATAACAACCTCAAGAGCGGCGTAGTGAGAGCCACCGTAATTGAATCGCCTATACAATGTTGGAACGAAGTAGCTAGTGTGCGTAGATCGGTGGCGCCATCGTCTGGTGACTCAGTTGATCTACGCCACCTACAAAACCTGTTTATCCCAACGTGTACACCTGTGTGAAATTTCGTTAGGATCACATCAGAAAATGTGTGAGAAAATATTTCTGTTTTTCTCGTATTGGGACATTTTACAGGTTTGGTTACAATCAATTCGGATCTACTTTGAGAGCGTGATGACAGTAACTTCTAAAATCTTGAATGGGAAGGAGTGTTGAGTGACACCTTCTTTCTAAGGTAGTTCGGTTGTCTTTTTGGAAATACCTATCACTTGAGCTTTCTTGTGGAAACTTACGATACCAAGATCACTTACAATGAAACATAAAAATGAGAAAACATTGTCACTAATAAGCTCAATAACAATATGTCCTACGTGTGGAAAAAATTCAACTTCCAGATGACATGAAAATGATTCAAAACAGAAATAATTTCTTGCTTAGAGTTTCACTGAGTTACCATGGTAACTAAAAAATCAAGTCGACAAAACCTTCTATGTTTCGCAAGTACTTGATGAAGACGAAAATTGATGTTGTTCGAAATAAACACATTTGGTGTGGAATGTCTTACCGAACACCACGAGGTCAAATTATTCCAGGAAATTTTTTCTCGCTTATGAATATTTTCAGAAACTTATTCCTCAGGATAATTTTCAAAATATTCATGAGCTCGAAAGAATTTCCTGTAATAATTTGACCTCTAGTGGTATTACTAGTGATATATATATATTCTTTTGAGAACGAGCATTACATTCTAAGATATATCACAGTGTTAGCAGAGGAAATGTAAACGGGGTACCATACATATTTGCGTATGATACAAGAGCACAGATAAAAACCTCAGGAAAAATTCTGTCTCCCCGTATAAGTGTAGTAATTTGTGTATAGAAGATGGATGGTATCTTTTTCATTGGAAAATAATTTTTTCGTCATCTTGAATTCATTCCGACAAAATATCTTGACATAATATCTGAAACAGAAAGAGGGACAGAAAACCAGAAGGAAGCAGTAAATAATATCACCTACATTTGCTCATGACCGAGAGGGTCTTTCGACCAGGTTCAGTCCTCCAAGCGATGATTTTCAGATCCTCAGATAAACGAAGAACGCTACAGGCCCCTTTATTGGGGAATCATCTCCCATAGATCCATAATTGTTCATTTCGAACTAGAAATCTAATGAAATATCGGGAATAAAGTGAAAAACTTGTGACATGTATTATGTCAGGATGACATAACTAGTGATAATAGTCCCGAAGTTTCAAAATTCGACTCAACTAAGCACCCAGCCTGAATCTTTTTCACCACAACGGAAAAAATCATCCCCAATTCATGGCGTGTTCCATCAAAATATCCCGCATCGTTCAACTCCTTATAGTTTTTCCAAACTTTCGGAAGGAGGAAAAATATAATAATTCAATTTCCGGATGGCGGAAGTGCGTGAAAATTGACGCACGCGTCTATTTCATGGAAGAAATAACAGCATTAATTTTTACCAGAATCGCCGAAGTTCAGACATTATTATCCGGATATTTCCGGTATGGTTCCGGGTACGAATTGATAAAACATGATAAAGATATATCCATACTGGAAGTTAGAGCAATAGGCATTAAAAATTTAGAAAGGCATTGAATTGAGGGCAGGAGCTTTTACGCGCTTGTTCGAATTCTAACTATTAGATCAACACGAAATTTTGCACCTAGTTGCGTGTTGGTAATCTCCACCGATTAGAAAGTTTCAAGCTGATTGCATCTGTACTTCTTGAGATATTGCGAATATAGCGTAAAAATTACAAATAACAACAAAATTTGGCACACTTTTATTCCTTTTATCATCAGAAGTAGGTATCGGATCGAATTGAAATTTGAAACAGTGTTGTTAGATACTGACTCTGAGGTTTGTGCCAAATTCCATCGAAATCTAACCAATGTTTTCAGAGAAAAAAAAATTTCATTAAAAATTTCAAAAATTTTCGAATAATTTTTTTTCAATTTTCTAACTGCTAGATCCACACGGAGTTTCGGGTTGGTATTCCAAAACTGTCCACGAAGTTTCAATTTGATCGAGTCAATACTTCATAAGATATCGAAGAAAAACCTGAAAATTTCAAATGGGCCTAACTAAACTATTCAACCGATTCCCTCCTTTCTATATAGCTTGCAATTATCATCGAATGATCCGCCTTTGATACTCAACACTTTCACCTCTAAGTAATACTAAGCTTTTTCACACAAGTAGAAAGTTGAGACAGCCATCCAACATCGGTCCTTCGAGCTACAAAAACTAATACCACCGACCTTTGGATTTCCAACCTACTGATAGCAACAAAACCTTTTGAGTAACCCAACGTTATTCCATCTAGCTACAAAAAAAGTAGATGGTTTTTGGTATAATTCACTGTCTGTACTGAATGCCGCACCCTGTATTGATCTACGAACCCTGATTCTACAAAAAAGCATTAAATCGCCGATCTAAATTTTATAATTCAGAAGTTCTCATTCCAAATTAACCTGTATTAATCATTTTGATACTCTTCTGATTGATGTTGAACTAGCTGAAGTTCATACGCACAATTGAGATGCTGTAACTTGCAGGAAGAAACCTCACCTAGATGCAGATTTTTTGTTGATAAATTTCACAAAATAATCTAGAAAAGCACTGCCGTGAAGGCAGCAGCTTTTGCGCGCATTTCAATGTAGATGACCGCTTCAGCAACGAATTTAAACATGCGCGCAAAAGCTGCTGCCTTCACGACAGTGCTTTTCTAGATATTTTTTCGATAAATCACTGTGTTTTTGGAAATATTGGAAGAATACAATTTTGGATGTGTATATATAGGGAATCATTGGGTGGCTTTTACCCATTCACGAATTCGACCTTCGTAATTAAGATCCAAACGTTCCCTACAAATATCGAGTTTCTAAGTTGTTTCTTTCGGAAGTTATTGTGTTTAAAGTCCGGCCGATTCGTGAATCAGTAAAATCCACCCAATGATTCCGTAGATATACCCATTCAAAATTTTATTTTCCCAATAATTCCAAAAATACAGATTCGATCGAATTGAAATCCAGTACTTAAAACGACAGTTTGAGGATAATATGATGAGAAGATCATAGAATATTAAATATTTAAAGAAAAATTGAGATTTCTTTCAACCTATTCTAATGACACGATAATCACGAAATTTTGCACAATATTCGAACTCGCTGCGAAGTTTCATCAGTATTTTTTGTGTTATACCGAAAAAAACAACGATATCGAGAAGAAAACCACGAAATTCTACATATTTTTTTCCAATATCTCCAAAACTAATGGCCGTACCGAATTGAAATTTCGTACACTGCTTTGGAATACTAAGTTCCGGGTTTAACTGACATTTTTCTCTAATATGAACAATAGTTCCAGGAAAAAAAAGATTTCGGGAGAAATTTTGAAAAAAATTTTTTTTTCAATTGACTAATCATATGATTTCGACGGAATTTCGCTCAAAGTTGCACGTTGTTATACTCCAACTAACTGCTAAGTTTCAATCTAATCGCTTCAGTAGTTTCTGAAATATGAGGAAGTGAGCCCCAAAATTTCAAATGGCTATAACTCCGAAACTATTTGGCCGATTTGGCCCATTAACGAACTCAACCTTCGTATTTTGAAATGAAACCTTTCCTGGAATTTTCAAGTTGATAGAATCCTCCGTACGCTTGTAATCGTGGTGACGGCCGGCCGGACAGAATCGATTTTAACACCGGATTCGTCATCAGTGAGTCCAACCTAGTCTCTCAAGACTATTTTTGGCTCAATACTCGAAAATTACAGATATTTAGACAAAACGATAGCACGCTGTTCCCCTTGAACATACGCGAAAAAACAGCCTTAAAATTAAGTCACTACTAACCTCGAGAACCTGTACACAAAATTGGTGCTGTCATTCCATTGGGAATACTCTGAGCGGCCCAAATAAGAAAATTTTCAATATCTCATCCCAAAAATCAGTTAAAATAAATAAGAATAAGATCCTGAAGAACAAAGAAGTTTCAATCGACATTTCAAGTCGCCCACCAGTCATCGATTTAAACCGACCAAACGGCTCAGAAAACTTCACTTTGACAACAGTAAATTTCTTCCAGAAACGAAAGAATCGCCGAACTACCAGCACGAAATAAACTTTCCCGAGACCAAAAGAATATTTTTTGTTCGTCTTTCCGCCCTATATACTCAACCAACCCCCTCTGCAACGCTCTCGAAATCAGAAACTCCCTAGCGAGAAAATGGCCGAATCAAACTGTTAAGGTTATTTCCGCGAAAAGATTCTCTTATTGTCTTTTCCTCGTGTGATTCCATTCTTCTCGTTCTGTGTCGGCCTCGGGAACTACCGCAAGGTAAACATTGGGCCTTAGTTAGGGGTACATAAAAGGGCGAAATAGGGATATGGATGCTAGAAAGCGTTGATTTGTGTCGCTTTGAATAACGCTTTCGTTCCACACAAATGAACGCCGAGTTTCCTTGATGTTTTCCTTTCCAATGCCGGTATTGAACCCGCCAACAGCTAGCATCAAAAGTCCACGTTGTTAGGTACTGATCTATCTACAGCGCCTATCTATGATGATGGATTGATAATCTATGTGCATTCGGAGAAATAGAGTAACTATGAGTTTTCTTAATTTTTCTAATGTTCTAGGGGAATAGCGTGCTATCGTTTTATCCAAATTGAAACTTGTAGGGTAGTTCGCGCATCCGAATACCGCGGTTAAGTTCGTTAATGGTCCAAATCGGCGAAATAGTTTTGGAGTTATTTTGGAGTTATAGCAATTTGAAATTTTAAGGTTATTGCCCTCATATTTCAGAAACTACTGAAGCGATTGGATTTAAACTTGGCAGTTAGTTGAAGCATAATGACGCTCAACTTAGAGTGAAATTTCGTTGAAATCTTATGGTCACTCAATTGAAAAAAAAATTTTTTTCAAAACTTTTTCCGAGAAATTTTTTTTTCTGAAACCGTTGTTCATATTCAAGAACAATTTCAGTTCTACCTTAAGCTTCATATTTCACAGTATTGCACCAAGTTTCAGTTAGATACGGCTATTAGTTTTGGAGATATTGGGAAAAAATATGTATTTCGTGGTTTTCTTCTCGATATCGTTGTTTTTTTCGGTAGAACCCAAGAAATACTGATTAAATGGTGAGGAAAATTTGCAACTAGTTCGAAGATGCTGAAGGATAACATTGCGCAAAATTTCATGATGATCGTGTGATTAGAACGATTCGAAAAAAAAATTTCAATTTTTTTTTATTCTGTGTCTTCTCATCATATTATCTTCATTAAATTCTGTATAAACTGTAATTTTTCGATAAAGTACTGGATTTCAATAGACGACTTCGACCCGTGTTGCCAACCCACATTTTCCTTCACAAATTTACTATCACTGGGAACGCGAATTTCAGAAAAAATTCGGCATGATAAGGTTCGCGTTATTTATAAATATCCGTAAAAGATGCCTCGGCTCCTCAAACAAGATAATTCCGTCCAACTATAGATTTTTGTTAAGATTATCTCCGATTGGCTGAAATTTGAGTTGGGATTCTTGATTTCATGTTAATAGTGTCAAATTTATACAGGATATGTTCCGCAAATCAACTTTGTTATTTTGGTTGCCAGTTTTCCATTCCGTACATATGAAATATTTGGTTCGTTCTTGAAAAAAAGGTTAATTACGGAATTTGATTGATGAAAAAACGTTCTTTCTGTCACCAAAACGATAGTCAATGTTCTATGCTAATATATCCATAGAATAGAACCATCTTCATTTTCTTTATGATCCATGGAACATAGAAGATAAACAATCAACAATGAAAAAATTACTAGGTATGTTCTATGGATAATGGATAAATATAATGTAGGTAAATAAAGATTATTCTATGCTATGGTTATGTTACCATAAAACATTGATTATCGTTCTGGTGCCTTGACTTAGTACGTCTCTGTTCTGGAGACATAAAGATTGCTTTTTCATCAATCAAATTCCGTAATTAACCTTTTTTTCAGGAATCAACCGAATATTTCATATTTACAGAACGGAAAACCGGCAACCGAAATAACCAAGTTGATTTGCGGAACATATCCTTTATAAACTCGACACTATTAACATGAAATCAGGAATCCCAATCTGAATTCAGCCTGACCAAAACCTATATTTGGAATGAATTATCTTGTTTGAGGAGCCGAGGCATCTTTTACGGACAGTTATGAATAACACGAACCTTATTATGTCGAAATTGTCTTGAAATTCCTGTTTCCCAGTGATAGTAAATTTGTGAAGAAAATTGTGGGTTGGCAACTTGGGCTGAAGTCGTCTACTCGATCTAATCTGTATTTTTGGAAATATTGGGAAAATGAAATTTTGAATGGGTATATTTGCGGAACCATTGGGGTGGATTTTACCCATTT
This sequence comes from Myrrha octodecimguttata, assembly GCA_958510865.1. Taxonomy (NCBI): domain Eukaryota; kingdom Metazoa; phylum Arthropoda; class Insecta; order Coleoptera; family Coccinellidae; genus Myrrha; species Myrrha octodecimguttata. Next base: position 73,541,885 of record OY294057.1, read on the forward strand.
ACGAATTCGGCCTTTATAATCAAGGTCCAACCCTTCTCTACAAATATAGAGTTATCATGTTGTTTCTTTCGGAAGTTATCGTGTTCACGGTCCGACCGTTAGGCCGACCGTAAACACTTCACAGGGGGTCAAATATTGAATCTCGATAAAGAATTGAAGATTATAACAATTGTCATATGTTTGCGTCGATTTTCTAAGTTAAATATAAACAATAAGTAGACGTGACCTACGCATGGAACCGAATGTCACTCGACCATCGAATGTTATATCTCCTATACTCCGTACCACTCGTTGTTAAGGGCCGGTATTATAAAGCTTTTTCGACAGGTAACTAGAAGTTAACTTGTGAATCCTGGTTCAAAAGTGAGAGTTAACTGCTCTCTGTGGTTCAAATAAGTTTTATAATACCGACCCTGAGTCGAAGAGGTGATGAGGTTATGTTTATATTCGGATTTGAAATTTCTCGATATCTTGCATTCAGTTTATTTCTTGAATTCGCTTGAAAACAAAGTCGAAATGGCGAATAGAACTCTCACAAATTTTGCAGATGCTCGAGAAAATTTAGAAATCGACATAAACATTCGACAATTGTCATACTGTTCAATTATTGTTCGAGATTCAAGAATTGACCCTCGGATTGCTATATCACCGAAACTATCAGTCGGATTCAGCTCACTTTCGAACCTAACCGTGATATTCAGGATCTTAACCTTACCTGAATTTCAAGACTCTAGGTCCTTTCTTCGAAAGTTAGAGCACACACGGCCAGACGGACGGCCGGCCGCACGGACAAATTTAATCTTGACTATGGATTCTTCATCAGGGAGTCTAACCTAGTCGTTTGATACTAATTTCAACTCAAAGTTCGCCAGAACTAGCGTGTAAAAAATCTAGAAAAGCACTGCCGAGAAGGCAGCAGCTTTTGTGCGCATGTTCAATATAGATGAACGCTTCGGCAACGAATTTCAACATGCGCGTATGCCTTCATGACAGAGCTTTTCTAGATTTTTTTTCGATAAATTACTGGATTTCAATTCGATCTTATCTGTATTTTTGGAAATATTGGGAAGATAAAATTTCGAATGAGTATATCTGCGTAATCATTGGGTGGATTTTACCCATTCACGAATTCGGCCTCCGTTATCAAGGTCCAAACCTTCTCTACAAATATCGAGTTTCGAAGTTGTTTCTTTCGGAAGTTATTGTGTTTACGCAGTCGGCTGAATTCGTGAATGGGTAAAATCCACCCAATGATTCCGCAGATATACCAATTCGAAATTTTATTTTTCCAATATTTCCAAAAATACAGATCAGATCGAATTGAAATCCAGTACTTCATCGAAAAATTACAGTTCGAAGGTTCATACAGAATTTAATCAGGATGATTTGATAAGAAAACCAGAGAATTTTTTTTTCAATTTGTTCTAATGACACGATCATCACGAAATTTTGCACAAAGTTATCTTTCAGCATCTTCAAACTAGCTGCGAAGTTTTATCAGGATTGAAGCAGTATTTCTTGAGTTATACTGCAAAAAACAACGATATCGAGAAGAAACCTCGAAATTTGACATATTTTTTTCCAATATCTCCGAAACTTATGATCGTATCGAACGGAAATTCAGCACACTGCTGTGAAATATGAATCCCAATGTCCGAGTGAAATTTTTTTTGGATATGATAAACATTTTCCGAAAAACAAAATTTTTGGAGGAAAATTTTGAAAAAAATTTTTTTTTTTGATTTACTGACAGTATGATCCTGACAAAATTTGGCTCAATGTTGCGCGTCATTATACCCCACCTGATGGCCAAGTTTAAATCCAATCGCTTGAGTAGTTTCTGAAATTAAAAATAAATAACTTCAAAATTTCAAGTGGCTATAACTCCGAAAATGTTCCACCGAGTTGGCCCATTAACAAACTTAACCGCGGCATCCTAAATCGCGACCTACCCTGAAAGTTTCAAGTCGCTAGCTCGCTTGGTTCGACAGTTATCGTGTCCACGGCCGGCCGGACAGAATCGATTTGACACCGGATTCGTCATCAGTGAGTCCAATCTAGTCGTTTGAGACCATTTTCGGCTCAATCATCGAAAATAACAGACATTCGGACAAAGCGATAACACGCTCCCCTAGAACATGCGCGCAAAAACCGCAGTAGCATTTCACACTCAAGTTCATTTTTACGCGCTTGTTTCATTATGAACATCGTCGCCATGAAATCGACTCATTTCAGATCTTCCATTTACATTACCTCCAATGATATTTACATTCCACGATCTGAAGACATATTGATAGCGTTAACTAAGTTTTGATATCGCTCGAAGTTATCCACATTTAGAGCTCGATTATATAGCCCTATTTATTTCGAGGAAGATGACGAATCATCCAAGGCGTGAATTTTGTGTGATCCCGTTGATTGGAAAACTTCGTTGACTTGGGCCAAAACGCTGATCTGATTTTACGATAACTCTAAATTGGATACTTAAGGGCTTCGATGGTTTTTCTCGACGAAATAGATATTAAATGAACACAAAATGGACTATAACTTGGCTTATTTATCAGGGCATCTGCGAGGGAGACATGAATTTCGCTAATAAAACTGAGCTAAAGTCTGGGAATTGGAAAAATTTTAAATATATATACCTAACGTTATAACATATACTCCATTCACTTTTATAAAGTATCCCGGTTTGCCATGACATCCTGACAGATTTCACCGTGTATATTTTGAAATTGTTAGGTTATAGTCATTTTCCTGTCAGATAACTACTCAACGTTGTCCTCTCTACAAAGAGGTCGTAGTAATTACTTATTCTTCAAAATGTCATTGTATATATGGAAAGTAATGAATTTGAGAAAATATTATGTGAATTCAATAACTCCAATGACCTGGCGAATGTTGAAAAACTTTTTTCTCTGTTAATACTGGGAATATTTCACGTATGTAAACATTGTTGGAAGATTCAGTAATGCTTTTTTTTTGTACGGAAATCAAGAATCGAGTGTTTTGGAATTTTACTGAAAAATGATGGATAGAGTAGTCCGTTACTTCGAATTCCCTACTTCTCTAAATTCTCAAGAAATAAGCCTACAGAAGTCATTTAAATACCTTGTTGCACGACTTGAAATATTCCAGTATGAAAATGTAGTAGTACTTCGAATTCTGTGTCACAGTTAACCTCAAAAGAACTAACTCCATTTACAAAGGTCTTGGGAATCTACGTGAATGATACATACACTGGATTGGGATCAACATATTTCTAAGCTGGGATGCAGCTTAGCTTCAGTCTGTTATCTTTGGATGTAATGACAAGATATCTGGATAAATTCTCCATGAAAACTACATATCATGCAGTATTCGAGTCAAAAGCAAGATATGGAATTATGTTTTATGGACATACTTTGAAGTCAACTCAAATATTCAATTCCCAGAAAAAGCAATTCCTAAAATATTAGAAAAAATAGCATTGAATGATATATTGTATAATTCATGTTATTTTCGTGCATAAAATACAATGTTCTGCCAACATAGGATGTACCAAGTTCATTTTCAATGTTCTACTTCCTATCGAAACAATTCCACGAAATATATAATTTTTGAAATTATTCATTAAGGAATTTGTTCAATTCAAACATAACTACCTACTTAAGGCTCAATACAATACAATCAAAGCGAAATATTAATTTATTAGTTGCTGAAGCTGAAGCTGAATAATTGTTATTTGTTATTTGAAGAGAGTAGAAATTGGCAACCTCGCGTCGAATTATTTTGACATTGTCGATATTTCAGGAGCGCCAACCTGCCTTGGTGTCAGTTAAAAAAACATAATAGACCTAAATCATGGCCAACCGGGATACTTTATAAAAGTGAATGGAGTATACCTCCAGAATGTACAGCACTTCAATTGGGTCTATTGTCAAATGAAAATTAGCGCTACTCCCTCTGGTGACTATTTAAGTAACCCGATATAGTCAGATTATCAAAGATAAGTTAGAAAAAATGTTAAGAAAATAGACAGTTTATCCTTGGGGTAACTGTGATTTTACAGGTGTTTTTATTGGGGAAAAACAAACTCAAATGTCTCTTTCGAAAGATTTCATAGCGCGGTGAAAAATTTCGAGTTAGGTTAAAAGAGACTTCCTTTAAGAAGTTGGGCTTGAAAGTATTGAATTATCGATAAAATGCCTGGCAACTTGTAACCCCTAATTGGTAAAAACAAACCAACAAGGTGTATGACAGAATGTTACTTGTATTCAACCAGATCATTTATAGAGGTGAGCACGAATTGCTCATGAAATAGGTATTTGATCACATTCATTGAGATAATTGTTTGTAGGCCCCTAATCCAAGCAGAGAAAGTTACTTAAGAGGAAAGCTTTGCCTTCCAGAAATCTTCCTGATGAACTGATCATAAGAGAACAACGTAAATGTTCTAGTGGTAAAACTGACCGATTGAATCAAAGAGGTCTCAACAAATAAATATCTCTTGATGAACACTCTTTACACAAAGAGCTTCTGCCGATAAAATCGAAGCTGCACGAGTTTCATTACAGCTTTTTCAAGGACAATGACATGAGTGTGAGAAGGATTTTTGTGGGCCCACAATGAATTAGGCTAACGGTACTAGTTACATTAGTTTATGTTAATGTATTCAATTCATTCACAGAATAATGTGTAAATAGAGTTCTTCCCTATGTAAATAGAAGAATTGTTCCGAATTTTTTTTTGTCTTTTATTCCAGTAATTAAGTTATACATTACTATCTAATATATAACTTTTTGACCAGTAGATTTGAGTGGTTATGGATCAATTCCGGTAAGTGAAATTTAAGAAGGTTTATTTGTTTCCCAATTAACATGCAACATAATATCATATGCATCTTTCCTAACACTCCTAGAATTTTTTTTTTCTTTAAAGTAATCCAATCAATATAAAATTAATTTGCCATTAAGAGGTGAAATAGGTTGACATTAAAATACTTCTAATAGTAATTGTAGCATTGCTACATTGAACTAGAATAGAGGACACATAACCCCTCCTGTTAACTGAAAAAGTCTCTGAATGAATAATAATATCCAATTTTAGTCAATCAAAAATACTAACAAATACTGCAAAACCTAGCTCCTTTCTGACTATATAAGGTTCTCAAACTGGCCACCATGGCGCTGCAATCTTAAATTCAGACGCCAATTGCTCCCATGAAATTTTCTTTGTACATGGCTGCACTGTATTGAAACTCGATGGCTCACATTGCAGTAGTGTATTAAATTTGAATTCAAACTATTCAACAAGTAAATATGTCTTCATTGATTAATACAGATTTTTCCGTAATATCACATACATATTTATATATCGGTATTGATATCTTACGATATAAATCACTGTAAACCGGACAACGTCTAGCATAACAGAATTTGAAATTAATATCAACTAGCATACAGTGCGCGTCAAAATTATGGAACAAATTCATTTTCTCAGAAGAATTCTATTGCGCAACAAAATCAATTTTTGTTTCACTTTAACCACATTTATATCCAATTGTTTCGTTTTCACAGGAGTGCAGAAATTTCCGAGAAAAATTTTTTTTTTAAAATTAGTTAGTTCAAAGATGTTTTCAGTATGTGCACTTTGTCATGGCTCATTTACTTTGAGACGGTGGTACCTAATGAAATTTGTAACCGAATGAAAGTCGACCATTACAGTTTTATTTATGCACAACTTCCAACCCCTTTCAACCCCCTCACGTGAAATTTTTTTTTTGTCCATTAAAGGGTTCATAGGGTTTGAAAGTTGTGCATGAACAAAACTGAAATGGTCGGCTTTCATTCGGTGACAAATTCCTTCAGGTACCATCGTCTCAAAGTGAATGAGCCATGACAAAGTGCACATATTCTTTGAACTAAGTTATTTTTAAAAAAAAATTTTTTTTGGAAATTTCTGCACGCCTGTGAAGAAGATACAAAGACCCCGCCAAAAAAGTACCACATGACCTACTTTCCCTATTCAAAAAATTCAGGGGGTTGATGGGGATGGCACAAAATCCTTCAAAAATGCATAAAAATTTGGTAAGAGTGAAACAAAAATTGACCTGTTTCAGGATTCTGTTGCCAAATATTTTTCTACTGAGAAAATGAATTTGTTCCATAATTTTATCCTGCACTGTATAATGAATGAAGTCAAAAACTAGAAGAAAAGGTTAGGTAGAAAAAAGAGTAAATTTACATTCTTAATTGACCCCTAAGTTGAAGACCAGCAATTTTTGCGCGCATGTCCAAGGGATATCATGAAAAGAGAACATGCGCGCAAAAGCTGCTGACTTCACGTCAGTGCTTTTCTATATTTTTTTACACATTCACATTTCTTCAAGGCAGCCGATACGAGTAGATGAAAGATATGGAAGAATGGGTACTCCAGAAAATTCAAGATAAGGTGTTTTCAAATTTTTTTGAGGATTCTTTAGGGTAGCTTTATGATTTCGGACGTTAACCACTTTGGGGGTGAAACATGAATTCGAATGAATAATCCATTACCTGGTAATTTCAGACACTCAAAAAGATACTGAGGCCGAACAGAACCTCCTTTTTTGAAGCCAGTTGAAAATACGTGCTGTGTTTGCAGATCCCTGTGTAGAAATGTCTGCTTGCGAAAAAAGATAAGGAAAAGCTGCAGGATTAATCCCCAAATTAGTTCAGGATTATTAGACGGGCACTTCTGATACTTCCCCGGAATTAGAGTGAGGACTACGCCGAAAAGTTTTTTAATTATTCCAGAATGATAGCGAAATCTTATGACGACTAATCTCATCATTCATTTCGATTTGAAAGAACGATATTAATGGATGTGGAGCGGAGAAGAACGGGTCATAATTCACAATTACACAGTTGGACGACTCCGTTCTTACCGATTTTGAGGAGGATTGTACATTTTTTATTTCGGCCTCTCGGCACACTACGGTTCATCAGTCATCCTCGGAATCAATTCGCGTTCGGAAATATTAATGGCTTCTGAATGTTGAATCGTCGTAATCGATTCTGGATTTCGTACTCCTTTATCTCTCGTTTTATGACGGCATTAAAGACATCGATGCAAAAACGCGGCGAATTTCATACGGGAGTGGATTCTCCTAGGGGTGTTTCAATTCTTCAGTTCTAATGAATTTAGTTCAGTTCACTTCGGTTCAGTTCAATTCAGTCCAGTTCAGTTCATTCCATTTCAGTTCAGTCTAGTCCAGTTCAGTTCAGCTCAGTCCAGTTCAGGTTATATCAGTCCAATGTTTCAGTTTCAATTTTTTATTTCCATCCATTAATTTCCCAACTAAATTTAGTTTCACACTTACATAATTCAGCGAATCGAGACTTTTGGATGCTCGTGGCACAGCAACGGCGCCGGCGCTAAAACAACCGTATGTGTACACCGGACCTTATCGGATTGGATCAAGTGAAGGAAACAAGAGATGAAGGAAGTCTTTTCTTTTGATACGAACCGCCTCTGTTCAAGATACTCTCCACTAGTTCACTCACCAAAAGTTACTCAAAAACCACTTCAAAGTGAGCGAGAAAATTTGATTTGAAAGAACGACATTAATGAATGTGGAGCGGAGAAAAACGGGTCATAATTCACAATTACACAGTTGGACGACTCCGTTCTTACCGATTTTGAGGAGGATTGTACATTTTTTATTTCGGCCTCTCGGCTCGCTACGGTTCATCAGTCATACTCGGAATCAATTCGCGTTCGGAAATATTAATGGCTTCTAAATGTTGAATCGACGTAATCGATTCTGGATTTCGTACTCCTTTATCTCTCGTTTTATGACGGCTTTAATGACATCGATGCAAAAACGCGGTGAATTTCATACGGGACTCGATTCCCCTAGGGGTGTTTCAATTCTTCAGTGCAGTCCTAATAAATTCAGTTCATTTCACTTCGGTTCAGTTCAATTCAGTCCAGTTCACTTCATTCCATTTCGGTTCAGTCTAGTCCAGATCAGTTCAGCTCAGTCCAGTTCAGGTTATATCAGTCCAAGGTTTCAGTTTCAATTTTTCATTTCCATCCATTAATTTCCCAACTAAATTTAGTTTCACACTTAGATAATTCAGCGAATCGAGACTTTTGGATGCTTGTGGCACAGCAACGGCGCCGGTGCTGAAAAAACCATATGTGTACACCGGACCTTATCGGATTGGATCAAGCGAAGGAAACACGAGACGAAAGAAGTATTTCCTTTTGATACGAACCACCTCTGTTCAAGATACTTTCCACTAGTTCTGTCACCAAAAGTTACTCAGAAGCCGCTTCAAAGTGAGTGAGAATTTTTGATTTGAAAGAACGGGTCATAATTCACAATTACACAGTAGGACGACTCTGTTCTTACCGATTTTGAGGAGGATTGTACAGTTTTTAATTCGGCCTCTCGGCACGCTACGGTTCATCAGTCATCCTTGGAATCAATTCACATTCGGAAATATTAATGGCTTCTAAATGTTGAATCGTCGTAATCGATTCTGGACTTCGTTATCCTTTATCTCTCGTTTTATGACGGCATTGATGACATCGATGCAAAAACGCGGCGAATTTCATACGGGACTAGATTCTCTGAGAGGTGTTCAGTTAAGTTCAGTTCTAATAAATTAAGTTCAGTTCAGTTCGGTTCAGTTCAATTCAGTTCAGTCCAGTTCAGTTCAGTTCAGTTCAGTTCAGTTCAGTCCAGTTCAGTTCATTCCATTTTAGTTCAGTCCAGTTCAGTTCAGCCCAGTCCAGTCCAGTCCATTCCAGGTTACATCAGTCCAATATTTCAGTTTCAATTTTTCATTTCTATCCACTAATTTCCCACCTAAATTCAGTTCAAAACTTGGATGGGCGACGGTACCGTAGCTGAAAAAACCGTATGTGTACACCGGACCCTATCAGATTGGCTCAAGTGAAGGAAACAAGGGACGAAAGAAGTCTTTTCTTTTGCTTCGAACTGCCTCAGTTCCAAGATACTCTTCACCATAGAATGACAAAATCCTAGAAGTGCTAACTCCCTACTACATCAGGGAAACAGAGTGGCCGCCTTCTTTTGGGGTCGTGGCGGGAAAAATGACAGTGATTCAAATATTCTTGCAGGTACCTTTATACATTTGAAATATTGGAATTTTATTTTCTCCTATAAATCATGAATAAGCAAACATATTATCTGAAAATTTATTAAGTCAAAGATATAGTCGCTACAGAATGATCATTTATTATGATTGGATCCAGAGATTAACTACTCAGATATGTTAATTTGTTGAAGGATTCTCAATGGTGCAAAATATAATAATTTACTTCAATCAACAGTGACCAAACAGTCCATGCATGTATATACGGAAATCTTACTACAATAACTATTGATATTAAGAATACATTTCACGTGGGAATGAATCTGAAAAATTGAAACATCCAGTTATCACAAACATATTTGTTGCGTTTCGAAATTCCCAACTAGAACTGGCCAGTAATTCGACCCTTCCAAGGAAACATTATTATTATTATGAACATTTCTTGGTGCTATGAAATTTTAAAGGAGGTATCTCTCTCGAGTGAAAATATTAATGAAATATACAGATGATAATTAGTCTCAACAAACGTCAAAAATTTCTAGTCGAAATATTCAAGTTCGATCATTATCAAACAGAGCTTCCAAACAGAAAAATGAAAACTGATTGTTGGCAACTCAGTCCATTGGATACAATCACAAACGTAATAAGCCACTGACTTGCTTATAATCTGAAATTCAATAGGATGATTAATGCTTGAAGTAATTTCACTTCATAATTTTTTCACCTTCTTCATAAGCCATCATTGAACATATATTAAATTTATGAATTTGGGTTTAGTTTCAGCGAAACTAGTTTTGCCACATTTCGGTATTTCTGTACTGTGTTCAATTATAGGTTAAGAATTAAAGTTATGATATTGGTTTCGTGCGTCGTTTGACATTTGTCATACGTTGGAGGTAAAACAACCTCACTTACCCGCTTTGTTTATATTATGAAGTACAGCATTTTCAACAATTTCAGCATAAATTCACAAGTTAAAATGATTTATAATAAATAATAATAGAATTGGTGAATAACTAGGCCTAGTTATTGTTTCGTTGTGAAATACAACATAAATACACCGAGAGACGAAGGAATCCGATTTTTCAGATATATTGTAGTGTAGACTTTATATTTGAATATTTGCATTTTTGACCCATTCCCCTAAGTCTTATCTGGTATTCGAAGAAATAGAATACTATGTCAACTATCCCAGAGAAGTCAAACATCCTATTCACGCCATAAATTAAAAAAACTGTTCTGACAAAGTAACAAACTATGGTAGAGTTTGTTGGAGGCATTTTCATACTGGTTAAGGAATTATGTTAGATAATCTATTTAATTTGTGCTGTTCAATAAGTTGACTCATGATGAGATAAGTATGATAAGAATATTTCGTGTTCGTTATACACATTTCAAGAATTAAATCTTCTCGACACTACAATAGCTGACGTTATGAATGACAAATCCATCCTGAATGGTTACCACTCACATCTCCATATGATATATAAAGGCAATTCGTTATGTGATAGATTTGTCAAAATATTGCATGCATTTTTTAATAATAATGAACCAGATAACTTTCTCTGTTCTCAACCGAACACGTTCCAATGTGGCTCGACTACTCAAGGATAGAACTTCTACATTTTGTTGTTTGTAATATGTTTCGAATTGACCTTATAGTCAATTATTAAACATTATGAAAGCCCTAATGTTGCATCTGCATAATAAAAAAGCATTTTATATGGTAGTAATTTTTTTAGGATTAATCGAAATCGGTGTTCAAGGAAAAAATATCATATGAATTATTTTATTTGTAACATATATTTAGTTCAATAAATATATAATTGAAGATTATGAGAGCACTGACATAGTAACTGCAGACCAATATTGTAGTAATTTGATAATTTGCAACATATAACGTTATTTGAAATAGTACTGAGAAGTTCTCTGGGACCCATGTTTTTTTCCATTCCATACATTTGTTGGATTTTATTCTGCTGTTTCTTCAGGAAATAATGACCCAAACATTTTACTGTTTCATTTTCAATAGTTATACTATAATAAATGCTATCTCTGATGTGGATACTCTAGGCCTCAGAAGACAGGGATAAATACTGCCATTTTCATTTATATCGTTTTAAACGGTTATCATCTCAGATTGAATATCAGTTAATCAGATTCATTATCACAAAATTTCACTTGTAAAATTAATAAAATCACTAAAATCTCCAAATAATCGCTCTTCGCCAATGTAAACGAAGCGAATGTATTTCTTGGTCTCTCGGTGTATTTATGTTGCATTTCACAACGACACAATAACTTGGCCTCATGGGTCTAGTAATCCACCAATTCCATGAATATAAATCATTTCAACTTGTGAATTTATCCTGAAATCGTTGAAAATGCTGTATTTCATAACATAAACAAAGCGGTAATTTGAGTTTGTTTCACCTCCAACGTATGACAAATGTCAAACGATGCACGAAACCAATAGACGACTTCTGCCCAAGTCGCCAACCCACAATTTTCTTCACAAATTTACTATCACTGGGGAACGGGAATTTCAGGACAAATTCGACATGATAATGTTCGTGTTATTTATAAATATTCGTTAAAGATGCCTCGGCTCCTGAAACAAGATAATTCCTTCCAAATATAGGGTTTTGTTAAGATCATCTCTGATTGGCTGAAATTTAATTTGGGATTCCTGATTTCATGTTGATAGTGTCAAATTTATATAGAAAATGTTCCGCAAATCAACTTGGTTATTTCGGTTGCCGGTTTTCCAATTCGTAAATATGAAATATATTCGGTTGTTTCCTGAAAAAAAAAATTTATTACGGAATTTGATTGATGAAGAAACGTTCTTTCTGTCATCAGAACGACAGTCAATGTTCTATGGTAACATATCCATAGCATAGAACAATCTTTATTTACTTTATGATCCATAGAACATAGAAGAGACAACAATCAACAATGGAAAAATTACTAGGTATGGTCTATGGATCATAAGGCAAAGAAGAATTGTTCTATGCTATGGATTTGTTACCATAAAATATTGATTGTCGTTCTGGTGCATAGACTTAATATGTCCATGTTCTGGTGACAGAAAGATTGCTTTTTCATCAATCAAATTTCGTAATCAACTTTTTTTTCAGGAACCAACCGAATATTTCATATTTACAGAACGTAAAACTGGCAACCGAAATATCCAAGTTGATTTGCGGAACATATCCTTTATAAACTTGACACTATTAACATGAAATCAGGAACTTAAATTTCAATCTAAAGAAAATCTATATTTGGAAGGAATTATCTTGTTTGAGGAGCCGAGGCATCTTTTTCGGATATTTATAAATAACGCGAACCTTATCATGTCGAATTTGTCCTGAAATTCCCGTTCCCCAGTGATAGTAAATTCGTGAAGAAAATTGTGGATTGGCAACTTGGGCCGAAGTCGTCTATTTCATAGAAAATAGAAGCAAATATCTAACATCTCTCTCTTAATGCTGGGGTCGCCTGCTTCCAAGATCAGCGACGCAGTTTCATACCCCTGCTCTCCACTAGTTCTACCACCAAAAGTTACTAAAAAACCGCTTCAAAGCGAGCGAGAATTTCAGAACAGATCAAAAATTTCTAATAAATTCTTCTGCTCTAACTTTAAGTGCGAATACGAACGAGTAAGAACATAACGAAAGTATGATACTTGCATGAACCTTCAACTCATTCCCAACGCACTCACGAAGCATTCGAAATTCAATATTTTCACCTTTACGTAACCCGAAGAACATGTGTGTCCAATATCTGGACCCAGTCCGGTCTCACGTAGCCAATCATTCATTAAGGGGTCACTCCCCATGTATCACGTCCGTTCTCCCAAACTTATACCTCCGGTCTAATTATCGCCAAGTGTACAGTGCTCCATCTCCTTGATGTATCCCTCATCCGATGACCCCATAAATATTCCTGCAGGACGTAAAACTGACAACGAGACGTTGGCAGAGACAGCAGATCTGGAAGTGTTCTTGGAATTACTCACACGGGAAAGTGCCGGCAAAAAGCTGGACTCTCATAATTTCAGTCCCTCGGTGGTAATTCATTGTTACAACCTTCCTAATGAACGATGGATATTTGTCAAGTTTTTTGTTGGTGTGGAACATAATTACGAGTACATCATTCTGAATATATCAGTTCTTGATGGCAGTTCATGAAATGATTTAACATGGTTGAGTGCGACTGATATAGCTAATAAATTAGAGAACTATCTCTCTCTTTCTAAAACTGATTTTGATTTTATTTGTTGAAAGACAATGACAATGATATAGACCATGGACAAAAAAAAATTCACTGCGCAATAATACCACAAAATCGAATCCCTCATCTAAAAAGAGATGAACTTATTTTCCCCATAGATCTTTTTCTATCTACTCGAGGGGAAGTTCCAATCGTCTATTCCACATAGTTATCAACTTTCTTTCACATATCTGAAGGTGCACTCCATATCTGTCGGTCTATGGACAAACCTAACTTCCACATCGATATTTCTCTATATATCTGTCTCTCAAGGTATCGTATGTAGGTCTATGATCTCTGGCAAGAATTTCACTAAGTAGTTCATGTGTTCGATCGTAATCAATAATATGATGACAAGAATACACTGTCTTTAGTGTATTCATATTTATAATTACTTCATCAAGAGATAGAGATCTATGAGATATCATTCATCTGTGATAGGGGGGCGGTGATACAGTAGCTTTGTTCGTTGTACCAATGTCAACTACACTAACTCCACTGACCTTTAATTTTCCATGCTGCTGAGTTTAGTTGAGTGTAGTCACAGATAACACAATGAGTGGAGTTGGTGTAGTTCAATCTGTTCTATGATAGATAATTTTACGCGAATCCAACATGACATGTTTATTTGGTTTCCGCTACCATTTCGACGTGATGTTGATTAGTTGTGAAGTTTTTCGGAAGGCGCCAAGGAAAGAAATTCCATTTTGAATAACGATATGATGAAAATTAATTTGTGTGACATCAACTCTCAACATTTCCGAAACGAACAAAGTGGAAGTTAACGAGTAAACACGCCGGATCGGTATTAGTGGAGTTAGTGTATTTAGTGTAGTTTTTGCAGGTTAAACGAGCAAACCTAGTGACTTCATGTATGTTGCGTTCCGATATTCCCAATCAGTAATGGCCTGTATCAGTAATTTCGAAACGCTTCGTATTGATACGAAGAATTACCGAGCCAGTGCCAGTAAAATCAACTGTCAAAATTTACTGGCAAGTACTGGCCAGGAATATCGAAACTCAACTATAATATAGAAGTCACAGAAGGGGGTGATATGTTCGTTTTTTTTCTAGGGTGACCAACTTTAAGAGATCATTGCGCAGTCTATGTCTCTGTGTCTTTGACAGGGATATAGATTCGTCTCTCTATCATTGGCACCGATTGTTTTGAATATCGATTGAGGAATAATTTCAGAGGATTCTGCATTATTTCTCAGGTAATTTTTCAGGTTTTCGCTACTAATCTCTGAAAAAATAGGTTTGTTCGTTGAACTTGCGTAAACTACATTAACTCCGCTGATACCATTCGGTGTGTTTTGTTGTAAACTCGCATTCTGTTCGTTGCGTAAATGTTGGGAATTAGTGTAGTCACATATTACGAGTGTAGAGAGGTTTTCTTCTGTGATAGTTAAACGTACGTGTAGTGCGTTTTGCGTAAATCATCATCATAGACATCTGTTGTTGCCTCTGATAGCAATCACTCGAAATTGTCCACTTTTTTCCACGTTTATTTGCTTCATTTAAATGATCAGAATTATTTTCCGTGACGACTGACGTGACGAAAAATAAACATAACCATATAACCTCGAAATAATAGCTAAAACAAAACAAGCAAAGAATTCTGTCATATTGGATTTGCGTAACACCTTCTGTCATATTTTTTTATTCTGTGAAAATATTGAACTCCAGTAACTACACTCGTTTTATTATCTGTGACACTCAACTCCACTCAGCTAACTGAAAATTGGAAGTCAGTGGAGGAAGTGTATTTAGTGTAGTTTATGCATGTACAACAAACCTAATATAACTCTACGTTTAACAATCCATATCTGTCTCCTTCAACAGACAATCGATGGAAAATATTAAGAATTTTTTGTTATACTTTGCATTTTAATAACTGTTCTGTCAATACAATGGAAGTAAACGCTCAGTGGTCTTCATGACTGTTAGCAATGGCAATGAAGCAACACTGATAATCTTTTTACAGCCTCAACTAAGATTAATTTAGACTCTCAGCAAACTTACCAGCTCAGTTGCAATATAGATATGTTCTATTTATCTTTAATTGGTGCGATTTAGCTGAAACTATTTCCTTTCTCATCTTCCCAACTGAGCCTGCTAGGTGTTGAGATGATTTTTCACGTGTTTTTTGATAACCATTGCTGTCGAAAGAAAACGTAGGTTATATTCGAGTTCTTTTTGTCAGTCCACAACTTATTCCTTAGCGCCTACTGCTTGACTCCACTTGATCTCAGTGGAGATTTTTCAACATGAGCTGGCCAATGGTGCGTTTCCGTCTCAAATGGTTGAAAATGAGGGTTTCAATAATTTTAGAATTTCAGCGTTCATCTCAGTCAGACAAATTTAGGTCCTCTATTGTACGAACACCTCATGAAGTCCGTCACTGCAACCTCTACAATGTCCAAACGGTTCTTCGCCACACTCCCCGCGCTTATAATGACCCATAATGGGCGAAATCCAACCCGGAGACCTAGCATTAATCACGGGATCTCCCCGGGGAGACCTGGAAATGTTAGATGATAAAAAGCGACGGAGAAAAACTGTAACAGGAAAAAGGAAAAAGCTAACACATACGCATAAAACCTCTACAAGGATTATCATCCAGCCAGAAAAGGTTGCCGCAAATCCCGTTTATCTCCCTAATAAATGATTTTTTTATTTAATTATATACGTTTGTGGCGATTTCGGTTTGTGGTGCGCGTGTTTAGCATAATTGAATGCGTCCGAGCGCGGCCTTTGTAAGAGGAGCGTTAATTTGTTTCACAATGTGTGGCCTTTATTGGTGGAAATCTCATTTTACGTAATGCCAAATTAGAAGGGTGGTGCTTGAAACTGCAATCTTGATTAATTTATCTGGTCGAATTAACGCGATACTCTGACTTTAGGTCGACGTGGTTGATTAAAGGCTATTGCCTGTTTCGAGTACCACAGCATTGCTTATTTGCGCGTATTATTCAGTGGGCATGTCAACAATTTCAGGCTTTCAAGGCAAACATCCTTAAGAGCATATATATATATATATATATATATATATATATATATATACATATATTCTTTTGAGATGAGCAGTACAATTTTTTTATATCAAACAATTTGTGTCATAACAGTATTAGCAGAGGAAATGTAAACGGGGTACCATATATTTTTACGTATGATACAAGAGCACAGATAAAAACCTCAGGAAAAACTCTGTCTCCCCGAATAAGTGTAATGAAATTGTTGTTTTTTATTGAAGGGCTTCTTCTTCATCGACGAAATTTCTTCTTTCCTATGCGATGCAGGTTGAAATCTTGGAATCATACCTGAAAACAAAAAAGGAGACGAAAAAACTAATATGAACTAGTAAATGATTAAGTACTCATTAAATTAATTTGAAGTTCACGATCCATCTCAAAAAAGAATCAGACACCGAATGAATTGCCTCGAAACCATCGTCAAATTTATATATTGGACAACTATTAACTAAATGTTCTATTGTTTCCTCTTCTTCTCCGCACTCGCAACTTGGACTTTCGACCGAATTCCATTTGAAGAGGAAACTATTACAGCGACCATGACCGGTTCTAAGTCGATTCAAAATGCACCAAATTTTCCTAGGAAGATTGAAACCATGAACTTTTTCTGAAGGATCGCTGATCAAACCTTTGTTGAAAACATTACACGAATTCCATTCCGAACGCCAAACTTTTTTCTCACTTTTATTGGTGTAAAGAAAATCGTTATCCATAAAGGTTTACGAGATTTCAATCTAGCAATTTTATAATCCGGAATATAAGACATGATTGGGAATAAATTCGGAAAGGAACGATATTTATCCCAAGACTTGATCACTGCAACCTGTCTACGAATATGGGGCGGTACAATATTTGAGAGAACTAGTAACCACTGTAAAGGTGTAGATCTTATGGTCCCACTAATGATTCTCAAAGCAACATTAAGCTGTACATCTATTTTACTAACATGAGCGCTATTAAACCAAACTGAACAACAATATTCAGCAGCAGAAAAAACCAAAGCCAAAGCTGCGAAACGATGAGTTGTAGAGTCAGCCCGCCATGAAGAACCAGCTAGTTTTTGAAGAATATTATTCCTAGATTTCAACTTCATGCATAAGTTTTCCAAATGGGCCTTGAAATTTAAAGCAGTATCTAATTTCACTCCAAGATATTTAGGAGTGAAATTATTTTTCAGAACGGCATTATTGAAAGTAACATTCAAAGTTTTAAACTTCTGTTGATTATTCAAATGAAAACAAGAGACTTCTGTTTTATTAGAATTTGGACATAAACGCCACTCAACAAAATAATTCTTCAAAATTTCTAAATCAGTATTTACAGTGTCTTCAATGAATTTGAAATCAGAGTGAGGAAAAGCCAGAGCAATATCATCTGCATAGATGAATTTCTCTGAAAGAAGTTGCTGAAATATCACATTATTTTCTTTGAACGGCAAGGGGCTTGATTTCTAGGTTACATTTCATTTTTTTCAAAGTTTAAGCTGCTTGATTGGTCCTAAAAAGATATTTTGGGAGGGTTTGGCATATTTTTTTCAGTTTTTCTTCTCTACCTATATCTGAAAAAAAAACCTGTTAAGAATTCAATGAAATTAGCATTTACAGGATTGAGGGATTCAAACTTTTTGTCGGGGGCAGTTCTTCGGAAAAATGTTGCCTAATGAATTCTCCCTTAGGAAAGGCCACATCGGAATAATGTGAACCATCAACGAATTTAGGTGTAATGTTCAAGAATCTTATGTAAGAGTCAAATATACAAATATACTGAAATGTAATAGTTCACTTACACATTATTTCGAAAAAAATTTTTTCGAACACAGATGACATACAAACGATGTCCATTGGATACCTACCCTTTTATTACATCCAATGGATTTCCATTGAACATTCAATTTATGAGCATACCAATTGAACGTATATATAAATATTCATTTGTGGTCGATCGCAGCTGGAAAACTACTGGATATCCATCAGACATCCCATGAAAATATTATTATCGATGAAAATTATGAGAGTTCAATCAAATAAAAAATAATTTCTAGGAGTTATCTTTTCGCTTTAACAAACTCACGTATCAACAAATTGAAAATCTACAAAAGCACAGACGTGAGGTCAGGAGCTTTTACGCTCTTGTTTCTTCAGATTCTTTTCTTCATGTGGTCCTCAAGAAATTCTGCATGAACCTCAGACTATATATATATTATATTATATTATATATATTTTCGATCAAGTAAATAATTGGTGAATTTAAGCATTCGACCTTCTTAATTGAACTGAAAACCTGTTAATATGTTTACGGCCGGACTAACCACTGATAGTGAACAAAATAACTTCTATTAAGAATCTACTCAGTAGCTTGATAATCGTAAAGTAAGTTTGGAGTTTAATTACGAAGGCCGAATTGGCGGATTAGTAAAAACTATCGAACGATTCCGCAGGTATACCGTTTCAAAATTTCAGTTTCCCCATATTTCCAAAACATAGATCGAATCGCCCCTCAATAAAAAATGCCACCTTGAATATAGTATAGATGTATAGATGACCGCTTTGGAAACGGAACAAGCGCGTAAAAGCTCCTGACCTCAAGTCAGTTCTTTTCTAGGTTGTCTTAACTACGATGTTCTCTAGAGACATTCTTGCCTGCTTGAAGTACTATCACTCGGTGTGCGAAGTGATTGCATCAGGAATCTTCGTATATATGTTGGTTTCTTACTTGATTTTATGAATTGAATCCCAGTGGTTAACCAAGAAAAAAGAAAAAAATTATAACAGGGATTTTGGTATATAATTTTCTAGGTTCAAAACCACTCTTAGTGTAATTCAGCTTCCTCAAGATATAGGTGAATCGTTATGTAAAAGTACCGAAATAATTTTTACACTTGAAGGGAATAGGGGGGTGTTATGTTGGAAATGAAAAATATCTGCTCAGTAGGAATTGAGTATTTTCACGATTTTTTTTTACGCCGAGGACCAATAATCTCAGTGGCAAATTTAGAATCCATATGCGAAATCTGAAAAATAGAATTCGAAATCCTCCCAAAGTGTCCTTTGATCCACTATTGGCGAATACAGATAAGCACTACTCCCTCTGGTGGCTATCCCAGTAACCCTAGGTACAGACATTATCATTGACAAGTTGAAAGAAATGCTAAGAAAATGAGAAAGTTTCTGAATTTTTCTTGGCGTTTGTATGCATCTACTGAGGAAAAGCAAACTCAAATGTCCCTTCCCATGGATTTCCACAGCCCGGTGAAAAATTTCGAGTTAGGGTGAAAGAAACTCCCTTCAACAAGTCGGGCCTGAAAGTGTTGAAGAATCGATAAAAACCAACAAACAAGATTTATGAGAGTCTGTTACCTGCATTTTACCGATGATGATCATTTTTATAGAGGTAAGCAAGAATTGCTCATGAAAAATTAGATCACATTCAGGAAGACAATTTTTTTCCAGGCCCCTAATCCAAGCAGAGAAATTTACCTAAGAGGAATGCTCTGCCTTCTAGAAATCTGCCTGTTGAACTGATCATTAAGGAACAACGTAAATGTTTAAGTGATAGAACTGACCGATTGAAACAAAAGAGTCTGAACAAGGAAATATCTGGTGATGAATACTCTTCGCTCAAAGTGCTTCTGCCGATGAACTCAAGGCTGTTCAAAGCTCATTGATTACAGCTTTTTCAAGACCAATCATATGAGTGTTGGAAAATTCATTTGTCAATCCATAATGAATAAGACTAACGATACAAGTAGCATTAGTTTTATGTGAATGTATTCATTTCATTCACAATATTTTGAGTATTTAGTCCTTTCCTTTAAAAATAGTAAATTTATGAGTATTTGTCTATAATTCCAAAAAGTATGTTTTACAATACTATCTGTTTTTCAAATTTCAAGACAGCCTAAGAAATCAACCAAAGTCAATCTTGCCATTCGGATCTGAGAGTAAATAATATTGAAATACTGTCTAACCTTAGAGATATCCCCGTAATTTCAGAGTTGCTGCACTCAATAAGATTGAAAAATGATACAAACCTACTTTATAAGAATGGAAAATGTACTCCCACTAATACTCTCGTCAACTATAAAAGTCTCAAAAGTCTTTGAATAAATCGTGAAATCAAAAATTATCAAACCAAACACTAACAGACAGTACAAAATCGACCATCATAACAAAATCTATGTCTGTATGTGAGGTTCTAAAACTGGCCACCGTGGCGCTGCAATCTTCAATTCAGACGCCAATCCAAGTTTGCATGTATTTGTATATTTATCCGCAATCTAACAGAAATCGAATAAATACTTAAATATACTCAAATACATATTAAAGGAATTCTGGAAAAATTAATTTCATCCACTAAACTTATTTGTCGACTCATGCAAATAGCTATATTTATCAACAAGTTAACAGAAACTCAATAAAATATATACAAACATATTCAAACAAATATAACAAATTAATTATTTGAATAATGACATCTGAAAATGAGCGAACAACGTGGATGTTACTTGAATGATCCTTAAACTGAACCTTATGAACGCGTCGATGCATAAGGTCGCTTATTTCTGGTTTAAGACCTTTTACACGCGAGAGTGCGCCTTACTCTCATCTTCACGTTCAGCCACGGCGAAGGGGATTCAACAACACATTTTCTTATTTTTTGAAAAAACTATTGGTCCTATTTCATTTGAAAAATCTATCTAAATCTAGTATTATCAGTTAACTCCTTTTATATGACACATTTTGTCGATATTCCTAACAGTGTTCGAGCAAAATTGAAATGAACATAGTTGTAAACATGCATTTTCAGGGCAGGCGATTATATCATAAGAAACTCCATATAAGCGCATGGTATCCGACTTTTTAGATAATTGAAATAAAATATTTCTGAATCGTATATTTTGATAGAATTTTGTCTGAATGAAGAACGCTCAACGTAGATGAATATGAACGGAAAACATTTTTTTGCCAGTTTTTGGAAAAATGCCCCCCACCACTTCCTGCACATGACGATTTTTTGACGACATGTTGATTTTCCATTGCAACGATGCAGTGAATGATACTAAGTGGTTCGTACATTTTAGCAATGAAGTTCACACGAAAATCTGTTTTTAAATGAAATATGAAAATTTTCAAGAAAAAATTTTTTTTTTTAAATTTTTCTATGAGGAATTCTTCATATTGCTACTGTACATCTACTAGCCAAGTTTCATTTCGATCAGATAAACATTTTTCGAGTAATTATTGAAAAATCAAAATTTCAAATGGCTGTAGCACAAAAACCATTCGGCAGATTTGTCCCGTTAACGAACTCAACCGAGATATTCAAGATCTTAACCTAACCTGAAAATTTGAAGATTATAGATTCCTTCTTTCGAAAGTTGTAGCGCACACGGCCGAAAGGACAGAATCAATTTTGACCTCGGATTCTTCATCAGTGAGTCCAACCTAGTCGTTTGAGACAAATTTCGGTTCAAAATTCGAAAATTACATCGTGACGAAATGATAACGCGCTGTTTCCCAGAACAAGCGCGTAAAAATCATCCATAGATCGGTATCTATGATTGCTCCAGACTTTTCCATTTGATAACCGATGGACATCCATGGGATGTCCAAGGGATGTACATATCACGATGTCCTTTGGACTTCTGTATTTTAAACATCCAATAACCATGCATGTCCGTGGACATCCAATAAAACATTAGACACGAAATGGACATCCAACTGATGTACGTGAATTGTTTAGGGTAATGCAACTCTAAATTTGCCTTTCATTGCATAAAACTCCACCTCCTTGAATGCGATCCAGGAATTCATTCGACCGTTCTCGAAATAATTCGAAAGAACGTAAAAATGTCATTTCACTCATCTATCTATCGAGTCCTCACAGAAAAAGAGATCTAGCTCTTCATGCACCCGTACGAGAACAAAAATCCAGAATCCTAGGAGGTTATGACAAACAGAACCATAACCTCAAATTAACGACTGAAAGGAAAACTTAACGAAGGCATCAGGTTCTCTTTCCACGATGTATTAATTAAATTGGAGCACCAAAAGATTGCTGGAGTTTCAAGTTTTAACGACCCTTCTGGTGTTTTCTACTTGGTTTTGTTGCCTTTCAGAGAGTATATTTAGATAAAGTGGATCCGAGTTTACTGCCTACCTTATAATCGCCTCAATTAAAATTTATTTTCAATTTGCTAGTTTTTTTCAGGGGAAATTTCGGATCTCGTTCTTCCTTCGTTGTTTATTTGAAGAATGGAGGGTTGTTTTTTCCATAACGCTAATGCGTCAATGATGATGAAATATTTCATTTCCATAATCTTTGCGTGAAACCGATATATTCGAGATAAAGGGTTTTCTAATGAGAGGTGTTATTTTGATATTCAAAGAAAAATGCCATTTTTCAATGTGAATGATCGGATGCTTATTTCATTATAAATATGAAGCTATACCGTTGAGGGTGGAAAATAACATCAGGCAAATGACCACGTCCTTTTCTGTAGAAAAAAATCTCCCTGGCATGCACTAACTTGTCCAAAAACATTATAGCGAAAGGTATTATGTCATAGAGGGAGGAGAAGTATGTTACCCAAGCCAACAGGTGACTGGGGGTTTTTTTATTTGTCTAATAGAGAAAACTGCTCCATTAAGTTTTCTCTTCATGGCATCAATGTGTCTCTGCAAATCCAACTTCTAGCGCCTCAGAACACCAAAGAACTTAGAGGTGGCTGTGTTGCCAGAATTTGAAAACCTGATGGTTTAAGTTTTTTTCCCATTCTTGATGGAACACTTCGCCACATACCAGTTATTCATTAGCGAATTTTCCAGGTCGCCACCTCTTTCAGGACTACCTGTGTATCACAGCGCATCAAGAATAAGCTATCATCTGGATACAACGGAACCTAAAGGGTTTTCCAAAAAGAGGTGTTATTTTGATATTCAAAGAAAACTGCTTTTTTTCAATATAAATGATCGGATGTTTATTTCATTATAAAGAAGAAGCTATGCCGTTAATAGTGGAAAATACCATCAGGCAATGACCACCACGACCACGCTTACAGACCATATCCTTTTAATGAAATTTTCCATAACCAAATCGAAAAGTGGCTGCCCTATGTCCTCGATAGCCTCACGAATTCCATCTTTGAGGTCTCACATCGACGCTGGGCTATTGGCGTAGACCTTCTCTTTCACGTGGCCCCAAAGGAAAAAGTCGCAAGGTGTTAAATCACGAGATCTCGATGGTCAACTGTGATCACCTCTTCGAGAGATAACACGGTCCGGAAACTTTTCCCGCAAAAGATCAATGGTTTCATTGCTTGTGTGGCAATTTGCGCCGTCTTGTTGAAAGTGAACCTTGTCCAGATCAATACCATCCAATTCTGGCCATAAAAAATCATTAACCATCTCTCGATAGCGCAATCCATTAATCGTAACTGTTGCTCCAGCCTCATTTTCGAAAAAGTAAGGTCCAATGACTCCGCCGGACCATAAACCGCACCAAACAGTCACAAGTTGAGGATAGAGAGGCTTTTCAACAATAACTCGGGTTTTCCGAGCCCCAGATGCGACAATTTTACTTGTTGACGAAGCCACCGAGGTGGAAATGGGCCTCATCACTCAAGATGATTTTTCCATGGAATTCCGGATCATTTTCATGCATTTCAACGAACCAATCAGCAAAGACTCGACGTTGTTGATGATCGGCTGGCTTGAGTTCTTGTGTTAACTGAACTTTATAAGCCTTAAGACCAAATCTTCATGCAAAATACGGTGTAATGACGTTTGTGGAATGCCTAATTCCAAAGAACGACGAGCAATGGACAAACCTGGGTTTTCTTCAGCACTTTCGCCTACAGCAGCAATATTCTCTGCTGTTTTTGAGCGACGTGCACGGATTTTATTCTACACATCACTAACTTGTCCCATTAGCTCGAATTTTTCCACCAATTTCTTTATTGCGTACCGACAAGGTGCTTCACGACGACCCAAAAATGTTTTACGAACCGTCTCTGCCAAATTTTCACCATTTTCAGAGTGAATTTTAATAATTTCAATGCGTTGTTGAAGCGTGTATCGTTCCATTTTTATTAATGGCGTAGTTTCTACTCGTCAAAGGTCAAAAAATGACAGCTTCAAAAGTGACATCTAACGAAATAGCGGGCTATTCAAAATAACACCTCTTATCGGAAAACTCTTTACATCATTCGTTGGGTATCATAAAATAACATATTTTCACGCGTATGTTCTAGAGAACAGCGTGCTATCGTTTTGTCCAAACATTCAATTCAAGAATTTCTTCCCATCAAAGGACTAGGTCGATTCTGTCCGGTCGGACGATAACTGTCAAACGGATGAAGCTAGTGACTTGAAACTTCAGGGCACATAGCACATCAGAATGCCACGATTAGGTTCGTTAATGGGCCCAATCGGCCAATAGGTTTCGAAGTTATTGCCATTTGAAACTTTGAGGTTATTTCCTTGATATTTGAGAAAGTATTGAAGTGATTGAATTGGAACTTGGCAGTTAGTTGAAGCAGTACGACCTGGAGCTTCTTGGAATATTTTCTTATGATCCCACGGTCAGTAAATTACAATAAATTTTTTCCGAAAAAATTTTCATTTTCAGAAACGTTTCGACATATTTGAGAAAAATTCAGCTCATACCTTATATTTCCCAGCAGTGAACCCAATTCTAGTTCGATACGGTAATGTGTCAATTTTAGTATTTTTTCTCGGTGAATAATTCGGAATCAATCAAGATGAAGTTTAGTGACTTGGTTGAAAATTCTGATTAACAATTTTGCTTCAAATTTCGTGATGTACATATCATTGGAGCAGTTGAGAAAATATATACAGTTCCTTTTCAAAACACTCAATATTCAGCGATCTTATGAACATAATAATCAACACGGAATTCTGTATGAACCTCTAGGCTAAATTGATTGGAATTGTAATTATTTTTGAACAAAAAAGATATTCTTCGATAAAAGCATTATTCTCAAGAATCCTCATTCCAATGATGAGATTCAATCAATATTTTATCAACCTGCCAATTCGGTTTCCCAAAATTCTGCAGGTACTAGATTTCATTTAAATCCGCGAAATTTGGACTAAGATATAGTAAATTTATGGATTTTCTCGAGGTCATGTTGAAGAGACTTATTTCAATATTTTTAATCATTCCCCCGAATATATAAACGTTAAATCAGGACACCTTGTATACATGTCCAAAATCAGTACGATTGGAAAGTTGAATGGGTTTTGTCCAGAACCACTTATACAGAGTCTTTAAGTTGTACATCAATTTTAACCATAGTTTTCTCTAATCAAATAAAAAACTTTTTCCTTTGTCATTTTTCTAGATTCTGCATAGGTTGAAAGTTATAAGCATTTAAATATTTCTCAATGTGCTAATACACTCCTGCACTTTCTTTGCAAGTTCACCACAGATATCTCTAACGGTGATCTCTTTGGCAGAATAACCAATCCAATGTTTGAAATTCGAAGAAACATGATTGAAAAACTCATTTTCTCGCTTAATTCTTATTAATTGGTGCTTTTTGCGATGTTATTGCAAGGTAAACATTCCAGTACACTGAAGCGGAAACAGTGATTTTTCACTCGATATTCTTGGGGTATTCAGTTTCATTCCACTATGAAATTATACACAATTCCATCCTCGCCCACTCTCATATTTGAAACTTCATGATTATTCTTATTTTCATCGAACTTATACATGAATCAAATGAAATCAATCAACTAACCTTAACACATTAATTGATCTCTATGGAAAGTCAGGTTCATATACATGAAAACCTAGCCTCTATATCTGTGGTCTGATCACGAAATTGCACAGACCTGATATAAATACATCAGTTCTAAGCGGAATAGATGAATATTTCTGTGTATTCTATGTTTCGGATAAGCGTAGACGGAACTTAATTTACCGCCTTTACTAGCTCAGGGACGGATCCATAAAATGAGGTAATTTCTCGAATTCTTATCAGATTTTATAACATTCAAGGTTGAAAACCTCCAAAACGGTGCATTTGAGGAGAAATTATAAGGAATAATTAAGTATTCTAAAATGGTTGAAGGTTCTTATTATGACATAAGATAAACTTCATCTGCAATCTTCATGCTTATTTCATATAGTTTTATGAATCGTTGAGTCTATAACTCGGGAACTGTTTGAAGCAGGATGAAAGTAATTACTGGAGAATATATGTCATATTTATAAAAAACTTCACACCAAAATTCATCTCATTCGGAGTTACCATATCGAAACTAAAGGAGAAAAAGGATTTTTTTTGGAAATTTAAACAGCCTGTATCTTTTTACTGGAGTTGAATCCCGAAAAATGTTATATAAAAAAGTATTTTATTTGATGAGTGGAATCTAAGGTTGAAATTCATTAAAGTCTCACCCTGTATATGTACTCCAAACCACTTTGGAGTAAATTTCAGTTGCAATACCGAGTGTAAAGTCTTCATACGTTATATGGAAACGCTCCATGTTTATATTGCACTGGCCTACCACTTAATTTCCAAGCAAGTTAATCAATATTAGCCTGTATTGTTGTTGCACGTCGCCTATAGAATTATAAACTGAACTGAATATCACAAACTTTCTCGTGTACATATTTCGAACTTTCGGCCAACTACGGCCAGCGCGCCAAGCACGTAAATGTTGAAGTTTGTAACCATTAATACGAACAAACATCGAAAACAAATTTCCTGGAATATTGAAAGCTGGTAACCGAATGAGTTTTGATGGGAAAATTTGCACATAAAGAGTTGCCAACATACGTCGTCGGGGCGTACGTAAACATCCAGTCAGAAATATACGAGTATTTACTGCAATTTGACTTGGTAATTCTGCCTATAAAAGTGATTTCTATCATCAAAAATGTATTCATTACCGTCGTTAATCCGATGTACATCAGGATGGAATGGAGAGTCGATTCCAATTTATCTGCCATTCCGCCATGTTTGTTACACTGTTAACTGGGGTTATTGGATAGAAAAAGCCATCCATAATATAGTAAAAATATCATATGGTACAGGGCACATATTCTATTATCTGGACAAGAGACAAAAAATAATAAATCCTGGAACCTGATGCATAATGTTGTCGAAATGGTAGATTTCTATTATTTTTAACTTCATGTGATTGTTCTTTGTTCTCTGCAGTTGGTTCAATATAAACAACATAGTTATCTACTGATTTTCACTCAATTTCATCGAAATATAACTAAAATAATAACTTGGATGATTTTCCGAGAATATATGCAAAAAAATCAATAACAAACCGAAAACCTCTTGAATTGTAGAGAATCTAATACTAAGGGTAGGAGCCTCAGACTGAGGTAGGAGTCGATGATCCACCTGTTTCAGTTCTATGATTCAATTATGGAAAGCTTCAATTGTTCCAGCCATATAGAATAGACGACTTCGGCCCAAGTTGCCAACCCACAAATTTCTTCAAAAATTTACTATCACTGGGGAACGAGAATTTTAGGAAAAATTGCACATGATAAGGTTTGCGTTATTTATAAATATCTGTAAAAGATGCCTCGACCCTTCAGACAAGATAATTCCTTCCAAATATAGGGTTTTGTTAAAATCATCTCTGGTTAGCTGAAATTCAAGTTGGGATTCCTGATTTCATGTTAATAGTGTCAAATTTGTATAGGATATGTTCCGCAAATCAACTTAGTTATTTCGGTTAACGGTTTTCCATTCCGTAAATATGAAATATTCGGTTGCTTCCTGGCAAAAAGGTTAATTACGGAATTTGAATGATGAAAAAACGTTCTTTTTGTCACCAAAACGACTGTCAATGTTCTATGGTAACATATCCATAGCATAGAAAAACCTTTATTTACTTTATGATCCATAGAACATAGAAGACACAATAATCAACAATGGAAAAATTACTAGGTATGGTCTATGGATCATAAGGTAAATGAAGATTGTTCTATGCTATGGATATGTTACCATAAAACATTGATTGTCGATCTGGTGCATGGACTTAATATGTCTATATTCTGGTGACAGAAAGATTGCTTTTTCATCAATCAAATTCCGTAATGAACTTCTTATTTCAGGAACCAACCGAATATTTCATATTTACGGAACGGAAAACCGGCAACCGAATTAACCAAGTTGATTTGCGGTACATATCCTTTATGAACTTGACACTATCAACATGAAATCAGGAATCCCAACTTTAATTTCAGCCTAACAAAAACCTATATTTGGAAGGAATTGAATTATCTTGTTTGAGGAGCCGAGGCATCTTTTAAGGATATTTATAAATAACGCGAACCTCATCATGTAGAATTTGTCCTGAAATTCCCGTTCCCCAGTTATAATAAATTTGTGAAGAAAATTGTAGGTTGGCAACTTGGGCCGAAGTCGTCTATTGAAATAAGAAATGAAATTGAACAGTTTATGAGATTGCTCGCCAATATCGCAGTTTTCTGAATGAATATTCCGTAATGCAAGAGGCTGCTCGCATTTCAGAATTATCTTCAGAAAAACTCTGAATCCCGCTTCAATATTTACTAGCCAGTTTTGGCGAACAATCTTCAGAATTATTTCATTCCACTGTTTAACTTCTCACTTGTGGTAGTCGCGACGATGAAAGTGTGATAAATATCGCTGAAGAATTTTCACATTGAGCTGGGAAAATAATAGAATTTCCACCATTTTCACTCCATTTCAGTTCTATTTTTCCGAAAATTCTTGAATATAAAAAAGTGCATTTTTTCACCCATTTGCCCATAAAAAATTAAAACTAGTAAGCTCTACCTCTGACTTGAAAATTATCCTGATTCAAAGACGAGGGATAATTTACTAAAAATATTCATGAGCGAGAAAAAATTTCCGGATTAAATTCGACCTCGTATGGTATTCGGTAAGAAAATTCCACACCAAATGTGTTTATTTCGAACAACATTGATTTTCGTCTTCATCAAGTACTTGTAGAACATTGGTTTTGTCGACTTGATTATTTAGTTACCATGGCAACTCAGTGAAACTCTATGCTAGAAATTATTTCTGTTTTGAATTTGTCAAAAACAGTACGACGTAGAAAAATGTCTCGCTTCGGTCAAGAAAGTGAAGGAAATATTCGCCAGAATATTAAGCAGTTGACACTCGCGAATACTAGGAAATCGAAGGCAAGCGTATAGAAGCAGTTTATGAATTTTTACGCAGAAAAAGCGTATGATTTCGATAGAGCGGATATACCTGTGGAAGAACTGGCGATCATTCTTGGAAATATGCCTTCAACATGCGAAAAAAGAACTCCGAAGACTACAAGGAGAGTGTTATCAAAGTTCTATGGAACTCTACAGGTAAGCAGTTGTAGGAATATTTTTTCGACAGGTATAATCGCAAATTTAATCCTTTCTCTGACATAGAATTTATCAACGCAAGAGCTGCAAAAAATGCTAAGCGTCGGAAGCTACAAATAGATCCAACCAAGAGAAAGGCGAGTTCATCCGCACTATCAGCAGACGAATTGAGAAAATATTCTGTCATCATAAACGCCCAAAAAAACTTCCAGTATGATTCGCTGTTGGGTACCCACGAGGAAATAATTTCCAATAAAATTCATCCTTTGGGATGGTGATCTGTCAGAAATACACGTTCTGGTTGAAAATCACATGTGTGGAATTTTCGTGTAAATTTTCCCATTTCGGGCTCAAGTTCGCTTAAATTCACACATCATTCAATTATTATAGCATAGAACAAAACGAAGCGTTTGCATAAAGATTCTGGGCCTCGCTTAGCAGGGTCAGAAATCAACGACGTTTTTGTTCACGGTAGTCAATTTGGTATGCCAAAGTGAACAGCAGCCGTCGAAATGATTTATCGTACGGATCACCACCTTCGCAGATAGATTTTCATTAGCGTCGAATAGTCATTCGTTCCGAAATCCGTGGATTGCGGAGAAAAATGTTTCAGCTTAATGGTTTAAATACATTTGTTAAAAATACTTTTCTTTGACGTATCATTTCAAATAACTCCAACTAAAATCAGACGCTGTGTCTGTTAAGATTTCGAAAACGTTTTCTGCGAATCTCGAAATAGAAATCACATTGGCACTTTCGATGAATCTGGAACCCTGCATTCTCATAAGTTTGACTAGAATGTTTCGATCTCAATAAATTCCAACAGAAAATAAGCTGATAACTCGGTGGAAGTTGATGGTAATTTTGGATGAATATAATCCACATAACCTCCTTCTCAATGGAAAAACAAAGAGGTGAGAATGGTAGTTGCGGAAACGCTTCAGTAGTAGAAGATATCAACACTTTCAGGGGTTGCAAAATGGTGCAGGATCCGGTATCGATACCTTAATTGCTGTGCCGATTTTGAGAATTTTCAAAAATACTTGGGTTCTTCGAAATATCAAATTCTTCAGTTCACATGTTCGTTTAATCTCGCAACTTCTTTTCAAAGAGATTGAAATGTCATCGCGCATTTCGGCAACACAACTACATTCAAGTTTCATTAAACCTCGTTATATCTCAAGGTCCGGCACCTGCCAATAGTCTGCATGCTCTAACGTTGCCGATAGCAGCGGGAACTATTAGAATTCGAAAAAATTACAACGTTAATAGGTAAAAAGGGTGTGTCGTTCTGGATGCTTCAGTAATTATTGTTTCCAAAAAATTCGATTGATCGGAGGTTTCCCTCAATTTTGGTTTGCGTAGTTTAATTGTTGGTTTCAATCTGATTTCAATACTTTTCGTACTGAGAGTTTGAAATAAGGGTATATATAAAATATAATGAGCATGTATATGATTGAACAAATTGGAGGATATATGCAAAAAATTCAATAACAAACCGGAAAACTCATCATTTATCGAGAAGCATGATTCAGACCTTTGTAACGTATGTCAGACTAAACACTCTGTATAATTATTACTTGAAGTCGAGCAAGGTCCAGAGAACCTCGCATCATCCATAAAACGTGCTAAGATGGATTACCTACTGATATTGAATTCCCACGTCTGTTATCATAATATGCTTGTAAACACCTTGACAAAACATATATAATATTTTGTTATTGTATTATGAAAACAGTGAGTGAATGAGAACAATGAAGCGGAGCGTTCATTGATGCGTCATGCTTTAGTAATCACCCATAGTAATTAAACCCCCTAACGAGTTCTTCGAGTGTTATTTCGAACCCTCTCCTGTACAAACCAACTGGACGAACCAACCTCAACCGGGGTACACCACACCTTATCTATTTAGTATAAAAACTAGTAAGCTTCACCTCTGACTTGAAAATTTTCGTTTGAATTTTCCCATTTTGAGTTCAAGTTCGCTTAAATTCACACGTCATTCAATTATTATGGTAGAGAATAAAACGAAGCGTCTGCATAAAGATTCTGGGCCTCGCTCAGCAGGGTCAGAAATCAAGGACGTTTTTGTTCGCGGTAGTCAATTTGGCATGCCAAAGTGAACAGCAGCCGTCGAAATGATTTATCGTACGGATCACCAGCTTCACAGATAGGTTTTCATTAGCGTCGAATAGTCATTCGTTCCGAAATCCGTGGATTGCGGAGAAAAATGTTTCAGCTTAATGGTTTAAATACAATGTGCTTCGTTTCGGAACAGATAATGAATCATCCATCGAGAACTGCTGGTCGATGTTTGCGCCGACGGTAATGAAAAAACACGTCGATGGAGTAGCAAAAATTGGAGCCGTCGTGCTCGGAGGCTATTTTGGGAAAGGGCAGTCCGGTGTCTCATGTTGTCCTGGAAAATCTCGTTATGAATATTCGTAGCCGCGAGGTTTCGTCATTTTTGCTTTTTTAAATTTTTCAGGAAAAATGAATCCCTGAGTATTTTTTTGGTTTCGTATCCTTGTGGGTGAGACAGATGGTTTACAATGTATCCAAAAAGAATGTTTTCATAGTTGAATTTAATGAAAATTAATGAAAAAATCTAGAAGAGTACTGACGTGAAGTCAGCGATTTTTTTTCGAATTTTTCCATGGATAATTCTTCTTATTGACAGTGTTCATCTTCCTACCAAGTTTCATTTCGATCAGATAAATATTTTTCGAGTTATTGAAAAATCAAAATTTCAAATGGCTGTAGCACAAAAACCATTCGGCAGATGTGGCCAATTAACGAACTTAACCGAGATATTCAAGATCTCAACCTAACCTGAAAATTTCAAGACTCAGGTCTTTTCTTTCCTTACGGCGGACTGCGTAAACACAATAACTTCCGAAAGAAACAACTTAGAAACTCGATATTTGTTGAGAAGGTTTGGATCTTATTTACGAAGGCCGAATTCGTGAATGGGTAAAATCCACCCAATGATTCCGCAGATATACCCATTCAAAATTTTATTTTCCCAATATTTCCAAAAAAACAGATCAGATCGAATTGAAATCAAGTACTTCATAGAAAAATCACAGTTCGAAGGTTCATACAGAATTTAATGAGGATGATATGATAAGAAAATCACAGTTTCATCAGGTTAGAATCAGTATTTCTCGAGTTATACCGAAAAAAGCAACGATATCGAGAAAAAAACCTCGAAATTTGACATATTTTTTCCCGATAATTCCAAAACTTATGATCGTATCGAACTGAAATTTAGTACACTGCAGTGAAATATGAAGCTCAAAGTTCGGGTGGAATTTTTTTCTGGATATTATGAACGATTTCCGAAAAAAAAAATTTTTAGGAAAAAATTTTGAAAACAATTTTTTTTTTAATTTACTGACGGTACGATCCTGACAAAATTCGGCTCAAAGTTGCGCGTTATTATACTACACCTAATTGCCAAGTTTGAATTCAAGCGCTCTAGTAGTTTCTGAAATAAAAGATAAATAACTTCAAAATTTCAAGTGGCTATAACTCCGAAACCATTCGACTGATTTGGCCCATTAACGAACTTAACCGCGGCATTCCAATGCGCAACCTACCCTAAAAGTTTCAAGTTGCTTGCTCACTCCGTTCGACAGTTATCGTGTCCACGGCCGGACGGACAGAATCGATTTTGACACCGGATTCGTCATCAGTGAATCCAATCTAGTCGTTTGAGACCATTTTCGGCTCAATCATCGAAAATTACAGACATTTGGACAAAACGATAGCACGCTGTTCTGCTAAAACATGCACGCAAAAAGTGTTTACGGACACCTAAAATATTTTTAAATTCCAGTTTCATCCCCCAGAAAAAACCGACGCAAGGTATTATCAAAACTAATGGGTGAATTTGCACCCATAAAAAATTCACAATCTGGTCATCAACTCATTCTGTTCCTCTCCTGGTTTATGCCTCTCCCTTTTAATTTCTGCATATTTTCTAAACTTCTCAGCACTTCAAAAACTTCCAGATAACTTTTGACACATCACGCTCAGGTGGATCCACTTCAATAATTGAGGAGCATTTCCAAAGTCCTCCAGAGTGGAGTAGAAAACGTTGTCGTAAGTTCCCCAACAAACTTTTTAATCTAGAGGTTACAGACGGTTGAAGCAAGATGTGAAATTGAATGGAAGAGTCAATTAAGCGTAGAAATGTTGTTCTGATATCAGGAAATGTACCTTTATCGATGTAGTTTAACGGAGGTGGCTGAAATCGATTGAGAGTTCGGGTTATTAGTTTTCTATGGGTTTCGTCTTATTCGAATAGGTTCTCTTTTTATCCGATCGTTGCAATGGGGGTTTTTCCTTCAAACGAGAATGCAGTAATTTTCATGAAAACCTTCAGAACATCACAATTCAAACATGAAATTTCAATATTATATTAAAAAAAAAAAATATTTGAACACCTAAAACTGAAAAATAAAAAGTGGAATTGCATTTAAAGGGATTTGTCTTGAGTGCACGATATGGCAACGTCGAATTCAGCTTTCTCGGAAAGGAAAGGACGTCAAATCCTGCTTAGGAAAACTGAGATAGCTATACTTCGATCTGGTTAGAGTAGAAGACAACGACCAAGGAATAGAAAAAGAAGAGCACAGACTGTCATACTATCATATTGCTGACAAATCGCAAACGGAAATTGTTTGGTTATGTTGACAAAGAACAGGTGTGTACCACAGAATAGGAATGAATATTTCATTATTCTATAGCAGAAAAAGCTATTCTACTAAATATCGTTGTCACTGCGTGCATGCCTGGCAAATCCCAAACCCCAATTTTGAAATCTGGTTTTGAATACTTTCTGAAGGTTTTTTGGGAAAATGATGAATCAAACCCATAATAATTATGTTCAAATTTGCATTTGCAGTAATAACCCAAATTCAGGAAAAACCCCTATTGCGAACGACAATTCAATATTGGTCCTTCCCAGAGCGTTGACGCCAAATAATTAGGACATAAATGAGAAATGGGAACAAAATTATTCCCCAAATGCCCGCAATATACCTCAAGAGGACGAAATGATGAGACGACAATAAAATCCCAAGAGCTCGCTGCAAAGTCACACTCAACCAATGTTTCTTGCTTTTATCATCTCACCGCTGAATTAAAAGCCTGAATAATTCTTTCGTGATGCGATTATTCGTCCTGAGTCGTATCCTTCCATCCTGTACTCGGCTTTGTCGCAGGACCCGGCGTATCAGGAATTTTCCGATGCACAATTTCCTTTTATGTCGCCGAATTTTCACTTCGCATGTAACGCTGGAGAATATCGAATGGTTGATTGAAAGCTTTCAGGATTTATCGCATGAGAGCCATCACTAGATTTTTCAGGTTTCAACATGCATCTGGAAAGTTCTTGTTTTGCATTTCTGTCGAACTGTTACAATTTTCATCTCGAATAGAAGGTATCGAAAAAAGCTATCAGGAGTTCAATATTTGAATCAAATAGAAAATTGTGGAGGAGAACTGACGTGAAGACAGAAGCTTCCGCGTGCATGTTCGAATTTTAAATATGCACGCAGTGATCCTGTTCATAATTGGCAATACCAGTGGACTGTTAAATCACAGACCAACAAGACAAATCACTTCATCGTTTGCGGGAATCGCGTCTTTCCGACCTTGAGAAATACAACAGATATAACAACACTTTCTTTTTCCTCAAAACAGCTGTCAAATTAATTGCTTGAGTTTGGAATATCTAAAATCGAAATGTGAAAACGGATATGTCGGGATTCAGGAATCACTAGATTAAAATCAGACTAAGATTTTTCTAGGAAACCACTTGAAAAGCAAATTTCCAATACCAAAGCGAGTGTTTTCTCACATCTTAAACTCCTATAGAAGAACTCGGTTGGAATAAATAAAAATTTTGGAAAAATGTTATGGAAAACCAGTTCACCTTAATCAGAGAATTTTTGTGGTGACACTTATAGGTCTCTAGGAAAACCCCCAAAATCTTCTGGGAGTGTTCTCTTACATTGCAAACCTTTTCCTAGTATGTGTAAAAACAATCGAACTAATGTGTAAGAAATGAAGAAACTTTAAAAATTTAATAAACAAGAAATAGGCTTCCTCTAAAAACTACATTGTCTTATCTTTTCCATAACACTATCAATTATAACTCATATAAATATGTTATTCGTTAAGTTTTCAGTAACTATATTTTAGTAAGTATACCATATTTACGTGAAGTCTGCCAAACTGTTTCAGACACTGGTTTTCACATAATTTAATTCAGCAAGTTGAGTATAATTCATAATTGCCTCACTATTTTATCAATAAAGAATATATACAACAGTAACTCATTAAAAGAGGTATTTTTTTGGCGGAAACTTGTTCTTTGAAATCAATTTATCAAGCAAACAGAAACATACTATTGTATTAAATGGAAAATGTATAGGTTGTGATATTTTCACATCAAATGAGATTCATTCCAATATAAAATCAAACTATGGATAGACCAACTTTGTTCGATTCCAATCCTTGTGGTTGTGCAATCATATAAAATTTTATTAGACATCCCATCGTTTTAATTGAATAATGGAGGTTGCAATTCTTTTCCTTCAGTTGCGATTCCTTTATATTATATAAAATAAACATTATGAATGAGTCCACCTAAGTTCGATTCCAATTCTTGTTGTTGTACAATTAAAGCATATAATGAGGACTGTCATCATAAAATAAAACCTCAGAGATGACTGAACAACTGATTTTGTTGTAAAGACTGTTTGGATTATAATCTAAAATGAAACAGATACGAA
Source organism: Myrrha octodecimguttata (assembly GCA_958510865.1). Lineage (NCBI taxonomy): Eukaryota > Metazoa > Arthropoda > Insecta > Coleoptera > Coccinellidae > Myrrha > Myrrha octodecimguttata. The sequence goes on from OY294057.1 coordinate 73,578,452, forward strand.
ATTATTCATCAATTGAATAGGAAAAAAATTCATTTCAGTTCGTTTACATGTTTAGAACCTCTTCAAACGAGTCCAAAAGCGGCAAGAGTGACGTAATCCTATTCCTGCAATCTGATTGGCACCTCAAAGCACCCCAAACGCCTGATAAAATTCTGATTAGCTCGATTCAGGGTCATATCTGCGTTGACATAGATTTCCTAAGTAAATGACGCTAGTGGTTCATCTGGTTAGTCTGTGGTTAAATCACCAAATTTGAGGATTTTGAAGTTGTTGTACATGCAACTGAACCATCAGACACGAAATGATAATTTTATTGATCTTAACATTATACATTTATATTAAAACCCTCTACCTAAGATCTACGAGAAACTATATGGAAAGTGCTAACTTGCAAGAGAAGGCAATCGGAAGAATTTCCACTTTGTGTAGAATTGCATTTTCATGATTTCTACTATCAATTATTCCGACCATCGTATAACTTCATGGTGAAAGTTATTGTTTGGCGACCTGAATAGGATGTGTAGAAATCAACAAAGTTGGCCCTCGATTGCTTCATGACGTTGACAAATTCCTTTTAATAATTTCTCATAGGAAATCTGGAATAGGACGCTACCTATTTCTAGGAATTATAAAATAGAATTAATCCGAATGGAATTATGAAAATTTCCTGTTCGTAACTCTGAACGGATCCAAAATTCTATTGCTACTGTTATAATAGCTATTTATTTATATTATATTATATCAATGAGGAAATGCCTAATTTTGTTACACACAATTGTATTTCTTAATGTATTACATACAAGATTTTATCTAATTTTGAATGAAGTAATAGTAAATAAGTATAGAATAATATTGATAACAATTGTGAAAACATAGATCAAGCCTCTTGACTGCTATCCCTTTATTAGGATGCAGAACAGTTGTTCTATTATTTTCACTTGTTTTCCTACCGAATCTTCAGACCAAACTGGGGAAACCGGATGTATTTCATACTCTCGCCACCAATCGACCAATCAGAGCGCATGACACTATTAATGGGAATTCGGCAATTGTCATTTGGATTTATTTATGTTTTCTCAGATTATTATTTAGTTATTGATAAGTGCGTGAAATCTTCTTATGTTAGCTTCAAAGAATTGTGTAGATCCTCAGATACTTTTAAATAGGTCCCTTTTGTATTTTGTTTGGACAGTGCAATTGTAAATGGAAATAAGTGTTCAAATGAAAAGAGAATCATATTTATAGAAGGTATAAACTTCTTCAAACTCAGCAGCATATCATTCACTTCACAATTTTCTTTCAATCATTTTCATTTATCGAGGATCAGTTATCAACCCCCAACAAAGCATATTATTATCATAATGTGTTGTATTTTTCTTGGTTCTTTATTGAATATACATGAATTGTTTAAGAATGTTCATTTACTTGAAACTGATATTTACTAAAATATGCTACTATCGAATGCTACGTACTATAAAACCTCAGTTTTCAAATATGATGAAATAAAATTAACCATTGAATAACACACGTTTTCTAATTGGAAATCTTATGAATTTAAATGGAAAAAACTCCAATTGAACTGGTTTAATAATATGGCCTATTCAATGAGTTTTCATTCTCTCTGAACTTCAACTCTTGATAGCTCTCAGTCTGTCTTAAAGTAAGGATGTTGCTTGTTCTGTATCCACATAATATGGGAGAAATTCATTCACGCAGATATTTTGACCTTATATCCTGTCTGATGTAAATTCAGTTCTGACAGACAGTTGCCTTGACGATCGGTCGTAATTTCCAAATAGCGCCACCTTCAGTGGAAAAAACGAATTCGGCCGAATTCCCCAACATTGGCGAAACAAAAGCGCATCTTTGAATTCACCTTATTTTCTGTGCATCCTTATAGAGTTCTATAAAGTAAAAGGAACCTACTCTCACAAAGATTCACAGTAAAGACGTCCTTCGTACAAAATATCGTTCACGAAAATGATAGTCGTAACCTGACAATCCATTTCACATTCAAATAAAATCAGAAAACTTCACGTGGACAACGTGAATTTGCTACTGAATATCTGAAAACCTCGCTCTACATTGCATCACCTCCATATTCAACCGCACATGCTTCAATAAATATGCCGATATTTTTCGCATAACCATTTTATGTGTGCCCCAGGAGCACAAGGTTTGATTTCAGACCACGAATTGGTTATAATTTATTTTATTTGTGCATGAATGTAGCAGCTGCTCTCCATGGAAATATTCATTCCGTGTTCATGAGATACAAAAAGGAATTTCCAATGCACGTCTGATTGTCTGTTTATCTCCAACAACCAGAGCACGCCTGGATGTCCTCTTCGTGACGATGTCAACTCCAAACAGCTGTGCATGGCCTCCCCTGATCTGTCAGTGTCGAAATGGAGGGAAAAATTTGAATCCGGTGGTTTTTCGGGGATGGAAATGTGACGGTAAATTGACTCCAACATACGAGAATAAGTACTGAAGGTGTCAGCGACATGGGCTGGAAATTGATTCCTGTAGGAAATGTGTGTGCGTATTCTTGGATGCGAAGAAAAACTTTGAGGAAGAAGTGATGATACATATTGATCGAATATGGGTTATTGTATCTTTGATATTTGTAAATGAGGGTGACCTCAATAATTTTCCCAATATTTTAAAAATACAGATATATATATCAGGTGTCGACTCTTTCCTACTATTAACTACTAAAATTTTGGGTCCAAAACGCGGTCCTAGAATTGTCAAATATAGAACTACTTGGCTCTGTAAATGATGATGGCGCTAAGGTCGCTTTGCAAAGTCCATACAATTAATTCCGGTGATTAAAAATCAATTAATCTGGAATCTGATGAAACTATTTCCCAAAAAATGAATCAGATATTTGAAATTATGGTTTCGCAATAATATATAAGAATAGTTCATCAAATGTGGAACATCCACTCATTACTACAATAAGGAGCAATATCAAGTTTTATTGTAAAAACACTTTCATAGATGGATACAAGAAGTTATTCCGAAGCCAAAACAACGGTGAAAACTGAAGAGGAGATTGATATTACTAATGGATTTCATTGGATAGTTTGGATCTCCTTTCATAAAAATATGGTTTATAAATTTTGTATGTACCTATTAATAAGTATTCAATTCATAAGTTTTGTTACATATTTATGAAAATATTTCGAAAAAATGTTCATGATGATTATTACATCCGAATTCATGAATTTCAAACCAGAAAAATTAAATGTAGTATCCATTCCAATAAATGATTTCTTGTGGTATTTTTGAAAACGCATTTCTGGAATACTTCTTTTCCATGGGCTTAATATTGAGATAATAAATACCTCTTGTAATGAACAGGTATTCAAAAATATCAAGTTTTAGACTTGTGTATTCAGAGGCGAAGGAAACCTTCATATATATTATCGCCATTCTGACTGAATGAAATGAATAATTATAATTTGAATTTGTCAAAATGAAATCATTTTCGGAAATTCTTGAAAATAATATATGTTCAAACTCGTAAAATCAGAAAGAATTTTTGATTTGACTAGTTTTGTTATGACAGGTCGGTAAGTTCCGTAAATATTTCAGATTTTATTGGCAGATTTTTCTATTCCGGCATCTATCGGCGAAAACTGAAGTAGGACAACAAAGCCGTATTTTGACAACATTTGGACCTCATTTCGGACCCAAAACATGTCAAAGAGTGTCCGCAACTTATGTATTCTATGTATCTATGTCAGGACTATACGATTTCAAGATCATGAAATATATAACAATATTTTGAACACATTTGCAAGTTAGTTTCATACTATTCTAATTGAACAGTGGCGAGTTTGAACTGGAAAAAAACATTTCTACTTGTTTGAGGAGGAGTTGTGAGATAGAGCTAACGAGTTAACTGAGGAACTTCATTGTAGACTATTCTTAGTACTCTTAAAAAATCACAAAATCTATACAGTAAGGGACTATCCCTGGGTTCTGCATCATTTTGCAACTATAGAAAATAGCTCAGGCCCCGATGTCTTTCATTAAGATTTTAAAACTGATCTCAATTGATTGGTCCCAACGAGTTCACCTATCACAAGTATTAATTTATGGTCTTTACTGTTATTCTGCAACTCATTATCCAGTCTTCATATTCTATATGAAATGTTCACAAAACTTTTTTCGAACATGTTTCTACAGGCGTAAATTTGAACATCAGTATCCCAACAACTCATCGAAACTCTTTTCTTGATAGTATAACTAATTTTTGAGTTCCTTAGGAAATAAGACCGACACAAATGCCACCAATCGACCAAACAGAGCGCATGCCACTGTTAATGGTAATTTGGACAGTGCAGATGTACACAGAAATTGTTCAAATGAAGAAAAAATTCATTCAATTTATTGAAGGTATAAACTACATGATACTGAGAAGCATATCATTCTCCTGATAATTGTCTTTCGATCATTTGCACTAACGAGTAACGAGTATCAACTCCCAAAAAAACATTTTATTTTTACTTTTGAATGTTTCTTGGTTATTTATTGAATATACATGAATTTTTTAACGATTTTCATTTACCCGAAATTGAAATCACTAATATATGCTTCTATAAAGTGAACTACTAGAAAACCTCTATTTTCAAATCCGATGAAATGAAATTATCCATTCAATGCTAATTGGAAATCTTATGAATTCAAATGGAACAGAACTCAAAATTGAACTGGTTTAATAATATCACCTATTCAATGAGTTTTATTCCCTGTGAAACTCCAACTCTGGATAGGTCTCAGTCTGACTGGAGTAAGGTTGATGCTAGTTCTGTATAAACTTCCCGCCGCTTTACCACATTCCTTTGTATATGTGCATTATCTGAAGAAATATGAATATATTCGAACAAGCTATCAAATGATATCGATATCAGTAGATTATGTGAAATAATTTCACATTTATTACTCAATAGTTTCACGTTTCTCCCACTGATATGATATGATAGATACGTCGTATATCAATAGACGACTTCGGCCCACGTTGCCAATTTTTTCCACAAATTTACTATCACTGGAGAACGGGAATTTCAGGATGAATTCGCCATGATAAGGTTCGCGTTATTTATAAATATCTGTAAAAGATGCCTCTGCTCCCCGAACAAGATAATTCCTTTCAAATATAGGTTATTGTTAGGCTGAAATTTAAGTTCTGATTCCTGATTTCATGTTAATAGTGTCTAGTTTATAAGGGATATGTTCCGCAAATCAACTTTCGGTTGCCGGTTTTCTGTTCTGTGAATATGAAATATTCGGTTGGTTCCTGAAAAAAAAAGGTAAGTTACGAAATTGGATTGACGAAAAAGCAATATTTCTGTCACCAGACCGAAGACATATTAAGTCTATGCATGATGTAAAAAACATCATGAGTCTATGCACCAGAACGACAGTCAATGTTTTATGGTAACATATCCATAGCATAGAACAATCTTCATTTACCTTATGATCCATAGACTTGTAGTTGTTCTTTAGTCAAAGATATGTTACCAAAGAACATTGACTGTCGTTCTGGTGACAGAAAGAACGTTTTGTCATCAATCAAATTGCATAATTAACCTCTTCTTCAGGAACCAACCGAATATTTCAGATTTACGGAATGGAAAACCTGCTACCGAAATAACCAAGGTGATTTGCGGAACATATCCTATATAAATTTCTATTAACATTAAATCAGGAATCCCAACTTAAATTTCAGCCAATCAGAGATTTTCTTTACAAAACCCCATATTTGGAAGGAATTATCTTGTTTGAGGAGCCGAGGCGTCTTTTACGGATATTTATACATAACGCGAACCCTATCATGTCGAATTTGTCCTGAAATTCCCCTTTCCAGTGATAGTAAATTTGTGAAGAGAATTTTGGGTTGGCATCTTGGGCCGAAGTTGTCTATTCAGTTCTGACAGACTGTTGCCCTGATGATCGGTCGTAATTTCCAAATAGCGCCAATGAAAAAATCGTATTCTTTTGATTTCCCAACATTGGCGAAACAAAATCACATCTTTGAATTCACCTTATCTTCTATGAACCTTAATCACCACAAAATCGGTTGTCACTTAGAAAGCGAAACAGCAAATACTGAATCGCAGCAAAGGCACAAAAACTGTACATCGTTGCTGCAATAGACGACTTCGGCCCGAATTGCCAACCCACAATTTTCTTCACAAATTCACTATCACTAGGGAACGGGAATTTCAGACCAAATTCTACATGATAAGGTTCGCGTTATTTATAAATATCCGTAAAAGATGCCTCGGCTCATCAAACAAGATAATTCCTTCCAAATATAGGTTTTTGTTAGGCTGAAATCAAAGTTGGGATTCTTGATTTCATGTTAATAGTATCAAGTTCATAAAGGATATGTTCCGCAAATCAACTTGAATATTTCGGTTGCCGGTATCCGTCCTGTAAATATGAAATATTTGGTTGGTTCCTGAAATAGAAAGTTTATTACGGAATTTGATTGATGAAAAAGCAATCTTTCTGTCACCAGAACATAGACATATTAAGTCTATGCACCAGAACGACAATCAATGTATTATGGTAACATCTCCATAGCATAGAACAATCTTTATTTGCCGTATGATCCATAGACCATACCTAGTAATTTTTCCATTGGTGATTGTTGTCTCATCTATGTTCTATGGATCATAAAGTAAATAACGATTTTTCTATGCTATGGATATGTTATCAAAGATCATTGACAGTCGTTTTGGTGACAGAAAAAACGTTTTTTCATCATTCAAATTCCGTAATTAACATTTTTGTCAGGAACCAACCGAATATTTCATATTTACGGAATGGAAAACCGGCAACCGAAATAACCAAGTTGATCTGCGGAACATATCCTATACAAATTTGACACTATTAACATGAAATCAGGAATCCCAACTTAAATTTCAGCCAATCAGAGATGATATTAACAAAACCCTATATTTGGAAGGAATTATCTTGTCTGAAGAGCTGAGGCATTCTTTACAGATATTTATAGATAACGCAAACCTTATTATGTCGAATTTGACCTGAAATTTCCGTTCCCCAGTGATAGTAAATTTGTGAAGAAAATTGTGGGTTGGCAACTTGGGCCGAAGTCGTCTATTGAAGTGCAGCGATGGTGGTGCAGTAGCTGTATCGAAACGGACCGTATATGTCCCGCTGAACTGCATCGGAACAGTTTCTACATAGTTATAATGCAGCGGCTATGCCACTTCGTTATATATTTCCTACGCAGCAATAATGCAGCAGAACCTTGGCTGCAAAACGAGACTCACAGGAATAAGAGATTGAATTGAAACTTCGCGTACATTGATACTAAATTATTAACCATCGACAGATGTGAAAAAAGTGAGTTTACGACTTCCAGTTTATACGGAAATTGCCGAATAGTGCGATTGACTGAAAATCTAAAACGAATTCACTACACAACAAACACCAACAAATTTCCGTTTCAAAACAGCATGTCCGACGACGACGATTGACAACGCTTCTCTAACGTACCGGTACAGTTGTATGTGGTACCAGACATCGACGGTTGACTATTAGAACGTAATATAGCATCAAAGACAGAGACAGCGTTGTGTCATACACCATTTCGATTTTGTTGAACAAAAGCTGTACAGCAGCTGTATATAAAAGACTGCATTTTAGGAAAGCAGTATCACCAATGCAGAGACTGTTTCAATTCAACATTTTATGTATTGCATTCCGGTGTATATTGTGTTCGTTTGGGACGAACCTTTTTCCTCTTATATATGGATCCTTTTCCATCTACTCAAAGGAAAGTTCGTTTCGTCTTACTTTTAGTTTATAGTTCTGAAGGAAAGGCTGTCTCTATGTCCATAGCTCTGACCCTTAGTGAACAGCGACAAAAAATAAATCAGAGCCACTGAGCTACTGCAATCTCTTATAAAGAACCTGTATATTCAAGTAGAATTTTTCAGGAAATAGTAGTACACCCTATTCAAATATTTTATTTCCTCTCCGTGCAGTTCTCGCTCATAATATAGGGGATTTCATTCCCGCGCACTCTGAAATGACCTATTCGTCCTGATACCCAGAAAGAATAGAGCCTCGCATGACTTCTCCGAGCGTATCTTCCTGCTAGGCCCTACAACAAGAATAACGATCCGACCTGACACAACCCGGAAGTTACGGACCGGAAGTGAATAATATCGGGAATCATTATCGATATTCATTTTCGCTTTCGCGATATTTATCACTGATATGCGTTCGCTCAAATCTCCTGGGCGTTCGATTGAAGTACATATTTATCTTCTGTTCCTGACTTATTTTCAAACGGAACTGACACGGCATCGTTTATATCTTTCAGTTCTCTGACGTCGCAAATTGGCAACCTGTTCGTCTTATCCGATGTGACCTTTATGGGTTTGTTAGTTCTTCGTTATAGGGGGGATCGTGGTTTTGATGGCAAAGTTAGGGTTAGTTAGAGGCGACCGGGGTCAAATAATTTTTTATACGGGGTGTCCAGTTTCGTACCTTTACTTCATTTACTTGATATAAAGTCAATAGGTAGGCCATGAAGATTTGTCACATTCCACTCTGTATAATAGAATATGGATACAAACACTGACGTGAGGTCAGGAGCTTTTAAACGCTTGTTCGAATTTGTTGTTGAAGCAATCACCTATTTACTCAATGACCCCGCCAAACTCATCTGTATTTTTGAAAATATTGGAAAACTAACATTTTGAAGGAGTACCTTCATCTGAAGAATCATTGAATCGACCTTGAACCGGTCATAGTCGTTGTAATAGTTTCCTCTTCAAGGGGAATTCGGTCGAAAGTCCAAGGTAGAATGCAGAGAAAAAAAGGAAACAACAGAACATTTAGTTAGTTAGTATGAATTTGACGATGGTTTCGAGGCCATTCATTCGGTGTCTGATTCTTTTTTGAGATGGATCGTTAACTTCAAATTAATTTGATGAATAATAAAATATTTACTAGTTCATATTGGTTTTTTCGTCTTTTTTTCAGGTGTGATTTCCAGATATCAACCTGTATCGAGAGGAAAGAAGAAATTTCGTTTAAATGATGGAAAAGAAGTCCTTTAATAAAAAACAACAATTTCACCACACTTATACGGGGAGACAGTATTTTTTCTGTGGTTTTTATCTGTGCTCTTGTATCAATCTAATATCAAATACCTAAGTCGTTTCTCTCTGAACTTGCCGAAGTTATTATGTTTACGGTTGGCCTTACCGATGATAGTGAACAAAATAATTTTCGATAGACTCTACTTGAACACTTTATAATTGTAAAGTAGATTTGAAGATTAATTACGCTGAATTCATGAATGGGTGGAATCCACCTGATCTTTCCACAGATATACATTTCATCCAAAATTTTATTTTCCCAATATTTCTGATCACATCGCTATTTCTGGAAATATTGAGGAGATAATCAAAATTCAAATTCAAATAACGAAAATTGGAATTTTTTTCCCTATTGCTCCGGAAGTGTCTATCGACTTCAAGGTCTCTTACAAATTATATCGAATTCTGATCGATTGTCTTCGAGAAAAAACACATTCAAACAAAAATTTGAAAACTTTTTGATTTTTATTTGAATTATCCAATTGCGTAGTTTCAATCTGGTCTCATCTATACTTTTTGAGGTGTTGGAAAAATATCCTGAAACTTTCAAATCACAAACAAAATTTGACATATTTTCTTTCCAAAGAGAAAAATCTGAAAAAAATTCTTAACGAAAATTCGGGGAATTTTCGAATTTTTTTAAAAACTATCCAAGCAATAGATCCTTACGAAATTTCAAACTAAGTTGCTTGTCAGCATTTCCTTACTATTTACGAAGTTTCAAACTGACCGCAACAGTCCTTCTTGAGATATAAAGAAAATAACCTCAAAATTTCGAATAAAAAAAAATTCAAAAAGCACTGCCGTGAAGGCAGCAACTTTTGCGCGCATGTTCAATGTAGATGACCGCTTCAGCAACGAATTTGAACGTGCGCGCAAAAGCTGCTGCCTTCACGGCAGTGCTTTTCGAAATTTTTTTCTGATAAATTACTGGATTTCAATTCGATCATATCTGTATTTTTGGACATATTGGAAAAGTAAAATTTTGAATGGGTATATCTACGGAATCATTGGGCGAAGTTTACCCATTCACAAATTCGACCTTCGTAATTAAGCCCCAACACTAACGGCCGACTGCGTAAACACAATAACTTCCGACAGAAGCAACTTAGAAACTCGATATTTGTAGAGAAGGTTTGGACCTTAGTTACGAAGGCCGAATTCGTGAATGGGTAAAATCCACCCAATGATTCCGTAGATATACCCAATCAAAATTTTATTTTTCCAATATTTCCAAAAATAAAGATCAGATCGAATTTAAATCCAGTACGTCGTCGAAAAATAACAGTTTGAAGTTTCATACAGAATTTCATGAGGATGATGTGATGAGAAAATCATAGAAATTTTTTTTTCAAACTGTTCTAATAACACGATTATCACGAAATTTTGCATAAAGTTGTTTTAGCATCTTTAAACTAGCTGTGAAGTTTAATCAGGTCTGAATCAGTATTTCTTGAGTTATACCGAAAAAAATCAACGATATCGAGAAGAAAACCTCGGAATTTGACATATTTTTTCCCGATATCTCCAAAACTTATGATCATATTGAACTGAAATTTGATACACTGCTGTGAAATTAGAAGGTCAAAGTGTAGTTATAATTTTTTTTGGATATGATGAATGGTTTTCGAAAAAAAAATTTTTTTGGAAAAAAATTTCGAAAAATATTTTTTTCAAATTGCTGACAATATGATCCTGACAAAATTTGGCTCCAAGTTGCGCGTCGTTGTACTTCACCTAACTGCCAAGTTTGAATCGAATCGCTCAAGTAGTTTCCGAAATAAAAAATAAATAACTTCAAAACTTCAAGTCCCTATAACTCCGAAACTATTCAACCGATTCTGCCCATTAATGAACTCAACCGCGGCATTTTGATGCGCAACTTATCCTGAAAGTTTCAAGTTGCTAGCTTGTTTCTGTTGACAGTTATCGTGTCTACGGTCGGCCGGCCGGACAGAGTCGATTTTGACACCGGATTCGTAATCAGTGAGTCCAACCTAGTCGATTGAGACATTCATCCAAAATTACAGACATTTGGACAAAATGATAGCACGCTGTTCCCCTAGAACATGCGCGCAAAAACGATACTTGACATAATTTTTTCCCTATATCTCCGAAAAGGAATATTCGATCGAATTGAGAGTTGAACCGCTGATGGTCTATATCAACTTCAAGGTTTGTGCTGAATATTATCGAAATGTGGTAAATTATCTCAGAGAAAAAAAAATCAATAATTCAGAAAATTTCTGAATTTTTTTTTTATTATCCAACAAATAGATTCACACGAAATTTCAATCTTGATTCTTAATTGGCAGTTTTCCACTTATCATGCAGTTTCAATCTGATATGAAAAAAATTCCAAATTACAAACGAAATTCGACATATTTTTTTTCCCATATCTCCGAAAGGAAATGTCGGATCAAATTGAAATTTTGTTCACTCTTGAAAGATATCGATTTCAAAGTTTCTACGAAATTTCATTGGAATAATCATCAATGATCTTTAGGTTCTCATAAAACAATCTCCGCTGATATCATAGTTATCAAGTTCATCGAGTAGCCGAAGAAAGAAGGATGTTTTCTCATCGTAAAAGCAGCAACATCGTATATTTTCTGATGAAGGATGCAAAGAATATGAAACACATGAAGTATGTATAGACTTCTTATGTTTCCTGGCCTTCCTTCGCCACTGAAAAATATATTGCACTTGTGTTTGTGTATCTCTCCCATAATATATTGTTGCCAAAATTGCCTCTCAAGTATTTCTCATACCCTTTCAGCACAATGGCCATTATCCCGCCTTATCCCTATAGACATGTTTGTGCTTCTTCATGAATGAAAATTTCAATTTATTCTCCGAGTGCTTCCGTATTGTATCAAAGTCGAAATCCAGATAGTCGGGGCCACTAGCAGTATAACAATTTTTGCTGGCCTATTGAAGTTTGCGATGCATGATGCAATCGAATTATCCAAATTGAAAGCCATATTGGAATTCTTTTGAATATGGGCTTTCGGTTTAGTTTTTTTCGGCACGGAGATTGGCTTACCATTCTCTGGCGGAGTAATATTGAAATTTTTCAGGAGTCAGGTATGATTGGATTTTTTTTTTGATCTGGATGCTGTATTGGTTTCCAGACAGCTTGATTGAATGTTTGATGCGTTACTATATGTAGTGTGTCTTAGAGTTATATATTATTTGTAACCATGGATTACAAGCATCGAATGAATCATTATTTGGTTTGCTATTCTTCTATAACTATTCAACTTCAAAATTGAGACTAAACACATTAAAATTGGGAATAAACATATTCAGATTGGTACTAAACAAATCCTAATAGACGACTTCGGCTCAAGTTGCCAACTCACAATTTTCTTCACAAATTTACTATCACTGGGCAACGGGAATTTCAGGACAAATTCGACATGATAAGGTTCGCGTTATTTATAAATATCCGTTAAAGATGCCTCGGCTCCTCTAACAAGATAATTCCTACCAAATAGAGGGTTTTTTTAAGATCATCTCTGATTGGTTGAATTTAAGTTGGGATTCCTGATTTCATGTGTGTAGTGTCAAGTTTATATAGGATATGTTCCGCAAATCAACTCGGTTATTTCGGTTGCCAGTTTTCCATTCCGTAAATATGAAAAATTCGGTTGGTTCCTGAAAAAAAGGATTAATTATGGGATTTGATTGATGAAAAAGCAATCTTTCTGTCATCAGAACGACGGTCAATGTTCTATGGTAACCTATCCATAGCATAGAACAATCTTTATCTACTTTATGATCCATAGACCCTACTTAATTTTTTCATTCTTGATTGTTGTCTCTTCTATGTTCCATGAATCATAAAGTAGATAAAGATTGTTCTATTCTATAGATAGGTTACCATAGAACATTGACCGTCGTTTTGGTGAAGGAAAGATTGCTTTTTCGTCAATCAAATCTTGACCTTTTTTTCAGGAACCAACCGAATATTTCATATTTACGGAATGGAGATCCGGCAACCGAAATAACCAAGTTGATTTGCGGAACATATCCTAGATAAATTTGACACTATTAACATGGAATCAGGAATCCCAACTCAAATTTCAGCCAATCAGAGATGATCTTTTTTGGCAAGGTCTTTGTATCTTCTTTACAGGCGTGCAAAAATTTTACCTGGTCATTTTTCCATTGTTGATTGTTATCTCTTCTAGGTTCTATGGATCATAAAGTAAATAAAGATTTTTCTATGCTATGGATATGTTACCATAGAACATTGACTGTCGTTCTGGTGACAGAAAGAACGTTTTTCATCTATCGAATTCCGTAATTAACATTTTTTTCAGGAACCAACCGAATATTTCTTATTTACGGAATGGATATCCGGCAACCGAAATAACCAAGTTGATTTGCGGAACATATCCTAGATAAATTTGACACTATTAACATGGAATCAGGAATCCCAACTCAAATTCATATCAGATATGATCTTAACAAAAGCCTATATTTGGAAGGAATTATCTTGTTTGAAGAGTTGAGTCATTTTTTCACGGATATTTATAAATAACGCGAACCTTATCATGTCGAATTTGTCCTGAAATTCCCGTTCCCCAGTAGTAACTTTGTGAATAAAATAGAGATATACACCACTCGTCTACTCGGAATTCACAGAAAACTAAAATATGCTGACACAGATATTCAAGTTTATCCCGTTAATAAACAGTGTTCCTCCTTTGGTTCTCAATGAGACCCTTATAGGAAAGTAATAGAATATTTTCCCTCTTATCCCACTAACAAAACCAATTTTAGGGAAAATCTTCATCGAATGGGTTTCAGAAACGTGGACCGACTCGGAACAGTCCTCATTGGCACAGAGAACGAGATGTGCATCGAAATTCGATAGGGTAAATAATGCCGCCAACAAAATCTCATCCTTGTAGATGGAGAAAGCTGCTCAGAGCAATAATTCATGACGGAAAATCTGTTGATAAAAAAAAATATAGGATTTATATTTGGAGGTATTCTCACAAAATAAGATGGTTTTGGGTCGGAGCTTCTGATGATGAAACTAAGGAATCAAGAAAATGAAGAATAGTATATACAGGGTGTCCTTACGGTCAATAGGGGTTTTTACTTCGAACAAAAATGCAGTTATTTTCATTGAAAACCTTCAGAAAATCACATTTCAAACATATAATTTCAATATTACATTTTTAAAAAAATGTTTGATCTCCTGAAACTGAAAAATAAAAATGGAAATCGCATTTAAAGGGATTTGTCATGAATGCACGATATGGCAACGTCGAATTTAGCTTTCTGGGAAAGAAAAGGACGTCAAATGTGTTACTTTGCTTAGGAAAACAGAGATAGCTATACTTCGATCTGGTTAGAGTAGAAGATAACGACCAAGGAATAGAAAAAGAAGAGCACAAACTGTCATACTGTCATATTACTGACAAATCGCAAATGGAAATTGTTTGGTTATATTGACAAAGAACACGTGTGTACCACAGAATAGGAATGAATATTTCGTTATTCTATAGCAGAAAGAGCTATTCTACTAAACAACATTGTCACTTCGTGCATGCATGACAAATCCCAAACCCCAATTTTGAAACCTGATTTTGAATACTTTCTGAAGGTGATTTGGGAAAATGATGAACCAAACCCATAATAATTATGTTCAAATTTGCATTGACAGTAAAAACCCAAATTCAGGAAAATCCCCCATTGCAAGAACTTCCGAAAGAAACAACTAAGAAACTCGATATATGTGAAGTAGGTTTGAGGCTCGATAACAAATGTTGCATTCGTGAATAGGTGAAATATAATAATGAATATAACGTTCATTTGTGTGTTAACTGACATAATGCACATGATGAATCACAATGTAATGAACACAATGAAAGTACAATAACTAAAGAGAACCTAAATAAATGATAAAAATTAATCAAACACAAACAATAAATGCAAAGCAAAATGGCTGGTCGCATTTTGTGATTAAATCCGCCCAGTGATTCCGCAGATATACCCGTTCTAAATTTTGTTTTCCCAATATTCCCAAAACTACTATTAAGATCAGAGCTGTGCCGAGCACTGATGGAAAGTGCTCCGAGCACAAAGCACTAAGCACTTTCGAAAAGTGCTCCGGAATCTCGAGCACTAAGCACTCATTTTTTGTGAAATGCTCGCGATTAACAAGCACTTTCAAAAAGTAATTCGTTTACACGAGCACCGAGCACTAAGCACTTTTTTAAATGAAACTTCGACTTTTAGACTTTTTCAGCCAATTGTCTGTAATTTTGGCATTTCGGTTTTTCGAAGTCGGAAAACCATCCTAGGACCGACCATAATTTGGAACCCGAACAGAGCTTTTCTCCTTTGAGATTTATCGTGTTTACGACTGGACAGAATCGATTTTGACTACGGATTCTTCATTAGTGAGTCCATTCTCGGTTTAAAATTTCAAACTTACTGACCAACATTCGATTACTTCCAAAATATAGTTTTCGCCATAATAGTATGCTGTCGAAATAATGGAATCATAAAGACATGGCTCAGAGAGTGCATGGACTGAGCTGAAAGCTCACGCTTTGACACTTCGACTCTGAAAGCATTTTATTATTTTTATATAATAGTGGCACAAAACCAAACTTAAACACATATATTACGAATGTGTCGAATGAGGATCCTTGTATTCTTTGTCGAATGTCTCCAAACACCAGAGACAACCGATATTAGTTCTCTTTGTCTACTCCAATCACGCGATAGCCCGACATTTTCCTGTTTCGACAAGTCTATGAAGGGCTTAGTGCTTAGTAATCCCGAAAAGTGCTTCGAAGCCCTGCGGTGCTCGGGAGCACTGCGGTGCTTGGGAGCACTTTCCGGTGCTCAGGAGCATTTTGCGGTGCTTAGGAGCACTTTTTCGAATTACTAAGCACTAAGCCTTCTCAAAAAATTCTCGAAGCACCAAGCACTAAACACTGGCCTAATAAAGTGCTTGGGAGCACAGTGCTTAGGAGCACAAAAGAGCTTCGAGTGCTTTCACGAGCACTAAGCACAAGGCTTCGGCACAGCTCTGATTAAGATCGAATTGAAATTCAGAACTTGACCGAAACATCGTTTGGAAAAATTATATGATCATGAGAAAGTAGATTAGAATAATATTCGAAAGAGAAAAAGTTTTTCATCAGCATTTCCAAACTAGAAACTTGGTTTTATTATAATTGAATCAGGTTTTTCTGAGTTATCTCGTCAAAAACAAGAATAGAGGAAAAAACCCTGAAATTTC
Source organism: Myrrha octodecimguttata (assembly GCA_958510865.1). Classification (NCBI taxonomy): domain Eukaryota; kingdom Metazoa; phylum Arthropoda; class Insecta; order Coleoptera; family Coccinellidae; genus Myrrha; species Myrrha octodecimguttata. The sequence continues at coordinate 73,594,883 of OY294057.1, forward strand.
TCATATTTCTTCCCAATATGTCCACAAATTATAATCGTATCAAACTAAAATTTGGTACACGGATGTGAAATATTAAGCTCAAGGTTTAAGCAGAATGTTTTTCGAATATGCTGAATTGTTCTCAAAAAAATTTTTTTTGAGGAAAATTTCAAATAAATTTTTGATGACAGTGCTATCTCGAAAAAAGCTGCACGTCCTCATGCACCAGCTAACTGCCAACTTTGAATTCAATCGCTCCAGTAGTTCTTGAAATGTGAATCTGTCTGAATTTTGTTAACCTCAAAAATTTCAAATGGCTAGAATTCCGAAACCGTTCGACCGATTCTTTCCATCAACGTACTTTACTATCGCATTTTGAAATCAAACCTACCCTGAAAGTTTCAAGTCCATAGAAACCTTCTTACGCTCGTTATCATGCCTACAGATAACCGGACGGCCAGCCGGCCAGGCAGAGTTGATTTTGACAACGGATTCGTCATCTGTGAGTCCTAGCTAGTTTTTTGAAACCATTTTGGGAGAAATTTGAGAATAACTGACATTTGGATAAAACGATAGGACACTGTTTCCCAGAACATGCGCAAAATGAAGTAGTATTTCAGAGCTTCAATAATGGTTAACATTGCTGAAGTGAATTTACAGCAATATCTTTCCTATTCTACACATGAAAATGCACAATTTGGTATGTAATCAACGATTAATTTGACGATTTAATTACTCACAGAATAATTTTTGATAAAGACAATATATATATATATATTCTTTTGAGAACGAGCAGGAACCTCAGGAAAAATTCTGTCTCCCCGTATAAGTGTAGTAGTTTGTTTATAGAAGATAGATGGCATCTTTTTCATTCGAAAATAATTTTTTCATCATCTTGAATTCATTTCGACAAAATATCTGGACATAATATCTGAAACAAAAAGAGGGACAGATTACCAGAAGGAAGCATAAAATAATATCACCTACATTTGCTCATGACCGAGAGGGTCTTTCGACCAGGTTCAGTCCTCCAAGCGATGATTTTCAGATCCTCAGATAAACGAAGAACGCTACAGGCCCCTTCATTGGGGAATCATCCCCCATAGATTCATAATTGTTAATTTCCAACTAGAAATCTGATAAAATATCGGGAATAAATTGAAAAACTCGTGACATGTATTAGTTTTATGAAATTACAAGCATTGTCTAACAAAAAGAATTTCAAACAACTTCCCGAAACCTCTTAAAGTTCTCCGATTGTGAAAGAATTCTCGATGAAATTTCATTGAGTGTTTTTTTTGAAATGTCAAAATAAATTTCGAATTGATATATTTGTGGATTCAACTAGTTCACCAGTTGTAATGGAACCAGCTCTACACAAATCGATTCTTTGAATGAATTCTTATTGTGTTCACGATTGGTCCTCAGGCTGGCCGTAAACACAATAACTTCCAGAAAATATGAGTTCCAGACTTGATATTGTTAATGCAGGTTTGGAGTTTACTTATGAAGGTAGAATTCGTAAAATGCCTCCAATGATTAAGATGAGATATATCCATATATGAAATTATATTCTCACAATATTTTCGAAAATACAAGTATGATTGGCGTCTGAATTTAAGATTGCAGCGCCACGGTGGCCAGTTTCAGAACCTTAGATACAGACATAGATTTTGTTTTGATAGTCGATTTTGTACTGTTTGTTAGTGTTTAGTTTGATAATTTTTGATTTCATGATTTATTCAAAGACTTTTTAGACTTTCATAGTTGACGAGAGTATTACTGGGAGTTCATATTCCATTCTTATAAAGTAGGTATGTATCATTCTTCAATCTTATTCAGTGTAGCAACTCTAAAATTACGGGGATATCTCCAAGGTTAGACAGTATTTCAATATTATTTATTTTCAGATCCAAATGGCAAGATTGTTGGTGGATTTCCTAGACTGTCTTGAAAGTTGAAAAAAACAGATAGTATTTTGAAACATACTTTTCGGAATAATAGACAAATACTTATAACTTAACTGTGAATGAATGAATACATTCACATAAAACTAATGCTACTTGTATCGTAAGACTTATTCATTATGGATTGACAAATAAATTTTCAAACACTCATATGATTGGTCTTGAAAAAGCTGTAATAAATAAGCCTTGTACAACTTTGCTTTCATCGGCAGAAGCACTTTGAGCGAACAGTATTCATCACCAGATATTTCCTTGTTGAGACTCTTTTTTTTCAATAGTCAGTTCTATCACAAAAACATTACGTTGTTCCTTAATGATCAGTTCAACAGGCAGATTTCTGGAAGGCAGAGCATTCCTCTTAAGTAAAATTTATCTGCTTAGATTAGGGGCCTGGAAAAGAATTGTCTTCATGAATGTGATCTAATATTTCATGAGCAATTCGTGCTTACCTCTATAAAAATGATTATCATCGGTAAAACGCAGGTAACAGACTCTCATAAATCTTGTTTGTTGGATTATTTCTATTCTTCAACACTGTCAGGCCTGACTTGTTAAAGGATGTTTCTCTTACCCTCACTCGAAATTTTTCACCGGGCTGTGGAAATCTATGGGGAGGGACATCCGAGTTTGCTTTTCCTCAGTAGAAGCACTTGTAAAATCACACAAACGCCAAGAAAAATGCATAAACTTTCTCAATTTCTCGACATTTCTTTTAACTTGTCAAAGATAATGTCTGTACCTGGAGTTACTCGGATAGCCACCAGAGGGAGTAGCGCTTATCTTCATTCGCCAATTGACTTCAATTAAGTAGATTGAAGGACCGAATCAACTCCTCCTTGCATATTTTATATTGAAATCCACTTCTACATGAGCCTTTTCCCACTCCACTGATTTTTCATCAGCGATTTCATGGAAATGTATGAATCCGAACAATTCAAACCTTCTCATTCCAGGCGAACAGCAATAAAATGTATATAACGAAGCTATTTGCGAACCTTTTCTCTGTTCTCTCTAATAAAGACATGATCCCTCATTTTCAGGTTTTTTCAGCCTCATTAGAAAGTAATGATGCAGATGACACGTAATACGATTCTACTGCTTCTCCAGTAGTAAAATCCACAACTCTGTTCATTTTAATCGTCTTTTGATGAAGCAATCAGATCTCAAATGTGCGCGAATAAATTTGATGACTTGTATCTTGTAATATAAAAGAGCTATACTGGTTTATGGGGGCATGATAATTAAAGAAATAACGATACTGGAATTATTTTCATTCAGATAGGTGAGTGGGTAGACAATTTCCTCCTAATTGATTGTTATGAAATGTATGTTGATGCAAATAATTGAAGGTTAGTGAGTAATGAAAGGACTTGGGCACTAGGCGTAGGCAGGATCTCCTACTCCTTTTTTTTTGACATGCAGGATCATATTTTATGTAAGATGTTTATTGTAATATTACATTATTGCGTTGTATTCATACTTCTGTATCACCTAGGCTTTTCGTCTCACTAAGGAGATATAAATATACAGTGCATTCATGATGAAAGAACAAATTCATTTAAAAATCACGTTTCTATTTCATGTTGAAATCCTCGGACACGACGATTAGTATATTGATTTGGACATTTTTCGCAATAAAAATTTTGTATACAGAGTGTCTCATTTGAGAGCTATGAGTTTGTCATTACTTTTTTCAAATGTAATGCCCTGTATATTATTTCACTTAACAATTCTACGATGAATTCTCATTACTTATCAGTCCAGAAGTAATTGAAAATGTGCTACAGGAAACATTGTATTGAATTCAGAAATGCCTAGAAGTAAACGGACAACAGATTGAACATCAATAATTAAATAGGAATTACATTTGTGTGCTTTTATATCGTATCTTTCATTATCCACTATCTCCGTTATATCTGGTAATCCATCGAGTTTGGGCATATGGTATGTTCACAAAAAGTGATAGATATTTATCGTAGAATTGTAAAGTAAAATTATTATACAGAGTATTAAATTTAAAAAAAGTAATGACAAAGCCATAGCTCACAAATGAGACACCCTGTATACAAAATTTTTATTGCAAAAAATGCCCAAATAAATATAATATTCGACGTGACCAAGAATTTTAACATGAAATAGAAGCTTAATTTTTAAATGAATTTGTTCCTTTCATCATGAAAGCACTGTATATTCTTTTGAAACCAGTGTTTACAGAGGAAATGTAAACGGGGTACCATACATTTTTACGTAACATACGCTAGCGCATTAGAAACCTCAGCAAAAATTCCATTTCCCCGTATAAGTGCCGTGATATTGGAAGTTGTTTGAAGAACATGGCATTTTCTTATAGGAATATAATTTCTTCGCCATTTTGAATTTATTTTGACAAAATATCTTGACATAATATCTGAAACAGAAGATGGGGCAGAAAACCAGCAGGAAGTAGTAAATGATATTTATAATTCCAGAATTAACGCCTATAGTATTTTCCTGTAATCGTCTGGTTTTATTTACGCATATTGTTGAGGTCATAGCCGAGAAATACCCACGTTTCAAATATTCGTTATTTTATGTTCTTCTGTGCATAATTTCGACCACCTGCTGTGTCAGGTATAATATTAAGACCAAGAAAGAACCAGTTATCTACACAATGGATGCTATATGTGAGCTCGTGCTGAATTCCATCGAAATTTAACGAATAGTTTCCGAAATAAAAAGTTTCATCCAGAATTTCAAAAATTTTCAAAACCAATTTTTTGGGATTCTCTAACTGAACGATTCGTTTTCAATTTCGTATAACTACGCTCGTAAGTATTCTACAACTTATTCCAAAGTTTCAGTTCGGTCGTGCCATTACTTCTAGAGATATTGGGAAAATTACTTCGAAATTTCAAATGGGCCAATTTCCAAGACCATTAAATAGATTTCGCCCATTGCCGAATTGAGCCGTTACATCTCGAAGATCCTGAGAGTTTCGAATTGCTAGCTTGATCCGTTCGAAAATTATAGTGACCACGAAAAGCTCGTCGACTAGCTGGCCGGCCGGCCGGACAGAATATAATTACACATCGGATTTTTCATAAGTGAGTCCAACCTGATCACTCTTGACAATATTCGAAGAAGAAAATTATAGACATTCGGTCACGAAATAATATTCGAAAAAATTGAATTGAAATGTACTTTGCTTGAAGATTGATGATTTTTTTAAATTCATGTAATGTTATTCAAGCCACAATTTAGACATCTTCGAAAATAATTTGAGAATATTCCACGAGAAATTATTCAATTTCATACAGGGTGGTCCAACAAAAATTTAACACCTCGATTTCCGACTTTGAAATGAAAATGTCATTGCAATATTGCTATCATGGACTTCTATAATCAGTGGTTTCATAGCTGACAACACTGTATTCTATGACATAACTCGACAAAAATTGAGAAAGTAACCTAAATTCATAAAACTTTGTCCCGTTTTCTATGATTTTGAGAAACATATCATAGTTGAGTTCCGATATTCCCAATCAGTACTGGCCAGTATCAGTAATTTTTAAACGCTTCGTACCGATACGAACAGTTACCAAAGCAGTTCCAGTAAAACCGACTGTCAAAATTTACTGACAAATACTGGCCAGGAATATCGGAACTCAACTAGTTTATCATATTAATTGGCCTGTGACCATTTTCTTGGATACAAATGGGGTGTTGGTTACCAGATATCGAATGTAGCAATTTCATTCAGGCAGATTGAATTGATGGACTTTTCTGTTGGCAACTCACAGGGATTGCTGGTGTCTACTTTGCGGGTATTTTCGTCTTTGAATTTTCCTTAGAATTAAATATTCTAGAGAACCTTGAATACTTTACCATAAGCTCTTACTTTCTGTTTTCAATATTTTCGAATTCTTATTAATAATGCTATATTTCTATACTATACTAATAGACGACTTCGGCCCAAGTTGCCAACCCACAATTTTCTTCACAAATTTTCTATCACTGGGGAACGGGAATTTCAGGACAAATTCGACATGATAAGGATCGCGTTATTTATAAATATCCGTAAGAGATGCCTCGGCTCCTCAAACAAGATGATTTCTTCCAAATATAGGTTTTTGTTAAGATCATTTCTGATTGGCTGAAATTTAAGTTAAGATTCCTGATTTCATGTTAATAGTGTCAAATTTATGTAGAATATGTTCCGCAAATCAACTTGGTTATTTCGGTTGCCGGTTTTCCACTCCGTAAATATGAAATATTCAGTTGGTTCCGAAAAAAAGGTTAATTGCGGAATTTGATTGATGAAAAAACGTTCTTCCTTTCACCCGAACGACAGTCAATGTTCTATGGTTACATATCCATAGCATACAACAATCTTTATTGTCTTTATGATCCATAGATCATAGAAGAGACAACAATCAACAATGGAAAAATTACTAGGTATGTTCTATGGATCATAAGGTAAAAAATAAAAATTGTTCTATGCTATGGACATGTTACCATAAAACATTGATTCTCGTTCTGGTGCATAGACTTAATATGTCTATGTTCTGGTGACAGAAAGATTGCAAATTCATCAATCAAATCCCGTAATTAACCTTTTTTCCAGGAACCAACTGAATATTTCATATTTACAGAACGGAAAATTGGCAACCGAAATAACCAAGTTGATTTGCGGAACACATCCTCTATAAACTTGACACTATTGATATGAAATCAGGAATCCCAACTTATATTTCAGCTTAACAAAAAACCTATATTTGGAAGGAATTATCTTGTTTGATGAGCCGAGGCATCTTTAACGGATATTTATGAATAACGCGAACCTTATCATGTTGAATTTTTCCTAAAATTTCCGTTTCCCAGTGATAGTAAATTTGTGGAGAAAATTGTGGGTTGGCAACTTGGGCCGAACTCGTCTATTGAATAAGTAGTGCAATCGCCATTTTGCAACATCAGACAATCTAACCGCTAGGTCTGTTACGAGGCTGTCTCTGACATTTATAAATAGGCGAATCTATCTCTAAAGCTACCTTTTGTGCGAGGGAGATTCGGGTATTTGGGGAATCGGAGATTCATCCTATTGGCCGAGAGAGTTACCCTATTGGACGACGATCACGGGACCGTCGTCGACCAATTGGATGACTCTCTCGGCCAATAGGATGAATCTCCGATTCTCCAAATACCCGAATCTCCCTCGCACAAAAGGACCCTTAAGGAGATTCGATGGTCTACACTAGGATCTTCCTAATTCATATTGAAATCAAGCATAGAAGGTACTATTTTGATTGCTAAGGTATCAATAATGAAAGCAAGATTCTTGTTACATTGACTGATCATATTTCTCAAAATAGATGAACACAATACCAATATTTCTTATTTTGTTATGGAAGCGATATATTTATCCTGGTAATATTGATTTTTGCTAACAAAATAATGTATTCAACCAAATCTCCTATTTTCTCTTGATACACGAAAAATAAATTTTTTTTAAATTCCCCTGAAGTCAACATCCACTTTCAAAAATCAGTCGATGAGAATTTGAACGCTTGACCCAATTAACTGAATGCACATTAACGTTAACGTCCAACTCAAATACTCAATTGGAATCGAAAACAAATCTAATGAAATGATTGTGCATATATTTTAGACCGTATATAGGTAATGGCAGTGAATAGCTCATATTTTTCCCTGTTTGAACAGCTGCTATCGATTGGGGTGAATTATTGACCTGACGTAGCTGTTCCGACTGGCTTCAGTAAAGTATTAATGATGAGTTTTCCATTTTCAGTCCATATATATTATGTTTTTTATTCCGACTATACTGCCCAGAAAGTTTCACTCTGCTCCCGTTGAAATGTGAATATAAAAGAGAATAATATGGTTGGTATGTAGCAAATAAGGGTGTCTGTCTACCCTCATATGTCGTTAACTCCGGTTGCGACGAGAGCTGTGTGAACATTAGACTTTTTGCTGGCATGTTTTAGGGGAACAGTATGCTATTGTTTTGTCCAAATGTCTGCAATTTTCGATGATTGAGCCGAAAAGGGTCTTTAACGACTAGGTTGGACTCACTGATCCGATCACCGATCACTGATCACGAATCCGGTGTCAAAATCGATTCTCTCCGGCCGGCCGTGGACACGATAACTGTCGAACGGAGCGAGTCAGCGACTTGAAACTTGTAGGGAAGTTTGCGCATCCGAGTACCGCGGTTAAGTTTGTTATTGGGCAAAATCGGCCAAATGGTTTTGGAGTTATAGCAATTTGAAATTCTGAGGTTATTTCCGTCATATTTCAGAAACTACTGAAGCGATTGGATCGAAACTTGGCAGTTAGTTGGAGCATACCTACGCGCAAGTTTGAGCGAAATTTCGTTCAAATCTTATGGTCACTCAATAAAAAAAATTTTTTTTTCAATTTTTTCCGAAAAAAATTTTTTTCCTGAAACAATGGTTTATATTCGATGACAATTCCAGTTATACCTTCAGCTTCATATTTACAGCCGTGTACCAAATTTCAGTTCGATACGGCTATCAGTTTTGGATATATTGGAAAAAAATATGTAGAATTTCGTGGTTTTCTTCCGATATCCTTGTTTTTTTCGATATAATTCAAGAAATACTGATTCAATCGTGAAGAAACCTCGCAGCTAGTTCGAAGATACTGATGAATAACATTGTGCAAAATTTCGTGATGATCGTGTCATTAGAATAATTTGAAAAAAATTTCAAGTTTTTTTCAAATATTCAATATTCTGTGATTTTCTGATCATCTTATCCTCATTAAATTCTGTATAAACCTTCAAACTGGCATTTTTCGATAAAGAACTGGATTTCAATTCGATCTAATCTGTATTTTTGGGAATATTGGGAAAATGAAATATTGAATGGGTATATCTGCGGAATCATTGGGTGGATTTTACCCATTCACGAATTCGGCCTTCGTAATCAAGGTCCAAACATGTGAACATGCGCGTAAAAGCTGCTGCCCCCATGGCAGTGCTTTTCTAGATTTCTTATGCTACACACAAAACTGTTTTTTCTGGGTTTTCACTTCCAATGTCTGAAAGAAAACTATTAAAAACTAAAGGAATTATTTTTATAGAAACCGCCCTTGCGGATTTCCGGATTAACCTATTTATCAGGGGCAGTTTCTAAGGAGAAAGTTTCCTAATGAACGATCTGGAACAATGCTAACGATCGATAAAGTGAACTGTTACATTTAGGGTCTGAATTTGACTGCCCCATCAGACCAGTGTTGAATCCAGGGGAGGGCACGGGAGGGTCATACCCTCCCTAAGCGTGGCCGATACACCCCCTGAGCAAAAGATTTTCCCTGATTACAAAATTTTTGATCCCCCCCCTCCACCCCCTGGATGTTCATATACCCCCCCGGAGCAAATTGTCTAGATTCAACACTGCATCAGACACAGGAAAAGATTTGCAGGCTTATTTTCTTTCTATTATTTTCGATTTTTGAGGCCTTCGTCAAACTTGATTTTTTTGAAGAAAACACAGTAACACAGGATCAACTAGTCTGAATATTTTATTCCTAACCCTTTGTTCAGTTGATTACAGAACTTAGGCGAAGTTACTTTATCCATTCAGCGAAGTACAGGAGGACTCCTTAATTTTTTTCAGACTAATAGATTCTCACATCAGTATTTTCGTATTATTCCAAGCTATCATGATCTTATCTTGAAAAATTTCAAAAAGCACTGCTTTGAAGGCAACAACTTTTGCGCGCATGTTCAATGTAGATGGCCGCTTCAGCAACGAATTTGAACATGCACGCAAAAGCTGCTGCCTTCACAGCAGTGCTTTTTGAAATTTTTCACTGATAAATTACTGGAATTTCAATTCGATCAAATCTGTATTTTTGGAAATATTGGAAAAATAAAATTTTGAATGGGTATATCTACGGAATCATTGGGCGGATTTTACCCATTCACGAATTCGACCTTCGTAATTAAGCCCCAAACCTACTCCACAAATATCGAGTTTTTAAGTCGTTTCTTCCGGAAGTTATTGTGTTAACGGTCAGCCTAACGGCCGACAGCGTAAACACAATAACTTCCGAAAGAAACAACTTAGAAGCTCGATATTTGTAGAGAAGGTTTGGACCTTAATTACGAAGGCCGAATTCGTGAATGGGTAAAATCCACCCAATGATTCCGTAGATATACCCAATCAAAATTTTATTTTTCCAATATTTCCAAAAATACAGATCAGATCGAATTGAAATCCAGTACTTCATCGAAAATTAACAGTTCGAAGTTTCATACAGAATTTAATGAGGATGATATGATAAGAAAATCATAGAAATTTTTTTTTTCAAATTGTTCTTATAACACGATTATCACGAAATTTAGCATAAAGTTGTCTTTCAGCATCTCAAAACTAGCTGTGAAATTTTATCAGGACTGAATCAGTATTTCTCGAGTTATACCGAAAAAATCAACGATATCGAGAAGAAAACCTCGAAATTTGACATATTTTTTCCCGATATCTCCAAAACTTATGATCTTATCGAACTGAAATTTGGTACACTGCTGTGAAATATGAAGCTCAAAGTGCGAGTGGATTTTTTTTTTCGTATGATGAATGGTTTCCGAAAAAAAAAATTTTTTGGAAAAAAATTTCGAGAATTTTTTTTTTTAATTTAATGATGATAAGATCCTGACGAAATTTGGCTCAAAGTTGCGCGTCGTTATACTCCACCTAACTGCCAAGTTTGAATCTAATCGCTCAAGTAGTTTCTGAAATAAAAAACTAATCACTTCAAAATTTCAAGTGCCTATAACTCGGAAACTATTCAACCGATTTGGCCCATAAACGAACTCAACCGCGGCATTCTGATGCGCAACCTATCCTGAAAGCTTCAAGTTGCTAGCTTGCTTCTGTCGACAGTTATTGTGTCTACGGCCGGACGGCCGGCCGGCCGGACAGAATCGATTTTGACACCGGATTCGTCATCAGTGAGTCCAACCTAGTCGATTGAGACCATTTTCGGCTCAATCATCCAAGATTACAGACATTTGGACAAAACGATAGCACGCTGTTCCCCTAGAACATGCGCGCAAAAAGCTTGAAGAACCACCCCTTTCAGATATAAACATCAAGAAACGCCCTGTATAATGGACGTGAATAAAAACATGCATGGTTGATGAGTCATGAAAACTCTGTTTAGAATATAACTAGCTGAGATGTGGATCTACCTTGCGCCCAGATCTACCTTTCGTGCAGATTATGTGGTTAAAATTTATTGTAATGATATGACGTCATCGAAAAATTTTGTGATCACTCGCAAAAAAATGCTCTGTACCCTCGCAAAAAAAAGCTCTGTGACCTCTATAGAAATTTCAAGGCTACTTCAGAATTATTTATTTTTCAGATACATTTTCTAGAAAAACGGAAATAAAAATCATTGGAAGGGGATCGGAAATGAATAAAAGGATCTTTAGTCTTCAAAAACTTACCAGAAAAAGTAACCTAGCTCGTACACAATGGTAGGATTCTAGTAGGATAGATCTTTCTGAATCGGTACAAATTATGCTGAAATTTTGGAAGAAACTCACAGTTGGTGGTAAAATACTTGAAAGGAATCGGTAGCAACCTCTAATCGATCCATTTTGATATAATATATCCCATATTTCCTTCGATTTCGTCGGATTTCATGTTGAAATTCCATATAAGGAGCTCTCGGTCATCGGATAGATTCCTGGAATTTCCTTTGAAAATATCACCAATCGAATCATTCTTCTGCTTGAAATCGTTGATGAGTCACAGAAACTCGTTCAGAAGATAATAAACCTTCTAGTGTTTCCTATTTTTCTTTCTCGCACCATCCTCAGAGTAGAGAATGATATTCTAGTTATTACGGCAAAGTTGAAGAAGAGATCAACTAAATGAATTTCGTAGGAAATTAAGTTTCATGAACGTGCTATTATTGAAGTCTGTCCCGTGTAATTTGGTGACGTCTCCTCTGCTATGAGTAACAGACATTCCGTCCACCGCTTGAAGAATTTTTATGAAGTTAGGAAAGCAATTACTTGAATTTTTCGAGTGCAGGTATATCAAAATTTTATATTGCAATATAAATGTCAGTTGCGAATATTCTATTTTTTTTCAGAGTAATGGATCGCTGTGAATTAATCAGAAAATATACTCCATGATCAAATATTCTTTTCATGACTACAACTACTGATAGAAGATTTATGAACCTTAATTATCAAGGAAATGGGTATGGTCTATCAAAAGTCGAAACATTTTTTACTCCATGGTAATCAGCAGTTAATGAATATTTTTTGATTGATTGATTTCAGAGGAGCTCTAGGTAAGCACTGACAAGTCAGGAGCTTTTACGATTTGTTTGCGCGTATGTTCTAGGGGAGCAGTGTGCTATCGCTTTGTCCAAAAGTCTGTAATTCACTAATTTTGAGCGAGGTTGGACTCACTGATGACAAATTCGGTGTCAAAATCGATTGTGTCGGGCCGACTGCTGTACGCATGATTACGGGCGTACGGAAGGATTTACTCGACTTGAAAATTTCAGGATTGGTTGCATTTCGAAATGCTAAGGTTAAGTTCATTAATGGGCAATTTGAGGTTATTTTCCCGATACTCTGGGAACTACTGGAGCGATCTCATTGAAAATTGGTGGTTGGTTGGAACATAAGGACATACAACTTTTTGCTGAATTCTGTTGAGATCGTGCTGTCAGTAAATTTTGAAAAACAAATTTTTCAGTGTTTTTTTGTCGGAAACTGTTCATTACATGCGAGAAAAATGTTGGTCAAAGCTGTAACCTTAGACAAAGGTGTAGTCTAAGGCTGTAACTATATGGTTCACAGCAGTGTACTAAATTTCAGTTTTGATACTATCATAAGTTTTGAAGATATTGTAAAAAAATATGTCAAATTTCGTGGTTTCGTTGGAATACTTATTCAATCATGATGAAACTTGGCGACTTGTTTGCAAATGCTGATGCAGAACTTTGTGCAAAATTTCGTGATGATCGTGCTATCAGACCAATTTTAAAAAAAATTCAATTTTTTTTTTAAATATTCAATATTCTGGATTTCAATTCGATCCAATCTATATTTTCAGAAATATTGGGAAATTAAAATTTTGAATGGGGCGGATTTTACCCATTCTCGAATCCGTCCTTCGTAATAAAGCCTCAAACCTACTTCTTACAGTTGCCTTATTCAGAAGGAATTCACAGCATAAATCAGCTCTTTATTACGGAACGAGTTGAAAAACTAAACGGAAATCTCAAAAATTCCGGAAGACCTATTTCTAAATGACCTACCAACAAATATCTCTTAAAAGTCGAATCTTTCTCAGGAACATCCAATTCCAAAATCTTCATGTATCTGTCTCGAATTGAATTGTGGTTTCTGTTTGAGAATATTTTAGGTTATAGGATGTGAATTTAGGAAACAAACATAAACAATCCTTTTACAAAAAGACTTTATTTCTCCTCAATATAGTTCAGCAGAAACAACGTAAACATCTCAAAGAAAAATATTTATTTCAACATCAATATTTTATTTAGTATAACGTGGTGTAAGATTTCTCTCTCGAAAGATTGAGTCACATCTGAAGATCACCAAGCTCCATAGACATTCTCTGTGAAAAATAAAATATTCATGTATATAACTCGAGCACCTAACCAATAATTATCTCGAGACACTGTCTCTTGCATCTGTTTGTCCACTCTACGCTTGGAAAAGATGGGATAATTGAAACCAAATTTGTGTTGATTTTTCTCGAATACGATAGACAAAATTGAATTGGAGAATTGGGATATGTGTTTATATTGAAAGAAATTATGGAAATTCGCAAAAATGTATATCAATATTTTAAACTCCAATTAATTTCATCAAAATGGGGGTTTTCCTTTGAACGAAAATGCAGTAATTTTCATAAAAAACCTTTAGAACATCACATCATAAACATATAATTTTAAAATTATATTTAAAAAAAAAATGTTTGATCACCTAAAACTGAAAAATAAAAATGGGGATTTGACATTTAATGGGATTTGTCTTGAGTGCACGATATGGCAACGTCGAATTCAGCTTTCTCGGAAAGAAAAGGACGTCAAATGTGTTACTTTGCTTGGTAAAACAGAGGTAGCTATACTTCGATCTGGTAAGAGTAGAAGACAACGACCAAGGAATAGAACAAGAAGAGCACAGACTGTCAAACTGTCATATTACTGACAAATCGCAAACGGAAATTGTTCGGTTATATTGACAAAGAACACGTGTGTACCACAAAATAGGAATAAATATTTCATTATTCCATAGCAGAAAAAGCTATTCTCCTAAACACCGTTGTCACTTCGTGCATGCTTGGCAAGTCCCAGACCCCAATTTTGAAATCTGATTTTGAATACTTTCTGAAGGTTATTTGGGAAAATGATGAATCAAACTCATAATAATTATGTTCAAATTTGCATTTGCAGTAATATCCCAAATTCAGGAAATACCCCTATCACAGAAATATTGAGAAGGTATGTAAAGACTCACCTCTGAATGGGTTAACAGACTTGCAGAGTATCAATATACAAGCTGATATGGTCACCAATTTACCACCTTTAACGTGTGGTCCTATGTTTCCTGAAACAGAGATGATTTTTGTTATGTTCGTGACGTTCCACACAGGATATAAATTGATAATAATCTAACTATATAACATTCAAGAAATTCACGGTGAGATTATATGATTGCTGTGTTCATTATTCATGATTATTTGGAAAGGAAACCATTCTGTACCGTTTATGTATAAATAAAGGAATAACCATTTCATAAACATACTGAGTGGAATGTGTCTAATTTTCATGGCCTACCAACTGTCTCCATAAAAGTGAGTGGAGAATAGGTACACTAGGAATATAGAATAAAATCGTTGGTAAAACTTTACTTTAGGGACGGTGCTCGATTTTAATCCTGATTTTTTATAGATGCAGTTTTTCGTAGTAAATCGATTGATAGCAGTCTCGAACCCGTCAAACTCTTAGTCTAGAAGATATTAATTATTGAAATCACATTTTTTTGTACTGAATTTGACGTATTTGTTACATAAAGACGATATTTTCTATGATTGGCGTATATTTGTCTAACAGGACCATGAAATATTTGGAGATAAATCATAGGAGATTATTTTGAGCATTAGGGCGGCCACCTAATTGTGACTTTTCCGAAATCACAGATTACAACGTCTGAAATCTCCTGAAGCCTGGAGCTTCAAGTCAATATTGAAATCCGCATACTTAGTATTGAGTCTCATATTAATGTAATGAGGTTATGAGAACTATAACGTATCAATCTCGAAAAACTCACAGTGCTAAAAACTCACAATTGCGCGGCCGCTCTTATTTTTCACAGGTAAACTTGCAAAAACTCCTAAACCATGATGATTTCATTATTAGATAGTGCCGCTTAACTTCAACTTCTGATTTGGACTGTAACTGTCCCAAATCCAACTTACCTCACTCAACCAACGACCTTGATTCCTCCTGAATTCAATTTCCTTTTCTGGGACTAAACTAACCTAATCTAGCAAAGAACCTTAACAAATTAAAGACGAGATTGAAGGGCACCGCCCTCTTCGGACTTGGCACTGTAAGAAATTAAACTAACCTAACCAAAAACCTCAACAACTCAGAGGACGAAATTCAAGGGCACTATTCTTTATTAATTTACTCTTCAGATTTGTACTGGCACTGTCCTGAACTAAACTGACCTAACCAAGTACCTTAACAACTCAGAACACGAAATTCAAGGCACAATCCTGAATTAAATTTCCGTTTCTGATTCAAACTGGCACTGTCCTAAATTAAACTAACCTTACCTAACCAGACAACAAAAATAAACTTAACCATACTCTATTCTACGGACGGTGTTCGATTTTTGATCGGGTTTTGGATATATTCAGTTTTTCTTTGAAAGTTAAATAACCGTTAATCCAAAATGTGAAAATTAAAAGACGACAGGATCTAAACGCAATCGACTGTCGAGTAGGATTTAGATGCATAGAATTCTAAACATTTTGGGAGGATTCATGTTTGTATTCTCTAGTGGAACTCATACAAACCATAGAAAAAATCCACAATCTATATTTCTGATAGTCCAAACCAAGGAAAAATGCATATGTGTTGTCAAAATATGAGAGAAAATTGCAATTTTCAAAAATTAATAACTCCGAAACTACGAGTTTGCCGGAGTTGAGACTGCCCCAACAAACACAAAATACAGCAATTGTGCACTTACTGCATTACAAGTGCCACCAGAATACAGTACATAAAATGTTGTATTGAAACTGCACAATCTTTGCATTGGTGATACTGCTTTCCCAAATGCAGTCTCTTAAATACAGCTGCTGTACAGCTTTTGTACAACAAAATAGGAATGCTGCATGAGACAACGCTGTCTCTGTCTTTGATGCTATACCACACACCTACTATGCCGGTTGAGCCGTTGTCAATCGTCGTCGTCGGCCATGCTGTTTGGTAACGGAAATTTGTTCTTTGTGTCGTTTTTGATTCAAGCTATTTGAACTGACTGTTTGTTTCGAGTTGACTGTGTTGCAAGTGCGAAAAACAAGTGTATCGACATGATAAATTCCCGAAAAAACGAAATAAGGCAAATCAGGTGTGTGGCTAAGACAGTTTAGATGATGCCGTTTCTTTCGGAACTGGAATAAATGGACAATAGTATAAAACATCTGGGTCTCTACCTGAACTGGATAGGGCCAACTAAGAAACAGAATTCCGAAGTACTAACATCAATGAAGGAATTTTAGGTATTTTATTCACACAAGGTAAAACTTTTTTTGATTTTTAACTCAATTTTCTTCACTTTAAGTTGCTGTACGAAAAAACAAAGGGGACAAAAATGATTCACCAACCGATATTGAAACAACCATCACTGTATGATTGAGAAATATGTACTCATTCTAGAGAAATTCGAAAGGAACGAGAGAGAGTCACCCAATAATATATATTTATAATGTTTGATATCGCCGGTATTTCTGTAAATTCTAGTTTTTTCTATAAAAGTCATGTTCCTAGTGCAATATTTCTCTTATTTAGTTGAATTTGCTATGAACCACATTCCGTAATATGCTCAACATGAACTAGGTTAACCCGACTCCTAAGACAACCAGTATGTTTCAGGAATAAGGCTCACCTCCGAAAAACCTATATTTTTCAAGTAATCGCATTGAAATCCTAAACATGCATACTACAGACTGTCTTTCATCGACTGAGGGGTAAATAGAAAATTTTGTTTTTTTTCGCTTTAACCGGAAATGGCCGAACGATTTTTTCAAAGAATGTTGTGTATATTTTTATATATTTGAATTCCATGCTGAGTTTTTGGTGAAATGTGAAAAATTAAATGATTTGAATATTTTTTTTTAGTAATCAATATCTAGATACAGAAAAAATTGCAGACTTTTTTCTACCATAAAGTATAGATGTCGAATATGCAAAAATAAATACATCACATCATATAAGAAAATCGAATCGACAATTTCCGAATAAACTGGAAGTCGTAGACCCTCTTTTTTCACATCTGTCGATAGTTAATAATTAAGTATCAATGTGAAAGTTTCAATTCAATCTCTTGAAAAATAATTATTTTTTCGGCAGTGAGTCTTATTGCTGTGAGTCTCGTTATACAGCCGAACTTTTGCTGCATTGTTGCTGCTTAGAAACTTCATATCGAAGTAGCACAGTTGGTGCATTATTACTACGTACAAACTGCATTACAACGAGGGATAGCTCCTCCACAACTGCTGTATAGTGGCTGTACTTCGAACGCAGTTTGAGCTGTACAGTTTCAATTCAATTCCGCGGGACATATACGGTCCGTTTCGATACAGTTACTGCACCACCATCGCTGCAACGCTGTACAGTTTTTGTACTCTTGCTGCGTTTTAGTGTTTGCTGGGTGGTACCAATCGATGTTTCATGAAAAACTGCATCTATGAAAAATCAGGATCAATATCGAGCACCGTCCCTAAAGTAAAGAGGAGCCAAACCGTTGAATAGCGAGGAATCTCTTCTTAAAAAACTGTCATCATTGACAGACTTTTAAGTATCTGTAGATAAGGACAAGAAGGGGTCTTTCACTTCCGTGGGTTCAGTTAAGAACTCCTGATAAAAAATATATATCGCCTCAGTTTTTCCTAGATATTTATTTAGAAATAATATCTTAGCCGTTAATGTGAACAGTAAAGAGCGTGTCGAATATTTTTTCTCCAATCTCATTATTCATCGCGTGCTCCTGTTATAGTATTTGATTCCGAGATCTCACGTTATTATATGGTGGAAAAACGTTTTTTTTCTGAAACTCAGCGGGGTCACGAATATCGTGAATGTTTGCTCCATTTACACTCATTAGCGAGGATATTCAGCTAACAGTCTCTGAGGACAGAAAGCCAGATTTTTCAACCAGTGGAGTGAACTCTGTGGAATAATGTCATTAATTATTTACGATGAACTGGCTTTGAAAATATCGAGTGGGAGCCACTTGGCGAAATCATTCTGGAGGTATTTTGTACTCACTCAGATGTAGCCTCTCCAAGATCGAAATGGCAGAAGCAATCCTGCTGCTTGATTTTAAAATGGAAGAATTTTTTGGGGCAATTTTACAACCGTCAAGTAAGTTTCAGTACGATAGAATCATCTTTGGCAAAACTCAACCAGTATAGAAGTTGAATCGACTCAATACAGATCTTTGGCGGGAATTAATTGAGAAAACATTTGGATCCTATACCTGTTTGGTGGATGGACACGAAGATGTTTGCCGAGCAATATGTTCCAAGCAAATTGGGTTCCTATACTCGACTCACAGTTTTTAGTGATTAGAAAAGAAAAGGAAATTCTGTCGCAGATGATGAGTAGTTAGTGAAGAAACACGAAAAATATCGATAATGAATAATTTTAAAGCGACTCAAATCTTCACACTTGGTTCACACCTTTCGAAGAGGTGTGAAGATTGTAACGAGAACGAATCTGCAATTTTTTTTGGCCGATCCAATTGTTATCAAACAGATTGTGAAAAAATAACCACGAGGAATTTTCTCAGACAAAAAATTTCGTGGCGGTGGGAAACAAATACAAATGCCAGCAATTTACGAGCAACTCAATTTCATGTAGCTAATTCATAGTATTCGGTACAGGCAAATTGAAGTGAAAGAATTTATTCTTATTTGGTAGCTGGTGAAGAATAAACAAAAAAAATACTTCTAAACAACTCAAGTTTCCATAGTTGATACACAGTCTTCAACAATAGATAATTTTGTATTTGGAATAGGTTTGTCTGATGTTTTATAGCAAATATAACTAGGTTCCATCCTGTAATTGTTCGAGGAAAAACGAGAAAGCTTTAACTTGCCTGCATCTGAATATTCTATTCTTGATTCACAGTCTTTGGAAAGGAATAAATTCAAAGGACCAATTCGCTTTTCGCAGAGGGTGAGAGGTTAACAAGAAAAAATATAGAATCCTGAACAACTCAAGCCATAACTTTCAGGCAACTTATTTTTTTTTGTTGATTCACAGTCTCTGCTAAAGTTCAACTGAAATGCCAGAAATACAGAGGATCAATTTCATTTGGCAGATGGTGGGAGATAAAGAAGTAAAATTACTTCTAAACAACCCAAGTTTCCATACTTGATTCACAGTCTTGAACGATAGATGTATTGGAATGACGAAAAAATTGCATCAAAGTTTTTATAGCATCAGTAACTAGTTTTTATCGAGTGGTAGGTGAGAAATTACCACGAATGCCGTTGCTTCCGAGCAACTTAATTTTCTATTGTTGATAAAGAGTTTTGGACAATTGAAATGAAAGAAACTCAAAGAACCTACCCTTTTTTGGCCGATGGTGAGAAATAACTAGAGAAATTAACCCCTTAAGAACTCAACTTTCTATAGTTGATACACAGTCTTGAACGATAGATGAATCGGTATGAGAAGAAAAATTGCTCTGTTATTCTTTTAGCATAATTAACTTAAGTTCCTCCGGTAGTCAGTGAGAAATTAACATTGAAGCCATATCTTTCAAGCAATTAATTTTCGATTGCAATTCATTTTCTATTGCTAATTCGCAGTATTTGGTTAAAGGTCAATGAAAACAAATGAGGACTCATGCCCATTTTGCAGATGGTGTTGAGTAAATAGAAGAAAATAACTCCTAAAATTTCAAGTATCCATAGTTGATACACACGGTATCTTCCAAGTAATTCATTTTCTATTGCTAATTCACAGTATTTGGCTTAATGTCGATGAAAAAAAAAGAGGACTCACGCTCATTTCGCAGATGGTGTCTAGAAAAAAATAACTCCTGAAAATTTCAAGTATCCATACACACGGTATCTTCATAGCTGTGAGAAATAAAAACGAAAGCAATAACTCCCAAGAAACTCAATTTTCCATAGTTGATTCACAGCCTCTAACGAGGGTTAAATTGAAGTCGTAGATATAAAACTGAACTGCCCGCGTGAATGAATTATTTCCCTGTGTATAATTATTTTCCACATCTATCTTAAGAGCCTTCTGGGAGTTTATCCAGCGACAACGAAATGGGTGGGTAATATCTCTTTGTCTCCTGCAATCTCAGAGGGTACTGGCGAAATTTGAATTTTAATTTGAATAAAGGAGACCATTGTGCTAATGTATTCGCCCGACAAGCTGGAAAACTAATTTACGGAAGAAAAACTTAAACTTTTCACTTCCAGTTTATTCTGTCAAAACAAAGGGAATTGCCGTACCTGCCTCCTCATTGTCTCTAACCGTTTTTATTCATGCTCTGAATTAGGTTATAACGAAGCAGGGATTCTCTCCTAATTGAATTTTTGAGAGGGATTGATAGGTTTCATCAGCCACGATGAGATGTGACTACAATCTCGAGATTTTTGAGGTTTCGGGATGAAAATTTTGGGAAGGATCAGACATGCAGCCAGGTATTTTCTGTATACTCTTTCTATACTGTACTAATTGAGTAAGGTGAAAATCGTAGCGGGCTGAGACAAGAAATAGAAACATTCAGACATTTAGACTTATACGAGAGAAAGTTGCCAGATGAAGCTAACAAGTACCTAGGTCATTTACTAGGTTTGTTTTTTGCATTAACATCTCCATTTATCGGTCCAAATAATTATATATCGCGAGGATTGAGTTATAGCCCCCACTTGTTTATACAGGATGTACCATTATATACGAGCAGGACTTCAGGGTTTGATAGCTGTTCCAAAAATTTGAAAAAAGTTTCTATTAACTCACCCTCTAACATGCACCAATTGCGAGATTGAAATTGAAAAAAAAAAGTTTTTTTGCGGATATCTCCGAAACATTTTATCGTACGGAAAAAAGCTTCCATAAGTATTTTCGGTTCATAATGAACTGAGTGCAGGAGATATTCGCAAAAAACAACGTGCTATCGTTTCGTCCAAATGTCTGTAAGTCTTTAACGACTAGGCTGGACTCACTGATGGCGAAGCCGGTGTCAAAATCGGTTCGATCCGGCCGGCCGTCCAGCCGTCCGTATGCACGATTACGGTCGTACGGATAATCCTATCGACCTGAAACTTCCAGAGTGGGTTGCATTTCGAAATACGACGGTTAATTTCGTTAATGAGCCAAATCTGCCAAACGGTTTCGAAGTTATCGCCTCTTGAAGTTTTGACGGCATTTTCGCGATAATTCGAAAACTACAACTATCACTTCAAAAAAATTTTTTTTCTAAATTTTTTACGGAAAACATTTTTTTTCACGAACTGTTCATCACATTTGAAAGAAATTCAGTGCGAACTCAGAGCTCCATATTTCACAGCAGTATACTAAATTTTAATTCGATACGATCATTAGTTTTGGAAATATTGGGGAAAAATATATGAAATTGAGTGGTTTTCTTCCCGATATCGTTGCTTTTTTCGGTATAACTCAAGAAATACTGATTCAATCACAATGAAACTTCGCACCAAGTTTGAAGATGCTGAAACACAATTGCGTTGTGATGATCGTGTAATTAGAACAATTCTTAAAAAAATTTCAAATTTTTTCTTTCAAAGACAAATTCGATATTCTGTGATTTTCTTATCATATTATCCTCATTAAATTCTGTATGAACCTCCGAACTGTTATTTGTCGATAAAGTACTGGATCTCAATTCTATCTAATCTATAGTTTTGGAAAGATTAAGAAAAGAAAATTTTGAATGGGTATATCTGCGGAATCATTGGGTGGATTTTACCCATTCACGAATTCGGCTTTCGTAATTAAGGTACAAACCTTCTCTACAATTATCAAGTTTCCAAATTGTTTTTTTTTCGGAAGTTATTGTCTTTACGGTCCGGCCGTTATTGATTTAAATTGTGAAAACATAAATCAAGTCTCTTTATGTCAGCTTGATACTTCATAGATAAATAACCCAGAACGCACGGTTTTTATTAGATTTGTTCGTTGTACCTACATGAACTACACTAATCACACTAACTACACTGATTCTGTTCGGTGTGTTTTGTTGTTAACTTGCACTGTTCTTTGCGGAAATATTGGCAGTCAGTGTAGTCACAGATGACGTGTGCAGTGCATAGAGTGTGGTTATCTTCTGTGATGCTTATGCGTAAATATAATTCATTATCATAGACATCTGTGGTTGTCTGTATCCGGGTTGGACGAGTTTTGTTCTCTATGTGTGGTTATTTTTGGACGAAATTAATTTTCATCATATCGTTATTTCAAATAGAATTTTTGTCCGTGCTGACTTTAGAAAAACTTTACGACAAATCTATATCACCTCGAAGTGGTAGCGAAAACACGAGAATCACAGAATTCTGTCATCTTGGGATTGCGTAAAATCATCTATCATATATTTGTATTCTGTGTGAATCATAGAACAGATTGAACTACACTAAGTCCACTGATTCAGTTACCTGTGACTACACTCAGCTGCACTGAGAATTGCAATTCAGTGGAGTTGGTGTAGTTAGTGTAGTTCATGCAGATACAACGAACAAACCTATTGACTTCCATACAAAATGAGTGACTCAAGTTTTGAAGAGCTGCCAAGCGATGTTGAAGAGGCAGCAGTTAATGAGAAAGTCTTACTTGCATATTTTTAGGGTAAGAAAGATCTAAAAGTAGCCACATTATGTACACTTTAATTAATGTTGAGATCCAAACTGAATCTAAACAAGAAAATTGATATGAAATAAACAATTTTGACAGCGTATATTGAAAGGCAATCGGACGGCTACAGTGCCAAGAAGTCGAAAGTTCTTACAAAAAAAGATTTTGCCAAATTTTGAATAATATTGTACTTTGTAGAGCTAGTTACACAAAGTAAGACGTTCCATAACGTCAATCAGTTTACAAAAGTGTCACTTTATACGTCAAAATTGAAAAAAAAAAATTTCAAATTCATATAAGACTACGAATTTGAATATAACCGCTATCTCGGTGCAAAGATGAGCTCGTAAAAATATGTTTTTTTTCGTGATTCATTTTCACATTTAATTTTCATCGAATACTGCCTGCACTCAAAAAAATATAACTCATAACTCAATGAATGAGCTTCGATATTCCATTTTATAAAACGTAATAGCGATGTTTCCGCCGGAATTAAACAGAAATTGATCAAATTCATTCAAAACGAGGCAAATTGCATAAAACCCCAGGTTTTAACTTTATAGCTGGATAGCTTCCACCACGCACCAATGGAACACAATCGAAATCGAGCAATTATTCCAACAGAGTCGTGTGTCTTGTCAACAAATAATGTATTCAGTGTCACGATTTTATTTCAAAAGTCGCATTAAATATGAATATCACACCGAATATATTTCTCGAATATAATTTAGTACAAAACATGTAATGATAAATCACTCTCGTATCGGAATATCAACTTACGCTTTGTATAAAATCAGTTATTTGTGTCCAGAAACAAAACATAGTCGTATTTGCCATAAAATTCTATTTTGTCGAGGGCTCAACTATATTGGTCATGATCTGTTGACGTTAAACACAAACAATCCGGAAGATACGACTTGGAGAATCGATATTTGTGAAGCAGGTTGTAAATTTCATTTTCCCAAAAATTCCAAGAAGATATTCGTTTTACTCGAAATCTAGTACTCAGAAATTCTAGAAAAGCACTGACGTTAAGTCGGCAAGTTTTGCGCGCATGTTTAAATTCGTGAGTGGAAAATAAAACTTGAAATTTTTTGTTTGTTTTGTTCTGATTACACGATCATCACGAAATTGTACATCAGTATTTGTCAACTAGTTATTCAGTTTTATAATGACCACATCTGTACACTTTCTGAGTTATACCTATATGAAATTTTGAATCCAACAACAATGTTTCAAATTACAATTCGATACAATATTCACACTAGGATATCCACTATAAATAAGCCCACGAGAATTAATTCTTGTCTGGATCACATTCTCTTTCGAACAGTTGAAAATATTGAAGAAATTTGTCGGACTTATGTTCTCGAGGCGCACATTACCGATCATCGTGCAACTATCATGGAATTAAAATGTGTTGAACAGGGCCGGAATATCGAGGCAAGACGATCACTAAAACGAATTGATTTCAAAAAGTTGAGGATGTGTCTGTCAAATTTCGATTGGAGTATTTTATATGAAACTCGCGATGTTCTTACTTCGGCTAAGTATTTAATTGAGACAATATCTAACTTACTTGGGACAAATACAATTATTACAGAACAGAAACGTAAATTTTTGTAAAGGAAAAAGTGGATCACAGCGGGAATAGTGAAATTAATAGTAGAAAGAGACAGATTGCATAAACTTCATAAGATGGATAAAAAAAATGTCAGTCTGAAAAACAAATTTATTGCTTATAGAAACAAACTGAATTTCCTTATTAGAGAATCTAAGAAAGAGTATTATAGAAGACAAATAGAAGATCAGGTGAATGATTCACAAATTCAAGTATATTTCAAGGATATTGCACATTTGAAAATGATTTATTATGCCCTTGTCGAATGTCGTCTGGCCTATGGTATAATGGGATGGGGGGGAGTAGCTACATGTTATTTAGAAAAGCTAGAGGTAGTACAAAAATGGTTCCTGAAGATAATGGCGAACAGAGAGAGATCGTACTCGAGTGATCTTTTATACGGTGAAACAAGGATTCTGGATCCTCGCCAGATTTTTTTCAACAGGATTGGATTATTTTGTTTCAATAATAGACATCTATTCAATCCTATTTCTCATGATTATTCGACGAGGCAAAAATGGGAGAGGAACCTTGTCGTGCCTACGTCGTCCAAGACTATTGGACAGAGATACCATATGTTTTTGGCCCCCAGAGTGTTCAATTACTTACCGGTCGATTTGCGGACAGGGTTTTCTCTACCAAAATTCAAAAGAGACCTAAAAAAATATCTCTTGTCTAAGAGTATAATCGAGATCCATAATGTTCTGGGTGTGGGGTAATGGAGACGGCTGAGTGTGACTGATATAAGCTGCTGGTTATTGCAATGTACGTTAGTTGTTTGAATGCTACATTTTGCATTTTTTGGTGATCCCCCGAATTTTTTCTCATTTTCTACATATCGGTGATTGTCGGTTTCACAATTTCCTATTGTTGGTGTGACTTTAACCAGAAAAAAGGTTTTTTTGTTGGTTTTCATTTTATAATTTTTATTTATTACTTTTATTGAATTATTTGTTAACTTATGGCTCTTGGTTGATTACAGGACAAGAAGGTTAATACCACGCACAGTCTATGACTTTGTGGTTTTTCTTTTTATTTGTTAGCATTTGTATATAAAAAAAAAACTCAAGATGTACGGATGCCACCACGTCGAAACTTCGTAATTATTTGAAGAGTTTCGTGTGAATCCAGTCTTCGAAAATATTTCGAAAAATTATTTTTCGAAAATTATCCACATCTGTATCGAAAAAATTTTTTTGTCCGTATTAATTTACCAGATTTCAATGGAATTCGGCAAATACCTCGGAGTTATTATTTTAAAACAGTTTGTCAGATTTCTATTCTATTCGGAATTCGGAGATATTAGAAAAAAAGCATATAAATGAAATTTCAAGAATATTTCCTCAGTATATCGAACAATTGACGTGATCCGACTTAAACTTGGGGTATACCTTGAGGTCAATATTAGAAAACAGTCCTTTGATTTTCAGGTCGATGTTATATATTCATTTTCTGAGATATTGAAGGTTGAGGTTATTTCCTCAGTATCTTAAGAAGAACATAGAAAATAGTATTCAAATATTCTGTAAATTTTGTTGAGAATTTCTTCACCGGAAGCTATTTATCAGATTTCAATTATATTGGCAAAACTTCCAGTAACTGTTTTTGGCATAATACGTTCTCCAGCGATGAAATGGCGCTGAAGCCAAACTCCACTTTAACACTGAGGAATATTTCGTAGAAATAGAGGTTGAGTAGTTGCCCAATATTGTCAATTCTCATCGATTAAATAATGACTATTCTTGAAAGGAAGTAAAGCTGTTCGTTAGTTGAAAGTTCAAAGATGATTCGTGAGCTATACTGAAAAGTGAGTGATCATTTTCATAGTGGAAAAAAGGATCTGAAAATGCAACAATTTGGAACTTCCAAGCTAAGAGACACCACCTATTTTCGCTTTTAGATTTTCAGTTCAGGAATTCACACTGCGTACAATGATGAGCATATTTTACGAAAGTCTCGGCGGAGAAAAATCTTGCAGGTTTTCCGACCTTTATTATTGATCTCCAAATCTGATCTACGAAAAATATCAGAATACTTAGTGGTTTCTTTTCGAACTTATTATTCGAAATAATATTTTTCCAGTTGTGCCCAAATGAGTTCTGATAAAATTGAAATCCACTACCTGGTCGAAAAATGGCTTGAACGTACGTGCAAAATTTCGTGGGGAAATGGCTGCGAAATCGTACGAACACGTTGAATGTACTGACTTCACGTAAATTTAAATTCATTGGACTTCAGAAAGGGTTGATCGACGATCTGAACTATCTACTGAACGCTTCAAATTATTCTACCCACATTAGAAATCGATCTGTCTACCCTCATAGCCTGCCAACAATCAATACACAGGATGGAGTCCTCGAGTTACATTGATAAATCCTTGAAAATTCTCAACATAATATAAACCATATTGCGTGTGTTAGAACGTAAATAATACATTACTTTGAGAAAAATCGCAAGGCTTTCAGACGCAAATGAAAACCATGCCGAGTATGTATTAATAATTTTCCTCTGCTTTTTGATTCACTGAATTTAATTTAGATAAGAGAGTTTCCTGCAGTTACATTGTTATAACGCAGAAAGCAACCAAACGTACACAAGAAATAGGAAATTGGGGGAGCAGAATGCATTGTTTTGTTGTGATAATAGGAAAAATAGGAAGAATGAAATTAATTTTCCAACCTTAGTTTCTCTTTTGGAATTTAAAAATTATTGTTCTGGCTAAAGCGAGTGTGAAATGAAGTAATTTTTCAGGAAGAATATGGAAACTTTCTTGGATTTTATTCTGATTCGACATCATAAGATTCTATGGGAATTGGATTCCTAGATGAAACCTAGTTTTGTCTCTGAACAATATTTTGGATCTTACGATACGGTGTGAAAACATGGTTTGGTATTCAAATTTCATAACCATCTGAAATGTGGAAAAGTGATTCGATGGATTGGAAATATGTTATCTGACAGAAGACTCCGTGTTTTTGTTTATGATGTTAGTACCAGTTTCAAAACTTTGGATAATGGACTCCCAGAAGGATCAGTTATAGCCCCCCTCTTATTTAATTTATATTTATGTGATATTCCTGCAACTTGTTCAGAGAAATTCATCTATGCAGATGATATTGCTCTTTCTTTTCCTCATTCTGATTTTCAAATTATTAAAAACACTATAAATACAGATTTAGAAATTATTAAACATTATTTTGATGAGTGGCAAATGTGCAAATTCTAATTTTCCTGTTTTCATTTGAATAATCAATAGAAGTTTGAAACTTTGAAATTAACTTTCAATAATGCCGTCCTGAAAAATTATATAGCTCCTAAATATCTTGGAGTAAATAAGATTCTTCTATGAATTTCAAGGTCCATTCGGAAAACTTACGCATGAAGTTGAAATCTAGGGATAATATAGTAAAGGTTGTTAGAAATAGCTCCATATGGTAGAATAATAAAATATTTGTTGAATTATCGACTGGTAGTCGTCCTTGTGATATTTTATTATTCTAGGAATAATATTCTTCAAAAACTAGCTGGTTCTTCATGGGTTGCTTACCCTACCACTCTTCGTACGGGAGCTTTGGCTTTGGTTTTTTCTGCTGCTGAATATTGCTGTTCGGTTTGGTTCAACAGCGCGCATGTTAGTAAAATTGATGCACAGCTTAATGTTGCCATGAATATCATTGTTGGGACTATACAATCCACACCTTAACAGTGGTTACCAGTTCTCCCAAATATTGTACCGCCCCATATTCGTAGACAGGTTGCAATGATAAAGTCTTGGGATAAATATAATTCCTTTCCGAATTTCTTTCCAATCATGTCTCATATTTTGAATTCTAAAATTGCTTGATTAAAATCTCGTGGAACTTTAAGGATTAACGATTTTCCTCACTCCAAAAAAAGTGGCAATGAAATTTGGCGTTCGGAATTAAATTTGTGTAATGTTTTCAACAAAGGTTTGATCAGCGATCCTTCATAAAAAGTTCGGGGTTTTAATATTCTTCAGAAAATTTGGTGCATTTTGAATCGACTTAGAATTGGTCATAGTCGGTGTAATGGTTTCCTCAACAAATGTGATTCGGTCAAAAGTCCAAGGTGCGAATGCGGAGAAGAAAAGGAAACAATAGAATACTTAGTAAATAGTTGTCCAATATATAAATTTGAGATGGTTTTGAGGCAATTCATTCGGTGTCTGATTCTTTCTTGAGGTGGATTGTGAACTTCAAATTAACTTAATGAGTAATAAATCATTTACTAGTTCATATTGGTTCTTTCGTCTTTTTTTTGTTTTCGGTGCGATTTTGACTGATCAACCTGCATCGAGAGGAAAGAAGAAATTTTATTGATGAAAGAGAAGACCTTCAATAACAAACAACAATTTCACTATTATACGGGGAGACAGAGTTTTCTCTGAGGTCTCATCTGTGCTTTTTGATCATACGTAAAAATGTATGGTACTCCGTTCAGATTTCCACTGCTAATATTCTGATAACAAATTGTTTGATATAAAAAATGTACTGCTCATTCTCAAATTTTTAATTGAGCTCTAACATTACAAGCATTAGCGGGTCAAAATGCATTGACCCGTTAATGCTCAGTGACTACCTAATAGCCTGGAATAATTTTCATCCCCATCCAATTCGCACTTTGTGCTCTCCAGAGAATGTTATAACTTCAGTGTATGAAGAGTTGATGAATTTTGATAAGCTATTTCCTCGAAGAATTAACAATAGTGATCGGTCCATTGAGAGGAATTATAAAACACGACTTTGAGAAAAATCTCAAGGCTTCCAGATGCAAATGGAAATCATGCCGAGTATGTGTTAAATTCAACTTGATTTTCCAACCTCAATTGAAAATGTGGTAACCATAAAAAACACTATTTTTCGTGAATTATTCAAATCTTAGGCAACCGATTGCGGTTAGTTAAGCAGCATCAGGCCAGTTGAGAGAATACAGAATAAAAATATATAAACCATTCACGAATTACGACTAACTTAGTTTTTAGGTTGAAAAAAATCCAACCTTGCTTTCTCTGCTGGAATTTAGAAATCAATCTTGTGGCTGAAACGAGTCTGTGTTATGAAATATTCTTCAGTTGGATCAAAAAAATTTCTGGAATGATTCTAATGGGGGTTTTTCCTGAATTTGGGTTATTACTGCAAAAGCAAATTTGAACATAATTATTATGGGTTTGATTCATCATTTTCCCAAATTACCTTCAGAAAGTATTCAAAATCAGATTTCAAAATTGGGGTTTGGGATTTGCGAGGCATGCACGAAGTGACAATGGTGTTTAGTAGAATAGCTTTTTCTGCTATAGAATAATGAAATATTCATTCCTATTCTGTGGTATATACCACAGTCAATATAACCAAACAATTTCCGTTTGCGATTTGTCAGTAATATGACAGTATGACAGTTCGTGCTCTTCTTTTTCTATTCCTTGGTCGTTGTCTTCTACTCTGACCACATCGAAGTATAGCTATCTGTTTCCCAAAGCAAAGTAACAGATTTGACGTCCTTTTCTTTCCAAGAAAGCTGAATTCGACGTTGCCATATCGTGCACTCAAGACAAATCCCTTTAAATGCAAATCCCCATTTTTAATTTTCAGTTTTAGGTGATTTTTGTAAAAATATAATATTGAAATTATATGTTTGAAATGTGATGTTCTAAAGGTTTTCCATGAAAATTACTGCATTTTGGTTTAAAAGAAAAACCCCCATTTGACATCGAAAGATTCGAAAGATTCCTAAAACTCAGGCGTGTCTCTGAACATTATCCTGAGAAGAAACTTTTGTCTTCATTTCAATCTTTAGTCTAGCTGAAACGATTCTGAGGAGGCATTTCTGGATTGATTTCAATTAGATATTTCCTTGAAGAAATATCATGAGTGATTGCTTTATGGAAACGAAAATCTCACGGCTTTCAGATGCAAATGAAAACCTCGCCGTATGTATTAACAATTTCCTCTGCTTTGTGATTCGCAAAAAGCAACAAACGGACAGGAGAAATGGGAAATTGGGAAAACAGATTGTATTCTGTGAACGTTATAATAGAGGGAAAACTCAATTCGAAAAAGAAAATTAATTTTCCGACCTTAGTTCCTCTGAATTCGAAATCATTGTTTCGGATAAAACGAGTGTGTAAAGTAGTATTTTTCAGTTAGAATGCAGAAAATGATTTCAATTCGACATCAAGAGATTCCTGTAAGAATTGGATTCATAATAAAACCTAGGCGTGCCTCTGAACAATACTCTGAAATGGAACTTTTGTCTTCATTCCAATTTTTAATTAAGCTGGAACGTTTCTAGGAATGAATTTTGACCCATTAGAGCTCAGTGCCTACCTAATGGCCTGGAATAATTCTCATCCCTTTCCTATTCGCTTTCGTGCTTTTCAGGTTATATAATACAAGGTATGGATTCATGAAAATTGATTCTGATTCGATAAATTTCCGAATAATTCAAATGAGTGATTGCCCCAAGGAGGGAATTAAACCCCGCTGGAATGTTCATAGTTCACATTTGGAGGTTATCAAATTTCTCAGCATATCTAGGGTGTGGTCCGTATATACTCTTGGTTACTAATGGTTAGTGCCTAGGCTGACAGTTCGGTTCATTATCTGTCATATTCACTAACCATTATTAACCAAGAATATATACGGACCGCCCCCATAGTAAATTGTATACAGGGCTAGGATAGAGTATGGAACCAAGCAAATATCTTTCGAACTAAAAAAAAATATTCATGAGATTTTACAGAATGCATCTGATGTACAATTTTTTGTTGATAATTTATTTCCGGTTGAACTTGAAATACCCTCAACTTTTTTAATTTATATGAGGCCCCTGTATATCTCTGCAAATGTTGAAAAAGCTTGGGATTACGAATGCGCACATGCTGGGTTTAATGTCTTCCAACATCTGCAAAGATATACAGGAGGTCCCATACAAATTAAAAGAGTAGAGGGTTTTTCCAGTTCAACCGGTAGTATATTATCAACAAAAAATCGTACATCAGATGCCTTTTGAGCCTTTGCACTGCAAAGTTGCATGACTATTGTCCTTTTCGTTCAAAAGATATTTACTTGGTTCCATAATTCATCCCAACCCTGTATAATCCTCTATAATGTAGTCTCATTCCTTTTTTCAATGAAATATAAATTTTTCAAACTACAAAATTGCTCATTCTATTATTTCACGTGATTTTGGTGTGGTACCTAAACTTTGAGTAACTCAGCAGGAACACAAGGACTGATTCATCATCAATGAATCAACTCAACATACAGTGTGGTCCAACGAAATCTATTCACCTCGATTATCCAGTTTTGTAATGGAAATGTGGAAAAGCACGACCCCTTAATTTTGAATAGATAGTATTGCGATACCTCATTTTAAAGATTTTATTCATTTTTACTTCCAGATTTTCGCATATTTCAGAGCGGTGCTGTTCTGTAAGAACCTGTTGTACACTGTGAGGTGGCAAGTAGGTAGTTACCAAATAAAATCCAATATAATAATTTTCACATTTGTCAGCGGCCTTACAATTCTTGAAGCAGGCTCAGGGATCTGCCCAATGATAAGCATAAATCACGAAAACGTTCATGACCGAGGCTGAGGGGCTAGATGAACCCACCCTCTTGTCTGAATTCTCTCCTTTCTTAGCATCTGGGTTAATTATATGCAGTGGGAGGTGCAAATTCAAAAAATCTAGAAAAGCATTGCCGTGAAGGCAGCAGCTTTTACGCGCATGTTTAATGTCGATGACCGCTTCGGCAACTAATTTGAACTTGCGCGCGAAAGCTGCTGCCTTCACGGCAATGCTTTTCTAGATTTTTTTTCGATAAATTACTGGATTTCAATTCGATATAATCTGTATTGTTGGAAATATTGGAAAAATAAAATTTTGAATGGGTATATCTACGGAATCATTGGGCGGATTTTACCCATTCACGAATTTGACCTTCGTAATTAAGCCCCAAACCTTCTCTACAAATATCGAGTTTCTAAGTCGTTTCTTCCGGAAGTTATTGTGTTTACGGTCGGCCTAATGACAACGCAGAAGCTCGATATCTGTAGAGAAGGTTTTGACCTTGATTACGAAGGCTGAATTCGTGAATGGGTAAAATCCACCCAATGATTCCGCAGATATACCCATTCAAAATTTTATTTTTCCAATATTTCCAAAAACACAGATCAGATCGAATTGAAATCCAGTAGTTCATCGGAAAATTACAGTTCGAAGTTTCATACAGAATTTAATGAGGATGATATGATAAGAAAATCACAGAATTTGTTTTTTCAAATTGTTCAAATTGTTGACACGATCATCACGAAATTTTGCATGAAGTTGTCTTTCAGCATCTTCAAACTAGCTGAGGAGTTTTATTACGATTGAATCGGTATTTTTCGAGTCATTCAGAAAAAAGCAACGATATCGATAGAAAAAACCTCGAAATTTGACATATTTTTTCCCGATAACTCCAAAACTAATGCTCGTATCGAGCTGAAATTTGAAACACTACTGTCAAATATGGAGCTCAAAGTCCGAGTGGAATTTTTTTTTCTGGATATGATAAACGGTTTTCGAAAAAAAAAATTTTTGGAAAAAAATTTTGAAAAATTTTTTTTTTAATATTACTGACAGTATAATCCTGACAAAATGTAACTCAAAGTTGCGCGTTGTTATACTCCACCTAACTACCAAGGTTGATTTCAATCGCTCAAGTAGTTTCTGAAATAAAAAATAGTTTACTTCAAAATTTCATGTGGCTATAACTCCGAAACAATTCGACCGATTTGGCCCATTGACGAACTCAACCGCGGCATACCAATGCGCAACTCACCCTGAAAGTTTTAAGTTGCTTGCTCACTCCGTTCGACAGTTATCGTGTCCACGGTCTGACGGACAGAATCGATTTTGACACCGGATTCGTCATCAGTGAGTCCAATCTAGTCGATTGAGACCATTTTCGGCTCAATCATCGAAAATTACAGACATTCGGACCAAACGATAGCACGCTGTTCCCCTAGAACATGCGCGCAAAAATAAGAACTTATTGTATATTATAAGCAATACTGTTATCCAAGCTAGCTTGCAAATTTATTTTGCTGGAAAAGATTTTTTGAATTTCAATCATACATATTGTATTAAATGAACTTATTGAATTATTATCTGTTCAAACAAATGAGAATTTTTGAGCGCTCCAAGGCGCTAGCTTTCAATTAAGAATCAGAAAAAGGGCGCATTTTGACCATTCGCGACAGTCGCTAAAATTGTAGATCGGGCTCTGAAAAAATAAATCTAAAATTTGAATAGAGAAACACCAAACTCAATTAAGCAGTTCCTGACAAAGCCCATTTTTAGAGACCGACTATTTTTGTCGCTGAGTGTATGTATATTTATTCTAAAATATGTTTCGATAATGACCCCTAAGAAAAATCTTATCTAACCTGGTAAATCGTTCACGGTCGACCAGACGTACACAATAACTTTCGAGAGACACAACTCAGTGACTCAATATTTGCAGAGCTCAATAACAGGGATCGAACTCACCAAATGATTCAGCAGATATCAGCATTGAAAATTTTATGTTCTCTCTGTTTCCAAAAATACAGAACCTATTGGCGTCTGAATTTAAGATTACAGCGCCACGGTGGCCAGTTTTGGAACCTTAGATACAGACATAGATTTTGTTTTGATAGTCGATTTTGTACTGTTTGTTAGTGTTTGGTTTGATAATTTTTGATTTCACTATTTATTCAAAGACTTTTTAGACTTTTATAGTTGACGAGAGTATTACTGGGAGTACATATTCCATTCTTATAAAGTAGGTTTGTATCATCCTTCAATCTTATTGAGTGTAGCAACTCTAATATTACAGGCATATCTCTAAGGTTAGACAGTATTTTAATATTATTTGTTTTCAGATCCGAATGGCAAGATTTAACTGAGGCTGTCTTGAAAGTTGAAAAACAGATAGTATTGAAAAACATACTTTTTGGAATAATTGGCAAATACTCATAACAGTCATAACTTTACTATTTTTATAGCGAAGGACTAAATACTCAATATATTGTGAATAAAATGAATACATTCAGATAAAACTAATG
Source organism: Myrrha octodecimguttata (assembly GCA_958510865.1). Classification (NCBI taxonomy): domain Eukaryota; kingdom Metazoa; phylum Arthropoda; class Insecta; order Coleoptera; family Coccinellidae; genus Myrrha; species Myrrha octodecimguttata. The sequence goes on from OY294057.1 coordinate 73,629,707, forward strand.
CTCAGTCAGTTCTATCAATAAAACATTTACGTTGTTACTTAATGATCAGTTCAACAGGCAGATTTCTGGAAGGCATAGCATTCCTCTTAAGTAAATTTCTCTGCTTGGATTAGGGTCCTGGAAAAAAAATTGTCTTCATGAATGTGATCTAATATTTGATGAGCAATTCGTGCTTTCCTCTATAAAAATGATCATCATCGGTAAAATCAAGGAAACAGACTCTCATAAATCTTGTTGGTTGGTTTTTATCGATTCTTCAACACTTTCAGGACCGACTTGTTAAAGTAAGTTTCTTTCACCCTAACTTGAAATTTTTCACCGGGCTGTGGAAATCTATGGGAAGGGACAATTGAGTTTGCTTTTCATCAGTAGAAGCACTTGCACAATGACACAAACGCCAAGAAAAATGCATAAACTTTCTCATTTTCTTAACATTTCTTTTAACTTGTCAATGATAATGTCTGTACCTCGGGTTACTCAGATAGCCACCAGAGGGAGTAGCGCTTATCTTCATTCGCCAATCGATTGATATCTATTTCTTGGTTCATGCTGACTGAAATAAGAAATCCAACGGAACTGCTCTGGGAACAATCTTTAATGATAAAATGACATGCGGATATCAAACTTTCAGAAACTGAAGGAGATACCTTGATACAGCAAAATTTGTTTTGTCGACAGAGAGAAAAAGGTTGCATTGTGAATGAATTAATAGTGTCATCCCTAGCGACTTGAATTAACAATGACATTCAAGACAGCTCCTATCCGGGGATACTGGGTCAATATTGAACCTATCGGGTAAGTTCCAAACGACTGACAACTGGCGAATTGTTTTTATTGGGATAGTTCTATGATATATCCAAACTTTGTTCTGATCGCTGCTGGACTTCATTCTATTGCCTTCTAGTTATTGTATTGCTTGACAGTCCAATCGGTATCGCATGCTTTGGGATTAATTTCTCCTAGGTTACAGTTTAGATGGTATGCTCTTGTTCTTAGGTCCTTTATTTCCAGAATTTGACCTGAATTAATTTCTTGCATGCATGTTCTGGAAAACAGCGTAATGTCTTTTTTACGCGCTTGTTCTGGAGAACATCACGTTATCGTTTCGTCAAAATATCTGTAATTTTCGAAATTTGAGCTGAAATCGGTCTCAAACGACTAGGTTGGACTCACTAATGAAGAAAGAATCCGTGGTCAAATTCTATTCTGTTCTGCCGGCCGGCCATTTGTGCTCCTATTTTCGAAAAGAAGGACCTTAAGTCTTTGAATTTTCAGGTTAAGTTTTGATCCTGAATATCCCGGTTGAGTTCGCCAATTGGCCAAATCTGCCGTATGATTTTTGTGTTACAGCCATTTGAAGTTTTTTTGTAACTCAAAAAATATTTATCTGATCGGAATGAAACTAGGTTGGAAGATGAACAGTGTCATTTAAAAGAATTCTCCATGGAAAAATTGGAAAATAAAGTTTTCATATTTCATTTAAATTTCACTGAAATTTCGAAGTGCCATTTCGCAATGTGAACAAGCGCGTAAAACCTGCTGACTTCACTTCAGTTTCTAGGTGCGTTTTTCAAATGCTTGTTATTTTCGGATTTAGAGCCAATTTTTCAAATGACAATGCTGGACTGATGACGAATCCGGGGTCAAAATCGATTTTGCCTGGCAGGCCGTCAATGCACACACTAACTGCCGAACAGAGCAGACTGGCATCTTAAATTTTCCTTCGAAAACAATCGAATTTGAACCCGATTTTGTACTGATTCAAATTTTCATATTTCACAATAGTGTACCAAATTTTGATTCGATCCAGATTCGGAAATATAGGGAAAAAATATGTGAGATATTGTGGTTTTTTCACGATACTATTACTATTTAGTGAATAACTCGAAAAGTACTGATCTAATTATGATGGAACTTGACAGCAACCCCTTGTATCCTAAATGGGATGGGAAGATAAATGACAAGTTTTGCTCGTTTGAATTCGATTTTTAGTTTTTCCATACAAGGATCGTTCGTTTAGAGATGGAAATATTACTTTCGTAAGTCGAAATATTTATGTTTAGTCCTAATACAAGCAAAAATGTGCCTGGCCTGGCCCCACGTCAGTGCTTTTCCCGGAATATCATATTACTTTATGTCATCAGAAATTAAATCATTTACGAAATGGCATACATAAAAATCATCAAGTATTTTCTAAATGTGTATTTCACTTTTAGTTCGTTACACGTGCAAATTTTTAAGTTTCTGTCATTCAAGTTCATTGCTAAATATATGAGATTATTGAATTATAATGTGTCCTACTGATGAAATTATTTCGCTCCTGATGGCATAATAAGGCTTAGTACATTGCATACTATCAACTCTTATTGCAGGTCCCAAAAAGTCTGATACATATTCGAAATTCTCATTACGGATTTCATCTTGAATAACAAAATTTATTACGATTTTGAATAATTAAAATCACCAAATGTACATATAACCATCTGAATTATATTTACAAGTACGAGATCTAAGTTAATTGTTTATTATGCCGCAATTGGCGAATGAAGATAAGCGCTACACCCTCTGGTGGCTAACCGAGTAACCCGAGGTACAGACATTATCATTGACAAGTTAAAAGAAATGTTAAGAAAATGAGAAATTTTATGCGTTTTTCTTGGCGTTTGTGTGATTTTACAAGTGCTTCTACTGAGAAAACGCAAACTCAAATGTCCCTTTCCATAGATTTCTACAGCCCGGTAAAAAATTTGGAGTTACGGTGAAAGAAACTTCCTTTAACAAGTCGGGCCTGAAAGTGTTGAAGAATCGATAAAAACCAACAAACAAGATTTATGAGAGTCTGTTACCTGCATTTTACCGATGATGATCATTTTTATAGAGGGAGGCACGAATTGCTCATGAAATATTAGATCATATTCATGAAGACAATTTTTTCCAGGCCCATAATCGAAGCAGAGAAATTTACTTAAGGGGAATTCTATGCCTTCCAGAAATCTGCCTGTTGAACTGATCATGAAGGAACAACGTAAATGTTCTAGTGATAGAACTGACTACTGAAAAAAAAAGTTTCAGCAAGGAAATATCTGCTGATGAATACTGTTCGCTCAAAGTGCTTCTGTCGATGAAAGCAAAGTTGTACAAGGCTCATTTATTTCAGCTTTTTCAAGACCAATCATATGGGTGTTGGAAAATTTATTCGTCAATCCATAATGAATGAGGCTTACGGTATACGTAGCATTAGTTTCATGTGAATGTATTCATTTTATTCAAAATATATTGAGTATTTAGTCCTTCTCTATATAAGTATTTGTCTATTATTCCAAAGAGTATGTTTCACAATACTATCTGTTTTTCAATTTTCAAGACAGCCTAAGAAATCCACCAAAGTCAATCTTGCCATTTGGATCTGAAAATAAATAATATTAAAAAACTGTCTTACGTTGGAGATATCCTCGTAATTTTAGAGTTGCTGCACTCAATTAGATTGAAGGATGATGCATACCTTCCTTATTAGAATGGTATATGTACTCCCCTAATACTCTCGTCAACTATAAAACTCTAAAAAGTCTTTGAATAAATTGTGAAATCAAAAATTATCAAACCAAACACTAACAAACAGTACAAAATCGACTATCAAACAAAATCTATGTCTGTATGTAAGGTTCTAAAACTGACCACCGTGGCGCTGCAATATTAAATTCAGACTCCAATATATTTATTATAACGCGAATTCTATCCTTCGGCTTCATGCAAGGATGATTCGACTCATTAGATATGTTGAGCCAATGAAAACGTTCCTATCCATCTGTGGGCAGTGTTTTTCGTCATCCAAGTATTAAAATGCTTTCTTTCTCTGGATTCAAGAATATTCATCAACAGTATAATAAATCGCGAAATCCAAGAATGAAAAATCTAGAAAAGCACTGACGTGAAGTCAGCAGCTTTTACGCGCCTGTTCACATTGCGAAATGGTGACTTGGAAATTTCAGTGAAATTTTAATAAAATATAAAAATTTTCAAAAAAAATTTTTTTTCGAAATTTTCCATGGATAATTCTTCTTATTGACACTGTTCATCTTCCAACCTAGTTTCATTTCGATCAGATGAATATTTTTCGAGTTATTGAAAAATCAAAATTGTAAATGGCTGTAGCACAAAAACCATTCGGCAGATTTGGCCCATTAACAAACTTAACCGAGATATTCAGGATCTTAACCCAACCTGAAAATTTCAAGACTCTAGGCCTTTTCTTTCGAGAGTTACAGCGCACACGTCCGGCAGGACGGCCGGACAGACAGAATCAATTTTGACCTCGGATTCTTCATCAGTGAGTCCAACCTAGTCGTTTGAGACCAATTTCGGCTCAAAATTCGAAAATTACAGACTTCGTGACGAAATGATAACGCACTCCCAACCAGCAAAGTTGTCGTATAATTCTGATGATTCTCGACTTTTTCATTTCATAAGTATTATATTGAACTCTCTGGAATGTCAATTCATTATATTGATGCTAAATAAATTTCAATCTGTTGTGGAAATCTCAAGTATTTTATAAATTTCTCATGAAAACGTTTATATGGCCGAATTATAAAATATCTTATAAAACTGTTTCTTTACTATTTCTTAATGGATCTATAACTTACTCATAAAACATAAATATTTGTACAATTGAATTGTTTTTTAGTGGGTTTATAACATTTTTCTACGATATTCCTGCCTTCAGTATAAATTCATTAAAAAAGTGTCAATCAAATTTACTTTGTATGAAATCACATTATAGTTTTATAGAACAACTTTCACCAACAGTATGCTTTTATAAGAAAATTTATTTTTTCGTGATCGCACATTTTATAGTATTGTATTCCATGACGATAATCGAATATGAAATGCATTTTGATATTTTGATTTAATATTCGATATCTTAAAAATCTATAAATAAAATTGAAAATTATTCCCGATTTCTATAGATATGTCCACTTACTTAATGGAGAAAAAAAATTCTAACCCCACTTTTCCTGTAACAGCCGCATTTGTTATTATTATTTTATTTTCCATGACGATAATGAAATATTATCTGAATCGCATTTTGAGTAAGTTCATATCGAAATAATGAACATCTTAAAAGATTTCATGAAAATCTATATCTGAAATTGAAAGTTAAAGGTATTTGATTTCGTCGAGCATGTCCACTCACTAGTGTTGAGAAGAAAATATGAGGGGTGGTACTTCTAATCTATCTAACCACATTTTTCCTACAACAGTTGGGTTCGTCATCAGTAATTTATATTAATGCCGTGACGATAATAAAATATTATCTGTATCGAATTTTGAGTGAGGTCACGACAAAGAATGTTTGAAGTTTTCGTGAAAATCTATTAATGGAATTGGAACTCAATCTTGGTTTTGTAAGACATATCCATTCACTGGAGTTTGGGAAATATATGAAAATGAGAAATCAGAGCGTGCTTCTGATTCTAACCACACTTTTTCTATATCAAATCAGCTGTATGTTTCCATTAGTCACCAAGGCGATAGTGTTAAACATGTTTCATAGCAGTTGTATAGTAGCTGAATTATTTACAGAAAGCTTTATAAAGATACAAAACTATTTTATAAGATGACACCATTAAAGATGGCAGTATTTATGATGATGAAAAATGACGAATTCTGAAAGTACTGAAATTTGCATCCGTGTTGATATATGAATCACCTAAAAAAAATTGGCTTGATAATGATGTTTCGCAAACATTGGTTCATATTTCGAAAAATGAAATGAAAAAAAAATTATAAGACCCACAAAGCATTTTAATGTTTTGTCCATTTATTTATGGAAAACGTTCGAAAATAGGAAGCGCGTTTATGATATACTAATATTATGTTTTATTTCGGGAACTATGACTCTTAGTGCATTACCGTATAAATAAAATGGTTTCTGCTAAAGAGTAAAGATAGGCGACGTTCAATATTTTCCCATCGACTCTCATATTCCTAATTATTTCTTGCAACTGAAAGAAATAATTAAAAAGTATTTCGATTTTTTAAATAGCATTCTAGATTACTCTTTTATTTCAGAACAGGCATGTGAAAAACCTCATGAGGTTCCTATAAAACAGTTTCAAAGCTGCTTTATATTTTTCTCGTAACTTTCACGAGGGGGTTTATAGAATCTCGAGGGTCGCAAAAAAGTTTCATAAAATGTGCCAATTTTGTATTTATAGTTATTGTTTAAACGCATCAGAAACATTTCCGAAAAGACAAATATTACAAAAGCATGTGGCTGAAAACGTTTCTGCAACAGTTATAAAATATGAAATTGCTAGTTGGGCTGTTCCCCAGAACAACCGAGTAAAAATGATTTCTTCACTCAACCCTCTCTTCCCATTAAAGATTGTAGGGGCTGTCATAAAGTTCACAGGGTGGATTCAAATTGATATGAACCAACCGAATGAAATGTCCTACGAATCAAAGAACAGCTCTCTTTTCATTTTTTCTGATTTTGCATGGGAGATTTTTTCGCTTCTTTTATCCCGTACTGTAGTTGATCAAATCAAATGACCCAAAACGAGCATACAGCATAACGAGCAAAAAAGAAAAATCCACAAGAAAGAAAAATGTAAACCCGCGTATATAATCCGAACAGCAGAGACACAATGCCTTCCACATATTTGAACATGCAGTTAATGAAAAACAAATTTGCATGAAGTACGCATATAGTCGGAACCGACGCCATAATATCACAAAGGCACTCACCGGGGTAAATAACTGTCTCCCTACGAACCGTGTAGTTCGCCTCGGGAATTCTCAGGTCGCAGGAAAACTCCTCGGGCTCCTTCAGAGCCTCTAATGTCACTGTTGCCGAAATGTCGTAGAGCTGGCCGCGCTGTCTTGAAGTCACCACGGCCTCAGTCAGTTCCCTGGAAAGAGAAAATGTAAGAAGTGAACCGAATTGAATCTGCATTAGAGATGTGCAACTTGGATACTTTTGAGTATCAGATAGTATCGGATACTTTCGTTAGATTCTTGGTATCCAAAATTATACTTGTAAAAGCCCGATGCAATACTGAAAATGATTTCATTATATTGAAGGGTGTTCCAATAAGAGGAGTTATTTTGAATAGCCCGCTTTTTCGGTAGATGTCACTTTTGAAGCTGTCATTTTTTGACATTTGACAAGTAGAAACTACGCCATTAATAAAAATGGAACGATACACGCTTCAACAACGCATTGAAATTATTAAAATTCACTAGAAAATGGTGAAACTTTGGCAGAGACGGTTCGAAAAACTCGAACATTTTTGGGTCGTCGTGAAGTACCTTGTCGGTCCACAATAAAGAAATTGGTGGAAAAATTCGAGCTGTTGGGACAAGTTAGTGATGTGAAGAATAAAACCCGTGCACGTCGCTCAAGAACAGCCGATAATATTGCTGCTGCAGCCGAAAGTGTTGAAGAAAACCCAGGTTTCTCCATTCCTCGTCGTTCTTTGGAATTAGGCATTCCACAAACGTCATTACACCGTATTTTGCATAAAGATTTGGGTCTTAAGGCTTATAAAGTTCAGTTTACACAGGAACTCAAGCCGGCCGATCATCAACAACGTCGTGTCTTTGCTGATTGGGTCGTTGACATGCATGAAAATGATTCGGAATTCCATCGAAAAATCATCTTGAGTGATGAAGCTCATTTCCACCTCGGTGGCTTCGTCAACAAGGAAAATTGTCGCATCTGGGGCTCGGAAAACCCGAGAGTTATTGTTGAAAAGCCTCTCTATCCTCAACGTGTGACTGTTTGGTGCGGTTTATGGTCCGGCGGATTCATTAGACCTTACTTTTTCGAAAATGAGGCTGGAGCAACAGTTACGGTGAATGGATTGCGCTATCGAGTGATGATTAATGATTTTTATGGCCGGAATTGGATGGTATATATCTGGACAACGTTTACTTTCAACAAGACGGCGCTACGTGCCACACAAGCAACGAAACCATTGATCTTTTGCGGGAAAAGTTTCCGGACCGTGTTATCTCTCGAAGAGGTGATCAAAATTGGTCACCGAGATCTTGTGATTTAACACCTTGCGACTTCTTCCTTTGGGGCCACGTGAAAGAGAATGTCTTCGCCAATAGCCAGCGTCGATTCAAGATCTCAAAGATGGAATTCGTGAGGCTATCGAGGACATAGGGCAGTCACTTTGCGATTTGGTTATGGAAAATTTCATTAAAAGGATATGGTCCTGTAAGCTTGGTCGTGGAGGTCATTTGTCTAATGTTACTTTCCACTATTAACGGCATAGCTTCTTCATAATGAAATAAACATCCGATCATTCATATTGAAAAATGGCATTGTTCTTTGAATATCAAAATAACACCTCTTATTGGAAATGGTATCCAAACAGAGATACAATTTTTTGTACTTTATCAGATTTCAGGATGTTGTTATTCTATTATTTCAGCCGTGATCTGATTCAATCTGAGCAGTTTTACAAAAAGCTCTTTCACTGGAAACAGAAGTGGCAACAATATAATCAAATATTTTTCTGCTAGTCGAGCCACGCGATGATAAATAAATTTTCTAGACTTTCACCACAGTCAAATATTTTCTTCTCTGCTAACTGTGGGTTCTTCATTACATTTTCTGAATTCTTCAAGACTGTCCGATGGGGGATTTGTTTTTATGTCTGCTTTTATCGCGTCGAAACAATGCCATATAGAATCGAAATGAAGCAAAACAGCAATTTTTTGTATTGTGGAGATGACATTTTGATGAATTTAACGAATCAAATGATGAGTATACAGACAGAATATATCATATACAGAGTGTAAAAGCCAAATGGAATAAATTCGATAACGAATAAATGAGGGGGTGTTAGGAAAAACGCTCGGACACGTCGATTTGTAATTTTAAATGCGCATATATTTCAAGAAAATAAAATTATAGAGGGTGTTCCATGCGACCGTGGCCAATACCAACTTTCTTATTTCAAATGTAACCCCCTGTATATTATTTATTTTTTGGATTCTTCAAAAAATTCTAGACATAATTCATGTACAATTTCCTATACCTATCTTCAACTTTTTCGGAAATATTAAGTGTTTTCAGAAATGTTGAGTAACGTTAGAAGACAATTCTACACCAGATTAGCATGTTGCCAAGACGTTCGCGGCGAGCATTTAGAACATTTCCTACATTGACATTGATGTTTTTTTTTTGTTTTTTTTTTCAATCATTAAGAAATAATCAGTCTTACTTATTAGGTTTCAAGTGTAATGTACCGAATTTGTGAAATAAAATAATTTTCATTTAAAAGGATGGTTTTTGCACTAAATCTGAAAACACTTAATATTTACGAAGTAGTTAAAGATAGGTATAGGACATTGTGCATGAATTGTGTCTAGAATTCTCTGGAGAATCCAAAAAATAAATAATATACAGGGGGTTGCATTTGAAATAAGAAAGTTGGTATTAGCCACGGTCACATGGAAATCCCTATATAATATTATTTTCTTGAAAAATATGCGCATTTAAAATTACAAATCGACGTGTCCGAGCGTTTTTCCCAACACGCCCTCATTTATTCGTTATCGAATTTATTCCATTTGGCTGTTACACTCTGTATATCATTTCTTATAAACTTATATCAATGTGGTATGCGTATGCGGGTATTCCCAGAAGGCCAAAATGTTGGTGCTTGGTGCAACTGTCAAGAATCACTGATTAACGAATCAAATGCTCTCTTCTGTCGCCGTGAATGAAAAACTTGAAACAAAATATTAAAGAATTCTGTTTTCCAATATTGCGACTATACCCCTTCAGATGGCGCGAACTCAATTTCGAATATATAACAGGTATCTAATAGTATCCATAGTTTTTAAAATGGAATATCCGATACTCCAATTTCAGTAGAGTATCCGACACTTTTCCTTGGATAGATACTTTCTGCACATCTCTAATCTGCATCAGTTGAACGTTGAGGTATGGAAAGTTGTGTTTACATACGGTTGTGAGATACCGCATAGAGGGCGTTGTTATACGAAATGATGGGATGGGAAATTTTGGCAGGATTTTCCATTATATTTCATATTTTTGTAAGCTGTAGCTCGTAATTGCTGAACAAGAACTATTGGAATTGAATAAAATGATTTGTGCAGGAACTCATAAATGAAAATCTAGAAAATCACAACCGTGAAGGCAGCAGCTTTTGCGCGATGTTCAATGGAGATGACCGCTTTGGCAACGAATTTGAACATGCACGCACAAGCTGCTGCCCTTACTCTTGTTTCTTTCGAGAGTTATTGTTAACTATTTGAAATTGAATAAAATAATTTGTGCAGAAACTCACGATGATCTTGTTATAAATAAAAAATCATGAAAATCACTGGAGTGCAGGCAGCAGCTTTTGCGCGATGTTCAATGAAGATGGCCGCTTTGGCAACGAATTTGAACATGCACGCAAAAGCTGCTGCCTTCACTACAGTGATTTGCATGATTTTTTTACTTATAACGAGATCATCGTGAGTTTCTGCACAAATTATTTCATTCAATTCCAAATAGTTAACAATAACTCTCGAAAAAAACAACTTAGAAACTCGATATTTGTAGAGTAGGTTTGGACCTTGATATCAAAAGCCGAATTCGTGAATAGGTAAATTCCACTTAGCGATTCCGCAGATATACCCAGTCAAATTTTCATTTTCCCAATGTTTCCAAAAATACAACTTAGATCGAATTGGAATCCAGTACTTCATCGAAGAATGTCAGTTCGAAAGTTGATATAGAAATTCATGAGGATATTATAATCAGAAGATCACAGAATATTTAATATTTGGAAAAAATTTTTTGGTTTTTTTCAAATTGTTCTAATGACACGATCATCACGAAATTCTGCACAAAGTGGTCAATCAGCATTTTCAAACCCAAGGCCAAGTTTCACTATGATTGAATCAGTAATTTCTGAGTTATTCCGAAAACGAACAACAACATATCGAGAAAAAACAACGATTTCGAGAGAAAATCCACGAAATTTGACATATCTTTTCACAATATTTTCAAAACTTATGATCGCTGTAGAATATATAGTTCAAGCTTTGATCAACATTTTTCACAAATGTAATAAACAGTTTCCGAGAAAAAAATTTTTCGAAAAAATTTTGAAAACAATTTTTACGAAGTTTACTGACAGCACGATCCCAACAAAATTCTGCAAAAGTTTTATGTCCTCATGCTCCAACCAACCGCCTACTTTCAATTCGATCGTTTCGGTAGTTCTCGAAATATCAGAGAAAAAACCTTAGAACTTCAAATGGCTGTAACTCCAAAATCGTTGGACCGATTTCACCCATAGCATTCTGAAATGCAAGCAATCCTGAAATTCTTTAGTCGATATAATCCTCCAGCCGGCCGAACAGAATCGATTTTGATACCGGATTCGTCATCAGTGAGTCCAACCTAGTCGTTTGAGACCACTGTAGGCTCAAAATTTGAAAATAAAAGACATTTGGACAGGACAAGTTTTTCAGTAGTCTTACGGATAGAATACTGGATTCCAATGAATTCATGAAAAAGATCCATTCTGATAGGTCACTGCTAAGTTCATGGGAATCCATCGAGTATTTCTAGAGAAAATCCTGTATTTGTTAACTATCGGAAAGCTTAGGTATGAATAATTTGTTTCCCACTCAAATTTCCGATCCCAACTTTCACTAAAATAACATAATCTGGACATGTTTCCGAAATTGGTCAAAAGTCAATAGACGACTTCACAAATTTTATATCACCAGGGAACGGGAATTTCAGAACAAATTCTCCATGATAACGTTCACGTTATTTATAAATATCCGTTAAAGATGCCGCGGCTCCTAAAACAAGATAATTCCTTCCAAATATAGGGTTTTAGTAAGCTCGTCTCTGATTGGCTGAAATTTAAGTTAGGATTCCTGATTTCATGTTAATAGTGTCAAATTTATGTAGGATATGTTCCGCAAATCAACTCGGTTATTTCGGTTGCCGGTTTTTCACTCCGTAAATGTGAAATATTCAGTTGGTTCCTGAAAAAAAGGTTAATTGCGGAATTTGATTGATGAAAAAACGTTCCTCCTGTCACTAGAAAGACAGTCAATGTTCTATGGTAACATATCCATAGCATAGAACAATCTTTATTGACTTTATGATTCATAGATCATAGAAGAGACAACAATCAACAATGGAAAAATTACTAGGTATGTTCTATGGATCATAAGGTGAATAAAGATTATTCTATGCTATGGATATGTTACCATAAAACATTGATTGTCGTTCTGGTGCATAGACTTAATATGTCTATGTTCTGGTGACAGAAAAATTGCATTTTCATCAATCAAATTCCGTAATTAACCTTTGTTTCCAGAAACCAACCGAATATTTCATATTTACAGAACGCAAAACCGGCAACCGAAATAACCAAGTTGATATGCTGAACATATCCTTTATAAACTTGACACTATCAACATAAAATCAGGAATCCCAACTTAAATTTCAGCTTAACATAAACCTATATATTTGGAAGGAATTATCTTGTTTGATGAGCCGAGGCATCTTTTACGGATATTTATAAATAACGCGAACCTTATCATGTCGAATTTGTCCTGACATTCCCGTTCCCCAGTAATAGTAAATTTGTAAAGAAAATTGTGGGTTGGCAAATTGGGCCGAAGTCGGACATTCGAATCGAGCAAGTCAACACCAAAACATAAGATCGGCTTAATATTTGTCGCTTCTGTGTAGACAGAGCTTTACTTCGGATCAATTCTCGGCAGGAAAATCGAATCGACTCGTCCCCATGGTCCGAGAAACTTGAAGGGCTTGTTATGAGCCAATTGAGGAACACTTGTGGGATCCGCTCAGATCTTAATAGCGTCACAACAGACTGAATCTTGTCTGAATCGGTATTTGGGCGTGTTCAGAGATGCACATTTCGGTCTAATGATTCTTATTGGCGAATGAAGATAAGCGCTACTCCCTCTGGTGGCTATCCGAGTAACCTGAGGTACAGACATTATCATTGACAAGTTAAAAGAAATGTTAAAAAAATGAGAAAGTTTATGCAGTTTTCTTGGTGTTTGTGTGATTTTACAAGTGCTTCTACTGAGGAAAAGCAAACTCGAATGTCCCTCCTCATAGATTTCCACAGCCCGGTGAAAAATTTCGATTAAGGGTGAAAAAAACTTCCTTTAAAAAGTCGGGCCTGAAAGTGTTGAAGAATCGATAAAAACCAACAAACAAGATTTATGAGAGTCTGTAACCTGAATTTTACCGATGATGATCATTTTTATAGAGGTAAGCACGAATTGCTCATGAAATATTAGATCACATTCCTGAAGACCACTGTTTTCCAGGCCTCTAATCCAAGCAGAGAAATTTACTCAAGAAGAATGCTTTGTCTTTCAGAAATCTGCCTGTTGAACTGATCACTAAGGAACAACGTAAAGGTTTTAGTGATAGAACTGACTATTGAAAAAACAAGAGTCTCGACAAGCAAATATCTAGTGATGAATACTGTTCGCTCAAAGTGATTCTGCCGATGAAAGCAAAATTGTACGAGCTTATTTATTACAGCTTCTTCAAGACCAATCATATGGGCGTTGGAAAATTTATTTGTCAATCCTTAATGAATAAGACTTAAGATACAAGTAGCATTAGTTTTATGTGAATGTATCCACTTTATTCACAATATATTGAGTATTTAGTCCTTCGCTATGAAAATAGTGAAGTTTTGGGTATTTGTCTATCATTCGAAAAGGTATGTTTTACAATACTAATTTTCAAGACAGCCTAAGAAATCCAACAAAGTCAATCTTGCCATTTGGATCTGGAAATAAATAAAATTAAAATACTGTCTAACCTTGGAGATATCCCCGTAATTTTAGAGTTGCTACACTTAATAAGATTGAAGAATGATACATACCTACTTTAAAAGAATAGAATATGTACTGCCAGTGATACCCTCGTCAACTATTAAAGTCTAAAAAGTCTTTGAATAAATCGTGAAATCAAAAATTATCAAACCAATCACTAACAAACAGTACAAAATCGACTATCAAAACAAAATCTATGTCTGTATGTAAGGTTCTAAAACTGGCCACCGTGGCGCTGCAATCTTAAATTCAAACACCAATAGCCAGAGAAATGCAGGTGGTTATTTTTTATTGAGATTTGGTATTAAACAGGATTGGGGATTGTCGATACTGATATAATACCTCTTGTCGAAATAAATCGTCTATATTTTCACTTTTATACACTCCTATAAACTATCCCAGTTGGCCATGATTTAGGTCTATCAAGTTTTTTTTCACTTAAAACTGACGCAGGTTGGCACTCGTGAAATATCGGCAATGTCAAAATAATTCTCAGAGACGTTGCCCAATGCCAATGCGAATTTCTACTCTCAATCTCTACATAATCATCACGCTTGGAAACTAAAAATCCGAAGGTAGTTTTGAAGAAGCAGAGACAAAGTATCAAGAAGTGTTATATTGAATTGATATCTGCTTCTTCTGATAGTAACCCTCATTATTTGGAATCGATAATTTATCACAAGGTATTAAACATTTTCATATTGGAGTATTTCAAGTTGTGAACCAAGGTATTTAAATGTCTGTAGGCTTATTTCTTGACAATTTAGAAAAGAAGGTATTCCATAGGTTTGGCTGTTCGTTTAGAAGTTTTACTGCAGGGTAATTCGAGTACTTTTATTTTTTTTCGAACGAACTATCACAAAGTAACGGACTACTCTATCCATTATTTTTTAGTAAAATTTCAACACTCGATTCTTGATTTTCGTTCAAGAAAATAGCATAACTGAATCTTCCAACCATGTTTATATACGTGAAATATTTCCAGTATTAACAGAGAAAAAAATTTCTTCAACATTCACCAGGTCTTTGGAATTATTGAATTCATATATTATTTTTTCAAATTCATTACTTCCCCAAAGTAAATTCACATTATTAAAAATACGTAATTACTACGACTTCTATGTAGAGAGGACAACGTTGTGTAGTTATCTGACAGGAAAATGACTATAGTCTGACATTTTGCAGATATACTCGGTGAAATGTGTCAGAATAGCATGGTCAACCGGGATAGTTTAAAGAAGTGAATGGTGTATATACTCGTATATTTTATACAGGGCGAGTCTTCAAATTGCACATCAATTGTAATCTCTAACGGTAATTTTAATAGCAAAATTGCCAATTCATTGCTTGAAATTCAAAGAACTATGATTGGGAAAACTCATTTACGCACTGAATCCTTATAATTAGGTCCTTTTTGCGGTATTATTGTGAAGAAAATATCTCACTACACTCAATCATTAAAACACTAATCTTTCACTCGAATTCGTTCAATATCCAGTTGATTTCACCATGACATTTTACACAATTTCATTCTGGCCCATTTTCATCTTGGAAATACGATAATTAACCTATTTTCATCCAATTCATAGATGAACTGTATGCAATCACTGAACTTACCTTAAAATATTAATTGAACCTTAGAATTCGATGAGGAGTCTGGTCCATAGACATGAACTATGTCTGTGCTCTGGTCACGAAATAGCATAGAATTAATATTTGATCTACGCGAAATGGATGAATATTTCTGTGTATTCTGTGTTCCGGGTAAACGTAGGTCTAGCTTAATTCACTGAATTCACTATCTCAGGGGCATTTCCAAGAAAACAAGGAAATTACTTATGGTTTTTCGAGTCTGGGAATCTATAACCAGGAAACCGTTTGAAGTAAGATGAAATTGATTACTGTAGAATACGTATCATTGTTATAGAAAAATTCACACCAGAATTCATTTCATTCGGAGAAACCACGTCAAAGCTACAAAACAAAAACTGATGATTCTCGGAAATTTCAACCGCCTATAATTTTTGGAGGGCAAAATCTGGAAAAATGGTTTACGAAAAAAGTGTTTTATAATATGAGTAGAATTTAGACTCACCCTGTATATGTGAATACATATACACACTGACATCAGAAGTGTTACACGTGGAAAGAGCACATTTTTGCACTCAATTTTTTGGCAATGTGGAAGTCTGACATCATAAACGAAACAATGACGATGTAAGAATTGGCAGGTTCCAACGATTTATTTCAACGTTAACGGAATTCCACGAGACCTTACCTGATTCGATTCAAGTTACAAAAACTTCATGAACCTATTACAAGGTCTACAGACTAACTTCATGAAAGTTCACATACCTCGAAGGTACAAGTTTTCCAAATATGTAATCTTCGATCCTTCCAACCGATGGTCAATAACAAGCGGCACGAAATACAACCTGTCCAAACATAGAAATTCATTTGGAATTACGGAAAGATCGCGGCACCGGAACAGGCATCGTTTTTCCCCTACATTCATCTCACTCCACCTCTAAATCCTCTTCGGAATCGTTTCCTTCTTGAATGGTAGCGCTTTCCTTCTGACAGATTTATGCACCGACTGCAGTAAACAGAACACGTTCGCTCAGTTAATTGGGGAAAATGGAGAAAACACTCACCGGATTCTAGGATCCAGGGACGAACCCCGGAGTTCACGGGTCACGGAATCTTCGTGAAGAAGGTACAGGCATAATGGATTCCTTAGGTGTTTGTTTGATAATACAAAGCGTGTTAATGAAAAGCGGTACTTCTTCGTTTACCTCAAGAATTTGTTGGGGCCGTAATTAATTAATTTTTTAGAGTTTATACTTAGGAGAATCGATTTCAACCAGCAATAGATTTCGATTTTGGACAGACAGCAGTGCAAAAATCCTATTAAAACACATCGGCAGCGAAGATATTTTCTAGGGTTGCAAAATGGTGAAAGGGTCGGGATAGATTACCGCTCATTGTGTTCAATTCGAGAATTTGTTGAAAATACTTCGAATAGTCGGGGAACCACATTCTTTAGTTAATGGGTTATGTCTTTCCAATATCTTCTCTTCCAAAACTTCGTCCAAATTTGTTCACTCGCACCCTCGTGAATAATATGCTAGTTGAATAATAACCTATTTTGAGGGATACTATGATTGATGATTGACTAAATGGTTTAGATATGAAGTCTATAAATAAAAATTTAGTGCACTAAATAAATTGTAAATGTATATATTTTATACTTAATAATCCCTGTAATAAAAAAATCTAGAAAAGGACTGCCGTGAACGCAGCAGCTTTTGCGCGCATGTTCAATGACCGCTTCAGCAACGAATATAAATATCCGGCAGAGCTTTTCTAGATTTTTTTTTCGATAAATTCTTGGATTTCAATTCGATCTAATCTGTATTTTTGAAAATATTGGAAAAATAAAATTTTGAATTCAACCTTCGTGAATAAGCCCCAAACCTACTCTACAAATATCAAGTTTCTAGGTCGTTTCTTTCGAAAGTTATTGCGTTTACGGTCGGCCTAACTGCCGACTGCGTTACACAGTAACTTCCGAAAGAAACTCGATATTTGTAGAGAAGGTTTGGACCTCAATAACGAAGGCCGAATTCGTGAATGGGTAAAATCCACCCAATGATTCCGCAGATATACCCATTCAAAGTTTTAATTTCCCAATATTCCCAAAAATACAGATTAAATCGAATTGAAATCAAAAAATAGATTGTTCGAAAGACATTGTGAATAGACGGAATAGACGATTTCGAAAATCAATATTTGTTGAGTAAGTTTGAGACAAATAAACCTATATAAAATTAAATCAGTCAATATTTTCAGAAATGCAGATCGATTCGAATTGGAATAAAATACTCGAATAAAGAAAATATAGCTCAATATTTCAAAAGATAGAGATTAGATTGAATTGAAACAAGTACATGAATGAAAAATGAAAAGGTTGGTTCGTTGTACCTACATGAACTACACTAAATACGCCAACTCCACTGACTTCCAATACTCAGTGCAGCTGAAAGTAGTCACAGATAACTGAATAAGTGGACTTAGTTCAGTTCAATCTGTTCTATACTTCTTACAGAATACAAATATATGATAGATTATTTTACGCAAACCCAAGATGACAGAATTCTATGCCACACATACCACACCACACATTCAGAACAAAACACGTCCAACCAGTAACCAGAGACAACCACAGATGTCTATGAATATGAATTATATGTACGCATAACTAGGATGCACAGAAGATTTTCTGTGCATCCTACGCATAACTATCACAGAAGATAACCTCACTCTATGCACTGAACACGTAACCTCCCAATATTTCCGCAACGAACAGAGTGTAAGTTTACAACAAAACACACCGAACAGTATCAGTGGAGTAAGTGTAATTAGTGTAGGTCATGTAGGTATAACGAACAAACCTAAAGTTTCAAGGTTCATCTAGAGTTTCATGAGAACGATATGAAAAGGAGATTATCAAATATTTCTGTGAGGAATAAAAGCTGCGTTTGGGTGGGTCAAGACGGGAATATTTAAAAATTTTTTCAACGAATTTGAACAACCGCGTTAATTCTACCGACCTCAATTAATTCGTTTTTGAATTTTAACGTATTTCCTGTATCGTTATCGTTTTTGAATTTTAACGTATTTCCTGTATCGGTAAGATAAAATCATCCAATCTGAATAATGAGAATATCCACTCAAATAATACACTTGCTGGAAAGGAATAATCGTTACTGTACTGAACGACTGATGTAAATTGGTCAATGAAGCATAATAAAAGGTAATCCAATGGGGTTATTGTACAATAGAGTATTTCATGTAAATAGAAAATTACTCGCATATTTAATTCAGGGTTGCCTGTCAAGAACATACTTACATTTGTGGGGAGTAACCATATAATATGGGTTTACGCGTTCAAATAGCCTTGAGGAAATAAGTATTATTATATTAATAGAATATGGATTTCCATTTTCAGATAACAGGTTATCCTTCATCGATGAGAATGAAACTCCTCCCCTTCAAATATTTGCTCATTTTTGTCCATTCCTTGAATAGTATAATAAGGAATCACGAGCATAAAGCGTTATATCTGGGATAAGGAAATAATAGATAATGGATATTAGTTTACTCTTGATTCTCTACCTATCTTTCGAAAACATCATTGTTCCATCAACGGGTCACAACAGAATTACATCAGAGTTAAAAATACAATTAGACAATTTTGACGTTCAATAGTTCCGCCTACAGAATTCGAGGTTATAACAATACTAAAAATCTTCTCATTTGATTGAAAAATTGATTAAAACAATTTGGAAACTTCAATATCAATTAGAAGATTTGTAAGGAACGGCGGAGAGTTCAATATGTCTATGGGATTATCCATAGGCTTATAAAATATATGGTCATGGCTTTGAGAGAGAGGAACTGCAGACATGAAAGGATGGAACTAGTTTGGACAAAACCAGGGAGATGATAAATACCTCCTTTAATAAACAGGTATTCAAAAATATCGAGTTTCAGACTTATTGTTCTGAGACGAAGGAAACCTTCATATACAGTGAGCGTCAAAATTTCGGAACAAATTCATTTTCTCAGAAGAAAAGTATTTGGCAACAAAATCCTGAAACAAGTCAATTTTGTTTCACTTTTACCAAATTTAGATGCATTTTTTAAGGATTCTTGTTGCACCCTGTGCCATCCCCATCAACCCTCTGAATTCTTGAATACGGAAAGTTGGTCATGTGGTTCTTTTTTGGCAAAGTCTTCATATCTTCTGTACAGGCGTGCAGAACAAACTTTTTTTTGAAAAATTAGTTGGTTCAAAGAGGTTTTAAGTATGTGCACTTTGTCATGGCTTATTTACTTCAAGACGATGGTACCTGATGAAATTTGTTACCGAATGAAAGTCGACCCTTACAGTTTTGTTCATGCACAACTTTCAACCACTACAAACCCTTCAATGGAGAGGAAATTTTTTCATGTGAGGGGGTTGAAAGATGTGCATGAACAGAACTGTCATGGTCGACTTTCATTCGGTGACAAATTTCACGCCTGTAAAGAAAATACAAAGACCTTGCCAAAAAAGTACCACATGACCTACTTTCCCTATTCAAAAAATTTAGCGGGTTGAAGGGGATGGCACAGGGTTCAACAAAAATCCTTCAAAAATGCAAATAAATTTGGCGAAAGTGAAACAAAAACTGACCTGTTTCAGGATTTTGTTGCCAAATATTTTTCTCCTGAGAAAATGAAATTGTTCCATTGTTTTGACGAGCACTGTATATGTTATCGCCATTCTGACCAAATAAAATGAATAATCATAATTTGAATCTGTCAAAATGAATTCATTTTCAGAAATTCTTGAGAATAATGTCTGTTCCAACTCGGAAAATCAGAAAGAAGATCTGATTTGACTAGTTTCGTTATGACAGGTCGGTAACTTCCGTAAATATTTCAAATTTTATACAGCAGATTTTTCTTTGCCAGTATCTATCGGCGAAAACTGGAGGGGGGTAGCAAAACCGTATTTCGACAACATATGGACTCCATTTCGGACCCAAAATTTATAAAAAAAAGTATTGGTTTATTATCGAAACCCAAGTCGAAATGGATTACTAGGAATGTGTTAATATGTATATGATACATGAAACATAAACTATATTGACTGAAACATACTTCAGTTGAAATTTTCGGAAAACATTCAATCTGGTTACATTTCCACTCAGTATCTATATAATTTTATACTCAATAAACAATGGTTATCCACATTCCAATCAATTAAAAGCCCTGAAAGAGATTTTATGGGTTTCTGCGTACAGAATGTGAAAAATGCATGTTCCATTATTGGTGAAATTCCAAATATGAAGACTAAAGGGCCTTTGTACTATTTTCATCTGAAAGCTGACTGAAAATTCGATTAAAATCATCGAGGTCAAGTTACAAAAGTTACGGCCAACAATTTTTGCTGCAATTCCAATTTAAATTTCATATCGTTGATTGGAAAGCTTTTTTAATTAGTTAATTTATTTTGCAACGTTTATTTAAATTTCGTGCATGTAAATATAATCCTGTAACGGATTTATCTTTTATTGATATTCATTCGATTCTGTTTTCATTTCACAGAGTACTCGGATGGGAATTTAATCGTATTCATATATTTATACCCGAATCCAAAAGTTGTGAGCCTTTTAATTTGTTGGAATTTACTGGATTTACTGAAGGTAGGTCAACAGAGGATGCAATACGAGAGTTATCAGTAAGATTGTACGAATGCTTAGATAAAAAAAATTCCTTCACTCTGCATATTCATGGATTTGTGTAAGGCATTTGATATACGGTTTGCCATATGCGTTTGCTGAAAAAGTTGAGAAAATTCGGATTCGGGGGACCCATTCATAACTTACTGAAAAGTTATTTATCTAAAAGAAAACAAGTCGTAGAAATTGGAGGATCCAGAATTTCAGAACGTATTATTACATATGGAGTGCCGCAGGGTGCAGTGCTGGGACCTGTTTTGTTCCTTATTTACATAAACAGTCTGCTCAAGATAAAAGAAACTGAAGACGCAATTTCTTTTGCCGATGACGTGGTTGTTCAATATAAAGGAAATTCATGGGGAGAATTGAAGGAGGAAGCTGAAAGAGCTTTTTCAGAAAGAAAAAAATGGTTCAAACACAATAAACTCACCCTGAATCTTGATAAGACGAAATACATAACCTTCAGTTCTTACACTTCCAATTTGACAACTTTAGGAGATCTTTCAATTGATAATGGGACATCAATAACGGAAACAAAAAATATTAAATATTTGGGAATCAATTGATCAGCGGTTAAAATGGGACGCACACATAAAGAACCTTTTGAACAAGATAAGAGGTTTGCATTTCGAATTCAAATATGTCCGAAATCATATGAACAGTACAAAATACTTGACAATATTCTACAAGGCCTTGGTTGAAAAAGGAAAAGCGTAATTTTCCAAGTCAACAATTATTTGAGTTGGCAAATGTGCAGGACGTGAGACAAATATAAGCCACAAAAAATGTCTTAAATATCGCTTCACGTAAAATATCTGTTAGTACTTTGCAACATAATTATGCAACCAGAGGAGAAAATACCTACCAACCACCGAGATGCCACAAGAGTATCGGGCAAAGAAGTCATATTTATTTCGCTCCAAAACTTTTTAACTTGATTCCCGGACATTTGAAAAATATAAAAATATAAAAACGTTCAAAAAAAAATAAAGACTTTGTTAAATCATGAAAGAAGATAAACGATCAATTACTTGATAAATTAAAAAAAAGGAAAGAAAATTTGTAATTCCATATAGCTTCGCCCTTACCAGGATTTTTGCACTGGATTTATCATGGAATGGAAATAAATAAGTACCTATGAGTTCTACTCACTAGATTTTTGACATTGTACAGCCCGATTGTGTCATGAACTTGCCCGATTTGACTCATTCATTATTTTCTTCAAATATTTCTGTGGATTTATGGTTGTCCATATGTTTATTTTTTCTTTTCTTTATGGAGCATATTTTAGAATTATATATTGTTTTAAATATCACGTACAGATTATAATATTATTATATATATATCTGTGATGAATTTGTTTATTTACCGAAATAAATTTGAAATGAAATTGGCGCATTCAACTTGAAAAGACATTGTATGATATGAATGTGGAAGAGGTAGACTATAGTTCATTTGTCAAAGAAAGGAAGAAAGTGTGAATTTGAGAAAAATATTGTTCTAAGCACAAGCGAACGACAAGCTTATCGTCAGTTTCATGAGGATCTCGTTTAAATCAAGAAAAATGTTATTTTGGTTGGACCACTCTTGTGAGATTTGTATACAGTAAAATATTCATACTACCTAAGATGAAACACGTGTCTAGTGTAAGGGCACGAACAGAATAAGTGTGTGACGGTCGAGGTGGAGGTTGAGGTCGATGCTACTAGTTAAGTGGCGGTCGATGTCTACAGCAAATAACAAGGAGGTTACTTGCGATGCCTAGTCGAGCTCGAACTGTGCCCAATTGCCAATTTGTGAGTAATTTTTCACATTTGGCAGAACTTTCATTGCATGTAAGTATTTTTGTGAATAGATGCCTATTCTGAGAAAACTGGGAGCTATCATAGGTCAGTAAAAATTGAAAGAGCACAATATAGACCTCTTTCCTTTCTATTTGAGGAGCTAACTCAATGCTGGGGAATGAAATTTTATATATTCACTCCGAAGTTAATTGATTGCTTCAAGAACAATCCATATTCCCTTTCTTGAATTCCTTCAAGATTTTCAGAAGAGGTTCCATAACATTCATACTAACCATTCAGGGGTATTGTGATCTTGGTGTTAATCCGAATTATATGTTATATAGTATTTAAATTCAGTTTGAAATTTTTTACCTGGCATAAATTCAAATTTTCCTGAATACACGTTATGCTATCATTCTCTTCGAGATTTTTTTGAAGGGAATGGCAACCTGACCTTAAATACACCACCCACAATAGTAAACAAGCATTCTTGTAGACCGCGCAGTAGACATCTATCTAAAATAAATCATTTGATTTCAAAAGTATCGATGTAAACCTCCGAGATGGCATCGCTCCAAATCTCCACAGCGACTTACCTATTCTGTGTTGAAATATAATATGTATTATGTATCACAGAAAATTCGGTTTCAATTGATTATTGAAGAAGGGTCAACAAATCACAGAAATTTCAATGATTTTCGAATTTCGAGCCGAAAAAATTTCAAACAATAAAGTCCTCACTGATGAGGAATTTGTTGTCAAATGCCATTCTGGGTGGCTTGCCTTCTGGCTGTATAAATTCTTGCCTTCGAAGGAGAAAAACCCAGAATTTTTTTATCTCCTGGATATTTTTTAGCCCAGAATAAGTAACTTAATAGATTAAATCTGCTCAACAGTCTCAGAGTTGTATCAAAATGTATTTTCTCAATACCTCAGAAATGTCGATGTCTGCTTTCGACAACTCGTTCCAAGCGTCCGCGAATCAACTGAGCCAGTGTGCCAGTGTCTGTGGAAGTCATATCTAGGATGCACAGAACAATGGTGCTCCTATTTTCATTTATTTTCCTACTAAAGTTTCAGACGAAACTGTGGAAAACGGTAGTACTTCATACTCTCGCCACCGACACAAAAGCCACCAATCGACCAATCAGAGCACATGACACTATTAGTAGGAATTCGTCAATTGTCATTTTGAATTTTAATCTTTTTGTGTTAGCTTCGAAGAACTGTGTGGATCCTCAGATACTTTTAAATGGGTCCCTTCTGTATTCTGTTTGGACACTGCATGTATATGTGCATGTATATGCATGCACATATGCAAAAAAAGAAAGAATCCTATTTATACAAAGTATAAACTTCATGATACTCGGAAGCATCTAATTTTTTTCGTAATTGTCTTTCAATCATTTTCACTAATCGAGGATTGAGTTATCAACTCCCAATAATTATGCATATCAATTTAACCCTTGAATATGTTTTACTTTTCTTAGTTCTTTATTGAATATACCTATATGAACTGTTGAACAATTTTCATTTACTTGAAATTGAAATTTACTACTATATGTTCTATTCAATGAGTTCTTATTCTCTGTGAAACTCCAATTCTTGATAGGTCTCAGTCTGACGTAAAGTGAGGATGATGCTTGTTCTGTATCAACTTCCATAAACTTCCCGCCACTTTACCACATTCCGTTGTATATGTGCAAAATCTCGAAAAATATGAATATATTCGAACAAGCTATTGCATGATATCGATGTATCAATAGATTCTGTAAAATAATTTCACATTGCTTACCTAATAATTTCACTCCTCGCTCACTTTATTATAGTAAAACATCGTGAGATAGTGTATGAGCCAAAATTCAAATTGAATTCTTAAGATATATTCCACTGAAAGTTATGCCAAACATAATATGGTACAAATTCATTCATCTAGATATTGTTTTCCTAATTGAGTTCCGATATTCCTGGCCAGTACTTGTCAGTAAATTTTGACAGTCGATTTTACTGGCACTGCTTTGGTAATTCTTCATATCAGTACGAAGCGTTTCGAAATTACTGATACTAGCCAGTACTGATTGGGAATATCGGAACGCAACATATATCTTGTCTGATGTCAATAGACGACTTAGGCCCCAGTTGCCAACTCACAATTTCCTTCACAAATTTACTATCACTGGGAAACTGGAATTCCAGGACGAATCCGACATGATAAGGTTCACGTTATTTATAAATATCCATAAAAGATGCCTCGGCTCCCCAAACGAGATAATTCCTTCCAAATATAGGGTTTTGTTAATATCATATCTGATTGGTTGAAATTTAAGTTGGGATTCCTGATTTCATGTTAATAGTGTCAAATTTATATAGGATATGTTCCGCAAATCAAGTTGGTTATTTTTGTTGCCTGTTTTGCATTCCGTAAATATGAAATATTCGGTTTTTGGTTTCTGAAAAAAAAGGTTAATTACGGAATTTAATTGATGAAAAAACGTTCTTTCTGTCACCAGAACGACAGTCAATGTTCTATGATGACATATCCATAGCATAGAACAATCTTTTTTCATTCATTCATTCATTCAACTTCAAATATCCTCGGCTACTATGGCTATTTAGACAAGTTTTCAAAATTTTCACATTTATTCATCGACATTCATTCTGATTCATACCAACTACAGACTTTTTATTTATAGGCACACGAACATTTACCTACACCACAAACTTAACACAACATTCATGACCTCGCCGGGATTGGAACCTGGTACCTTCAGCATCCTAGAAAATGTCTCCACCCTCGAGGCTACAGAGGTAGTCTAGAACGATCTTCATTCACTTTATGTTCCAGTGAACAAAGAAGAGACAACAATCAACCATGGCAAAATTACTAGATATGGTCTATGGATCATAAGCTAAATATAGATTGCTCTATGCTATGGATATGTTACCATAAAACATTGATAGTCGTTCTGGTGCTTAGACTAAATATTTCTATGTTCTCGTGACAGGAAGATTTCTTTTTCATCAATCAAATTCCGTAATTAATCTTTTTTTCAGGAACCAACCGAATATTTCATATTTACAGAACGGAAAACCGGCAACTGAAACAACCAAGTTGATTTGAGGAACATATCCTTCATAAACTTGAATTTATAACATGAAATCAGGAATCCCAACTCAAATTTCAGCCTAACAAAAACCTATATTTGGAAGGAATTATCTTGTTTGAGGGGCCGAGGCACGGTTTGCGGATATTTATGAATAACGCGATCCTTATCATGTTGAATTTGTCCTGAAATTCCCGTTCTCCAGTGATAGTAAATTTGTGAAGGAAATTGTGGGTTGGCAACTAGGGCCGAAGTCGTCTATTCAGTTTTGACAAATAGTTGCCTTGACGACCGATCGTAATCTTCAAATAGCGCCACCTTCAGTGGAAAGAATGAATTCTGCCGAATTACTCAAAATTGGCGAAACAAAAGCGCATCTTTGAATTCACCTTATCTTCTGAGCATCCTAATCATATCCCAACATTTTTTAAGGGATTTAAATCCAGTGAACGAGGTGATCTTGCGTTGATATCGTTTTCATAGCAGACTTAGAAAGTTGTCAATATGTAGACAAGAAATGAAGTTCGCAAAGTCATTCCTTTTAGATGTAACTTCTGTTAAATCACTGTGTGTATCAAATTGATTCCATGGCGCCGAAAAAATTTGCGGACTCACCCTTAATTCCTCGCTAAATTCCTTCAGATGAAAACTAAATTTTCGTTCAAGTCCAGCACTGCATGCCGATCGTCGATTAGTTTGTATCTAAGTTTGCCGAGAGCCGCCAGCCCACTCCCTAGGTAAATGGCCCACACCAAGCAAGTGCTTCAGTTCACGTGAGCCAGCGCTCTATTTACTACCTCGGCCACACGACCGGAAGTTCTTAATTCCTTCCGCCACAATACGCCTCTCGACAGCTCTAACGGAAGAACAATTGAGAGGTCACCTGTCAAACGGACGCTGTAAAGGCTGAGTTAGATGAAGCGGAAAAACTCTGATTTTTCCTCCATTTTCCTACCCTAGGGACGCGATCGATCGCAGCGGTCAGCGAACGGATTCTATATGCGAATCGGAAGATCGTGCAATTGAGATTTTCGTATATGATTGACCTGTTTTTCGGGGGTTTGTTGTGTTTCACGAGCGGAAACAAACGTCATCGGCATTCAAATTTGTGATGGATTGTATCGCATGTTGGGTTCGTTTTGGGCGAATCGGGGTTTCGCCTGGATATGCCTCTATTTGCGAGGATATTCGCGAATTGTATAGCGGGTTTTTCTGTTTATGTCGGCCTGCAAATATCAGATTGTCGACAAGTTCTGAGTTTTGTCGGTTGTCATTTCATTGAAGCTACTTCTGCCGAATTTGTTACCATTTGAGGTTGATTCTCACTATACGTTCCGTAACCTTCCAGTATCCTTCCCGTAAAATATTATAAAGTGTAAATGAATAGACACAATTTTCTTCACAAATTTACTATGACTGGGGAACGGGAATTTCAGGACATGATGAGGTACGCGTTATTTATAAAATATCCGTAAAAGATGCCTCGGCTCCTCAAACAAGATTGTTGCTTCCAAAAATATAGGTTTTTTTTAAGATCATCTCTGACTGGCTGAAATTTAAATTGGGATTCCTTATTTCATGTTAATAGTGTCAAATATATATAGGATATGTCTCGCAAATCAACTTGGTTATTTCGGTTGCCGGTTTTTCATTCCGTAAATATGAAATATTCGGTTGGTTCATGAAAAAAAAAGTTTCATTACGGAATTTGATTGATGAAAAAACCTTCTTTCTGTCACCAGAACGACAGTCAATGTTCTATGGCGACATATCTATGGGCCGTATTTATAGTTGTTCTTTGAGGCTTCCTTACTGAAGGCCGCCTTGAATTTGCTTTTCTATGCAAACAAATAAGTTTGTTTGCATAGAAACATAGAAAAGCAAATTCAAGGCAGCCTTCAGTAAGGAAGCCTCAAGGAACAACTATAAATACGGACCTATAGAAAAGAATAATCTTTATTTACTTTATGATCCATAGAACATACATCAACACTGGAAAAATTACTAGGTATGGTCTATGGATCATAAGGTATTTAAAGATTGTTCTATGCTATGGATATGTTACCATAAAACATTAATTGTCGTTCTGGTGCATAGACTTAATAGGTCTATGTTCTGGTGACACAAAGATTGCTTGTTCATCATTCAAATTCCGTAATTAACCCTTGTTTTTAGGAACCAACGGAATATTTCATATTTACAGAACAGAAAACCGGCAACCGAAATAATAAAGTTGATTTGCGGAACATATCCTTTATAAACTTGACACTGTCAACATGAAATCAGAATTCCCAACTTAAATTTCGTCCAAACAAAAACCTATATTTGAAAGGAATTATCTTGTTTGATTAGCAAAGGTATCTTTCACGGACATTTATAAATAACGCGAACCTTATAATGTCGAATTTGTCCTGAAATTCCCGTTCCCCAGTAATAGTAAATTTGTGAAGAAAATTGTGGGTTGTCAACTTGAGCCGAAGTCGTCTATTGATGTATGCACACTATACGTTCCGTTCACGTTCCGTCGAAATGACATTTTTGCCTACGAAATGTTTATGTATATCATACGGAAGGAATACTGGAAGGTTACCGAACGTATAGTGAGAATCAACCTTCATTCAGTCTGACAGGGAAGCATAGATAACAAAGTGCGGACACTCTTTGACATATTTTGGGTATGAAATGAGTTCCAAATGTTGTCAAAATACGGCTTTGTTGTCCTACTTCAGTTTTCGCCGATAGATGCCGGCATCGGAAAACCTGCCATAATTTTTTTTTAAATATTTACGGAAGTTACCGACCTGTCACATCAAAACTAGTCAAATCAGAACTTCTTTCTGATTTGTCGAGTTGGAGCATACATTATTTTCAAGAATTTCCGAAAATGAATTCATTTCGACAAATTTTAATTTCATTCAGTCAAAATGGCGATAATATATATGAAAGTTTCCTTCGTCTCTGAATACACAAGTCTGAAACTTGAAATTTATGAATACTTGTATACTACAAAAGGTATTTATTGTCTCAATATTCAGTTCATCGAAAGGTAGTCTTCAAGAGTAAAGTTTAAAAAAATACTTCAAGAAAACATTTGGAACAATAGATACTACGATAAATTTGCCTGGTTTGAAATTCGTCTGATAAATTCGTATGAACATAAGCAGCAAAGTGAAGATTCATATTTCAATTTGAATAATAATAAACATAAACAGGTATGTAATAAAATTCATACAGTTGGAATTGAATATTTATTAATAGGTACATACAAAATTTCCAAACCATTTTATTTTATTTCGAACAATTTTATAACCGATATTTTTATGACAGGAGATCCAAACTATCCAATGGAAAACATGAGTAATATCAATCTCCCCTTCCGTTTTCACCTTTGTTTCGGCTTCGAAGTGAGTTCTTCTATCCATCCTCACATATAAACCTCATATTGCTCCTTATTCCCTTATACATTTCATATTATTAATGAGTAAATGTTTTTTTGTTAAACTCCCCTTATATATTAGTAAGAATCCATAATTTCAAATATCTGATTAATTTTTTGGGAAAAAGTTTCATCAGATCAATCTGATTATAGCTCTAATAATTTTTATTCAGCGGAATTAATTGTATAAACTCGGCAAAGCGACGTCAGCGCCCTCATCGCTCACAGAGCCGAGTAGGACAAAATTTGACAATTCTAGGACCGCGTTTTGGACCCAAAATTTTAGTGGCTAATAGTAGAAAACTGTCGAAACCTGATATATTCTATGCATCTTAAGTCTGACTAACCAGATCAACTCGGAGATGTAAACCATTCAACAACACCTGCAAATGACAAACTTCAACTTTTTTGACTGAAGTTGAAGGATATAACTAACAAGCACACTGAAGAACAAGCTAGTTGAGCGATTCCAAGGATTTTGAAAATCTTTCCAAAATGGACCCAGTCCCCATTCGCCATTTTACGAAATTTAATAAATGTTCGTTATCGATGTCTTTTACTTGGTGTTTGCACTAACATCCCAATTCTCAGTTCGTTAGTTAGTACTTGGCAGTATCGAGCGGAATTTCTAGGTCACTTCATTCTGATATGTATCTACTTTTGGAAATATTGGAATAATAGAATTTTGAAAGGGTATATCTGCTGAATCATTACAAAGTTTCGCCAATTCATGAATCTAGCCATTGTTATTGAGGTTTTGTCAACTCATTTAGTATTCTTTTGGAAATTATAGTGGTTCCGAATTTCTGACGATTTAAAAAAAAACGATCAAGTTCGTTCGCCATTTTGCATCTATGGTCACTGGAACTCTTTTCGATTCCTGTCCACTGCAGCCTCAATAATCCCGTAAGTTAATGCATTTTTCTTGGCGTTTGTGTGATTTTACCAGTGCTTCTACTGAGGAAAAGCAAACTCAAATGTCCCTTCCAATAAATTTCTACAGCCCGGTGAAATATTTTGAGTTAGGGTAAAAGAAACATCCTTTAAAAAGTCGGGCCTGAAAGTGTTGAAGAATCTAAATAATCCAACAAACAAGATTTATGAGAGTCTGTTGCTTGCCTTTTACCGATGATGATCATTTTCATAGAGGTAAGCACGAATTGCTCATGAAATATTAGATCACATTCATGAAGACAATTTTTTCCCAGGCCCATAATTCAAGCAGAGAAATTTACTTAAGAGGAATGCTATGCCTTCCAGAAATCTGCCTTTTGAACTGATCATTAAGGAACAACGTAAACGTTCTGGTGATAGAACTGACTATTGAAAAAAAAAGAGTCACAACAAGGAAATATCTGGTGATGAATACTCATTGCTCAAAATGCTTCTGCCGATGAAAGCAAAGTTGTACAAGACTTATTTATCACAGCTTTTTCAAGACCAATCATATGAGAGTTGGAAAATTTATTTGTCAATCCATAATGAATAAGGCTTACGTACAAGTAGCATTAGATTCATCTGAATGTATTCATTTTATTCACAATTTATTGAGTATTTAGTCCTTCCCTATAAAACTAGTAAAGTTATGTGTATTTGTCTATTATTCCAAAAAGTATGAAGAACTCACTTTACCAATATACAGTTCCTTTGTTTCCTCTGTATTCATCGAGATGTTATTGTATTTCCATCGTTTCCGACTATTTCAAAATGGATGCAGTGAAGAATCGATAACTGCTCCTTTGCAATTCTGAAACTCTGCTCTTTTGCAATTTTGAAACTCTGGGAAATAGGGCTAACCTGAATTCCTAAAATATGCAATAATTCGAACCGACGCCTTCACCATTTCGTGGCTGTGAAAATATAGCTTGCCTCGATATCTGTTCTAGTGTTCGACACCTTTGTAGGCTTGAAATCAAATTAACTCCCTATCTATTTATTTCCACTTTACAATTAAAATTGCTATATACAAACACAAATTTAGGTACAGTGAATCTGAGATCCGGGATTCGAAGAAGCACTTATCTTAATGTCAAAGGATCCGGTGGTATGATCCTTAAAAATGCAGGTATTATGCAGGTAGTCCAGTTCTTAGAGATTCCATCCAGAGCAAAGTCCAGAATTAAGATATTCCAGTAATAATTAGCGTCGGTATAAAGTCATTCCAGCCATATCAGCTCCAGTACTAAGATAATCCAGTAATAATGCCTTCGGTACTAAGAAAATCTAGTTAAACTCTGGGTCCGGTAGAAAGATATTCCAATGGGCAATAGCCCCGGTAAAAAGACAATCCAGTAGGCGATAGCTCAGTGGTTAGCTCAGTGGTTAGAGCGCTTGCCTCATGATCGTAAGGTCTGGGGTTCAAGCCTCTGGTCGGGAAAGAATTTTTCCAGTTTTCAGGGGACCGTCCAATCATTCACTGTTGGGTAAACAATTAACAGTGCTGTTCATAACGTGGCGCAAGAAATTAGTAACAAAGCCTACACAGAACACACCTGGTCTCCTAACTCGCACAAGCATTAGCTTCTGAGGGGTTCCACAGCAGAACCTAGAAAAATCAGCAACAATACAATACAATACAATACAATAGCCCCGGTACAAAGACTGCAAATTTCAAAACTATAAGACAGTGCTTGTAACACGTGCACTCATTCCCAGTGACTCTAGACGTTATTGAAATAATTTACAAGTTAATATGAGATGAAATATCTAAAACTCAGGAATAAGAGCACGTCATTCGATAGTAAGAATGAGACAAGAAATAAAATGCACAATATTAAACAAAGGAGAATGTTGACCTGTGTAACCTGCATGGAATGGAATAAATCAGGTAATACTTACCGCGTTTTGAATAGACGTCTTATAAGAAACAATAAAACTTCAAAATTCCACGATGTTGATGGATTACGAGGTACGTTAATTCACTAAACTCTAGCAAGGTGTTGAATCTTCACATCCTATGCACCAAAAAGGAAGAATTTTCCATCAGTTGGACCGAGTTCGAAGAGTCGCGCATGCGAAACACACACTCAACCGTCAAAGCGGAGAGCGTTCTTTAGCGATTGATCATATAATTGCAGTAAGGCGTTTTCTTGCGATTGGAATTGAAATTATTAGTATAGCGTATTTTCGCGATGGAAACTGAAATCGACAGTGGAGCGTTTTGTAACGTTACAGGCTTAATACAAAGAGACGATCAATAGATTCGATGACCTTCATTAACTACACTTTAAACTATTTCGCAACAAAGCACGCGAAAATACAGAAGAAGCAATAACACCACTCGTACTGCTTGTACATCATACCCGCAATCTCCGAGAATGGCGCTAAAAGACTTCATTTTAATTGTTATAACCCTAGAAGAGCGGAATTATAGCACTCTATTTTCCAGCGTAATTGTAATTTGTCCGTGCTTCGATTAAAAGATATCATTCCTGAAATCTCAGGCCCCATCGTATCCCAACAAGTAAACTATTTAGTTACATACCCATACACGTTCAAGGATGAACGGAACTTTGTAATTTGGATCACGTAGCTAATGGAAGTCATCCGAATAACGAAACACTTCCGTTATATGCTTGCCCGGATATAATTAAGTTGGATGAGATAGATGAACCTTAGTCCTACTGTGAGTATTATGATAATGTTAATGAATACTCTGAACTTTGCATGTACTGCAAGTATAATTGTATGACTGAAGTGTTGGATGAACTAATTATTCCTCTATGGAGAGCACGTAAAGTTCTATAGCTTTCCACACGATAGTTCTAGGGAACATGGCGCAATAAAAATATTCGGAAACTTGAAAAGAGTCTAGAGAAACATGTTATGTCAGCAGCTTTTGGGCGCATATTCGAATCCATTCCTAAAGAGGTAATTTTTCACGTATTGCCCCTTCAAATGTAGCTTCATTTCTTCATCGGAAGATTTCGAACGTTTTCATCATATCGAAATTTTGCATTAACCTTCAGGATGTCATTTTCCAATCGAGTCCTGGATTTCAATTCGATTGTATTTTTGAAAATGTTTGGAAAGTAAAATTTTGAATTACTGTATCTACGGAAACACTGAACGGATTTCAACCATTAGTAATTAAGCCCGAAACCTACTTTGCAAATATGGGGAGTTTCTAAGTCGTTTTTTCGGAAGTTATTGTGTATGGGTCTGCCTCATGGTCTTTGCATTTTGAAATGCAAACTACCCTGAAAGATTCATGTCGATGAGGTTGTCCGTGGTTCTAATCTTCACAGGAAAATTTGGTGCATTTTAAATCGACTGAGAGAGAACAGGTCATGTTTGATGTAATGATGTCCAATCGAAATGGAATTCGGTCGAAAGTCTAAGGTGCGAATGCGGAGAAGAAAAGGAAAGAATAGAACACTTAGCAGTTGTTCAATATATAAATCTGACGATGATTTTGAGGCTATTCATTTGGTGTCTGAACTTTTGTACCGTAATAAGTCTTGAACATTGATTAAAATTCCGCGCTCAAATTCAATTCTCTAATGCAAGTTGTCCGCATGTGCTCTAATTGAAGATGAAAATGCTAGTATCTTGACATTTAAAAGCTGGATTTGGAGATGAGTACATGGGCAAAAACTACAGTAATGACACAACTATATGGTAACTTGGTTATAGGATATGAAATATGAAACGCCAACAACCCTGTGCAAAATTAAGATCCAAGGCTGCTCTACAAACATTGAGTCTATCCAATACCATCCCAAAAATATTTCGTAGTTTCTTTTTATACAGTATCTTGGAGCACATCATTTCGTAGACATTTTCAAGAATTTTAAAAGAACCTTCACGCCTTTTTCGAGTACTAGATTCGAATCAGATAGGTTCTGTATTTTTTGGAAATTTTGAGGAAATAAAATCTGTGATCGATATACCTGAGGAACCATTTGATGGATTCAACTACTTAACGGATTCAGACTTCGTTATTGAACCCCAAATCTACTCCATGAAATTTGAAATCTCATTCGCATCTTTCAAGAGATATTAGCTATGCGATCGTTTGTTGGTAAATTCATTTTCAAGAATGCCGATGAATTGAAGCCTTTGGTTGCCAAATAGCAATTCAAAGATGAATATCTCTAATATCGCAGTGGGCAGAATTTCAAGTTGCAAATACTTGTAATTGAGAGCTATTCACAGACTAATATATTCAACAAACTTGTGAAAGTCAGCCTTAATACCATAAAGAGAAAGGTTAATTAGACCTACTATTTCAACTTTACGCATATGAAATTATTGCTATTAGGTTACGTGAAATGGGTTATTTCCTGAAGCGGTAAAATTTTAACAACCCTCTCGTAAATTATAGTAACCAATTGAACTGATACAATCACTCCATTTCTTTCGAAATAGGTACTCACCTTCTCAGGCAATCATTTGTGTCTTTGAGGAATGAAGTTAAGACTCTATTTGCTCTGGAATTAAATGAGAATATTCGTCTGAATTCAGATGGAATCCGATTGTATTTATTTGCTTGACCTTCATAAAATAAAAATTGTATGCAGGGTGTTATTTTTCTTTGGGTGGATTACAACTTAGTGTTCTATTGTGGCAACCTTTATTTTTATCAGCTTGTGGGCCACTACGTGAAAACTATGATCACTCCCGTTTTCTTCACAGAATTGTAGGAGAATATCAAATAATAAAGAAAATATTTCCTTGAATACAGACAGCATACGATTGAATTTAATTCGCTTGACCTCTATAAAATAAAAAGTGTTCTTTTCTCTGGCGAATCACAACTTAGTTTCATTATGTGTTATCAGCTTCTAGTCCCTACATAAAAACTATGGTAAATCGCGGTTTTTTCACAGAATTGTAGTATATGATCTGTAGGCGGTGTAGATTAACTGAGTTTCCAGACGATGGCGCCACTAACCGACGCACGCTAGCTACCTCATTCCAACACAGCATAAGTGCTTCTTAGGCAGGTGCCAGAGGATTCAGCCTATCTGATGAGTCCACCTCTGGCACTGGGACGAAACATCTTTCCCTAAGAGCACGCCGTCCTTCAGATGGGGCGAATTCACGAGAACCACCATAGAACAAAAATATCAATTCTCACGGAACTGCTCACACAAAATATACACAGTGACATTAGGGGCGTTGAATCCAGAAGGAAATAATTTTGCAAACCCCAGTTGTATGAACAGAATCACTATATTTGAAATATGATATGATAACGCCAGCAACATTTTGGTTTGCATAACTGAAGTATTTGTTTTGTCATTTTGTTTGTGCAGAAATCGGTCCATGAAGCCTGAATAGTACAGTTATTTTCAGTTATCGCCTGGCAGTCAAATTCGATTATGCCACGGTAAGAAGTAATAAAATACCTCGAGTTCGAAGACCTCAAAATTGTTAGCATTTTTCACTTGTGTAGAATGGGGATTTTTTCTTTGAACGAAACTGCATTAATTTTCATGAAAAACATCACTTTTCAAACATATAATTAAAACTGAGTGTTTTGACAGGAGCTAGGACAGGTGGTGAAGAACAAGACTAAGTTGAACTAAATGCCGACGTTTCGTCCGTATATTCGAACTTTTTCAAGGCTATATACAAGAAAGATACAAAAATTCATCAGTACAATCCAATAAAACAATCAGAATGACAGCAAATAACAACTATAAAATCCATACATACAAAATGATGCAATCTAGACCAACTATTGTATAGAACAAACGGACGAAACGTCGGCATTTAGTTCAACTTAGTCTTGTTCTTCACCACCTGTCCTAGCTCCTGTCAAAACACTCAGCATGAATAACCAAGGCCGTGATTCTCACTTCACTTCATATAATTTAAATATCACTCATATTTTGGAAAAAATGTTTGATTATCTAAAACTGAAAAATAAAAATGGGGATTTACATTTAAAGGGATTTGTCTTGAGTACACGATATGGCAACGTCGAATTCAGCTTTCTCGGAAAGAAAAGGACGTCAAATGTGTTACGTTGCTTAGGAAAACAGAGATAGCTATACTTCGATCTGGTTAGAGTAGAAGACAACGACCAAGGAATAGAAAAAGAAGAGCACAGACTGTCATACTGTCATATAACTGACAAATCGCGAACGGAAATTGTTTGGTTATATTGACAAAGAACACGTGTGTACCACAGAATAGGAATAAATATTTCATTATTCTATAGCAAAAAAAAGCTATTCTACTAAACACCGTTTTCACTTAGTGCATGCCTGGCAAATCCCAAACCCCAATTTGGAAATCTGATTTTGAATACTTTTTCAAGGTAATTTGGGAAAATGATGAATCAAACCCATAAAAATTATGTTCAAATTTGCATTTGCTGTAATATCCCAAATTCAGAAAAAACCCCCATTGTAGTCAATCGAGATGTTGGTTTTCCCTCAGAGTAACAGGGTTGTTTGTTTTTCTGCGGTTTGTCCTTATCTGCGTGCAGTTGTACCAAACAATGAAGCTGGCCGTCCATTAGGTCGGTGGAGATGCGCGGTGCTGCGTTGCATGGTCTACAGCGAAACTGTCCTTTAGTTCGGTTGCACGGCGCTGCGCTACGCGGTCGGCGCTCAGACGGAGATCAGGTCCGGAATCATGCGACATGGAAAATTCTCGAAATCATTCGGCTGGGTTCGTTATGCTTTCTGTAGGCTTGACACGTAAATACTAGTGATTTATTGTGACAGGATTTGTGTTCTGTGATGTCTCCAGAGCTGTGACGGGCCAGTCACAGGTCCAAAAACACAGGTGGTGGAATGACGAGCCCATCTCTAGTAAATACATTGACGGTCAACCAAGAAGTGGGCGCTGACTTGACGAGCAATCTATAGTTCAGAAACAACTGGAGTGATTGGATTGGAACTTAGCAGTTAGTTGGTGCATAAGGACGCGCAACATTGAGCGAAATTTCGTCGAAAATCTTATAGTCACTGAATTAAAAAAAAAATTTTTTTCAAAATTTTTTCCGAAAAAAAATTTTTTTCCTGAAACGATTGTTCATATTCGAGAACAATTCCAGTTTTACCTTGAAATTCATATTTCACAGTACTGTACCAAATTTTACTTCGATACGGCTATCAGTTTTGGAGATATGTATTGGGAAATGTAGAATTTCGTGGTTTTCGTCTCGATATCGTTGTTTTTTCGGTATAACTCAAAAAATACTGATTCAATCGTAATGAAACTTTGAAGCTAGTTTGAAGATGCTGAAGGATAACATACTGCAAAATCTCGGTATGATCGTTTCATTAGAACGATTTGAAAAAAAAAATTCGAATTTTTTTTTTCCAAAAATATTCTGCGGAATCATTGGATGAATTTTACCCATTCACGAGTTCGGCCTTCGTAATTAAGGTCCAAACCTTCTCAACAAATGTCGAGTTTCCAAGTTGTTTCTTTCGGAAGTTATCGTGTTTACTGTCCGGCAGTTAGACCCAGTGATTCCGTAGATATACCCATTCAAAATTTTATTTTTCCAATATTTTCAAAAATGCAGATTAGAATGACTTGAAATCCAGTAATTTATCAAAAAATCTAGAAAAGCACTACCGTGAAGGCAGCAGCTTTTGCGTGCATGTTCAAATTCGTTGCCGAAGCGGCAAAAGCTGCTGCTTTTTCTAAATTTTCATCTCTTGAATGAGTACGATTTGGCGGATGCGATGGTGGATGTAAACACCATTGTTGATATCATTCTTGTTGTTTCTTGTCCTTATTTCAATGTCTTGTTAGGAAACAGCTTGTATAATTACTTTACTTCGAATTTATCTTTACGAATTGTTGTAAAATTTTTCATTCGGGAATGAAGTATGAGAGCTTTCGGCAACGATACCTTTTCTTATCTGTTGACTTTCGATTATGTGCGAATAAGATAACAAGGGAAATTGTAAGCTTACCTATCTTGTGTATACAAAGATATCATGGGTGTAGGAAATACTCCTTCTGCTATGCATTGAACTCGCAGAGATCCTCCATCAGAACTCAGGCGGCGTAGGATGAGGCTTCTTTCTGGAACTTGTTTACTTTGAATTAGGATGGATATATTCTTGGAATTAATCGTCTTATGAAATGAGGTGAGATTTTCAGTCATCATTATTCATTCAAGTATTTACTGGAGCGAAACGGAATTCCATAGTAGGTATTATTCTGGATGGAGAAAAAGATTTGTTTATTTGGTTCATCTTATACAGGGTGAATCTTTAAGTTGTACATCAATTTCAACCGTAGATTTCTCTCATCAAATCGAACAATAAAAAGATACAGGCTCCTTAAATTTCCAAAAAAAAACAGTTTTTTTGTAGCTTTGATGTGGTAACTCCGAATGAGAATTTCGGTGTGAAATTTCCTATAAATACCAAACAGTTTCCGAGTTATAGACTCAACAATTCAGAAAACTTTATGGAATTACCATGATATTGCAGCTAAAGTTCATCTTATGTCATGATAAGAATCTTCAATCATTTCAGAATACTGAATTATTCCTTATTATTTCTCGTTGAACGTTTTGGAGATATTCAACGTTGAATGTTATAAAATCTGATAAAAATTCGAGAAGTTACCTCACTTTTATGGAGTAAAGGCATAAAAATTAAGTTCCGTCTAAGCACAGATTAACCAGATGAACCACTCGCATCATTTACTTAGGAAATCTATGTCAACGCAGATATGACCCTGAATCGAGCTAATCAGAATTTTAGCAGGCGTTTGGGGTACTTTGGGGTACCAATCAGATTGCAGGAATAGGATTACGTCACTCTCGCCGCTTTTGGACTCGCTTGAAGAGGTTAGGAACATGTAAACAAACTGAAATTAATTTTTGTCCTATTTATTTGATGAATAATTTCGTATCTGTTCCATTTTAGAATATAATCCAGACAGTTTTTACAACAAAATCAATTGTTTAGTCATCTCTGAGGATCTATTTAATGATGACAGTCCTCATTATATGCGTTAATTGTACAACAAGAATTGGAATCGAACTTAGGTGGACTCATTCATAATGATTATTTTATATAATATAAAGGAATCGGAACTGAAGTAAAAGAATAACAACCTCCATTATTCAATTATAACGATGGGATGTCTAATAAAATTGTATATGATTGCACAACCACGAGGATTGGAATCGAACAAAGTTGGTCTATTAATAGTTTGATTTTATATTGAAATGAATCTCATTTGATGTGAAAGTATCACAACCTATACATTTTCCATTTAATACAATAGTATGTTTCTGTTTGCTTGATGAATTGATTTCAAAGAATAAGTTTTCGCCAAAAAAATACCTCTTTCGATGAGTTACTGTTGTATATATTCTTTAAAGATAAAATAGTGAGGCAATTATGAATTATACTCAACTTGCTGAATCGAATTATGTGAAAACCAGTGTCTGAAACAGTTTGGCAGACTTCACGTAAACATGGTAAACTTACTACAATATAGTTACCGAAAACTTGACGAATAACATATTCATATGAGTAATAATTGATAGTGTTATGGAAAAGATAAGACAATGTAGTTTTTAAGGGAAGTCTATTTCTTGTGTATGAATTTTTAAAGTTTCTTCATTTCTTACATATTAGTTCGATTGTATTTACACATATTAGGAAAAGGTTTGCAATGTAATAGAACACTCCCAGAAGATTTTGGGGGTTTTCCTAGAGACCTATAAGTGTCACTACAAAGATTCTCTGACTAAGGTAAACTGGTTTTCGAAAATATTTTTCCAAAATTTTTATTTACTCCAACCGGGTTCTTCTATAGGAGTTTAAGATGTGGGAAAACACTCGCTTCGGTATTGGAAATTTGCTTTTCAAGTGGTTTCTTCGAAAAATCTTAGTCTGATTTTAATCTTGTGATTCCTGAATCCCGACAAATCCGTTTTTACATTTCGATTTTAGAGTCAAGCATTTAATTTGACAGCTGTTTTGAGGAAGAAGAAAGTGTGGTTATGTCTGTTGTATTTCTCAAGGTCGGAAAGACGAGATTCCCGCAAACGATGAAGTGATTTGTTGATCTGTGGTCTAAGCTTATCAGAACCATAGAATACACAGAAATATTTATCTATTTCGCATAGAACTGATGTACTCATATTAGCTCTAGGCTATTTCGTGACTTTTCATAGAGTTCAATTAATGTGTTCAGGTTAGGTAATTGATATTTCATACTTTCTTTATTCATAGATTTCATATAATTCATGTATAAATTTGATGAAAATAAGAATGATTATGTAATTTTAAAAATGAGTGTGGACGAGGATAGAATTGTGTATAATTTTATAGTGGAATGAAACTGAATACCCCAAGAATATTAAGTGGAAAATCACTGTTTCAATAGTCCAGAGTAGTGAAATGTATATCTTGCAATAATATCGCAAAAAGCACCAGGTCATAAGGACTAAGTGAGTAAATGAGTTTTTCAATCTTGTTCCTGTGAATTTCAAACATTGGATTGGTTATTCTGCCGAAGAAATCACCGTAAGAGATATCTGTGGTAAACTTGTAAAGAAAGTCCAGGAGTGTATTAGCACATTGAGAAATAATTAAATGCTTATAAGTCTTACCTGAGTCGAATCTGTAAAAATGGCAAAGATAGAAAGTTTTTTATTTGATGAGAGGAATCTATGTACAACTTGAAGACTCACCCTGTATAGTTGTGAATGTATGGGGTCTGAAAGGGCTCATTTTTAGATGAAATTTCACTACAATCAGAGAAACTCCCAATTACTTTTGGTTAGTTTACAAATCATCCTTGAACCTTTTCACAAGGGTATTTCTGGAATAACTCAAAGAATCATAATGAAACTTGGCAGTTAGGGAAAGAATGCTGATGCATAACTTTGTACAAAATTTTGTAACTATCGTTGTAAAAGATCAATTTCAAAAAATCCGAAAGTAGTTTTTTCGGAAAATATTCATTAGATTTCGAAGGGAAATCGCACCTTTATTTCATAACAGCAACCAAATTTCAATTCGAATATTTGGCGGTCGTGGGGAGAAATATGGAATATCTCGTAGTTTTTTTCGGTATCGTTATAACTTCTTCAGTAAGTTTGTTTTCCGGGAAGAATTCATCAGATTCAGAATAAACTAAGCACAGATCTTGAATCGCTTATTTTCTAATAGTGCACCAGATTTAAGTTCACTTTGAACTCAGCTTTCGGAGATATCAGAAAAAATCCAATCTGACTTAGAAAATCGATATTTTCAGAGTAGGTGTGGACCTTAACTATTGTATAAATGATTGGCGTCATGCGGGTATTTTTCCATTGTTTACCGAATCATTTTACTCCAATTCATCCATCAAACCGCGAATAGTCCTCACTGTATCATCATTATAAAATGGGTGTAACGCTGAAACATTGCCAGAAAATAACACCCATTTTTAAAAAAATTTCATAATTTTACGTGTTTTTGAATGCTTTATCTGTCCACTGTGATTTGGCCAAACATACCGAATATACTGCAGCCAATTTGACAGATGTAGCTTCAACAGTAGATATGTCCGCTATCAACTGTCAAAGTTCAGAATTCCCTATTGGGAGACCCCTAAGAGCAAACATTAGCGTGTGCTCGTAAATTACGGCTTCGCACATTTCGGCAACAAAGGCACATTCAACTTTCATTAAACCTGGTCAATATCTCAAGGTCAGGCACCTGCTCACGGTCTGTATGCATGCTTGAACGTTACCAATAGCCGCGAGTAATATTAGAATTCGAAAAAATTTCTACCTTGATAGGAGAAAACGGGGCGCCACTTCGGGACTTTTTTTTTCCACCATTTGCACCCAAAAAATGTTTTGATAAAACGAATTTTGGCCCCCAAAAGTCAAAAGTTGCTCTCAATCATTTCTGCTTGATAATTTCTATTCATTTCCTCTTATTCCTCATTAATCTAATATTAGCTCGCGAAATACTTTTCAGAATTTATATCTACAAAATCACTCACCGAATACAAGCATGCTTTTCGTCCGGATGTCTTCGCTCTGTAAGGTTGATACAGAACATGTGTATTCCCCAGAAAGGTCCGGTCCTGCTTGGAGAATATGTAAGGCCCTATGTATACTGTTCGCATCTACACTAGCTGCGTATTCCAAGTTGAGACGATCTTTCAGAATGCCTAATACTTGGGGCCGGCTTTTCGATGCTGAAAAAGAATACAACTATTATGATTCCTGGACCTTTAATGAGGTTATTCATCAG
The DNA here is from genome assembly GCA_958510865.1 of Myrrha octodecimguttata. NCBI lineage: Eukaryota > Metazoa > Arthropoda > Insecta > Coleoptera > Coccinellidae > Myrrha > Myrrha octodecimguttata. The sequence goes on from OY294057.1 coordinate 73,672,400, forward strand.
TTCAAACAGTTTTCACGTGTTTGTTCTGGGAAACAGCGCGTTAGCATTCTGGTCAAATATCTGTTATTTTTGGAAAATTATTAATAGATACGAATGTGGTTGATTTCTACTTTTTTACAAACAAATGACGCGTTGCATTATTTTGTAGTTTCTTCAGATCCTGAGTTACAACTCTCAAAAAATGTGTAACAATCCTTTATGAAGTGTAGACCAATATTATAACTACAGGGATTTTTCCAACGGGTCAATCATAGAAAAAACCTAGAAAAACACTGACGTGAGGTCAGGAGCTTTCACACGCTTGTTCCATTGCCAAAGTGGTCATCTATACAACTATTGACCCTGCCAAACGCAGATTTTTTTATATGGTCTGCACGAAATTTTGCATAAACCTCAAGCTATAATTTTCGATCAAATGCTAAATTGCAATTCGATTCCAAATTTTGAATGGGTATAACTATCTAAGGAACAATTGGCGAATTCAACCCATTCAAGCATTCGACCTTCTTAATTAAACTGAAAACCTACTGAAATATACTCCCAAGGTCGATTCTTCCTAAAGTTAATGTGTTTACGGCTGCGGCCTAACCACTGATAGTTAAAATTTCAGTCTCCCGATATTTCCAAAAACATGGATCGAATCGCACTTCAATGAAAAATGCCACCTTGAAGTTTCAGCAAAAATGGGCCGACAGAACAATATAAAAAAATAACTCTTCCATTCAAAAAAATGCAGGAGGAATTCTTTAATTTTTTTTGCTCATTGTTCTGTAGACCCTATTCGGCTGAAACTTCAAGGTGGTATTTTTCATTGAAGAGCGATTCGATCTATGTTTTTGGAAATATCGGGAAACTGAAATTTTGAGAGGGTATATCTGCGGAATCATTCGATAGTTTTTACTATTTCGCCAATTCCTCTTGGTCTTTTTATAGACTTCTCCAAAGCCTTCGATAACGTGGTACATACAACTACTCTATTGCGAAAGCTTGAGCGGTATGGAGTGAGGGATAAGCAATTGGACCTCCTAGAGAGCTACCTCGAGGGTAGACATCAAAGGGTGAGCATTACGATCAACGGTCTGGAATATGTATCTTCTAATGCTGAAATTTCTCAAGGTGTTCCTCAGGGTAGTATTTTTGGACCTCTTCTCTTTATAATATATGTAAATGATCTACCAAGTGTCCTCAATCAATTTCAGAGCGCCAATTTCATGAACTACGCTGATGATACAAATATTTTAGTTCTATGCACCAACAACGAAGTACTTCAACAACAGTTCACGAATATAATGTTGAACTTACAGAAGTGGTGTTTTCGCATAATTTGGAAATATATAGTTTTCTCTCATGAATTGAGACGTACAGGGGAAATTCACCTACACCAAAACTATTCTGAAATTTTGATGTCACCATGCGCTAGGTTCCTGGGGATAATTGTCGACAAACACATTATTTGGGAAAATCACTCGAGGGTACTCATAAAGAGGCGGAACTCTGCTGCGTACTCTCTGCGTGTTCTTAGATCTGAACTGTCGAAGAGCTTCTTAATTTTTCTTAAATTTTGTTAGGACGTTTCCGTCTTCATTGCCTACATTCAAGTTGTTTTATTTTGTTTACAATTGTGCAATTGTAAGGTAAAGATTTCCTGGAATATATGTTATTATTATTACTATTATTATTAATTCGGCATTCGTAATAAAACTCCAAACTTGCTCTTCAATTATCAAGCTACAGAGTAGGTTCTTCCAGAAGTTATTTAGTTCAATATAAGTGGTTAGGCCGGCCGTAAACACATTAACTTTAGGAAGAATTGACTTATGGAATATATTTGTAGAGTAGGTTTTCGGTTTAATGAAGAAGGTCGAATGCTTAAATGGGTTGAACTCGCCAATTATTCTTTAGATAGTTATACCCATTCAAAATTTTGGATCGAATTGCAATCTGGTACTTGATCGAAAATTATAGCTTGAGGTTTATGCTGAATTTCGTGAGGACCATATGGAAAGAATCTGCGTTTAGCAGGGTCAATACTTGTATAGATGACCGCTTTGGCAACGGAACAAGCGCGTAAAAGCTCCTGACCACACGTCAGTTCTTTTATAAGTTTTTTTAATCTACAGTGTGTCCACGGATTGGGTGCCGGTAAGGTGTAAATGACGAAAAATTTTTGAGTTAGACTCTGATATTTTGGGAATCGCTCCTGATTGGTCTCAAATTAAAATGTTGTGAAAATGAGCCAAATCAATTAATATACAGGGTGGTTTAGAACTGATTTAATGAAAATTGTTAAGGATAAAGTGCCTTTGTTTTAAAAGATATCGAGAAAGTTTATTGAGAAAAGTTGTGTAGAATCAAAAGACACGGCTAAATCTCGAATTTCAGATAAATCGATCAACTTTGATAGTATATTGAAGTAGGTTATGAAAATATTTGATAATCCCTGGTTACAAATGCCAGACGTGACTTGAAACGTAAATTTTATTCGTCAAAAACGAAAATTTTCCTGTTAAAAACATGCTGACCATAAAACAAAGTGTGTTTATTGTGCAGTGCTACGGCTTAGGTGCAGACATTTCGTATCAGGAAGTAAGGAAAATTTTTAGTCATTTACACCTTACCGGCACCCAATCCGTGGACACACTGTATAAAATTTTTGGCTCAAAACTTTGAAAATCACAGACAGTGGGCAAAAAGATGAGTCTTTTGTTCCTTGAAAGAAGCGAGAAATGAAAGGAAATAACTTTTTGCTCAATATGTTACATTAAATAAAATGAATATCTGATTGAGTTGTAAAGTTCGACTTCAATATCTTCCAAGACGAATATCCGATCAAGCTGGAATTTGAAACACTGTTGTTGAGTAGTGACGACTGGCCAGACAGAATCAATTTTGACCACGGAATCTTCATCAGTGAGTCCAGCCTAGTCTTTTGAGACTAATTTCGGCTCAAAATTCGAAAATTACAGATATCGTGACGAAATAATAACGCGCTGTTCCCCGGAACAAGTAAGAAATTTTTCCAACATTATCTGGACATCTTATTGTATACATATTGGTATCGATAAAGCCCCCATGCTGCCAAGATGATCAAAACAAGACAAGTATAATTTCAAATTATCAATTCTCAGAGAGCATACGGGTAGACAGGTAATCAAGCAGTTCAACATGCCATGAGGAAACAGCTATGAACTAATCCGAGTGATTTTCGGACCTAGTGCACTGGATAATTCAACCTCATATCTGCAGGAGGTAGCAACCACGGAAATCCTGTAATCTAAAAAGGGTGGTTAGAGGTTTATCCTTTATTTCGAACAGAGTAAAAGGATTTCATAAGGGAATTGGAAATAAAGTGCTTTGTGAAATACTGGTTTGAGTGGACCGATATTGTATTCTTGATAAAGCTGTTCATCTCTTCTTTTGACGTGACATATTGCGCCATTTTCAGATGAGAAGATATGAGGAACTCGGATAATTGAAAGGATGTCGGAACATACGATAAAAAACAACGGATTCTGCAGTGTGTTGTGGCATGGAGAAAGTCTTTTCTATTTTGTGAAAGGCAATAATCATGGTTGAATACACCCATTCATGATTATAAAACTTATAGTTCTTTATCCTTTTGTGATCGCCTAATCTTATTATGTTCACGAAATTTGTAGCAGAATCATTGGGTGGATTTCACCCATTCGGCCTTCATTTCCAAGGAAAAAACTACTCTGAGAATTCCACACATGTGAGTTTTAACCAATCAGAACGTTTTTCTGACAGATCACCATCGCAGCGGATGAATTTTAGTGGAAATTTTTTCCTCGTAGTTACCCAACAGCGAATTGTATTAGAAGTTTTTTTGTTGTTTATAATGACAGAATATTTCCTCAATTCGTCTGCTGTTACTGCGGATGAACTCGCCTTTCTCTTGGTTGGTTCTATTTGTAGCTTCCGACGCTTAGCATTTTTTGCAGCTCTTGCGTCGACAAATTCTATGTCAGAGAATGGATTAAATTCGTGATTATATCTTTCGAAAAAATATTCCTGCAACTGCTTAGCTGTAGAGTTCCATAGAACTTTGATAACATTTTCTTTGTAATCTTCGGAGTTCTTTTTACGCATGTTGAAGGCATAGTCTTCAAGAATAAGCGCCAGTTCTTCCACAGGTATACCCGCTCTGTCGAAGTCATACACTTTTTCTGCGCAAAAGTTTATAAACTGCTTCCATACACTTGCCTTCGATTTACTAGTATTCGCAGGTGTCAACTGCCTAATATTCTGGCGAATATTTTCTTTGCTTTCTTGAGCGAAGCGAGACATTTTTCTACGTCGGGCTGTTTTTGACTGATTCAAAATAGAAATAATTTCTAGCTTAGAGTTTCACTGAGTTGCCATGGTAACTAAATAATCAAGTCAACGAAATCTTCTATGTTTTGCAAGTACTTGATGAGGACGAAAATTGATGTTGTTGGAAACTAACACATTTGGTGTGGAATTTTCTTACCCAATATCACACGAGGTCAAATTAAATCCAGACATTTTTTGATCTCTAGTGGTATTACTAGTGAAAATATCCAGTATGTTTATGTTCTTTAACTAGTAGATCTTGAGTCTAATGGCAAAGACCGCTTAGCGGTACCGAAATGATAGCCGCCTTCAAATGTGTGTCCTCAATTTACTCGAGAAGTGAAGTGGAGTATCAACATGGGGACCCGTGCTGAACTTCTCAGAATCCTTCCATTAGAAAATGAAAAATGTATTATCAAAAACTTCGATATCGCATGAACTATTTTCCAATGCTGCTGAAATTCTGTGTTTATATAATAGTTACATATCGTGAAATTTCAAGTTATCACAGCTCAAATTGAACTCTTTTTCACGTGGAAACAAACAACCACAAAATATCTTTTGAGGAATCTATTGATTCATAAGGGTTTATTGCGGAAATTTGAGACAGCAGCGAAGAAACTGTCTAGAAGAGTTGACTTTTCGAGTTTTAAAATACCTCATTGAAATAACTCGAATAACGAAATGAAATCAAATCCGGAAAAGTAAGTAAAACTGGAATCCTATGCAAAATCTTGAAGGAAGGTTTCATCACAAGAAGAGAAAATAATTGAGGAAATCGGTGAAAGTAACTGAAAATATAGAATATTGATAATCTAAATACTGTATTTTTGAATCGAGAAAACGGGAGGTGTATCGAAGTTTTCCGGCTGGAAATATTACCAACATTTGAACTCAGGACATCTGCAATCACCCAAGAAAAAAAAAAGATGTTTTACAAATTAATAACAGTCAAATTTATTCAACCTGATTGGATTGAATTCGCCTTCCTATTTCATAGATATGATACTCACGAAATTTTGCATGAACCACTATGCGGCCGTTTTCCGACCAATCTCTAGTTTGATAGAAATGGTATTATTGGATACGTTTTGGAATAATATTAGTTCGAATGGATATGTTGCCGAAATGAAAGGGTGAATTTTGCGCATAAACGAATTCAGCTTTTGTTGGTTTGCTTTTTCGAGAGGTCATTGTGTTTAAGATTGGCTGTTAGGCAGACCATATAAAATATTCAAAGCCGATTGAGTTCACGGTTTGCCGTTAGACTAGTTGACTGATATCTCTGAGAACACCCTCTATGATGTATCAGAATTATAAAATGTGTGTCTTTTAGTTATACATTTATGTCAACCATAGATTCCTCTCATCAAATATTCTATGAATATCACGTGGAAGATCAATATTTTAATGGTCAATGGGGGTTTTTCCTTTGAACGAAAATGCAGTTATTTTCATGAAAATCCTTCAGAACATCACATTTCAAACATATAATTTGAATATTTTATTTTTAAAATAATGTTTGATCACCTAAAACTGAAAAACAAAAATGGGTATTTGCATTTAAAGGGATTTGTCATGAGTACACGATATAGCAACGTCGAATTCAGCTTTCTCGGAAAGATAAGGACGTCAAATGTGTTACTTTGCTCAGGAAAACAGAGATAGCTATACTTCGATCTGGTTAGAGACAACGACCAAGGAATAGAAAGAGAAGAGCACAGACTGTCATACTGTCATATTACTGACAAATCGCGAATGGAAATTGTTTGGTTATGTTGACAAAGAACACGTGTGTACCACAGAATAGGAATAAATATTTCGTTATTCTATAGCACAGAAAAAGCAATTCTACTAAACAACGTTGTCACTTCGTGCATGCATGACAAATCCCAAACCCCAATTTTGAAACCTGCTTTTGAATACTTCCTGAAGGGGATTTGGGAAAATGATGAATCAAACCCATAATAATTATGTTCAAATTTGCATTTGCAGTAATAACCCAAATTCAGGAAAAACCCCCATTGCAGTGAAATATTTCCGTTACAATAATACAGCAAAAAATCATAATAATTAGGTGAGTAAGTGAGGTTTCTCAATCACATTTCTTTGAATTCAAAGCGATACATTGGTTATCCTGTGAGAGATGTATTCAACTTGTATGCAATGTGCAGGAGTGTATTAGCACATTGAGAAACATTTAAATGCCTATAACTTTTTACCTGAGCCGAACCTGGACATATGGCAAATGAAAAAAGTTTTATTTAATGAGAGGTATCTATGGTAAAAATTAATGTAAAACTTAAAGACTCACCCTGTGTTATTCGGCTGAAATAAACCTCAGTGAAATCTAACGAACCTTTATGGTTTTCGATCCATTTCAGAACGTTGCGTTCCGGTTTCGAGAAAGAGATCGACTGCTAAATTATACATATTACCATCTTGAGTTTCAACTTAGCCGAAAAGCGTTTCATAATAAGTGATGAAGATAAGGAGAGGAATTGCATGATGCACGAACTAGAGTAGAACGGTTCGACAAACTCGTATAATTACATTTAATAAATATAGTTTCATATATTGTCAGAATGATGGATACTATGACGAACGTATACATGCTTCTACTATGAAGTTGAAATAATTGAGATCGTGAATGTAGAACTAGTAACTAATGGTTCAAATTTTTTAAGCTTTTGTTCATGGATAACTAGGGCGTTTTGATTCAATATCAGCAATTTTCAAATTCAATCCAGAAATGTCCTTAAACGTTAAGGATATACTCAGTGATTGAAAGTTCGTCGTCAAACTGAATTCCCTGTGATAGCTTAACTGGAATACAAGGATTGAAAGATTAAAGAAATCACAGTCGCGGTATTTGAAAAAACACTGCACATTTTACACAAAGGTTCATTATTTTCTTAGTTAAATAACCCAATATACCATTGATAACTAAAACAACTTAGAATCTAATGCTATGATTCATTGACATGACATTATTGGAAATTTGCAGCGTTTTCCTTTATAACTCAGGAACCACTTGTCGGAAATCATCCGGGTAAAATTTTTTAGGTTCAGTTATACAACAGTAATCAACTTTCAAAATTTCATGAAAATTAAGTGATTAGTTTCCGAGAAATAATTTTTTTTCCCCAACCCCCATTTAGAGTCCTTAGGGTACACCGATCCTGCTGAAAAGCTTCAAGGATTAACCCCGAGTGACACACGATTTTTCCACCAAGTTTCAAGGATTTCCGTTCAGTACTTCCAGAGAAAAGTCCCGGACAACGGACGGCGGACGGTGGACGGACTAATTTTTTTTTATTCGCTTATTCAAATCTGCATACTCCAAAACGTAAACTGCGAAATTTTCAGGGCGACTTAAATTTTTTTTTTGGTTGGTCGATCACTATGGTTTATTATTTGATTTTATCAAATAAAACCTACCTAGCTTCCTACTACATTGCATCGACTTATGAATTCTGAATAAACTACTAAACAATGAGCTCTGAGACCTTGTGTATCAATTCTATTGTCGATTGTTTTGTTTCTTTATATCCTAAAGTGATTAAGAGACTCATCAAATACGAAAACACTAATTTTCATTTCACGTAAAAGAATCGTGAAGCTGATGAGTTTTTACATAACAAAATTTTGCGTCAACCTGCAGTTCAAAACTTCACAGCTGCTAACGAAATCTTAATTCGATCAAATCAGTGGATTTCGAATTATGCAGAAAAAGCAAAATTTCAAATGGTCACGACTCTGAAATCGTTAAGCGTGTTTCGCCCTTCTGAATGAACATTGATGAGATTTTTAGGCTCCAAACCTTGCCCGAAAATTTCAAGGAGCTGGTTTTTTTCTTTCGAAGCTAGAACATATATTGACGGCAGGCTACACAGAACTCTCTTCACAAAATATATCTTCTGTGCATCCAACCTTATCAGTCAGACCTTATCGTTTTACTTAATGTACCGCTCGAAAATTACAGATGAATCGGTAAGGCATAATGCTGTTGTTGTTTGAAAACATTCGAATTTAAATAACCTGCTACTCGAAACGGATTCGGGAAAGTGTTTTTCTTGATATCATCGAACAAGTAATCTTCTGAGGGAAAATACTCAAAGCACTCAAGAATAGGCTAATTTGGCAAACCTATGGTTTCAATGGTGTTCAAAACCTCACACTCCTATTTGAGACATCATAATCATTGAAACTACTTGATGGAGAACTACGCTAGAAGGAAACAGCAGGAACCCTTGTTATGCTTGTTGACGAATGCTTGAATGAGAATATCGAAAACATATTCTGCAAAAGCCACTATATGTTATACTCTAGGAGTTTTACGTCGATACTTAAATTGGACAGCAACCAAGAGTATCTATCAGGTAGTGTTTGAATCTAGGGTAAGACATGATGTGATGTTTTATGGAAGAAGAATAGCAGTGAGCAGAGTATATGTTCTACAAAAATAAGCACAATGAATCATCCTAGATACAAGGAAAGGACTGGTTCATGCAGGGAAATTTTTTTGAAAATCAGCCTCCTAACTTTTGTACCCATACAATGAAGAAGAGCTTGCTTTTCCTTTTCGAAAACTGGAGCTACTCTAACACTCTACAAGAACAAGCAGACATGAAACTAATCAACCAAATAAAGTACCCATGCTATCGATTTACAGCTACCGAACAAGGTCCAAAGTATATTTGTATCGAAATCTATACTAAAATCCCAACTAACATCAAAGCTGTGGATGATTTTAAAGTTTTCAAGAAGAAGATATTTCGGCTTCTCTTGAGAATTAAACCAAATACTTTGGATGCATTTATAGGTCTCTACAGTTGATCTATTGCTTTCGGACACTCCTTCATTTTAGAATCACTAATTAATAAAGTAATGTTATGTTGATCACCCCCTTCAATATTCAACCATTCAAAGAATACCTCATACAGTGCGCCTCAAAATTATGGAACAAATTCATTTCCTCAGAAGAAAAATATTTGGCAACAAAATCCTGAAACAGGTCAATTTTTGTTTCACTTTTACCAAATTTTATGCGTTTTTGAATGATTTTTGTTGCACCCTATGCCATCCCCATCAACCCTCTAAATTTTTGAATTGGGAAAGTAGGTCATGTGGTACTTTCTCGGCAAGGTCTTTGTATCTTCTTTACAGGCGTGCAGAAATTTTCAAGAAAAAAATTTTGTTTTTGAAAAATTAGATACTTCTAAGAGGTTTTCAGTATGTGCACTTTTCATGGCTCATTTACTTTGAGGGGATGGTACCTGATGAAATTTATCGCCGAATGAAAGTCGACCATTACAATTTTGTTCATGAACAATTTTCAACCTCTACGAACCCTTTACTGAAGGATAAAAAATTTGTGAGGGGGTTGAAAGTTGTGCATGAACAAAACTGTGATGGACGACTTTCAATCGGTGACAAATTTCATCAGGTACCATCGTCTCAAAGTAAATGAGCCATGACAAAGTGCACATACTGAAAACCTCTTTGAACTAACTAATTTTTCAAAAAAAAATTTTTTTTCTCGAAAATTTCTACACGCCTGTGAAGAAGGTTCAGAGACCTTGCCAAAAAAGTTCCACATGACCTACTTGCCCTATTCAAAAAATTTAGAAGGTTGATGGGGATGGCACAAGGTGCAACAAAAATTCTTCAAAAATGCATATTAATTTGGTAAAAGTGAAACAAAAATTGACATGTTTCAGGATTTTGTTGACAATTATTTTTCTTCTGAGGAAATGAATTTGTTCCATAATTTTGACGCGCACTGTATAGATAGAAAATAAAGCTCACAACAAGTATTACGAGTGCCTTTCACAAGTTCACACAACAGAAAGAATCCCTGAAATCATATTCTGAAGCAATAAACCGGGTCAAACTCAACTTCTACCCTTGTAATGCCTTCTGGCTCGGAGACATTCCCGTCTACATTTCACAAAACGAAGCGAGAAAGGTTACTCCCCCCGACCCAAAATATGCTTACTATATTGAATCACCAGCCCTACATCACGTCAACTCCTGCAGCCGATGACGCATTTTTCCCGACGATATCTGGCATAACTTTTCCAAATGTCTTGAATGAGTTGGCGCTAGTCAGAAACATTCGTTTCTGTAGATTCGACAGAACTCGAATATTCGATGTGTGGAAATATCTGATAGTGAGTCAGAGGCATATGGCGATGCTGAATAATCATTCATAACCTTTTCAGTCTGATATGTCTCAACGGTTTTCAACTCCAAGTGTAAGTAATAAAATAATTGTCTACACAGGGTGCCACAGTACGACGGCGTATTAGTGCCATAGTGAAAAAAAAATCTGGCAATTGATCGATTTAATCTGGCAATTGCGAGATCCAATCTGGCAATGGGGGTTTTTCCTGAATTTGGGTTATTACTGCAAATGCCAATTTGAACATAATTATTATGGGTTTGATTCATCATTTTCCAAAATTATCTTCAGAAAGTATTAAAATCAGATTTCAAAATTGGGGTTTGGGATTTGCCAGGCATGCACGAAGTGACAACGGTGTTCAGTAGAACAGCTTTTTCTGCTATAGAATAATGAAAAATTCATTCCTATTCTGTGGTACACACGTGTTCTTTGTCAATATAACCAAACAATTTCCGTTTGCGATTTGTGTGAAATATGACAGTATGACAGTCGGTGCTCTTCTTCTTCTATTTCTTGGTCGTTGTCTTCAATTCTAACCAGATCGAAGTATAGCTATCGCTGTTTTCCTAAGCAAAGTAACACAGTTGATGTCCTTTTCTTTCCGTGAAAACTGAATTCGATGTTGCCATATCGTGCACTCAAGACAAATCCCTTCAAATGCAAATCCCCATTTTATTTTTCAGTTTTAGGTGATCAAACATTTTTTTTTTAAATATAATATTGAAATTCTGTTTGAAATGTGATGTTCTAAGGGTTTTTCATGAATTTTTGTTTAAGGGAACAACCCCCATTCCGAGATTTACGGCCGGTTTCACGGTGCTATCGTTTTGTCCAAATGTCTGTAGATTTCGATGAGTGAGCCGAAAATGGTCTCGAACGACTAGGTTGGACTCACTGATGACGAATTCGGTGTCAAAAGCGATTCTGTCCAGCCGGCCGTGGACACGATAACTGTCGAAAGGAGCCAGTTAGCAACTTGAAACTTGAAGGGTAGTTTGCGCATCCGAATACCGCGATTGAGTTCGTTAATGGGCCAAATCGGCCAAATAGATTTGGAGTTATTTGAGGTTATTTCCCTCATATTTCAGAAACGACTGAAGCGATTGAATTTAAACTTGGCAGTTAGTTGGAGCTTAACGACGCGCAACTTTGACAAACATACCATTGGAATCTTATGGTCACCCAATTTAAAAAAAAAAATTTTAAATTTTTTTCGAAAAAAATTTTTTTTTAAATTATTATACATATTCGAACACAATTCCAGTTATACCTTGAGCTTCATATTCCACAGCAGTGTACCAAATTTTAGTTCGATACGGCTATTAGTTTTGAAGATATTGGGGAAAAATATGTAGAATTTCGTGGTTTTCTTCTCGGTATCGTTATTTTTTCGGTATAACCCAAGAAATTCTGATTCGATCGTGATGAAACTTTGCAGCTAGTTCAAAGATGCTGAAAGATAACATTGGGCGAACTTTCGTGATGGTCGTGTCATTAGAACGATCTGAAAAAAAATTCCAAATTTTTTTTTTCAAATATTCAATATTCTGTGATGTTTCCGTCATGATATCCTCATCAAATCCTGTATAAACCTTCAAACTGTCATTTTTCGATAAAATACTGGATTCCAATTCGATCTAATCTTTATTTTTGGAAATATTGGGAAAATAAAATTTTGAATTGGTATATCTGCGGAATCATCGGGTGGATTTTACCCATTCACGAATTCGGCCTTTGTAATTGAGGTCCAAACCTCCTCTACAAATATCTAGTTTCTAAGTTATTGTGTTTACGGTCCGGCCATTAGGGAGTGGAAACCCAGAAACAAACTAAAAACTGATGCGAAATCCTCCAAAAATAAGCTTTAATCGATATTTTTCCGATGACACCTGAAATAACTTTTTCGAATGTTTTCAATGAGATGGGAGATGTCAGAAACATTCATTGGTTTCTGTGGATCGGACAGAACTCTAATTTTTACTGTGATTTTTATGATAGTGGGTCAGTGGCACAAATGGCGGTGCTAAATAATCACAACCCAAAAGACACACACACGTTGAAAATACGTTTATTTGTAGTTGCTCCCATTGATTAAACGTTACTCGTTGATTTCGTAACGTTATTTTTGAAACCTCAATTCAACCAAACGTAGATTCAACGTATAATAAACGAATACGATTCAACTCGTTATAGCAGCCACCATAAAGCAACGTATACACATCGTGCCTTTTACACGTATATTAAACTAGGACTAAAAGACATCATATCAACGTTGACCACGACACGATTTAGCAACTCGAAACCTACAAGCAACCTTCAATTCACGCTTGATAAACTCTTTTTTTTAATATATTCAACGCCATGAGATAAAGCAATTTTTGCGTGGTAGAAGATTAACTCGCTACTGTTGCCATCATAATAAAACGTTTACACATAGTGAGTTCTTCACGTTTATTCAATTATTTCTGAGAAACATTACATAAACGTTGAATACAACACTATTTATAAACTCATGGTTTTGTCAACATCTAATCTACGTTATAGTAACCCTTTTTCTCTCATTCATCCAAAGTCATGAACAGCTACTATTGTAGTTATCAACATACAACATTTAATCATTGTGCATTGTCGACTTATATTTAATAAGTCACATTTAATGGTTCGAAGCAGCGCTCTTTCTGCTCCGTCAGGACTCGGTTTCCAACTAGAACGATGCATTTTACTGTATTATTCGAGGCTGAGCTCGAGTGCCGTCCACACTATTCGCCAAATCGTTTCGAAGAACAGTCATATGGACCCGGCTTTACACGCATCTGGACCCGGCTTTACCAAGGCCAACTTCGCTGATCGGTAAAATCCACCCAATGATATCGCAGATGTCCGGTGAAGCTTGAACAATATTTCAATTGGTGATATATATATATATCGAATTTTCAAGTAAAATTTTCACCGTTTTCGAGATAATGAGCATTTTGGAATATCGTTAAAATATACCTAACAGAAAAACTACTTCGTGTTGTTTCTTGGCCTTTTCAATCCATGGGATATCACAAGAGCTTCACTACGAGAAAAGCTCTTTGAATTTGAATCAGACCTTCATTTTGAGCTCCATGAATTTCTGTTTTCATTGCTCTCTCATATCGAAATTCAATACAAGATTCAACTGGATTTGAACTATTCAAACATACCTGGTATCCATTGATAGACTAGAGTTCTATTATTTTTGTTAAAGAACCACTTGACCACTAAATCTTCGTCAGTTTCTTCCAACGTAAAATCGCAGTCCAATACGGCAGCGTTTCCATGCTGTATCACTTCCGGCACTTGAAGTTTATTTATTCTAACACACGCGACAAGAGCGAATGTCCCTGGAACAAATAAGAATAAATGTAAGAACTTGAAGTATAACTGAAAAATCGCTGAAATTTTATCTGATATCGATGTATACAAGGTGATCCAAGCGAGGTTTCACAGATTCATATCTTTTTAGATAGTAGATATTTTGCAATTTTTTTGTAACATGATCTCCCTGAATGTTGTTTGAATAAAAAAAATAACTCAGCTTCCTGAAATTACTCATAAAAAAGGCTTGAAATTTAGAACTGTATTTTTTAGTAGTATTCACTCGAACATTTCAATTTAAAATACAAAAAGGAGTTTTTATAGCTTTTGGTTGAGTTTGAAAACATCGCACGGTGCTGAACTACCAAAATTATACGGAAAAAAACGTACTTTAAAAGCCTTTTATGCTGTAATCGGCCTTCGAAGACGGATAGGCTAAAAATCATTGAAACAGTATTGAAGATATTCTCTACTTTTTTCATGGTAAATTCAGCTTAAAACTGTGACTTTAGAGTAAATTAACCTGAAATTCTTGCAAAATAATTGGAGCTCGTTTTATTTTTACATTGAGATGGATTTGGCGGGCGGGGCAATAGAATGGACTGCACGTTCGCCAGACCTAAACCTCATCGATTCTTTTATTTGGGGATTTTACAAAGAGCTGGTTTGAGTATCGAAAAGCAACAACGAAACAGAATTAAGACAAAACATTCAGAAGCGGAAAAAAATTGAACAAAAAACGATTAAATCAAGTTATTTTGGTTTTGAAGATTCAAAGTAGTAAATAGTAATTTTTCAGTAATTTGTGCTGTTTATTTCCATTCAAAAATAAGTTATTCCTGAACTACCAATTTTCGAATATGCTTACATCAACAAAATAATTGTGAAAGTCACACGATTCACAGTTCACTGGAATTTCTATTGAATTTACTTTAAAATCACATTTTTGAGTTTAAGTTACCAAAAGCATGAAAGAATGGTAGAAATATAACTTTAGTCGTGTTTTTATGATTTTTAGCTTATCCGCTTTCGAAGGTCGATTACAACAAAAAAAGGCTAATAAAGTACAGGGTGGGCAAAATCAGTTATCTACTGAAGGGATCTCGAGAACTATAGGAGCTAGAAGAAAACTGATAAAACATTCTCGAGCTCTTTTTTCCTGAATAATTCGAATCTGAAAACAGATCCAGCTTATCGCGCATAGAACTTGAGTTATGAGCGAAAACTGAGAAATTGTCATTTTCAATAATGCTGAATAACTTGCTTGTTTGAACTCGTATTCGAAATCTGTTGATACATTCTACAGGTACTTTTTTAGGTGTAATTCAGATATAATATGACTGAATTTTTTAATCCAACCATTTTCTAGAAATGGGAAATATTTTGAATTTTTCAAATGTGAAATATAGTCGAAAGTTCTCTAATCTTGCTGCAAAATTTTTGCTGATTTCAAAAATGTATCAAATGTCGCTATTTACATGAATATAACATGAGAAAAAGTTCAATACTTTTTTCCCGCTTTTCTATTCACTGTTGAATTATTATAAGTAGGCTGACGTTTCCATAGCGACCATTGAATAAGCATTATATATATTATTATATATGTTGTTCTGATATTTAGACTTTCCTTGCAACTCGGCTATTTCCATTCGCTTGAATATAGCATACCAACATATCGAATTTTTCGTAATTGGGAATATTTCGGGCCAATAGGGATAATAAACAGATTTTCTATTGCTAATCTTAAGAACTATGACAAATTAACCATAGAAATATTTATTCAGCGATCGCTGATTCCAATCATAGAGGCGCAAGTTCACACAAAGATAATGCATATTCAATCGTCGCTATGGTAACGTCAGCCTACTCATAATTCAACAGTGATTAGAAAAGCAAAAAAAAGTATTGAATTTTTTCTTATGTAATATTCATGTGAATAGCGACATATGATACATTTTTGAAATCAGCAAAAATTTTGTAGCAAGTTAAGAGAACTTTCGACTATAGCTTACATTTGAAAAATTCAAAATCTTTCTCATTTCTAGAAAATGGCTGGATTAAAAAATTCAGTCATATTATATCTGAATTACACCTAAAAAAGTACCTGTAGAATGTATCAATAGATTTCGAATACGAGTTCAAACAAGCGAGTTATTCAGCATTATTGAAATTGACAATTTCTCAGTTTTCGCTCATAACTCAAGTTCTATATGCGCGATAAGCTGGATCTGTTTTCAGATTCGTATTAGTCAAAAAAACAGCTCAAGAATATGTTATCAGTTTTCTTCTAGCTGTTATAGTTCTCGAGATCCCTTCAGTAGACAACGAATTTTGCCCACCCTGTACTATTATTTTCTTATTATTTTGGTAGTTAAGGACCTAGCCAGAAGCTATGATTTCTTTTTGTTTTTCAAATTGAAGTTGAATTTTGGAGTGAATCATTCCTTGATGTTTCAGCCAAATAGGGTCTACAGAACAATGAGCAATAGCTCTACCCATTCAACAAAATGCAGGAGGACTCTAATTTCTTTTTGCTCATTGTTCTGTGAATTTGGCTGAAACTTCAAGGTGGCATTTCTCATTGAAGAGCGATTTTTAGAAATATCGGGAAACTGAAATTCTGAAAGGGTATATCTGCAGAATCATTCGATAGTTTTTACTAATTCGCCAATTCGGCCTTCGTAATTGAACTCCAAACTCACTCCACAATTATCAAGCTACTGAGTAGATTCTTCTGGAAGTTTTTTTCGTTCACTATCAGTGGTTAGGCCGGCCGTGAGTACATTAATTCAGGAAGAATCGACATAGAGAATATACTTGTAGAGTAGGTTTTCAGTTTAATCAAGAAGGTCGAATGCTTGAATGGGTTGAATTCTTTAGATAGTTATACCCTTTCGAAATTGTGTATCAAATTGCAATCTAGTACTCGATCGAAAACTGTAGCCTGAGGTTCATGTGAAATATCGTGAAGACCATATGAAAAAATCTGTCAATACTTGTGTAGATGACCGCTTTGGCAACGGAACAAGCTCCTGACCTCACGTCAGTCAGGTCTGTGCTTTTCTATGTTTTGCTGAAATAGATTTGTCTTTTTCAACAGGGGAATCGAGCTGGCAGTGCAAAAAAATTCTACTGTGGCGGAATGATGAATCCACTACTTTTATTCAATTAGTATAAAGTATAGACTATAATTCGAGCGATAATTACCATGGATTTCGTTCCCGATTGATTACTTCCATAACTAATTGAATGCGATTGATGACTTATTTTGAATTGGTTGAATTGTTGACTTAATTAATAATTACCTATAGTTATGACATCAAAGCCATAATTAATGATCAAATAACGTGTAAATATACGGTTTCATATACGTTGAACAAACGTAAGTGAGGGGGATTTCAATTTGGGGATATACGTATGATTATGGAATGTTTGCGTGAATCAATAATTCAAGTCTTCTCGTGTGGTAGGAAAATGATGAAGTGCTCAAATAAATACAAATGCGGAAGTGTGGAATTTATAAAAGGAGGGCTTGAGAGATTCTTTGAAATTTCAGAGAAATCTGTACATTTTATTTTAATGATTAAAAGAGTTTCATCAATCAGTGATTAATTTCCGAAATGAGTCAACCAATCACTCCCTCTAACGATAATATGTTCTGATTGTCTTAATCATGATGAGGTTCTTTATTGAAGAGAAGTTGCGAAGTGCGTATTTCTTATTGGATTATATTCCCAAAGTTTTCGCGTGAAGTATGTAGGGAAGTCTTCAGTAGAAACGTTACTTAAATGATAACTGAAATCAAGTTCGTACTACGATGAAACCAATACTTTTTGTTTGGTGTTCCATTCATGGATGCATAGAATACATTGCCCGGACAACATATTCGAGGTCCGAAAATGGTACCAATATTGTTGGAAAACAGAGTTATTTTTCAAATCCAGCCTTTCAAAAAACTAGTGTGATCAGATCTTCCAAAAAGTATTCTCCAGAATCTTTTAAACTTATTTTATTTTACAATTTCGAAGTTATGATGATTAATTTTATTCAGTCAGAGAGGGTATATTTCATTGCATTATGGGCCGTATTTATAGTTGCTCCTTGGGGCTTCCTTACTGAAGGCCGCCTTGAATTTGCTTTTATATGCAAACAAATACAAGTTTGTTTGCATAGAAACATAGAAAAGCAAATTCAAGGCGGCCTTCAGTAAGGAAACCTCAAGGAACAACTATAAATACGGCCCTATTTAGTTCATTGAAAAGATGTCTCGCAGAATAACGTATTCAAAAAGACAGAAAATAATTGGTACGTAAGATACGATCGAATTGTCGTGTTCAATATCCCTATGACAAATTCGTATGATAACATAAAGATCAATAAATAACTCATTTTTTCATTATAATGAACCTAAAGAATTCCTCGAAGCATTTGTGAATAGGCATATGACAAATTTATAATTTCTCAGAAAATTTTTAGAGATCTAAACTACCCAATAGAATTCTTGGTAATATCAATCGCCTGTTCAGTAAATACCTTTGGCCTTGCTCCGAAATAACTTCATGAATCTATGAAAGTCTTGAATCAATTAATTCAATATCGCTTCTTCTCAAATACATATTTCATCTTGTGAATCAATGTCTATTCCACAGTTGTTTTACTCATCTCATTCATACCGGGTGGTCCAAGTAGTGACGTCAATAAATTTTTTTTAGATTCCTCACACCTGGGGGTATCCATAAATACTCGCATGTATGTTATGCGATTTTTTGTAGTTTTCGAGTTATAGTTTTTTTTGTGTTCTTCCGATTTATTATTCCAGAGAGGATTCAAATATTCATATCTTTTTATGTAATAGGTATTTTTCAGATTTTTTTTTCTGTAACATGATCTCGCCAAATATTGTTTCGATAACAAAAATAAATCAGCATCTTGAAAACACTCAAAATTACTCAAAAAAGGCTTGAAAGTTAGAACTTTGGCTTCCAGTAGGATTCACACAAACATTCAACATCAGTTAAAAAATACAACAACAATGAGCAAAATAACTCTCTCCATTCAACAAAATGCAGGAGGATTCTTTAATTTTATTTTGCTCATTGTTCTGTTGTCCCTATTCGGCTGAAACTGTAAGGTGGCATTTTTCATTGAAGGGCGATTCGATCTACGTTTTTGGAAATATCGGGAAACTGAAATTTTGAGAGGGTATGCTTGCGGAATCATTCGATAGTTTTTACTAATTCGCCAATTCGGCATTCGTAATTAAACTCCAAACTTACTCTACAATTATCAAGCAACTGACTAGATTCTTCCGGAAGTCGTGAACACCTTAACTTTAGAAACGGTCAAAATAGGGAATATATCTGTGGAGTAGGTTTCCAGTTGAATCCAATTAATAAAGGTCGAATGCTTAAATGGGCTGAATTCTTTGATAGTTTTACCCATTCAAAATTTTAGATCGAATTGCAATCTATTACTTGATCGAAAATTATAGCTTGAGGTTCATTCAGAATTTCATGAGGACCATATGAAAAAAATCTGCGTTTGGCAGGGTCAATACGTGAAGAGATGACCGGTTCGGCAACGGAACAAGCACGTCAAAGCTCTTGACCTCACGTCAGTGCTTTTCTAGGTTTTTTTTTTCATGAACATTTAGCATTCGTGAATGTAAATATCATAACTATTCATCAGCGTAGAAATCTTGGGCACAGTTATATTATTTTTGATTGATTGGAAGATTAGCTCTTATCGAGGGAGAATATTTGTTAATTTATCGACAGATATTCGTCCTTATGATTATTGATTAATAATTTGAGTTAAATCTTATGTTGAGAATATTTTCGATGTTGCTAATCAAGGTAAAGCCCAAAACCATAAGTAGTTTTTTTCGAAACGAGTTGTAAATGTCTCGATCGCAATTTTGATATCCAAACCCTATTTTCTTCCAACAAACAACTCACCTATTATAAGAAAAAAATACACATTTGTTTTAATGTTACCACTACTCATTATAATTCATCGTGTGTTCACATTATGAAAACACGCGCAACACGCTATTTCATCGAGGTAATAAACTCGCAAGGTCCCCCTATTTATTAAAAAGTATTATTAAGTTATCACAAGAACCTTATCTTCCGATTTTCCCTGATAGCGCGAATTTCGTGTTCAGGCAACGCAAGTTTTCAGGGAAACAACCCTCCGGGAAGCTTCGAGTTCGGAGGAAAACTAAAGCCAACGATACGAGGAAACTTCATTCAAACTCGCGCACGCGCGTTGGGTGCCTGGAGGATGTGAGCACTCCGTTCGGAATTTCCATCGGAAATGTTTTATTGTGATCCCGTGGAAAATATCCCGAAGGTTCCTGTTGTGGTAAATCCCATACCTGTGGGATTTGCGTATTCAGGAACCTGTGTGTTCGGGGTGCAACTCCAAAATCTGTATTTTTCTATGCGTAGGTGTGAGGAAGGCAGCAGGGGATTTGATGGCTTTGAAAAGATCGGGCATGGAGAATATTTAAATTTGTGATAGGGAAGTCAGGTTGTCAGAAAATGTATCTGTTATAATGATCATTATCCCGAAAACGGTGAAAATTGTCTAAGGTTTACCGGACACCTGGTATGAACATTCAAAAATTCATTTTCCCAACATTTCCAAAAAGAAAGTTCGAATCAAAGATAAATGCAGTACTTGATTGAAATATGATAGCTTCAAGGCTCATGCAGAATTTCGTGTGAAACATTTGATAAGAAAATCAGAACATGGAATATTTGTTTTCTTGATAGGATCCCCACGAATTTTGCACAGTGTTTTGCATCAGCATTCGATTAGATATTCTAATTCTACCTCTTAACCATTCTCGATTCAAAAATTGGATATCAAGCTCAAAAACTGATCTTCGAATATTGAATCGCTAAGTTGTCCACTAGAGGATTTATTGTGTTTTCAATCAGCCTTAGACCCCTATGAGTTCCACTGATGAATTCAATGTAATCGTTCAAGATGATTTTCGTCTGATAGTTCGAAAATTACCGACATTGTAACAAAATAAAAGAGTCTCATTTCACTCAACAAACGCGCGAAAACAGTTAATTTTGAGTTTCGAACGCAAATGCTCAATTCAATGCTCAATCTCACGAAAGTACATTCAGGTCTATTCTGTTTGCAAATAGTAATATTGACAGAAAAAAGCAACACCAAAATAGAAAGTTTACATGCTAAGCTTGAGAATGAGGTGAGTAAGAGGAATAATACGGCAGAAAACCACTTTTTTCATTAACATTTCTTCCGAAATTCGAATTCGAAAAAAGAGAGAAGTATCTTCTAGTGGAAATGTGTTAAAGGCTTTCGAGAATATTGGATTCTCAAGGCAAAATACCGGCCTAGTAGAGACACTAGCATTCTCTGGATACCTGTACAGGTCAGAGAACCTGTACTGGACCTGTGCAGGTAGACCTGCGCAGGTCAAACTCTCCGGTAGACCGTAACGTATCTGGCTGGCATTAGAGTTAAGTCTGGTTCCGAATGAACTAGTCGAGTTAGTTTCTGAAAAATTTTATCAAACTTGCACAAAACTATGCGGTAGCAGAAAACCATATTTTTCATCAACCTTTCTTCCGAAATTCGAATTCGAAAAAAGAGAGAAGTATCTTCTGATGGAAATGTGTTGAATGCTCTCTAGAATACCAAATTTCAAGGGAAATTCTCAAGGTAAAATACCGGCCTAGTAGAGATACTAGCATTCTCCGGTCACCTGTACAGGTCAGAGAACCTGTCCTGGACCTGTGCAGGTAGACCTGCGCAGGTCAACCTCTCCGGTATACCGTAACGTATCTGGCCGACGTTAGAGTTAAGTCTGGTCCCGAATGAACTAGTCGAGTTTGTTTTTGAAAGATTTCATCAAACAGCTATGCGGTAGCAGAAAACAATTTTTTTCATTAACCTTTCTTCCGAAATTCGAATTCTAAAAAAGAAAAAAGTATCTTCTAATGGAAATGTGTTGAATGCTCTCTAGAATATTAAATTTTAAGGGATATTCTCAAGGTAAAATACCGGCCTAGAAGAGAACTAGCATTCTCCGGTCACCTGTACAGGTCAGAGAACCTGTACTGGACCTGTGCAGGTCAACCTCTCCGGTATACCGTAACGTATCTGGCCGACGTTAGAGTTAAGTCTGGTCCCGAATGAACTAGTCGAGTTTGTTTTTGAAAGATTTTATCAAACAGCTATGCGGTAGCAGAAAACAATTTTTTTCACTAACCTTTCTTCCGAAATTCGAATTCTAAAAAAGAAAAAAGTATCTTCTAATGGAAATGTGTTGAATGCTCTCTAGAATATTAAATTTTAAGGGATATTCTTAAGGTGAAATACCGGCCTAGAAGAGAACTAGCATTCTCCGGTCACCTGTACAGGTCAGAGAACCTGTACTGGACCTGTGCAGGTCAACCTCTCCGGTATACCGTAACGTATCTGGCCGGAGTTATAGTTGAGTCTGGTTCCGAATGAACTAGTCGAGTTTGCTTTTGAAAGATTTTATCAAACAGCTATGCGGTAGCAGAAAACAATTTTTTTCATTAACCTTTCTTCCCAAATTCGAATTCTAAAAAAGAAAAAAGTATCTTCTAATGGAAATGTGTTGAATGCTCTCTAGAATATTAAATTTTAAGGGATATTCTTAAGGTAAAATACCGGCCTAGAAGAGAACTAGCATTCTCCGGTCACCTGTACAGGTCAGAGAACCTGTACTGGACCTGTGCAGGTCAACCTCTCCGGTATACCGTAACGTATCTGGCCGGAGTTATAGTTGAGTCTGGTTCCGAATGAACTAGTCGAGTTTGTTTTTGAAAGATTTTATCAAACAGCTATACGGTAGCAGAAAACAATTTTTTTCATTAACCTTTTTTCCGAAATTCGAATTCTAAAAAAGAAAAAAGCATCTTCTAATGGAAATGTGTTGAATGCTCTCTAGAATATTAAATTTTAAGGGATATTCTTAAGGTAAAATACCGGCCTAGAAGAGACACTAGCATTCTCCGGTCTCCTGTACAGGTCAGAGAACCTGTACTGGACCTGTGCAGGTCAACCTCTCCGGTATACCGTAACGTATCTGGCCGACGTTAGAGTTAAGTCTGGTCCCGAATGAACTAGTCGAGTTTGTTTTTGAAAGATTTTATCAAACAGCTATGCGGTAGCAGAAAACAATTTTTTTCACTAACCTTTCTTCCGAAATTCGAATTCTAAAAAAGAAAAAAGTATCTTCTAATAGAAATGTGTTGAATGCTCTCTAGAATATTAAATTTTAAGGGATATTCTTAAGGTAAAATACCGGCCTAGAAGAGAACTAGCATTCTCCGGTCACCTGTACAGGTCAGAGAACCTGTACTGGACCTGTGCAGGTCAACCTCTCCGGTATACCGTAACGTATCTGGCCGGAGTTATAGTTGAGTCTGGTTCCGAATGAACTAGTCGAGTTTGTTTTTGAAAGATTTTATCAAACAGCTATGCGGTAGCAGAAAACAATTTTTTTCATTAACCTTTCTTCCGAAATTCGAATTCTAAAAAAGAAAGAAGTATCTTCTAATGGAAATGTGTTGAATGCTCTCTAGAATATTAAATTTTAAGGGATATTCTTAAGGTAAAATACCGGCCTAGAAGAGACACTAGCATTCTCCGGTCTCCTGTACAGGTCAGAGAACCTGTACTGGACCTGTGCAGGTCAACCTCTCCGGTATACCGTAACGTATCTGGCCGGAGTTATAGTTGAGTCTGGTCCCGAATGAACTAGTCGAATTTGTTTTTGAAAGATTTTATCAAACTTGCACAAAACTATGCGGTAGCTATAGCAATTCCATTCGTCGAAAACTCTGTTGAAAAGGAACGTTTGTCACTGTGTGGTCTTGAAATTCCCTTTCGCCAGTTTGGAGGCATGGCCACGGAGTTGTGTGCTGCTTCTCATGTAGAGGTGATCGAGATTCACACCAAGGAACCCACACGGTGTCCGATAAGTCACAATAAGATTATGCCTATCCCATAGATCCTCATAGGTTTGTAGTCTCAAACGAGCGTGATAGTCTGATCTTATCATCCCGAAGGGAATCCTCGTAGTCGGAGTTTATTTATCCTTAGAGAAGGTCACCACGCAGGTCCAGCATATTCCTTCCAAAGACGCACAATGATGAGCCCCAGATCAGACGTGTAGAGCGAGAAGAGAATGGGACCCAGGACAGATCCTTGTGGTATGCCACTGACAACGGAATTTATCCTCAGATGAATTGTCTGCCACTCTCACTTGAGACGTTGTTTGCTTTATTTCGATTCTGTTCATTCTATAACTTTGAATCCCGCAACCCTCAAGGGCGTTTTTCATTAATAATAATTTCTTTTGAATTTATAAGATAATTTATTTGATTTTCAATGATTCTCTTTCAACAATTAAATACAGATTTTTCTGTATAACCTTTACGTAATATCTTTCGATATTGATTTGATATCTTACGATATACTTTTATGTCTTCGACGTACTACGTCTTCAATGACAAAATTATTATATCAACTGGCATATAATGATCAAAGTAAAAAACTTGAGAAAAGTGTGAAAAAATGAAATACAACCTAAAAACAATACTAGACATAGTGTTTCATCTTCTATCTTTCCATTTAGAATCATCAGTAGCATTTATTCTATATTATACATCAAAAACTCACCACGTGTTTTGTTACGACGTACACTTCACCTCAATAACGGAAATAAGCAGGTTTAAGTCCATACGCATGCTTGTTAGAATTGTGCATAGAAACAATAATGCCACAGATTTCACTTACACCTTCTTCTTTCCTTGACAAATGAAATGCGGTAAAAAACATTTTCCAAAATCTTTATAACCTCAAAAATTAAATGACAATTGATATTGACCCTTGAAAACTATAAGTTTTTATTCAAATATTAAATTCAAAAAAGTCTACTTGTTAAAGGCTATTGAAACAACAATTAAATACAGATTTTTCTGTATACCCTTTACGTAATATCTTTCGATATCGAAAGATATTACGTAAAGGTTATACAGAAAAATCTTTATTTAATTGTTGTTTCAATAGCCTTCAACAAGTAGACTTTTTTGAATTTAAGATTTTTTTTCAGATATTGTAGGTGGAAACCCCGAAAAAATCTGAAACATAATGCAAAACCCTCTCAAAACATCCTTCAATCGATATTGAAGGGTTTCACCGATGTCATGAAATCCTTCAAGACCATTTCCGTCTCATAATTCGAAAATCACACAAATTGTATCCAAATGATTGCGTCTCATTTCATTCAACAAACGCGCAAAAACAGTAAATATAAAGTACCTAACGCAGGCTTTCACTCTAAGGCCCTAACGATAGGATATTGTCGCAGTAAATGGCAAAAGCTCGTCAACGAAATCTGATTTCACTCACAGGAAGTCATAAATACTCGAAATTATGGCCAATAAAACGAAACTTTGTGAATAATTAGCGACTACATAAATTTCGTGGAAACTGGCAACGAACGCCTCCTCCAACATGCGTCGTTTGAAGTTGCAATTTGGAATATGTTCAATGTCTGTAACAGTGACAAATTTTTGCTGCTAACGGGCAATACTAGCTCATGCACGAAGAGGTACGAATAATATTCAACCAGATTATGCGCGATAATTATAGCTTGATTAATTTAATGATAAAACAACAATTGCGGATTTATCTTTGAATTAATTAATCCCGAATTGTGCAAACAATTTCGAAATCAGGGGGCGTGCATTTTCATTGTCATGCCATGATATCGATTTCTTTCTTTCTGGTCAGGGGCTGAACAATTAACTAACATAAACACAAGTTCAAAACAGAGCTAATCATCCAATTAACTGAATCCTCTACAATGAAGAAACTATTTCGAAGGAGTTGGGTTGCTACAGTTCCATCACCGTTGTTTTTGAGCATCAGACCAACATACCTTGGAAACCCCAGATAGGAATCTAACTTATGACCTACTCGACGTGATGCTGCAGTATTAACAACTTACAGCGCCATCTCCCAGGAGCATCTCATGAATCCGAACCTTCGAGTGCAGAAAACTTTGATCGATGTGCATCACGTTAATCCTTTTGTCGTTTCAGGTGGCTACATCTGCGATATTGCATTTAGTGCAGCAATCTTCACGACGTGGAAACACTCGGTTCATGAGCATTTTTCACAAGGCGGTAAGAGTAAACATCTAACGAAGATAGCAATTCATTCACGGAGGAGAAAGAGCTTCAGTGATAATTAACTAAGATAACCACAATTTCTTTTCAACATACACATAAATATGAGCGAAACGGCCTTATACTGCCTTGAGGTTACTTTTTCTACCGAATTTTTGTTCTGTGAGATTCAATGTCTCCTCAAATTGTAAGAAAAATTCGAGGTTTCCAGCTTTTCAGTTCTTTCCATCATAAACAGGGTGTCCCAAAATGACTGATCAGTAATTTACCATATTCTATATGATCTTCCTCCCAGTTGATTGTTAACACGATAGTTTCTGGAAGGAATAAATTAAGAACTCGATATTCAAAGAAAAGATTTTGACCTGTTACGAAGGCCAAATTCTCGAAGGGATAAAATCTACCTAATGATTCCGCAGGTACATCCATTCATATTATATCTCTTCAACATTTTACGAAATGAAAATTTGATCGAATTGAGATCTAGTACTTGATTGAAAATAAGGAATTGAAGGTTCAACTGGAATTCCGCGAGGGTAATATGATTGAGAAATGTTTGAAATTTTTTTGGATTGTGCCAATGGCGGGATCACAACGAAATTTTGTTTGAAGTTATACATTCTCAAACTAGTTATCAAGATTCATCAGGATTTGTTCTTTTCTTTTCAAATTTTTTTCGGAGATGACAACTACACTGAGAAAAAATCCACGAAATTTTACATATTCTTCTCCAATATATCCAAAAATCGAAATCGGATCCGAATGAAATTTAATACACATTTTTTTTGCGACAAGTTTCGAATGTCCAATAAATCTAATTTTGAGAGGATTCTCTATCATCTTTCAGGTCATTTCTGAGTTTTACTGCCAATATCTGAAACAGAACTATCGGAAATTAAATAAAAATTGTTTTTTCCACTTTTCGAATTTTTCGTTTTGTGTGACTTTTGTCACATTTGTACTCTGAAAAGTCAGAGTTAGCGTTTTCATAAAAAAAAACTCTATTTGATTTTGATAGTTTTGTTTCAGATACTGAGAGTGAAAACCCAGAAAAAAAATAAAAAACGCTGCAAATTTTACACAAGGGATTATTATTTGCTCAGTTGAATAACGCAATACCATTGATGTCTTGAATAAAACTTATATATTGTTCATAACTCATTGGTTCTTCACCCCAAAATTTGCAGCATTTTTCTTTATACCTCAGGAACCACTGGGCGGAAATCATCAGGGTGAAAATTTTTGGGGTGAGTTATGCCACAGTATTCAACATTGAAAGTTTCATGAAAATTCAGTAGTAAATTTCCGAAAAATAATTTTTTTTCCCTCCAACCTACTATTTTGAGCCTTCAGGGTATATCAATCCTGCTGAAAAGCTTGAAAAATCAATCCCGAGCAACGAACGATTTTCGTACCATGTTTCACGGATTTCGGTTCAATACTTTCAAAGAAAAGCCCCGGACAATGGTCGGCGGACGGCGGACGGCGGACAGCGGACGGACGGTTTCTTTATTCGTTCATTCAAATCTACACATACTCCAAAACGTGAACTGTAAAATTTTCAGAGAAGTTAAAAATTTTTTTGTTGGTCGATCACTAAGCTTTATTATTTGATTTTATCAAATAATAAACCAAAATGAGGTTGTGAGATGTTTCGTTACAACTTACATCTCAGTTTCGATCCCATGACTCAAATAGTTCCCAAAACATTGGGGAGATAACCTAACCTCCAAAATTCAAATGATTCTAACTCCAAAATCATTAGTCCAATTCGGCCTCTCAATATCTCGACCGTTCATTTTCAAGTGCCACCCATTCTAATACAAGTTTCAAGTGGATGGTATTCTCCGTACTCACCCAATCGATTGAAACAATATTCGAGAGAAAATTAAAAATCACATACATTTATAAAAAAACGATAGTACGCTGTTCCCTAGAACACAAGCGAAATAATTATCAAAGACGACACAAGAAGTGATCGATCAGGTTAGTGCACCATTTTGTAACTCTAGAAAATGGCTTTCATGTTAGATGTACAGTTTAGTTGATGGCTTCCATTAGTTCATTTCTCATATCATCGAAGCCAAATGCTTTTTCATCAAAGGTAGGAAGACCCCGGCAAATTACTCTTTGAGTTCAAGTTGCATGCATTTACACTGAACACCCTGTATAATTACACCTTTTAGGCCTGGGTTCGGCAAGGTGAATTCAAATGACGATATTAGTATTTGCATCGAGAACGCGAACGTCATCTGTCGTTCACTCTGGGTTCCCTTGACATCTTAATCAAATTTTGCGTTTATACCAACTGAATATTGAATGCGATTTTCGTATATGGCAGACACAGAGGTATCGCCAGGTCTCTAATAAACATTCTTGACATGTAGAAGACCCTGTCAGGTTCAGCTAGGGGGAGTATCTGTTCAAAAATGATCCTGACAATTTCACTACAGATATCGCATACGTTAAGAGTGTGAGTCTTGTTCTGCCTTAAAACGTGCTTGTTCTGAGAGAATGGTGCGTTATCATTTTGTCGGAATGTCTCTTATTCTCGAGTTTTGAGCTGAAAAGGGGGTTGAAACTATTGCGTTGACTCCCTGGAGAAGAAACAGTTGCAATGGTTTCGTCAAGATATCTGCAGTTTTAGAATTCTGAGTTGAAAATGGTCTGAAACGACTAGGTTTGACTCGCTGATGATCCGTGATCATATTCAATTCTGTGCTCTAACTTTCGAAAGAAAGGACCTAGAGTCTTGAAATTGGCAGATTAGGTTTGGAGTCCAAGTATCTCGGTTTAGTTTGTTACTGGGCCAAATCGGCAATTCAGTTTCGGAGTTATATCTATACGGAACTTTTCAGTTAATTTCTCGAGATCTCATGAATCATTGCATCCAGGAAACTCAAAAATATGTTTACATTGGGACCAGATGGTTTCCCAGTTATTCTTGTAAAATCACATATAGAATTGTTTGTCTGTACATTGTGTATTATACAGGGTGAGTCTTTGAACTTGCAGAATATTTTAACGAAAGATTCCTGAAGCCAAATGAAACACTTTCTTCCCTTAACATTTTTTCCGGTTCGGCTTGGTTCGTAAGATACATACTGTTGAAAATTCATAAAAAAATTTAATTTTCGATTATATCTCGCGAACGATCTCATCGAATGAGATGATTTTTGGAATATAGTTTTTTATTGATACGATGAACGTTCCTGGATTACAAAATTTCATCCACATCCTCCAGTTTCTTTAATATGACCCTAACATTCCATAAAAATACCAGAAATTCAAAGAATCCAACTTTTAAAAATAATTTGAATACTATTCAACAAATTTTTGGCCATTTTGGAAAGTAAAAGTATTCCTTATTTTTTTCCGTATGATGCGCCGTTTTCGAGTAATCTGAAATTCAAAAATAAAAAATATCTGTGAAATTCCGAGAATTGGGTATTTTGGCTGAATGCAACTCTGTTCAAAAAGTTTACAGAATTCAATATTTCCGCGTTGCCACGTCTAAAAGTTGAGAATGGAATCCTAGCATTTCTTATTTGGAATGATTTGTAAGCGGAGTAGCCGACTTTGGCCAATTCACAATGGACGTAACCGTGAGAATCCCGCAACTCGTGCGTAAAAATCAAAGAGGAAACTACAAAATTAATAAGTACCAAAATCTTCACAATAGGTCCAACATTGCTTTTGACTTCCATAAATCGAATGCAGTTCTATTTTTATTCCTTATGATTTCTGTTGTTTAATTCTTACATTTTATGTATAAGAAAATTTACGGTTAAGTTATGTCCATTGTAAATTGGCTATTAGTTCGAAAGTGGAGTAATATGAATAAGCTCACCTCAACTTCTACAATTTAAATACTCCTAATGTTCAAGCAAATTTCCACACCACTATCCAATCATGAAGCTTCCTTTTCAATTTCGAGCTAATTTGTGTAATGTAATCGATTACCTTCTCACTTTTCCATGTTAATGGGGATTCTTACTGGTTTGAATGCAATCTTTCTGCATAACCAAATTTCTTGAAATTATGTACAGAACTTTGATAGTATTTATTTTGAGGTATTCTTCAAATGCGCAATGCGCTTTCATGACATAACAACCCATGGTGGAAGAAAACCACCATGACATAACCTTAAAACCACGGAGCCACAGATTTATAGTTCAGTTAAGAATCATAGACTACACAAGTGTATACATAGAATTAGCATATTGTGTGTTGTTTGATTTCGAAGAGTTCTTTCTTTTTGTTCATCAATTTGGCAACATTTGTACGTTCATAGATAAATTAGGTACATCTGTTTCATTTATTTATGAAAATGAAAGTTTTAATGGGTTATGTCTGAATCTGATAATTCTTGGAGAAAATGAAATAAGCAAAGAAAATTAATAATTACAAATTGAAGATGAATTTCAAAGCTAATATGAGTGATATCTAGATAAATTCCCCATTATCGAAAATGAAACCAAGAGAAGAATATTCAACTTTTATCGCCAACGAAATTTGGAATACCTAACTTGTTTATTGTACTATAAATATAACTTTTTTCACCAACTGGAATGTAAAAAGTAAGTTGCAGCTTGTTTTCATAACAGAGTTGCTTATTTCGAAGATTTGAACGGAATATCTTTACTTTGAAAAACTTTGCTTTGCTTTGAAAAACTTCAGTGTTCAGGTTTCCAGGGGCGGCTAGCCTTTTATGAAAATTTATGATGCCTATATCTTTTTATCAAGGCCGCATCGGAAAAAATGGTAGAGGACAAATGTGTTTCTTTCAGCTTCAGGAATATTCTGTTAAAGTATTCTGCAAGGTCAAAGACTCACCCTGTATATAATCTCATGATACAGTCGAGTACATTCCCGAGTATTTGGAAAGTGTCGCGTATTTCTCCAGTCTTAAAGTCGGGAAGAGATTCAGACGTGGTAAGTTATAGGCCAATGGCCCTGATATCTGTTTTCTCTGAACTCATTGAGATAATTTTGTCCGATATCATTTATAACCAAGTTCGAACGTCATTGTCCGAATATCAACATGGGTTTATACGATCTCGTGGAACCGCATCTTATCTGTGTATATTCACCCAATATGTTTCAAAGTCACTGGATGATCGAGATCAGGTTGGTGTGGTGTATACGGACTTCAGCAAGGCCTTTGATCGTGTGCCGCATAAACAGCTTCTGAGAAAACTCTCCTATTTAGGAATTTCGGTTGATATTGTTGCTCTTTTAGAATCTTATTTGCGTGATCGGGTGCAATTTGTTGAATATTCCTCAGGGTTCTAATTTAGGACCACTGTTGTTTCTTTTATTTATGAACGACATCTCAGATGTTATATTTTCTGAGAAACTCCTATTTGCTGATGATTTCGAATTATACAGGAGGATAAAGAACTTTCTTGGCTGCCTTTTGTTGCAGAATGACGTTGATAGATTACATAGATGGTGCGTTCAGTGTGGGCTTTTTTTGAACATAGACAAAAGCGAAACCATGTCATTTTCGAGGAAAATGTCTCAAATAGTTTTTAATTACAATTTGAATAAACAACTGTTGACTAGAGTAAGTGAATTCAAGGACCTAGGAGTAACGTTTGACCAGAAGTTAACCTTCTCCAAACATATAGAAAATATTACGGCTAGCGCCATAAAAACTTTGGGCTTTGTCATTCGTAATTGTAAAGAATTTTCATCCTTTGAGGCAATATCTTCTGTTCATTGCTCATTGGTTAGAAGTAAGTTGACTTATGGTAGTTCGGTGTGGAATCCTTGTCAGGCGAAGTACATAGCTTGTATTGAGAGAGTACAGAGGGAATTTCTTAAATTCGCTTTCCTGAGACAGCATGGCTTTTACCCGGCCCGAAATTATGATTATAATTCTCTTTTGGATGAGTTCGGATTCAGTTCTCTCAAAAAGATACGCGAAATTAATGATTTGGTATACATCTAAAAATTAGTTAATAATAGGATTGATTCATCGCTTCTACTTTCCTCAGTACTGTTTTATGTTCCCCGTTTCGCATCAAGATCGCCTGTTACTTTTCACATTAGTGTACCAAGCTCTCAGCACCACTTTTTTTGTCCACTTACTGCAATATGTAGGAGTTATAATAGTCTCAATAATGTTGATATATTTTTTTTGTCTTTACCACACTTTATTCACTTAGTGTCGAGTGCTCGACAGAATTAGTTTTTGATAATTTTGAGACTTTTTTTTTGTTTTTTTTTGCTTTTTGGTTTTTAATTGATGAGCGTAAAATGTTCGGGATAAAACAATTATTTTATACACCTGTAATTGGGCTTCGGCCTGTTGGATGTTTCATTTCTAAATAAATAAATAAATAAAGTACAGATTAGAGATTTGCAATCAGTTCTTGGATATCAACGCGCAACTTAATGCACAATTTCGCATGGATTATGTTAACTAGTTACGGAGTTTTAGTGTGATGAATTCGGTATCTATCAATTCCAAATCAGCAACGAAATTTATCATATTCTTTTCTAATATCTCCGCAATAAATATCAGATCGAATTTAAATTTGAAACTGGAAAAATTTTTAGAAGAATATTTTTCCTTCCTAACAATGGTATCCTCATCTAGTTCTGCACGAAGTTGCGAGTTGCTATTCTTCCACGAATTTTGAGGCTTCAACCTGATCACTCAAGGATTACTGGAGATATTGAGGTTCTAATCTCGAAATTTCAAATGAGCATCAGTCTGAAACCGTTTGGTCAATTTTTCTGATTCACAAACTCGGCATATATATTAGAGCCACAAATCTAGCCTGGAAATTGTCAGTCGCTAGATCCTTTCCTCCGAGAGTACATATGGACGGCCGGACAAAATTGAATTGGATCACGTATTCTTCTTCAGGGAGTCGAACTTAATTGTTTAAAGCCATTTTCGACTGGAAATTCAAGAATTACAAACATTTTGATGGAACAATAACGCGCTGTCTCCAGAACAAGCGAGTAAGAGGATCATTTGTGAAAATAGCTGATAACTATCATCTTTGAAACTGTCTAAACATAATCTTAAATTTTGTAAAGGGTGTTTTTTTTAGAGGTATAGAGCTTTGAGTTGGCAAAACTGTTTTAACTGGCGGCCATTTCGTCATTTATCAAGTGATTTGTGTTTAGTTTGGTCTAGCATTTCAACATGATAGACTGACGCCTGAACAACTTTCAAATTGTACAAATTAATTTCGAAAATAATGGTTCTGTTCGAAATACATGCGCATCCACAGGGACTTCGGTGACTTGCTGTGCTTTATGGGCCGGTGGAATCATTGTTCCGTACTTCTTTAGAGACGAAACTGTCCAAAACGTTACAGTCAATGGTGACCACTATAGAGCCATGATTCCTAACTTTTTCGTTTCTCAATTGAACAACCATGATGTGCAACAGCTGAGGTTTCAAAAAGACGGCGCAACATATCACACAGCTCGTGCCACAAGTTATTTACTGAAGAAAACATTTGATAACCTCATTATTTCACGTTCCCTGCCCGTGAATTGGCCTCCAAGCACTTGCGATTTAACGCCGCTAGACTATTTTCTGTGGGGATATGTGAAGTCTCTAGTCTACGCCGATAAGCCCGAAACGATCGACCACTTGTAGGACAACATTCGCCGAGTTTTTGCCGATAGACGGCCACAAATGTTGGAAAAAGTGATTGAAAATTGGATCTCCAGATTAGATTTCGTCCGAGTCAGTCGTGGCAGTCAAATACCAGAAATTTTATTCAAATCATAATGCCAAAAGATTATCTTTTGGATAAAGTCAATTTCATGTCAATTTTAAAAATTCATCTGTTTTCATTCCATTTCAGAGTTCTATACCTCTGCCTCACCCTGTATTAGGTGACATTAAAAGGGAATCAATTTCAAACTTCTGACAACCCAAACAGGATAATATTCAGTTTTTCTGGTCAACAATATGTATGCAATCAAAAACTGAATTCAACATGCGTCCACTGAAAGTGGAATGAATATATGGAATTATTTTGGGTAGAAACTTCATACACAGAAATTTGATATTTCCATCATGGCATTTCTGGGGTATTTTAAATCACCATCAGTATCCTAATATCGTGGCAGACAGAAGACCTGATTACAGCAATAAACTTTTATGATTCCGAGTATTTCCACTATTTACTCCCATCGGAGTACTTATATAAAACTCGATCACTCTCCATATTCGTAATTTCGACAATGTGGATGTTCTGGAATTGAAATATTAACTATGATTCATTTCAGGTTTATACTCGAATGAGTGGTTTTGATGATGGTTCTTCTTCGTCTGTATTGATTTCGAAATATTAAAAACAGAAACTTTTCCCGAAAATTCTTTTTTTCAGACCATCCAATTTCAATAAAATTTGATATAGACGTTGAACTCAACTTGACAACGGTGCTTCGAACTCCAATTGTTTCAGATTTATTTTCTGATATATTAGATCTAAATAGGTATGTAAAATTTCGTTGATATTTGAAATGTTGGAACTGTTTTCTCGATATCTCAAGGAGAACTGACCTTATCGGAATCAAAATTGATTGTTTGAGAAATACCACCATTTCTTGATGCTCGTCAGGATTGAGCGATTGAGGAATGAAAAAAAATTCCGAGAATTTCGTGGATTCATGTTGAGAAAACCTAAAGAAGCACTGTCATGACGGCAGGAGGTTTTGCGCGCATGTTCAATGTAGATGACCGCTTTGGCAACGAATTTGAACATGCGCGCAAAAGTTGCAGCCTTCACGGCAGTGCTTCTTCAGGGAACACCGCGTCCTCATTTCGTCACGATGTCTGTAATTTTCGACTTTTGAGCCGAAAATGGTTCAAAGGATTGGGTTGAACTCTCAGAAGAAGAATCCGTGGTCAAATTCAATTCTGTCCGTCCTTCCGTATGTGCTCTCACTTTCGAAGGATCAGACAAAGCCACTTGAAATTGTCAGATTAAGTTTGGAGTCCAAATATCTCGGTTACGTTCGTTAACGGGTGAAATCAGTTGAATAGTTTTGGAGTTAGACCCATTTGAGATTTTTAGGTTAATTCCTCGATATTTCATGAAGTATTGACTCGATAAAATTTAAACTTCGTGTACAGTTTTGGATTACCAACGTGCAACTCATAGCAAAATTTCGTGTGGATCCAGTTGTTGGAAAATTCAAAAGAAAATTTTATTCCAAACTTTTTTTTCTGAAAATATCGATTTGATTTCAATGGAATCTGGGATGAACCTTGGAGTCAGTATTTAACAACAATTTTTCAAATTTCAATTCGATCCGAGTTTTACTTTCGGAGATATAAGGAAAAAAATGTGCTGAATTTAGTTGGTATTTGGAATTTTAACGTTATTTCCGCAATATCTCAAGAAGTTCAGATGTAATCAGATTGAACCTAATCAGGTGGAGATTACCAACACGCAACTAGGTGCAAAATTTCGTGTTGACCTAATCGTTAGAATATGAACAAGCGTGTAGAAGCTACTGAACTTATGTCGGTGCTTTTCTAGATTTTTTTCTGGTTGTAACTCTTCTAATGTCACTGAGTGTATATGAATACATGATGCACATGGCGAACCCAATATACTTATAACTTCTGAAAGGATTCACATAATTATACAGTGTGTCCACGGATTGGGTGCCGGTAAGGTGTGAATCACGAAACATTTTCGAGTTTGACTCTGATATTCTGGGAAACACTCCTGCTTGGTATCGAACTAAGATGTTGGGAAAATGAGCCAAATCAATTTATATACAGGGTGGTTTAAAACTGAATTAATGAAAATTGTTAAGAATAAAGTACCTTTGTTTCAAAAGATATCGAGAAAGTTTATTGAGAAAAGTTGTTTGGAATGACGAGCTGCTGCAGGAACTCAAGTTTCAGATGAATCGGCCTACCTTGACTTTATAAGTTGGTCATGAACATTTTGTATACGTGACGTTTTTTTCATTATAAAAATTTAATTTTTGAAACTATTTTTTTAACAGGGTTACGTGATACCGCAACATTTGGCCAGCGTTCATGGAAATCAGGTCGATTCTGTTTGCGTATTGCTATATGAACCTTGCTATTCTAGTCATATTGCTATCTTTCTAATTAATAGCAATATGGCCATGATGTTACGTATTCTGTTTCGAGTGTTATAGCAATGTTTGTTATGAATTTTGTCATAACAATATTGCTATCATAGACTTCCATAATTGGTGATTTTAGAGCTGACAACACTGTATTTTGTGACTTTAGAACTACGAGGAAGATGAAAATAACCCTAATTCGTGAGTTTTCTTTATGGTTTCGCATACATAACCTCTATCTACGGCTTTCTTTATTCATGTAAACATCGACATAAAAAATGTTAGGAAACGAAACGAGTCAAATTGACCAATAACCAATTTCCTGGATACCAATAAAATATTGATTATCAGAAATCAAATGCAGCAATTTTATTCAGGCGTTAATAATTCGAAATTCGATAAACTTTTTCCTTGGCACTTCAAAGGGATTGCTGTTGTTGAGATGATTAGAATAATCATCTCAGCTGTAGTCTATGCCTGTATCTTAGTCTAATAATTTTCCTTGAAATTAAATAATATTCTAGAGAACCTTGAACATATTTTCATTAGCATATACTTTTTTTTATTCATGTGAACATCGACTTATTCGAAAATGTTATGAAACAGAAAAACCAATTAAAGTCAAATTGACCTATTTCCTGGATACCGATAGAATTTTGGTTTCCAGAAATCCAATGCAGCAATTTTATGCAGGCGATAATAATTCGAAATTCGATGAACTTTTCTGTTGGGAATTCAAAGGGATGGTTGTTGTTGAGATCATTAGAATAATCAGGTCAGCTGTTGCTTACTATACCGGTGTTTTAGTCTAAGAATCCTTAAAATTAAATATTTTAGAGAACCTTGAATACATTTTTATAAGCACATTCTTCCCTATCTTCAATATTTTCGAATTCTTGGAAGAAATAATACTGAAACAAATGGATCTCTAAGAGATTCCTTTTCTAAACTTTCTTGTTATGAAGCATAGCAAGTACTATTTTGAGGTTGCTAAGATAGCAATGTTGACAGCAAGATTCATGTTGAAGTGACAGACCATATTGCTCAAAATCGTTGATTAGAATACCAATAATTCCAATCTTGTTATCTTAGCAATATCTTTTTCCTAGCAATATTGCTATTTGCAAACAGAATCGACCTGATTGTCTTATTACTCCCTGATACGAAGTGTCTGCACCCAAGCCGTAGCACTGCACAATAAACATTCTTTGTTCTATGGTCAGCATGTTTTTAACTGGACAATTTTCGTTTATGACGAATAAAATTTACGTTTCAAGTCACGTCTGGCATTTGTAACCATGGATATCAAATATTTTCATAACCTACTGACAAAATCAAAGTCGATCGATTCATCTAAGAATCGAAATTCAGCCGTGTCTTTTGATTCTAAACAACTTTTCTCAATGAACTTTCTCGATATCTTTTAAAACAAAGGTGCCTTATTCTATACAATTTTCCTTGAATCAGTTCTAAACCACCCTGTATATTAATTGATTTGGCTCATTTTCTCAACATCTTAGTTTGAGACCAAGCAGGAGCGATTTCCAAAATATCAGAGTCTAACTCGAAAATTTTTCTTCATTTACACCTTACCGGCACCCAATCCGTGGACACACTGTATATTCAGGAAGTTCATGATGTTTACTCATAATCGAAAATAACGGCTGCAGGTTGAGCTTCTTGAGTCTGAAAGCCATAAATAGCAAAATTACCGAATTTTAGCCATTGAATTCGCGAAATGTATAACTAGCACATGGAACGATAGAAACATCCACCTTGGCAGAGATCTCTCGGGAAAATTCGACTGACGAACACACGAGATACGCTGGTTTGTGAATCATTCAAAAGAATTAAATATTAAACCTAGTAATGAACTCCTGTAGGCTGTATGTGAGCGCCTTCGCGATAAAGAAGCGTAGACAGCATCCGTGTTGTATCTGGACCGGAAGTGAAAAAGATTTGCACGACATTTTCCATCTTGTTGAAGAGATGTTTATACACAGTACGCGTCAAAATGATGGAACAAATTATTTTCTAAGAAGAAAAATATTTGTCAACAAAATCCGGAAACATGTCAATTTTTGTTTTACTTTTACCAAATTTTCATGCATTTTTGAAGGATTTTTGTTGCATTCTGTGCCATCTCCATCAACCCTCTAAATTTTTTGAATAGGGAAAGTGGGTCATGTGGTACTTTTTTGGCAAGGTGTTTGTATCTTCTTTACAGGCGTGCAGAGTGTCATTGTGCATTACAAGAAAAGTTTGATCAATTTAACTTATCTTGTTATGCACAACAATTCTCCGGGTGATACTTCAATGCCAAAATAAATTTCCAATGTCACTCCATTTTTTTCTCCATTAAAGGGTTCGCAGGGGTTGAAAGTTGTGCATGAACAAAACTGTTCATTCGGTGATAAATTTCATCAGGTACCTTCGTCTCAAAGTAAATGAGCCATGACAAAGTGCACATACTGAAAACCTCTTTGAACTAACTAATTTTTCAAAAAAAAATTTTTTTCTTGAAATTTCTGCACGCCTGTAAAGAAGATACAAAGACCTTGCTAAAAAAGTACCACATGACCCACTTTTCCTATTCGAAAAGTTTAGAGGGTTGTTGAAGGTGGCACAGGGTGCAACAAAAATCTTTCAAAAATGCATATTAATTTGGTAAAAGTGAATCAAAAATTGACCTGTTTCAGGATTTTGTTGCCGAATATTTTTCTTCTGAGAAAATGAATTTGTTTCATAATTTTGACGCGCACTGTATATTTATATTCTTTTGAGAATGAGCATCAATTTTTGATATTAAACAATTGGTGTTAATGAAGTATTGACAGAGGAAATTCAAACGGGGTACCATACATTTTACGTACGATCCATGAGCACAGATAAAACCTCAGAAAAAAATCTGTCTCCCCGTATACGGGTAATGAAATGGTTGTTTGTTGTTGAAGGGCTTCTTTGTCATCGACAAAATTTCTTCTTTCGTTTCCATGCAGGTTGATAAGTCGAAATCACACCTGAAACTAAAAAAAAAAAACAATATGTATCTGTTAAAGATTCATTACCCACTCATTGAATTAATTTGAAGTTCACGATCTACCTCAAAAAAGAATCAGACACTGAATGAATTGCCTCGAAACCATCGTCAAATTTATAAATTGGACAACTCTTCACAAAGTGTTCTATTGTTTTCTTTTCTTTTCCGCATTCGCACCTTGGACTTGCGGCCGAATTCCATTTGAAGAGGAAATCATTAGAACGACCATGACCTGTTCTGAGTCGATTCAAAATACACCAAATTTTCCGGGGAAGATAAAAACCACGAACTTCTTCTGAAGGATCGCTTATCAAACTTTTGTTGAAAACATTACACAAATTCCATTCCAAACGCCGAATTTTTTTGTCACTTTTATTGGAATAAAGAAAATCGTTAATCCATAGATCTGGCAAT
Organism: Myrrha octodecimguttata; assembly: GCA_958510865.1. Classification (NCBI taxonomy): domain Eukaryota; kingdom Metazoa; phylum Arthropoda; class Insecta; order Coleoptera; family Coccinellidae; genus Myrrha; species Myrrha octodecimguttata. The sequence continues at coordinate 73,712,022 of OY294057.1, forward strand.
TTTAGAATTCGGAATATAAGACATGATTGGGAAAAAAAAAGGAAGAGAATAATTTTTATCCCAATACAGTACAATATTTGAAAGAACTGCTAACGACTGTAGATGTGCAGATCTTCTAGGCTCACTTATGATCCTCATGACAACATTAAGCTGTGCATCAATTTAACTAACATGAGCGCGTTTAAACCAAACCGAACAACAACATTCAGCAGCAGAAATAACAAATGCAGTACGAAGGGTGGTAGGGTCAGTACTCCATGAAGAACCAGCTGGTTTTCGAAGAATATTATTCCTAGATTTCAACTTCATGCTTAAGTTTTCCCAATGGACTTTGAAATTTATAGAAGAATCAAATTTACTCCGAGATGTTTCAGAGTGGCTTTATTTCAAAGTTTTAAACTTCTGTTGGTTATTCAAATGAAAAAACAAGAAACTTCTTTTCTATTTATAGTTAGCTGGAACACATCTGTGAGATTCTCACAATTTGGGTTTTTACTTGCATGTTCTATCATGTTGCCCAAGATAATTTTTTCAAGAAAATTATCTTGAACTACTAGGTTGGACTCACATATGAAATATCAAGTATCAAAATCGAATAGAGAGTTTAATTGGAGTTTAGTGATTATTTCTCCAATATATCCAGGTAAATATTCTATTAGTCTAAAGAAACCGTTCCCTTTTGTCAAAAAGTGACAATCCTTTGAGTTTCTCTCAAATATGTACAGTGTTACACAATGCAGCTTTCATTCAATCTCACTTAACCACCTTGTTTCTTATTATATTGAGCGATTACCAGTACTTCATCTGGCTCTCCTGTCAGCACATTGTCCAGGAAAATATTGGAATCGTAAAATGCTATTGTGAATTTTGAACATCACATTTTAACAATCTCTGTAATAGACCATCCCTTCGCTTCTACGATTAATCATGTTTACTCCTCCACATTATATCTTCAATCTAAATATTCCGAAACTTTGGTATATAGCCGAGAAGAAAGCGATTATTCCAGTTCATGATAAAGATGAAAAGCCTCACCGCTTTCATTAGCAAAGTTCAGCAAATTGCCCTGATGAGCCGTAAGGGATTCATATAATTGTATGTTATCAAAATAGTTGGCTTTTGTCAGTATAATAAGATAAATGAAGTGAAATATTGCAGACCGATTGACACGGCATATTGTGTGAAGCAGATGGATAAACTAGACTGATAAATCCATGGAGGCATTTATAAGAATACCAAAGAAACCGTCCCCATTTGCCAAAAACCGACAATCCTGAGAGAATATGTGTAGTGTAACACAATGTAGCTTTTATTCAATCTCACTTGGCCACCTTGTTTGTTTTTATATTGACCGATTTCCAGTACTTTATTTGGCTGTCCTGTCCTCACATTGTCCAGGAAAAAAGTGGAATCGTAAAATGCAATTGCATATTTTTGACCTCACAATTTAACAATCTCTTCGCTTCTACGATTAATCATGTTTACTCCTCCATATTATACCTTCAATCTAAATATTCTGAAACTTTGGTATATAGCCGAGAAAAAAGTGATTATTCCAGTTCATGATAAAGATGAAAAGCCTCACCGCTTTCATTAGAAAAGTTCAGCAAATTGCCCTTATGAGCCATTGGGGATTTATATATTTGTATGTTATCAAAATATTGGGCTTTTGTCAGTGTAAAATAGTTCAATGAAGTGAAATATTGCAGGCCCATTAACAAGGCATATCGTGTAAAGCAGGTCGATAAACTAGGCTGATGAGTCCATGGAGGCAGTCATAAGAATACCAAAGAAAGCGTCCCCTTTTGCTAAGAATTGACAATTCCGAGAGTTTCTCTCAAATATGTATAGTGTTACTTAATGAAGCTTTTATTCAATCTCACTTGGCCAGCCTGTTCGTTATTATATTGCCCATTTCCAGTACTTCATTTGGCTCTCTAGTCTCAACATTGTCCAGGTAAATATTCGAATCGTAAAATGCAATTGCAAATTTTTGACCTAACATTTTACAATCTCTGCAATAGACTATCCCTTCGCTTGTACGATTAATAATGTACGTCTCCACATTATACCTTCAATCTAAATATTCTGAAACTTTGGTATAGAGCCGAGAAGAAAGCTATTATTCCAGTTCATGATAAAGATGAAAAGCCTCACCGCTCTCACCAGCAAAGTTCAGCAATTTGCCCTGATGAGCCATAAGGCATTTATATAGTTGTGTGTAATCAAAATAGTTGGCTTTTGTCAGTATAATAAGATAAATGAAGTGAAATATCGCAGACCGATTGACACGGCATATTGTTTGAAGCAGATCGATTAACTAGGCTGATAAATCCATGGAGGCAGTTATGAGAATACCAGAGGAAGCGTCTCCTGTTGCAGAAATGGACAATCTCAGGAGTCTCTGTCGAATATGTATAGTATAACATAATGCTTTTATTCGATTTCACTTGGGCACCTTGTTTGTTTTTATATTGACCGATTTCCAGCACTTTATTTGGCTGTCCTGTCTTCACATTGTCCAGAAAAATATTGGAATCGTGAAATGCTATTGCAAAATTTAGACATCACGTTTTAACAATCTCTTGAACATCCCTCCGCTTCTACGATCAATCAGTTTTACTCCTCCACATTATACCATCAATCTAAATATTCTGAAACTTTAGTATATAGCCGAGAAGAAAGTGATTATTCCAGTTCATGATAAAGATGAAAAGCCTCACCGCTTTCATTAGCAAAGTTCAACAAATTGCCTTCTTGAGCCATAGGGGATTCATATATTTGTATGTTATCGAAATAGTTGGCCTCTGTCAGTTTAAAAAAGATTTATAGAGTGAATTATTGCAGGCTCGTTAACACGACATATTATGTAAAGCAGATGGATAAACCAGGCTGATGAGTCTATGGAGGCAGTTATAGGAATATTTAAGAAAGCGTCCCCTTTTGTCAAAAATTTACAATCCTTAGAGTTTCTCTCAAATATGTATAGTGTTACACAATGCAGCTTTCATTCAATCTTACTTGGCCACTTTGTTTCTTATTATATTGAGCGATTTCCAGTACTTTATTTGGCTCTCCTGCCCCACATTGTCCAGGGAAATATTGGAATCGTAAAATGCTATTGCAAATTTTGACCTCACAATTTAACAATCTCCGTAATAGACCATCCCTTCGCTTTTACGATTAATCATGTTTACTCCTTCACGTTATACCTTCAATCTAAATATTCCGAAACTTTGGTATATAGCCGAGAAGAAAGCTATTATTCCAGTTCATGATGAAGATGAAAAGCCTCACCGCTTTCATTAGCAGAGTTCAGCAAATTGTCCTGATGAGCCATAGGGGATTTATATAACTGTGTGTTATCAAAATAGTTGGCTTTTGTCAGTGTAATAAGATAAATGAAGTGAAATATCGCAGACCGATTGACAGGGCATATTGTGTGAAGCAAATCGATAAACTAGACTGATAAATCCATGGAGGCACTTATAAGAATACCAAAGAAAGCGTCCCCATTTGCCAAAAACCGACGATCCTGAGAGAATTTGTGTAGTGCAACAGAATGTAGCTTTTATTCAATCTCACTTGGCCACCTTGTTTGTTTTTATATTGATCGATTTCCAGTACTTTATTTGACTGTCCTGTCTTCACATTGTCCAGGAAAATAGTGGAATCGTAAAATGCTATTGCAAATTTTGGACATCACATTTTAACAATCTCTGGAATAGACCATCCCTTCGCTTCTACGATTAATCATGTTTACTCCTCCATATTATACCTTCAATCTAAATATTCTGAAACTTTAGTATATAACCGAGAAGAAAGCGATTATTCTAGTTCATGATAAAGATGAAAAGCCTCACCGCTTTCATTAGCAAAGTTCAGCAAATTGCCCTGATGAGCCATAAGGGATTTATATAATTGTGTGTTATCAAAATAGTTGGCTTTTGTCAGTGTAAAATAGTTTAATGAAGTGAAATATTGCAGGCCCATTAACTAGGCATATCGTGTGAAGCAGGTCGACAAACTAGGCTGATAAATTAATGGAGGCAGTAAAGCCCACAATAATGAAAGCGGTGCAGGGCTCTGGAGGGGTTTCCTGTCTGCAGCAGACAATACAGAGGATGTACTCGCTTCTCAGGTGTAGCGCCGGAATGTATATCGTTTGAAACATGGCGGTAAAGGATTAATAGTTCGTCCTTCATAGCCGGTAATAAAAGGACCGCAGGAGGGCGAAGTTTCATTCTGGAAAATAACGTTTTCTATGAAACAATAAACATTTACCGACTAAACGAAAGGAGTCTTTGGATGGAGGTACAGGGGTGAAGCCACAGACAATGCTGTGGTTGTGGTTGGGTCGGGAAACAGTCACAGAATTGTTTGTCAAAGTTGAAACAATTATGGTTTATTTCACGATCTCACCTTTGATGAGGTTAATTTGTATGTTTTCGGTTAGGGAGATGGTTTCCTTACAGTGTTGTGCCTTCTGATCTTGACAATCTATATTCCTACAGGGTGAGTCTTTAAGTTGTACATTAATTTCAACAATAGATTCCTCTCATCAAATAAAACACTTTTTCGATTCACCATTTTTCCAGATTTGGTCCCAGTAAAAAGTTATTAGTATTGGCATTTAAATATTCTTCAATGAGCTAATACACTCCTGCACTCCATTCGCAAGTTCAAGACAAATATCACTACAAGGATTTTATCGCAGAATAATCAATCCATTGCTTGAAATTCGAAGAAATATGATTTGGATGACTCATTTACTCACTTAATTTATATTATTTGGTACTTTTTTCGGTATTATCGTGAAAAATTATTCCACTACACTCTATCATTGAAACACCAATCCTCCACTTGGAATTCGGGCAATATTCAGTTGTTCCGATCATGAGATAGAATCTCATCCCTCCAATCTCTCCATTCTTATGTTGAGAATTCCATAATTATTCTAATTCTGAATAAATTAATGAACCAATTATGAGAAATCACTCAGCCAACCTGAAAACATTAATTGAACTCTAGAATTCTATGGAAAGTCTCGTCCATAGACGTGGACTATGTCTGTGGTCTGATCTATATAACAACCGCTCTGACCAGGATGTTTCTCTATAAAGTCTAGTCCTTCAAGCTATGATATTTGAGATCCTCAGGTGAACGAAGGGCGCTACAGGCCCTTATCTTGGGTAATATTCTCCCATTGATTCATAATACATTACTTTTCACTTAAAATTCAATAAAATATCGCGAATAAACTGAAAATATCATAACCAAGATCCATAACCAAGTTGAGGGCTTATGCACGAAATCATCATATAGTCGCACATTATTTCATCAACTGACATATAATGCTTGAAGTAAAAGACTTGAGAAAAAGGTAACATAATTAGTATTATTTTTGTATTGTATTCTATTATGTTACCGTTTTCTCAAGTTTTCAACTTCAATTTGTCAGTTGATAAATAATTATATTTGTCATTCATACGTAGTACGTTGAAGACAATAAAAGTATATCGTAAGAAACCAATATCGAAATATATTAGGTATATAAAGGTATTACAAAAAAAACTGAATTTTTTCAATCGTTGTATTAATAATCTTCATCGAATAGACTCATTTTCATTTAATGTTTGAATTACAACCAATATTTTTAAAGAGTCAGTAACAACTGTTATTCAATATTTGAAGTTTTAAAGATTTTTTGGAAGTGTTGTTCACCATATTTCATTAATAAAAGCAAGAAGATGGTACGGAAATAATCGTCAAAATTGTTCTTTGCACAAATATTTGCATTTGACAAGCTTGCCAGAGGTTCTAAATCAGCTGAGTCCGTTTGTAATCAGGTGTTAGTAAGTCCACGTGGTGAGATTTTGACATATTTTATAGAAAAGATGCTTCTGAGGATCGAAAGATAGAAGTGTCTTGAATTGTATTTATTATTTTCCGTTTTCTCAGGTTTTTTACTACAATCATTGTATGTCAGTTGATAAAATTATTATATTTGTCATTCGTACGTGAAACCTTGAAGACAATAAAAGTATCTGGTATCGTAAGATACCAGTATCGAGCGATATTATGTAAACGTATCACAGAAATTTTTTTTAATGATTATATGGCCATACAACCATATAAAAATTCATCCCAGGAAAATCAGACTCAATAATGCCTCAGGCCTTTTTTGCGGGCATGTTCTAGGGGAACAGCGTGCTGTCGTTTTGTCAAAATATTTGTAATTTTCGATGATTGATCCGAAAATGGTCTCAAACCACTAGAGTGGACTCACTGATGACGAATCCGGTGTCAAAATCGATTCTGTCCGAACGAACGGAGTGAGCTAACGACTTGAAACTTTCGAGGCAGGTTGCGCATTGAAATGCCGCGGTTAAGTTCGTTGATGGACTGAATTGGTCGAACAGTTTCGGAGTTATAGCCACTTTTTATTTTTTGTTTCAGAAACTACCTGAGCGATTGGGTTCAAACTTGGCAATTAGGTGGAGTATAACGACGCGCAACTTTGAGCCAAATATTGTCAGGATCATACTCTCAGTAAATAAAAAAAAAATTTTCAAACTTTTTTTCCAAAAAATTTTTTTCGGAAACCGTTTATCCTATTCAAAAAAAATTCCACTCGGACTTTGAGCTTCATATTTCACAGCGGTGTATCAAATTTCAGTTCGATATGATCACAAGTTTTGGAGATATTGGGAAATAATATGTCAAATTTCGAGGTTTTCTTTTCTGTATCGTTGTTTTTTTCGGTAGGACTCAGGATATACTTATTCAATTTTGATAACACTTTGCAGCTAGTTTGAGATGCTGAAAGACAACTTCATGCAAAATTTCGTGATGATCGTGTCATAAGAACAATTTTAAAAAAAATTTCTCTGATTCCCTTACACTATCATCCTCATTGAATTCTGTATGAACCTTCGAACTGTAATTTTTCGATGAAATACTGGATTTCAATTCGATATGATCTGTATGTTTGGAAATATTGCGAAAATAAAATTTTGAAAGGGTATATCTGCGGAATCATTGGGTGGATTTTACCCATTCACGAATTCTAAACCTTCTCTACAAATATCGAGTTTCTAAGTTGTTTCTTTCGGCAGTTATTGTGTTTACGCAGTCGGCCGATATTTGTAGAGTAGGTTTGGGGCTTAATTACGAAGGTCGAATTCGTGAATGGTTAAAATCCGCCCAATGTTTCCGCAGATATACCCATTCAAAATTTTATTTTTCCAATATTACCAAAAATACAGCTTAGATCGAATTGAAATCCAGTAATTTATCAAAAAAATATTAGAAGAGCTCTGCCGTGAAGGCATACGCGCATGTTCAAATTCGTTGCCGAAGCAGTCATCTACATTGAACATGCGCGCAAAAGCTGCTGCCTTCACGGCAGTGCTTTTCTAGGTTTTCCTTATCTCCAGCTTTAGTTGGAAAATACACTCTTATCTTTCGATACCGGTCTGGTACTAAAATTGATACTCGACCTAAGAACAATATTCTCTTTCACGACATCCGGCCGTATGAAAAAACGTAACTATATCCGAGGTTACTTCGTCTCATTACTTTGACTTCTTATCAACTTGTTCCAGACATCTCAATTCTGAATATATTCCAAACGGATATTAAGCTCTTACATTGTTAGGATCGAAAACTTGAAAAATGTCTACCTCAGGTATTACAATGCCTCAGGCTTCTTTTTTAGTGAATATGGACAAATGTTCAATTATTCACAATTTCCTCCTCGACATAATAAATAATAACGTAACTTTTTCATTACACTTCGGAAACAACAACGCCTGCTCCGTCGGCAACTTTGTAAAAACAAATGATTTTCCCACGACTGGGAAATTTACAAGGGAAAAAGGAAATGATATATGCACGTCTAAGGAAAAGTTGTTCGCCGCAGATGTTAAAACTTGAGATATAGCAGAGGAACTAGTGTAAGGTAATAAATACGCTTTGTGTGATATTTGATATTTTCAGACTGAATAAATATCATGCTCGTACCTGTATGGGTGACTGAACGGCTTTCTGACATATCGAATATTTCCTTGTAATGAACTACGCATCTCGAATATTTATGGCTGTTTATGAAACTGTATTCAAAGGTATTTTGTACTTTCATTGTGTTGACGAGAATGTTCTGCAAAACAGAGCATCATTATCCTGCTCAAATGACTATCATTTACAATCTAAATACTGTTAGAAATTTTGAAGAATTATTCTGTTGAGTGGCGTTTATTTCCAAATTCTAATAAAACAGAATTTTTTTGTTTTCATTTGAATAATCAACAGAAGTTTAAAACTTTGAATGTTACTTTCAATAATGCCGTTCTGAAACATAATTTCACTCCTACATATCTTGGAGTGAAATTATATACTTCTTTAAATTTCAAGGCCCATTTGGAAAACTTACGCATGAAGCTGAAATTTAGGAATATTATTCTTCAAAAACTAGCTGGTTCTTCATGAGGGGCTGACCCTACAACTCTTCGTACCGCAGCTTTGGCTTTGGTTTTTTCTGCTGCTGAATATTGTTGTTCGGTTTGGTTTAATAGCGCTCATGTTAGTAAAATAGGTGTACATCTCAATGTTGCTTTGAGAATCATTAGTGGGACCATAAAATCTACACCTTTACAGTGGTTACCAGTTCTCTCAAATATTGTACCGCCCCATATTCGTAGACAGGTTGCAGTGATAAAGTCTTGGGATAAATATCATTCCTTTCCGAATTTATTCCCAATCATGTCTTATATTCCGGATTATAAAATTGCTAGATTGAAATCTCGTAAGCCTTCATGGATTAACGGTTTTCTTTACACCAATAAAAGTGACAAAGAAGTTCCAAGGAGAATGAGTACAGCTGTTTCACAATTGTTATTGCGGTTTATCCAAGGTAAGTTGACCTGACGATCAATAACAATTGTGAAACAGCTGTTGTCATTCTCCTTGGACCCGCTTCTTCGGTTTAGGTGTTTTGGTTGATTGGATGATTAGCTCTAATCAAGGGGGAATATTTGTTGATTTATCGACTGATAGTCGTCCTTGTGATTATATTATTCATTATTGCTGGAGCTCTTTCTTCTCCGTGTAACCAATTTCTATCATTGTATTTATCATTCCATGAGATTTTGTAGACCAGAATATGAAGTTTGCCACTGAAAATGTTGGCAGGAAATTGGTTGTTTTGCGAAACTCACAAATCGTCTCAGGATCATACTCAGCGAGCATTGAATATGTCCGTAATAGAAGAGACAACTTCCTTACTGATTCCAAAATTGTCCTTTTCGAAGATCTCTCCGTTCCATTTCATAAGCCCTTTTCAGATCTTCCTTTTCACCGCTAGATGCAACAGGGTAAGGTCAGTTCAGCTTCTTCAATGACCAGCCAAACAAGAGGACTCTTAGATACTGTACGATGTCCATTTTTGAAGGGACTCTCTGGAGAACCACTGGAGTAGATAGCATAGTAGAAGCACAGCTACTGAACCGATTCTCAGCGACAATGATGCACTTGGAAGCTTAGTTATTTATAACTGACTGAGTTGGTGTCCATAACTCTTCACCAATACCCAAGACCTAGTCTAGCATTGAAACATGGGAATGAATAAACCTTGTTTTCAGACGCAAACTTCAATAAGCGTACCAACTGAAGCATCTATTCAAGCATCTCCCAGTAAGCTAATTTTGTATTTTCTTCATATTCGTTTGTGGTATTCTCAACTTGAATTTGTGGAATTTTTGGACCAACCACAAAAGCAGAATGGAGACTTATGTGTCACAATGCAGCATGTCCACATCACGTCTTTTGGGAAAGAGTAATAGTAATAGAACCTATCCGCAATTAATCATTTTACTCTTTTGAGGAAGAGCATTACATTCTTTGGTATATCACATGATTCAGCATGCTCAAAGAAATTACAGTATCAGCAAAAGTAATGCAAATGGGACACTTAGGTATGGTACAGGAGCATAGAGACATAAAGGCACTAGCAAAAATACTCTCTCGTTTATGTATAGTGGCATTTAAATTTGCTTACAGACTAATGGGGGACATCTTTCTGATTGTAACTGGAGTTCCCATTATTTTGAATTCAGATTGACAAAATATTATGAAATCATATTCCTCACAAAAAAGAGTCAGAAGCAAAAAATAAAATAACCTGCGCTCCTTCAAGGTACTTTTTTTTAGATAATCAGGTGAACGAAAAACGCTTCAGGCTCCTCATTTAGAGAAATAATGAATATAAAGGTCCCCATTCTTGAAATTGTGGGAGCAAAACAAATGTGAGTAAATGGGCGTGACCATGGACTCAGCATTGCTCTAAAGAGTACGTCCTGTATTATCGTCATCAAAAATAAAATGAAAAACATTAGTCGTATTATGTCGAGGATGAAATGATATTAATTTATAATGGTATGTAGTCAATAATGTGATGATGGAGAACATAAATGGCAGTAAATGAATTGCTCAGAAAGCATTGCAGGCACTTCCATTGCCATTTGCAAGCACTGTTGAACCACGAAAAAACTAGGTAGGACCTATGTAGAGCGATACAACCGGATATGTATCGAACCACGGGCTTTTCCACAATTCCCAAGTCACGGTAGGCCTTGAGCCTAACAAACATCATTCGGAAATTCATCACTTTTCGACATGGCGTGAAAAGACCCAACGCATTACGTGCCAGATAAAGAATCCTCGCGTGCGCTAAGGGCGTACGAAATGAATACATATATGTACAGTCGAGGTACCCCGTATATTTATATTCATGCAATATTCGTGTGTTGACTTTTTACAAACTGGCCTGCCGTAATATGAACCTGTTATGAGTTATACAAGTCAATTTATAACGATGAAAAATTCCTAGCTCCGATAATGCATCGCGTTCTCGGGAACGCCGTTTACCACGTGATGTTGTCACGTGAAATACGTGCGAACAAGCCGGGCCGAGGGATGTCAGGGTAGGGGTAGTTTTCCAGTATTTCAATTTTCCTTATAACTTCTTCTGGAGCCTTGTATAATGGAAAACTTATGCACACTTCGCATGGGAGCATGCGATGAATAAAAAATGTTCTATGTGAGAATTCTCTATGCACGTGGAATAGCTGATACATGATATTTGCAGCATAAGGAGCTCCATGATACTGAAGATGGGAATTTTTGCCTCTACAGAGTGAGTCTTTAAGTTGTTAATTAATCTCAACTATAGATTCCTCCCATCAAATAAAAAATTTTTTTCATTTGCCATTTTTTCAGATTCAGCTCAGTTATAAGCATTTAAATATTTCTCAATGTGCTAGTTCACTCCTGCACTTTTTTGCAAGTAAGATAACTACAGATATCTCTCTTTTGCAGAATATCCGATCGAATGTTTGAAATTCAAAGATAAATGATCTATGCAAGAGAAGCTTAATTTACGGCCTTTACTTTCTCAGATTTGGATCCATGCAAATGAGGTAATTTTTCGAATTTTTATAAGATTTTAAAACATTCAACGTTGAATATCCTAAAAATGGTGCCTTTAAAGGGAAATAATAAGGAATAACTGGGTATTCCTGAATGATTTAAGATTCATAAAATGACATAAGATGAACTTTATTTGCATTCATCATGCTGATCTCTTATTGTTTTATGGTTCGGCGAGCCTATAACTAGGAAACCGTTCGAAGTAGGATAATAGTGAATACTGAAGAATATTTTTTTATTGGTGGTTAACGTCCATGGTTATGAATTCAATAAATTTGGACACTACTTCTTGGAAGACAAATCAGAATTAATATTTCATTTTACCAGACATATTCCGAATCTAATTAACGACGGGCCTTAAAAAAGAACCACGAAAGGTTCGAAACGTTGGCGATGTACGAATAGATTCGAATAAATTAGTGTCCAGATTCGTGTGAAAATTCTTTGAACTGAAGAATATGTTTCCTAGTTATAAAAAACTTCACACCAAAATTCATCTCATTCGGGGTAACCGTATCAAAGCTACAAAAAAGGATTTTTTGAAATTTCAACAGCCTGTATCTCTTCACCTGGAAAATATTTAATAAAAAAGTGTTTCACTCGATGAAAGGAATCTATGGTTGGAATGAATGTTCAACTTGAAGATTCACCCTGTACAGACTATTATTGTCTCGCGATCAACATCAAAATGGTTCAGCATTTATCGTTTCCACAACTCTACAACTTGTACCTGTTTCATAAAACCCCTGTATTTGCTTATCAGGTTACAAGATATTCATGAAAGAGGAAATTTTCTATATTCAATTCAAACGAGTCTACTTGATGAAGGTTATAAATATAATCATTAAAATTCATCAGAGAAAGAGATGATATAGAAGTCCGGTACAAAATTGTTCTATGCGCATGCATTTAACAAGCTCTATGCCACAGGCAATGATTATGTTCTGCGTCTGTGATCATTCTACTAACATGAATACAACTACAACAAGATGCATAGAATATATCAGGTGTCGACACTTTCCTATCTACCCACAAAAATTTTGGGGTCCAAAACGCGGTCCTAGAATGGTCAAATATTGTCCTACTTGGCTCTGTAAACGATGATGGCGCTAAAGTCGCTTTGCCAAGTCCATACAATCATTTCCGCTGAATAAAAATGAATTGAGCTATAATCTGATGAAACTATTTCCCAAAAAATGGATCAGATTTTCGAAAGTATGGATTCTTACTAATATTTAAGAGGAATTTAACAAATGTGGAACATCTACTCATTAATAATATGAAATATTTATAAGGGAATAAGGATCAATAGGAGGTTTATTGTAAGAAGAATTTCATGGATTGATACAAGAAGTTATTTCGAAGCCAAAACAACGGTGAAAACAGAACATAAAAATATGGTTTATAAATTTGTATATACTTATCAATACATATTCAATTGAAAAGTCATACTTATGAAAATATTTGGAGGATATGTTCATGTTTAATATTATTGAAATTGTTATGTGAATTTTCACTTTGCTGTCCATGTTCATACGAATTTATCAGACGAATTTCAAACCAGACAAATTAATTGTAGTATCTATCGTTCCAAATGATCTCTTGTGGATTTTCGAAAACTCAACAATGAAATATTTCCTTTCCATGAACTAAATATTGAGATAACAAATACCTCTTGTAATAAACAGGTATTCAAAAATATCAAGTTTCAGACTTGTGTATTCAGGGACGAAGGAAACCTTTGTTAATTTGCCATTATGACTGAACGGAATGAATAATCATAATTTAAATTTGTCAGAATGAATTTATTTTCGGAAATTCTTGAAAATAATCCATAGTCCAACTCGGAAAAACAGAAAGAAGTTCTGATTTGACTAGTTTTGATATGACAGGTTGGTAACTTCCGTAAATATTTGAGATTTTATATAGCAGATTTTCCTATGCCGGCATCTATCGGCGAAAACTGAAGAAGGACAACAAAGCTGTATTTTGACAACATTCGGACCTCATTTCAGACCCAAAATATGCAAAAGAGTGTCCGCACCGTATATATTCTATGCATCTATAACTACATAATAACATATCTTTCACAAGACTTTCGGAGTTGACAGCCATTAAGATTCATGCTTATCCCTCCACACTGCTGATAAAAAACCTTCGAAATATGTATCGCTTTAATGAAACGCTGCAGAAAGAATTAATTCAGCGATAAAGTCAGAAATTACCATGTTGGATTCAACATTCATGAAAATTATAATATAATACCTGCTACGAACATAAAAACATGACTAAGAGGTATAAGGGAGGATTTTAACACCCCCATGACATAATGGTGCTAAATACCCGGACTTAGAAATTCGAACGCTAAGTGGGTTATGTAAAAATCCAATTAAGTCTGATTTGAAGAAAGGATCCGACCTGGAAAGAAATATTAAAGGTTTAGCGCGGAATTATCCTTTGTTTTCGACAAGAATGGAAATGTCGAGCCGGTCCCTGAAAAGTTTAATACTTTCTTTGTTTTAATAGTTCCTCATCTAGCAAGGTAACGAAGGCATTTCATTAAAATTTCTAATGCAGACCTTGCGGGCGTTCGCGAAGTTGCTGGAAATTTTCACGATGAATTTGGTGAGAATATTCCTGCAGGAGAGAACGTCTCAATCAGACAACAGCGACGTCAACAGGGTTTTCGAGTTCTCCTACTCCAAATATCGAGTGAAGCAGTGACGTGAGGACAGTAGCTTTTACGCACATGTTCATTCGTCTGTTGGCAATAGACGACTTCGGCACAAGTTGCCAACCCATAATTTTCTTCACAAATTTACTATCACTGGGGAACGGGAATTTCAGGACAAATCGACATGATAAGGTTCGCGTTATCTATAAATATCCGTAAAAGATGCCTCGGCTCTTCAAACAAGATAATTCCTTCCAAATATAGGTTTTTTGTTGTTACGGAATTTGATCAATGAAAGAGCAATCTTTCTGTCACCAGAACATAGACCTATTAAGTCTATGAACCAGAACGACAATCAATATTTTATGGTAACATATCTATAGCATAGAACAATCTTTATTAACCTTATGATCTATAGAACATACCTACTATTTTTTCCATTGTTGATTGTTGTCTCTTTTATGTTCTATGGATCATAAAGTAAATAATGATTGTTCTATGCTATGGATATAGTACCATAGAACATTGACTATCGTTCTGGTGACAGAAAGATTGTTTTTTCATCAATCAAATTCCGTAATTAACCTGTATTTCAGGAACCAACCGTATATTTCATATTTACGGAATGGAAAACCGGCAACCGAAATAACCAAGTTGATTTGCCGAACAAATCCTATATAAATTTGACACTATTAACATGAAATCAGGAATCCCAACTTAAATTTCAGCCAATCAGAGATGATCTCAACAAAACCCTATATTTGGAAGGAATTATCTCGTTTGGGGAGCCGAGGCATCTTTTATGGATATTTATAGATAACGCGAACCTTATCATGTCGATTTGTCCTGAAATTCTCGTTCCCCAGTGATAGTAAATTTGTGAAGAAAATTGTGAGTTGGCAACTTGGGCCGAAGTCGTCTATTTTATTCTAGAAAAAACCTACAAAATGATGAATTCATCCTAGTTATGAACAGAACCGTTACATTTTGATACGAATTCTATGCATACTGAATTGCATTCGATCTCGGATTTGTGATCGATGAGTCTAACCATAGATGCATATAGAATATATCAGGTGTCGACACTTTGCTACTATTACCCACTAAAATTTTGGGTCCAAAACGCGGTCCTAGAATTGTCAAATCTAGGGCTACTTGGCTCTGTGAACGATGATGGCGCTTACGTCGCTTTGGCAAGTGCATACATTTAATTCCGCTGAATAAAAATAAATTGAGCTATAATTTGATGAAACTATTTCCCAAAAAATGAAACAGATATTCGAAATTATGGATTCTCACTCATACATGAGAGGAGTTTAACAAATGAGGAAAAAATATACTCATTAATAATATGAAATATGTGTGAGGCAATAAGGAGCAATATGAGGTTTACTGTGAGAACACTTTCATGGATGGATACAAGAAGTTATTTCGAAGCCAAAACAACGGTGAAAACAAAACGGGAGATTGATATTACTAATGGATACTATTGGATAGTTTGGATCTCCTTTATATTTTGTATTTACCTTTTAATACATATTCAATTCAAAACTTAGACTTATGTTGAATATCTACTTATGCAAATATTTGGAGGAAATGTTCATGTTTATTATTATTGAAATTGATATATGAATTTTCACTTTGCAATTCATGTTCATACGAATTTATCAGACGAATTTCAAACCAGACAAATTAATTGTAGTATCTATCGTTCCAAATGATTTCTTGTGGTATTTTTGAAAACACAACTCCGGAATACTTCATTTCCATGAACTGAATATTGAGATAATAAATACCTCTCGTAATGAGCAGGTATTCAAAAATATCAAGTTTTAGACGTGTGTATTCAGAGACGAAGGATATAAGGAAAATTCTGACTGAATGAAATGAATAATCATAATTTAAATTCGTCAAAATGAATTTATTATCGGAAATTCTTGAAAATAATGTATGGTCCGAATCAGAAAATCAGAAAGAAGTTCTGATTTGACTAGTTTTGATATGACAGGTCGGTAACTTCCGTAAATATTCCAGATTTTATTAGGCAGATTTTCCTTTGCCGGCATCTATCGGCGAAAACTGAAGAAGGACAACAAAGCCGTATTTTGACAACGTTCGGACCTCATTTCGGACCCAAAATATGTCAAAGAGTGTCAACACCATATGTATTCTATGCATCTGTATTTAACCTAATCGTTTCAATAAATTTTCATAAGTAATATCATGAGGGCATCTAATTTTTCCGAAAAAAATCGAAAAAACAAGTTGCTTAGTAATATTTTAACAAGAAGCATGAGTGCTGGTGGCAACAAAAATGCGAGTCGAAGACGAGGATTTTTCCACCTGCACGAATGCTTTTTGTTAAAAAATATTACTTTGCAATGTGTTTTTTCGATTTTTTTCACAGGAAAAATAAGATGCCTGAATGGTTTTTGACAAGACTATTTCATGAGTGACAGTTTTCAAAGGTATTGTAATTTTTGGTGACAACAACTGTCAATTTTTGCCGCGGGTAGACTCGAATGAACTGCTGACAGCTCCTGCCAAACAGTTTTTCCACCTAGAAAACATTTGTTATTCAAAATTGCGCGTTTCTGATTGGTGGAAATTAGAGCGAGGGAGATTGGGGTCTGAATTTAAGATTGCAGCGCCACTGTGGCCAGTTTTAGAACCTTACATACAGACATAGATTTTGTTTCGATAGTCGATTTTGTACTGTTTGTTAGTGTTTGGTTTGATAATTTTTGATTTCACGATTTATTCAAAGACTTTTTAGACTTTTATAGTTGACGAGAGTTTTACTGGGAGTACATATTCCATTCTTATAAAGTAGGTATGTATTATTCTTCAATCTTATTGAGTGTAGCAACTCTAAAATTACGGTGATATCTCCAAGGTTAGACAGTATTTTAATATTATTCATTTTCAGATCCAAATGGCAAGATTGACTTGGGTGGATTCCTTAGGCTATCTTGGAAGTTGAAAAACAGATAGTGTTGTAAAACATACTTTTTGGAATAATAGCAATACTCATAACTTTACTTTTTGTATAGCGAAGGACTACATACTCAATATATTGTGAATAAAATGAATATATCCACATAAAACTAATGCTACTTGTATCGTAAGTCTTATTCATTATGGATTGACAAATAAATTCTCCAACACTCATATGACTGGTCTCGAAAAAGCTGTAATAAATAAGCCTTGTACAACTTTGCTTTCATCACCAGATATTCCCTTGTTGAGACTCTTTTTTTTCAAAAGACAGTTCTATCACTAAAACATTTACGTTCTTCCTTGATGATCTGTTCAATATGGAGATTTCTGGAAGGCAGAGCATTCTTCTTGAGTAAATTTCTCTGCTTGGATTAGGGGCCTGTAAATAAACTGTCTTCATGAATGTAATCTAATATTTCATGAGCAATTCGTGCTTACCTCTATGAAAATGATCATCATCGGTACAATGCAGGTAACAGACTCTCATAAACCTTGTTTGTTGGTTTTTATCGTTTCTTCAACACTTTCAAGCCCGGTTTGTTAAAGGAAGTTTCTTTCACCCTAACTCGAAATTTTTCACCGGGCTGTGGAAATCTATGGGAAGGGACATTTGAGTTAGCTTTTCCTCAGTAGGAGCACTTGTAAAATCACACAAACGCCAAGAAAAATGCATAAACTTTCTCATTTTCTTAAGACTTCTTTCTACTTGTCAATGATAATGTCTGTACCTCTGGTTACTCGGATAGCCACCAGAGGGAGTAGCGCTTATCTACATTCGCCAATAGTCGTGTTGAAATTCAAAAATTATTAACAATGGGGCAAAATAATAACCGAAAAAATCGCATACAGGTTATGTTTTTTTGCATGTTATGCAACGTGCTCAATTCATCCAAAGGTGTGTAATTCTCAATTTCCAGCCGAAAATTGTCCGAAATGAACGTTGATTTAGAATCCGGTGACAAAATCAATTCTGTCCGGACCGCCTGCGGGGTAGATCTGCGGATTCAGAGGGTGGATTTTACCCATTCACGAATTCGTCCGTTATCAAGATACAAATCTACTGTCAAAGTAACGAGTTCCTAAGTTGTTTCCTACGTAAGTTATTGTGTTTACAATAGGACGTTAGGCTGATCGTGAACCGTGAAGCGTAAACTTAGGAATCCGATATTTAAAGAGTAGGTTTGAGGCTTCATAACGAAGGTGAATGATTCCGTAGATACAATTCTGAATTTTGTCGATTATTTCCAGAAATAAAGACTCGATTGAATTGACCTGTAGAACCTTATTGAAAAGGATAGCTTGAAGGTTCGGGCAGAATTTCATCAGGATAATATGAAAAAAAGATCGTCAAATCTTTCGATAAGGAAAAAAGATGCGTTTGTCAGGGTCGATAGGTTGTTAATGGGGTGCTGACCCAACCACTCTTCGTACGGCAGCTTTGGCTTTGGTTTTTTCTGCTGCCGAATATTGTTGTTCGGTTTGGTTCAACAGCGCTCATGTTAGTGAAATTGATGCACAACTTGATGAGGTTCATTAGTGGGAATTTAAGAACTACAGCTCTACAGTGGTTAGCAGTTTTTTCAAATATTGTACCGCCTCATATTTACAGATAGGTTGCAGTGAAAAAGTCTTGGGATGAATATTCTTTTCCGAATTTACTCCCAATCATGTCTTATATTCCAGATTCTAAAATTACTAAGTTAAAATCTAGTGAACCTTAATGGATTCACGATTTTCTTCATTCCAATAAATGTGACAAAGAAATTCATTATCTACTAGAATTTGTGTATTGTCTTCATCAAAGGTTTTATCAGCGATCCTGCAGAAAAATTTCATGGTTTTAATCTTCCTAGAAAAACTTGGTGCATTTTGAATCGACTTAGAACAGGTCATGGTCGCTGTAATGATTTCCTCTTCAAATGGAATTCGATCAAAAGTCCAAGGTGCGAATGCGGAGAAGAAAAGGAAACAATAGAACACCTAGGTAAAAGTTTTCCACTATAAAGGGTGATCCCGAAGGAGACCGTCAGATTTAAGGATAATTTTACTTCAGTCAAGAAAGTCTCGGAACAATGTTTGGTTTATGGTTGGGGGTCTCTATTGAGAATATACAGGGTGATTTGTCCGATTCGACCGATTTTACTTTTATTGATAACTTTGATATGCCTCATTCGATTTCAATGAAATTTTCACCGAAGTACGATATTGATGAGCACATTCATTATTTTCATCATTTTCTTCAAAATGAGCGGTTGTTATTTCGATAATTCCAGATAATTTGTGCGGGTTTAAAAAACACCCTGTACATCGCGTTTCCTGAACTTCGCTATCTGTTTACGATTCCACTATAATGAGTCGTTATTTGAGAGTTCCTAATTTTTTCGGCGCACCGCTAGTTTTCCGAGAAATTTTTATCAAAAAAAAAAAATGTCGAAATTTCGTTCCAATCGATTCTACCTCTATTGATAACTTTGGTATGGCCCATCCAATTGTGATGAAATTTTCAGTGTAGAACTATCTGAATGAGTAAATTCAATAACTGTAACAATCTCTCAAAACAAAGTGTTGTAAGTGCGATAATTTCAGATTAATTGTGCAGTTGAAAGAAAAACACCCTATACATTGCTTCTCTATAACTTTCTGATTCGTTTCAGATTCTACAATAATATGTGGTTATTCAGAGGTTTTTTATTTCTTTGGCACACCTCCGGTTTTCCGAGAAAAAATGTATGAAGAAGAGCATAATCGAAGTTTGGCGCAAAAGCAGTGAGAATATTCTGCACTAGGTAGTTAACCTGTATATTCCAAGGATGCAAAGCAGTTCTTAAGTTCTAAAATATTCTTTTCAAATTCCAAATTCATATATAATTGCTCATATTGTGTATGAAATCATTCAATTACGAATATTACTTCATATGTGCATATGTTTATGTGCATAAACCAAACGAATCTACACACATGAAAACAAATTTTGAACAACGAAACAAATGTCAAGTGGACTTTAGGATCAACAGAACATTCACATTGAATTTTCGAAATCGTTTCTCCTTTTTTTAATACATATTTTTTCGGAATTTCCAATCGACATTATTGAACGAAATCACATAACGTCACTGTTTCATAGAAATAACCCTTTCATTGAAACGCGGAGTTTTGCAAAAAAATTAAATTAAGTAATTTTCTGAATGGAATGAGTTTATACAGAAAATGAGCAATTGGAAAATAAATTTCGAATTTGAATGGAATGTTTTAGAAATGACGAACAACTTTGCATCCTTCGATAATACAGCTTTTCTACCTAGTGCAGAATACTCTCACTGCTAGTGAGCCAAATTTCGATTATGCTCTTCTTCAAAAATGTTTTCTAGGAGGTGTGCCAAAGAAACTAAAAACCTGTCAATAATGACATATTATTGTTGAGTCTGAAACGGGTGAAAATTTTGGAATAGCAATGTACAGGGTGTTTTTTCAACCTGCACAATTAAATCGAAATTATCAAAATAACAACCGCTTATTTTGAAAAAAAATGCTGGAATCAATGAATGTGCTCATCAATATTGTACTTCGCTGAAAATTGCATCAAAATCGAATGAGGCATACCAAAGTTAACAATAAAAGTAAAATAGGTCGAATCGGACAAATCACCCTGTATATTCTTAATAGAGACCCCCAACCATAAACCGAACATTGTTTCGAGCTGTCTTGACTAACGTAAACTTATACTAAAATCTGACGGTCTTCTCCGAAATCACCCTGTATATATTTGACGATGGTTTCGAGGCAATTCATTCGGTGTCTGATTCTTTTTTGAGATGGATCGTGAACTTCGAATTAATTCAATGAGTAATAAATTATTTACTAGTCAATATTGGTTTTTTCATCTTTTTTTTGTTTTCAGGTGTGATTTTGAGTTATCAACCTTTATCGAAAGGAAAGAAGAAATTTTGTTGATGAAAAAAAGCCCTTCAATAACAAACAACAATTTCGTTACACTTATACGGGGAGGCAGAGTTTTTCCTGAAGTTTTTATCGGTGCTCTCGTTTCATACGTGAAACTGTATGGTACGCAGTTTACATTTCCTCTGCTAATACTGTGATAACACATATTGTTTGATTTGAAAAAATGTACTGCTCATTCTCAAAAGTATAAATATACAATAGGTGAATGGATTACGGCTTTTACAACGAATTAGAACATGTGCGCAGAGACTGCAGACTTTTCAGAAAGTGATTTTTCATATAGAATTGCTTTGCTAACGTTGACAACAGTTCAGCAGAATATCGAGAATTTTTGTGGAATCGAAAACGTCAAAATGAATTTTTCTCGATTTCGATTATCAGGAATACTTCTTACTTATTCCTTGATACACATATTATTAATAACAGCCGTCATGTTTCAATTCACTTGGAATTTCATTGGAGCACCTTAGAAATGTCATCCTGAAAAATAAGAATGAAAGTTTCGTCGGAAAATGACATCTCATTTCGTCATGCTACTGACAGCCATCATTTCCACGAAAACATCCCCGCCCACACCAGTGGAAAAATAGATTTTCCGGGGCAATGGTGTCAATGAATATTTCATCAGTCCGCTCCTCGTATACGATGATATTTCATGAACGCCCATGAATTTATTATGAGAAGGACAAAAAAAAATTCGTCTTCATCGCGATTGGCGACAACCAATGTTTATTTGGTTTGTGTCGATGCCCGTACACGTGGTGAATATTCAAAAATGAAAAACAAACAAATCGATCGGGTTCTATATCGATGCAGTGGCGTATTGAAGAGGGGATTTCTTCAAAATGGCAATAGTTAAGGTCATAATTTATCCTAGCGATAGATAACCGTTATTGGTCCGATGAATTGAGAAGTAAGTTCAAAAAACCATGTAAAAAACATCGAGACCAGAGAAATTTTCTATTGTTGCAAAATGGTGCATGTGCCAGGTTAGATCACTTACTGTGTCTATTTTAAGAAGTTTTGAAAAATTCGTGATTCAACATTTTGTTGGAATTTTTTTCTCAGAAACTATCGAACGGGTTTTGGCATATATTTTGAAGCTGATATTGAACAACAGCTCTTCAAATTTCAATGTGATCCGATATATATTTTCGGAGATGAAAAGAAAAATGTCAAATTTCGGAGTTACTTGAAATTTCGAAGTTATTTCCTCAATATCTCGAAAACACAAATACTATGAAACCTCGTAGTTACTTGGAGAAGTTTTGCTTGTAACATGGTACAGAATTTCTTTTGGGTCTGGTATAACTTTTCCAAAATCATTATTCGAAACGAATTTCTGTTGTAAAATGTTTTCTTTTCAGGAACTATTGAGAATATTTCCATGAAATTTGGAAAAGTCCACGAAGTAGATAATAAGCAACAGTTTTTTCTCATTTCAATTTTGTCTGATATTTATTCACGCAAAAAAATATGTTCAATTTCGTTGTTATCCGTAACTTGCCGAATTAATGTTGAAAAATTTCTTCTTTTCAGGGATTTCGATGAAATTTGGCACAGACCTTGAAGTCGATATTCACGAACAACTTCTCTCATTTCAATTCTATTCGATATTAATTCAAGCAGTATTCATTTTAATTGCTTGAGACCAATTTCAGGAGAGAAATAATAGACATTTGGGCAAATCGTAAGTTCGCTGCTTCCTAAAACACAAAATAAAGCTTTCATTGAAATGTTTTTTTGATGAAATATGAAATACAGGATATTTTCTAAAATTCATGAAGAGATTTTGTGATCTCCTAATTGTATACTCCTCAAGAAATTCTACATGAATCTTCAACCTCTCATTTTCAACGAAGTTGTAGATTTCAATTCTTTCTTAATTGTAATTTTGAAAATATTGAAAAAATAAAATTTTGAACGGGAATTTTTTTGAGGAATCATTGGGTGCATTTTACCCGTTTGCGAGAATGCTAACGGCCTTCGTAATTGTATTATGCTCTACGAGTATCAAGTCTCTGAGTTGTTTCTTCTGGAAGTTGTTGTGTTATTTATCGAACCAGATACTAGATTTGCACTTGACTGGATCTTTTATTTTTGAAGAATATAATTTCGAATGTGTATTTCTACGGGAATCAATAGGCGAATTTTACCGACACACTTACTAATTCTAAACTAACCCACAAACTTACTTCACGAATAGAAAATATCCAATCATTCTATCCAGAAGCTTATGTGTATTCAGATCTTTTAAAATAACCATATTTCAAAAAATCCATATCCGATCGAGTTCAACTATACTCGGTTGTAAAATGATGGATTGAAGGTTTGTATACAATTTCGCGAGGATGATATCAGAACAAAGAATTGTTATATTAAAAAAAATTAGCATTGAAAGGAGCTGGTTCCTGGATTTTAGCCAAAGCATGGGCTTAAAGATAAGAAAAATGTTTTTCAAATTGCGCGTTTTTTTTCAAGAATAAATGAAATAAAGATGGCGCACTGAATTCGTCTGGGTATTTTGACATTTAAGAAGTGTGATGTATGACATTTATAAAAATGGCTTCTTACACGATACAACGCGTTCAAATTGTTGAATTATTTTATGGAAATTAGCGTTCTGTGAAGAGTGTTTTCAGAAAATTACGTGAATTTTTTGGTTTAAATAATCTTCCATCTCAAAGCACTATTGATCGCATTATTGAAAAATTTCAAGAGACGGTTCGGTGGAAGATCAAAAAAGTGAAAAATACAGTCGTAGCGGTCGTTCACAAGAAAATATTGATTTGGTTCGTGAAAGTGTTGCTGAAGACCTTTGAATGTCCATTAGACGACGTTCACAAGAAGTTGGACTTAGTGGGTCCACAACATGGCGCATTCAACTCAAGGATCTAGCTCTGAAGGCAAATAAGGTTCAAATAACACAGGAACTACTAAAGCCATTAGATCATTTGAAACGTCGTTTATTTTTCAATTTCTTCAATGAGCAACCAGCTGATTTGTCTCAAAAATCATGTTTTCCGATGAGGCACATTTTAAACTTTGTGGCTTTGTTAATAAACAAAATTGTCGTATCTGGGATGAGGAAAATCCACGAATTATTCATGAGAAACCTATGCATCCTAAACGAGTCACTGTTTGGTGTGCATTATGGTCAGGTGGTGTAACTGGACCTTACTCCTTTGAAAATGCTGCTGGTGAAGCTGTAACTGTCAATGGTGATCGATACCGTCGGATGATAATCGAATTTTTGTGGCCTGAATCAATGAATATTGGTCTAGGGGACATTTGGTTTCAACAGGATGGCGCTACACCTCACTTTGCAAATGTCACAATTGATTTATTGAGACAAAATTTCCTGGACGAATAATCTCCAGAAACTGTGATGTCAATTGGCCACCAAGATCATGTGATTTGACACCGATGGACTAATTTCTTTGGGGTTATGTGAAAAGCCAGGTCTATGAAAATAATCCACATTCGATTCCTGAACTGAAGGATGAAATTATTCGTGTAATTAGTGAGATAGAGCCCCAATTATATCAAAATGTCATTGAAAATTTTAACGAGAGGGTGGACGTCTGTAGAGCTGCAAGAGGGGGCCATTCGACAGATTTTATTTCTCGTATATAAATGTCATAACTGATACTTCAATTACCAATAAAAAGTTCTTAGAAATGAACGTCGCAAATCCTGTTGTGTTACGTATCATAACAAGGACAAACATGGAACCTTCTAGCTAAACTTCGCCTCTAATAAATATGATGCACCGTTTGATACAAAAATGTGTTCACAAAGACAGTGTGAGTCAAAATTATGGAATAAATTCTTTTTCTCAGGAGAAAAATATTTGGCAACAAAACCCTGAAACAGGTCAATTTTTGTTTCACTTTTACCAAAGTTTCACGTTTCTAGAAACGAACTAATAACATACCTACTTAAGATCATGACTGAGGCGCAGTGTTTCACACATTCTAATTTTTTACGTGAGGGGGTTGAAAGGGGTGGGAATTTGTGCATAAACAAAACTGTAATGGTCGACTTTCATTCGGTGACAAATTTCATCAGGTACCATCGTCTCAAATTGAATGAGCCATGACAAAGTGCACATACTGAAGGCCTCTTTGAAGTAACTAATATTTCAAAAAAAAAATGTTTTCTTCGAAAATTTCTGTACACCTGTAAAGAAGATACGAAGACCTTGCGAAAAAAGTATTACATGACCCACTTTCCCTATTCAAAAAATTTAGAAAGTTGATGGGGATGGCACAGGGTGCAACAAAAATTCTTCAAAAATGCATAAAAATATGGTGAAAGTGAAACAAAAATTGACCTGTTTCAGGATTTTGTTGCCAAATATTTTTCTCCCGAGAAAATGGATTGTTCCATAATTTTGACGCGAACTGTATATTTATTTTCTAGTCAATATATTCATTAGTTAAAGCAATCAATTTATTTTTGTTGACAATTTTCTCATTATTCGTTTTGATTTATTCATTTTCCACTATGCATATTATGTTTACGAGTTGGGAGTTTCAAATATATAAAAATTTCGAAGAAGCACTGACGTGATGTCAAAAAACATAATAACTTTCTGAGGAAACAGTATAGAAACTCAACATTCGAAGAGTAGTTTTGGACCCTCATTACCAAGACTGAAATCGTGAATGGGTGAAATCCACCTAATAATTCCGCAGATATACTACTCATTCAGAATTTTATTTTCCCAATATTTCAAAGACTACAGTAATACAGATTAGATCGAACTGAAATCTAATTATTGAATGAAAAAGGTGAACTTGAAGTCAGAATTTCGCGAGGATAATTAGAGGATCAGCTAATGTTTCCTTCAGGATGTCAAGGTGTGTTTGGCGGGTTCAATACGTGACGAGGTGACTGTTTTTGCACGAAATCTGCACGAAGTTGTGCATTAGTGTTTTTCAACTAGCTTCTAGTCCTATTGGATAGATATTTTTTGGGTAAATCCTGGAACAACAATCATACGGAACAAAAAAACGTGAAATTTGACATAGTGTTTTCAATATTTCCACGAATCTGCTCAATTTTTTCGAGGAAAAAATGTTTCTAATACCAATTTCGAAAATAGTAAATTATTTAGTGAACACATAGTGACTGTTATTATTCACGAGGGTGAAAAGTATTACAGGAGCCCCAGGAGAGTGTCGAAAATCTCCCAAGTGAATGAAAGCAATTATAAGCGAGTTAATAATGGTCAACTTCGTTCTCTGTGATTGCAAGAAAAAGTCAAGCTTACGAGAAACGTCGAAATTTCTACTTGATTTATGCATGGAGTGTATAATATTCGTTTTACACGCCTATTATCCACTAGCTTGATTAATGACTGTCATTTTTTTCAACAAGAAGCACCGAAATATATAAATATATTATCCAATGGTTGTGAAAAAATTTTTTTTTTATTTTACAGCCATACAAACTGAACAAAATTTTCCAAGCAGTTAGTTGAACATCGGTATGTTACATCTTACTACCAGATTTCATACCAACGGCTTCGGGAAATCTTGAAAATTTGAGGAATTAACCTCAAAAGTTCAAATGACTATGACTTCGTCACTGTAAGGTCTATATTGGCTCATTTTGATCCACTAAGTAAAACTGAAATAACATCGAAATTTTCCCCCAGGAACTATCTAAAGCCAGATTTTATACCGTGATCCCAACGAAAAGTTCCTACTCAAGGAATCTGACATAGAATTATAATAATTTGTTCAAATATTGTAGCTCTGTTCAGTAAATAAAATGTTCTCCACCACATTTCTACGGATAGTTTACATAAAAGGTTTGTGCGTGGTTCCTACATGAACTACAGTAACTCCACTGATACTGTTCGGTGTGTTTTGTTGTAAACTTGCACTCTGTTCGTTGCGGAAATATTGGGAGTCAGTGTAGTCACAGATTACTCGTGCAGTGCATAGAGTGAGGTTATCTTCTGTGATGGTTATCCGTAAATATAATTCATAATCATAGACATATGTGGTTGTCTCTGGTTACTGGTTGGACGTGATTTGTTCTCTATGTGTGGTTATTTTTGGACGAAATTAATTTTCATCATATCGTTATTTGAAATGCAAGTCTTGTCTGTGACGACTTTAGAAAAACATAACGACGAATGTACATCACCTCGAAGTGGTAGCGAAAACGAAAGAAGCATAGAATTCTGTCATGTTGGGTTGGCGTAAATTCATCTATCATATATTTGTTGTCTGTGAGAATCATAGAACAGATTGAACTACACTAAGTCCACTCATTCAATTATGTGGGACTACACTCAGCTGCACTGAGAATTGGAAGTCAGTGGAGTTGGTGTAGTTAGTGTAGTTCATGAAGGTACAACGAACAAACCTAAAACTACTAGCTTGGATAAGTTCCAAATTTAACAGTTAGGGCGCAGGCATCTTCGCAGCAGAAGTTACCAATACCGCGGGACGAATCAAACAATTTCCTAGTGTATAGAATCTGCTCTAGTGGCTATTGTTTTCAGCACGAAAAACACAAGGAATTTCCCCCAATTCAATTGTAACTGTATCAATTGTGTTTAGTCTCAAATATATCCTTCTTACTGCCAGAAACTTCCTTAATCAACAGCCAAAATTGAAAAAACCAACATAAGAAACGTAAAGCTGCGGCCCTGAAGTTGAACCGTTCCAACAAATTTGTTCGATTAAATTAATTAAACACATCCCATCACAAAGAGGAAGAGGGGAACCTGGAAATAGTTCTACCTCCATTTGTTGGCAAGCGGTTGTTCTGTTTTTGCAATTACTTAACTGAGTGAATTGTGGTATATTGCATCGAGAAATCAATGAATTATACGAAGGGATTCGAACCAAATGGATCAGTGGAACATCATGGTGAATGACATTTCGAATTGAACTCTGATTTACCAATGCAGTCACGCAACTGAAACGTCTTATATCGAGAGCATAGAGTACCTTGAATATGTTGCGGAAACATTGAGAGGCCAGTTTGTTTTTTCAACAATTTTTTTGGGTGCAGATAGTCGAAAAAAATAGTAAGAGTACGCAATGTTGCCACTCTTGTTTTTCAAGAATTTTGAGGACATTGAAAACTAAGATTGACATGAAGAACATTGCGCAATTTCAGTACATCCCAGAAACAAAATAAAAAAAAAATAAGAAAAGCACTGCCGTGAAGGCAGCAGCTTTTGCGCGCATGTTCAATGGAGATGAATGCTTTAGCAACGAATTTGAACATACGCGCAAAAGCTGCTGCCTTCACGGCTAGGTTTTTTTCGATGACGTACTGGATTTAAATTCGATCTGATCTGAATTTTTGGGAATATTGGGAAAATAAAATTCTGAATAGGTAAATCTACAGAATCATAGGGCGGATTTCACCCATTCACAATTTGGACCTTCGTAATTAAGCCCGAAACCTACTCTACTAATATCGAGTTCCTAAGTCGTTTCTTCCGGAAGTTATTGTGTTGAGGATCGACCTTACGGCCGGACCGAAACTCTATATTTGTAGAGAAGGTTTGTACGAAAGCGTAGAGGGGCCATAGTAGAATTTTATTGAGGAATTCATACATTTATGTATGAATTCATTCAAAAATCTATGAATTCATATAAAAATGTATGAATTCATAGAAAAAAGTATGAATTCAAAGAAAAAAGTATGAAGTCATAGAAAAAAGTATGGATTCATACGAAATAGTATGAATTCGTAGTCCTCCGTGTGTATGTACTAATGATGTTATAGAGCTGAAGTGGATAGCTTTCGTAGGTTTGGACCTCAATTATGAAAAAGTTTTTCAGAATTTACTGATAGTATGATCTCGACAAAATTTCGCGAGAAGTTGCGCGGTGCTATACTCCAACTAACTGCCAAGTTTCAATCCAATCGTTGCAGTAGTTCCCGAATTATCTCCAAAATAACGTCAAAATTTTGGAAGGTTATAACTACGGAACTATTTGGCCGATTTTGCCCATTTACGAACGTAGCCGTCGCATTTCAAAATGCAACCTACCCTGAAAATTTCAGGTCGATATGATTCTTCGTACGACCGTAATCGTGTCTACGGTCGGCCGGCCTGACAGAATCGATTTTGGCACCAGATTCGTCATCATTTTAAAGGAATACATAAACTCGACCTAACCTATAATGACGCGGAACTGTTTGCTCCTAAGCGCTACATACCTTCCAAAGTTAAACTAAACAAAGTATGCGTGAAATATGTGTTCGTTCGAAAGGCCATAGATGCATAGAATAGATGATGCGAACGGTCTTTGACCTGTTGTCAAAATACTGCATTATTGTTCTACTTCAGTTCCCACCGATAGATGTCGGCACTGGAGCGACACTGCTCGCAAAATTTTATTGGGAACGTAGTATTGCTACCGAAGGTTAGTTTTTTCGGAAACTATCATTCATTACATTTCAATAAAATTTCGTACAGACCTTGATCAAAATGTTACAACAGTGTGATGAATTTCAGTTTGATCCGATTTCAATTCATGAAGATACTAGAATTTCCACGTTTTATTTCGGTATGGTTGTTTTTCCGGGGCAACACGAAAAATACTGATTCTACCGTGATGAAACTTGATGATTCTTTCGAAAATGCTAACAACCAAGTTGTCCAGGATTTCGTAGTGATCTTGTCATTAAAACAAACCAAAAAAATTCTAAATTTGAGCATGCACGCGAAAGATGCTTTTTTGAATTTGTCTCGGTTTCCTCGATCTTGATCCTCATGTTCATTGGTCAAGGTTTGGTTCGCAAAACATCTAATCAAGATAATGGTACTCTTTCAGCGAGTATCTCATAGTATAGTAGGTAATATAGTATATTTCAGTATTTTATTTGACACAAAAATACAGAAAGGAGAAATTATTACAATGAATATTTGAGAATTCGTTAATGAAGGTAAATTATTGTAATCAGCTAAAATAGCATAAATCACACAACACAACAACTTCAAAGATTCAAAGTCGAATATCATCGCAAACAAGAGCATAACCATACAATTACTTGCGTTTATGTCCATGGCGAGATACTCCTCGATTGCATAAAAAGAATGGCCTAGCAGAAACCTTTTCATTAATGTGGCGTGGTTAGAGCTCATGCCTCATGGCATTTCAGGGGACCGTCCAACCATTCACTGTTAGATAAACAATTAACAGTGCTGTTCCTAACGTGGCGCAAGGACTTAGTTACAAAGCCTTCACAGAATACACCCGGTATCCTAACTCGCACAAGCTTTAAGCTTCTAAGGGTTTTCTTTGAAACCTAGGATAGTCGGAAAATACAAATACAAAAATACAAAATACGAATCTCTTTTGCAGCACTTTGACATATCTGGGTGCTTTATTAGAGGGTATTGGTCGCCAAACATAAATGAATATCGTATTTTCTGCTGAGAGGTGAAAGGAAATGGATAACTTTCCCACAATCCTGGTGCCGAACCCATATGATTCAGTCGGGAACTGGGTCATGTGCTTTGAACATATTCCAAATAAGTGGAAACATACAAACCAAGTAAGGTGGATATTCCATCAGATTTAATGTAGCTTTTACAGTTATCTGTTGATTTCAGCCCCATCTACGCCCTAATTGTCCTCTTCTACAGAAAAAAATCTCCTTGGCATGATCTAACTCCCCTAAAAACATTATAGCGAAAGATATTATGTCATTGAAGGAGGGGAAGTATGTTACCTAAGCTGACAGATGAGTGGATGTTTCTTTCATTCAGAGAAAACTGATCCATTGAGTTTTCTCTTCATGGCATCAATGCGCCTCTGCCAACCCAACTTCGAGCACAGCAAAACACCAAGAAACTTTAATGTGGCTGCGTTGCCAGACTTCGAAAACTTGATGGTTTGAGTTTTCTCACCTTTCTTGATGGAACATTTCGCCACATACTAGTTATTCAATTTCCTAGCCGCCCCCTTTTTCAGGGCAACCTGTGCATCAAGAATGAGCTTTCATCATCTGGAAACAACAGAACCTCCAAAAAACCTAAGAAGATTATGAAAAGAAGTGGCCCCAAAATGAACCCCTGTGGGACTCCCATCTCCAAGCCAGGACCACCCTTTTTTCCAATAAATTCCTTGTTCCCAACTGCATGGAAACCTATCAATCAAATCCAAGGCTACACCTCTCACACCGTAACCACAAAGCTTCCCAAGCAGAATAGCGTGGTCGACCAAAGCGAAAGCCTTAGTACGGTCACAGCATATCATCTGGCAGAGTTGACGATACTCAAATGCATCTATCACGCCATCTAGGACATCTTTCAATGCTGTTATAACTGATCTCTTCGGGCGAAAGCCATGTTATCCGCTGGTGAACAATTTTTTCCTCTCGAAATATATGGAAAGTCGATCCCTTGAGCATTTATGTGAACTCTTGACAACGCTGCAAGTATACCAATAGGGCGATATCAAATCCGAGGCCAAATAAGATATTTTCCTGCATGAAATCCCCAGTTTATGGGAGCGTCCTCAGAATATATTTGGAAGAGCTCTCTTCAAGAAGGGGCACTGACTCATCATCCACCTGTAAATTTCAAGTATCTACAAATAGACCCAAGAACTCTTCCTGAGTACTCTCGACTTACTCAAAACTTCTCCAGGCCAACTCAAGTCTCGATGTTGCTTCCGTTATCAAGATTCGAAGGAATTAAAATATCGAATTTTGCCCTCAACCAATCTTCTCGAGGCAAAAATATTCCATTGCGTGAATACAAAGACATGACGAGGGGCGAAGATTCCATTATTATTCACTCTATACGTAACAGTTTGGCAAGGGCTTCCGGTTCAAGTGCCGTGAAGATTTTAGAATATCTCTTCACACCCCACGAGACTTCAACAACCAACATCTCGATTAATATTCACCAGGCTGTGAATATCAACAAGCAAACTGATTCTGAATCGGGATTCTTTCCGGGAAGATTGAGCTGCGTTGAAAAATATTGGAAGTTCAAGACGTTAATCTTCGATATCTACAGTCACTTGACTCGCTGTGTTGTCTGCATGAGCTGAAAATTCAGGAGGACACCCAGAAAGAATGGATCGTCAAGTACGGTTTAGTAGAACCAGATCTCAGGTTGGAAGAGTTCAAAATATACAGTGTGTCAGTTTGAAAAGATACGACCCTTGAGATGTCCAGGTCCTCATGCGAAATCAAAATCATCCGATCAATTCGTATCAACTCTGTAAACGTGATTTCAGCAACTCATGAAATCTAAAATAGGAGGAGTTGAGTGATAAAATAACTGAAGAATGCAAAAGCAAGGAGAAATATGTTTATTATGGAACCTAGAAGTTCTGTTCTTCCGCACGTTGAACTGGTATTCTAGAAAATGCTGTTATTGGACCTGTTAGTAAAAAATTTACTTAATTTTCAGTTCGACAATCATTCATCATATCCAGAAAAAAATTCCACTCGGACTTTGAGCATCATATTTTACAGCAGTGTACTAAATTTCAGTTCGATACGATCATAAGTTTTGGAGTATAACTCGAGAAATACTGATTCAATCCTGATAAAACTTCGCAGCTAGTATGAAGATGCTGAAAGACAACTTTATGCAAAATTTTGTGATGATCGTGTTCTGTATGAACTTTCGAACTGTTATTTTTCGATGAAATACTGGAATTCAATTTGATCTGATCTGTATTTTTGGAAGTATTGGGAAAATAAAATTTTGAATGGGTATATCTGCGAAATCATTGGGTGGATTTTACCGATTCACGAATTCGGCCTTCGTAATTAAGGTTCAAACCTTCTCTACAAATATCGAGTTTCTATGTTTTCGGAAAGTTATTGTGCTGACGGTCCGGCTGTTATTTTTCCAATATTTCCAAAAATACAGATTAGATCGAATTGAAATCCAGTAATTTATCGAAAAAAAACTATAAAAGCACTGCCGTGAAGGCAGCAGCTTTCGCGCGAAAGATTTTGGTTGCCGCAGCGGTCATCTATATTGAACATACGCGCAAAAGCTGCTGCATTATTCATGGCGGTCTTTTATAGATTTTTCTATTCTTCGGTAGTACTAACTTAAAAGTCCAAAGTTTATTCGAATTAATTGGAACCAACTGTATAAGATGTCATCTACGAACAAAAGCTTACCACTTTTTGCATTTCTCCTGATTTTGCAGTGGGGCCGGGTTATGTCTTCGTCAAATATTGGGAGCGAAAACCGAGAAAAAACGAAAACTAATGAAATCAGCTAGTCTATCCTAGCCAAAAATTGAAGAGATTGGTGCAGAATCATTACGCCCTTGCCCCCTTGAACAAACGAGTAGAAATGTGACCCAAATAAATCCCTCACATTGCCTCATCTGCAGAAAACCGTATGAATTAACTCCATCCACACGAAGTTATACATTGATATTGCCAGGCTGATTTATAGGACCAACGTTATGGAATAACCCGACTGTACCGTCTCTCAGAAAATGAATTCCATCTAATGGAGACATTCCGAAATATGGCGTCATAAAACTTCTGGAAAAACCTGCAAGAGGTCCAATTCATTATTGTTATTACGGAACTCCTCCCTGGTTTCCATTATTTCTAGAGGATTCCTATTACTTTCAGAGATTCAGTCCCGTGGGCGTACAATCAAAGTTGGAAAACAGAAGAACTAACTAGTTAGAGATCGGGAGGAATTGTGTTGATTGCGGATCTCGTAGACTCGCCCCTAAGTGATATTGCGAATTGAAAATCATAAAGAGGATTATATTGCGCTAGAACTTCCTAGTCAGCAAGAAAATTCAAATTGGTATTACTCGATTTGATAGAAATTATGAGATCATTGGAGTCTGATGAATATTGAAATAGTTTCCGTTCTAGTTACTGAAGATGAATCAATCGAATGTTTTCTCACCGAGAGAATTCCAAGAGTTTCACACTATTGAAAAACGCTGCAAATTTTACACAAAGGTTTTTATTTTTCCAGCTTAATGTGCAAATGGGGGTTTTTCATTTGAACGAAAATGCAGTAATTTTCATGAAAAACCTTAGAACATCACATTTCAAACATATAATTTCAATATCATATTTTTAAAAAAATGTCTGATCACCTAAAACTGAAAAATAAAAATGGGGATTCGCACTGAAAGGGATTTGTCTTGATTGCACGATGTGGCAACGTCGAATTCAGCTTTCTCGGAAAGAAAAAGACGTCAAATGTGTTACTTCGTTTAGGAAAACAGAGATAGCTCTACTTCGATCTGGTTAGAGTAGAAGACAACGACCAAGGAATAGAAAAAGAAAAGCACAGACTGTCAAATCGCAAACGGAAATTGTTTGGTTATATTGACAAAGAACGCGTGTGTACCACAGAATAGTATATATGGGGGTTTTTCCTTTAGGTGAAAATGCAGTAATTTTCCTGAAAAACCTTTAGAACATCACATTTCAAACACATAATTTCAATATTATATTTTTAAAAAAATGTTCCACCTAAAACTGAAAAATAACATAAACATAAACATAACATAAACATAAACATTACTTTATTCCCATAATCAGTGTAAATACAAAAGAAGAGAGAAAAACGTCAAAAATACAAAATACAAATAAAAATGGGGATTGGCATTTAAAGGGATTTGTAATAAGTGCACGATATGGCAACGTCGAATTCAGCTTTCTAGGAAAGAAAAAGAAGTCAAATGTGTTACTTTGCTTAGGAAAACAGAGATAGCCATACTTCGATCTGGTTAGAGTAGAAGACAACGACCAAGGAATAGAAAAAGAAGAGCACAGACTGTCATACTGTCATATTACTGACAAATCGCAAACGGAAATTGTTTGGTTATATTGACAAAGAACACGTGTGCACCACAGAATAGAAATAAATATTTTATTATTCTATAGCAGAAAAAGCTATTCTACTAAACACCGTTGTCACTTCGTGCATGCCTGGCAAATCCTAAACCACAGTTTTGAAATCTGATTTTGAATACTTTCTGAAAGAAATTTGGGAAAATGATGAATCAAACCCACAATAATTATGTTTCAATTTGCATTTGCAGTAATAAACCAAATTCAGGAAAAACCCCCATTGTTCAGCGATATTTTTCACACTTTTCATCGTCGCAAGTACCACAAGTGAGAAGGTTGACAGTGAAATAAAACAATTTTTAAGATTGTCCGCCAATATCGGCTTGTAAATATTATAGCGGGATTCAAAGTTTTTCTGACGAAAATTCTGAAATGCGAGCAGCCGTATCAAGCCTCTTACATTTCGGAATATTCATTTAGAAAAATTCGATATTGGCGAACAATCTCTTAAACTGTTTAATTTCATTTCTTATTTCAATTCCTACCTGGCTGGAAAAATTGAAGCTTTTCAAAATTGAATCATAGAACTGAAACAGGTGGATCATCGGCTCCTAACTTAGTTGGAGGATCTTACTCTTAGTATAAGATTCTCTACAATTGAGGAGCTTTCCGGTTTGTAATTGATTTTTTTGCCTATATCCTCCAATTTGTTTCATCATATGCAGGGTGAGTCTTTAAGTTGTTCATTAATTTCAATCATAGATTCCTCTCATCAAATGAAACACTGTTTTCATTTGCCATTTTTCCAGATTCGGCTCAGGTAAAAAATTATAAGCATTTAAACATTTCTCAATATGCTAATACACTCCTGCGCTTTGTTAGCAAGTTCACCACAGATATCTTTTACGGTGATTTCTTCTGGAGAATAACCAATCCAAGGTTTGAAATTCAAGGAAACAAGATTGGGAAAACTCATTCACTCACTTAATTCTTATGATTTGGTGCTTTTTGCGATATTATCGCAAGGAAAACATTTCACTACACTGGACTTGAAACACTGATCTTCAACTTGATGTTCATGCAATATCCAATTTCATTCCACTATATTATTATACACACTTCCATCCTCGCCCATTCTCATATTGAAAACTCCATAATTATACTTTTTTCACGAAATTTATAAATGAATTATATGAAATCAATCAATTAACCTGAAAATATTTTCTAGACTTATAATAACATGTTTTTCTTTGTCTATGAATGTTATGGTTGGGTCTGTGTGGTATGATCACGAAATAGCATATACCTAAATTAGTTCTATGCGAAATGAATAAATATTTATGTATATTCTATGGTCCCGATATACGTGAACCCAGCTTAATTTACTTCCTCTACTAGATCAGGGGCGGATCCATAAATATAAGGTGATTTTTCGAATTTTATCCGATTTTATAATATTCAACGCTGAATATCTGCGTCTTAGGATAAATTATAAGGAATACTCAAGTCTTTTAAAATGATTGAAGATTCTTATAATGACATAAGATAAACTTTATCTGCATTCTTCAGGCAAATTTCGTATATATTTATAAATCGGCGAATCTATAACTCGGAAACTGTTTGAAATAGAATGAAAGTGAGAACTGAAGAATATGTTTCATAGTTATAGAAAACTTCACACCGAAGTTCACCTTATTCGGAGTTACCATATAAAAGCTACGAAAGAAAAACTGATTTTTTTTGGAAATTTAAACAGCCTGTATCTTTTTGCTGGAGCCGAATCTAAAAAAATGATAAATGAAAAAAGTGTTTCATTTGATGAGAGGAATCAATGGTTAAAATTAATGTACAACTTAAAAACTCACCCTGTATATGCTCATTATCTTTTATATTCACCCTTATTTCAAAGTCTGAGTACGAAATATATTGGATTTCGATTGAAACCAGTTACGGATATCCACATGTTGACGATAATTGAACTACACAAACCAATATTGATGAAAACCTTCGATGAACCAATTTTTTTGGAAATCTGCATTATTTTAAATTACCCTACTTGATTTGCATTCTGCATGTAAGTGTTATTCAGTTATACAAGAATATTTATTGAGATTTCAATATTTCAAATTAATTTTTTCATGGAATTGGTTTTTGTATTGTGAAAAACCAATGATTCATGAATAATATATAAGTTTTATTCAAGATATATCTGAACTTCATGAAGAAATCAAATCTTAAATCCTGTAATCCGCAGGGCGATTTCCATAAATAATAATATTATCCGATTTTAGTAATTAAATTTCAGATGTTGGGAGAGAAAATCCAAAAATATTTATTTTGAACTACTCATGGTTATGAAATTGTCAAGAATATCGATGGGGCATTTGCAAATTGTGTTTATAAAATAATAAACGAAATCCGTTAAGAATTTCTCTATATGTGTTGAAAACTTGCTAATTAATCTTTTTCATCTACTATTAGATATATAATTCTGGATGAAAAGTTAACCGATTATTTCACTGAATTCCGATCTTAGAACCAAATGCGTTGGTTCATTATCGTCTTTCTTTATAACTCAGTGACCATTGGTCGGAAATCAATCTAGGTGAAAATTTTTAGGTTAAGTTATGCAACAGTAATCAGCGTTCAGATTTCATGAAAACTCGGTGATGAGTTTTCGAGAAATGATTTTTTTGTCCTCCTTCCCCCAGTTTTGAGCCCTTAGGGTGCACCGATCCTGCTGAAAAGCTTGGAGGATCAATCCCGAGCGACGCACGTTTTTTTTACCAAGTTTCACGGATTTCGGTTCAGTACTCTCAGAGAAAAACCCCTGACAACGGACCGCGGACGGACTGATTTTTTTATTATTTCATTCAAATCTACATACTTCAAAATGTAAACTGTGAAATTTTCAGGAATGGTAATTTTTTTTTGTCGATCACTAAGGTTTATTATTTCATTTTATTGTAAATTTCACACAAGAGTTTTTGAAGTCGAATCTATTTTGACACCGGATTCGTCATCAGTGAGCCCAACCTAGTCATTTCGGCTCAAAATTCGAAAATTACAGACATCTGGACAAAACGATAGCATGCTGTTCCCCTAGAACATGAACGCAAAAAGACTGGTTCGAATTGAAATCCAGCTCTTGATTGGAAATTGACAGCTTGAAGGTTCAAGAAAATTTTCATGCGGACCAAATTAAACGAGGATAACCCTTGCAGATTGCAGTATCAAACTATTTGTCAAGGTCAGTTTCTTGCAGAAAAGATTGCCTTATGAACAATACAAACGATAAAGACAGCGAACTGTGACGTTTCAGAGTAATCTGACTCATCAGGCAAAGCAGAAAATTTCAAAGAATTATTTTCTTTCTGTTTTCGTTTCGATTTGAGACTTTTGTCAAATTGACAATTTTGAGAATACAAAGCAACACAGATTTATCTGGTTTAAAAGTTTTTCAATTCTACTTCTTTTTTAAGTAAATTCGGGCAAATAGGGTCTATTTCTACCGAACAATGAGCAAAATTACTCTCTCCATTCAACAAAATGCAAGAAGACTCTTTAATTTTTCGTTTCAAATCATCTGATTCCAACATCAGTATTTTTGTATTGTCCCAATTAATCATGTGATTCCCAATGGTCGAACATACATGGTTCGCTATTCCTACTTTGGTTCTAGGGAAACAGCGTGCTATCGTTTTGTCCAAATGTCTGTAATTTTAGATGATTGAGCCGAAAATGGTCTCAAACGACTAGATTGGACTCACTAATGACGAATCCGGTGTCAAAATCGATTCTGTCCGACCGGTCGTGGACACGATTACTGTCGAATGGAGTGAGCTAGCAGTTTGAAACTTTCGGGGTAGGTCGGGCATTGGAATGCCGCGTTTACTTTTGTTAATGGGCCAAATCGTTCGTATAGTTTCGTAGTTATAGCCACTTGAGATTGTAGAGTTATTTACTTTTTATTTCAGAAACTACCTGAGCAATTGGATTCAAACTGGGCAGTTAGGTAAAGCATAACAACGCGCAACTTTGAGCCAAATTTTGTAAGGATCATACAGTCAGTAAATTGAAAAAAAAACAGGTTTTCAAAATTTGGAAAACCGTTCATCATATCCAGAAAAAAATGCCACTTGGACATTGAGCGTCATATTTCGCAGCAGTATACCAAATTTCAGTTCGATACGATCATAAGTTTTGGAGTTATCGTGAAAAACTATGTCAAATTTCGAGGTTTTTTTCTCGATATCGTTGCTTTTTTCGGTATAATTCGAGAAATACTGATTCAATCCTCATAAACCTTCGCGACTATTTTGAAGATGCTGAAAGACAACTCAATGCAAAATTTCGTGATGATCGTATCATTAGAACAATTAAAAAAACAATCATGTGATTTTCTTATCATATCATCCTCATTAAATTCTGTATGAACCTTCGAACTGTAATTTTCTGATGAAGTACTAGATTTCAATTCGATATGATCCTTATTTTTGGAAATATTGGAAAAATAAAATTTTGAATGGGTATATCTGCGGAATCATTGGGTGGATTGTACCCATTCACGAATTCAACCTTCGTAATTAACGACCGACTGCGTAAACACAATATTTTCCGAAAAAAACAACTTAGAAACTCGATATTTGTAGAGAAGGTTTGGACCTTAATTACGAAGGTTGAATTCGTGAATGGATAAAATCCACCCAATGATTCCGTAGATATACCCATTCAAAATTCTATTTTTCCAATATTTTCAAAAATACAGATTGGATCG
Organism: Myrrha octodecimguttata; assembly: GCA_958510865.1. NCBI lineage: Eukaryota > Metazoa > Arthropoda > Insecta > Coleoptera > Coccinellidae > Myrrha > Myrrha octodecimguttata. Next base: position 73,751,717 of record OY294057.1, read on the forward strand.
AATTGAAATCCAGTAATTTATCGAAAAAAAATCTAGAAAAGCACTGCCTTGAAGGCAGCTGCTTTCACGCGCAAGTTCAAATTCGTTGACGAAGCGTTCATCTACATTGAACATGCGCGCAAAAGCTGCTGCCTTCACGACAAAGCTTTTCTAGATTTATTACTTGTTTTCCATCGTAGACTTTTTGTTGAATTTCCAATGCTTTTGCACCCAAATTGAAATTGGCAAAGCAGACAGATTATTTATCCGATGTTTCATTAACTAATTGAAATATTCTGATAATCTCACTCGAGCAAAGTCTTTAGATTATAACTTTCTGGTATTTACAAAAAGTACATTTGATAGAAACATAGCAATATGCCTTCTAGAGTTGCATGAATTACACATCTTTCATACATCAAATTGTAATACCTGAGGTAGAAATTTTGCAAGATTTCGATCGTAACAATGAAAGAGCTCAACATCCGTGTGAAATATATTTCGAATTGAGATGTCTGGAAAGGGTTGATAAGAAGTCAAAGAAATGGGACGAAGTAGCTTCGAATATTGTTTCGTTTTTCATTTCAGACGGCCGGATGTCGTGAAAGAGAATATTGTTCTTAGGTCGAGTATCAATTTTCGTGCAGACCGATATCGAAAGATAAGAGTATATTTTCCAACTAAAGCCCGAGATAAGAAAAATTAGGAGTTGAATTTTTGACTAACCTACGTGGGAGAAGTGAAGTTCTCTTTCGAAAAGCTGACTAAGAGAAATTGTTGAGAGGATTGAAAGCCTCACTTTTTTGGTACGAAAGACAGTTGCATATCAGAGATCGGCGGGAATAGCTCTAGAAAAAAAAGGTGTAGATCGTACCGCGAGAACGGGCGGTCCTTCGGGACAAAATAATTTTAGGAAATTCGAGGGCTGCGTTGATCAATAATAGTTAATAGTAAATTTGAAAAACCGATTCCTTCCTTTTAGAGTAGCGTTTTTGGTGCCAGTGTATTTGCGAGGTTAGCTCGTGAGTTTTTTTTGTTGTGCTGAGAAAAGTACGGAACCGATATATTCGGTTATTAGAATTTCCGAGCCAGGGACAAGCCGGAAGGTTGTGTTTTTTTGTGTGCCAAGGAAGGGAACGGAACCGATGGATTCGGTCATAGTAGAATCAGAGTTAGGGACTTGTGGAAAAGGGCTTCATTTTATTGTTGTTAGGAGGGACGTTTGAGTTCGCGGCGGAAATAGTGTATTCATGGAATAGAGGTCACTGTCCGAGGTGGTGTATGGTCTTCAGGTACACCTATTGGAATAAGCTTTCTACTAATGAGGAAAATGTAAATCGTTTCGGAAAATGTATGTTAATGTGATTAACCCACCGTATTTCGATATCCTTTCATTTCATTTTTGGTAAGACACAATGAGTTAAAATTGATGGGTTTTACTGATGTTTCCTCAATGAAGAAAATGTGATTCGAAAAGTATATTTGAGAAATTTGTCTGTTGTTATGTTATAAACATGATAGTAAGAAACCTCCAGTTCAATTAATGAATTTTATTGTATTAAAAGTTCGGTTGAAGTAAGTTTTCGATAAAATTGTTCTTTTTGTTTTTATTTTGATGAACACCTTGATCTGTGTAAGTAAGGAAATTTGAATATAGTTTATAAGTGTACTCCATTTGGGTTTTTATTTCCTGATTTCTTGTTCCTCAGAAAGATATCAAACCAAGACTCTATCCTAGTGCATAGAGCACGAACTCTCATTCCTTTCGGACAATTTCAGTAGAATAATGTAAGTTATGATGAATTAGTTTCTTTGAGTGAAAGTTAATCCTATTATTTTGAATGGTGACAGTTGAAAGATAGAGAAGTCAAAATTCTACTTTTACAAATGGTGACAGAGAGTACAGTTTGGATTGTAAGTTCAATAATTTCCAAGAAGCTTAATAATAAATGAAATTGATTGCTCGCTCAACACTTGGTGAAACATCGTAATTAATATTAAAACAAATAAAAACACTTGACTACGTTCACAATTTTTAATTTAAAATATCTTGTTGACATGCATGTTTCGGGTTTTACCCCATTATCAAAACTGAAACGAAAATACATGGGACTACACAAATACAGGGTCTTTCACGAGGAACCTCACCCATATTTATACGGGAAACTACTGAACGTATTTTCATAAAATTCAGCACTTATAAGTATTTCACGATGCTGATGAAATCTAAAATATTTTCAAGGCATGAGCACCTCCGGTTTTTCCGGAAATGACGTCAACTTCCGTTTTTCAAATTAGAACACCATTTTTTTATTGCAGAAATAGATTCCTTAGAAAATTTCAATTTATTTTGATGTAACATTTTTCAGTTTTGGTTGGAAAATTCTCTCTGAGCGGGAAAATTCGAAAAAAAAATCGAAAATAGAGCTCCGCTGAAACAAGAATAACTTCGAGGTTTTTGGATGGAAAATTTTCATTTTTGGGATTTTTCAAGATGTAAGATTGATGTATCCACTTTAAAAATCGAAATCGCGATTCATGATACAGGGGGTGAAAAAATCGCTTTCAAAGTTAGAGATGACAAAATCGTGAAAAATCAATTTTTTCAAATTAGAACCCCATTTTTTTATGGCAGATATTGAATCTACGTTATAAAATAATGTGAGTGTATGCATCACACCCTTGCCCTAAAGTGGATATTTTCTGAGTTATTCACAAAAAACTGTTTTTCGTCTTGAATTTTCAGCTATTTCTTTTCCCTTCACGCCAAAAAGATGACATTTTCAGGAACTGTTACTTAAACCATGTTTTAGATTTTACTACCCTAATATGCAAGAGAAAAAAGCTACAGGTTGTTCCTAAATAGATGGCGAATTTGGATTCGAATTTGTATCGGAAACCTCTTTATTTCAACTAATCGGCCATCGGTTTTCTCTCCAGTGATAAATAAATAATTCCTTATGAACCATATGCAAAAACTTACCATGTTTTACATTATTTTTTATTTAATGATAGATATCATTAATTACATCTGCCAAATTCCTCTTTATTCAGTAGCATTTTGTGTTTACTATTAATTTGGTGATAATTCGTATTAAGTTATAAAATCGATCACTATGCCTAATTTTACCAATGAAGATTATTTAAATCTCATTCTACTTCATGGAGAATGTAATAAAGTTGTAGATAGAACGATTCGACTGTTCATTGAGAGGTTTCCTGACCGACCATTTGAACTTGGATTATATCAATCGAGTGTTTGGAGAATATTAAAAAAACATAAAATGCACCCATATAAATTCAATAGGATACAGCATTTGAAGGAAACTGATTTCGTCAGGAGAACAGAGTTTTGCGAAGCTATGATGATTCGATTTCAAGAGAATGAAAACTTTTTGGACTGTATAATTTGGACAGATGAATCTAAATTCACAAAGAATGGTTCTTTCAATAGGCATAACAGTCATTATTGGGATGAAGAGAACAACCACCACTTCAGACAATGGAACTTTCAAGAGACCTGGAGTTTCAATGTTTTTTGCGCCATCAAAAATAATGCAATTCTCGATGTTCACATTTATGATGGGACTTTAACTGGTAAGATAGAACACTACACATATTTGCATTATTTAAAGAATGTTCTCCCTTAGGAGATAGATATTCTGACATATTGACTCAAATAATTGAGCCGCTACTACAGAACCATAATGACTTATGGTATCAACAAGATGGCGTCCACACAATTCACTCAATGTGTCAAATATCCTCTACAGGCTATTTGAAGATCGATGGTTGGCGAACAATGGTCCACATCTTTGGCCACCACGTTCTCCCGATTTAACTCCTTTAGACTATTATGTTTGGGGTAGGATAAAAAATATTGTCTACTCAACTCCCCTGACTGATAAAGAGGACTGCATAGAACGAGTCAGAAATGCGTTCAGGTTTGTTTAGATTTTTAGATTCATAGTTTTGAAATTAAATTTGGTTTTTAAACACTTTTGCAGATCTCTTCCTCCCGATGAAATAAGAAGAGCAACGCACGAAGCATTCCTGAGACGTATAAATAAATGTCTAGAAATTAACGGTCAAAACTTTGAGCATCTTCTCTAGTTATAACTGCGAGAGTTTGCCATGGTTCTCCTAATATTAACTTGAAGGGTGAAAAATCTACAGCATGGTTCAAATAACAGTTCCTGAAAATTTCATCTTTTTGGCGTGAAGGGAAAAGAAATAGCTGAAAATTCAAGACGAAAAACAGTTTTTTGTGAATAACTCAGAAAATATCCATTTTAGGGCAAGGGTGTGATGCATACACTCACATTATTTTTTAACGTAGATTCAATATCTGCCATAAAAAAATGGGGTTCTAATTTGAAAAAATTGATTTTTCACGATTTTGTCATCCCTAACTTTGAAAGCGATTTTTTCACCCTCTGTATCATGAATCGCGATTTCGATTTTTAAAGTGGATACATCAACCTTACATCTTGAAAAATCCCAAAAATGAAAATTTTCCATCCAAAAACCTCGAAGTTATTCTTGTTTCAGCGGAGCTCTATTTTCGATTTTTTTTTCGAATTTTCCCGCTCAGAGAGAATTTTCCAACCAAAACTGAAAAATGTTACATCAAAATAAATTGAAATTTTCTAAGGAATCTATTTCTGCAATAAAAAAATGGTGTTCTCATTCGAAAAACGGAAGTTGACGTCATTTCCGGAAAAACCGGAGGTGCTCATGCCTTGAAAATATTTTAGATTTCATCAGCATCGTGAAATACTTATAAGTGCTGAATTTCATGAAAATACGTTCAGTAGTTTCCCGTATAAATATGGGTGAGGTTCCTCGTGAAAGACCCTGTATACATCACATTACAGATGTTAACACCGGAGATAAGCGGAACTCCAATTGATCATTAACAATTGGTAGTTTTTGTTTATGTTCCGATGATATTTCTAAAATTTCTAGAAGGTCTAGTCTTTTTCCTTTCTCTCCTTCATGCAAGATTGTTGTTTTATTAAAATCTATAAAGTGGTTGCAAGTTATACAATGTGTGGAGAAGCCAGTTGTGGATTTGTTTTGAAGAATTGACTTCTTATGTTCTTCCACTCTGACTTGGAGAGAACGACCGGTCTGACCGATATAAAATGCAGGGCATTCGTTACAGAAAAGTTTATATACACCACTCTTTTCTGAATGATTCAGTCGATCCTTACCACTAGAAAACATTGATCTTAAGTTCTTCTTATTTGTACATATAATATCAATATTATTTTGTCTTAACCTATTACAAATTTTGTCGCTTACTTGCGGAATATAGTTGACATATACCAATTTCTTTAATTGGTTTTCGAAAGGACCTGGGTAAATACTTCTTAACAGTCTATCGTATTGTTTTCTAAATATAAATTTATCTATTATGTCAGGGGAGAAGCCATTTGTATTTGGACTGGCTCAGCTTCTGAACTAAAATCTTTTCTACGATTGATCAATTCATTTTATAGTTCTGTTCAATTCACTTTGGAAATAGAGAATGATAAATCACTTAATTTTTTAGATATTCAAATCAAAAGGGTAGATGACCATCTTGAATTTGACAGAAAACCCACTTTTTCTGACACTCTGATTCATAACAGTAGTTCACATCCATATCGAATTAAAATGTCAGCGTTCCATTCCCTTGTAAATAGATTAATTTCAACTCCACTGTCAGATGATAATTTCAAAAAAGAAGTTGGAGTGTTAAAATTATTAGCGAAGAACAATGGCTTCTCCCCTGACATAATAGATAAATTTATATTTAGAAAACAATACGATAGGCTGTTAAGAAGTATTTACCCAGGTCCTTTCGAAAACCAATTAAAGAAATTTGTATATGTCAACTATATTCCGCAAGTAAGCGACAAAATTTGTAATAGGTTAAGACAAAATAATATTGATATTATATGTACAAATAAGAAGAACTTAAGATCAATGTTTTCTAGTGGTAAGGATCGACTGAATCATTCAGAAAAGAGTGGTGTATATAAACTTTTCTGTAACGAATGCCCTGCATTTTATATCGGTCAGACCGGTCGTTCTCTCCAAGTCAGAGTGGAAGAACATAAGTAGTCAATTCTTCAAAACAAATCCACAACTGGCTTCTCCACACATTGTATAACTTGCAACCACTTTATAGATTTTAATAAAACAACAATCTTGCATGAAGGAGAGAAAGGAAAAAGACTAGACCTTCTAGAAATTTTAGAAATATCATCGGCACATAAACAAAAACTACCAATTGTTAATGATCAATTGGAGTTCCGCTTATCTCCGGTGTTAACATCTGTAATGTGATGTATATTTGTGTAGTCCCATGTATTTTCGTTTCAGTTTTGATAATGGGGTAAAACCCGAAACATGCATGTCAACAAGATATTTTAAATTAAAAATTGTGAACGTAGTCAAGTGTTTTTATTTGTTTTAATCTTAATAATAAAGACCTATCCAGTTATAACGAAATCATCCCCAACAAGAAAATTTCCTTCTGATATCATAACTCCCGCACAAAAACAAGCCATATTTTCCTACCCTTACCGTAACAAACACTGATCCTCTACGGTAATAAATTTCCAACATCATCCGAAATTGTAACAGTTTCACGTCTCCATTGTGCGTATCACGCTTCCACGCACCTTACTCGCCTTCCTGTACAGCAGACCTGAGTTGTGAAATAGCTTTTCATGAATATTTCGTGTATACACTTGAAACAGGACGAGAAGACGTCGGAATTCTATTTCTTGGGGGGTCGAATTGAAACTTGAAAGCACGCGTCAAGTTGAGAGATAGATAATCTTATTTACGCAAACCCTTCCTTTGAACTTTCGTGGCCTGCAACGTATCCTGCATGGTCGGGAACGTCCTCTTTGACATGCCTGGATCAATGGATAGCGCCAACAAGATTCATTATAGATTCAGGCCGATACATCTATCGGATTACATAATTGATCTCCTCTCTTTCACTTGACATGAAACTTCCAGGAGGGGGAAAAGATATTGATAAATTCGGATGGTGTTAAGTTATACACTTGATGCATGGAGGAAATATCATGAATCGTTCTAAAATGGAGGTTTTTCCTGAGTTTGGATTATTACTGCAAATGCAAATTTGAACATAATTATTATGGGTTTGATTCATCATTTTCCCAAATTACCTTCAGAAAGTATTCAAAATCAGATTTCAAAATTGGGGTTTGGGATTTGCCAGGCATGCACGAAGTGACAACGGTGTTTGGTAGAATAGCTTTTTCTGCTATAGAATAATGAAATATTTATTCCTATTCTGTGGTGCACACGTGTTCTTTGTCAATATAACCAAACAATTTCCGTTTGCGATTTGTCAGTAATATGACAGTATGACAGTCTGTGCTCTTCTTTTTCTATTCCTTGGTCGTTGTCTTCTACTCTAACCAGATCGAAGTATGGCTATCTCTGTTTTCCTAAGCAAAGTAACACATTTGACGTCTTTTTCTTTCCGAGAAAGCTGAATTCGACGTTGCCATATCGTGCACTTATGACAAATCCCTTTAAATGCCAATCCCCATTTTTATTTTTCAGTTTTAGGTGGAACATTTTTTTAAAATAATAATATTGAAATTATGTGTTTGAAATGTGATGTTCTAAAGGTTTTTCAGGAAAATTACTGCATTTTCACCTAAAGGAAAAACCCCTATGTCCGAAAAAAAGTATGTGGGTGTATTCAAGTATCGTTTACATGGAATCAATCGAATTAAGAGGGAAGGAGTTCACAGAGACGACGGAGAATTTCAAGGATGTTTTGTGGAAAGGATTTCACTACCGCCATCTAAGGGAAACCTCACAAAGTCTAAGTCTCTGAGATGAGATGTTCGAGTTCAACTCACGTTGCCGCAAGGAGGTATATCCGTCGATAAATCAACAAATACTCCACCTTGAACAGAGCTAATCATCCAAAAACACCTTCACCGAAGAAGTGGCGATCAGGGAGAATGGTTATAGCAGTTTCACAGTTTTTACTGATCTTCAGACCACCCTGCCTTGGTAAATCGCAGAATTAGAATCCAGATACTTATCACCTGTCGGATGGAACGCTGCAGTATAACCACATACAGCGCGCCATCTCCCATGAACCTTCGATTGCAGAATACTTTGATCGATGTGCATGACGTTAAACCTTTTGTCGTTTCAGGTGGCTACATCTGCGATATTGCAGTTAACAAACTCCGTCACGACTCGGAAACATTCCGTTTGAGATTTTTTCAAGATTAATTAATATCTGTCGAATTTCAAACGATTTTTGGAAAAATAGGAAAAGCAGCATTTCTTGACTCTGTGTCAATTTTCAAGTGTCCGCTTGCGCATCGACTCAGCAATCTTCGAAGTCGTCCAGGAGGGTTACACTTTTCCTACCCGGTAAACAATGTATTGTTGGGAACTTCTGCGAAGCTGCCAGCGCCCTAACGAATGAATTTGGAACCTGTCCAAGCTAGTAGTTTTATATAAACAAACCTTAGAAATGTGGTGAAGAACGAATATTCATTAAGCAGAGCTTGAATATTTGAAGAAAGTTCTCTAATTTTGTGCAAGATTCCTTGAGAAAGAACTTTTCGTTCAGATCACGATACAAAATTGTACTTTGAATCGTTGCTGGATAATAATTTCGGTGTTATTTTAGTGTATATTGCTAGGTGGGTCAAAATGAACCAATATCTAAGTTTACCTGAATTTCTGGAAAAATAGGCATCTCAATAAGTAATTTAAGGACTCTTATTTATTAAGTGAAAGGAACACATACAGGATAAATCCCATATAAAAATGTATGTGAAGAAGTGCTGAATGCAGGCTATGAGTGACGTCAGCTAGCAGAAAATACAAAGAGTTGTATATTCTGTGCTTTGAATTAACATGCAAATTCAAAGCACAGAATATACAACTCTTTGTATTTTCTGCTAGCTGACGTCACTCATTTTTCAGATGAGCACACCATATTTTTCACATGATGCTTCATTCCAATGTTCTCCAGAAATGAGTATTTTCCGTTGTAATTTATTTATTATTAGTATTACTTCAAAATTGTGATGTAAAACCACCCTTTATATCTCCTTTATTTATTCTGAGTCCTGTAGATGTTGGACCAATTCCTCTTTTGATGGACGGCATTTCTCACTTTTCTTTCCATAGATTCCATTCAGTTCACACCGCTCTTCGGAATTCTTTTTTTAATGCGTGTATTTATGAATATTTCACTGAAATTTTCGAGAACTTCAAAGCAACGCGGCATCAGTTGATTCTCATTTTAGGCTTCCGTCCATCCAGAGTTCGTTAACCAAAACTCTCATAATCTCTTGTCCAAATATCTGCTCAAGTCAAACACAAAGAGAAGAGAACGGAAGCCTGCGAGCCCGATGAAAATCAAACCAAACAAAAAATTGAATCTTCTTACAAAGTAATAGGCCCGCCTTGGGGTGCCGTCTTTTCTATTGATTGTTTTTCATCCTAAGGAAAATAAACGGCCTCTGGGTACTGTCTCAGTTTCTCTTGATATTCCTGACAGAAATTCCCTGAGCCCTTTGAGTGTCGATGGTAAATTGTTTCGGGAGGTTTTTATCAGCCAGTCAAGGAAATTTGAAATTTATGGTGAAATATCATGCGGTTCTGAGGGAAATTGCCTTATGGGGGATAAAGTATATTCTTACGTTTTTTTGTTAGTGGGTATTAGTGGGTTTATATACTGGGTGTTCTTACGTGCTTGTTCTGGGGAACAGCGCGTTATCATTTCGCCGAGATGTCTTTAATTTTCGAACTTTCAGCAGAAATTGGTCTCAAACGACTGATGAAGAATCCGTGGTCAAAATTGATTATGTCCGTCCGGCCGGCCGAGTGCACTGACCTATAGAGTCTTGAAATTTTCAGGTAAGGTTAAGATCCTGTATATCTCGGTTAAGTTCGTTAATGGATCAAAACTGCCGAATGTTTTTTGTGCTACAGCCATTTGAAATTTTGATTTTTCAATAACTCGAAAAATATCCATCTGATAGATATGAAACTTGGTTGGAAGATTAACAGTATCAATAGGAAGAATTTTTCATGAAAATATTCGAAAAAAATTATTTTTTTTTTCAAATCTTCATATCTCATTAAAATTTCAATTAAATTTCCAAGTCACCATTTCGCAATGTGAACAAGCGCGTAAAAGTAGATGACTTCCCGTCAGTGCTTTTCTCCTTTCTCTATTTGGTGTTACGAACGCAAATTTATAATATTAAGAATGAAATTCGTTCTCGGTATGTAATTTTTGAGGCTCCTTCCTCGTAGTGTCTACTATTGTGAAGATATACAGTTTGTCAATCTGGAAAGGTACCACCCTAAATATCTAGGAAACCATGAAAAATCAAAAAAAAACTAGAATGAGGTGATCTTTGGTTCGTAGTCGCACATTTTATATGCACCGATTTGTATCAAACCTGGGATCGTGATAGAAACCCCAGGGGCCCTATTCATGAATGTCATGGTATGAACGTTCTCTATCGTTCCATCAAAAATGCACCGCGTTTCCTTGACAACAGCGTCGACACGCCTATTTCCTCCCTTCCCCGACTAAAGAATAGGGACCCAGAAATCTTGAATGGGAAGGGTGTTGAATCTCTCTTTTTGCGCGCATGTTCTAGGGGAACACCGTGCTATCGAATTGACCAAATGTCTGAAACTTTCGAAAATGTTCTCAAACGACTAGGTTGGACCCACTGATGACTAATCTGGTGTCAAAATTGATTCTGTCGGTTCAGCCCGCCGGCCGCGGACACGATAACTGTCGAACGGAGCAAGCTAGCGACTTGAAACTTTTAGGGTACTTCGCGTATCGGAATGCCGTGGTTGAGTTCGTTGATGGGCCAAATTGTCCAAATGGTTTCGGAGTTATGGTCGTTTGAAATTTTGAGGTTATTTCTCTGATGTTTCAGGAACTACTGAAGTGGTCGGATTGGAACTTGGCAGTTAGTTGAAGCATATTGACACGCAACTTTGAGCGAAATTTCGTTGGGCTCGTATCGTCACTCAATTCTGAAAAAAAGTTTTTCTCGTGGTTTTTTCTAGATATCGTTGTTTTTCTGGAAGGACACTTCAAATTTTTCTCAAATAATCAATATTCTGTGATCTTCTTATCATATTATCCTCACTTAGTTCTGTATGATTCTTCGAATTGTAATTTTTCGATGAAAAACTGGATTTCAATTCGATATAATCTGTATTTTTGGAAATATTGAAAAATATAAATTTTTTCTACAAGCGTGCACTTTCATTCTCTTTCCCGCACGTATTTCAATTCGTAAAGAGTCACATTGCCAAACAGTGTGGGAAAAACCCCTGCTATTCCATTACCGCACGCAAATGCGTGTGGTAATGGATTAGCAAGGGTTTTCTCGCACGCTTTTTCTAAAGAATAAACTGAATAATGATATATCTCTATGCCACTGATGACGTTACTATGGAAACGGCATGTGAATAAGAATTAATACATTGTCATTATATTATGAAATTGTGTTTAAATATAAATAATATCAACTCGAATTCAATCAGTACGCTCCGGTAAAATGGATACTTCGGGATCTGAATATTTCTAATGAATATATTGATAATAATGGGAAGAAAATGAATGTACATAGATTCCTTATCAAAATTCATTTTTATGTGCTGTTAGTCTAGTTTTCTTTTCAATTAATAAAGAATTTATGAATATTATTACAGTTTAAATTTATTTCATAGGCTTGTAGTCTCTATGGACCGAACGTCAACGATGAGAGTACAATGGTAACGACTTGTCAGAGACTTTTGTCATTCATGTGTATTTAGAATGATCAATTCACATTTGATCTGTGTGTTGAAATCGATCTCGTATAAGCGCTTGTAGAAAAAATATTGTTCCTAACTCGTGCGGAAAGTGTTTTTCCCGCACTCAACTGCTTACCCGAACTCCGCTTCGCGTCGTTCGGGTAACGGCAGTTTCGTGCGGGAAAATATCACTTTCCGCACTTGTTAGGAAAATAACTATTAATGGCTATATCTGCGTAATCATTGGGTGGATTTTACCCATTCACGAATTCGGCCCTCGTATTCAAGGTCCAAACGTACAAATATCGAGTTTTTTAAGTTGTTTCTTTCGGAAGTTATAGTGTTTACGGTTAGGCCGACTTTCTGGAAGAAACTACTCAGAAACTCGATATTTGTAAAGTAGGCTTGGGTATTAATCACGAAGCTCGAATTCTTGAATGGGTTGCATCCGCCCAATGATTCCGTAGATATACCATTAAAAAACTTGACTTTTCGAGTATTTTCAAAAAAACAGATCAAGTCGGATTGAAATCCAGTAGTTCAACGAAAAAACCTGAAAAATTCAAGAGAATAACTGAAAAATGGAAAATCAGTATACTGTGGAAAAAATTTTCATAATGCCTCAAGGAAGTTTTATACTTTTTGAATCATTTTTATGTCTCATTGGAACTATTACTGCAATAATTTCATAAATTATTCTGATTCTTCAATAGATTCATGAATGTTCATATACAGTCTGTTCCTTAATTGCAGAAACAAACAAAGAGGGAAGTTTCTCGGTATAAGTTTAAGGAAAAAAGTCCCATAAACAATGGAACGCAATAAATGTTTCGTTTTTGAGATACAGGGTATTACAGTCAGAATTGTCTTCAAGTTTTCCTCATAGTATCTGCCTTTCCCAAGATGAATGTACGAGTTTATTGAAGTTTCATGGATCATTTCTATAGATCAATGATACGAATGATGAATTATCTCCGTAGCTTACTAACGGGATTTTATGACATTTCGAAGTTTTCTGAGGATTTCTAGGAAATCGATTTTTTTTCTCAAAATCGACGTCATCTACGACAAAATTACAGGGAGCCATTTTTTCAAAAGTTAAGAAGGGTACATAGTTTGTGAAAAATTCACTCTATAGATTTGCAATCCAAATTGGCAGGTCACATTGTGTGAACTCTGAAATGTGATATCGGTGCCGAATGTGTTGAATATCTTGTGAAATGAAGGTACTAAGAGAAAAATAAGACTTGAAAAAAACTCAAACACCCTGAATTTCGAAAACGAAACGTTCGCGGTCACTTGTGCATGGAATTTTTCTTCGAAATTACATAAGGAATCTCCCTCTACGTTTGTTCCCCTAATTAAGGAACACCCTATATACTCAATTTCATCCATATTTTCATTGAAATTTCCTGATCTTCTCACCGAAATGAAAGTTTTTCCTTCAAATACTGATTTTTAATCTATTTTCCCTGCCGATTATCCAATATTTTTATCAGATTTCCCATTCTGATTCAGTTCCTTAGTATTCATTCTTTTCCATTTCTCCTCATTTTTGCGCGCATGTTCTAGGGGAACAGCATGCTATCGTTTTGTCCAAATGTCTGTAATTTTCGAATTTTGAGCCGAAAATGGATTCAAACGACTAGGTTGGACTCACTGATGACGAATCCGGTGTCAAAATCGATTTTGTCGAACGGAGCGAGATAGCAACTTGAAACTTTCAGGGTAGGTCGCGCGTTCGAATGCCGCAGTTGAGTTCGTTAATGGGCCAAATCGGTCGAATAGTTTCGGAGTTATAGCCACTTGAAATTTTAAAGTTATTTATTTTTTATTTCAGAAACTACTTGAGCGATTGAATTCAAACTTGGCAATAAGGTGAAGTATAACAAAGCGCAACTTTGAGCTAGGATCATACTGTCAGTAAATAAAAAATAAAAATTTCCAAATTTTCCAAAAAATTTTTTTTTTCGAAAACCGTAATCATATCCTGAAAAAAATCCAACTCGGACTTTGAGCTTTATATTTCACAGCAGTGTACCAAATTTCAGTTCGATACGATTAAAAATTGGGAGTTATCGGGAAAAAATATGTCAAAATTCGAGGTTTTTTTCTCGATACCGTTGCTTTCTTCGATATAACTCGAAAAATGCTGATTCAATCCTGATAAAACTTCGCAGCTTGTTTGAAGATGCTTAGAGACAACTTTATGCAAAATTTCGTGATGATCGTGTCATTAGAACAATTTGAAAAAAAAATATTTCTGTGATTTTCTTATTATATCATCTTCATTGAATTCTGTATGAACATTCGAAATGTAATTTTCCGATGAAGTACTGCATTTCAATTCGATCTTATCTGTATTTTTGGAAATATAAATATGAATCTAGAAAAGCACTGCCGTGAAGGCAGCAGCTTTCGCGCGCAAGTTCAAATTCGTTGCCGAAGCGGTCATCTACATTGAACATGCGCGCAAAAGCTGCTGCCTTCACGGCAGTGCTTTTCTAGATTTTTTCCTATCATTTCCATTTATAATTTGAAAATGTTATTTCAATCTGCCTTTCCTTTCTTCATAAGCGAAGTCTACAACATAAATAATACCCCGTATTACAAAGATAATCTTCAGATGTTCGTTCCAATTCCTCAAGGAAGAAGCGCCATATCGAACATCGAGAAAAAACTAAGTTTTCCTCAGGGACGATAAAAAAATCCAGGATAATATAGGCATAGGACGCAGGACCTCTTGTGTCCTGACCGCTTTGACACAGTACACCCAATTCAATTACCATAACTCTTACTTTAATGCGTCCAGCAGTTCACCTCTCCATGCCGTATAATGATTTAAACCCTAATAATTTTCGAGATACTGTAAAATATGCCCCGAAGTGTTCAATATATAATGCTTTTCATATTTCATGAAACATAATCCGTGTATATGATAGAGGAGATAAGCTGGGATGTATGAGGTTGCGATCACAGCTGGTCAGAGATGAACAAGAATGTGGAGACTTTCGAGGATTAAAAGGTTGAAACATTTTCTTGAGGTACAGCAGTGGCAGATTTCGATGGATGAGGTATTAGAATAAAATCAGGTTGAAAAAAATCTAGAAAAGCACTGCCGAGGGGGCATGTTCAATGTAGATGACTGCTTCGGCAACGGATTTAAACATGCGCGCAAAAGCTGCTGCCTTCACGGCAGTGCTTTACTAAATTTCTTTTCGATAAATTACTGGATTTCAATTCGACCTAGTCTGTATTTTTGGAAATATTGAAAAAATAAAATTTTGAATGGATATATCTACGGAATCATTAGGCGGATTTTACCCATTCGCGAATTCGACCTTCGTAATTAAGCCCCAAACCTACTCTACAAATATCGAGTTTTTATTACTGTCAGCCTAACGGCCGACTGCGTAAACACAATAACTTCCGAAAGAAACAACTTAGAAACTCGATATTTGTAGAGAAGGTTTGGACCTTAATTACGAATTACGATTCTTGAAGGGTAAAATCCACCCAATGATTCCGCAGATATACTCATTCAAAATTTTATTTTCCCGACTTTTCCAAAAACACAGATCAGATAGATTTGAAATCCAGTACTTCAGCGAAAAATTACAGTTCGAAGGTTCATACAGAATGAAGATGATATGATAAGAAAATCACAGAAATTATTTTTTTCAAATTGTTCTAATGACATGATCATCACGAAATTTTGCATGTAGTTGTCTTTCAGCATCTTCAAACTAGCTGCGAAGTGTTATCACGATTGAATCAGTATGTCTTGAGTTATACCAAAAAAACAACGATATCGAGAAGAAAACCACGAATTTTTGAATATGTTTTTCCAATATCTCAAAATTCAATAGCCTTATCGAATTGAAATTTGATACACTGCTGTGAAATATGGAGCTCAAAGTTCGAATGGAATTCGTTTTCGGATATGATGAACGATTTCCGAGAAAAAAAATTTTGAAAAAAATTTTTTTTTTTGGATTTACTGACAGTATGATCCCGACAAAATTTGACTCAAAGTTGCGCGTCATTATACTCCACCTAATTGCCAAGTTTAAATCCAATCACTCAAGTAGTTTCTGAAATAAAAAATAAATAACTTCAAAATTTCAAATGGCTATAACTCCGAAACTGTTCGACCGATTTGGCCCATTAACGAACTTAACCGCGGCGTTCCAATGCGCGACCAACCCTGAAAGTTTGAAGTCGCTAGCTCACTCCATTCGACAGTTATCGTGTCGTCGGCCGGCCAGACGGAATCGATTTTGACACCGGATGCGTCATCAGTGAGTCCAATCTAGTCGTTTGAGACCATTTTCGGCTCAATCATCGAAAATTACAGACATTTAGACAAAACGATATTACGCTGTTTTCCTAGAACATGCGCGCAAAAATTCGCTAGAAAAGTCGAAATGACGGTGTGAACGTTTATGCAAACTTCCGTGGGTAACATGTCATTTATGAATTATACACTAGCGATCAAGCCTCAAGCTGCTATGCTGATTTATATTCCCTACGTAATTTAATAGACGACTTCGGTCCAAGTTGTCAACCCACATTTTTCTTCAAAATATACTATTACTGGGGAAGGGGAATTTCAGAACAAATTCGACATGATACTGTTATTCATTAGTATCCGTAAAAGATGCCTCTGCTCCGCAAACAAGATAATTCCTTTCAAATCTAGGTTTCTGTTAAGATCATCCCTGATTGGCTAAAATTTGAGTTGGGATTACTGATTTCATATTAATAGTGTCAAGTTTATATAGGATATGTTCCACAAATCAACTTGGTTATTTCGGTTGCCAGTTTTTCGTTCCGTAAATATGAAATATTCGGTTGGTTAATGAAAAAAAGGTTTATTACGGAATTTGATTGATAAAAAAGCAATCTTTCTGTCACCAGAACAACAGTCAATGTTTTATGGTAACATATCCATGGCATAGAGCCATCCATGATGTAAAAAACATGATATGCTCATCTTAAAAAAATTTCACGTCAGCAAGATTGAAACACAAGGAAATATATATTCTGTGCTTTGAATTTGAATGAAGAAAGTGACGTCATCATTGGTAAATACGATCACAGATGAGCACACAATGTTTAAACTCACATCATGGAGCAATCCATGATGTTTTACTTTACTTACATCATTGCACAATCTATATTGACCTTACAATCCATAGACCATACTTGGTAATTTTCTCATTGTTGATTGTTGTCTCTTCTATGTTCTGTGGATCATAAAGTAAATAAAGATTGTTCTATGCTATTATGTTACCATAGAACATAGTTCTGGTAACAGAAAAAAACGTTTTTTCATCAATCAAATCCCGTATTTATCCTTTTTTATTCAGGAACCAACCGAATATTTCATATTTACAGAACGGAAAACCGGGTACCGAAATAACCAAGTTGATTGGCGGAACATATCCTATATAAACTTGATACTATTCAAATGAAATCAGGAATCTCAACTTAAATTTTGGCCAATCAGAGATGTTCTTAAAAAAATCTATATTTGGAAGGACTTATCTTGTTTGAGGAGCTGAGCCAAAAATATGCTAACGAACGGTATTCGTGGGAGACCCGCTATAGACGTTCCATCATTTCCTAAGATCTAGGTTTCACTTCAGTCGGACTTTTTGGAGATATTTATGAAATAAAATTACGAACGGATATATCTGCGGAATCATTGGGTGGATTTCACCAGTTTGGCCAGTGTTATTGAGCTGCAAACCTAATAACCTAATCTACAATATCGGGTCTTTCAATTGTTCCTTTGGGAAGTTATTGTGTTAAATATCGGCCGTTTCTTTATAGTATATGCCAGTTTCTATTCATGATTTCGATTTTGTCATTCATAAAACAGTGTTCATTATGGAAGAATCGGTATTATAATCATAAATGAAGATCTCCTGTTGCAATACTCATTCTATATCCTGAAGGAATTTATGGAATGTAGCTTTCAATACCTTGTACCTATCTATTTATATGTTAACTAGTGTAACAGCATATTTTATGTATTCTATTTTCTCTACTGACTCTTCCAATATCGTATGAATGATATCAATGTAAAAATTTTTTATTTATTTATTATTATTTAATAACTATAACATGGGCAGATTTAAATTTAAAAAATACTGAATGCAATCAAATTTTCGTTGCGCGTTACAGACTTGTGATAGAAGCGTTCATACAGAAGGAGAGAAATGTGGCAATCCCCCAAGGGCCTAACCGTGATGATAACTTCCTCTCTATTTAATTATCCACCCGATCGGTTATCAAATTTCATTAATTCCATTTCAAGCGCTATCGTCATCATTTCCCATCGATGAGTTTCCCCCGCAAATTTCAATTAAGTTTGTTTTCCGGAATATCTTACAGAATGTTTCAATAACGGTGAAGATAGCTTTGGGGCCCGTAAAACTTTCAGCTTTCACGAGAAAAATATTTTGTGTGATTACGATTTGAAAGGAGTTTCGGAACCAATGAATCGATGAGGTAATAATGAGAAATTAATGAATAAATAAACTCAAACTATGAGGTTCGTTTTTGCAGTCGTCCATTCTGAAGTTTGAAATATCTTCAACTCTTTCTGGTAAAATCCAGAAAAGCACTGCCGTGAATGCAGCAGCTTTAGCGCGCATGTTCAATGTAGATGACCGCTTCGGCAACGAATTTGAACTTGCGCGCGAAAGCTGCTGCCTTCACGGCACTGCATTTCTGGATTTTTTTTTGATAAATTACTGGATTTCAATTCGATCTAATCTGTATTTTTGGAAATATTCGAAAAATAAAATGTGGATATATCCACGGAATCATTGGGCGGTTTTCACCCATTCACGAATTCCACCTTCGTAATTAAGGTCCGAACCTTCTCTACAAATATCGAGTTTCTAAGTTGTTTCTTTCGGAAGTTATTGTGTTTACGCAGTCGTCCGTGATTCCGCAGATATACCCATTCAAAATTTTATTTTCCCAATATTTCCAAAAATGCAGATCAGATAGAATTGAAATCCAGTACTTTGACTTTTGAGCTTTATATGTCACAGCAGTGTTTCAATTTCAGTTCGATACGATTATAAGTTTTAGAGTTATCGGGAAAAAATATTCGAGGTTTTTTTTCGATATCGTTGCTTTTTTCGGTATAACTCGAAAAATACTGATAAAACTTCGCAGCTAGTTCATCCTCATTAAATTCTGTATAAACCTTCGAACTGTAATTTTTCGATGAAGTACTGGATTTCAATTCTATCTGATCTGCATTTTTGGAAATATTGGAAAAATGAAATTTTGAATGGGTATATCTGCGGGATCACGGACGACTGCGTAAACACAATAATTTCCGAAAGAAACAACTTAGAAACTCGATATTTGTAGAGAATAACCTTAATTACGAAGGCCGAATTCTTGAAGGGTAAAATCCACCCAATGATTCCGCAGATTTACTCATTCAAAATTTTATTTTCCCAGATCGGTTTGAAATCCAGTACTTCATCGAAAAATTACAGTTCGAAGGTTTATACAGAATTTAATGAGGATGATAAGAGAATCAGAGAAATTTTTTTTCAAATTGTTCTAATGACACAATCATCACGAAATTTCGCATAAAGTTGGCTTTCAAACTAGCTGCGAAGTTTTATCAGTATTTTTCGAGTTATACCGAAAAAAGCAACGATATCGAGAAAAAAACCTCGAAATTTGACATATTTTTTCCCGATAACTCTAAAACTTATAATCGTATCGAACTGAAATTGAAACACTGCTGTGACATATAAAGCTCAAAGTCCGAGTGGAATATTTTTCTGGATATGATAAACGGTTTTCGGAAAAAAATTTTTTGGAAGAAAATTTTGAAAAAATTTTTTTTTTAAATATCGCGATGTTATACTCCACCTAATCTTCAAGTTTGAGTTCAATTGTTCGAGCAGTTTCTGAAATACAAAATTAATAACTTCAAAACTTCAAGTGCCTATAACTCCGAAACTAGTCGACCGATTTGGCCCATTAAAGAACTTAACCGCGGCATTCCAATGCGCGACCTACCCTGAAAGTTTAAAGTTGCTAGCTCACTCCGATCGACAGTTATGGTGTCCACGGCCGGCAATATGATCCTGACAAAATTTGGCTCAAAGTTGCGCGTCGTTATACTCCACCCAACTGCCTAGTTTGAATCCAATCGCTCGAGCAGTTTCCGAAATAAAAAATAAATAACTTCAAAACTTCAAGTGCCTATAACTCCGAAACTATTCGACCGATTTGGCCCATTAACGAACTTAAACGCGGCATTCTAATGCGCAACCTCTCCTGAAAGTTTCAAGTTGCTAGCTTGCTTCTGTCGACAGTTATCGTGTCCACGGCCGGTCGGACAGAATCGATTTTGACACCGGATTCGTCATCAGTGAGTCCAATCTAGTCGTTTGAGACCATTTTCGGCTCAATCATCGAAAATTACAGACATTTGGACAAAACGATAGCACGCTATTCCCCTAGAACATGCGCGCAAAAAAGCGCAATAAGATTTTGCGCTAATGTCTTTCTAACTTTTTTCTCGGAAATCGTCATAAACGACCAGGGTTTCTATTCTTGAATCCTGGGAAGAGAACAAATGGGCGTGTCGACGCTGTTGACAAGAAAACGCGGTGCATTTATTATAGAACGATAGAGAACGTTCATACCATTGCATTCAAGAATAGGGCCCTTGGAAGATTGGGCCCACTGAGGAATTTGATTTTGAATTTCAAATTCAATTCTGTTCGGCGAACCAGCCGGCCATCCGTTGGCAGGGTTCTTTTCAAACGGAACAAGCTAGCGACTTTTACCTTACTGGGTAGATTGTGAATAAAAGTGCGACAGTAAGATTTATTTATAGTGAAAATCGGCCAGGGGGTTCCGGATGTATACTCATTTGAAATTTCAAGGTTATTTATTCGTCAATATCTCTAGATGGAGGCACAACTTTATGCAAGTTTTCATGGAGATCGTGTCGTTAGGAATTCAAATCTTTGTCACGAAATTTTTTCAGTTTTTTTTTTGTGAAAATGGCACAGAACTCGAAGGCAATTTCAACAACAATGTACGAAATTCTAGCTCTATCCCATATTCATTTTCGGGAATATTAGGGAATATATGTCAAATTTCGTTGTAATTTTCTGAGTATCGTTGTTATTTCTTGGATAACCCCTGAAAATTTCACAGTTTACGTTTTGGAGTATGTAGATTTGAATGAACGAATAAAAAAAAATCCGTCCGTCCCCCGTCCGCCGTCCGTTGTCCAGAGCTTCTCTCGGAAAGTACTGAACCGAAATCCGTGAAACTTGGTACACAAATGATGTGTCGCTCAGGATTGATCCTCCAATTTTTTCAGCAGAATTGGTGTACCCTAAGGGCTTATAATTGGGGGTTGGAGGGAAAAAAAAATTATTTCTCGGAAACTTACCACCGAATTTCTGTGAAATTCTCAACGTTGATTACTGTTGTATAACTCAACCTAAAAATTTTCACCCGGATAATATCCGACCAGTAGTCTCTGAGTTATAAAGAAAAATGCTGCAAATTTCCAATAATCCGAGAATGAATCATCGCATTCGGTTCTAAGATTGGAATTCAGTGAAATAATCGGTTAACTTTTCATCCAGAATCATATATCTGAAAGTAGATGAAAAAATTGTTACCAAATTTTCAACATATATTGAGAAATTTCGAACGGATTCGTTAATTATTTTATAAACGCAATGTCCCATCGATGTTCTCGACAATTTCATAATCGTTAGTAGTTCAAATTAAATATTTTTGGGGTTTCTCTCCTTATATCTGAAACAGAACTACAAAAACTCGGATAACAATTATTATTTATAGATATCACCCTGCGAATTACGGGATGAAACATTAAATTTCTTCATGGAGCTCAATTATATCTTAAATAAAACTTATATATTATTCATAAATCATTGGTTTTTCATAACCCGAAAACTAATTCCTTGAAAGAATTCATTTGAAACATTGAAATCTCAATAAATACTCTTGTGTAACTGAATAACCCTTTCACTTGCAGAACGCGAATTAAGAAGCGTTATTTAAAATAATGAATATTTCCAAAATATTCGGTCGCTCGGAGGTTTCCATCAATTTTGGATTGCTTAGTACACTTATCGTCAACATGTGGATATCGGCTACTGGTTTCAATCGAAATCCAATATTTTTCGTACTGAGACTTTGAAATAGGGGTGAATATAAAAGATAATGAGCATGTATATGATAAAACAAATTGGAGGATATATGCAAACAAATCAATTAACAAACCGGAAATCTCATCAATTGTCGAGAATCTAATACTAAGGGTACCGGGGACCGTAGACAAGAATACTCCGCATGTTTCAACATCTGGTGGTCCGCAAACTACTTGTTTGAATTGAACGTTTTTACATCAAACAGACGTTGGGATTTGACACCCTCTTAGTTGAGTGTATCTGACAACTATACGGAACGAAATTTCTCTTTTAGAATTATTCAGTCGAATTCAACCTTGAGAGGTTCACGATATATTTGATTTTTACAGAAAAGTTATTGAAAGTAACTTTAAATCTTCAGTTTGTGTATTGGATATTTTGTGAATCAAGTGAACTCTTATCGGATAGATGCACTGTGGAAAAATTTTTTTCAGATAAGTTGCACAGGACGGGTGAGTTTTTTTTCATTTCATTGATATTTTTCAGAACAAAGTTGAATCCTAGTAGGAATCACATCCACACATTTAATATTAGCGGAATATCTTGAATTTTGTTTTACGTATTTGTTGTTAATTTGAGAGTTTAAGTTATTTTTCCCGAAAGTTTCTCAAGAAATACTAACGCGATCAAATTGAAACATCATAACTAGTTGTGAAATATCGACGCTCAATATAATGCATGATTTTGTGAGAATTGTATCCGAAAAAAATTGAATTTTTTCTGAACATTTTTTTCGGAAGCTATTCATTAAAGTTCAATATAATTTGGTACAGGTCTTAGTCAACATTTTGAAACCATATTTATTTGCAGAGATATTGGCGGAAAATTTTGTGGCCCTTTTAAATTTTGAGGTTATTTCCCTTATATGTCAAAAGGCGCAAACGCTTTCTGATTTGAATTTCATTTCTATTTGTGTAATACCGACACGCAATTTAATAAGTAATATCGTGAAGATCGTACTGGCAAAATATTAGTAAAATTATTTTTCGGAAATTTAACTTAACTTTAACGAAAGAAACAACTTAGTGATTTGACCTGTGTAAAGTAGTTTTTTAAGAAAACTCAACACCAAGATAATTTTCTCATTTTTCAACTCCAATATTTCATAGGAAATGTGATTCGGAATAAAAAATATTTAAGATTTTTATGAATAACATCCTCTAGGCTTAATTATAAAGTGATTCTTTCAATTCTTTCCAGCAAAATTTTCGTTATATGTTGATACCTTAGTGAATAGGTTTATCTACCATATTTCGGGAATATATTTAGATGAGACAGACAACATGGATACGGTAATTGATTATATCGGTGACAGGACTGATAATTCTGATGATCAGTCGGACATAAAAACTCCATCTCATAGTAATACTACGGAATCACAAAAAACACGAAGAAAGTTGCTAAAAATCTTCTTCAGGTATCTACATTTTACTGACTGATGGTATGTAGTACAACAAGGTTTAAAAATGGTCCGAAACGTGCCTAAATAATTATACAAAGGCGTAAAAGTGAGAGTAGGTATAAATTGGGGTTTGCCACAGAGTTTTTAGGTTACAGAAAAATATTCAGTAGTGGAGAGCTATTCACATCTGTTTGTTCATTCAATAGGATTTTGCGGGTGTTGTACCTATTGATTTCTAACGACTCTAGGAGTTATGTAGGTACTTTTGGTTTCGACGTGGATAATTTTGTAGTTACTATTGAATTTAAATATTTCACATGAATTTCTTCATGGAATTGATTTTCGTTTGGTGAAAAACCAATGAGTTATAAATAATATATACGATTGATTTTAGATATCAATGGTATTGGGTTATTAAACTGAGAAAATAATAAACCCTTGTGTAAAATTTGCAGCGTTTTTTTTCAACGTATTGTCTCGAAAACTATCAATCAGAATAATATCAACGTACACACGTTGAAGTCAGTTACTAACAATGGTGTACCAAATTCCAGGTAGATCCAATCTTTATTTTTGGAAATCAGAAAAAAATATTTCTTCAGTATCTTTGTTTTTTCCTCAATAACTCGAGAAATATCACTTTGGCGATGAATTTGGTCGGGTGCGTAAAGTCATCTGATCCAACGTCCGTGATAAATTGAATTATTTATCAACCTATTAGTTGTAGATACTGACTAACGAATTAATGCAAATTTTCAGAATCAAATTTTATTTTTTGTAATTATACAACAAATTTCTTCAAAAATTGGCACAAATTGAGGTCAATATTTGACAGCAGTTCACCAAGTTTCAGTCGGATTCAACATTTATTTTCGAAAATATCGGAAAAAATTTTTTCGAACTTCTTTGCTTTTCCCTCAACAATTCAAGAAAAACCGCTCTGGCAAAGAATTCGAACCAACACGTCTAAGCACCTGGCCTCTCGTCAGTTTTTCTTCCATAAAGGTTGAAAATATGAAATTTAAAAGATATTATCTTCAGAAACATTTGGTCTAGTGATGAACAGTTCAAATCCTTCACGTTCCTAGGATATTTAAGTCACTTAACGATTTCTCTCAAAAAGTAGGCTCTGATACCACTCAGATACCTGTTAAATCTGCCCTAACAAGTCGACTAATTTCATCCCTCATAATCCCCAAAAGGAGGGGCAAGAACAAACATCACCTGTCACAAGGCGTCGCTAAACTGGGCAAACTGCGAACGGTAATATTGACAAAAAGATAACCTGGCAAATTGGCCTGAGCCGTCCTCCCACATTTGGCACCTATGCGAAAGGGTTTTGCGGAAATCACATGTTTACATTCATCTGACCGCAAACAGACATGTTTATATTGTTTTGTGGGAGCGATAACACTGATTTGTGGCCCTACGGGTGGCTCGCCTAGTTCTGGATATAATAGATGGAGCATATTCGTGTCTGATGTCCGTTCGTCAGGCTCTCAAGTGATATTTTCATCAAGGCTTGTCTTCTGGAAGACCAATTGCGGCCGTAGACTGGATCAATGAGGCCAGGGGAAAGGGTATCTATGGTGTAATGGATGAGCTGTTTTTCAAGGATGAAGAATATTCGGTTTAGAGTGTGGAAGTAGTGGTCGCAATAATTAAATGTCATCATTGATTTGCAAGCTACTAGTAGATTAGTACTCAATATTATCCCTTAATATTACTGCCAACGTGTGACGGACTTGGGACCCTAGTCATGAATGTGATGGAATGAACGTTCTCTATGGTTTCATAAAAAATGCACCGCGTTTCCTTGACAACAGCGTTGACACGCCTATTTTCTCCCATTCCCGTTTCAAGAATAGGAGCCCAGTAGTCGTTGTTGTTCTCCCCTTCTTTCGATTTAAGCCTTTTGTCCTTTCCTATAAGCTACCATCTATTCTGTCATTGCCAGCCTATTGTCTACGTTATATCTTGTTTTGTCTTGTTCAGTATTCTTCACTGTCTACTGTTTTTCTCACTCCTCATCATTTTCTATCCTTCCTAGACAAGAATAACAAGGTCTCCTCAGTTTGGGTTTCTGTGCACTCAGGAATCAAAGGAAATGAAGAAGGGGCTAACACTCTAGCCAGAAAGGGAGCACAAACGCTACCTACTGGCCCAGAACCTTGCTGTGGTATAGGCAAATGCACCTATATGAAAGAGTTTTCGGATAAGGAAGAAAACGAAAGAGCACTCTGGAGGATTCTCCAGGAATGGAACACTCTGAAAATTTATAATAATTATAATAATAATAATAATATAACTTTATTCACCATGAAAATCCTACATTGCAATTTTATGACTAAAATTATGGCTAAACAAAGCAAGGGAATTGAAAAAAGGCTCACAAAGGCTAAGCCTGCTCGTGAGCATTACATTTTCTGGCTACGGAATCCTCATTCATTACAGATACACAACGCTCAACTATATAGTTTACAAATGTACAGAATTAAAAAGAAACAAGAAGAATTACATATAATGAAACACTAAAAAAAAAATATTTCTAGACTATGAACCGTCTTTACTATTGATGAGATCATGAACCCACTGTCGGGTTATTTCAAATATCCATTTTTGACTCTACTTTTAAACAGAGACACAGAATTCAAACGCTCAAAATGACGAGGGATCAAGGTAAATAAAACTCCTCTGACCAATCGTTTTGGACATTCTCGGTATAGCCACAGAACCAATTCCGTATCTAGTTTATACTCGTGGCTAATCTTATTGGCCTTGCTCAAATTTTTATGTTGGTACACAATCAGAGCTAGTGCGTAGATCTGTCGCAAATCCATAACCGCAGCTTCTTTAAATAAATTATAACTAGGAAACCTCCTATCCTTCCCGAGCATGATCTTGAGAATCCATTTTTGTATAACTTCCAGCCTCCTCAGATGATCATCAGCCACACCTCCCCTAGCAACTATACCGTATAATAGATGTGTCTGCACTAAGGCATGATCCAATACACGCAAGTGCCCAAGTCCAAGAAAACTCTTCAAGTATCTGAACTTGTCTATCAAGAATCTGAGTCTTCTTGTCAGAATGTCTACATGTGAATTCCATCTCAGATGACTATCGAGAGTTATGCCAAGGTATTTGAATGTATTAGCCGACTTCAGCTGTATCTGAGAGCCATCAACCGAGACCTTAATACTGGAATACTCGGGCAGATTATTAGCGTAGCTGGTAAACGGCATGAACACAGTCTTCTCCAGGTTAATCATGAGCAGTTTACTCCTGAAATAGTCCACAATAACAGGCAACGAAGAAATCACTTTCTCTTTTAGAAAACGCCAACTTGAGCCCTTGAAGAAAAATACTGTGTCGTCAGCAAAACTTATTATATCTGCAGAGACTGGAATATTAAACAGGGAGTTGACATACAGGAAGTTTCCTTCGGAACTTTGAAATTGCAAGGTCCAAAAATGTCGCCTGAGGAAGCACATGATGAGAATGGGCTTATCAGAAACTGGCGAGTGCATATTCTGTGGGGAAGAGGGGGAAACTCCTGCTCACCTGATCACAGAATTCATCGCCATTGTGAGCCCACACAAGAAATATCTTGAACAGGAGAATTATAGGAGGAATGAGAACTTAGCCTCCTTGAAGCCCTCACAGGTATTAGAACTCATCAGAGCACTAGAGCTGGAGGGCGAGCTGTAGGTACCGCAATGCGAAAACAGCTCTGACGAGGGGCCACAATAGGCCTTAAGGTCGCAGTGGAATGTAACACCTAAGTTCCAGACTCAGCGTGTACTCGTGTATGCCTAGACTTGTACAAGAATGTATTGTATTCCCATCTACTGAAAAGCGAGACATCCATTGACGATAGAAATTTTAACCTGTGCAAGCTAGTAGTTTTCCGACGTGCCCATTATTCTAACATGTTTTGCTGACTTTCAGAGTTCATGTTCTAGGTTTTGTTCTGTTCTCTGGGTTAAAATTGGTATCATCGAAGTGTTTGATATATTCATTAATCGATAAGTTTTTTTCCGACGGAAAGTTTCGATTTTATTGATTCGAACTGGCATCCTCCCGAAATTACTATTGTTGTGTGTCTCAACTCAATGTTATTCATGGGCAAAGAGGAAAGGATCATCTACTGCCTTAAGTTTTCATTTTTCCAAAGCCAAATGAGAGTGAAGTGAATTTAGAAATAGCATTTGGCAGGCAATTCGCTGATAGAAGAAAGGCCTGGATTTTGAGATTGAAGATTGGAAAACCGGTCACGAAAATATTAGAGTTCACTACATTATTTCCCTGAAGATGATTATGTTCATAATGGTAAATTACGATGTATTCATTCTGAAACAACCCCATGTCCATGTGTTTTTAGGTTTGAACAAAATGAGAGAATTTTGCTGAAGAATGCTGTTCTTTCAGAGAAACAGCTTCTCTACATACCCAACAAAATCTTTTTCAAACATACTGATCTGATTGAAAAACTGACAACAAAGAGATATACTGTTATAGTTGATAACAGCTTGAAGTTATTCATATAAATGTATCAATAATTTCTATTTGAACATAAAACTACTAGCTTATACGAGCTTCGGCTTCAACCGTAAGGGCGCTGGCATCTTCGTAAAAGTTTTCAATCTGAATGCGGCTTGCGTTGTGCTGATGAGGAGTGAAATGAATTCTTATAAACATAAAACATGTCTTACAACTAAGCTCGGTTTTGCTAATAATCTCATTTACTCTCTGATGAAGCTGTTAAAAATTATATCAGTACTAACTAGTCTACATCCTTCACAATATTGTCAGATATTCTCTCTTGTAATGCAACCGATCGATTAACTCCATTTATTTCCACAAACTATCCCGGTTGGCCATGACATTCTGACACATTTCATCGAGTATACATTTTTGAAAATGTTAAGTTATAGTAATTTTCTTATCAGGTGAGGCCGTATTTCTCAAAATGTGAATTTACTTTGGGAAAATAATGAATTTCAGAAAATATTATGTGAACTCAAAGACCTGGCTAATGTTGAAGAAACTTTTTTCTCAGTTAACAATGGAAATATCTCACGTATATAAACATGGTTGAAAGGTTCAGATATGTTATTTTTTTGTACGGAAATCAAGAATCGCGTGTTGAAATTCTACTGAAAAATATTGGATCGAGTATTCCGTTACTTTATGATAGTCCAGTCGAAAAAAAAAATTGAAGTACTCGAATAACCCTTCAGTAAAACTTCTTAACGAACAGACAAACCCATGGAACCCCCTACTTTTCGAAATTCCCAAGAAATAAGTCTACAGAAGACATTTAACATTTACCTTGTTGCACAACTTGAAATACTTCATTAAGAAAATGTAGTAGTACTACAAAAACCTGTAATACCTTGAAAGAACTAACTCAATTTACAAAGTTCTTGGGAATCTATGTGAAGGATACTCTGGGTTTTCACTCACATACGTCGAAAATGTTGGATAGCTTGTGATAAATTATTGATTCCAAATTATCAGGGTTACGGTTAGAAAAAGCAGATTTCAATTCAACACAGCACTTCCTTATCCTTCGTCCCTGCTTCTTCGAAACTACCTTCGGCATTTTTAGTTTCTAAGCGTGATGATTATGTTGAGCATTTGGCAACGTCGCTTACAATTATTTTGACATTGCCGATATTTCACGAGTGCCAACCTGCGTCAGTTTTAAGTGGAAAAACTTAATAAACCTAAATCATGGCCAACCGGGATAGTTCATAAAAGTGAATGGAGTATACATTGACGCATTCCATCCAGACAAACTTTATCGTTTTCCTCAGAGGTTCAACAGAATATTACCCTTCTCTCATGTCATTTACTTCATCACGAGTAAACTGAAAATCCGACGTGAAGATAAAACAGGAAATCAATCTTCACAAAATAACATTCTCTCATCCACGCTTTCGATTCAGCAGTAGACAACTTGGGAAATGCAACCGAATCAGTTTCCAGAAGTACAACCAACATAAACCATGACGATCTAGTTTCTCGTTACTGTTTTTATGGAATATTGGTTTTCTCAGTTCGGAGCATGCAGCTTCCGATGTAAAAACTTTAATTTACATTACTTGCCGGAGACCGGAGACCTCCCTAAAAATTCAGCAGTGACATCTGTTTGTGAACCACTCCGAGGTCCCCTATTAATTTAAAAGTTTTATAGCTCGTCTTATGAGTTCCGCTCAAGAAGATGCGGCACATTTGATTCAAACTTGAGCGTGTTGACATTACCATTAATGAAGTATATAGTGAAGGAATTCGAACAAGATCTTTTATGCATGTTGTTAAAAACTCATTTGATTTGTGGACCACGATGAAGTTTGGCCACAGATCAACCAGATAAACCACTCGCGTCATTTACTTAGGAAATCTATGTCAACGCAGATATAACCCTGAATCGAGCTTATCAGAATTTAAGCAGGCGTTTGGGGTGCTTTGGGGTGTCAATCAGATTGCAGGAATAGGATTACGTCACTCTCGCCGCTTTTGGACTCGCTTGAAGAGGTTATAAACATGTAAACAAACTGAAATGAATTTTTTGTCCTATTTATTTGAAGAATAATTTCGTATCTGTTTCATTTTAGAATATAATCCAAACAGTTTTAACAACCAAATGAATTGTTTGGTCATCTTTGAGGTTCTATTTTATGATGACAGTCCTCATTATATGTTTTAATTGTACAACAACAAGAACTGGAATCGAACTTGGGTGGACTCATTCATAATGTTCATTTTATATAATATAAAGGAATCGCAACTGAAGTAGAAGAATAACAACCTCCATTATTCAATTAAAACGATGGGATGTCTAATGAAATTGTATATGATTGGAGAACCACAAGGATTGGAATCGAACAAACTTGGTCTATTCATAGTTTGATTTTTATTTCGAAATGAATCTCATTTGATGTGAAAGTATCACAACCCATACATTTTCCATTTAATACAATCGTATGTTTCTGTTTGCTTGATAAATTGATTCCAAAGAACAAGTTTTCGCCAAAAAAATACCTTTTTTAATAAATGACTGTTAAATATCTTCTTCATTGATAAAATAGTGAAGCAATTATACTCAACTTGCTGAATTTAATTATGTAAAAAACAGTGTCTGAAACAGTTTGGCAGACTTCACGTAAACATGGTATATTTACTACAATAGTGTTACTGAAAACTTAACGAATAAGATATTTATATGAGTAATAATTGATAGTGTTATGGAAAAGATGAGACAATGTAGTTTTTAAAGTAAATCTATTCATTGTTTATAAATTTTTAAGGTTTCTTCATTTCTTACACCCTAATTCGATTGTATTCGCACATATTAGAAAAAGGTTTGCAATGGAATAGAACACACCCAAACTCCCACAAGATTTTGGGGGTTTTCGTAAAGACCTATAAGTGTCACTACAAAGATTCTCTGATTAAGGTAAACGGGTTTTCCATAATATTTTTCCAAAATTTTCATTTACTCCAACCGAGTTCTACAGGAGTTTAAGATGTGGCAAAACACTGCTTTGGTATTGGAAATTTGCTTTTCAAATGGTTTCATCGAAAAATCTTAGCCTGATTTAAATTTTGTGATTCCTGAATCCCGACAAATCTGTTTTTACATTTCGATTTTAGATATTCCAAAGTCAAGTATTTAATTAATTTGATAGCTGTTTTGAGGAAGAAGAAAGTGTGGTTATGTCTGTTATATTTCTCAAGGTCGGAAAGACGCGATTCCCGCAAACGATGAAGTGATTTGTCTTGTTGGTCTGTGGTTTGGCACCGTGTTCGATTCGACATTGAATTGAGGATTTATGTGGGGTACTACAAATAGTTAAAAATCTATTAGAGCACTGCCGTGGAGGCAGCAACTTTTGCACGCATGTTCAATGTAGATGACCGCTTCGGCAACGAATTTGAACAATTTGCTTTTCTTGATTTTTTTTACGATAAATTACTAGATTTCAATTCGATCTAATCTGTATTTTTGGAAATATTGGCAAAATAAAATCTGTAATGAGTATATCTACGGAATCATTGGGCTGATTCCACCCATTCACGAATACGACCTTCGTAATTAAGGTCCAATCCTTGTCTACAAATTTCGAGTTCCTAAGTTGTTTCTTTCGGAAGTTATTGTGTTTACGGTCTGGCCGTTAGGCCCACCGTAAACATATACCCATTCAAAATTTTATTTTTTCAATATTTTCAATTTTTTTTCCAAATTGTTCTAATGACACGATCTCATCACAACATTTTGCACCCTGTTGTCCCTCAACATCTTCGAACTAGCTGCGGACTTTCATCACGATAGAATCAGTATTTCTTGAGTTATATCGAAAAAAACGATACCGAGAAGAAAACCACGAAATTCTACATATTTTTTCCAATATCTCCAAGAGTAATAGCGGTATGGAATTGGACTTTCGTACACTGCAGTGAAATATAAAGGTCAAAGTATAACTGGAATTGTTATCGAATATGAACAATGGCTCCAGAAAAAAAAAAAATTTTCGGAAAAAATGTTGAAAAAATTTTTTTTTAGAATTGAGGGACCACAAAATTTCAACAAAATTCTGCTTGAAGTTGCGCGTCGTTAGGCTTCAACTAACTGTGAAGTTTCAATCCAATCGCTTCAGTAGTTTCTGAAATATGAGGGAAAAAAACCTCAAAATTTCAAAGGGCTATAACTCCGAAACTATTTGGCCGATTTGGCCCATTATCGAACTCAACTGCGGCATTCCGATGCGCAAACCCTGTAGGTTTCGAGTTGCTAGTTGCTAGCCGGCTTCGTTCGATAGTTATCGTGTCCACAGCCGGCCGGACAGAATCGATTTTGACACTGGATTCGTCAACAGTGAGTCCAACCTAGTCGTTTGAGACCATTTCCGGTTCAATAATCGAAAATTACAGACATTTGGACAAAACGATAGCACGCTGTTCCCCTAGAACATGAGCGCAAAAATTAAGGTTGGAAAAGCTCCCTGATTTTTACGCGCTCGTTCTGGGGAACAGCGCGTTATCGATTCGTCAAAATGTCTATAATTTTCGAGTTTTGAGCCAAAAATGGTCAAAAACGATTAAGTTTGACTCCCTGAAGAAGAATTCAATTCTGTCCGTCAGTCCATATTTGCTCTAACCTTCGAAGGATGAAACTAAGCGACTCGAAATTGTCAGATTAAGTTTGGGGTTCAAATATCTCGGTTAGGTTTGTTAATGGGTGAAATAGGTCGAATAGTTTTGGAGTTAGGCCCATTTGAAATTTTGAGCTTGATTCCTCGATATCCTGTGAAGTACTGAATCGATCAGAAACTATGTGAACAGTTTTGGAATAATTACAGGCAATCTAGTGCAAAATTTCTTGTGGATCGAATTTTTTTAGGTTTTTTATGGGTATTCACTCCCAATATCTGAAACAGAATTATTAAAAATTGAATAAAAATCGTTTCTTTCATGAAAAACGCCCTTGCGGATTGCAGTATCAAACTATTTGTCAAGGGCAGTTTCTTGCAGAACAGATTGCCTAATGAACAATACAGGAACAATACAAACGATAAAGAAAGAGAACTGTGACGTTTCAGAGTACAACTCTGACTCTTTCATCAGTCAAATTAGAAAATTTCAAGAATTATTAGGTCCTTTCGTTTGCATAAAAAGTGAAGCACTTTGCTCCACTCGGTGTAGATATCTACACCGAGTGCAGGAAAGTGCTACACTTTCTATGCAAACGAAAGAACCTTTTTTCTTTCGATTTTTCGATTCGATTTGAGATTCATGTCAAATTGACAGTTTTAACAAAACACAGCAACACAGATTTATTTGATTTCAAGTTTTTCAATTCTACCTCTTTTGTAAGTAAATTCAGCCAGATAGGGTCTATTTCTACCGAACAATGAGCAAATTATTCTCTCCATTTAACAAAATGCAAGAGGACTCTTTGATTTTGTCTTTTCAAATTATCTGATTCCATTACATCAGTATTTTTGTATTGTCTCAATCTATCATTTGATTCCCAATGGTCGCTATTGTGATTTTGTATGTCTCTATTCCTTAGGTTGTTCTTGTGCTCTCTTTTTCTGATATCTAATGGTTTTGACGTTTCCCCTGTATATAATAAAAAAAAATTTTTTGATTTTTTGTTTCTCGTTAATTAGTTTGGTTTGAGCTGGTATGGATCTCATGAATTATACATTATGGTCTTAGATCATAGACGATCTATGACCTTGTGGTGTAGTGAGGGAATTACGACCAAGACTCGCACAACTACAGAGGCAGACCTGCCTAGCTCTAATGGTAGTACAGGTGCCTTCTGTGTACAACACCTATGGAAGTACTTACTTCTACTACTACCTATTCAATTACTGTCGCAGTCGAAAATACGGACTGTATCACATATGCATTTCACCTAATGGTTACTTACCTGCTAAAGGAAATGGAACATAAAGATTCAAGAAGCTGAACTATGTAGAACTTTGATTATTCCTTCTTATTTTAGACATGAATCGACAAGCCGAGGCCAGAATTTAACGATATATCCCCGGTAAGAAAGACTGGATTCAGCGTGCTGGTGCTTTGGTGATGACCGGTTGGGGAATGTTTAAATCTTCAAACTCTAAAATTATGGAAGGTAGGGGAGCAGGAATCTGAAGATTCACGCCTAACGTAGCTATTTCGTTGAGCCTAAAACAGAATTCAATCTTCATGGTTGAACCTGGTCGACCATAGTTATATCAGAATATTTAGAAACGGTTCAAAAACTTTCACAGCCGTTGCATGCAACTGCCTTAGAACCCATATCAGTTTGGAACGGTCGCTTAACAATCCGTAGGTTTGGTGAGAACAACATAACCGTCTGAATACAGAGTCATTCAGGTGCAAGGGTAGTAGGCAAGCAGATTTGTTTGTATACAAAGATTCATTCCTGCTGCCCAAGAGGCTCTTTGATAAGTCCGTGAGATTTTCTAACCTCATCATATGGTTTGATTATGTTGATCATTTTTTGATTTGAAAACCGTTCTTATATTGAAATTAGCACCAATTCTTCTGATCTTTTCTGAAAGTCCATGTAGATAAGGAATCACATTCAATAAATTGGGTTGTTCATGATGGTTATGCTGTTGATTTGTTTCATAATTAGAAGAAGATTTTTTGTCTAAATTTGAAAAGGTTCTATTCACAAATTCTCTAGGATATCCATTTACTTCACGAAACGATCCAAGGAGAATGACTGCACCTGTTTCATAGTTGTTACTGATAGTCAGGTCAACTTACCTTGGATAAAACCACAGAGAGAATCTCGATACTTGTCACCTTTCAGATGGACCGCTGCAGTTTAACAATGTACAGCGCGCCATCTTCTGGGAATATCTTGCGAATCCCACCTTCGACTGCAGAATTCCCTGATTGATGTGATCGATGACGTAGTACGTTGTTGAACTGCAGCGGTCCATCTGAAAGGTGTCCACTACTACAGTGGTCAGGGCTGGGCAGTATTTTTTACTCGTAATTAAAATACGTATTTTGTATTTGTATTTCAATTACTTCTTGAAAATGTATTTTTGTAATTGGTATTTCAAATACCTGACGCTGAAATATTTTGTATTTTGTATTTCGATACTCTTGTCTTCGAAATACTTTCGAACAAATACATTTATCGTTTAGGGCTCTACAGCAAATAGTCCCTGAATCTCCCTTCAGATGGCGCGACGTTCATCTGCTTCATCTAGTTCTTTTGCTAGCAATCATATTTTCAGCAAATGGAAAGGAAGAAAAGGTCCTGCGCAATGGTCATTTCATCATGGAGTTAGAGTTAGTCAACTTCTAAAAACGATAAGAGCAAAGAGCTTGAACATTATCCTAACATGAAAAATGTGTTCATACAACATAACACAAGATTCTGCCTATCAGGAACTGTAGAAAGATTGTTTTCTTTAGCAGGTTTTATTCGTTCCCCTACAAGAGGCTGTTTGTCTGATACTACATTCAAAAATCTTGTGTTTCTGAAAGGAAATTCTTTATTTAGCGATAAAATAGCTGAGCTGAATTAGTTGTACTCTTTTCACATTTTACGTAACACCTGAATGTATTTTGTAATTTGTATTTCGAAAACAAATAGTTAAAATACTGTATTTTGTATTTTATATTTCAAATACCCGACTTGAAAGTATTTTGTATTTTGTATTTCAAATACCTGCGAGAAAGTTTTTTGTCATTTGTATTTCAAGTAAGCCAAGCATGTATTTTGCCCAGCCCTGACAGTGGTTCTTTAATCAAAACATACAGTATTCGATGAAAATATACAGGGTGAGTCTTTGACCTTGCAGAATATTTTAACAGAAGATTACTGAAGCCAAAAGAAACACTTTTTTCCCTTACCATTTTTTCCGATTCGGCTTGGTTCGTAAGATACAGACTGTTGAAAATCCATAAAAAATTTATTTTTCGATTATATCTCGCGAACGATCTCATCGAATGAGATGATTTTTGGAATATAGTTTTTATTGATACGATGAATGGATTACAAAATTTCATCCACATCCTCCAGTTTCTTTAATATGGCCATAACATTTCATAAAAATACCAGAAATTCAAAGAATCCAATTTTTAAAAATAATTTGAATGCTATTCAAC
This sequence comes from Myrrha octodecimguttata, assembly GCA_958510865.1. Taxonomy (NCBI): domain Eukaryota; kingdom Metazoa; phylum Arthropoda; class Insecta; order Coleoptera; family Coccinellidae; genus Myrrha; species Myrrha octodecimguttata. Next base: position 73,787,846 of record OY294057.1, read on the forward strand.
GAATTTTTGACCATTTTGAAAAGTAAAAGTATTCCTTAATTTTTTTCGTATGATGCGCCGTTTTCGAGTAATCTGAAATTCAAAAATAGAAAATATCTGTGAAATTCCGAGAACTGGGTACTTTGGCTGAATGCAACTCTGTTCAAAAAATCCACAGAATTCAATTTTTCCGCAATGCCACGTCTAAAAGTTGATAATGGAATCCTAGCATTTTTTATTTAGAATGATTTGTAAGCGGAGTAGCCCACTTTGGCCAATTCACAATGGACAGTTCCAGTGATGTATTTATCAGGTTTTCCATACTACGAATATTATCACCAAGACGAAATAAGAAGTTTCTCCAAAATAGGCTTCCATCCCAAAACTATATCTGTGTTATACAGTGGTGATTCGGTCCTGAATCCATTCATGAAGCTTCCTTTTCAATTTCGAGCTAATTTGTGTAGTATAATTGATTAACTTCTCACTTTTCCATGATAATGGGGATTCTTATTGGTTTGAATGCAATCTTTCTGCTGACCCAAATTTCTTGAAATTATGTACAGAACTTTGATAGTATTTATTTTGAGGTATTCTTCAAATGCGCAATGCGCTTTCATAACATAACAACCCATGGTGGAAGAAAACCACCATGACATAACCTTTAAACCACGGAGCCACAGATTTATAGTTCAGTTCAGAATCATAGACTACACAAGTGTATGAACAGAATTAGCATATTATTGATTTCGAAGAGTTCTTTCTTTCTGTTCTTCAATTTGGCAACGTTTGTACGTTCATAGATAAATTAGGTACATCTGTTTTATTTATTTATGAAAATGAAAGTTTGATGGGTTATGTCTGAATCTGATAATTCTTGGAGAAAATGAAATAAACAAAGAAAAGTAATAACTACAAATTGAAGATGAATCTCAAAGCTAATATGAGTGACAGCTACATAAATGAATTCCTCATTATCGGAAATGGAACCAAGAGAAGAATATTCAACTTTTATCGCCCACGAAATTTGGAATACCTAACTTGTTTATTGTACTATAGATACGACTTTTTTCACCAACTGGAATGTAAAAAGTAAGTTGACGCTTGTTTTCATAACAGAGTTGCTTATTTCGAAGATTTGAATGATATCTTAGGCTTAGAAAAACTTAAGTGTTCAGGTTTCCAGGGGCGGCTAGCCTATCATGAAAATTTATAATGCCTATATCTTTTTATCTAGGCCGAATCGGAAAAAATGGTAGAGGACAAATGTGTTTCTTTCAGCTTCAAGAATCTTCTGTTAAAATATTCTGCAAGGTCAAAGACTCACCCTGTATAGGAATTGACCACTGAATTATTTTGACTATTTCACGAGGTTCCAAATACAAAAACTTGATAGACCTATTCAAAGGCTTACCTACTGATTTAAGAGAAGTGAATGAAGGTAATATTCAGCAGTTTATAAACCCTTCATTATCTTGATCTTCCCTTAAGCAACCTACCCCTCTCTGCAGCATCAATATGTCTTACCCTTACATAGTGGGCGACATTTTTCCCCAAACGTCGTCACACAACCTCATGTAAGTTGACTCATCTGGGTTAAATTAATTTGGTTAATTAAGTTCCGTAATCTTCTGGTCTTAAACTCAACGCTATCGAATTATACCCAATTAAAGCTAGGAACATTACCCGATGTCGAATTCCGCTAATTTCAGCATAACGAAGTATGTCGAAGTTAATACTTATCTATGCCTCTTGCCGGGGAAACACTATCCAGTAATTCTGGAGCTCCGAACGCGTGATATGCCCTTATTAGGAATGGGGGAACCTGAGGAGCCCGAATGCCTCCTCATAATACAGGAAACTCCTGCTATGTTGCTGGGGAAATGAAGAGGAAATTGTCACGCCACCTGCTTACGAAAATCGATTCTATAGTTGCTTCATTAGACGAGAGGAGAAGGTAATATTTTTCGTGATTTCTGGCGTCTTATGTAGCCGGATTTGGCTGGTGTGGATTTGATTGTCTGCACTTATTTGATAATGGAATGTATACTCCATTCACTTTTATAAAGTATCCCGGTTGGCCATGATTTAGGTCTATCATGTTTTTGTAACTAAAACGAAGGCAAGTTGGCGCTTCTGAAATATCGACAATGTCAAATTAATTCGACGCGAGGTTGCCAATTTCTAATCTCTTTCAAATAGAATGTAGCTAGCTTCAGCCATAATAAACTAATAAATTAACATTTCGCTTTGATTGTATTGTATTGAGCCTTAAGTAGGTAGCCATGCTTGAATTGAACAAATTCCTTAATGAATAATTTCAACAGTTATATATTTCGTGGAATTGTTTCGATAGGAAGTAGTACATTGAAAATGAACTTGGTGTATATCTTATCTTGGCAGAACATTTAAATTTCATGTATGAAAATAACATGAATTGTACAATATCTCATTCAGTTCTATTTTTTCTAATATTTTAGGAATTGCTTTTTTCTGGGAATTGAATATTTGAATTGACTTCAAAGTATGTCCACAAAACATAATTCCATATCTTGCTTTTGACTCGAACACTGCATGATAGGTAATTTTCATGGAGAATTTATCCAGATATCTTGTCATTACACGGAAAGATAACAGACTGAAGCTAAGCTGCATCCCAGTTTAGAAATATGTTGATCCCAATCCAGTGTATGTATCATTCACGTAGATTCCCAAGAACTTTGTGAATGGAGTTAGTTCTTTTGAGGTTAACTGTGACACAGGTTTTGTAGTTCTACTACATTTTCATACTGGAATATTTCAAGTTGTGCAACAAAGTATTTAAATGACTTCTGTAGGCTTATTTCTTGAGAATTTAGAAAAGTAGGGAATTCGAAGTAACGGACTACTCTATCCATCATTTTTCAGTAAAATTCCAGAACACTCGATTCTTGATTTCCGTACAAGAAAGAAGCATTACTGAATCTTCCAACAGTATTTCCAATATTGACAGAAAAAAAAGTTTCTTCATCATTCGCCAGGTCTTTGGAATTATTGAATTCACATAATTTTTTCTCAAATTCATTACTTTCCAAATATACATTGACATTTTGAGAAATAAGTAATTACTACGACCTCTTTGTAGAGAGGACAACGTTGTGTAGTTATCTGACAGGAAAATGACTATAACCCAACATTTTCAAAATATACACGGTGAAATCTGTCAGGATGTCATGGCAAACCGGGATACTTTATAAAAGTGAATGGAGTATACTTTCTGGAGAAGAAAATTATATAGGATGTATAGAATCGCGTTAATATGAACACGCGATCGTATGAACCATTCCGTAATATGAACACCGATTTTTTTTATTGACTTCTCTGTAATATGAACACAGAAGAATCGCACTAGTAAGAACGTGTTGTAACTTGTCTATTTTCTTCAAAGGAATGAATTCGTTTTCATGATTTACCGGTTCGCCCTTTCACAAGTTGCATCACATTGTTATTTCACGAGTATACTATAACCAAGAAAATGGTGAGTCGAAAATTGAGATGTTAACTCTTCATGAGAAATCCCAAGTTCTAGAAGACATCATTAAAGGACTTAGTGTAACCTGGCCTTACTAGCAAAGAATTGCTGAACCAACAGTTTGTTCCAGAAAAATTTCAAAAAGCACTGCCGTGAAGGCAGCAACTTTTGCGCGCATGTTCAATGTAGATGACCGCTTCAGCAACGAATTTGAAGATGCACGCAAAAGCTGCTGCCTTCACGGCAGTGCTTTTTGAAATTTTTTACTGATGAATTACTGGATTTCAATTCGATCAAATCTGCATTTTTGGAAATATTGGAAAAATAAAATTTTGAATGGGTATATCTACGGAATCATTGGGCGGATTTTACCCATTCACGAATTCGACCTTCGTAATTAAGCCCCAAACCTACTCTACAAATATCGAGTTTCTAAGTCGTTTCTTCCGGAAGTTATGAGTTTACGTCAGTCTAACGGCCGACTGCGTAAACACAATAACTTCCGGAAGAAACATCTTAGAAACTCGATATTTGTAGAGAAGGTTTGGACCTTAATTACGAAGGCCGAATTCGTGAATAGGTTTTTTTTTCAAATTGTTCTAATGACACGATTATCACGAAATTTCGCATAGAGAGAGAGAGAGAGAGAGATTTATTGGTGATTACTACAAATAATACTTTGTTTTCACACGTCATTGTAAGGAAACTGAAAAATCTCAATATGAAATAATATGAGCATGTTTACTCAATATATATACACATACATAACATAACAAAAATAACAATCGAGTTGCTCGAAAAAAAATTAAATAAAAACAGCTCTATAAGAGGATCACATAAAATCAGTCTCATCCAGAGTCAAGCCTAAAAACTCATCAATTGAATAAAATACATTAACTGCCAACATCAATTTCAATTTCGTTGTAAACGTATTCATTGGCAGATTTTTCACCCCACCAGGAAGTTTATTGTACAGAGACACCGCGCGGTATCCAGGAGCCTGTTGGGACTTACTCAGTCTTAAGAAGTCCTTCCTAATGAGTGACCCATTTCGGGTACTGTATCCATGTATGTCTAATTGTAATAGGTATTTGTCTTTATTTTTATGTACATAGATTAAATTTTCCAAAAGGAACAACGATGGGAATGTGAGAATACCCAAAGACTTGAAAGTATCTCTACAGCAGTCCCGATACCCCAGACCTCCCAGAATCCTTATTGCCCGCCTCTGCAGTCTGAAAACGGCCCCACGATGAGCGCTACCTCCCCACAGCAAAATGCCATATCTCAGATGGGATTCAACCAGTGCAAAGTACACAGAAACCAACACACCCGTTGTTAGGGAAAAGGCCAACGTTCTCAGGGCAAAAATATTTCGACTCAGCCTGTTCAGGAGGTTGTCAACATGTGAACTCCATGTGAGTGCAGCGTCCAAATGAACACCGAGAAACCTCACCGAATCAACCGTGCCGTCTGGATCATCCAATGCTCTCAGAGTCATAACCATATTGTGTGTCTTACCCTCATTCACCAGTAGACCGTTTGCCGTGAACCATTCGATGAGCCTCTGCCATGCCACGCGTGACCGTTCGAACAATGTTCGTGAATTAGATGCCCCGACTGCGACAGTCGTGTCATCAACGAATAGGGTGGACTCAACCTCTGGTATATAGTCTGGTAAATCGTTCATAAAAATCAGGACCGGTCCCAAAATTGATCCCTGAGCAACTCCTATGTTGATGGGGCTCATGCTAGAGCATGTTCCACCCGAAACGACCACCTGGTATCTCTCGCTCAGAAACGAACCCACCATACCTATGGCCGTCTCATCAAATCCATATTTCCTCAGTTTCGAAAGAAGCTTGTCATAGAGTACGCAATCAAAGGCCTTCGTCAGATCTACAAATGTAGCCAGACGGTAGTCTTTCTTCTCGAAGCTTTCGAGAGTAGAGTTTACAAAATCAATTATCGCCTCAATTGTGTTCCTATTCCCACGAAAACCAAACTGGCGGTCAGAAAGTAATTTATTGCGCTCGAGAAAAACTATAATCTGCAAGTACATCGCTTTTTCTAATATTTTCGAGAAAACAGGAACAAGGGAAATCGGTCGGTAGTTATCAACATTATCCCTTTCACCCTTTTTGAAAACAGGGATCACCATAGAGATCTTCAAGCACTTGGGAAACTCACCTGAACTCAAGCACTTATTTATTAACTTGGTGAGTGGAGAAATTATAGAGTTTATATTACGTTTCACTACCTTGATTGAAAGACCATAAAAATCGGTTGAATTGCTGTTCTTCAGGTTCCGTACTATATCCCTCACAACATTTTGTCCAACTTCATGAAAGCTGAATGTATTATCCGGTGGAATTTGTTTTCGGAAAGTTTGATCCATAGATATGTCAAGTCGGGGCAGATCTCTTAGGGCTTTCTGTGTAACGGTTGAAAAATGCTTACTAAAACCATCTGCATCAATGTTGGCTGACTCTTGAGTACAATTGTTCCTGATATGACCACTTATTATGCGCCAGGCTGCTCTAGACTTATTCTCTGAAGATACCATCTTGTTGTCAAAATAATGTAATTTTGCGTTCTTTATTGCTTTTCTATATTTCAGACGTAGTTCGTTTCTATGGGCGCGCAGTTCAGATGTTGCATAAAAACGGTACATCGAGTTCACAAGAATCAAATTCTCTCTCATACGTCTGATGTCTTGAGTAAACCAACCACTATCGGCATGAGTACTCCGTATTCTCGATTTCTTTTCGGGAAATGACCTTAGAAAGTCATCAACGATATTCTGATGAAATAAATTGAACCGTAACTCAAGATCTAAGGCATCGTCATCAACAAAGCCCCAATTCCTCCCTTGGAGAGCTTCATGCATTCCGATAAAACCCTCAGCCGTGAGAGGCCGGATTTTCCTATATCTGTATGTTTCAGATTCATCTGGAAAAATCGCCCTCAAGACCTGCGCGTCATGATCCGAGAACGCCGTCGGCAAAACATCCACGTACTCGCTCTGGGCGTCAAAATTGGTGAAGATATTGTCCAAACAGTTGTTGTTCCTGGTGGGCTGAAAAATTTTTTGCTCGTAACCGAAAGATGACGAAAGACTTAAAAACAATTTAGCCTCCCGGTCTGGAACAAAATTTACACTGGTTTGAAATTTGATATTGAAATCACCACATAACAAAACATTCTCATTTAATACATTTATCTTTTCAAGTAAAGACTCTAGACTATCAATGAACAAATTAAAATTTCTGGAGGGAGAAGAGTATATACATAATACTATAAAATTGACTTTGTTAAATTTCAACTTCGTGCAGATATTTCACAGTGTAACTCTACAGACAAACTGAGAACATTCATTATCGTAGGACAATCTAGAATAGTTCCAGTATTATTTACCAGAATCATGGATCCTCCCCTAGAAAGGTTCGTCCTTGTGTATGCGTCACCCACGCACCAGCCATCCAAGCATAGTCCGTCAGCCTCCATCCTGGATAACCAATGCTCCGTCAGACACACCACATCGTAACCATTCGGCTGGGAGTATAACATACTCTCAAGATCGTTCACCTTGTTTTTGACACTCTGTATGTTCATGTGCAATAAATTTATACCCTTATTTCCCTTCTTCTGCACATGACTATTAACTAATCTACATTCGGATTCTTCAACATACTCCTCCGAAAAAATTTGGAAACGTATGCACCATTTGGCCAGGAAACGCTATTTTTAGCCTCGGTTATGTTTTTCGCATCGATAATTGCTCTGAATGAACTATATTTATCTGGGTGTTTGGACTGGAGTTTTTCGCATTCAGCCACCGGAAATTTCTCTCTTACCATATTTGTGAAATCATCGAGATTAGTATTGACTGATATTCTCGATACAAAAAGACTAACTTTCCTCTCTATCGCTTTCACTGGATTTTCTGTCGATGCTCCGGTTATCTTCCAGAAATGATCTTTTATACTACCCTCAAAAGCATTCGGCATGCCTGGAGATCGCACATCTTTCCTCTCATTTTTCCGCGGAATATTCCTTCTGTCGGCTCTCTTCCTATGTCTAACAGTTTTGAATTCACTGGTGTCCAGTATCTCTCCCTCAGATGTCATCTCATGAGGGGACAGCGGTGCTCGATTGATAACAGGTGGAATTTTATCGATCATATTGTTTTCTTTATCAGCTGGAGTCCCCGGAATTCAGTAAGCCGAGGCATCTTTTACGGATATTTATAAATAACGCGAACCTTATCATGTGCAATTTGTCCTAAAATTCTCGTTCCCCAGTGATAGTAAATTTGTGAAGAAAATTGTGGGTTGGCGACTTGGGCCGAAGTCGTCTATTCGATCTAAGCTGTATTTTCGGAAATATTGCAAAAATGAAATTTGAATCCGTATATCTGCGGAATCATCGAAATTTTATTTTTCTAAAATTTCCAAAAATACAGCTTAGATCGAAGTATCCAGTAGTTCATCGGAAAAACTAAGAAAACCACTGATGTGAAGTCAACAGCTTTTGCGCGCATGTTCAAAGGATATCACCAAAAGTGAACATGCGCTCTTTTGCGCGCATGACTTAACGTCAGTGCTTTTCTAGGTTTTCGATGAAAATTTCTACATTTTGGAGCGACGTTCTGGCGTCGAACGATTCATGATAAATTTCCAATCCGGTAAACCCGCAAGATTTCCCGTCGCCGAGATATTAAAAAGATATTTACATCATTGTACGCAGTGTGATTTTCTGAATAAAAAATGTGAAATCGACCATAGGCAGTGTCCCTTAATTTGGAAGATATGGGCCCCCAAATTTCAAAAATGAGCCGTTTTCAGGTCCCTTTTTCCACCATAAAAACAATCTCTCAGTTCATCTGTATGGTTTACACACCATCTTTGAACCTTCAACCAACAATAAGCAACACTTTTTCTCAAGAATAATCAATATTTAATGAAAAAAATAATGAAATTACTGGACAACCACTTAACCCCGATTCCTTCTGATTTCGACTCAGACTAAAAGTGAAGTTTGGCAATGGCGCAAATTTCATCGGTCGGAATCGTGCCATCGTGCGTATTAGTGAATGACAGGTTATTGCTGGCGAGAAAAATGAAATATGTTCTTAGTTCCTACTGTTTACTGCGAAACTCTTAATCTTCCAATAGGAGAATTCGTTTCTAATGAAATCTACAAGGTTGACACACATAGTAATGGAATGAGAATACACCCTGACATATACTTCAACGTAGATTTTTTTCGTATGTGATAGGTCGCGCCCTTCCCAGATTTCCAATGAAATCGAGGTTATTATATAACCCGTTTCATTGGAATACCCTGAATCTCATTCTAAACTGGGACCATCTCGAAGACACAACAAAAAACGAAGTAGATAAAAACCTCCCTATTTTGAAGGGGATAGAAAGAAAGTTCAAACGAAAATATTGAGAGTGAAACCTTAAACAAATATTTCCAATGATTTTGTTTTGATGTTAGAATAACCACCTCTTTTTCAGTGACAGAACCTTTTTCCTTACAATCATATCCTTCAACTATCCATCATTTCATATTTCCCGCCAGCAACTACTCTTAGGTCATAATACGTTGGCCAGCGATGAAAAGACGCTGTTGCCAAGCTCCGCTTTAACATTGAGAAGTATTTTGTAGAAATATAGGTTAAGTTGTTGTCTAATATTTTCACTTTTCTTCCTTTAAATAATGAATATTCGTGAAAGAAAGTGTCTCTATTCGTTGGTTGAAGGTTCAAAGATGATTTATGAACTAGATTTGAGAAGTGAGAGATCATTTTTATGGCGGAAAAAAGGATCTGAAAATGCAACAATTTGGAAATTTGGGGGCCCATATCTTCCAAACTAAGAGAGACCGCCTATGTTGGTCTCCATATTTTTTGTTCAGGAACTCACACTGCTTACAATGATGTGAATATCTTACTTATAGCTTCGCGACGAGAAATCTTGCGGGTTAACCGCCAATCCTTACTTGGCAAAAATATCAACACAGTTTGTCATTGTCAACTGTCAAACTATAGACAATAACGAAAACACCCTAACAGAGCATATCATAAGCGATTTCAAGCGATGGACCAAAAGCTCCGGTTATAGTTACGGTTATCCAAACTGACAGATTATCGTTTGCCAATATGTCAGTTTGGGTAACCGCAACTATAACCGGAGCTTTTGGTCCATCGCTTGAAATCGATGTATGTTGATCATTATCGAGCCAACTAGAACTTTTGAAGGAAACCATACCGCATAGCAACGTCCATTATAATTATTTTGCTGTCTAGAAAGATGAACAAACCGTCTGCCCGATTTGCCCGCCTAGGAAATGAATGAATAAATTAGGCAAATGTAACTTCGCCACATAAAAAATTCAGAACAGTAGATGCATAATTCGGAAAGGGGCCTGAAAAAACCATAGAGAGTACTGGATACGGCCTGCTCAGTGCTCATATAACCGAATATTGCAGAAACCTTTTAGCGGGATATGTAGGGCAATGAGAGTTCACGCCAAACCCTGCAATTGAAATCGTGGAACCTCTACCGGAATTCACTGCACTTGTTGGGGGTTGAGGATGGTTTATTTATGGTTTTAGGGTGGTAGGGTTTCATCGGAGAGAAGATAAAGATGCTTCAGGTTCATGTTTAGAGAGGAATCAGAAATATTGATGAACTTTCAGACTGATTTTGTGGATTGGAAAAATGTTAACCAACAATCTCATTCAGCCTAACGGCCGACTGCGTAAACACAATGACTTCCGGAAGAAACGACTTAGAAACTCGATATTTGTAGAGTAGGTTTGAGGCTTAATTACGAAGGTCGAATTCGTGAATGGGTAAAATCCGCCCAATAATTCCGTAGATATACCCATTAAAAAATTTTATTTTTCCAATATTTCCAGAAATACAGAACAGATCGAATTGAAATCCAGTACTTCATCGAAAAATTACAGTTCGAAGGTTAATACAGAATTTAATGAGGATGATATGATAAGAAAATCACAGAAATTTTTTTTCAAATTCTTCTAATGACACGATCATCACGAAATTTTGCGTAAACTTATCTTGCAGCATCTTCAAATTAGCTGCAAAGTTTTATCAGGTTTGAACCAGTATTTCTTGAGTAATACCGAAAAAAACAACGATATCGAGGAGAAAACCACTAAGTTTGACATATTTTTTCCCAATACCTCCGAAACTCACGATCGTATCGAACTGAAATTTGGTACACTGCTGTGAAATATGAAGCTCAAAGTTCGAGTGGAATTTTTTTTTTGGATATGATAAACGGTTTCCGAAAAAAAAAATTTTTTGGGAACAAAGTTTGAAATTTACTGACAGTATTATTCTGACAAAATTTGACTCAAAGTTGCGCGTCATTATACTCCACCCAACTGCCAAGTTTAAATCCAATCGCTTAGGTAGTTTTTGAAATAAAAAATAAATAACTCCAAAATTTAAAGTCGCTATAACTCCGAAACTGTTCAACCGATTCGGCCCATTAACGAACTTAGCCGCGGCATTCCAATGAGCGATCTACCCTGAAAGTTTCAAGTTGCTAGCTCACTCTCTTCGACAGTTATCGTTTCCACGGCCAGCCGGACAGAATCGATTTTGACACCGAATTCGTCATCAGTGAGTCCAATCTAGTCGTTCGAGACCATTTTCGGCTCGATCATCGAAAATTACAGACATTTGGACAAAATGATAGCACGCTGTTCCCCTAGAACATGCGCGCAAAAACAGCGAAAATTATAAAATTATCGATCAAAGTATACTGTACTAGAAGGTGGGATTCGCAAGATGCTCCTGGATGATGGCGCGCTGTTCGTAGTTTTACTGCACCGGTCCATCTGAAAAGTGACAAGAATCGAGATTCCCTCTGCGGTTTTATCCAAGGTAAGTTGACCTGACGATCAGTAATAACTGTGAAACAGCTGTAGTCATTCTCCTTAGGTCCGCTTCTTCGGTATAGATGTTTTCGTTGATTGGATGATTAGCTCTGATCATGGGGGAATATTTGTTGATTTATCGACAGATATTCGTCCTTGTGATTATGTTATTCATAAAATTATATTCCACTAAAATATCGCAGCATCACGTGAAAATGTTGCCCAGAATCCTGGAACATCGATTGGTCATCTTACATAAGAATTGCACAATACAGCTACGCTCAGCATATTCTCACTTAATATTTTTCATCTTCATGCCAATAAAATCCAATTGATCCAATTACTTCTACTAACAAGTCATGCAAGGAAAAGAAAGTTGATCAGTTGGATCCTAGAACGAAATGTCGATTTTGCGCACAAAAACATAATAAATTTTCAAAGACACAAATCGGAAAATTGATAACTGAACAGCAAATCAGAGACATCATAACGAAGGTCAAATTGATGAATATATGAGATCCATATACATAGGTTAGTTCGGAACTCATACGTCCGGACGGACAGAATTGAATTTGACCACGGATCCCTCTTCAGGGTGTTCAACGCAATCTTTTGAGACCCTTTTTGGCTGAAAATTCGAAAACTTCAGAAACATTATGACGAAACTATAACGCGCTTTTCCTTAGAACAAGAGCATTAAAACTATGCTAAGATATATCCTTTTACGATGCCCGGCCAGTGTTGCCAGGTCGAAACACAAGCAAGAATGAGATCATTCATTATCATTATATTTTCATTATATTCAAACAATAATTTCGGAGTTTCGTCCAGTCCATTTTATATTTCTTCATTACCTACAATGATTTCAAGTTAAGGAATATTATTTTGAAAAACAATTGATAGGTCACTCCTTCCTTCCAGGGTAAAGGAATGTCATAAAGAAAAACGACCATGAATTCAACCATTTTTTTTATTGTATTGCAACGTATGTCAGACTAAACAGTCTGTATAATTATTACGTGAAGACAAGCAAGGTCCAGAGAACCTCGCATCATCCATAAAACGTGCTCAGATGGATTACCCACTGATATTGAATTCCCACGTCATAATATGATTGTGAACACCTTGACAAAACATATATAATATTTTGTTTATTGAAAAACAGTGAGTGAGAACAATGAAGCGGTACGTTCATTGATGTGTCATGCCGTAGTAATCAGTCATAGTAATTAAACCCTCTAACGAGTTCTTCGAGTGTTATTTCCAACCCTCTCCTGTACAAACCTACTGGACGACCCAACCCCAACCGGGGTACACCACATGGCGATCCTGCCAGTTAACTGAAACACCACAGTATTCTTCAATAATGTTAGTCCAAGCATGTTACTTCATTATTCCTGAAGATATTCCTATGGCAGACTTATGGCACCATTTTTGCATTAATTTCACTTTGTCGTAATTGCGACCCGTATTATTGAGATGAAATCATTTGCGCAATATCGATAAATTTTTCTCAACAGACGGCTTTTCCAGTTGCGTGTACTCCTCTCCTCTCTTCACGAAACAATTTTAAACTTTTACATTTCGTACCTAGGTAAATTTTCAATATATGGATGGAAGATTGAATTAAAACATCAAGGATTCGTTAAATTTTCATTTTTTCAATATTTCTTTCATTTTTGTGCTGATACTTTTCTTTGTTATACGTGGCTTTTAGTTCATAGTATGTAGCCTCTGTATTTTGACGTAATTTTTTTTAAAGAAACAATTCGATACCCTGTATTTTGGTGCAGCCTTGGCCTTGTGTTGTACATCATATTTTTAACAATGGCTGTTGCTCTATAAGGCCACAGATCCACGTGCCCAACCTAAGAAATAAATTTTCGTACAATGTACGACACAATTAATTTTTTTTGAAATAATAAATATTTTATAGTGAAAAATCAACCGTTAGTTAATATTCAAACAGAAAACACAAAACGATCTATCAATCCGCTCCCAACAGAATACGTCGTTATTGACTGTGCGAATATCGTAAACGTGTCTTGGACGCGCGGAATTCGCGGCCTCATGGCTGGCCTGGCCGCAACCCTCATATAGAAACAAACAACCACAGTGAATTCTGTCGAATAACTCCGTTACTCCGAAGACCTTCGAATTATAAAACTATGGCACGGTCGCGAAATTTCTGCGCCGTCAGTTCGAGTATAGGTGCGGTTTAGTTCATGACTGCTTTTCACTGGGTCGATGAATGTCTTTTTGCGTGTTTTTATGTATTTATTATTTTGCCGGGTGGGTGTTATAGACTTGCTTTGTTGGTGGTTTCTTTGTGTGTTGGGATTCATAATGAATTCAGTCATCAACATTCTTGAACTAAATGAGAGTGTCGAATGGAGGTCGAGAAATTGTCTTCGAGAAAAACATCGAGACCAGAGTTTGTTTATTTCCCGTCTCGACGAGACTGGACGAGAAAGTGCATTCGATGAAACCTAACTCCCAAATAACTCAATTTTTGCGATACTTTTCATTGATTTTCGAACCGTTTTCTGACCAGGTGAATGAAAAACATCGCAGTACGTTCGACATTTCCGTGGCAGGAGAAACAAAAACCGTACCCGACGTTGTACCTCGTCGTCCCACGCGAATTCATTAGGGAAAACAAAATTCCGTCCCACCAGAAAGCAACAAAAAGATAATTCATGGTTTAATCATCATTAGAAGCAAAATTCATCCCCAGCACTCCCAGGAGTCCTGTAAGCGTCGGGATATTCATCAGGACGGGTAGATGATAAAAAACGACATTCAAATTAAATAAATCCCAGACAGTACTGGAAAAGTAGGATCGTAAATATCTAAATTTGTGCAGATTAAATGAACATTCCTAGTATTTTTTCCTTCCGGTCTCACTGTTTGCGGTGTAAATCACTGTGACCGCCTTGACATTTCCATTAACCGGAGCAGAACTAAAATTTGCATTCCGGTTTATAACGCGAAATGTGGAAATTGTCGTAGATCGTTAAATTGAAGGGGAATTGAGATGATCATGGAACAGCTACGGGTAATAGGTAGGTAATAGTTTATTGGGCGCATGTTCTAGGGGAACAATGATGACGAATCCGGTGTCAAAATCGTTTCTGACCGGCCGGCTGGCCGGCCGTATGCACGATTACGGAGAATCCTAACGACTTGAAACTATCAGCGTAGGTTCCATTTCAAAATGCAACGGTTTAGTTCGTTAATGGGCACAATCGGCCGAATGGTTTTGGTGTTATAGCCGTTTTCAATTTTGACGTTATTTCCTGATATTTCAGGAACTACTGAAGCGATTGGATTGAAACTTGGTAGGTACTTGGAACATCACGACGTGCAACCTTCGGCTGAATTTCGTTGTAATCGCGCTATGATTTAATTTCAAAAGAATTATATTTCAAAATTTCACCGGAAAAATTTTTGTTTCTCGGAACTATCCATCAAATTCGAAAAGCAATTTGCCCACACTTTGGGCTCTATATTTCACAGCAGTGTGCCAAATTTCAATTCGATACGGCTATTATTTTTGGAGATATTAGGAAAAATATGTAAAATTTCGTGGTTTTTGCGCGCATGTTCTGGGGAACAGCGTGCTATCGTTTTTGTCCAGATGTCTCTTATTTTCGAATTTTGAGCCGAAAATGGTCTCAAACGACTAGGTTGATCCTATCGATTTGAAACTTTTCCGGGTAGGTTTCATTTCGAAATGCGACGGTTAAGTTCGTTAGAGCCCTTTGAAGTTTTGACTTTATTTTGGCGATGAAAACTATTGGCACGATAGGATCGAAACTTGGCAGTTATTTGGAGTATAGCAACGCGCAACTTCTCGCAAGATTTTGTTGAGATCATACTATCCGTAAATTTCTAAAAAAAATTTTTTCCAAAATTTTTTTCGAAAGAATTTTTTTTTTCGTGAACAGTTCATCACATTTGAAAAAAAATCAGCGCGAACTCTGAGCCCTATATTCCACAGCAGTGTGTCAAATTTCAATCCGATACGGTTATTAGTTTTGGAGTTATTGGGAAAAAATTTATAAAATTTCGTAGTTTTCTTCTCGATATCATTGATTTTTCGGTATAGCTCAAGAAATACTGATTCAATCACGATGAAACTTCGCACCTAGTTTGTAGATGCTAAAACACAGTTTTGTACAGAATTTCGTGATGATCGTGTTATTGAAACAATTTGAAAAAAAAATTTAAATTTTTTCCTTCAAATACATATTCAATATTCTGTAATCTTCTTGTCATATTATACTCATTAAATTCTGTATGAACCTTCGAACTGTTATTTTTCGATAAAATACTGGATTTAACTTCTATCTTATCTGTATTTTTGGAACTATTGGGAAAATAAAATTTTGAATGGGTATATCTGCGGAATCATTGGGTGGATTTTACCAATTCACGAATTCGGCCTTCGTAATTAAGGTCCAAACCTTCTCTACAAATATCGAGTTTCTAAGTTGATTCTTTCGGAAGTTATTGTGTTAACGGTCCGGCCGTAAGGCAATATTCTGTGATCTTCTTGTCATATTATACTCATTATATTCTGTATGAACCTTCGCCTTCAGGCCGTTAGGCCGACCGTAAACACAATAACTTCCGGAAGCAACGACTTCGAAACTCGATATTTATTGAGAAGGTTTGGGGCTTAATTATGAAGGTCGAATTCGTGAATGGGTAAAATCCGCCCAATGATTCCGTGGATATACTCATTCAAAATTTAATTTTCCCAATATTTCGAAAACTACTGATTAGATCGAATTGTAATCCAGTACTTCATCGAAAAATAACAGTTCGAAGGTTCATACAAAATTTAATGAGGATAATTCATCGAGAAAAAATCTAGAAAAACACCACCGTCAAGGCGGCAGCTTTTGGGCGCATGTTCAAATTCATTGTCGAGGCGGTCATCTACATTGAACATGCGCGCAAAAGCTGCTGTCTTCACGGAAGTACCTTTCTAGATTTTTTTTCCCGATATGGTTATTTTTTTGGAACAACCCAGAAAATACTAATTCAATCATGATGAAACTTGTCAGCTAGTTTGAAAATGCTAAAGAACAACTTTTTGCAGAATTTCGTGATGCTCGTGTCGTCAGAACAGAACAAAAAATTTTTTTCAAATATTCAATATTCTGTGATTTTTCGATCATATTATCCTGGTGAAATTCTGTATGAACCTTCGAACTGTCATTTTTCGATAAAGAACTGCATATCAATTCGATCTAATCTGTATTTTCGGGAATATTGGAAAATCAAAATTTCGAATGGGTATATCTACGGTATCATTGCGAGGATTTTACCCATTCAGGAATTCGGCCTTCGTAATTATGGTCCAAACCAACTCTACAACGTAGAAATATCTCCTGCTTTTCCTTACCCATATACAGGATGATTAATTCATAATTCTGACCAAATTTTCATTTGACTATATTTCTGGTACTTTAAATCAAAATTGAATGATTTTTTCAGGATTTGTAACACTTTATAGCATCCGGAATTTTATTTCTTCTATATAATCGAATGAGACAGCGCACACTTGACTGCTACGGAACAAGGGAAATTAGTAGGAAAATAAGTTTCCGTTTTGCTGTGGTCAGGGCTGTTGCGGATAAGTGTGCGTTGGACTTTATACGGCGACTATTTCCTTATAATTTTGAAATCTCTGGATGAGGTATGGATTAAATCAAGAAGAAGAATTGAAGGACTTATATCTCATATGGAGTAACCGTAGACACGTGTTTCTGGCTTTCTGCCTTCTTCAGTAAGGTCAGGAAAGTGTAAAAGATGAGCTACACTTGGTGGGAAACAACCAGGAGGAAGCAGTAAATAATATAACATACGTATGCTCTCTGAACGGGAGGGTCTTTCGACCAGGGCCGGTCCTCCAAGTGATGATATTTCAGTTCCTCAGATAAACTACAGGCCCCTTATATTGGGGAATTATCTCCCATAGATCTATAATTGGTTATGAAAATGAAATGTTAGTATGATATTGAGATTTTTCTGGGTAGAATTGGGAGGATAATGGATACTTATATAGTTGAAAACATTCATTTCAAAGTTTCCTATTAATCTTCAAAAAATTCCAAATCCTGGTATTAAATTGATTCCTAATAATCCGCCATTCTGCAACTATAAGAATTGCCCAGAAATTTTGACTCTTCCGGGGAGAGGAGGAAGGATAGAAGTAAAAGTAGGGATGCAGAATATGTTCATAGGGAATTTCTCCTATTTTCAAAAAAATCTCAAATTGAATCCAGTAAAAAATGATTTTCGGCTCATTCGCCATTTTGTCATCCAAAAATTCTTACTCGGCATGTTTAAGATCTTGAATATCCAAAATTGAGGAGATTGAATGAACAATCCTGTCATTAAAATGACTTTTGAACTAACTGAAATGAGGAATTTATTATAATACACTCTCCAAAACGCAATAAAATAATCTCTTCTAATGAACCGAATTCAATATGTGAAAAAAATTATAAATATATCCACAATGATATCCCATATACATATGGAACTCGCCAACGCATTTTTCTAAAAAATCGATCTGGATTTTTCAATGGAAAACAATTTCCGTATATATCGCTGATCACACAGTTACGTTGAAATCAGTTTAATCTGTATTGTATCAACAAACCAATACATCAATAGATTTTATTTACACAAATTCCAATGAATCGATATAACCCTTGAACTACGAGTTTGTTTTGTCTTCCATGAATGCATAAATAATAATAAATTGAACGCATTGGAATATTCCAAAATCATTGCCATTTTGACGAATATATAGGATGTCCAAGTTATAGCTGAATGAGAAATTTGTCCCATCCCAGAGGCATAATTTTGGTGTCCCAACTTTCTAAGCCATTTCTTCAGGTAGTGTGAATCAGCACCATATTCTATAATTCAAAATTAAACTGTAACGAATCTCACAGCCCAATAAACTCCTTGATTTTTCATTCCCAAACATAAATATATAATAGGTATTCCTGTAGAATATAACTGAAATTAATTTTTCCGCAGGAACGACGAGGCATCGCCTATAAACTCAAAATTTTATTTAATTAGGAAATGGTGTCACAGAGAAAAAAAACACAAATAAACAGAAGAAAAATCGAGCCACAAATGAATGGAAAATAACAAAAAGAAAATGAACGCAGTCTCACAATTCCACAGCACACCGTGACACCCACAAGTACTGCCTTGTGGTGGTAAAGAATCTCTCTCGTGAAAGTTTGAACGCGTGTCCTCTAAGGTTATTCTGGTTTGGCACAAAAAGATGACTGTGGTCACAACAGAAGAGACCACGTAGCGATCTATAAGTGATTATGACATCGCCCCTCAAACTCCCCAACGAGAACCTGGTGATATCCATGAGAGCCAATCTACCTTCACGGTCTGGACGAACAAAAACATGTGGTATGCGGTTGGCCCTCTGCTGAACTGATTCCAAGAGATTTGCATCTCTGATGAGCCAAGGACACCTGACAGGACCGGTGAACTCAAGAACTGGGCGAATGTAGGTCTTATATACTAGTAATTATGCTGTAGTCAAAGGATCGCACCCAGAGACTTTCCGAAAAGATAGAGAAGCTTTCTTGCTTTGCTCGTGCAGTGTGCTATATGCTGAGTCCATGAGAGATCCTCTTTCATTATCACGACCAAATCGTTATGAGCTGAAACCTTTCAATCCGTTGACCCTCAATAAAGTAGGAAAAATGTGGATTCCTCTTTCCCGAAGGTAACTCCTTACACTTTTCGATATTTAATGGAAGTAGTCAGTCATTACACCACCTTCACAGGGAGTCGAGATCCTTTTGCAGAACAGAATGATGAGTAGTTGGAAAGTTGAATAACTTTGTGTCATCCGCGTATGAGCAGCACTGGGAACTCACCGACATCGGTAGATTTGAAACATATATGAGAAACAGAACGGGACCCAGAACCGAACCCTGAGGCACGTCACTAAATACATCTCACATGGTGCATCTATTTAAGCACACTCTAACCTAAAACTTCCTGTTAGAAAGAATGCTCTCAATCTAAGCAAGCACTTCGCCCCTAATACCCACATGTCGCAGTTTGTGCAACAATCTCCCAAGAGGAACACGATCGAAGGCACGGACGAAATCAAGGTGGATTACATCAGCCGATTCACCACCATCAACAGCTTTTGTCCTTACGTTGAGACACTCCAACAGATTAGTGATGACCTACCCGGAATGAATCCGTGCTGATTCTTCGGTAAGATATTATTGCAAAGCAGAAAGGACAGCTGAGGCTCAATTTTCTGAAAATTCCATATGGAAATCGATATGCTCATCTCAGCTGACATATTTTCAGGTCTCTGTCACTCCTGGTTATACCTTTATACCGGAAAGAGTACAAAACTTCGTCGTTCAGAATTTGAAAAAAATTTCTTTGAACATGAAAAGGATAGAGTGTGACCTATTCAGACTCCCACAAAAATTATAGAACTTGTAGAACTTGGGGAATTTATATCAATTCCTTTTTCATGTCCAAAATTGTCAGATTTATTCTAGCAATTGCAGGATTGAATCTCGAAATTTCCAGATTCTTTATTTTTACAGTGGCACTAATACGCCGTCGTACAGAATGGCACAGATGCAAACAACAAGATAAAATCAGTATTTAGGAAAAGCTCTCGATGTGGAAATGTAATCATTGGTCCTGCATTTGCAAAACATGAACCCTCGGGAGCATTTATAATTGAACGCGTAATCTAGTTGGCTACAACCAGACACTGACTCTAATTTTAAAGTCATCTGCAAGCATGCAGCCCTTGTCACTAAATTACATATATACCAGCCGCCTGCGAGTGGAAAACGATTTGAATGTTATCGCGTTCTTCTGAGACCTAATCAAATCAGATTTTCTCGTGTTCAGTAATGCATTTACCAGGAACTGAAAATATAATGTCTTTTCCAATTTCTCATTTATCGAAGCTCAAGAAGCATCATGAAATGCGATATAAATAGAAATTCGTCCGAGAAAATTTGAAAAATAATTTCTTCTCTGATCACCCGTGATGTGAGTGAACTTTTGAATTATTTGTTGCAAAAAGGTTGAAGGTTCTTGAAAACCTATTCACCTACAAGTTCATCGTTACCTGGAAATATTTCAGAAAACTGTTCCTTGAATCGAAGAACTTTCCTGTGAAAATCTCACTACATATTTAGACCTGTTCTGTTCACAAATAGCAATTTTGCCAGGAAATATAGCTTCGCTGAATACGACACCTCGCCATTCTGCTCCGCAATGCTACCTCGCTTTGACCCAGTTCAAACGTATACGACATTGGTCTGCAGTTTATTTATTTATTCATTTATTTATTCATTTATTTATTTATTTATTCACTCACAAGAAACAAAAACAGGTTACCCAATACCCAAAAGCAAGTACGATGGCCGTAAAAAGGTATGGCATTGCCGTGGAGAACGAGCAGTTATTTCTAACATAAAATTTCATTTGCACGACAAATTTCAATACAGATTTTTCTGATGATTTAAGAAAACAATTTTGTAATAATATAAATAGTACTTGTTAATCTCAAGAACAAGATGAGTTAGAAAGAGATTATGGTAGAGCACCATTCGTTTCATTTTTATTTCCCCAAAAAATCCGAAAACGTTCAGGATGGGCAATCATATGCCTATGAAAATGTGTTCAAATTTCTCTAGAATACTTGAATTTAAGAGAATTTCTCAAACTTAAATACCGGGATAGTGAAGACACCAGGAATTACTTTGAGTTGTCAACAAAAATTACATATATGGCCATAATATTATATATTCTGCTTCAAGTTTTATAGCAATGTTTGTTATGAATCTTGTCATAGCAATATCGCTATAATGGAGTACCATAGTCGGCGGTTTTAGAGCTGGCAACACTGTATTTCGTGCATTTAGAGCTACAAGGAAGAAGAAAATAAGCATACTTCATAAACCCATCGTGAGTTTTCTATGATTTCGTATACATAACCTCTATATACGGTCATGGGGATAAATGTTAAGAAACAGAAAAACCAATTGAAGTCAAATAGATCAATAACAATATTCAATTTCCCGTATACCAATAGGATATTGGTTACCAGAAATCAAATGCAGCAATTTTATTTAGGTGTTAATAATTGGAAATGTTGTTGAGATCGAAATAATCATCTCAGCTGTTGTCTACTATGCCGGTATTTTAGTCTAAGATTTTTTCTCAGAATTAAATATTATAGAGAACCTTGAACACATTTTCATAGGCACGCACTCATTTTCGATATTTTCGAATTCTTCGAAGATATAATACTGAAACAAGTTGATCTCTGCAATATTTCATTTCTAACTTATCCAGTTATCAAGCATAGCAAATACTATTTTGATGTTGCTAAGATAGCAATATTGATAGATTCTTGTTAAAGATTCTATTATATTGCTCAGAATCCATAATCAGAATACCAATATTTCTCATCTTGTTATAGAAGCAATATCTCTTTCCTGGCGATCAGGTCGATTCTGTTTGCAAATAGCAATATTGCTAGGAAAAAGATATTGCTATCATAACAAGATTGGAACTATTGGTATTCTGATCAACGATTTTGGCTAATATGATCTGTCACTTTAACGAGAATCTTGCTATCAATATTGCTATCTCAGCAACCTAAAAATAGTACTTGCCACGCCTGATAACAAGAACGGTTAGAAAGGGAATCTTACAGAGATCCCTTTGTTTCCGTATTATTTCTTCCAAGAATTCGAAAATATTGAAGATATGGAAGTATGTGATAATAGAAATTTGTTCAAGATTCTCTAGAATAATTTATTTTAAAGAAAATTCTTAGACGAAATACCGGCATAGTAAGCAACAGCTGAGATCATTATTCTAATGATGTCAACAACAGCCATCCCATTAAATTTCCAACAGAAGAGTTCATCGAATTTCGAATCATTATCGCCAGCATAAAATTGCTGCATTTGATTTCTGGAAACCGATATTCTATTGGTATCCAGGAAATTGGTTAATTTGACTTTAATTGGTCATTTCTGTTTGGTAACATTTTTGAATAAGCCGATATTTACATGAATAAAAAAAAAGTATAAGCTACTGGAAATGTGTTCAAGGTTCTCTAGAATATTCAATTTCTGCTGCAACAGCTGAGATAATTATTCTGATCATCTCAACAACAGCAATCCCTTCGAGGTGGCAACAAAAAAGTTTATCGAATTTCAAATTATTAACGCCCTAGTAAAATTGCTGCATTTGATTACTGGTAACCAATATTCTATCGGTATCCAGGAAACTGGTTATTGGTCAATTTAACTCTTTTTTGTTTCCTAACATTTTTTATGTCGATGTTTACATGAATAATGAAAGCCTTAGATAGAGGTTGTGAATGCGAAATCCTAAAAAAAAACTCACGAAGTAGGGTTATTTTCTTCATCCTTGTACCTCTAAAGTACAAAATACAGTGTTCTCAGCTCTAAAATCAACGATTATGGAAGTCCATGATAGCAATATTGCTATGACAAAATTCATAACAAACATTGCTATAACACTCGGAACAGAATACGTAACATCGTGGCCATATTGCTATAAATTAGAAAGATAGCAAGATGACTAGAATAGCAAGGTTCATAGCAATACGCAAACAGAATCGACCTGAATATTGCTATTTTCAAACAGAATAGGCCTGAATGTCTGTAATATTTAGGTATTATGGACCGTTTTCTTCACAAACATGATATTAGTATAAAGGAAAAGCTTTCGATATGAAAATGTAATCATTGGTCCTGCCTTTGTTAGACGTGTCCCCTGGGGAGTATTCATAATTTAACGTGTAATCTACTTTATACAACCAGACAGTGCCTCAAATTTTAAAGTCATCTCCAAGTATGCAGCCGTTGTCGCTAAATTATATGCCAGCCGGCTGCAAGTGAAAAACGATTCGAATCGCAGAGCATTCTGAGACCTAATCAAATCAGGTTTTTCTCTTGTTGAGAAATGCATTTCCAGGAATTGGAAATATAATATCTCTTTCAATTTTTCATTCAGCAGAGCTCAGAAAGCATCATGCCTTTCCATTCGGAAGGCGATATAAAAAGAAATTCGTTCGAGAAAATTTAAAAAATAATCTCTCTGTGAGCACTCGTAATGCAAGTGAATTTTCGGATTATTGGCTGCAAAAAGGTTGGAAATTATTGAAAAAAACTCTCCAGTTGTACCCAGAAGTTTATCGTTTCCAGGAAATATTACAGAAACTGCTCTTTGAACACTCATTGAGACGATCAATTGCCCTTTCTGGTAAGTATCTTATACATAGTCAGGTCGATTCTGTTCGCGTATTGCTATGGACCTTGCTATTCTAGTCATATTGCTATCTTTCTAATTTATAGCATTGTGGCCATGATGCAGAGCTGTGCCGAGCACTGATGGAAAGAGCTCTGAACACAAAGCACTAAGCCCTTTCGAAAAGTGCTCCGGAATCTCGAGCTCTAAGCACTCATTTTTTGCGAAATGCTCGCGATCACCAAGCACTTTCAAAAAGTAATTCGTTTACACGAGCACCAAGCACTTAGCACTTTTTAAAATGAAACTTCGACTTTAAGACTTTTTCAGCCAATTGTCTGTAATTTTGGCATTTCGATTTCTCGAAGTCGGAAAACCATCCTAAGAGAGCTTTTCTCCTTTGAGATTTATCGTGTTTACGACTGGACAGAATCGATTTTGACTACGGATTCTTCATTAGTGAGTCCATTCTCGGTTTTCAAATTTCAAACTTACTGACCGACATTTGATTGCTTCCAAATATGGTTTTCGCCATAATATGCTGTCAAAATAATGGAAACATAAAAAAATATCTTAGAGAGTGCATAGCCTACGGCGAACTTGGTTTTGCGCGCATGTTCTAGGGAATAGCGTGATATCGTTTGTTTGGTGTTTGGCTTGTCTGTAATTTTCTAATTTTGAGCCGAAAAAGGTCTCAAACTACTAGGTTGAACCCACTGATCCAGTGTCAAAGTAGATTCTGTTCGGCCGGCCGTCCAACCGCGGACCCGATATCTGTCGAACGGAGCAAACTAGAAGCTTGAAACTTTCAGGATAGGTCGGGCATCCGAATGTCGCGGTTTATATCCGTTGATGGGCACAAGCGGCCCAACGGTTTCAGCGTTATAGCTATTTAAAATTTTGAGATTATTTCCCTGATATTGAAACTTGGCTTTTAGTTGGGGCACAATGATACGCTACTTCCTGCAAAATTTAGTTGAGATCGTACCGTCAGTAAGATTGAAAACATTTTTTCCACATTTTTTCCGAAAAATTTCCATTGTCGGAAACAGTTCACTACATTTGAAAAAATCTGCTTCTACCTTGAGCTCCATATTTCATAGCAGTGTACCAAATTTCAGTTCGATATGTTCATAATTCTCAGAGATATTGGGAAAAAATACTTGGAGAAAATTTTCGATGGTTTTTTTCTCAGTATCGTTATTTTTCCGGAATAACTCAAAAAATACAATATCATTTATTGTGAAACTTCGTAAATAGGTTGAGGATGCTGATTTGCAACTTTGTGCGAAATTTTGTGATGATTGGAACAATCTAAAAAATTTTTTTTTTCAAATACTCAATATTCTGCGACCTTCTGATCATATTATCCTCACAAAATTCCGTGTGAACCTTCAAGTTGTCATTTTTCAATCAAATACTGGATTATAATTCGATCTTATCTGTAGTTTTGAAAATATTTGGTGTTAAAATTTTGAATAGATCTGCGGAAACATTGGGTGAGTGGCCACGAATTCGGCCTACGTAATTTTGGCTTCAAAAATATCGAGTTTCTTAGTTGTTTCTTTTGCAAGTTATTGTGTTTATTGTGCTTGTTGACGAGAGCTAATGAGCGAATTTGTACGATTCCGTGATGATCGTTTAGTTAGATTGAAATAAAATTAAAAATTTTGTTCCCACAAATTTTATATTTGAATCATGTCATTTTTCATTGAAGTACTGGATTCAATTCGATTTGATCTTTATTTTTGGAAATACTAGGAATATATGAAATTTAGAGTGAGTTTACATATTACGAAGGTATAATTCGTGAATGGGTAAAATCCGCCCAATGATTCCGTGGATATATCCATTCAAATGTTTATATCCCCTGGTTATATTTCTCAAAAGAAAACGCAGATAATATCGAATTAAAATCCAATACTTGATGTGTTTGACTTCCTGATGATGAACTCGTTATCCATATTGATGTTTGGCTGTTCGGCCGTCCGTAAACACGATTACTCTCCAAACGAAAAATCTAGAGCCCTGAAAAGTTGCAGGGTAGATTAAAAGCCTAAATATCTCGGCTAAGTTTGTTCATAGGCATAATCAGTCGGGAAGTTACGGTGTTATTGACGTGAGCATAATTATTCATTTTGTCCCATAACTTCTAAAATGGACAGCTTCGTGCCAAGTTTCGTGATGACCGTTTAGTCAGGACATCAAAAAACAATATTCATTTCTCTGAAAGGTAACAAGTATCGAGAGAACTCTCTGCGGTTTATCCAAGTTAAGTTGACCTGACGATCAATAACAATTGTGAAACAGCTGTAGTCATTCTACTTGGATCCGCTTCTTCGGTGTAGGTGTTTTGGTTGATTGGGTGATTAGCTCTGATCAAGGGGGAATATTTGTTGATTTATCGACGGATATTCGTCCTTGTGATTATGTTATTCATTACTACTGGAGCTCTTTCTTCTCCATGAAACCATTTCCAATATTCATTTCTATTTTTCCCATCATATAACTAATAATCTGATTCAATTATATTTATAGTATTTGAATGTAGAGATTGGTCATCTGCCATAAATGACTTAAATCACTCATCCGGAATTCACTTAAGCTCAAGAAATATATTTTTCTTGAATATTCTAATTTTGCAATACTCTCGAAATTCCTCACGAACCTGCACGCAATCATACTACATCAAAGAATTCAAAATATCATTTCAATCAAATCATTGGGCTCGGAATCATAGAGAAAAAAACTCAATGAAATTTTAAATGTGAACCAGAATGTGTGACATACGAATACGAAAATTCAATAAGTATAATCCACGTGACTTCACGTCAGTAGATTTCTTGAGATTTTCTAACGTTCTTCAGAACGGAATTCCAATATCTCTATGATCGAGATAGAATACGAAATATTCTATCTCGATGTTCCCAGCTGAAAGCTTACGCTTTAACACTTATTTTTATATCATAGTAGCACAAAACTGAACGTAAACACATATATATCGCGAATGTGTCGAATGAGGATCCTTGTATTACTTGTCGAATGTCTCCAAACACCAGAGACCACCGATATATTAGTTCTCTTTGTCTACTCCAATCACGCGATAGCCCGACATTTTCCTGTTTCGACAAGTCCATGAAGGGCTTAGTGCTTAGTAATCCCGAAAAGTGCTTCGAAACCCTGCGGTGCTCGGGAGCAGTTTGCGGTGCTCGGGAGTACTTTGGTGCTTGGGAGCACTTTTCGATGCTCGGGAGCACTTTGCGGTGCTCGGGAGCACTTTTTCGAATTACTAAGCACTAAGCCTTCTCAAAAAATTCTCGAAGCACCAAGCACTAAGCACTGGCTTAATAAAGCACTTTCGAGCACAGTGCTTAGGAGCACAAAAGTGCTTTGAGTGCTTTCACGAGCACTAAGCACAAGGCTTTGGCACAGCTCTGCCATTATGTTACGTATTCTATTCCCAGTGTTATAGCAATGTTTGTCATGAATTTTGTCATAGCAATATTGCTATCATGGACTTCCATAATCAGTAATTCCTGAGTTTTTTTATGATTTCGCATACATAACCTCTATCTACGGATTCCGACATCGACATAAAAATATAAGGACACAGAAAGAGTCAAATTGACCAATAACCAATTTCCTGAAATTGAATATTGGTTACCAGATATCAAATGCAGCAATTTTATTCAGGCGAAAATAATTCGATGAACTTTTTCGTTGGCACCTCAAAGGGATTTCTATTGTTGAGATGATTAGAATAATCATCTCATCTGTTTTTTACCATGCCTGTATTTTAGTCTAAGACTTTTCCTTGAAATTGAATATTCTAGAGAACCTTGAACACATTTCCATTAGCATATACTTTTTTTATTCATGTAAACATCTACTGATTCAAAAATGTTACGAAACAGAGAAAAACCAATTCAAACCAAGTCAAATGGACCAATTTCCTGGATACCAACAGAATAATGGTTTCCCGAAGTCCAATGCAGCAATTTTATTAAGGCGTTATTAATTCGAAATTCGTTGAACTTTTCTGTTGGCAATTCAAAAATATGGCTGTTGTTGAGATCATTGGAATAATAATCTTAATTGTTGCTTACTATGCCGGTATTCTAGTCCAAGAATTTTCCTTAAAATTAAATATTCTAGAGAACCTTGAACACATTTCTATCAGCATATACTTCCCTATATTCACTATTTTCGAATTCTTGGAAGAAATAATACTGAAACGAATGGATCTCTGTTAGATTCCCTTTATGACCTTGCTTGTTATCAAGCATAGCAAGTACTATTTTGAGGTTGCTAAGATAGCAATATTGATAACAAGATTCTTGTTAAAGTGACAGATCATATTACTAAAAATTGTTGATCAGAGTACCGATAATTCCAATATTTTACCTAGCAATATTGCTATTTGCAAACAGAATCGACTGGATTGTCATATTAATATTGACAATTCATGATTCAGCAAGCCCTTCGAAGCAATTCTAGAAAGTATAATTCAGCTTCGACAGAGCTGTGCTTGATAATCACAGCTTCTTTGAACATTCCATTTTTCAGATTCCCACAATGAATGAAATGAATGAGTTTTGTAGTTCAGATGAAATTTTGTCTGAGATGGCACCGCTTGCCTTCGACGGTAAAGTCCTTTCCTTCTGCGGCCATCGTGCACTGGCAGATAGTTCGCGAGGTTTCGGTTCGTTCTTGTTCTTGCGTAGCAGAGGATTTTTACTTCAGATTTCCGTGTTTATTAAAGAAATTGTGATACGGAATGGATTTAGAATTAATAATTCATTTCAAGGATAAATCTCACATGATCAGGCATATGTTA
Organism: Myrrha octodecimguttata; assembly: GCA_958510865.1. Classification (NCBI taxonomy): domain Eukaryota; kingdom Metazoa; phylum Arthropoda; class Insecta; order Coleoptera; family Coccinellidae; genus Myrrha; species Myrrha octodecimguttata. The sequence goes on from OY294057.1 coordinate 73,816,430, forward strand.
GCTACGGAATGGGGAAAATTTTTGAGCTAAGGTAGATTCAAATTTAGAAAAAATGAAATTATCGGAAAAAAATTCACCATCTTGATAATGAATGATTATTATCGTATACTCATTTATAATACTGGAATGGAAGTTGAAGTGTGAATGTTGATGACCTGGGTACTTCGAAAACAAACGATGTGGAACGTCGAAATTATGGCTGATTTGAATTTTATCTGTGAAAGTCACCTTCAGAAGAGAAATATGTTATTAATGTATCTAGAACGCGACTTCAAAACTTTAAAAACTGCAAACATCGAAAGAAATGATGGTGACACAGATATTCAGAAATTCTTAAAATTTTGCAGAAGTGCATGCGTATTTTAGAAAACAGGTCACTAGTAAAAACCCGTAGCGTTTTATAAAGAAAAAACTATGTTTATTTTATGATCGAAAAGATCGTTCTGCATATGAAACGTAATTGAATCATTACAGTACGTATGGGCCAAAAACACTTGAGCATATAGAAAAATTTTCGGAATAAAATTGGTCGGAGACTAAAAAAACAAATTGATAATAGATATTGAGATAATAAGAGCTATAAAACCCGAGATAATGGCGAAACAGGCTGGATTAATTATATTTGGAATGCTATACAGCCGATTATTGCCAAAGAGTCCAACTTCAGATAGGCTACTATACATCTACAGAACTTCTGGATGTGAGTTTAATGTAAGAAAAAAGACAACATTCATTAACCTTTCAATCTGATCCATCTAAAATTCACCAACAATAAACAACGAGCTTCAACAAATATTCCGTTCACAAACCATACATTCCACTTTCCGACGGATAGCTCCTCTTTTCGAGCGTATAGACGCGGCAGATCCAAAGTGATCGGGATACGATTGCGCCGCTCGAATTCTCTGGAAGTCGCCCGTATGAACTCGCTGCCAGTCGACGAGGGTACCTAGAATTCCATTCATTTGACTGCCGCCTGGCAAACGACACAATAACTGTCGAAAGGAACAAGCTAGCGACTTGAAACTTTTAGGGAAAGTCGCATACATCAAAATACGATAGCTTAGTTCGGTAATGAGCCAATAAGGCCAAAAGGTTTCAGAGTTATATTCATTTGAATTTTTGGAATTTTTTCTTGTTATCTCAGAACGATAGAATTGAAAGATAGTTGAATCATACCGACGCGCAACTTCTTTTGTTTGGATCGTATGGTTAGGAAATAAAAATTTTTTTTTCGAAATTTCAGACTCAATATGTATTTCTGGACATATTGGAAATCAATATGTCAAATTTCGTGATTTGTTCGCGGTATGGTAATTTTTCCGAGATAATTAAAAAAATACTGATCAATTCATAATAAAACTTGATAACTAGTTGAAACAAGCGGGTGCACAATTTGCGCAAAATTTCGTGACGATCGTTTAATTGAAAAAAATTCAAAAAATTCGTGCATATTGCAGGACATTGTATAAAAATCATTATATTTTAGTGAGAAAGAGGTCACGTTACTAAATGTTAAAATGGGCAAATCGATCGATGGATTATCTGGATATCAGTTCTATAAAACAATCCATTGAGAGAAAGAAGAATGGAAGATATATTATATTTGATTTTCAATTGAATATTTTACATCTATTTTTTTCATATCTCAGAATTATTCCAAATAAATCGTCCCTTGAAATACCCAGCAATCTCCTGTATCTCATGAAACCAAATAGTATCAATCAGAGCAAAGATCTTCAAATCAAAGTTTAGTTCACTTCTGTTTATAGTTTATAGTTTCATGACCTTCAAGGAATCACTCCTATTCGCACGTTACCAGTATACAGTGTGCGTGAACGATTGTGAACTAAAGAACTAATCAGGTGAACTATTCCCAACAGTGAACGAGAACGATTGAACTAGATCCTATAAGAGAACTAGAACTCACACCTCTAATCCCAAATCGTGCAGGAAAGACGCAGTCTATGTCTATGAGATCACCCCATAAACTGTCAAAACCCTGACATCAACTGGAACCATCTCAAATCCAATTACACTTCAGGAACACACTCTCCATTTCGCAGACGGTTTTTAGGGCACAACAGAATTACCATATCAATTCCTCCCAGATATGTGTGGATATATTAATTTTCCGTACGGCGAAACAGGAATGCTTCCAAAGATTACAGATAACGTTTCGCTCCTAAATGGAACGAATTTATTCCTGCATAAATGTCGTTAACACGACCGGAGCCTATTTCAGATAGCGGGAGGCTCCCCATGCCGAATGTTTGAGTTTTTCTCCCGCGAACAAGAAGGACCATTAAAAGGATTCTGAGAATGTTCGGCATATGCTGGAAAAAAGCCACCTCGGAAAATGACCATATAGAGTCGCATGACAAATTTCCCCAAACCATAACTTCCATAGTCCTGTCACAGAATAGAGAAGCATTACAGAAGCGTCACTCTTTGACATTTTCTTTGTCATCGATGTACCTCATAGACCTATAAAACTATATGGACATGGCTTAAAGAGAGAGGAAGCGGGTCGACAAACATGGAACTAGGGCGGGCCAAACCATCATAGAATACGGCAAAAATAAGACAGATCAGTTTGAAGCCATAGACTGTAATTATAAGTTGATGTTTGAAATACATTTTTTTTCAAAAGTTTTGCAAGTCGAAGTATTTCAAAGCCGATTTTGTGTTATTCCATTCTGAATTAGAATATAAAGAGTGTATAGAAGATATAATTCCCATTTTTTTTGTGTTTTCGTGGGCGTTTTGAATAGAATTTGATTTCCTTCTTTTTAACCGGGTTCACTGGTGAATAATGGTAAATTTGTGTTGTGCCATTAATTGTACGAGGACATATAAAATGAAAGTAAAATACAATAATTTGGAAAGGGAGTTAAAAAATCAAATGAATGTATAATTGCTATGAATCCGAGCGCAGAAATGAATTTCGCACGGGTTTCTTCACTATTTAGTGCATTCTAATCGTTTGAGACCATCTAGCGCACAAAATTCAAAAGATGCGTTCACGCGAGCTGAGCGACTTTCGAGGCAATTTTATTCGGCTTCCTCGCAAGTTTGGACGGTGTTCAAAACACCGTATATACTTGTGAGGCAGCTCAAAGCTCAATTGAATTGCTCCGAAAGCCGCTCAGCTCGCGTGTCTGTACTCTGATAAGAAATAAATCATTTGGAGCTGGGAATACCGTCCTGAAACAAGCGACCCAGGAGAATTCATAATATATAGTTATTGATTAATCATTTCGAATATTCATATCGGAGTTATGTTCACATTCATCACCAATTTTCAAAACTTCAATGTAATCAAATATATCAAGAAGTCATTTCCCTGAAGATTCCCCAAGTAAATGCTTGATTTTATCTCTAGATAGGCGTCATATTGTGCAAGTAAGATCATCCTTCATCTCACTCTCCATGCGCTATAGAATAACGGATATTGGTATCGTGTATCTTGTCTATGGTCTGCCCGATCCAGGTCCATCTCTCTCTCGGATCTCTCACTTGCTTCATTATCCCCTTTCGACTCTTTGGAAATGAATTCGTACGCCGTGTCCAGAGAGTTTAATATGTCTATGATGTACCTAAGATGCACAGAACAATGGTGCTCTTATTTTCATTTTCAACCGGCTATATTTCATACTCTAGCCACAGTCACAATCGACACCAATCGACCAATCAGAGCGCATGACACTATTAATGGGAATTTCCGTTTTGAATTTATTTATGTTTCCTCAGATTATTATTCAGTTATTGATAAGTGCGAGAAATCTGTTTGTGTTTGCTTCGAGGAAATGTGTAGATCCTCAGATACTTTTGAATCCCTTTTGTATTTTGTTTGGACAGTGCATGTATATGGAAATAATAATAATAATAATATGTTCAAATGAAGAAAGAATGCTATTTAAGGAAGGTATAAACTTCATGATACTCAGCAGCATATCATTCTTTTCATGATTGTCTTTCAATCATTTTCACTAATCGAGAATTATCAACCCCCAATAATTATGCATATTATTTTCACCATTGAATGTGTTATATTTTTCTTGGGTCTTTATTGAATATACCTATATGATTTGTTCAACAATTTTCATTCTTTTGAAATTAAAATTTATTACTTCATGCTACAATCAAGTGCTTCTAGAAAAGCTCAATTTTCAAATCCGATGAAATGAAATAACCATTGAATAGAACTCCTGCGTTCTAAGTGTGAACCTTATGAATTTAAATGGGACGCAGAACACAAATTGAACGGGTTTTATAATATGAGTTTTTATTCTCTGTGAAACTCCAACTCTTGATAGTTCTCAATTTGACTTAAAGTTAGGATGATGCTTGTTCTGTATCAACTTCCATAAACTTCCCGCCGTTACCACCTTCCGTTGTACATGTGCAAAATCTGGAAAAATTTAAATATATTTGAACAAGCTATCGCATGATATCGATGTATCAGTAGATTCTGTAAAATAATTTCACATTGCTCACCTGATAATTTCACTTCTCGCTTACTATATTATAGTAAAACATCGTGAGATAGTATATTAGCCAAAAATTATATTGAATTCTTAGAATAAAGTCCACTGAAAGTTATGCAAAACATAATATGGTAGAAATTGATTCATCCAGGTATTTTTCACCTTATATTATAGTTGAGTTCCGATATTCCTGGCCAGTACTTGTCAGTAAATTTTGACAGTCGATTTTACTGGCACTGCTTTGGTAATTCAACGTATCAGTACGAAGCGTTTCGAAATTACTGATACTGGCCAGTACTGATTGGGAATATCGGAACTCAACGATTGTCTGATGTCTGATGTCAATTCAGTTCTAACAGACAGTTGCCTTGACGACCAGTCGTAATTTCCAAATAGCGCCACCTTCAGTATAATAAACGAATTCTGCTGAATTCCCCAACATATTGGCGAAACAAAAACGCATCTTTGAATTCACCTTATCTTCTGTGCATCTTAGATGTACCCAAAATTAATGACCTTGAAAATACTACCAAAAGGCTGGTAGGCTTAGACCTATAGAACTTTATGGACTTTATGGCATAAATGAGACTGATCATGTACTATCCACCCCTTTTTGAACCCTTCTTCCTACACTCAAAACCCACACATAGCTAATACGCTGTGATCGTCTTGTGAAATGAATAGGACTTTATGTTGTGTTCGCAACCCAAAATACTTTCATATTCAAAGAATGAGGGAGAAGATTGAGGGGAAGTTCGGGTTAGACTGAATAAAACAACAATTTGGCTATGCGATGCGGTGCTCTTGCAGGAGGAAAAAGAATGCCTTAGAAAAACTCCAAACCGATATTTATTAAAACATAACGTAAGGAACAAATAGCATTAAATGTTGAAGCCAATTAAGCTCGGGCAATCGGTGAAATCCAATATCTAATTAATGAAGCATAGAACCACGAAGGTTGTCCAACAGATCATTTTTTCTTATATATATATATATATTCTTTTGAGAACGAGCATTACATTCTAAGATATATCACGGTGTTAGCAGAGGAAATGTAAACGGGGTACCATACATATTTGCGTATGATACAAGAGCACAGATAAAAACCTCAGGAAAAATTCTGTCTCCCCGTATAAGTGTAGTAATTTGTTTATAGAAGATGGATCTTTTTCATTGGAAAATCATTTTTTCGTCATCTTGAATTCATTTCGACAAAATATCTTGACATAATATCTGAAACAGAAAGAGGGACAGAAAACCAGAAGGAAGCAGTAAATAATATCACCTACATTTGCTCGTGACCGAGAGGGTCTTTCGACCAGGTTCAGTCCTCCAAGCGATGATTTTCAGATCCTCAGATAAACGAAGAACGCTACAGGCCCCTTTATTGGGGAATCATCTCCCATAGATCCATAATTGTTCATTTCAAACTAGAAATCTAATAAAATATCGGGAATAAAGTGAAAAACTTGTGACATGTATTATGTCAGGATGACATAAACATAAACCTCATTCATAGTATTATTATTTATTATTCACAAATAAATTGATGAATATTACAAAAGTTTGAATAGTCAATCAATGTAACAAAAACTCACTTGATATTAAGCTGGAAACAACAAGTACACGATGCACAAAAGGGCTGCTATCAAATGGGAGCTTTACAGGCAAGTCAACAAACAGATAATAAGTATCTAGAATTTTCACTGCGTTCCCGAGCTGAGTCAGTTTGATGATCGTTAATAAAGGGTTTTCCAATAAGAGGTGTTATTTTGATATTCAAAGAAAAATGCCATTTTTCAATATGAATGATCAGATGTTTATTTCATTATAATGAAGAAGCTATGCCGTTAATAGTGGAAAATAACATCAGGCAAATGACCACCACGACCACGCGTACGCTTTTAATGAAATTTTCCACAACCAAATCGCAAAGTGGCTGCCCTATGTCCCCAATAGCCTCACGAATTCCATCTTTTAGGTCTTGAATCGACGCTGGGCTATTGGCGTAGACCTGCTCTTTCACGTGGCCTCAAAGGAAGAAGTCGCAAGGTGTAAAATCATAAGATCTCGGTGGCCAATTGTGATCTCCTCTTTGAGAGATAACATGGTCCGGAAACTTTTTACGCAAAAGATCGATGGTTTCGTTGCTTGTGTGGCACGTAGCGCCGTTTTGTTGAAAGTAAACGTTGTCCAGATCAATACCATCCATCAATACCATAAAAAATCATTAATCATCTCTCGATAGCGCAATCCATTCACCGTAACTGTTGCTCCAGCCTCAATTTTGAAAAAGTAAGGTCTAATGACTCCACCGGACCATGAACCGCACAAAACAGTCACACGTTGAGGATAGAGAGGCTTTTCAAGAATAACTCTCGGGTTTTCCGAGCCCCAGATGCGACAATTTTGCTTGTTGACGAAGTCACCGAGGTGGAAATGGGCCTCATATCTCAAGATGATTTTTCGATGGAATTCCGGATCATTTTCATGCATTTCAACGACCCAATCAGCAAAGACACGACGTTGTTGATAAACGGCCGGCTTGAGTTCTTGTGTTAATTGAACTTTGTAAGACTTAAGACCCAAATCTTTATGCAAAATACGGTGAAATGACGTTTGTGGAATGCCTTATTCCAAAGAACGACGAGGAATGGACAAACCTGGTTTTTCTTCAACACTTTCGGCAACAGCAGCAATATTCTCGGCTGTTCTTGAGCGACTTGCATCACATCACATCACTTACTTGTCCCAACAGCTCGAATTTTCCCACCAATTCCTTTATTGAGGTCCGACAAGGTGCTTCACGACGACCCAAAAATGTTCGAGTTTTACGAACCGTCTCTGCCAAATTTTCCCCATTTTTAGAGTGAATTTTAATAATTTCAATACGTTGTTGAAGCGTGTATCGTTCCATTTTTATCAATGTCGTAGTTTCTACTTGTCAAATGTCAAAAAATGACAGCTTCAAAAGTGACATCTACCGAAATAACGGGCGATTCAAAATAACACATCTCATTGGAAAACCTTTTACAATTGAACTGCAGTAACTAAATGCATTATTAACTCAGATCAAGGTGAAATATTAGTTGATTTACCGACAGATATTCATCCTGGTGTCATGTTAGTTAACATGGAACTGGAGCTCTTTCTTTATTCGTGAACTATTACAGATTACGTTTATAAAGCTTCTGAACGGAACGCATTTATTCCTGCATAAATGTGTTTAACACCACCGAAGCCTATTTCAGATAGCGGAAAGCTCCCCTTGCCAAATATTTGAGTTTTTCTCTCGCGGCAAAGAAGCTCCAGTAATAGCATCCACACTTCTGAGGATGTTGGGCATATGCCGGCAAAAAAACTCACCGCGAAAAATGTCCATAGAGACAGCAACGAGTCGCTCCACAAATCAATGATGCGATACCGTTAAATTGAAATATGTGGGCTTCACTGCTGCAGGAAAGAGTTGGGATAGGACGACATTTCAAAATGTCAATCTATTTTAGGGTTATTCATAAGAAAATCTATGTGTGGACGGAGTTGAACGGTATGTATCGACGAGAATGTAAGGGAGATATAAGAAAGAATTGCTATAAACGATTCGTATACAAAGAAAGAAGCTAGAAAATTGAAGTGATTATTTTTTCAAAGTTTTTTGTTTGAGATGTACTTAATTCTTTCGTGAGAATGCGAAATGACTGTAATTTTCACATTTTTTACTCCATTTCAGTTTTATTTTCCCGAAACTTCTCGAATATAAAAAGCGGCAACATTGCGCATTTTTCAGATTTTTATCAACCATGTGGACCAAAATATGTTCTTCAAAAAAAACAAACTCGCCTCCACAAGTCACCCCGTTGAATTCGAGGTATTATTAGCTCTTAAATGAAAAATTGCAATAATGCTGTATCATTTCAGCCTTCATCAACGAATAACATGAAAAAAAGGTTATTTACAAAATTTTATTGATGAAGATGCCATCTTTTTGTCTCCGTAATAGCAGTCGATTTTCTATGGAAACATATCAAGAGCATAGAACAATCTATATTCACTTTATGATCCCAACCATGATGTAAAAAACATGGTGTGCTCATACGAAGAGTTGTAAATTCTATGCTTTGAATTTGCACAATTCAAAGCACAGAATATACAACTACCTAGGTAACCTAGAGAATGGAGAGATTGTCTAAGATGCTGAAGATACTAGGTTCGAATCCCAACGAGGTTATGGATGTTGTGCGAAGTTTAGGGTATATGTGTGTGTGTCTATAAATAAAGTCTGAGTTTGGTATCAATTTGAATGAATGTTAATGTATAGTTTCCAAGCACATATGAAAGGATGAATGAATGAATGACTTCATGATCCATAGACCACAGTAGTTTTTTCATTGTTGATTGGCACCTCTGCTATAGTCTATGGATCATGAAGTAAATAAAGATTGTTCTATGCTATAGAGAATCCACTGTCATTCTGGTAAAAGATAAACTATCGCTATGTAAAGGGAAAAGGAGCAAACGAAATAACTAAAGCTACCTTTTGTGCGCGGGAGATTTTGGTAATCGACGATCACGTGACCGTCGTCGGCCAATAGGATTAATCTCCGATTCCCCAAATACCCGAATCTCCCTCGCACAAAAGGCCCCTTAAGCTGATTTTCGGAACATATTGTTTGTAAACCTCACATTTTATCGACATGAAATCAGGATCCCCAACTTGAATTTCAGCCAATCAAAGGTGATCTCAACAAATACCTTCATTGGAATATCTGGTTTGAGGAGCCCATTAACAGTTTACGAGAATTCATAAATGACGCGAACCTCATCATGTTGAATTTGTTCTGAAATTCCCCTGTTCCAGTGCTAGTAAACTTTCGGGTCGGCAACTTGGACCGGAGTCGTCTATTGAATTGTCCAGAGCTGCACTCATTTCCAAATAGTGCTACTTAGAGTGCAGAAAACGAATTTTCATAGACGTCCTCAAAATTGGCGAAACAAAAGAGCATATCGTTTCACGCCCCTCGTTTCTTATCACCTCAGGCGAAAACCAGAGAGATGAAGACCTGTATATCTCTATGGGTAAACCATATACATAGAGAGGACTGCTCCCATGATGTAAAAGACATGGTGTGCTCATCCGAAAAATGGGTGACGTCAGCAAGATTAAAATACAAAGAGTTATATATTCTCTGCTTTGAATTTTCATGTTAATTCAAACACAGAATATATAACTATTGTATTTTCTGCTAGCTGACGTCAAACATTCTTCAGATGAGCACAACATGTTTTTTACATCATGACTGCGCCCATGATGTAAGCAAAACATGTTGTGCTCATCTGCTCATCTATGGTCGTATTTACCAATGATGACGTCACTTTTTTCACCCAAATTCAAAGCACAAAATTTATATTTCCTTGTATTTGAATCTTGCTGATGTCACTCTTTTTCAGATGACTACACTATCTTTTTTACATCATGAGCACACCATGTTTTGCTCACATCATGAGTGCGAGAGTTGGCCTTAAAGCTTCAAAAATATGTCTGCTATCGACTGTTGAAGTTCGGAAGTCCCTATTGGCGAATGAAGATGAGCGGTACTCCCTCTGGTGGCTATCCGAGTACCCCGAGGTAAAGACATTATCATTGACAAGTTAAAAGAAATGTTAAGAAAATAAGAAAGTTTATGCTTTTTTCTTGGCGTTTGTGTGATTTTACAAGTGCTTCTACTGAGGAAAAGCAAACTCAAATGTCCCTTCCCATAGATTTCTACAGCCCGGTAGAAAAATTTGGAGTTAGGGTGAAAGAAACTTCCTTTAACAAGTCGGTCCTGAAGGTGTTGAAGAATCGATAAAAACCAACAAACAAGATTTATGAGAGTCTGTTACCTGCATTTTACCGATGATCATTTTCATAGAGGTAAGCACGAATTGCTCATGAAATATTAGATCACATTCATGAAGACACTTTTTTCCAGGCCCATAATCCAAGCAGAGAAATTTACTTAAGAGGAATGCTATGCCTTCCAGAAATCTGCCTATTGAACTGATCATTAAGGAACAACGTAAATGTTCTAGTGATAGAACTGACTATTGAAAAAAAAGAGTCTCAACAAGGAAATATCTGGTGATGAAAACTCTTTGCTCCAAGTGCTTCTGCCGATTAAATCAAAGTTGTACAAGGCTTATTTATTACAGCTTTTTGAAGACCAATCATATGAGAGTTGGAAAATTTATTTGTCAATCCATAATGAATAAGGCTTACGTACAAGTAGCATTAGATTCATGTGAATGTATTCATTTTATTCACAATATATTGAGTATTTAGTCCTTCCCTATAAAAATAGTAAAGTTATGAGTATTTGTCTATTAGTCAAAAAAATATGTTCTACAATACTATCTGTTTTTCAACTTTCAAGACAGCCTAAGAAATCCACCAAAGTCAATCTTGTCATTTGAATCTGAAAATAAATAATATTAAAATACTGTTCTAACCTTGGAGATATCCCCGTAATTTTAGAGTTGCTGCACTCAATTAGATTGAAGGATGATACATACTTACTTTATAAGAATGGAATATGTACTCCCAGTAATACTCTCGTCAACTATAAAAGTCTAAAAAGTCTTTGAATAAATCGTGAAATCAAAAATTATCAAACCAAAAATTAACAAACAGTACAAAATCGACTATCAAAACAAAATCTATGTCTGTATGTAAGGTTCTAAAACTGGCCACCGTGGCGCTGCAATCTTAAATTCATACGCCAATAGCAAGATATTTCATAAAATTCACAAATCACAAACACGTCTGTAATCTGTGATATAATTGCAAGAGACTCCCGGGCATCTATTCTTGATAAAGTTCTACAACTTCGGGTACGAAAATTGTCATGCACTATGGAGAGCACTGTAAATCATGTCAAGTTTTATAGTTTGACATGGAAAAATTGCGAATTTATGTATAGTTCAGATCGATACTGAAGGAGTTTCACGAATTCGGAAGGAAGTTTATCCCTATTCTTAGCATGAACTAACCGAACACTAAAGGATGATTTTTATAGACCAATGTATCACAGGAGCGAGTTCACAACAAATGATCAAATGAATATTTTACAGTTGCAATTTACGATCTATTTTGTACCAGGAAATACTCTGCAATTTATTAATAGCCACCGAATATTTAACCTTCCTCAATAAAATTTACAATTCTTCACTTCATTCATCAAACCAAAAAGTGTATACAACATTGGTGGTTTTGCCGATGCGATTTTGTCATGACTTCGGCAAGCTTTCGGTGAAATAGTGAAAACGAAATATTTCTGGAATAAACCACAGAGTTCAACAGGAAACGATAATTGTAAAATTTGACGAGTATCGCCATCTAACAAAGGAAATCAGCAACATTGCAGAATTCTGCTTGAATATGAAAACATGAGGAAGGAATCTTTCTTAATAAACCTAATAGTTTCGTCTGTAACCGCTAGGGTGTGGCAATTACTGAACATAGAGCCCTGTTTTCTTTTCTTTTGTTACAGTTTAGACAAAGATCTATTGAAGATCTCTTTTTTTTGAGCTAAGGATTTCGCTAAATCTAGTATTGTGAAAAAGAATGAATTGAATGAGTACATCCAAGCGTGATTCCAATTCATCAAAGTCTCAAAGAAAATCGATCGATCGATCGAATATTGATGCGAAGATTTATACAAAACCCCTTGAGATTTTCATCACTAGAAAAGTTTTTCATTCACCTCTTATGCATTCAGTGTAATTTTTAATGAGGCAGTTGGTTTCGATCGATCGGATTGTGAAAATGAAATTTCAAATGAAAACATCCACAGAATTTCTTGCAGTTTCAACCATTCACGAATTTAGTCTGCGTCACCAAGCTGCAAACCAGCTCTACAAAAATCAAAACTCTAAATCGTTCTCGGCTGAGATTCGATAATAACAGGCAACTTGGGTTTAATGATAATGCTCCTCTGTTCCTCAAAACAATCTGAAAGGGGAAACAATAAAATACAAAAATCTTCTTCAAACATAAAATATTCTTTATTTACACAACTTACATTAACAAGATAAAATTCATATTTATAAAAATTTCGAGATCTACGACATATAGATAAAACCCTGACAATTAGTAAGATTTTCTCGTTCATATTGGTAATCAGATTGTTCCGACTAGTTTTTACAATTCGCAGTTACTCAACTACTTCTCTTAAGTTATATCCACAGTCATGGATATTTTACATTGTAGCATTCATCCAGAAAATTCTCCAAAGAATGATAGAGATGAGGCCTCACACTGCCCAAGTCATGCACTTGATCTGTGTATGTCTGTAAAAATGGTAAATACGATATTATTCAAGGAAGAATTACTTTTTTGAAAACAGTTATTCCCTAAGAACTATGGATCGAATCAAAGGAAATGAAGAGGCTAACAGACTGGCCAGAAAGGGAGCACAAAAGCTATACCTACTGGCCCAGAATCTTTCTGGGGTATAGGCAAATGCACCTATAAGAACGAGTTTTTGGAGAAGGAAGAAATGAAAGAGGGGCACTCTGGAGGAATTCTCTAGGAATGGAACACTCTAAGAAATTCATCGGAACTTCAAAAGGTCCAAAAATCATTTGGCTGTCAGTAAGAACAAGTTACGCCTCCTCACTAGTTTCTTCACAGGACACTCTCGCCCCTATTCTTGAATGTGGTGGTATGAACGTTCTCTAGCGTTTCATCTAAAATGCACCGCGTTTCCTTGACAACAGCGGCGGCACGCCTATTTTCTTCCATCCCCGATTCAAGAATAGGGGCCCAGGTGTCGTATTTTGTGCTCCCGTCCTTTCGATTTGAGCCTTTCATCCTTTCCTATAAGCTACCAACTATTCTGTTGTTGCCAGCCTACTGTCTACGTTCCATCTTGTTCTGTCCTGTTATTTCTTCTCCCCTGTCTACTGTTTTTCTCACTCCTCATCATTTTCTATCCTTCCTAGGCAAGAATAACAAGGTCTCCTTAGTCTGGGATCCTGGGCACTCAGGAATCAAAGGAAATGAAGAAGCTAACACTCTGGCCAGAAAGGAAGCACAAGCGCTACCTACTGGCCCAAAACCTTTCTGTGGTATAGGCAAATGTACCTCTAAGAAAGAGTTTTCGGAGAAGGAAGAAAATGAAAGAGCAGCACTCTAAAGGAACACTCTAAAAAAATTCATCGGAACTTCAAAAGGTCCAAAAATTATTTGGATCTCAGTAAGAACAAGTTACGCTTCCTCACTAGTTTCTTCACAGGAAACTGTCGCCCCTATTCTTGAATGTTATGGTATGAACGTTCTCTAGCGTTTCATCTGAAATGCACCCCGTTTCCTTGACAACAGCGACGGCACGCCTATTTTCTCCCATCCCCAATTCAAGAATAGGGGCCTAGGTGACGTGTTTTGTGCTCCCCCCATTTCAATTTAAGCCTTTCGTTCTTTCCTATAAGCTACCAACTATTCTGTCATTGCCAGCCTTTTGTCTACGTTCCATCTTGTTCTGTCCTGTTCTGTCTTCTCCCCTGTCTACTGTTTTGCTCACTCCTCATCATTTTTCATCCTTCCTAGGCAAGTATAACAAGGTCTCCCTAGTCTGGGTTCCTGGGCACTCAGGAATCAAAGGAAATGAAGAGCCTAACACTCCAGCCAGAAAAGGAGCACAAACGCTACCTACTGGCCCAGAACCTTCCTGTGGTATAGCAAATGCACCTATAAGAAAGAGTTTTTGGAGAAGGAAGAAAATGATAGAGGGGCACTCTGGATTCTACAGGAACGGAACACTCTAAAAAGTTCCTTCGGAACTTTGAAATTGCAAGGTCCAAAAATGCCGCCTGAGAAAGCACATGATGAGAATGGGCTTATCAGAAACTGACTAGTGCAGATTTTGTGGGGAAGAGGAGGAGACCCCTGTTCACCTGATCACAGAATGCCTCGTCAATGTGAGCCTTCACAAGAAATATCTTGGACAGGACAATTATAGGAGGAATGCGAACTTAGCCTCCTTGAAGCCCTCAGAAATATTAGAATTCATTTGAGCTCTAGAGCTGGAGGGCGAGCTGTAGGTAGCGCAGTGCGAAAACATCTCTCACGGGGGGCACAATAGACCTTAAGGTCGCAGTGGAATGTAACCCCTTGCCAAACTGTAAACTAAGAACTATGTACATACCATTTGTCGGAAGAAGATGTCTTGTTGCTCTAATACTTTTGCCCACAATAGAGATTGTTGATAATGAACATTATCATCGTAAGTACCATGAATCAAGAAATAGAGCTTATCTCTAAGACCTCCATATTTCGTTAATAGTTGTGCGTTTAGATAGCCCCTGAGATTATCTTCCAAAGCCGGCAATCCCATGAATCTTTCTGTATATATCGTATCTGAACAAATCAGGAAAAAGAATATTAATTATATATAATGAAATAAAATGTGCACGGAGTTGACAGGGCTTCAGTGCATCAATCAAAATAAACACAAGGAAAAAATTTTTCAATAAATTACCAAATATTTCGCTTTGATCTGAGCTAGTTTTCCTAACAACCAAATAGTCTACATCTACACAGAGAAAGAATCGATCAAGGAATTCGTATACTGCATAGCGCCATCTAAGGTGAAAATTACGAACCCCCGAGATACAGAATACCCATGACGTTCCATAAAGTTGTAATTTCAGGTAGCTAGCCATGATATTTTATAGTTTTAAAGCATCATCACGGCGCGGAAACGCTCGATCCTCGTGGTTTTCCCACAAAACTAACATCAAAATGAAAGGGATACACAGCGCTAACAGGGAGCCAGAAAACATATGAACCGAGCATTTTTGACTTGTGACAGAGATGTCCAGCTGCAAAATCGTAGATACAGCTCCCTGAAAGACTTGCACGTCCTCCAGAGTAACCTACATCTCGAAGGTTAGGTTTCGAAAGGCTCTCCCAAGATGGCTCTAGTGGAATTATATTCACAAAACTACCGCCCAGTATTGCTTCAGTGGCTAGAACTCTATCGGTCCCGGACAGGACGAGTTGTTTACTACAGTACAAAACATTTCCTTGAAGAAAATTCCCACCTGTAGATTTTTCGGTTGATAGTAGGACTAGACAAATATTTGTTGATTTATTGCGGCAATACTTCAAGAAACAAATATTCGATCGGGCTAAAGTTTGGTACTTTTTTGTGAGATATTGACTGGAAGGTATGTGCTAAGTTTCATACACATCGATGAACAGTTACCAAAGAAAGCTCAAATAATAAAATTTCAGATGAGTATAATTCAGAAACAGTCTGGCTAATTCTGCCCTTCAACCAACTCAACCGTCGTATTTTGATACACAGTGAGTTCAACCTAATCGTTTTCGCTTTCGACAAAAATTTTGAAACTATAGACATTTTGGATAAATGTTAACGCGCTGTTCCCAAGAATATTTGAGGAAAAATTATTGCAAAAAGCTGCATATCTGACTCTTACAAAAAAGATCCTTTTTGCGCGCATGTTCAAGGGAAACAGGCGTGCTATCGTTTTGTCCAAATGTCTGTAATTTTCGATGATTGAGCCGAAAATAGTCTCAAACGACTAGGTTGGACTCCCTGATGACGAATCCAGTGTCAAAATCGATTGTAGAGTGGGTTTGGGGCTTAATCACGCAGGTCGAAGTCGTGAATGGGTAAAATCCGCCTAATGATTCCGTAGATATATCCATTCAAAATTTTATTTTCCAATATTTCCAAAAATACAGATTAGATCGAATTACAATCCAGCACTGCCGTGAAGGCAGCAGTTCTTGCGTGCATGTTCAAATTCGTTGCCCAAGCGGTCATCTACATTGAACATGCGCGCAAAAGCTGCTGCCTTCACGGCAGTGCTTTTCTAGATTTTTTAAGTCCACTTAAATTCTTTGAAACCATAAATTACTTTTGTCTCAACAGATCTCTCTATCATGGTTTATCTCAAATTCTCAAAGCACGTACCATAGAGGGCCCAGTCAGTAACAGGTGCAACAGATATTCCACATTTGAAAACATGGTCCATTTCCGTGGCCAAAGCCATACCAGCAGCATAACCACCATAACTCCAGCCCCAGATCGCTGTTTTTTCTTTATCTACATAAGGCAAAGTTTCCTGCAGTTTTCTGTAAAATATCTCCGTTAACAATCCCAATGTTGCATACAACAAGAAGATCCAACTCACTTCGTTACAAGTATTTGATCCTCAACTTCTACAGTTCCAAGCTTACGGTAGCCTGCAAAGAGATACCTATCGCCTTTCAGAGCTGATCCTCTGCCATCGATAACACCATAAATGAAGCTTCTGTTAGAAGCTAGATAACTTCCCCAGTTCAGGGTGAACTCTTCCGAAACTTGTGATGAGTCAGGACCTGCGTATCTGAAAATGGTTTCAACATTAACCCATGATGTAAAAACCAGGTGTGCTCATCTGTTAAATGAGTGACGCCAGCTAGTTGAAAATACAAGGAGTCAGTCGTATATATTCTGTGCTTCGAATTTGCATTTTCATTCGAAGCACAGAATATATAACTCCTTAAGTATTTTCAACAAGCTGTTGTCACTCATTTTACAGATAAGCACACCATGTTTTTTACATCATGCATTAACCCAAACGTAACAATACGAGCAAGATGATTTAGATGCTCCTAACTTCACGACAGTGCTTAAATAGAAATTTTGTATGAATAAACTGTATGTTGCTTATAGAATCTATGGTTTCACTTTCCTAGACTGATAAAAAAGGACATCCCTCAAATATCTATGGTTGATTCATTACCAACACCACAGAGTAAAAACATTGTGTGAACCAGGGTTCATAGATAAAAGAATTGCGCTTTATGACCAGCGGGTCTGAGGTGAATGGGCGGTTGGTGGGAAAGTAAGTTGGCAAGCCTGTTCAGTAATTTTGGTTATTTTGATTCTCCTCTGTGATATAACCCCAAGAAAATAAGAATAATCTTTAACATTTTATAGGATATGTGTGGAAAATGAAATTTTATCGTCTGAATTTCTGTTTATCCATCTTCCCCCTGTAGTATTCTTACCACAAAACTTTTGACATCCTATCAACTAGTCGATTATAAGGTTTCCATTCTATGGTTGGGTGGAAAATTAACTGAAATCGAGCACAGAATATACTGTTGACTGACAATCAAGCCCTTGATCGGGCAATCAAACTTTTGTGAAACCGGCCGTGAATGAATCAATTTCACTTTAATTTTTGATATCCTGATCTGATTCACCTGATTCCATTATTTATAGCAAATATTTAGTGGCTAATTATTATACAAGTTGAGAGATTTGCGATAATGTGCCAAGATTTTACAAGGAGAGTCTTCTTTCACGAAATTTTTGGGTAAGCTTTATGATTTTTTCTTTAATTATTTGTCCAGCAAATTTTTCCAATCAAGGTTTCCAATTCAACTTTGAAATGATCGATTTGTATCATGGCAAAATTAAATAGAGATGCATTTCATTGAAATTATATCATAACGGACTCTAGGGATGTGAAATATACGGTATCTAAGAAAATTCAGGTATTATAAGTGGCGAGAATATCGATATGATTTAAATTCCGTATATCTCATTATCTATTAGTTCTAATTATCGAATTGAACAAAACATGTTATTCCACATCAACAAGAACCTATTTTTGACTTATTCTGGATTTACTTCAGGCAAAAGAAAACCGTTCAACAATTTGTACGTATAATATCCAAAAGTGTTATTGTTACATCATTCGAATAGAGCGCACCCACCAATGACGTCATAACATGGAGGACAAAATTAATGACATTTCGCAACCCTTCTATTTACGGACCCGGGTGTCAACAAGATTGCAATTTTTAAGATACATTAAAAACTCCATGTGAGCTAGTCACTAAAAATCTGTTGTCTGTGAATTCAGTCGCTGATTGCAAAATGTTCTATCCTACATTCTGATACTTACACATTAATCAACAAAGGATATTTCGTGTTTCCTGATGAATCGAAATTTGGAGGCAGCTGCAGAGTGACCTGAGCAGTAAAACCCTCAGAAACATTAAATTGCATTCTTTTGATGACCGGCATTTCTCTGCTCCTCGTAAATCTGTAGAGATCATCGTTATTTTCCCATTCTACAACCTGGCTGTTATCTTTCGCTCTGATTACTATATATGGAACATCCGGTCCTTGACAGATTAAAGCATAGTGAGAAAAGTCCGTGCTGAACTGGGCTGTGTTAAACAAGCAACGGTTTGTCGAGTTTCTTCTCTTCATATCGCAAGAAAGACAAGTTACTTCTTTTGTTGTCGTGGAGACGCTGAAGACGTGTTGGACTGCTGGATCCTCTTCTGTGTTTGCCTGATAATATCTGCGACAAAAATTGAATATTGTATTGCATTGTATTGTATTGTTGACGATTCACCTAGGTTCCGATGTGGAACCCCTCAAAATCACGCGGTAGGCCTTCGAATAGGTATATCAAGTTTTTGTAAACAGAGTTTAAACAGGTTGGCACTAGTGATATGTCATCGAGGTCATAAATTTTATCCTGTATGCAGAATTTCGCGAGGTCATGTATATTTGCGTTGAATGCGGTTAACATCTGGATGGGTGGCCACTTAGGCTACGTCATTATTTTTCTGGAATTTTTCTGATTTGTGTATACTCAGGAAACTCGTACGATAACCTAGAGTTGTTGTAGATATCTTACATAAACCTTGCAGTCTATTCGTGAAAAAATACAGACTTCATAGAGAAAAACCTGTAGTTGTAGTGCAGATATTGTTTATCAAAATTAGGGGTAATATAATTTTTGCGAATAGTTATAGCAAACTTTATGTAGATGAGAAAGCGTAGAAAACTGATATGGAAGAATCATCGAGAACTTTCTCATTCGAATCTCAAATAAATGAATCCTAAACTCCACCCACTTTTATTATAATTATAAACTATCCCGGTTGGCCATGACATTCTGACATATTTTACCGTGTATATTTTGAAAATGTTAGGTAATAGTCATTTTCCTGTCAGATAACTACACAACTTTGTCATCTATACATACAGGTCGTAGTTATTACGTATGATTGGAAATGTGAATTTACTTTGGGAAAATAATGAATTCGAAAAAATATTATGTGAATTCAATAATTCCAAAGACCTGGCGAATGTTGGAGAAACTTTCTTCTCTGTTAACACCGGAAATATTTCAGGTATATAAACATGGTTGGAAGATTCATTCATGCTATTTTCTTGTACGAAAATCAAGAATAGAGTGTTCAAAATTTTACTGAAAAATAATAGATATAGTAGTCCGTTACTTTGTGATAGTTTATACGAAAAAAACTCGAAAAACCTTGTAGTAAAACTTCTAAACGAACAGACAAACCTATGGAGTTCCCTAGGGAAGTAGCTACTTCTCGAAATTCTCAATGAATAAGTCTACAGAAGACATTTAAACACCTTGTTGCACAACTTGAAATACTCCAGTATGAAAATTTAGTAGTACTACAAAACCTGTGTCACCTTAAAAGAACTCAATTTACAAAGTTCTTGGAAATCTATGAGAACGATACACTGGGTTTTCACTCATATACGTCGAAAATTTTGCCGAGCTTGTGATAAATTAGTGATTCCAAGTTATCAGAAAAAGCAGAATTCAATGGGGGTTTTTCCTGAATTTGGGTTATTACTGCAAATGCAAATTTGAACATAATTATTATGAGTTTGATTCATCATTTTCCCAAATTACCTTCAGAAAGTATTCAAAATCAGATTTCAAAATTGGGGTTTGGGATTTGCCAGGCATACACGAAGTGACAACGGTGTTCAGTAGAATAGCTTTTTCTGCTATAGAATAATGAAGTATTCATTCCTATTCTGTGGTACTCACGTGTTCATGGTTTAGGTCCGTATTCATATTTGCTCCTTGAGGCTTCCTTACTGAAGGTCGCCTTGAATTTGAACTGATCGGGAAGCAAATTCAAGGCGGCTTTCAGTAAGGAAGCCTCAAGGAGCAACTATATATACGGCCCTAATATAACCAAACAATTTCCGTTTGCGATTTGTCACTAATATGACAGTATGACAGTCTGTGCTCTTCTTTTTCTATTCCTTGGTCGTTGTCTTCTACTCTAACCAGATCGAAGTAAAGCTATCTCTGTTTTCCTGAGCAAAGTAACACATTTGACGTCCTTTTCTTTCCGAGAAAGCTGAATTCGACGTTGCCATATCGTGCACTCAAGACAAATCCGTTTAAATGCAAATCCCCATTTTTATTTTTCAGTTTTAGGTGATCAAACATTTTTTTAAAAATATAATATTGAAATTATATGTTTGAAATGTGATGTGATGTGATGATGTGGTTTTTTCATGAAAATTACTGCATTTTCGTTTGAAGGAAAAACCCCCATTCTACATTCCTGATACTTTGTCTCTGCTTCTTCAAAACTAACTTCGGCATTTTTAGTTTCCGAGCGTGATGATTATGTTGAACATTTGGCAACGTCTCTGAGAATTATTTTGACATAGCCGATATTTCACGAGTGCCAACCTGCGTCAGTTTTAAGTAAAAAAAACTTGATAGACCTAAATCATGGCCAACCGCCGGGATAGTTTATAAAAGTGAATGGAGCATATATGCTCGAGCATTTGATATCTCAGAATATATTGGGATAATACAAAGGTACTGATGACGGAAACAGAAAATTAAAAAAAAAATTAAAGAGTCCCCCTGTATTTTGCTCATGGAATAAAATAATTTCGCACATTGTTTGAAATCAATTCGAAACTGTAAGTCATGGAAGTATTGGTATAACTTCTGAATTAATGTTTTCATGTTTCATTGTTGCTACCCATCCTGAATAAATTAATATTACATGCTCATTTTCTTCGACTCATTCTTGTCCAGATTTTTTCAGTACTTTTCCAATCTTTCTAGGTTTCAAATTAACCTATCAGAAGCTTAGAGATTGTACGAGTAGAAATAACGGATAAGTTATGTCTAGGCTTCATGGTTAATGTGTCCTCACGTCCCCCTAGACACAGCATATAATTGACGCAACATTGAACAGATAACTAAATATATTCGTGTAAAACAATGCATTATTTGCAAACTGCACTTACACAAGATCATCCTCTTCATTCCAATCCAAAATTTCAGTAACCACATATTTTCCTTTAGTTAAAGGTTCGCCTTTAGCGTTCTCGGTCGTATTGAACAAAATTATATGTCTGAAACCACCAACGTCACCACCCTGGTCATGGGACAGAATTATTATATACTGTGACCCATTCTCGTTGAATTTCATTGGAGTGAATAGTTCCAACCATCCTGCAGGCTCAGCCAAATTTTTCAACTAAAATAGGATGTTAATCTTCGACTAGACCCGGAATTATGTTGAACTTACTATATAAGATTGGTAAGGTGGGTTCACACTGTAAGCTATGAAAGATGACTCGTTCTGAACTCTGTTGAGCCATATTGCTGCGACAGTATCGTGTGTAGCCCACTGAACAGCGCTCAGAATAGGTTGTCTGCAAAATTAAAAAAAAGGATAAATTATTTTTATTCTGTTTCTATATTGAACTATTAATCCTGAACAATTGTTATTACTGATCGTCAGGTCAACGTACCTTGGATAAAACCGCACAGGGAATCTCGATATTTGTCACCTTTCAGATGGACCGCTGCAGTACAACAACGTACAGCGTGCCATCTTTTGGGAGCATCCTGCGAATCCCACCTTCGAGTGCAGAATACCCTGCAGATTTGAATCTGCAATATCGCGGATACAGCGACCTGATGCGACTAAAGGATGAACGTCTGCACTCGAAGGTGGGATTCGCAGGATGCTCCCAGAAGATGGCGCGCTGTACGTTGTTATACTGCATCGTTCCTTTTGAAAAATGACAAGTTCGAGATTACCTCTGCGGTTTTATCCAAGGTGAGTTGACCTGACGATCAGTAATAACTGTGAAACAGCTGTAGTCATTCTCCTTGGATCCCTTTCTTCGGCGTAGATGTTTTGGTTGTTTATATGATTATCTCTGATCAAGGGGGAACATTTGTTAATTTATCGACAGATTTTCGTCCTTGTGATTATGTTAACTTATATAGAACAATCATGAGTGCTATGACTTTCTCTAGCCTTCATGAAGTGAACATTCCTTCACTCCATAAGTTTCATATCAAAGAATAGCTAACAAATTCAAACTGAACATTTCTTTGTGACCAGTAGACCAGTGACCAGTAGATATAACTTTTTCTAAATCTTCATGTTAGGTTGCAAAACATCGAAAACTGAATTTACTCACTGGGATGCCAAGTTAATTGGTGGTTGTAAATTCTTGATATTCGTCAGATCGCTCAGATCAACAGAATGTAAACTTGCTATCGGATTTGGTGTTCCTGCCTAAAATGAAACATATCTCAATGAAAAGATAACCTGATATTTCAACTCATTTTACTTTTGGATATTTGACAGCATTAACTCTTGGATACTGAGAGCTTTTACTTCCTGGATCTCCAAAATATGGTATCACCATAAGTGGCACAGGTCGGTCATCAAATTTTCCGAAGGCTAGCTTTTTACCATCTGGAGAAAACCAGAGTGCCTTATTCGAACTCAAGACTTCCTCTGAAATAAGAGAAAGAAAATACGTGAACTGAACAGCTTATCATTAATTATAATATAATTGAAACTATTTCGGTTGATTGGATGATTAGCTCTGATCGAGGTGGAATGTTTGTTAATTTATCGGTAGATATTGCATATCGAAGTTATCACAGAATCTTTATCATACAAAAACTATTTCTCTGTTTTGTTTTTGGATTTCCAAATTGAAGTAGCAGTGCTGCAATGCAGGGCATGACTTGCCTTACAGAATACAAATATTTAAATGTTGCTTGGTGCACTATTTCGTGGAACTTCGGCCACTTCGTCGATATAAAGTCAAAAGGAAGAGAAAAATTATATTGCACTAGAAGAAATTCCATTCATTATAATTATGTCAGCTTATTCTTCGGACAAATTTCAAATTCACTACACTTATTCGGGGAGATAGTAAATACTGAGATTCCTATCTGTGCTCTTGTTTCATACGTAAAAATGTACCTCGTTTATATTTCCTCTGTTGATACTATGATGAATTTGCACATGCTAGGTGTATTGTTTGATATTCTGAAAAATATAATAATTTGTCTCGTAAAACTGAATATAAGTATTAGTTTGCTAGTAGAGTGCTATCAAAATGGAGGTTGGATCTAAAATCTAAAAAGCATTATTCTTTCTAAATAATATCGCAAGTATTGCCTATACAGGGTGAGTCCTTAAGTAGTACATTAATTCTAACCATAGATTCCTCTCATCAAATAAAACACATTTTTCATTTGCCATTTTTCCAGATTCGGGTCAGGTAAAAAGTTATAAGCGTTTAAATATTTCTCAATGTGCTAATACACCCCTGCGCTTCATTTGCAAATTCACCGCAGATATCTCTAACGGTGATTTATTTTGGAGAATAACCAATCCAAGGTTTAAAATTCGAAGAAAGAAGATTGAGGAAACTCATTTACTCACTTAATTCTTATGATTTGGTGCTTTTTGCGATATTATCGCAAGGAAAACATTTCACTACACTGGACTTGAAACACTGATCTTCAACTTGAGGTTCATGCAATATCTAATTTCATTCCACTATAAGATTATACACAATTCCATCCTCGCCAATTCTCATATTGAAAACTCCATAATTACACTTTTTTCACGAAATTTATAAATGAATTATATGAAATACATCAAATAACCAAAAAATATTCTCTAAAATGTCTTATAATAACATGTTTTTCTATTTCTATGAATGTTATGGTTAGGTCTGTGGTATGGTCACGAAATAGCATATACCTAATATAAGTTCTATGCATGATGTAAAAAACATGGTGTGCTCATATGAAAAATGAGTTACGTCAGCAAGATTAAAATATAAAGATTTGTATATTCTGTGCTTTGAAATTGCATGTTAATTCAGAGCAAAGAATATATAACTCTTTGTATTTTAATCTTGCTGACGCCACTCATTTTTCAGATCAGCACATCATGTTTTTCACATCATGGCTCTATGCGAATAGATTTTATGTGTATTCTTTTGTCCGGATAAACGTGAACCCAGCTTAATTTACTTCCTTTAATAGATCAGGGGCGGGTCCATAAATATAAAATAATTTTTCAAATTTTATCCGATTTTATAATATTCAACGTTGAATATCTGCAAAACGGTGCGCTTCAGGAGAAATTATAAAGAATAATCAATTATTTAAAAATGATTGAAGATTCTTATAATGACATAGGATAAACTTTATCTGCATTCTTCATGGTAATATCGTAAAGTTTTATGAATCAGCGAAACTATAACTCGGAAACTGTTCGAAGTAGAATGAAAGTGATCACTGAAGAATATGTGTCATAGTTATAGAAAACTTCACACCAAAATTCACCTCCTTCGGAGTTTCCATTTCAAAGCTACAGAAGAAAAACTGATTTTTTTTGGAAATTTAAACAGCCTGTATCTTTTTGCTGGAGACGAATCTGGAAAAATAATAAATTGGAAAACTGTTTCACTTGATGAGAGGAATCTATGGTAAAAATTAATGTACAACTCAAAGACCCGCCCTGTCTACAGGGTGAGTCTTTGACCTTGCAGAATATTTTAACAGAAGATTCTTGAAGCTGATAGGAACACATTTGTCCAAGCGTCAACTTACTTTTTACATTCCAGTTGGTGAAAAAAGTTGTATTTATAGTACAATAAACAAGTTAGGTATTCCAAATTTCGTGGGCGATAAAAGTTGAATATTCTTCTCTTGGTTTCATTTTCGATAATGAGGAATTCATCTAGCTATCACTCATATTAGCTTTGAGATTCATCTTCAATTTGTAATTATTAATTTTCTTTGTTTATTTCATTTTCTCCAAGAATTATCAGATTCCGACATAACCCATTCAAACTTTCATTTTCATAAATGAATAAAACAGATGTAACTAATGTATCTATGAACGTACAAACCATAAAGTAAATATAGTGTTCTGTGGTACAAACGTTGCCAAATTGACGAACAGAAAGAAAGAACTCTTCGAAATCAAACAACACACAATATGCTAATTCTATGTATAGTCTATGATTCTGAACTGAACTATAAATCTGTGGCTCCGTGGTTTTAAGGTTATGTCATGGTGGTTTTCTTCCACCATGGGTTGTTATGTTATGAAAGCGCATTTGAAGAATACCTCAAAATAAATACTATCAATGTTTCTGATAGTGGTGTGGAAATTTGCTTGAACATTAGGAGTATTTAAATTGTAGAAGTTGAGGTGAGCTTATTCATATTACTCCACTTTCGAACTGATACCAAATTTACAATGGACATAACTTTACCGTAAATTTACTTATACATAAAATGTAAGAATTGAAAAACAGAAATCATAAGG
This sequence comes from Myrrha octodecimguttata, assembly GCA_958510865.1. NCBI lineage: Eukaryota > Metazoa > Arthropoda > Insecta > Coleoptera > Coccinellidae > Myrrha > Myrrha octodecimguttata. The sequence goes on from OY294057.1 coordinate 73,842,407, forward strand.
AATAAGAATAGAACTGCATTCGACTTATGGCAGTCAAAAGCAAAGTTGAACCTATTGTGAAGATGTTGGTACTTATGAATTTTGTAGTTTCCTCTTTGATTTTTACGCACGAGTTGCGGGATTCTTACGGTTACGTCCATTGTGAATTGGCCAAAGTCGGCTACTCCGCTTACAAATCATTCCAAATAAAAAATGCTAGGATTCCATTCTCAACTTTTAGACGTGGCAACGCGGAAAAATTGAATACTGTGAATTTTTTGAACAGAGTTGCATTCAGCCAAAGTACCCAATTCTCGGAATTTCACAGATATTTTTTATTCTTGAATTTCAGATAACTCAAAAACGGCGCATCATACGAAAAAAATAAGAAATACTTTTACTTTCCAAAATGGTCAAAAATTCGTTGAGTAGCATTCAAATTATTTTTAAAAGTTGGATTCTTTGAATTTCTGGTATTTTTATGAAATGCTATGGTCATATCAAATAAACTGGAGCATGTGGATAAAATTTTGTAATCCATGAACATTCATCGTATCAATAAAAAACTATATTTCAAAAATCATCTCATTTGATGAGATAGTTCGCGAGATATAATCGAAAATTAAATTTTTTTATGGATTTTCAACAGTCTGTATCTTACGAACCAAGCCGAATCGGAAAAAATGGTAAGGGAAAAAAGTGTTTCTTTTGGCTTCAGGAATCTTCTGTTAAAATATTCTGCAAGGTCAAAGACTCACCCTGTATACTTTTTTTCTACATGGGCAGAGCTCAATTTTGGATGATCTCGAAATGATTAAACGATATTTCGACTTTCACATTAAAAATGGACAACCGAGCTAACCAATACGCTAGTTTCCGGATATCTTTTTTGGAAATTTCCGAAATCGACCCAATAAGAATCCTATCCAGGCACCTTCACCATTTCGTAATAGTAGAAGATCTAACTCTACTGTTGGATCTTTCACACTGCCACCTCTATTGGTCTGTTGAAGGGACGAATTTTTTGTAATGAAACAACAAAACGTATGCTTACCTTCATATACCCAATCCGGCACACCATTGTAGACATACTCAGGATCATTCGTTATCCGTACTTCCTGGGCTTTTGGGTTCTCTTTATAAAAAAGGTTATTCTTATAGACAACTGCTAAGCCATAACCTACCGGTGCCCAAACCACAAGAAGAAGATCTGTATTTCCTTCGATTGTTATTGGTATTCTTTCTTCGGTTTCGAGATTAATTACAACGTATCGACTTATTTTACTATGCCTGTACAACTGAAAAGAGATCATTGTACATAGGTCGAATATAACAAGGAACAATTATACTTACTTGAGCTTGAACTTGAGCTAAAAGTAAGTACTTTTTATCAGCTGAGAGTTCTGGAATGTAAGGTCTAGATGATATCTGAAAGAATAAAGTGAATTCAATATATTTCCTTATAAAAAGGGGATTTATATAAAGGGTGTTTATAGGGAGGAAGTTTATTAAGCGCCGCTCATAAAAACTCGACTTTCCCAAACAACATAACTTCAACTTAATTTCGCGCGCGACTTGGACCTGTGCCCGCATGAACTCAAATAACCCTAGACAACGACGTGTGTCCGCTGAATGGCTGAATGGGCTCTGGGCAGGGGCAGTTTCTGCCCTGTGCTGCAAGGCCATCAATCATTTATTCAGGAAACAGTAAAATATTTAACTGCATCCGTATTGTTGAAATATTTTCAATATCCCTTGTGAATCCCTTCAGCGTAGACTACTCTAGCGGCCTACTGATTTCATACTTCATAGATGTCGCGCGAAGTTGAGAGACTAGGAAAGCAGGTCCAGTAAACCAATACATTATTCAAAATAACGGTGTGCTTAGATGTCGGCAACATGTTTGAGAATCCATCAATTAAAACATGGAGGACACAAGTTGAACTTTATTTATCATCTCAGGCCTGTCGTCTTACACTCTATAATTTTGTTTTGCGTATTCCAGAACAAACCGTAGAATGCCGAGTGAAGGTGAAATTTAAAGTTAACTTACAGCATCAGTATTCTTCAGCAACACTCTTAGAGTGCTATTCTCTTCTTTAATATTATGTAGAACTAAATTATTGTTGGCATCTTGGTATATCAACTCGCTACCTGAAAATATTAACTATTTATCAAGAGAACTTCACTAACCATTCACAATTTCAGTGACATTTACCGCTATTCTCCAATCAGAATTAAAAAATCTAGAAAAGCACTGACGTGAGGTCAGGAGCTTTTACGCGCTTGTTCGAATTCAAACGATTAGATCAACACGAAATTTTGCACCTAGTTGCGTGTTTGTAATCTTCACCTAATTACGAAGTTTCAATCTGATTGCATTCGTACTTCTTGAGATATAGCTGAAATAACGTTGAAATTCCAAATAACAACGAAATTTAGTACATTCATTTCCTTATCTCCAAAAGTAGATATCGAATCGAATTGAAATTCGAAACATTGAAATCTAATCAATATTTTCAGAGATAAAAAATAATATCAAAAATTTTTAAAATTTTCGAATTGAATTTTTTAAATTTTTTAAAAACTGGATCCACACGAAATTTTGCTCTAAGTTGCACGTTGTTAGTCCGAAACTGTCCACGAAGTTTCAATTTGATCGAGTCAATACTTCATGAGATATCGAGAAATTAACCTCAAAATTTCAAATGAGCCTAACTCCGAAACTATCCAACCGATTCCACACATTAACGAACCTAACCGAGATATTTGGACTTCAGACCTAATATGACAAATTCAAGTCACTAAGTCTTTTCCTTCGAAAGTTAGAGCACATACGGACGGATAAAATCGAATTCGTCTACTGATTCTTCTTCAGATTCAACCCAATCGTTTAAGACCATTTTTCGGCTCAAAATTCGAAAATTACAGACATTGTGACGAAACTATAAGGCGCTGTTCCCCAGAACAAGCGAGTACAAAATTGTATGTTGCTGAATGGTATGGTATTTGAAATGCCACATTGTTGAATTCTTTACACTCAAAAAGCTTCGCCTCATTCAATTGTCCTGGTATAAATCCCAATTATAGAAAGCATTTTATTACACTATTTGAAATTCACGTCCCTTTTATGCATATAATTTTGAAGTGTTGATGGATAATAAACTGAACCATAAATAACGAAATAAACTTTCTTTGCATAGTGCAGATAAGAGTTGAAAAGGATGCTAATTTAAATTGACGGAAACCTACAATAATCAAATCTAGGCGGTATCACCCCATTCTCCATTTATTTGCCTTGAAGAAATTAAATGCAAGAACAAGCAGCTATTCAACAGATTGCTTTATGAAGATACTGCAGGCATATGGTTAAGTATATTGAAACATGAAGTACAATTTTCGAACGTTCGTTCAGTTTCGGAATTCACTTACGACCTATTATCATCCTCTATGACACAAAGTTGAATTTTACTGATAAAGTAATTGAGTTTTTACAGTAAGAAGTAATGCATTCACATTTATGTAGTCAGTCGATAGGATTAATGAAAGAAAAGTCTTATTCGTCACTCAGTATGCTTTATATATATAGTTGTTAATGTAACTACATGTTTCGGCTTGCGCTATCCTCAGGTTACAATTTGAGAAAAACTCCATTGACTCCACTAATTTCCAATAGACGACTTCGGCCCAAGTTGCCAACCCAATTACTATCACTGGGGAACCAGAATTTAGGACAAATTCGACATGATAAGGTTCGCGTTATTTATAAATAGAGATATATTGCAGTGTCAAATTTGAGTGACGTTATTAACGCAAACGTTATTTTTGACATCTAAGCATGCGCAGCTTCAGTTTCAGAATAACGCGACGTTAACAGCGTTAGCATCTAACTTTATTTAAGAAAAATTGCGAGCCGCAATTTACGTTGCTCTATTCTATATCGGAAGGATTCGTTAAGCTTCGGGTCCTTCCGGCTCTGATCACTGTCATAGAAAAGCTGTTTGTTAATATGTTTTTTGGTGTTAATTACACAACTTTCTCGGATTTTTTAAATCTATTTCATCATGCCTTCTACACACAACGGATATTAGACATAAAGATTTCTTAGTGCTACCATAGCAATATAGGTATTTGTTAGTTTTTCACGAATTAAGAAATACTTCTGCAAGTAACATGAGGGGTTTGAAATCAGAAATATTTTGAACCATGCCAATTATATTGTTCAATATATAACTAGCTCCACTTCTTCTGCAATAGCACCAGCTGAAATTACCGCTACGGATTCCTTTTTCATTTCATTCAGAATCAAAAAACTAATGTAGAAATGCAAATGATTAAACTTTAGGAGTTTGTAACACAAAAATCTGACGTCTCACATAACCTAACCAAACAAACTGATAACTAACGCAACGATAACAAAAACGTGTAGCAATATGTCTACTTTTGGAATGACCGTTAAAACTTAAACGCTATTTTTAGCGTAACCGTAATAACATAACGTTTGCGCTATGCGAATATCTATCGTTTGCGTTATTTATAAATATCCCTAAAAGATGCCTCGGCTCCTCAAACAAGATAATTCCTTCCAAATATAGGGTTTTCTTGAGATCATCTTTGATTGGCTGAAATTTAAGCTGAGATTCCTGATTTCATGTTAATAGTGTCAAATTTATACAGGATATGTTCCGGAAATCAACTTGGTTATTTCGGTTGCCAGTTTTCCATTTCGTAAATATACGATAGTCAATGTTCTATAGTACTATATCCATAGCATAGAACAATCTTTATTTACTTTATGATCCATAGAACATAGAAGAGATAACAATAAACCATTGAAAAAATACTAGGTATGGTCTATGGATCATAAGGTTAATAAAGATTGTTCTATGCTATGGATATGTTACCATAAAATATTGATTGTCGTTCTGGTGCATAGAATTAATATGTCTATGTTCTGGTAACCGAAAGATTGCATTTTCATCAATCAAATTCCGTGATTAACCTTTTTTTTTCAGGAACCAACCGAATATTTCATATTTACAGAACGGAAAACCGGCAACCGAAATAACCAAGTTGATTTGTGGAACATATCCTATATAAATTTGACACAATTAACATGAAATCAGGAATCTCAGCTTAAATTTCAGCCAATCAAAGATGATCTCAACAAAACCCTATATTTGGAAGGAATTATCTTGTTTTAGGAGCCGAGGCATCTTTTACGGATATTTATAAATAACGCGAACCTTATCGTGTCGAATTTGTCCTGAAATTCTCGTTTCCCAGTGATAATAAATTTGTAAAGAAAATTGTGGGTTGGCAACTTGGGCCGAAGTCGTCTCTTCTCAGTGCAGTTGAGCGTAGTCACAGATAACAGAGTGAAGTAAGAGTAGTTCAATCTGTTCTATGACTTTCATAGATTACAAATATATGATTGACAATTTTACGCAAATTCAAGATGACTGAATTCTATGCTTCTTCGAAATGGCGCGTTTTCACACGCTGGCTCTTTTCGTTTTCAAGTTGTCGTGGTAACGGACATACGGCCGGCCGGACAGAATCGATTTTGACATCGGATTATTGTTGAGAGCAAACAATATCACTTGCTCGTAAATTACGTTTTCGGCAACACAGCCACATTAAAGATTCATTAAAACTCGTTAATATCTTAAGGCCACGCACCTGCCCATGGTCTGCATGTTTTAAAGATGCCAATAGCCTTGAAAAATATTACAATTCGGAGAAATTTCGATGTGAATGGGGTGTTGTTCTGCAGGCTTCAGTGATTATTTTTTGAAAAATTTGTTTTGTGATATAATTAATTCTTTTATGAGAATGCGCAGTGTAATTTATTTTCCCATTTTTCACTCAATTTCAGTTTTTATTTTCCTGAGAATTTCTGAATATGAAAACTGTCAACGTTGCGCATTCTCAAAATCTTTTTCAACCATTTGCACCCAAAGGTTTTTCGAAAAAAACGAACTTTATATAATAATATTCATTTTCCTGTTAAATGACTAAGCCGTGTTGTCTGTTCTATAAAAAAATCGTAGCAACTAAGTTTGTAACTCATTGTCGCTTGAACACAAAGATCGTAGTAATTACTTATGTAGCCAAACCAAACCATAGAGTCATTGACAAAATTTGAAAGAATTGACAACATGCCGAGTTGTATTGACCTTGACGACATACCACGAGTCCCAATCTGACTTGGCTCTAGACACAAAGACTTGAAGAAATCATTCTAAGGAATTACTTGACGGAAATCCATTGTAAGGTGGTTGATCAACAGGATTAATGAAAGCAAAGTAGTATTCCTCACTCAGTATACTTCATATATTGTTGTCAATGTCACTACATAAAATAGAATTTTTGATCGGAAGGTATATCTGCGGAATCATTGGGTGGATTTTACCCATTCACGAATTCGGCCTTCCTCTTTAAGGTCCAAACTTATTCTACAAATATCGAGTTTCTAAGTTGTTTCTTTCGGAAGTTGTTGTTTTTACGGTCAGCCGAAAAATACAGATCGAAGTGACTTCCAGTAATTTATAGAGAAAAAACCTAGAAAAGCACTGACGTGAAGTCAGCAGCCCTTGCGCGCATAAGGATAACACCAAAAGTGAACATGCACGCAAACGCTGCTGACTTCACGTCAGTGCTTTTCTAGGTTTTTGTAAATATTGGAATGTGATGGTGAAATTTTAAATACATTTATCTATTAAACCTTCAAACAGATTTTGTGCATTCTGAACATGATCTTCGTATTCCAGCTTTAGACTGGACCTAAAATTTTGATTTTCCAAGATATTCCGTTACAAAGTTATCTTGTTTACAGTCGGTCGGAGGCCGACGAAAATCAAGGTCATAATGAACAAAATCTGCCCAACTGTTGAGAAAATAAACGCATTTGGAATTCCAATGTCTAATGATATTTTCACGTAATCTCGAATCGATTTGACCTGATATCGATTCCAATGAAAATCTGTGTGGTGTACACTTTACTTCGGCCACCCGGTATATCAAGGATACGTAATCCAATCAAAGCCAGACTTCAACTTCCTCCCCAATTTAGTTAACAAACTTCGAACCCTAATTGTACAAGCTCCTAATTGACTTCTGAACAAATACAATTTCACAATTCTGGCATCAAACCCTGAATGCTTTCATTTATAATATTCAAATCAAACAACCTTCGAATTCACCCTTTATATCATGATTTGCCTCTGATGTGGGAAAATTCAATAGACATTCACATTGATAATCTAAACATTCGGAAGTCTGAAGCATCACCAGACATTTTGTGCTGCTTGACCTTGTTTCAATCTCCTGTCGAGTTTCTATTGTTTTGAGAGACCCTGAAGAGGGTCTGTTCGGATAACTCGAGCATTTCGATAGGACGACATTCTTCAAAGCGAAATTTGTGGGTCAGCTTATTCATTGAAAGGACTGGCGAAGAAAGAACAACTCAAATCACTTAATCCTGGTAAGATGTAATATGTGTATTATCGAAAGTTTTATACGTAACATATCGAAGATATTCCGCTAAATGAACTTCACTCATGTTTACCATATTATTTTAACATATGTAAAAAAAAACCTAGAAAAGCACTGCCGTGAAAACAGCAGCTTTTGCGCGTATGTTAAATGGGGCTTTTGCAACGAATTTGAACATGTGCGCAAAAGTTGCTGACTTCACGGTAGTGATTTTCTAGGTTTTTTTTAGTTATTCTGAAAAAAAACGATTACGAGGAAAAACGCAGCAAAATTAACACAAGAGTTTATTATTTCTCAGTTGAATAACCCAATAACATTGATAAAGGGTTTTCCAATAAGAGGTGTTATTCTGAATAGCCCGCTATTTCGCTAGATGTCACTTTTGAAGCTGTCATTTTTTGACATTTGACAAGTAGAAACTACGCCATTAATAAAAATGGAACGATACACGCTTCAACAACGCATTGAAATTATTAAAATTCACTATAAAAATGGTGAAAATTTGGCAGAGACGGTTCGTAAAACTCGAACATTTTTGGGTCGTCGTGAAGCACCTTGTCGGACGGCAATAAAGAAATCGGAGGAAAAATTCGAGCTGTTGGGACAAGTAAGTTATGTGAAGAATAAAACCCGTATACGTCGCTCAAGAACAACCGAGAATATTGCTGCTGTAGCCGAAAGTGTTGAAGAAAACCCAGGTTTGTCCATTCCTCGTCGTTCTTTGGAATCAGTCATTCCACAAACGTCATTGCACCGTATTTTGCATAAAGATTTGGGTCTTAAGGCTTATGAAGTTCAGTTAACACAAGAACTCAAGAAGGTCGATCATCAACAACGTGGTATTTCTGCTAATTGGGTCGTTGAAATGCATGAAAATGATCCGGAATTCCATCGAAAAATCATCTTGAGTGATGAGGCCCATTTCCACCTCGGTGGCTTCGTCAGCAAGCAAAATTGTCGCATCTGGGGCTCGGAAAACCCGAGAGTTATTGTTGAAAAGCTTCTCTATCCTCAACGTGTGACTGTTTGGTGCGGTTTATGGTCCGGCGAAGTCATTGGACCTTACTTTTTTGAAAATAAGGCTGGAGCAACAGTTACGGTGAATGGATTGCGCTATCGAGAGATGCTTAATGATTTTTTATGGCCGGGATTGGATGGTATTGAACGTTTACTTTCAACAAGACGGCGCTATGTGCCACACAAGCAACGAAACCATTGATCTTTTGCGGGAAAATTTTTCGAACCGTGTTATCTCTCGAAGAGGTGATCACAATTGGCCACCGATATCTTGTGATTTAAGACCTTGCGACTTCTTCCTTTGGGGCCACGTGAAAGAGAAGGTCTACGCCAATAGCCCGGCGTCGATTCAAGACCTCAAAGATGGAATTCGTGAGGCTATCGAGGACATAGGGCAGCCACTTTGCGATTTGGTTATGGAAAATTTCATTTAAAGGATATGGTCCTGAAGGCGTGGTTGTAGTGGTCATTTGCCTGATGTTATTTTCCACTTTAAACGGCATAGCTTCTTCTTTATAATGAAATAAACATCCGATCATTTATATTGAAAAATGGCATTTTTCTTTCAATATCAAAATTACACCTCTTATTGGAAAACCCTTTATATTAAGTTTTCCAAAATGTGAAATTTCAAAATCATTTATTTTCTCTCTCAAAAAACGGAATGAATTGGGAATTGCAGATTATAATTCAGCATCAAACCCTCTTCGATTATACCAATCTCGAAAGAAGTCTTTCTTTCGAATTTTCCTCGAAATTTTACTAAGGGTCTAGACCCCCCAAAAACGCTATATTTGGCTTATTTTCAAGAATTCAGTGGAACCTACAGGTAGTTTTTTGCTGTAAAGTTCTTGAGCTAGTTCGTGTGAATGATGAAAAGCAATAATAGAATCCCACACCCATCAATTCTTCCTTGTAGAGCCCTTCAAAGAAAACTCGGAAATGAAAAACGCGAAAGTTTCAAATTGGGTTCGTTCCGAAATTACCACAGTAATCGGCAAGTTTGGTATGAAAATATAGGTTTTCGAGGTCGCTGAATATGACCAAGGCATTTTCCCATCGATATATCCTACCGTTTAGATTTTCACCTGTCAAATGGGATATTTCATAAATGTGAAATTTCAAAATCATTTATTTTCCCTCTCAACTGACGGAATCAATTAAGAATTGCAGATTATAGTTCAGGATCCAACCCTTTTCGATTATACCTGTTTTGAAGCAAATCTGTTTTTTCAAGTTTTCATCGAAATTCTACTCAGGGTCTAGACCTCCCTAAAACGCTATATTTGGCTTATTTTCAAAAATTCAGTGAAACCTACGTGTAGTTTATTGCTCTGAATCTTCTAAACAGTCTTCATATTCTAATTCAGAATGGAATAACACAAAATCTGGTTTGAAATAATTCCGAAAACACAAATTTGACTTGCAAAACTTTTCACAAAAAAATGTATTTCAAACATAGACTTGTAATTATAGTCTATGGTTTCAAAATGATCTGTCTTATTTTTGCCGTATTCTATGGTTTTGCCCGCCCTAGTTCCAACATTGGCAGCCCGCTTCCTCTATTTCTATGCCATTTCCATTTAGTTTCATAGGTATATGAGCGAATGAAATAAATTATTATTATTGACTTATTATTATAACCTCATTGCAAAAATCGAGTTGAATAAATCTTTCCTTTCAGATGTATCACTTCTAATGTCATTGAATTCAAATCTTCATGGAACTATTTAGAGACTCACCTGAAACCCAAGTTCCATTGAAGCCTTGTGCGAAAAATTTACCATACAAAAAGTCTTCTAACGATAAGCTTCTTTTGCCCGTGAGGGCTGCTGCTTTAACTTCATAATCTTCACTATTATCCAATAATACTAATGATGCTATCACTAATGCTACTACTAACAGAATTATAAATCCAGCTATAATCCATCTTTTCGTCTTGATCCTACTCTTGTTGGATATCAAGTCCTGTAAAGAGAAAAAAAAATGAAAAATAATTTAAAGCTTAAAAATCAATAAACGAATATTCTACTCATATTGAGTTTTTTCTCAAGTTTTCACTTCGATCAATGTCATTCGAGACGAAGTATATGTTGAAGACAATAAACGTATATCTTAAGCTTTCGATATCTAAAGATATTATGCGAAGGTATCACAGAAATATCTGTATTTTTAAAGATTGTATTAAATTTTTTTCATTCTAATTTGAAGAAATATTTGACCAGAGGTTCTCTAATTTGAGATGAATATGGATTTGACGTCTTTCTTAATATTTTTGTTGAAACATTATTTGGAAGATTTATTGAAATGCGATAATGTCTCAAGGATATTAATGATACTCCATTTCCTTAGAGCAATCGGATCTTCGGAACTTGGCTGTGGAATAATAGGAAAAACAAAGACAAGTACTGACGGGAATTCAGCAGCTTTTCTACGTTTTTTTGAAAATGTTCTAATGACTCTATCATCCCGAAATTTCACACAAAGTTGTATATCAGTATTCCCGAACTTGCAACCAAGTTTCATCATTATTGAATCAGTATAATTTGAGTCATTCCGGTGAATAGAACGATATAGAGAAAAAAACACGAAATTTGACATATTGCTTCCCAAAATCTCCAAAAATAATCACCTTATCAAATTGAAACTTTGGACACTACCGTATAATATGGAGCTTCAAGTGTGAACGATTTTTTTTCGATTATAATTAATAGTTACTTTTTTAAAAAGGCCATCAAATTAAATTTCGAACGAGGTAATACTCAAAAAAAGATTTGGTGCAACAAGGGTGTAGTTTTTCTCAATTATTTCGAATGCCTGCAAATAATTTAAAAACACAATACATGGATTTCTCATTACATATATTTTAGATTACCGTTATGCCCTGTCAACTGACTTCAGCTTATCGTCGACATCTGGGACACCTGTATAAATTGGAAGTTGGCCGGGTGAAAGGAGATAATTAAATTTAGTAACGAATTCTTCGAAAGTAACTCTGATTTATCGCCATGTTTCCGGACCATTTTTAACTCAATATTCGTAAAACACAAAAACATACAAATACGACCTAATTGAACGTGCTTGATTCGAACATAATTTCTATATACCTGTAAGTAGCTTCGATAATTTTCCATCAAGCAAGGACAACGACTTGATTGCAATTTATGCATTCGTAATTAAATTTAAGATGTAATCAGCTCAGTATTGATTTTTATCGTTATTGAATAATATAATGGCACTCGGTTAAAATGAGAATTTAACTATTGAAGCATAACTAATTTCAAATTCCAAACATTCCTGAAGGTGTATCAACAAGTGATAGAAACTATCCATTTATAAGGAATCCTGAAATGTTAAATATTGTTGAAATTGTCCTTTTCTGGATACCTACTCCATTCTTACAAATGCATACCTTTTACGATTATTTTATTTTATTCGCTTGGTCTGGGGAATGGAAGTGTTATCATTTTGGACTAACCGCCGACCGAAAACACCTTCTTCCGAAAGAAACAACTTCGAAATTCGATATTTGTAGAGTATGTTCGGGTCTTAATCACGAAGGCCGAATTCGTGAATGGGTAAAATCCACCCAATGATTCCGCAGATATGCCCATTCAAAATGTTCTTTTTCCACTTTTTCCAAAAATACACATTAGATGGAATTGAAATCCAGTATTTTATCGAAAAATGATAGTTCGAAGGTTCATACAGAATATCATTAGAGAAATATGATCAGAAGATCACAGAATATTGAATATTTGGAAAAAAAATTTTTTTTTCAAATTGTGCTAATGAGACGATCATCACGAAATTTTGCACAAAGTTGCCAATCAGCATTTTCAAACTAGTTATTGAGTTTCATTTCGATTGAATTGGTATTTTTTGTGTTATTTCGAAAAAAACAACGATATCGGGAAAACAATCACAAAATTTTATATATTATTCTCCAATCTCCAGAAATTATATTCGAATCGAAATATAATTTGGTACACTGCTGAAGAATATGTCTTTCAAGGTAAAAGTGAAAGTTTTTCCGGATTCAATGAACAGTTTCCGAAAAAAAATTTTTTTGGTAAGAAATATCGAAAAAAAAATTTCTTCAAAATTTACTGACAGTGTAATTTCAACGAAATTTTGTGAGGAGTTGTGCGTTGTTATGCTACAACTAACTGTAAAGTTTCAATTCAATCGCATGAGTAGTTTATGAAATATCAGGAAATCAATCTCAAAATTTCAAATGACCATGACTCCGAAACCATTCGATCGATTTGTCCCATTAAGGAATTTCACCACCGCATTTCAATGCGCGACCTAATCTGAAAGTTTCAAGCGGCTAGCTTGATTCTTTAAACAGTTATTGTGTTGTCGGCCAACCGGAAGGCCGACCAGACAGAATCTATTTTTGACACCGGGACATCATCAGTGAGTCCAACCCCGTCGTTTGAGACCATTTACGGGAAAAAATTCGAAAATTACAGACTTGGACAAAAGGATAGCACGCTGTTCCCCAGAAAATGCCAGCAAAGACTTTTGAAAAGTATATTTTTGAAATTTTAAAGAAATGAATTCTCAAATTGATATATCTGCGGAATTTCTCGTAGAATTTACCTCTTCGAGAATTCTGCCATAGCAGTCCGGCTACAAAAACTTTCTCTACAAATGTCGTTGTTATTTTCGAAAGATTTTCACACCTTCATTTCGAAAAATGCAATTCGAATTCAATAGCCGACTTCGGCCCAAATTGCCAACCCACAATTTTCTTCACAAATTTACTATCACTGGGGAACAAGAATTTTAGGACAAATTCGACATGATGAGGTTCGAGTTATTTATAAACATCCGTTAAAGATGCCTCGGCTCCTCAAACAAGATAATTCCTTCTAAATATAGGTTTTTGTTAGGCTGAAATTTGAGTTGGGATTCCTGATTTCTTGTTAATAGTGTCAAATTTATAAAGGATATGTTCCGCAAATCAACTTGGTTATTTCGGTTGCCGGTTTTCAGTTCTGTGAATGTGAAATATTCGGTTGGTTCCTGAAAATAAAGGTTAATTATGAAATTTGATTGATGAAAAGGCAATCTTTCTGTCACCAGAACATAGACATATTAAGTCTATGCACCAGAACGCCAATCAATGTTTAATGGTAACATATCCATAGCATAAAACAATCTTTATTTACCTTATGATCTATAGACCATACCCAGTAATTTTTCCATTGTTGATTGTTGTCTCTTCTATGTTCTATGGATCATAAAGTAAATAAAGATTGTTCTATCCTATGAATATGTTACCATAGAACATTGACTATCGTTCTGGTGACAGAAAGATTGCTTTTCCATCAATCAAATTCCGTAATAAACCTTTTTTCAGAAACCAACCGAATATTTCATATTTACGGAATAAGAAACCGGCAACCGAAATAACCAAGTTGATTTGCGGAACATATCCTATATAAACTTGACATCATTAACATGAAATCAGGAATCCCAACTTGAATTTCAGCCAATCAGTGATGATCTTAACAAAACCCTATATTTGTAAGGAATTATCTTGTTTGAGGAGCCGAGGCATCTTTTACGGATATTTATAAATAACAAGAACCTTATCATGTTGATTTTGTACAGAAATTCCCTTTCCCAAGTGATAGTAAATTTGTGAAGAAAATTGTGGGTTGGCAACTTGGGCCGAAATCGTCTATTGCAAAATTGCAATCCAGTATGCTTGGTTGGAATATTGCGTGAGAATCACGAGATCAGAAGATAGCAGACTCGTTTTATCAGGAAGTTAAGTTGCGTTTGGCTGACTCAATACCTGCGTGGTGACCGTTTCACGAATTTGAACGAGGGCATAAAATTTCCTGACTTGACGTCAAGATGAATTAAGATGAATTTCCGTCAAGTAAAGATCGAAACAATCAAACACGCCATTATCTGTGTATTTTGATAGTTTCAGCTTTGTGTGAAATAAAAGAAACTTTTGTATTCGGGAAATGTTATCTTCTTTGCATTGCTTTTCTAATTATAAAGGTGAAAGTGAGTGTTTCGAACATGAAGAATAAGCGAATGAATGACGAAGTAGATTTATTGTGATATAAGAAAGGAAGTGTGATATCATTGTGAAGTATGATATTGAATATAGTGCTGGTAATTGTTAGAGGATAATATGACATTCCTAGTGTTTATCGTTGGCTCGTATGCCAAGACAATTCTCTTCCCTTTTCCAAGACTTTAAACTTTTTTTAAACTAGTGATGATTAGTTTATCTATCTGGGAATTTTTTGAAGGATACAAGAGGGATATTATTTCATCACGATTTCTGTAAACTCCATTCACTTTTGTAAACTATCCCGGTTGGCCATGATTTGGGTCTATCATTTTTTTGTCTCTTAAAACTGACGCAGGTTGGAACTCGTGAAATATTGGCAATGTCAAAATAATTCTCAGAGACGTTGCCGAATGCTGATGCCAATTTCTACTCTCAATCTCAACATAATCATCACGCTCGGAAACTAAAACGCTGCAAATTTTACACAATGGTTTATTATTTTCTCAGTTGAGTAACCCAAAACCATTGATATCTTAAATAAAACTTAAACAGCGTGCCAAAAAAGTAGAATTACTCGTCAATATGAGTGTACGAAGAACTATTAAGGAATATCCTCGCACCCGTCGATTTTTGATTTCAAAATCAATTTATCCTGTGCTTTTTTGAATTTGATATTTCTCAGTTCACTACTTTATTTTTTCATCTGGAAATATATAGATTGTGATACATCAAATGGAAGGTAATTTGATTACCTTTTCAGCGATGTGGCTTGAAGTAGAATTGCTTGTGATGTTTTTCATTGAAAAATTAGGAAATAATTTAGAATTTTCAGTTAGGAGGGTACTGTAATCAGACCATTATTCTTTCATTAATCAATAATGATAATAATGATGATAATAATATATTTATTCAATCAGAGGCCTATTGAAATACAATATGGTTGGTTTCGTAAAAACAGAATACATAACTCAAAACAATTCACTTTTACAAAATTCAAAAAATTTATGGTTCATAGTCAACAATTGCATTATACAAAGTAGTTTTGAAAACTTTCAGGTTGGATGTCCTCCTAAACCCTTGGGGTAGAGCATTAAATAGCATTAGGCTCATGTACAAGCGCGACTTTTCTATTAAGGTTAAAGAGGTTAAGAGGGGTTAAAGTGGGTACAAATATGTGTATCTATGCGCTTAGTGTTGTTACAGTTTAAATTTTGTTGGAAGCACCTTCATGAAAACGAGTACCACATATACGTATAGACCACATGATGTTGAAAATTTGTTCTCTTTAGAAAGCCCCCTACAAGATTCTCTAAAACCTAACTTTAGTATAATTATAAAATGAATTTTTGCCTCAGAAACACTTACCTTATTACTATAAGGGAAATTCTCGAATCGATGGATTTGTAATTTGAATTGAATTAATACTTAACTTTCATTATCGTTCACAAAACTGAATTGGCCATCGAATGACCTTTGATGCGATATATCACATGCAATATTTTTCAAAAAAAAAACTGTTGAGGTTTGAGGGTATAAACCCCCAATAATGAATTTCTCAAACTTCGGAAATGGAAATGAAAATAGGGAAATTCTCGAACCCATGGATTTGTAATTTATATTGAATTAATAATTAACTTTCATTTTCGTTCACATAACTGAATTGGTCATCGAATGACCTTTTATGCGATATACCACATGCAATATTTTTCCGAAAAAAAACTGTTGACGTTCAAGGTTATAAACCCCCAACTCTAAAACTACATACATTTTTCAAACTTCGAAAATAGAAATCGGCGGGTAGGAGGATATTTTTCAATATTTATTATTTTAAGAATAAGAATCTGACACCAATGACAAATTGTTTATTTTCTAATGAAAAAATTGCCTAACAAATTTTTTTTCAGTGAGGCCACTCAATATGCAATGGAATGTACTTCCATTTGATATAAAACAATCCATATATTACTATTTCCAAAAAAAACAGTATGGGGATGTGGAGCGTAAAGGGTGGGAGATTTCGAATTCAAAAAAGCATAGGGAGACCTGCTTTCGGAATTACAAATCCTTGGATCCGTGGATTTTCCTTAATAATAATCATTAAAAGAATAATGGTCTGATTGCAGTACTCTCCAATCACAAATTGTAAATTAATTTCTGATTTTTTATTAAAAAACCGCACGACAAATTCTTTTCTTAGTCGAATCACTGAGTAGGTAATAAAATACCTTTCATTTGATGTATCACAACCCATATATTCCAATTTGAAAAAATAAATTAGTGGGGTGCGGGGCGTTGGGATGCGAGATATAGAATTCAAAGAAACACAGGATAAATTGTTTTCGGAATTCAAAATCAACAGGTGCGAGGATTTTCCTTAATAATTCTTCATTCAAAAGTTATTGACGAGTTACGTTATTTTTTTGGCACGCTGTGTACTATTCATATCCCATTGGTGTTTCACCCCAGAATTTGCTGCTTTTGGTTTATTATTTGATAAAATCAATGTTCAATGTTCCAATTATTTAGCATAATTTTTCTCTGCCATGAGAAGATTCCAGAAACCGAATACCGATCTCAAAAAAGTCCTGACCTGACGCAATAATGTTATCACGTACATTTCACTTTGAAAAATCGAATTTCAAATTCAAACTTTGTGAGACCAGTTCCGATTGTTTCACCGTGAATTCAAATCTTCATCACACATGAAATCCAGAATTAGATCATGGCCATATTTCTTGTGATGAAAGAATGGGTCACTAGATTCTCGGCCAACGATAATTCTACACACAAAATAGTAAAATCCGGTGTTCCGTATCAAATACTGGGTTTTATTCGGCCATATAGAATTTAATTAGACTGTACGGTCGATAATTTAATGAGCAGCAATCATGCGATGCCTAAAAAAAATTCTCGAGATGAGCTATAAAAATTCCAAGTTTGAAAATAAATTGAACCTTAGTTGAACTGGCTCCTTTTGCTTTTTTTTTGTCCTATCAAGGAATGCATAACGATATCACACCAAAACTTCCCTTAAGTTACGTGCTTGTTCTAGGGAACATGAGTGAAAGTGTTTATTTTTTTAAAGAGAAGTTTATCCATCCTATCACAAAAATAGAAAATAGAAAAAATCTAGAAAAGCACTGCCGTGAAGGCATCAGCTTTTGCACACATGTTCAATGTATACTCCGTTCACTTTTATAAAGTATCCCGGTTTGCCATGGCATCCTGACAGATTTCACCGTGTATATTTTAAAATGTTAGGTTATAGTCATTTTCCTGTCAGATAACTACACAATGTTGTTCTCTCTACAAAGAGGTCGTAGTAATTACTTATTTTTCAAAATGTCAATCTATATTTGGAAAGTAATGAATTTGAGAAAATATTATGTGAATTCAATAATTCCAAAGACCTAGCGAATGTTGATGAAACTTTTTTTCTGTTAATATTGGAAATATTTCACGTATGTAAACATGGTTGGAAGATTCAGTAATGTTTTTTTCTTGTACGGAAATCAAGAATCAAGTGTTTTGGAATTTTACTGAAAAATGATGGATAGAGTAGTCCGTTACTTCGAATTCCCTACTTTTCTAAATTTTCAAGAAATAAGCATACAGAAGTCATTTAAATTAAACCTTGTTGCAAAACTTGAAATATTCCAGTATGAAAATGTAGTAGTACTTCGAAACCTGTGTCACAGTTAACCTCAAAAGAACTAACTCCATTTACAAAGTTCTTGGGAATCTACGTGAATGATACATACACTGGATTGGGATCAACATATTTCTAAACTGGGATGCAGCTTAGCTTCAGTCTGTTAACTTTGGGTGTGATGACAAGATATCTGGATAAATTCTCCATGAAAACTACCTATCATGTAGTACTCGAGTCAAAAGCAAAATATGGAATTATGTTTTATGGACATACTTTGAAGTCAACTCAAATATTCAATTTCCAGAAAAAAGCAATTCCTAAAATATTAGAAAAAATAGCATTCAATGAGATATTGTATAATTCATGTTATTTTCGTGCATAAAAATTCAATGTTCTGCCAACATAGGATATACCAAGTTCATTTTCAATGAACTACTTCCTATCGAAACAATTCCACGAAATATATAACTGTTGAAATTATTCGTTAAGGAATTTGTTCAATTCAAACATGACTACCTACTAAAGGCTCAATACAATACAATCAAAGCGAAATGTTAATTTATTTAGTTTGTTATGGCTGAAGCTGAATTGTTAATTGTTTTTGAAAGAGAGTAGAAATTGGCCACCTCGCGTCGAATTATTTTGACATTGTCGATATTTCAGGAGCGCCAACCTGCCTTGGTTTTAGTTACAAAAACATGATAGACCTGAATCATGGCCAACCGGGATACTTTATAAAAGTGAATGGAGTATAGATGACCGCTTCGGCAACAAATGTGTACATTCCAACAAAAGCTGCTGCCTTCACGGCAGTGCTGTTCTAGATTCTTTTCGATAAATAACTGGAATTCGATTCGATCTAATCTGTATTTTTGGAAATAATGGAAAAAGAAAATTTTGAATGGGTATACCTACGGAATCATTTGGCGGATTTTACCCATTCACGCCCCGCCTAACGGCCGGACCTTGAACACAATAACTTCCGAAAGAAACAACTTAGAAACTCAATATTTGTAGAGAAGGTTTGGACCTTAATTATGAAGGCCGAATTCGTGAATGGGTAAAATCCACCCAATGATTCCGCAGATATACCCATTCAAAATTTATTTTCCCAAGATTTCCAAAAATACAGATTAGATCGAATTGAACTCCAGTACTTCATCTAAAAATGACAATTTGAAGGTTTATAATGAATTTTATGAGGATAATATGATGAGAAGATCACAGAATATCGAATATTCGAAAAAAAAATTTGAATTTTTTTTTTGAATTGTTTTAATGACACTATTATCACGAAATTTTGCACAATGTTATCCTTCAGCATCTTCGAACTAGCTACAAAGTTTCATCACGATTGAATAAGTATTTCTTGACTTTTACTGAAAAAAACAACGATATCGAAAAGAAAACCATGAATTTCTACATATTTTTTCTCGATATCTCCGAAACTAATAGCCGTATCGGATTGAAGTTTGATACACAGCTGTGAAATGTGGAGCTCAAAGTATGACTGGAATTGTTCTTAAATATGAACAATGGATTCATAAAAAAAAATTTGCGGAAAAAATTTTGAAAAACAATGATTTGAATATTCGGTGACCATACAATTTCAACAAAATTTTTCTCAAAGGTGCGGGTAGTTATGCTCCAACTTACTGCCAAGTTTCAATCCAATCGCTCCAACAGTTTCTGAAATATGAGGGAAATAACCTCAAAATTTCAAATGGCTCTAACTCCGAAACTATCAGGCCGATTCGGCCCATTAACGAACTTAACAGTAATATTTCAAAATGCAACCTTTCCTGGAATTTTCAAGTTGATAGAATCTTCCATACGCCTGTTATCGTGGTGACGACCGGCCGGGCAGAATCGATTTTTACACCGGATTGTCATCAGTGAGTCCAACCTAGTCGTTTAAGACCATTTTCGGCTCAATCATCGACAATTACAGACATTTGGACAAAACAATAGCACGCTGTTGCCCTAGAACATGCGCGCAAAAAGATAAGGCGATAAGTATCCAATATAATGGGGGTTTTTCCTTCAAACGAAAATACAGTAATTTTCATGAAAAACCTTTAGAACATCACATTTCAAACATACAGAGTGTAACAGCCAAATGGAATAAATTCGATAACGAATAAATGAGGGCGTGTTGGGAAAAACGCTCGGACACGTCGATTTGTAATTTTAAATGCGCATATTTTTCAAGAAAATAAAATTATATAGGGTGCTCCATGCGACCGTGGCCAATACCAACTTTCTTATTTAAATGTAACCCCCTGTATATTATTAATTTTTTGGATTCTTCAGAAAATTCTAGACATAATTCATGTACAATGTCCTATACCTATCTTCAACTTTTTCGGAAATATTAAGTGTTTTCAGATTTAGTGCAAAAATCAACGTTTTAAATAAAAATTATTTTATTTCACAAATTCGGTACATTACACTTAAAACCTAATAAGTAATACTGATTATTTCTTAATAATTAAAAAAAAAACAAAAAAAAAACATTAATGTCAATGTGGGAAATGTTCAAAATGCTCGCCGCGAACGTCTTGGCAACATCTGGTGTAGAATTGTCTTCTTATGTTACTCAACATTTCTGAAAACACTTAATATTTCCGAAAAAGTTGAAGATAGGTATAGGATATTGTACATGAATTATGTCTAGAATTTTCTGAAGAATCCAAAAAATAAATAATATACAGGGGGTTACATTTGAAATAAGAAAGTTGGTATTGGCCACGGTCGCAAGGAATACCCTATATAATTTTATTTTCTTGAAAACTATGCGTATTTAAAATTACAAATCGACATGTCCGAGCGTTTTTCCCAACACGCCCTCATTTATTCGTTATCGAATTTATTCCATTTGGCTGTTACACTCTGTATAATTTCAAAATTATATTTTTAAAAAATTGTTCGATCACCTAAAACTGAAAAATAAAAATGGGGATTTGACATTTAAAGAGATTTGTCTTGAGTGTACGATATGGCAACCTCAAATTTAGCTTTCTCGGGAAGAACAGGACGTGAAATTACTTTGCTTAGGAAAACAGAGATAGCTATATTTCGATCTGGTTAGAATAGATGGCAACGACCAAGGAATAGAAAAAGAAGAGCACAAACTCTCATATTACTGACAAATCGCAAACGGAAATTGCTTGGTTATATTGACAAAGAACACGTGTGTACCACAGAATAGGAATACATATTTCATTATTCTATAGCAGAAAAAGCTATTCTACTAAACACCGTTGTCACTTCGTGCATGCCTGGCCAATCCCAAACCCCAATTTCGAAATCGGATTTTGAATACTTTCTGAAGGTCATTTTGGGAAAATGATGAATCAAACCGATAATATTTATGTTCAAATTTGCATTTGCAGTAATATCCCACATTCAGGAAAAAACCCCATTTAATTTAACTAATGCTCGAACTAAGCAACACCTTTACCATTGTGTAGTATAAATTATGCTCCAACATTCACTTCACATTTGAAAGCATTTCGCGGGTAATTCCGCTACATGAGTCGAAAATTTCGAAAATATCAGAAAGAAGCATTTTTTGGCATAAATTTTCGATTTTAAGTGGCCACAATAAGAAATCTGAAGGGGACAGATCTGGAGATCCGGCTTGTCATTCTACAGGGGTCCTCCGAACGATCCACTGGTTGGGAAAATGTATAAATTTACTTCTCTTCAGAGTCGAATATTACATAAGCGAACGATCAAATCTTGGAAAAAATTTTGCTGTCTTATTCAGAAGGAAATTACCTTTTCAACAACATATCGCTCGATCCATGTTCCCGATTCAAATTTAAAGGGTTGATGCACAGATGATGAACGAAATTGATTGACTCGAGCAATTTTCCAAAGTCTTGATTTATACTAGGAATTACCTCTTTTATGTTCAATGTGACACCCTGTTTATATTGGAGCATATTGTTAATTTTCTTCGCTCATTGAAACAAGTTCCTTTCCTCATCGATCGATAATACAGAGAACAAATTTAATTTTATCCTTTAATATTACTTAAGGTTTTTCTAAGAAAATTCCCATATCGATAGCGTGAAATAACCATCTCAAAGAAAGAAAAGTATACATTTCCAAACCACACATTCATTACTTATTCCAAACTGGAAACCATTCATCAGATATTTTTTTTCTTTATAGTCCTAGAAGCATAAATTCACGACTAATTTTTCCGGCAAAGTCCTGATAATACAAGAATAATTTATTATTCTCTCCGACACAACAGTCTTCCTATATTATGCTTTCCATTTCAGACATAGCGTGTTCGAAAAACAATTCCAATTCGATGTACACAGCCGTAATCTAAGATAATCGTATGTGGAATTGTAATTTGTAGTTACAAACAACCAACTGTGCTCAAATAGCGCCATTGAAAGAACAATTGGAGGTAATTTCCAGTGAAAGTGAGCATGCTGTGAATACGGAATTCAAAATTCATTATGAAATGGTATAAGTACATGTTTTAGAGCGAATTTTTGTTGGTCAACGGAAAGTGTTTTGAATACATGATGGCTGATAAGAGTGAACCGCTTTCTGTCTTTACATTTGGTTTCTAAATTCATAATTAGCATATTGTCATTTCGTAATATACTAACTGACAAAGAAACTGCAACACGTAGAAGGAGCGGTTTAAATTTTAATTTTTTTTTGGTAAAACAGATGTTATAGGAAGAAGTAAATGATACTTGAAGTCGTTTTTTGCAAATTTTTTAAATTTCACAACAAACCAGCTTTTCGAGGAGATCCAAAGTTGTTGTTGAAATGCCTAGAGCACGTGTAAGCGGAATTTATCTCCAGCTAAGTGAATTTGAAAGAGGTCGAAATATTGGTCTACGTGAGGCGGGGTTGTCATTTCGAGAAATCGCTTACCGTACGTACAGAAATCCAACTACTGTTATGAGAGCGTGGTTTGGTAATGCCCGAAATCAAAGAATAGTAGGCACCGGACGTCGAAGGGGCACAAATGAAGTTCTAAATTGGCGTCTAAGACTTATGACCAGTAGAGATTAGAGAGCGATTTGCGACAACTCGATCCTTGGCTGATGAGTGGTAAGGAGAACAAGGACATCTTGTAACGGTCCGAACGGTTTACCGCCGTATAGGGTCTTTTGGACTGCAGCATTATCGACCCCATCTTGTGTTACCTCTTACGGTTGAGCATCGACGTCAACGATTACAATGGTGTAGAGAACGACAACATTGGAATGTGGAATGGCATCAGGTCGTCTTCTCTAATGAATCTCAATTCCTCTTGGGTGCATATTATGGCTGAAAAAGGGGAAGACGACGCCGGGGAGAAAGACGTGACACTCATTTTGATGTTGAGCGTCATGTACACCGGACAGTAAGCGTTACGGTATGAGGTGCTATTGCACATGCATTTAGGTCACCTTTAGTCTTTATTCGAGGTAACATGACAGCGCTGCGTTACGTTGAAGAAATAGTGGAGCCATATGTTCTCCCTTACCTTAACCGGCTCGAGAATCCAATATTTCAGCTCTACCTCATGTTGCCATAGTTAGTTTTAACTCTTTTGAAGCGACCTTTGTGAATCTTTTGCCATTGCCGACCAGATCCCCTGATCTTTTGCCCATAGAGCATGTTTGGGACATCATGGGTAGAAGGCTTGGAAATTTACCCCATCAGCCCTCGACTCTGAGACACTGAAGTACAGGTAGCTTGGGATAGTATTCCTCAAGAGGAAATAAACCATCTTGTTGGGGAGTGTATAGATAACCGCAGTGGACAAACACATTATTATCAAATTCGATAAAAAAATTGTAAACTTTTCATTTTTTTCCAAATTTTAATCATTCACTCCTAGCTATACTATCTATGTTCTACCAAAAAAATTTAAAATTTAAACAGCTCCCTCTGGGTGTTGCAGATTCTCTGTCAGTTAGTATATTAGTATATTTGAGTAGAAATAAATGAGGTGCCAGTGGCGGATTAACGGTACCTCGGTTTTCTACGCTTAAGGCACCGAGGTCCACAGGGGCCCCCTATCGAATCAATTTTTTTCAGAATGAAACAAGCAAGTGCAAATGAAGAATAACGTGATAGTTGTCAGTCACACGAAACGCAACCAGACCTAGAGCAAAATTCAGCTGTGTGAAAAAATCTAGAAAAGCACAGACGTGAGGTCAGAAGCTTTTACGCGCTTGTTCAAATTCTAACTATTAGATCAACACGAAATTTTGCACGTAGTTGCATGTTGGTGATCTCCACCTTGTAACGAAGTTTAATCTGATTCCATTCGTGCTTCTTGAAAAATTGCGGAAATAACGTTCAAATTCCAAATAACAACGAAATTTGGCACATTTTTCTTCCTTATATCTCCAAAAGTAAACATCGGATCGAATTGAAATTTGGAACATTGTTGTAAAGTACTGAGTCAAAGGTTTGTGCAAAATTCCATTGAAATCCAATCGATATCTTCAGAGAAAAAAATTTTTCATATAAAAATTCAAACAAATTTTGAATGAATTTTTTTTAGAACTTTCTAATAACTGGATCCACACGAAATTCTGCTCAAAGTTCATCGTTGGTATTTCCAAACTGTCCACCAAGTTTCAATTCGATCAAGTCAATACTTCATGAGATATCAAGAAATTAACCTCAAAATTTCAATTGGGCCTAACTCCGTAACTATCCAACCGATTCCACTCATTAACGAAATTAGCCGAGATATTTGGACTCCAAACCTTATCTGACAGTTTCAAGTCGCTAAGTCTTTTACTTCGAAAGTTAGAGCACATACGGACGGACAGAATCAAATTTGACCAGGGATTCTTCTTCAACCCAATCGTTTAAGATCATTTTCGGCTCAAAATTCGACAATTACAGACATCGTGACGAAATGATAACTACGAAATTTCACAAATTTTTGTCATATATTCCAGAAATTATGGCATACTGCTGTAAAATATGATGTCCAAGGTTTTTTAGAAAAAAATTTCGAAAACATTTTTTTTCAAAATCTATTTACAGTGTGATTCCAACGAAATTTCGCGAAAAGTTGTGCGTTGGTATGCTCCAACTAACTGTCGAATTTCAGAGAAATAATCCCAAAATTTCAGATTATTATACCTCCGAAACCATGCGACCAATTTATCCCATTAACGAACTCAACCGCCGCATTCCAAAATGCAATATAATCAGGAAGTTTCAAGTCGCTAGCTCGCTTCTTCCAAAAGTATCGTGTCGCCATCCAGCCGGCCGGACAGAATCGATTTTGACAACTGATCCGTCATCAGTGAGTCCAACCTAGTCGATTGAGACCATTTCCGGAAAAAATTCGAAAATAACAACACTTGGACAAAACGATAGCACACTGTTCCCCAGAACATGCGCACAAAAATCAATAAAAATCAAATCATGCGCGCAAAAGCTGCTTACTTCTCGTCAATGCTTTTCTATAATTATTTCATAATTTTAGTGGAATCCAGTTTTTCAATTTATTCCCGATGTTTTGTTAGATTTCTAGTGTAAAATATCCAATTATGGATCTATGGGAGATATGAGGGGCCTGTAGCGTTCTTCGTTCATCTGAGGATCTGAAAAATCATCATTTGGAGGACCGTACCTGGTCGAAAGACTCTCCCGGTCAGAGAACAACTGTAGGTAATTTTATTTACTGCTTCCTGCTGGTTTTCTGTCCCTCTTTCTGTTTCAGGTATTATGTCAAGATATTTTGTCAAAATAAATTCAAGATGACAAAAAAATTATTTTCCAATGAAAAAGATGCTATTTTACAACACTTATACGGGGAGACAGAGTTTTTGCTGAGGTTTTTATCTGTGCTCTTGTATCATACGGAAAAATGTATGGTACCCCGTTTACATTTCCTCTGCTAACACTGTGATATACCAAAGATATATATATATATATATAGTGGAATCTGGAGAATTGTTTGTCGAAACGAAAGGGTAATTAGAGAAATGTTGATATTGATGGGTTACAAGTCCTACTCTGTAAAAACAACCAACCACTGAGTTTACCAGAAAATATCAACGCTCTTTGTAATGTACCCAGAAAAGTGTTTCACTATTGTTCTCAGTATATAAACAATCGACCAATTGAAAACAATTTCCTTGATTCGTTGTAGAAAACAACATGATCTGATTCAGAACAGACAAGAAACAATATTTCGATACCTATACTTCACCCAATGTGTTTGATAATTTTTGATGTTGACTTCGTCTCAGTTTTTCATCCGAGTACATTTTGTATAAATAAGAAAACAAATATCAGACGAATAAATCTCCAATTTTCTAATGATTAGATCTACACGAAAGTTTGCCAAAGATAGTGCAGTGCGTTAATATTCTTGAACTAAGTACTTCCTGAGATATCGAGGAACTAACCTCAAAATTTCAAATTGGTATAGCTCCGGCACCACTTGGCCGATTTTGCCTAACAAAAGAAGCTAAACGAGATATTTAGGCTTCAAAAAAACCTCAACATTTCAAGACTCTGAGTTTTTTCTTTCGAAAGTGAGAGCGTAAGTGGGACCGAATTCAATTTGACCACGTATTCTTCATCATATCATCCAACTTGGTCGTTAAGACCATTTTCAGCTAAAAATTCGAAAATAATAGACATTCAGGCAAAACTATATCACGCTGTTCCTCATAACAAGCAGTGGGCCTATTGGATGACTTTGACTTATACAGTGCACGTCAAAATTATGGAACAAATTCATTTTTTCAGAAGAAAAATATTTGGCAACAAAATCCTGAAACGGGTCAATTTTTGTTTTACTTTTACCAAATTGTTATGCATTTTTGAAGGTTTTTAGTTGCACCCTGTGCCATCCCTATCAACCCTCTAAATTGTTTGAATAGGGAAAGTAGGTCATGTGGTACTATTTTGGTAAGGTTTTTATATCTTCTTTACAGGCGTGTAGAAATTTTCAAGAAATATTTTTTTTTTATTTGAAAAATTAGTTACTTCAAAGAGGTTTTCAGTATGCACTTTGTCATGACTCATGACTCATTTACTTTGAGACGATGGTACCTGATGAAATTTGTCACCGAATGAAGTCGACCATTACAGTTTTGTTCATGCACAACTTTCAACCCCTACGAACCCTTTATTGGAAAATAAGGTCTTCGTATCTTCTTTACAGGCGTGCAGAAATTTTCAAGAAAAAATTCTTATTCTTGAAAAATTAGTTAGTTCAGAGAGGTTTTCAGTAGGCGCACTTTGTCATGGCTCATTTACTTTGACACCATTGTACCTGATGAAATTTGTCACCGAATGAAAGTCAACCATTACAGTTTTGTTACATGCACAATTTTCAACCCCTTCCAACCCCCTCACGTGAAAAATTAGAATGTGTGTAACACTGCGCTTCAGTTATGAACAAAACTGTAATGGACGACTTTCATTCGGTGACAAATTTCATCAGGTTCCATCGTCTTAAAGTAAATGAGCCATGACAGAGTGCACATACTGAAAACCTCTTTGAACTAACTAATTTTTCAAAACAAGAATTTTTTTCTTGAAAATTTCTGCATGCCTGTAAAGAAGATACAAAGACCTTGCCAAGAAAGTACCACATGACCTACTTTTCCTATTCAAAAAATTTAGAGGGTGAATGGGGATGGTACAGGGTACAACAAAAATCCTTCAAAAACGCATATAAATTTGGTGAAAATGAAGCAAAAATTGACCTACTTCAGGATTTTGTTGCCAAATATTTTTCTTCTGAGAAAATGAATTTGTTCAATAATTATGACGCGCACTGTATAATGAAAATTACACAGCGCCATCTCAGGAGCATCTTACTTACCCTAACCTGGTAGAGCAAGAACTTTAAACAATATAAATGACTTTGATCGAATTGTCGATTCAGGTCGCTGTGTTTGCGATTTTTCTCGTCGTGATGGTGTTGTACAAACTGCGAAATAGCAGATACCGCGTCTTGAAACGACAATTGGGATGAACATCGTTTACATCACTCGAATTTTAAGGGGTTCGTTTTAGGCTCCAAATATGGCGATGTATAATTTCATACTAGAGGCAAATTATCCAACAGGAAATAAGTGTCTAGAATCCTATCTGGGTTTCCAAGGTGAGTCAGTCTGATTCAGTAACTGAATCCATTGGACAAGTAGGGCTTCTTCAGTGAAGGGGCTTTAGATAACTGGAAAGTTAGCTCAGATCAAAGTAGAATATTAGTTGATTTATTGACAGATATTTGTCCTTGGGCCATGTTAAATTATATTATTGAACTGGAGCTCTTTATTTTCCCCTGAACCATACCTCACATTAATCTCAATTTTTCCTCGCGATCTTTCTCCGGATACTCAATAATTAATAACTTTATTTTCTTCATGGTGGTCAAACAATTTTATAGCGACTGCATTAGTTCGATTAATAGCACCCGATTTCTCAAATCCTTATCGTCCTTCCTCAAACAAGCGAGAATATATTTTGGCATGCAATTCTCTCCGTGAAGTGAATATCGCAAATCGATAAAGATACCTAACTAACCTGCAAATTCCTAAACTAAAATAGCATTGGGTGAATGTTGAACTGAATAGAAGGCTAGGCATCTACGTCATGTATTTTGCGTCTGAATCTACTAACGTCCATGAAAACAGCAAACAATGCCTATACACGTCGGACAGAAAGACGTATTATCTGATAAAGTGTTTCAATTGAACCAGAAAATGGTCCAAACTTTGCTGGAGTGGAATGATTCGGAAAAATCCGTGCCTGATATAAAAGATCTAGAAAAGCACTGACGTGAAGTCAGCAGCTTTTACGCGCCTGTTCACATTGCGAAATGGTGACTTGGAAATTTCAGTGAAATTTCAATGAAACGAAAAATTTTCAAAAAAAAATTTAAAAAAAAAAAAAAAAAATTTGAATTTTTCCATGGATACTTCTTCTTATTGACACTGTTCATATTCCAACCAAATTTCATTTCGATCAGAAAAATATTTTTCGAGTTATTGAAAAATCAAAATTCAAATGGCTGTAGCACAAAAATCATTCGGCAGATTTGGCCCATTAACGAACTCAACCGATATATCAGGATCTTAACCTAACCTGAAAATTTCAAGACTCTAGGTCCGAAAGTTACAGCGCACACAGCCGGATGGCCGGCCGGACCACGGATTCTTTATCAGTGAGTCCAACCTAGTCGTTTGAGACCAAGTTCGGCTCAAAATTCGAAAATTACAGACATCGTGACGAAATGATAACGCGCTGTTCCCAAGCGCGTAAAAATCTAAAAAAGCACTGCAGATTTGACGTTGACAACAATGATTACTCCGATTAGTAAAAGTGAAAAGTCTTCACGAAAATAGGAAAACTAACGTTGAAACAGCTCGCTGAATTCTCGGATACGATCAGATGTCAGTCCGACTATAAACACAATAATTTCCGAAAGAAACTACTCAGAGACTCGATATTTCAAGAGAAGGTTTGAGGCTTATTCATGAGGTTTCAACTCAATGATTTCGTAGATTGAATATTGAAAACTTCATTTTTCCAATATTTTCAAAAATACAAATCGTATCGAATTGATATCTAGTACTTCTTCGAAAATTTATAGCTTGCAAAAGTTTCGGCGAAATCTGATTCAGAGCTTGCCTAAAGCAGCTTGACTTCCTTTGAAGAAGATTTTGCGATCTTCTAATCATATATCGTTCTCAATTCGATCCGATCTATATTTTTCGATATATTGGAAAATTTTTAATGGAAATCAAACTGGACAAAGTTGGAAAATTATTTTTTCAATTGCCAAATTGGATAGCATTACTTCAATTCACTCGATTTTCTAAAGATTTCCGTGAGAACTTTTTTCCAAAATTCGAACTCAACTTTTTTTACATATCAATACTGAAAACTAATTTCACCCAAAAATTTTGGAATCTTTTAAGATGGACCTATCTTTCATTCTCAACACTGGTGGGAGAACAGAATAAAACAATATCCATTGGTTTTGATTTTGTAGCCTTCCATTGATTCCACGGGGAGTACTTAAATAATTTCATTCAAGAAGCTGGTGACCTTACGGTGGCCAAAATTGAGCTAATGATCCTCCAGAATGACCTGGAGAGAAATATGAATTTATCAACAAAAAAAAATTTTTTCGAAAAAAACTTTCGTGAGAATCGAACACTCTCCACATTCGGATATTAGGGTCAAATTCGATGAACCTCCGTCGCTAAGTAACAGAGAGTAATATGATCAGAATAAATCCAGTTTTTACATGTGACCCTACTATCCAAAAGTGGAGCGAGTTCGATTCCCACCAAAGTTTTTTTGAAAAATTTATTTTTTTGGATAAATTCAAATTTCTATCCGGGTCATTTGGGAGGGCCAATAGCACAATTTCGGCCTCCGCAAGGCCAACAGTTTTTCAAATAGAAATTATTTAAGGACTTCGAGCGGAATCCTTGGAAGGCTATAAAATGAAAACCAATGGATATTTTTTCATTCTGTTTGAAGGTTATTTCAACCTTGAAAGATTTCAACAATTTTGGGTGATTTTTTTTTACTGTAGACTGTAGACAGTGGAAAGTTGAGTTTGAATTTTGGAAAAATTTTCCCATCGAAAATCTTGAAAAATCGAGTACTTCGAAATAAGGCTTTCCAATTTGACAATAGAAAATAAAAAATTCACACTTTGCAGGTTTTCCGCCATCGTTTTTCTCCCCTACACCACAATTGAATTGACCACCAAAATATCCTAAGATGCGACAGTCTCAGACATATTTTGGATCCGAAATGATATCCAGATGTTGTAAAAATACTCGCTGATGCTTCGAAAATGGGGTATATGTCATAAGTCAAAAATGAGTTTCCCAATGTCATCTACTCAGCTATATATGTTTTTCCAGTTTACAGTGAAACACCCTGTATATTAAAATCGTATAAGAACTGTTCATTTCCTAGCGATAAATTGCATGTTGAAACGTACGTTCTTGACAGTTAGACAATTCCAGAATTAAGGGCGAAGAAATCGAATTTCCTGTGACAATATGACTTCGACATTCGGTATGATTGTCATTTGGACGAGATTTTCTGATATACCGAAATATGCAACAGGTTATTTTATGTGTTCGTATTTCACCTTCAACCTTGAAAGGTGAAGGAAGAATATTCATTTCAGAAACTGCATTCTTCGAAAGTCTTTTATAATCTCGATATTCAGCTTCAGGCGATTCAGAATTTCTTTTATTATTGTGAACGCCTATAACTGCTCTCGAAAAAAATTTATAATTCTAAAAATACATCCATCTTGATAGGTCAGTTTCTATTTTTAATTATACCTTATTTAGAATGAATATAATGTAATCCTCCACATATATCAAGTATGTAAATTTATCGAGAGATCGATGGGAAACTTTCTCCCATCTTGATCAAGGAAACCGTTGTTTGAATTTCGTAGTTTCCAGGTGACGTTCACTAATAGACGACTTCGGCCCAAGTTGCCAACCCACAATTTTCTTCACAAATTTTATATCACCATGGAACGGAAATTTCAGGACAAATTCTACATGATAAGGTTCGAGTTATTTATAAATATCCGTAAAAGATGCCTCGGCTCCTAAAACAAGATAATTCCTTCCAAATATAGGTTTTTGTTAAGCTCATCTCTGATTGGCTAAAATTTAAGTTGGGATTCCTGATTTCATGTTAATTGGCGAATGAAGATAAGCGCTACTTCCTCTGGTGACTATCCGAGTAATCCGAGGTACAGACATTATCATTGACAAGTTAAAAAAAATGTTGAGAAAATGAGAAAGTTTATGCATTTTTCTCAGCCTTTGTGTTGTTTCACAAGTGCTTTTACTGAGGAAAAGCAAACTCAAATGTCCCTTCCCATAGATTTCTACAGCCCGGTAAAAAATTTGGATTTAGGGTGAAAGAAACTTCCTTTAAGAAGTCGTGCCTGAAAGTGTTGAAGAATCGATAAAAACCAACAAACAAGATTTATGAGAGTCTGTTACCTGCATTTTAATGATGATGATCATTTTTATAAAGGTAAGAGAAATTTACTTAAGAGGAATGCTGTGCCTTCCAGAAATCTGCCTGTTGAACTGATCATTACGGAACAACGTAAATGTACTAAGGCGTAGAAGGGCCACTCTTTGTCGAAAAAAATTTTTCTACCTAATTCCGAGTTTAAACTCGGAATTATACATAATTCCGACTTTGCAGTCGGAATTATAAACTAATTCCGACTTTGAACTCGGAATTAAACTAATTCCGACTTCGAGGTCGGAATTATAGACTAATTCCGACTTTAAACTCGGAATTATAGACTAATTCCGACTTTGAACTCGGAATTATAGAACAACGTGAATGTTCTAGTGATAGAACTGACTATTGAAAAAAAACGAGTCTCAACAAGGAAATATCTGGTGATGAATACTTTTCGCTCAAAGTGCTTCTGCCGATGGAAGCAAAGTTGTACAAGGCTTATTTATTTCAGCTTTATCCAAGACCAATCATATGAGTGTTGGAAAATTTATTTGTCAATCCATAATGAATAAGGCTTACGGTAGAAGTAGCATTAATTTCATGTTCATTTTATTCACAATATATTGACTATTTAGTTTAGTTATGAGTATTTGTCTATTATTCCAAAAAGTATGTTTTACAATACTATCTGTTTTTCAACTTTTAAGACAGCCTAACAAATCCACCAAAGTCAATCTTGCCATTTGGATCTGAAAATAAGTAATATTAAAATACTGTCTAACCTTGGAGATATCTCCGTAACTTTAGAGTTGCTACACTCAATTAGATTGAAGGATGATACAAATCTACGTTATAAGAATGGAATATGTACTCCCAGTAATACTCTCGTCAACTATAAAAGTCTAAAAAGTCTTTGAATGAATCGTGAAATCAAAAATTATCAAACCAAGCACTAACAAACGGTACAAAATCGATTATCAAAAAAAATCTATGTCTGTATGTAAAGTTCTAAAACTGGCCACCGTGGCGCTGCAATCTTAAATTCATACGTCAATAGTGTCAAATTTATGTTGGATATGTTCCGCAAATCAACTTGGTTATTTCGGTTGCCGGTTTTCCACTCCGTAAATGTGAAATATTCAGTTGGTTCCTGAAAAAAAGGTTAATTGCGGAATTTGATTGATGAAAAAACGTTCTTCCTGTCACTAGAAAGACAGTCAATGTTCTATGGTAACATATCCATAGCATAGAACAATCTCTATTGACTTTACTATCCATAGATCATAGAAGAGACAACAATCAATAATGGAATAATTACTAGGTATGTTCTATGGATCATAAGGTGAATAAAGATTGTTCTATGGTATGGATATGTTACCATAAAACATTGATTGTCGTTCTGGTGCATAGACTTAATATGTCTATGTTCTGATGACAGAAAATATGCATTTTCATCAATCAAATTCCGTAATTAAACTCTTTTTCCAGGAACCAACCGAATATTTCATATTTACAGAACGCAAAACCGGCAACCGAATAACCAAGTTGATTTGCGGAACATATCCTTTATAAGCTTGACACTATTAACATCCCAACTTGAATTTCAGCTTAACATAAACCTATATTTGGAAAAAATTATCTTGTTTGATGAGCCGAGGCATCTTTTACGGATATTTATAAATAACGCGAACCTTATCATGTCGAATTTGTCCTGAAATTCCCTTTTCTCATAGTGATAGTAAATTTGTGAAGAAAATTGTGGGTTGGCATCTTGGGCCGAAGTCGGACATTGAACGTGTTTACATTTGATCATGCCGATTAGTGAAGCATTTGATGCGAGGATTGCTTTTCAAAGCTCGAGAAATGGCAACAATGATCAAGATGTCAAAACTGACATTGCCATCGTGAAGTTTGATAATTTCAACGGTGAACGAACTCAGAACGTATTTTCATATGCGTGCAATTTGTATTGTATATAGTGTTTTTGCGCGCATGTTCTGATGGGGAATCAGCGTGCTATCGTTTTGTCCAAATGTCTGTCATTTTCGAATTTTCAGCCGAAAATTGTCTCAAACGACTAGGTTGGACTCGATGATGACAAATCCGGTGTCAAAATCGATTGTGTCTGGCCGGCTGTGAACACGATAACTGTCGAACGGATTGAGCTAGCAACTTGAAACTTTCAGGGTAGGTCGCGCATTGGAATGCCGCGGTTGAGTTCGGTAATGGGCCAAATTGGTAGAATAGTTTCGAAGTTATAGCTACTTGAGCGATTAAATTCAAACTTGGCAATTAGGTGGAGTATATCGACGCGCAACTTTGAGCAAAATTTCGTCAGGATCATGTTGTCAGTAAATTCAAAAAAAATTTCTTTTCGAAAACCGTTTATTATATCCAGAAAAATATTCCACTCGGACTTTGAGCTTCACATTTTACAGCAGTGTACCAAATTTCAGGTTCGATACGAGTTTGAGTTTGGAGATATCGGGAAAAAATATGTCGAATTTCGAGGTTTTTTTCTCGATATCGTTGCTTTTTTCAGTATAACTCGAGAAATACTGATTCAATCCTGATGAAACTTCGCAGCTAGTTTGAAGATACTGAAAGACAACTTTATGCAGAATTTCGTGAAGATCGTGTCATTAGAACAATCTGAACAAAAATTTATGTTATTTTCTTATCATATCATCCTCATTAAATTCTGTATGAACCTTCGAACTGTAAGTTTCCGATGTAGTACTGGATTTCAATTCGATCTGATCTGTATTTTTGGAAATATTGGGAAAATTAAATTTTGAATGGGTATATCAGCTGCATCATTGGGTGGATTTTACCCATTCACGAATTCGGCCTTCGTAATTAAGGTCCAAACCTTCTCTACAAATATCGAGTTTCTAAGTTGTTTCTTTCGGAAGTTATTGTGTTTACGCAGTCGGCCTTCTTCATATGCTTAGCATTTTTTAATATGATCCCTAAAGAATTGCAGATTATAGATAGATTTTACGTCTTTAAATCCAAATTGAATAGGTTACTTATAGATATGGAACCCTACACTATTCAAGAAATCCTTGACATAACATAAGATTTAAACTTTCTTTGTCCATTTGTTAGTCTAATATAATATTCTAATCTAATTAAATTGAAGTGTTTTTGGTTGTTGACGTGTTCTGCTTACATATCAAGTATGTTTATGAGAATAAATTTCTATTATTATTATTGTTATATTTTATTTCATGTGAATCAATTCCAATAGTTTCACCAGTTTGCAACCATGATTAACAGTTGCTTCATACATACTGCTCGTTGCAATATTACTCTCCTTATAATTTTCAAGGTCGGTGTTCCTCCACAAACAATCAATTGAGTGCGGAACCACACAATTACCTTCTTAAATATTCTCTTGAGGTGAACAGTATATCGGCTTCCTATAATTACGGTATTTCTGATACAATGCACTTGGAAAAAAAACGTAATTCACCTCGACGAGTAGTTTTGCATCGAAGTTCAATGAAATGAAAACTTGATAAGGCCTTGGAACAGGGCCAGAATATTTCTGTATATAAAAATTACCAATGAGTAATTTAAATCAATTATATTTTCCCAGCCGTTCTCGGTGAATGAAAGTGAACAATATTGTTTACAGAAAGGACAGTCGTAATTTTTGAGAACTGGCGTAGATTCAACTACTATATTATAACTTTACCCTTATCTTCATTAAATAATAATAATAATAATTGTGCATCAGCCTTCGTGATGATTCGCACCAAGTTTCATTAAGAACGAATCAGTATTTTTCATTAAAAACCTAGAAAAGCAGTGACGTGAGGTCAGGAGCTTTTACGCGCTTGTTTATTCGAACTTATTTCCTCAAGACATTTTGCATGCACTTTTACACCGTCATTTTTCAACCAAGTGCAGAATTTCGATTCGATCATATCTGCATTATTGCTTATATTAGGAAAGTAACATTTAGAATGGATATATCTTCGAAATTGTTGGGGGTATTTCAAGTTTTCACGAATTCGACCTTCTCAATTATCCCCCAAACCTGCTACGAAATTATAGTCGTTTTTTTCGGATGTTATTCTGGTTAATACGACATATTTTTTTCCTGATATTTCCGAAAATGAACATCAGATCAAATTGAAATTTAGAAAACTGTTGTCTTAGACTATCTGCAAGGTCTGTGCGGAATTTCATAGAAATCTGGTGGATAATTTCCGAAAAAAAAATTTATTAGTTGCGCGTTGATATTCCCCAAATAATTACGCAGGTTTGATGTGATTGCACTTATACTTATACTTCTTGGGATATCGAGGAAATAACCTCGGAATTTCAAAAACGAAATTTGAAATAACTTTTTCACATATCTCCGGAATCGAAATTGAATCGAATTTAAATTTGAAACATCAAGTAGTTGAATTCCCAAAAAAATTCGAACATTTTGGAATAATTTTTTTTTTAATTTTCCAACAACTGGATCCCTACGAAATTCTGCAGTGAGTTTTGCCCTGGTATTTTTCAGATAATTACGTTTCGCTCTGATCGCATTTGTACTTCTTGAAATATTGAAGACATTTCAAACAACAAAGAAATTTTATATATTTTTTCCATATATTTCCGAAAGTAAACATTGATACGAATTGAAACTTGAAACGTCGCTGTTGAAGAATGATTTCAAGTTATGTAACAAATTTCGTTGAAATCCGATCAACACTTTCCGAGAAAAAAAATTTTTCAGTAAAAAATTTTCGGATAATAATTTTTTTTTAATTTTCTAGCAACGGGACCCATACGAAATTCCGCATTGACTTTCGCATTGGTATGAACTAATAACAAAGTTTGAATCCGATCGAATGAGTACTTCATCAGATATCGAGGAATTAACCTCAAAATTTCATGTAGGCATTACTCCGAAACTGTTCGATTGATTATGCCCACTAACGAACTTAACCGAGATATTCAAGATCGAAACTTTTCCTGAAAATTTCAAGGCTCAAGGTTCTTTCTTTCGAAAGTTAGAGCACTTCGAAAATTACAGACATTGTGACGAGACGATAACGCGCTGTTCCCCAGAACAAGCGCGTAAAAAAAAAGATAAGAGATCAAACACTGTGTCTAGTATTATATTCGTATTGTATCTTATTATGGTACCGTTTTCCTAAATTTTTGACTTCAATCATTATATGCCAGTTGATAAAATAATTAAATTTGTCATTAAAATTTTATTTTAATGATGTGTAATGTGAATTATTCAGTATTGTATATTTTAATATGTATCCTGCTTGTATGGACGTATTCTGGATTCATGGAATAAATAAACATTATTATTATTATTATTATTATTATTGAAGACGTGGTACGTTGAAGGTAATAAAAATAAATCGTAAGATATCGATATTGCAAGATATTTTGTGAAGTAATCACAAAAAAATATGTATTTTCAATCATAGTATTTTTTTGATTATTAAGGAAAAAATAACAATACAGTTGAAAAATCATAAAATTTGACATATTCCATTACAAATTTCTCCGAAAATTAAATTTTGAATTCAAAAAAATTGTAAAAAATAATGAAACACCTGATAACAATCCAGAAATTCCAACAAAAAACTCCTTTCGCGAATTCGAATCGCTAATTGAATAAAAATCAAAACAAACTTCTTCAATTTTCGGAAATCAATATATCGAAAATATAAAAGATATTCTCCACCCTCACACGATGAGTTTATCACTGCTCATCAGACACCCTGTATAAATTCATTCTGAATGGCTTAAATCACAAAAATCACATCATCAACAAGAAATATAATCGAAAAATCATCATACCCTAAAGGGAAATGTAGTTTGCTTCATCTTGAAAGTCAACGTTGGTACACTCACAAACAAATCATAGAGTCACATTGCCCCACTTGTGAATGAATAGAATTTTCCTAGCCAACTTTGATCTACAGACCTACTTGTAGTGAGCGAATTGAAAATTAAGGACTTGAATGAATTAAATTAAGCAATTACAATGGCGTAAAGTTCTATACAGAGCGGATAATGGTGCATGCTCTTAAATTCGAAAGAGAAAGTACTGCTTTGAATAGCACTGAACTACCTTGACCGACTGAGTCTATTCAGAGGAAATACATGTAAAATAATGCTCAAGAAAATGCAGTCAAGTTTCGATTTAGTTGTTATATCCTCAGTGGCAGTTGTATCCAGAGACAATAACTTAACAATTTTTTTGTGAACTGGACTACCATTTTTGAAGCTATGATAACGATATTAAAATTTCGTTTTGTAAAACAATCATCCTTGGCATTTCGTTTGTGAGGAAAGCGATTCAGGAAATCTGAATAGTACACTTTATATTTTATTTTTGGGGTTTCACTCGCAATATCTGAAATAGAACAATTAAAATTAAACAGAGTTTTTTATGGAAAGCACCCTTGTGGATTGCAGGATAGAACTATTGATGCAGGGCAGTTTCTTGCAAAACAGAATGCATAATGAACAATACATGCATAATACAGTGCGCGTCAAAATTATGGAACAAATTCATTTTCTCAGAAGAAAAATATTTGGCAACAAAATCCTGAAACAGGTCAATTTTTGTTTCACTTTTACCAAATTCATATGCATTTTGAAGGATTTTTGTTGCACCCTGTGCCATCCCCATCAACCTTTCAAATTTTTTGAATAGGGAAAGTGGGTCATGTAGTACATTTTTGGCAAGGTCTTTATATCTTCTTTACAGGCGTGCAGAAATTTTCAAGAAAAAAAAATTTTTTTGAAAAATTAGTTACTTCAAAGAGGTTTTCAGTATGTGCACTTTGTCATGGCTCATTTACTTTGAGACGATGGTACCTGATGAAATTTGTCGCCGAATGAAAGTCGACCATTACATTTTTGTTCATGCACAACTTTCAACCCCTACGAACGCTTTAATGGAGAAAAAAATTTACCCATGACAAAGTGCACATACTGAAGACCTCTTTGAACTAACTAATTTTTCAAAAAAAAAATTTTTTTTCTTGAAAATTTCTACATGCCTGTAAATAAGATACAAAGACCTCGCCAAAAAAGTACCACATGACCTACTTTCCCTATTCAAACAATTTAGAGGGTTGATGGGGAAGGCACAGGGTGGAACAAAAATCCTTCAAAATGCATATAAATTTGGTAAAAGTGAAACAAAAATTGACCTGTTTCAGAATTTCGTTGCCAAATATTTTTCTTCTGAGAAAATGAATTTGTTCCATAATTTTGATGCGCACTGTATAAACTATAAACAAATCGAATTGTGAGGTTTCAGAGTACAAATCTGACTCTTTAATCGGACAAACGGGAAAATTTTCATAATTATTTTCTTTCGCTTTGAGACTTGTTTGAAATTTTATGAAATCACAGCAACACACATTCACTTGGTCTGAAAGTTTTTAAGTTCTACCTCTTTTTTAAGTTAATTCAGCCAAATAGGGTCAATTTCTACAGAACAAAGAGCAAAATTACTCTCTCCATTTAACAAAATGCTAGAATACTCTATTTCAACCCTTTCTAAGCATACTTCAATATTGAGAAAATTACAAAATATTAGTTTTATTGACAAATAATATTTAATAAGTTTCCTGTCATTAGCTTAATATACAGGAAAAAAAAGAAAAACAATTTTTGTTGTTAATCTTCGGAGAGGTGTAACTTTTCTAGAAGGAGATTTTTCAAAAATTTAATACCCAAATACCTACCCTAATTTTCACCACACAATCATCCCCTTCATTTTTTCGGTTTCATTCAGATACACCCTGTATATATATTTTTTGAATGAGTGTAGGGGGCTGTAGTAGAGTACCCTTAGTTTTTTTTTACTTTTGACCAACATTCATGTAAAAACTACCCCTTATTTCGAACAATAATCACCCCCTTACATTTTTCGGGCTTGTTTTGAAACACCATGTATAACAATAATTCCACCAATTCACCTATCATATTTCGAAACACTTACTTGCTTGTTGAGCTTTTTGCACGCATGTTCTAGGGGAACAGCGTGCTATCGTTTTGTCCAAATGTCTGTAATTTTCGATGATTGAGCCGAAAATGGTCTTAAACGACTAGGTTGGACTCACTGATGACGAATCCGGTGTCAAAATCGATTCTGTCCGGCACCATGATTACTGGCGTGCGGAGGATTCTATCAACATAAAAATTACAGGAAGGGTTTCATTTCAGAATACGAAGGTCGAATAGTTTCGGAGTTATAGCTATTTGAAAATTTGAGCTTAATTTCCTCGTACTTCAGAAAATACTCAAGCGATTGAATTTAAACTTGGCAGTTATTTGGAGCATAATGACGGGCAACTTTGAGCAAAATTTCGTTGAAATCGTATGGTTACACAATTAAAAAAAAAATTTTCAAAATTTTTTTCGAAAAAAATTTTTTTTACTGAAACTATTTTTCATATTCGAGGAAAATTTCAGTTATACTCAGTACTTCATATTTCACAGCAGTGTATCAAATTTCAATTCGATACGGCCATTAGTTTTTGAGTTATTGGGAAAAAATATGTAGAATTTCTTGGTTTTCTTCTCGATATCGTTGTTTTTTTCGCTATAACTCAAGATACTGATTCAATCGTGATGAAACTTCGGAGCAAGTTCAGAGATGTTGAGGGACAATATTGTGCAAAATTTCGTGATGATCGTATCATTAGAACAATTTGAAAAAAAATTCAAATTTTTTGTTCAAATATTTAATATTCTTTGATCTTCTCATCATATTATCCTCATTAAATTCTGTATGAACCTTCAAACTGTCATAATAAGTACTGGATTTCAATTCGATCTAATCTGTATGGCCTTACGGCCGGTACCGTAAATACAATAACTTCCGAAAAAAACAACTCAGAAACTCGATATTTGTAGAGTAGGTTTGGGGCTTAATTACGAAGGTCGAATTCGTGAATGGGTAAAATCCGCCCAATGAATCCGTAGATTTACCCATTCAAAATTTTATTTATCCAATATTTCTAAAAATACAGATTAGATCGAATTGAAATTCAGTAATTTATCGAAAAAAATCCAGAAAAGCACTGTCGTGATGGCAGCAGCTTATGCGCGCATGTTCAAATTCGTTGCTGAAGCGGTCATCTACATTGAACATACGCGCAAAAGCTGCTGCCTTCACCGCAGTGCTTTTCTAGATTTTGTATCCAAAAATTCAACACAAACTCCAAATATCTTAAATTCTATGAATAAATTTCAAATCACAGAAAACACACCTTGGTATAATCAGGTAAGCATTCCGAGGCTGAAACAAATTCACGGAACTCTTTAATTTTAACAGAAAAAGTTTTGTTCGCCGGTAGCAAATACATGTCCACCGATACAAATGTAGGTTAACACCAACTAAGTCTCGGAATAAATTAGCATTGAATTGATAAGGAAATTTTCACTCTTCTACAACCAGGAATGGATTTTCTGAAAAGCTGCTCTTAATTGATGCGGTTTTTCTCTCAGTACCTACATTCCTGATTGGATCTTTTCTGGAAGTTAAAAGTTAAGATATCTAGTACCTATTGAAAATTGCCATCTATTTTGAATATCATCAATTCGAAATATCCAGAGAAGACAATAAGAAACAGTTAATGAAATTAGGAATTATGACAATATCAACCGAATAATGAAATATCATGAATTTTTTTCGAGAAACATATCTAGTAACTCTTAATCTAAAAGTTCTTTTTCAAAAAAATATATAAGATGAGTTCCTTTGAATATTATATTGTATTTTTCAGCTGAGAAAAAAGAATATATACAGAAAACCCACATTTTCTGACACTCTCATTCATAACAGTAGTTCACATCCATATCGAATTAAAATGTCAGCGTTTCATTCCCTTGTAAATAGATTAATTTCAACTCCGTTGTCAGATTATGATTTCAAAAAAGAAGATGGAGTGTTAAAATTATTAGCGAAGAACAATGGCTTCTCCCCTGACAAAATAGATAAAGTTATATTTAGAAAACAACATGATAGACTGTCCCAGGTCCTTTCGAAATCCATATATAGAAATTTGTATATGTCAACTATATTCCGCAAGTAAGCGACAAAATATGTAATAGGTTAAGACGAAATAGTATTGATATTATATGTACAAATAAGAAAAACTTAAGATCAATGTTTTCTAGTGGTAAGGATCGACTGAATCATACAGAAAAAAGTGGTGTATATAAACTTTTCTGCGACGAATGCCCTGCATTTTATATTGGTGAGACCGGTCGTTCTCTAAAAGTCAGGGTGGAAGAACATAAGAAGTCAATTCTTCAAAACAATTCCACAACTGGCTTCTCCACACATTGTATAACTTGCAACCATTTTATAGATTTTGAAAAACAACAATCTTGCATGAAGGAGAGAAAGGAAAAAGACTAGACCTTTTAGAAATTTTAGAAATATCATCGGCACATAAACAAAAACTTCCAATTGTTAATGATCAATTGGAGTTACGCTTATCTCCGGTGTTAACATCTGTAATGTGATGTATATTTGTATAGTCCCATGTATTTTCGTTTCAGTTTTGATAATGGGGTAAAACCCAAAACATGCATGTCAAGAAGATATTTTAAATTAAAAATTGTGAACGTAGTCAAGTGTTTTCATTTGTTTTAATATTTAATACGATGTTTCACCAGGTGTTGAGCGAGCAATCAATTTCAATAAAAAGAATATATACTCGAATTTCTTTGACATCAAAATTTGAGATAATTGGAATTCTGGACTAGAATAACTTAAATACAAAAAAACCTCAAAAATCAATTAATGATAACTGGAGAAAGTATTTATTAATATAGAATCTTATCGAACATACCTAATAGTTTATAAACTTATGATCAAAACAAAACGAAAGACAACTGTAAATAACATAGAAGAAGGAATAAAAGAAGAAGAAACTAAGATACAGTATCATAGATACTTCAAAATAACTCTGAAGTTACCGAGTTACTTTATACGTTTAGACGTATATAACTGAAATGTTTCTTTGAAGCTATATCTGCTCATTGGACTTGATAGATATTTCAGATTCTCCTCGAATTATTTTCCATTGTTAATATCAAGAAGAATAAAGAACCTATAAAAATGGAGGACTCAAAACTGAAATTACCATATCAAGTAAAATAGTGTTAAACATTTCAAGCCCTATTGAATAGAATAACAACTATTCTAAAAGTTATTATTACAGAAACTACTTTCATTTTGTGAAATTTTTCTCATGATGTTATTCAAACAATAATGAATCATTGCAGAATGACTGCTCCACATATCAACTGTTCGAACGTCATTTTTGCGCGCATGTTCTAGGGGAACAGCGTGCTATCGTTTTGATCAAA
Source organism: Myrrha octodecimguttata (assembly GCA_958510865.1). NCBI lineage: Eukaryota > Metazoa > Arthropoda > Insecta > Coleoptera > Coccinellidae > Myrrha > Myrrha octodecimguttata. The sequence goes on from OY294057.1 coordinate 73,885,960, forward strand.
TGTCTGTAATTTTGGATGATTGAGCCGAAAATGGTCTCAATCGACTAGGTTGGACTCACTGATGACGAATCCGGTGTCAAAATCGATTCTGTCCGGCCGGCCGGCCGGCCGGCCGGCCGTAGACACGATAACTGTCGAACGAAGTGAGCTAGTGACTTGAAACTTTCAGGGTAGGTCGCGCATTGGAATGCCGCGGTTAAGTTCGTTAGTGGGCCAAATCGATCGAATAGTTTCGGAGTTATAGGCATTTGAAGTTTTGAAGTTATTTATTTTTTATTTCAGAAACTACTTGAGCGATTGGATTCAAACTTGGCAGTTTGGTGGAGTATAACGACGCGCAACTTTGAGCCAAATTTCGTCAAGATCATATTGTCAATAAATTTTAAAAAAAATTTTTTTCGAAATTTTTTTACAAAAAAATTTTTTTTTCGGAAACCATTCATCATATCTGAAAAAAATTATACTCACACTTTGACCTTCTAATTTCACAGCAGTGTACTAAATTTCAGCTCGATATGATCATAAGTTTTGGAGATATCGGGAAAAAATATGTCAAATTTCGAGGTTTTCTTCTCGATATCGTTGATTTTTTTGGTATTACTCGAGAAATATTGATTCAGTCCTGATTAAACTTCACAGCTAGTTTTAAAATGCTGAAAGACAACTTTGTGCAAAATTTCGTGATAATCGGGTTATTAGAACAATTTGAAAAAAAAAATTTATATGATTTTTTCATCATATCATCCTCATTAAATTCTGTATGAAACTTCGAACTGTTATTTTCGATGAAGTACTGGATTTCAATTCGATCTGGTCTGTATTTTTGGAAATATTGGAAAAATAAAATTTTGATTGGGTATATCTACGGAATCATTGGGTGGATTTTACCCATTCACGAATTCGGCCTTCGTAATTAAGGTCCAAACCTTCTCTACAAATATCGAGTTTCTAAGTTGTTTCTTTCGGAAGTTATTGTGTTTACGCAGTCGGCCGTTAGGCTGACCGTAAACACAATAACTTCCGGAAGAAATGACTTAGAAACTCGATATTTGTAGAGTAGGTTTGGGGCTTAATTACGAAGGTCGAATTCGTGAATGGGTAAAATCCGCCCAATGATTCCGTATATATACCCAATCAAAATTTTATTTTTCCAATGTTTCCAAAAATACAGATCAGATCGAATTGAAATTCAGTACTTCATCGAAAATAACAGTTCGAAGTTTCATACAGAATTTAATGAGGATGATATGATGAGAAAATCATATAAATTTTTTTTTTCAAATTGTTCTAATAACACGATTATCACGAAATTTTGCATAAAGTTGTCTTTTAGCATCTTAAAACTAGCTGTGAAGTTTAATCAGGACTGAATCAGTATTTTTTGAGTAATACCGAAAAAATCAACGATATCGAGAAGAAAACCTCGAAATTTGACATATTTTTTCCCGATATCTCCAGAACTTATGATCGTATCGAACTGAAATTTGGTACGCGCGCACGTTCAAATTCGTTGCTGAAGCGGTCATCTACATTGAACATGCGCGCAAAAGTTGCTGCCTTCACGGCAGTGCTTTTTGAAATTTTTATAGTGGAATTCAATATTTTCTCTAAATTGAGAAGGTTTAAAAATAGAATTTCAATGATAACTAAGAGTCAACTCAGAGTTGAAGATGGGAAACTATACATGGTGCCCAGAATTAGTTCTCAATATTTAACCACCGTATTCTACCATCGAAAATACTTGGGGTAGTTCAAATAATTTTCTCCCGAGAAATGTAACTCAATATTTATTTATTTGCAAATGAACATTGAGTTTACAAAATCTTGCGTCAAAATTGAAAAAAAATTGAGGAACTAAATAGTTGTGAAATTGTCCTTTGAAATTCAAGACGCACCGCTCGAAATTTCATGGTAGTAATTTGAGCTCCTATAATGTGAAAAACTCATACTGAATTACATGATTTTGGCTATGTAAGTTTCGGAGAAAATAAATTAAATCCATTTTGAGAGTAGTATCTTCGAGGGGCATGAAAAATTTCCAAAAAAAATGTTTGAACTTCCTCCAATATTTTTGATTGTAGAATTCTTGGACCCTGTGTATCGAATGGTAATATCTTCAACCTCCTTAATGAAGTATACGGATTTTGTTCAACGAAAAGTATGTAATTTCGCACCTTTTCCTTCACTCTATTTTTTCCAATCCCAACGAATAATCATTCCTGAAATAACTTCCTATTTTCACTGGTTCCTTCAATTCTTTGACATCAAATTGGTGAAAGCGAAATGTCAAGATAAGATCTGCAAGCAATAACATTCATGAAATTAACGATGCCGGTCAGTAGCTTTTTTAAGCTCATCCAGTCGAATGACTATTATTTCTTCAGAACGGACTGAAAATTTTCTGCGGCAGATAAAATCAGCTGCTCGAACATAAAATTAATCAAGTAGCTTGAGGGTTCGATCGAAACAGTTCTTGTTCTTGTAATTATAGGGTGTGAAATACACGTTTTTTCCATTTGAAATCTTACCTACATGCGATTTTTGTGCGATTTAAAAACGAGATAAATTAACTTCCAATCCATACTTGTGCTATTATTCCGAGAGTTCAGGATATTTTAACATCAACAGATGCGAGATTGGCTGTGTTCAAATCGCTCTCTGAAGATTGCCGTTTTTCGTCCTTATTTTGGTGTTTCTAGTGGTAAAAATTAGACCAAACTGCTCATAAAGTATCAGTGAAAATTGTTCTTGACTTAGTTTAAGTATTTGTGTGTCTTTGTTGGTTCCAATCAACAGTTTGTTCGGCGTTTCCCGAGTTCCGGTGAGAAAATCAACAACACGTATTCTACATCTGGATCGAACCGCTGCTCGAGGGGAACGACTGTACGGGAGAATCATGGTGATTTGTAACACTTGTACTGCGACTTTGACAAGCAAAACTCCCGGATTGAAATGTTCCGGCTCTTGTTCATCATTCTACCACGGAAAATGCGTCGGTCTCAGTAAACAATCTGTGGCTGATCTTCAACTACCTGGTGCATCATGGCTGTGCCCTGAATGCAGATTAAATAGAACTGGGAATCGCTCGTCCATCTTAGTTACCACTGCAGATGAAGAAGAGGAGAATGTGGATCCACCCACATCTGCCCTCACTTTGAAAATAGTTCAGAAGACACAGGATGATATATCTAACATGAACAAGAAACAGAGAGAACTTATGCATTCAGTTTCTTTCTGTAGCGATCAAATATCTTCATTTCAGACAATTATCAACAAGTTCAATGATAAGTTGGATATCATAGAGAAATTAACACAAGAAAACATTTCTCTGAAAAAGGATGTATTTAACTTAACAAACAGAGTTGAAACTCTAGAGCAACAGCTCAAATCGAATAATTTGGAAATTCTTGGTATCCCGGAAAAACAAAATGAAAGGTTACCGAATATCTTGCAGAAGATTTCTGAGCATATTGATTACGCCATATCTCCCAGTGATATCGATTCATTGTTCAGAGCTAACACCACTGTCGTTGGCAAACCGAAACCAATAATCGTCAGATTCAATCGTAAGATCGCTAGGGACGAGTTTCTGGCCGCCTCCAGGTTTAAGCGAAGATCAAATGGGCCATCATCTCCCGGACTAAAAATTGACAACATTTCTGACCGGCTGTTCATTAACGAGCATCTTACAAGATTCAATAAGATGTTACTGAATAAAGCAAAGAATTGATCAAAATTACATAATTATAAATATATCTGGGTTAAAGAAGGTACTGTTTATACAAGAAAAGAAGATAGAGCTAAAGTGATCAAAATACTGACTGAAAGCGACTTGGACAGAATTATTTAATTCTTTGCCTAGGGTAACTATCAATAACAGTTATCATATTATGGGTCTTTCTTTTCTGTATCAGAATGTCCGTGGATTGAAATCTAAATTATCCAGTATTTACAACAGTTCTCTGAATTGTGATCATAACATAGTGTGCCTTACGGAAACCTGGCTTTGTGATTCAATAACTAACAATGAAGTTTTTTGTGATTCGTTCGAGATATTCCGGCGAGATCGAGAAGAGTGTAGCTCCAGTAAACGCGATGGTGGGGGTGTTTTGATCGCGGTGGACAAAAATTTGTGTGCAGTTTTGCGATCTGAATGGATGACCAATGCTGAGGATATTTGGCTTACTATAACATATAATTCGTTTAAATTTCACCTTTGTTGCGTTTATCTTCCCCCAGGTAACTCTCATCATTTACAGACTTTCTGTTCTAAATTAGAAGATATAACTATTAATCACTCTGGTGATGATTTCGTCATTTGTGGTGACTTCAATTTACCTTCTATTAGTTGGCAATATGATAACCTCAATAAGTGTTGCATTCCTCTCAATTTTACAGATGTTCACACTAATCTCTTTGTAGATGCTATTTCTTACTGTGGTCTCTCGCAATTCAATCATCATAGGAATATATCTCATAATACATTGGATTTAATTTTGAATAATAATTTTTCTGTTAAGGAGGTTAAAATTTGTAGCGCACCGTTGGTCTCTGAAGATAAGTTTCATAACACCCTAGAATTCGAATATGCAACGCAACGTATTTTCACTAATGATAACGAAAAGAACATTGATGTTAAACTGAATTATTCAAAAGCTAATTATGATCAAATATCTAGGAGGTTGAACGAGATTGACTGGGATGAATCGTTTAAAAATCTCAACACTGAACAATGTACCAATGTTTTTTATAGCAATCTTTATAGATTGATTGAACAAGAAGTACCTAAATCAAATAGTAGCCCATCAAGTTACCCAAGTTGGTTTAGTATATCAACTATAAAAGTAATAAAGCAGAAAAAGAGAGTTCACAGGAAATGGAAAAGATACAGGAATAATCTGGACTATCACGAATTCAAAATTTTGAGAAGCCGTTCAAAGTTTCTTATCGAATGTGACTATAAAAAATTTGTAGACTCTGCTGAGACTTCAATTATTTCCGATTCTAAATTTTTGTGGCAGTTTGTAAAAAGTAAAAAAGAAAAACCTACTGCTATCATGACAATAAAAGAGAAAAACTCAGGGAAGATTTTAACAGATTATCAGAACATTACTGAAGAGTTTTCTAATCATTTCGTTTCCGGCTTCAATTTGTCTAATACAGTTAATGCTAGCAATTCTGCGGAGACTGAGGGTCAACATCATGTGAAATCTATAAATTTGTATTGCATTTCACCTGAAATCATTAGACAAAAAATCAACGAGTTACCGAATAAACCTCCTGGACCAGATAAGCTTCCAACATGTTTGATTAAAAATTGCGCATCTTCACTTGTAACACCACTTCACAAATTGTTCAATATGTCTCTGAGAGAAGGTTGTTTTCCAATTATGTGGAAGACTGCTTTGATTGTGCCAATACATAAATCAGGCGATAAAAGACTATTAGAAAATTATAGACCCATATCCAAATTGTGCATTATCGCTAAAATTTTTGAATCGATCATATTCGACTTTTTATAAAGTGAAGTGAAAAATATCATAAACACTGAACAGCATGGGTTTATGAAGGGACGGTCTATTGAGACAAACTTGTTCGCGTATACTCAATACCTTCTTCAAACAATGAACGCTGGATTTCAGGTGGATTCTGTTTACACCGACTTCAGCAGGGCATTCGATAAAATTGATCATGGTCTCTTGATTCGGAGGCTTGCTGGGGTCGGTGTTCATGGAAGTCTGCTGAGGTGGTTTGCTTCGTATATAGATGACAGACGTCAATCAGTTGTCATCGGTGGATGCTATTCCACACCTAAAAATCTCACCTCTGGAGTTCCCCAGGGATCCCACTTGGGGCCCCTGCTTTTCAATATATACATCAACAATATTGCGAGTTGCTTTAAATATGCCAGATTTCTTATGTACGCCGATGACTTGAAAATCTTTTTCATCATTTCCTGCTTGCTTGACGTGATTAGGTTGCAGGAGGATTTAGATAGATTCACCGAGTACTGCCAAAAAAACTCCCTCTTTCTTAATCTGAGTAAATGTCACTTCATCACTTTCTCCCGTAGCAAAAACATTATAAGCGCTCAATATTCCATCAACGAGAGTATTTTGACCAAAGCAACTGTGGTGAAGGACTTGGGTATTTTTTATGACTCAAAGCTCATTTTCGACCACCATATCAATTACATTTCTCAGAAGGCTAATAAAATGCTAGGATTCATAACCAGGGTTTGTAAACATTTTTGTCAGCATCAATCCCTGAGGACTCTATACGTTGCATATGTACAGAGCATTCTTAGTTTCGGATCTGTAATCTGGAACCCCAGTTACAATATTTATATTAATCGATTGGAAAGTGTCCAAGTCAAATTCATCAAACACGTCAATAGAAAATGTTACCAGAATACCATTAGTGATCCACGTCGAATAATAAAAGAATTGAATTTGACAAATTTGGCTGACCAACGAATGATGAGAGATATAAAATTTGTTTGCAAAATTATAAATACCTTTGATTGCTGTGAACTGGTGAATATGCTTACCTTCAATGTGCCATCATACTGTACAAGAAATAAATTTCTATTTCATATGAATCAAAGTTCAACAAATTATCTTCTGAATTCCCTTTTAAGTAGATGTTGTAGATCGTACAACTCGCTCTCTAACCTTGTTGTGCTCGACCCTTTTTCGGATTCCTTGCTTGCATTTTCTGGTGTTTTGAGACGGTTCTTTAGAGGCCATTGTTGAGAAAAAAAAAAAAAAAAAAAAAAAAAAAAAAAAAAAAAAAAAAAACTTTTCCGCATTTTGGTTTGTATGTTGAATATGTATTTTTCTTAATATTAAGCACCATTGTATTAATAGCTAATTAGTGAGTACATAATCTGGGTCCGTCCTGTCATGTATTCCATTGAAATAAATAAATAAATAAATAAATAAATAAATAAATAAATAAACGAGAACATTTTAGAATTATTTTCTTTCGATTTTTCGCTTTGTGAGACTTTTGTCCTTGACAAATAGTTCAATCCTGCAATCCGCAAGGGCGTTTCGATTTAAAAACACAATTTTTATTCAATATTTAATAGTTCTGTTTCAGATATTAGGAGTGAAGACCCAGAAAACACCTGAAAACCCTAGAAAAGCACTGACGTGAAGAGCAGCTTCTTCGCGCAATTTCACTTTTGGTGATATCCTTTGAATATGCACGCAAAAGCTGCTGACTTCACGTCATTGCTTTTCTAGGTTTTTTTCCATAAACTACTGGATTTCATTTCGATCTGATCTGTATTTTGGAAATATCGGAAAAATTAAATTTTGAATGGGTATATCTACAGAATCATTGGGCGGATTTCACCCATTCACGAACGCGACCTTCGTAATAACCCATTCAAAATTTTATTTTTCCAATATTTGCGAAAATAAAGATTAGATCGAATTGAAATCCAATTTTTCATCGAAAAATGACAGTTCGAAGGTTCATACAGCAATTCATGAAGATATTATGATCAGATCACAGAATATTGAATATTTGAAAAAAAAATTTCAATTTTTTTTTCAAATTGGTCTGATGGCACCATCATCACGAAACTTACCCATCAGCATTTCCAATCTAGCTGCCAAGTTTCATTTTTATTGAATTAGTATTTTTAAAGTTAATTCGAAAAAATCAACGGTATCGAGAAGAAAACCAGGAAATACTGACACAATCATTTGTTTTTTTGCGCGCATGTTCCGTCACAATGTCTGTTATTTTCGAATTGTTTTCTGAAAATAGTCTCAAACTTCGAGATTGGACACACCAATGACGAATCTGATGTCAAAATCGATTCTGTAAAAAATGGCCGGCGCTGTGGCAACGAATTTGAACATGAGCGCAAAAGCTGCTGACTTCACCTCAATGCTTTTCTAGAATTTCCACTTTTCAAACATCATTTCTGGATAAATCAAAACGGAAACTTTCAAAAACCAAACACTATCTTGAAGATAGATATCTATTAATTATGACTATCAAATAGGATGTTATTGTTACAGCCACTTCGATAAGTAACGATGATAGTAAATGAAACACAAAGATATTTTTTTCGTGAGAAATCAATACCAAGAAGTACTTCGATGGTATCTCAACATTTTTAATGTTGAAATCGTGGTGAAGTTTTCTTGGCTGATATAGAGCAAGTAAAATTATTTTCACCTTGTTACCTAGAACAAACTCTTTATTAGCAGTTCGCCCAACTATCTGTAATATTTCAATTTTGAACCAAAAAAGACATAAAAGACTATTGGACCTCATCGCGAGTCAATAGAATTGAATATCTCAGTTGAATTCGTTAATGGGCAAAATACCCCCAATTTTATTTTATTCCTTGAATAATGGGCGTTCTTCCTTCAAACGAAAATGCAGTAATTTTCAAACATAGAATTTCAATATTGTATTTTTAAAAAAATGTTTGATCACCTAAAACTGAAAAATCAAAATGGGGATATGCATTTAAAGGGATTTGTCATGAGTGCACGATATGGCAACGTCGAATTCAGCTTTCTCGGAAAGAAAAGAACGTCAATAAATGTGTTTCTTTGCTTGGGAAAACAGAGATAGCTATACTTCGATCTGTTTAGAGTAGAAGAAAACGACCAAGGAATAGAAAAAGTAGAGCACAGACTGTCATATTACTGACAAATCGCAAACAGAAATTGTTTGGTTATATTGACAACGAACACGTGTGTACCACAGAATAGGAATAAATATTTCATTATTCTATAGCGGAAAAAGCTATCCTACTAAACACCGTTGTCACTTCGTGCATGCCTGGCATATCCCAAACCCCAATTTTGAAATCTGATTTTGAATACTTTCTGAAGGTAATTTGGGAAAATGATGAATCAAACCCATAATAATTATGTTCAAATTTTCATTTGCTGTAATAACCCAAATTCAGGAAAAAGTCCCATTCAAGAAATTGACGTCATCAGTTTTCGCGCGCAGATTAAAATATATTTTTTCCGCCTTCGTCAGGGCACTAGAAGAGAACAATGTAGATAGAGTGAAATCATACCTTACAAATATGTTCTTGATTTCATTACAGTGATGTTGTCTGGATATGTCTTCTTTGACAATGAAAACTATATAATACCGTAACTGAATATCTCCACTACATCTTTGTAATTGTATTTATTGTTAGCAACCAAATTTATTGGAAGATAATCATTGTTTTCACGCAGCGCGTATCTGTATTGCTTATTGGAAATGGTTTGTTTGTTGTGATTGTTGATTTTTTGTTTTTGATTAAGGGGCAATATTGTTTTGTTCAATTATTTCATTCTTTCTGCATCGTCCTCTTCTAATGCCCTGAAGAAGTTATATATTAAACTAAACGTCGGCTTAGTACAGTAGTGGTTTTCTTTAAACTTTCAAACCTATTCAAACTATTTTTGGTTATATTTTTTGCGCGCATGTTCTAAGGGAACAGCGTGCTATCGTTTTGTCCAAATGTCTGTAATTTTCGATGATTGAGCCGAAAATGGTCTTAAACGACTAAGTTGGACTCACTGAGGACGAATCCGGTGTCAAAATCGATTCTGTCTAGCAGGCCGTCCGTGGACACGATAACTATCGAACGGATTGAGCTAGCAACTTGAAACTTTCAGGGTAGGTCGCGCATTGGAATGCCGCGGTTCAGTTCGGTAATGGGCCGAATCGGTCGAATAGTTTCGGACTTATAGCCACTTGAAATTTTGAAGTTATTTATTTTTATTTCAGAAACTACTCAAGCCATTGAATTCCAACTTGGCAATTAGGTGGAGTATAACAACGCGCAACTTTGAGCCAAATATTTTGTCAGGATCATACTGTCAAATTAGATTGAATTGAAATCCACTAATTTATCGAAAAAAAATCTAGAAAAGCACTGCTGTGAAGGCAGTAGCTTTCGCACGCAAGTTCAAATTCATTGCCGAAGCGGTCATCTATATTGAACATGCGCGCAAAAGCTGCTGCCTTCACGGCAGTGCTTTTCTAGATTTTTCAATTGTCCTAATGGTAAGATTATCACGAAGCTTTCGACAAAAGTGTGCATCAGTATTTGCCAACTTTTAACCTAGGTTGATTATGGTCGCAGCAGAGTTTTTTGATTTCTACCGAGGAAGAAATTATGAAATTGGAAAATTTTTTACCCAGTATATCCGAAAATGAGAATTGGATCATGCAAAAAAAATAAAATCATTCGAAAAATATATCTCTACTTTTTTGAATATTTTTTCATTCAAACAGTTTACCTGTAGTTGATAGGTAATTGAAACAACTAACAAATACTGGAAGGATTAAATCAAAAGCTAGGACTAAACCAATAGCATTATTCTTTCATTCACCATGAGTCATTAACCATAATTTACAGGTGATATCAATTATTTTTAGTGCATGCGTTAGTGCACAAGAATTTATTTCGAAATATTGCCCTGGAATTTCTTGACTGTACAGAATAAAAAGATAATAGAAATGATTTCTAAACAAAATAACAGCGCATACTCTTTCAATGGAACATTTCCTAGTTTATGTATGTAAAGAAAGTACTTTCTTCATTTAAATTTGCCGCCCTTCATATTGACTTCACCAGATGGAACGATAGATAAGATGGCTAGCAGATTTTGAAGTTTCTAGAATAATACGTCAAAGCAGTTAATCAAAAATAGAAAGTTAATCAAGTGAATCAAAAGACTGATAATAATAATAAACTTTAATTGCTGTTTCTTTCGTATTACAGGTAACTTCGTAATTAATGTAAATAGTGTTAATAATAGCTAATAAAACTTTCGTATTACAGAGAGAAACAAAACTGATTTATTGTTATCAATAAAGATTTGACATCCTTATATGTATCAGTTACTCAAATGATACGGATAATTGAAAATAATGATGCATTCATTATTATCGATAAATTAATCATCTTATAACTTCAAATCGTTGTAGTTCCTGGTTAAATATTTGCACTCATAAAGCTCGTCCGACGGACGCGATAATGAAAATCTAGGAAAGCACTGACGTGCGAAGTCACCAGCTTTTACGCGCTTGTACACATTGCGAAATGGTGACTTGAAAATTTCAGTGAAATTTTAATGAAATATAAACATTTTCAAAAAAAAAAAACTTTTTTCTTGAATTTTTCCATGGATAATTTTTCTTATTGACACTGCTCACCTTCCAACCAAGTTTCATTTCTATCAGATAAATATTTTTCGAGTTGTTGAAAAATCAAAATTTCGAATGGCTGTAGCACAAAAACCATTCGGCAGATTTGGCCCATTAACGAACTTAACCGAGATAATCAAGATCTTAACCTAACCTGAAAATTTCAAGACTCTAGGTCTTTCCTTTCGAAACTTACAGCGCACACGGCTGGAAGGACAGAATTAATTTTGACCACAGATTCTTCATCAGTGAGTCCAACCTAGTCGTTTGAGACCAATTTCAAAATTCGAAAATTACAGACATCGTGACGAAATGATAACGCGCTGTTCCCAAGAACAAGCGCGTAAAAATGGAAAAGCGCGATTTTTCGCCAAACTATTGTTCTCTCTGTCAAACTTCTCTGTCATCTGACACAAAAATATATCAAATTTATGTCTATTCGAAATTTCGAGATTATTTCCTCAATATTTCGAGAAGAAGTGGAACAATTCCAAAATAAAACTTCATTGTTAATTGTAGAACACCGATAAATATCTTTTCGAAGAATTTCGTGAGGATCTTACAGGGAGGAAATTTAGAAAAATTATTTCTAGATGTTATTGAAGAATATTGTTTTTTCGAAAACTCTTCATCAACTTGCAATGAAGTTTGACACATACCAAGACGTCACAATTGATAACCGAGTTTCAAATTTCAGTTCGATCGGATATTCATCTTCAGAGAAATTTGAGAGAATATGCTCAATCTTAGTGCATTGTTATTTCCGAAACAACTTGCTATCTAATCGCAAATGCAAATTTCTTGATGATCATTTCATAAGACTACCTAACCTAATTGAAAAAATATCAAAACTTTGTTTTCAAATATTTTATATTTTGCAATCTTCTAATCATATGGTGCCCACAAAATTCTTTATGAACCTATCTATAATTTTTCAATCCGGATTTCACCATCTCGCGAATTCGGCCTTCGTAATTGAACTTCAAACCTTCTCTACAATTATCAGGTATCTCGAGCAGATTTTTTCGGTGGTTGTTGTTTCACGATCGGCAGTTAGGCTAACCGTGAATACGATAACTTCCGAAAGAAACGACTTAGAGGCTCGATATTTATAGAGTATAGGTTTGGGGCTTAATAACTGTAGCCTAATTTGTGAATAGGTAAAATAGGTTCAAAGACACAATTATTCCCATTCAAATTTTTGTTTTACTTACATTTCCAAGAATATACAAATCGGATCAAATTGAAATATATTACCTGATTGAAAAATGATGGCTAGAAGATGCAGAATTTCATGAGGACCATGAAGAAGATCGCCAAATCTTTAAGCAGGAAGTAAAACTGCGTTTGGCAGTGCCAATACGCAGAGCCGGATCTAGGATTTCAGCGCCCGTGGCAAGGTATCGAAATGTGCCCTTTTCATTTTTTTTTCAATGACTACATAGTTTTCAGGAATGATAGTATTTACAAGATATTTTATTATTATTATATTCTTTTGAGAACAAGCATTAGATTCTTAGGTATATCAAACAATATTTGTATAGAAATAACTATAATCTCCCATGTATCTTATAAGGTAGTGAAGAGAACTCACAAACGTATTAATATACGATAATGAGGTTATGAAGAAAACAAAAAGGAAGCGAATATAATAATTTATTCCCAAAAAATATATAAGCATTGAAAGCTTCGAAAAAACAATAAATGAAAGTGTAAATGAAAAACTGAACTACATTAAAGAACACACATGCCAAAAAACGTCATAACGAACATTTTTATATTACTTTTTGTAATTCGCCATGATGTAGGGTCATTAAAATGAACTGGTTCAGGTTTAACCTCAGTAAGTCCTGATTCCTCGTCAAAAGAATTTTCCTTGTCCGAATTATCCGAAATGGAATACTTTCTAACGATAGGCTCGGTACTTGAAGAAGTAGAAGGAAATTCCGCTGTATGATGGGCTTCGCTAGTGGAACCACTTTTTGTCGACACTATACCCGCATCGTTCTTAAAGTAACTTGAGATATAACTAGTATTTTTTTTAGGTCTGATAATTTTTATCCCTGGTCTTTCGAGATTGCGATCCTAATAGTTTCTTGGGCGACATTTCAGTTGGTTATATCAATCTAAAATTATATAAGATTCTGAAAATGCATGGACGTCGAATCGGAATATTTTGCGCGCTCGTTTATATTCATATCTGAATTGTCTCAATGCTCGACAAATGTCAGGAGGACAGAAAAAGGTTTCATGTTTCAGTGAAACTCAAGAATCATACTAGTCATTTGATCGACATTTGATCCTTTTTCTGTAGTACCCATAGCTAAGAAGCTGATTAATAAAATACTAGAGATACGACAAATTTATTGTATTCTTCTCAACATTTTGATGAACTTCTTCTTATACATATGAAAACTAGTGTAATTATGGTACAACGCAATTTTAATTGAATCGGTATAATTTGGGATGTCGCAAATAAAATTCGAACGATAATATCGCCGACATACTCCCAACCCAAACATAACCTTATAAATTTTGCAGTCTCTAAGTTATATCTTTCGAAAATGATTGACTCTCGTGTGCACGGTCAGAATATAATTTAACCGAGCGCGCAAAAATCCTCAACTCAAAATTGAATTATTCAAACATACCTGATTAAAATTTTTAAACTTTTTCCAGCACGAATAATTTCCCGGCCCGTTTGCACGATCACGTTATTTGCGGTATTGGACATATTATAAAATATAATGATAAGTTCCTGGTTCCTATTTTTCTTATTGCTGCCATCAACTGGGCCGCTGCATGGAAGCACCCCACATGACAGAAAAAAAGTAGTATTAATCAGACTGGGGAGATTTCATCGAGCCTACCGGTCGTAAACGTCTTCGAAATACATTACCCTTATCAAAGCCGGTGTGATGAACGATTCGGCGAATAGTGTGGACGGTCTGAATCTCTTTGTCATGTCGTCAAGAAACCGACCCTAGAAGGAGCGCTACCGCCGATAGCTCGAAACATTAAATTCCCTCTGAACTTGCCGCTAATTGAGGTCTTCAGTGTTCGAATAACAAACATCTGGACGCGATCGAGAATCTTAGGGCGACCGACCAGTGTAAATTTATCATCTGTACAACAGGTGCATGCACTATAGCACCGCTCTAAAATATGAATGGACTTCGAAGTGAAAAAACATCACTTCAAGAAAAAAAATCATAATTTTGCGTCCCTAGTTGGTTGGCGCCCGTGGCAAATGCCTCCCTCGCTCCTAACCTAACGTGAGTGATTTTCTTGAATTATTTTTTTATTTGCACTCTTTCACAAAGAGACCTCATTTTTAACTTAGTCCCCAATGATGTGAAAATTATTCGTGAATTGAAAGATTGAACCCATTTATAACAGCAATTTGGTCGAATAATATAATGTTTTGTTTCCAAAACTATCCAACCCCACAGTCCGAATTTCTCAGCGGAATGCAAAAACAAAAAATGATCACCTCATCGATATAATGAAGTCTGGAATATAACATTGAGTTTCCGAAAAATTCATGTGGTGAGTCAGTATAATGTGGAAGAACTCCGTGCAACTTGACCTTGAAAAACGAAATAACAATGTCCTTAAACCTGAATGTATTTTATTCCATGTAAAGAATACTTAATTAGCATCAAATTAAAAGTAATTTCACGGAATGTTTCTAAATGTTGGTTATTGTGAATGAAGTGATTCGAGACGAATTTAATCGTATAGTTTCAGTTCTAAATTGTGGGTTTTTTTATTGTCTGAAAATTCTGCTAAGGTCCTCCTTACGAAATTGTCAACTGTCTGCACAAAATCGTTATTGATGTTAACGAGAGCTTATATCTTCTGGTGAATAGTGAATAATCGATAAAACATACATTTCCCGAGGAATATTAATTTTATTAATTTTAATTTCAGCATTCAGATTCAGATTTTTTTGTGAATTATTCTAATGGAATAATCATCAAGGAATTCTGCAGAAGTTTGCACATCAGCATTAGTTACCAAGTTTTATCGGGATAGAATCAACATTATTGGTTATTCCGGAAATAAAATAGGAATTGGACGTTCTCTATAAATAAATAAATTTTATTTAATTTTTAATAGTTCTTTTTCATCAGATATTCTGGTCGATTCTGTTTGGGTATTGCTATGAACCTTGCTATTCCATTCATATTGCTATCTTTCTAATTTATAGCAATATGGCCATGATGTTACGTATTCTGTTCCGACTGCGAGTGTTATAGCAATGTTTGTTATGAATTTTGTCATAGCAATATTGCTATCATGGACTTCCATAATTGGGGATTTTAGAGCTGACACCACTTTATTTTGTGATTTTAGAGCTACAAGGAAGAAGAAAATATCCCTATTTCGTGAGTTTTTTTATGGTTTCGCATATATAGTTTTCATTATTCATGTAAACATCGACATAAAAATGTTAAGGAGCAAAAATAGTCAAATTGACCAATAACCAATTTCCTGGATACCAATGGAATATTGGTTACCACAAATCAAATGCAGCACTTTTATTCAGGCGTTAATAATTCGAAATTCGATAAACTTTTTCGTTGGCACCTCAAAGGGATTGCTGTTGTTCAGATGATGAGAATAATCATTTCAGCTGTTGTCTACTATGACTGTATTTTAGTCTAATAATGTTCCTTGAAATTAAATATTCTGGAGAACCTTAAACACATTTCCATTAGCATAATTTTTTTTTATTCATGTAAACATCGACTTATCCGAAAATATTACGAAACAGAAAAACCAATTAAAGTCGAATTGACCAATTTCCTGGGTACCAATAGAATATTGGTTTCCATAAATCAAATGTAGCAATTTTATGCAGGCGTTAATGATTCGAAATTCGATGAACTTTTCTGTTGGCAATTCAAAGGGATGGCTCTCGTTGAGATCATGAGATTAATTATCTCAGCTGTTGATTACTATGCCGGTGTTTTAGTCTAAGAATTTTCCTTAAAATTAAATATTCTTGAGAACCTTGAACATATTTCAATTAGCACATACTTCCCTATCTCCAATATTTTCGAATTCTTGGAAGAAATAATAATTAAACAAATGGATCTCTGTAAGATTCCCTTTTTAACCTATCTTGTTATCAAGTATAGCAAGTACTATTTTGAGGTTGCTGAGATAGCCATATTGATAGCAAGATTCTTGTTAAAATGACAGATCATATTGCTCAAAATCGTTGATCAGAATACCAATGATTCGAATCTTAATTGTTATGATAGCAATATCTTTTTCCTAGGAATATTGCTATTTGCAAACAGAATTTAACTGATTGGCAGTAAAAACTTAGAAAACACCTAAAATATAACGATATATTCCGCTGCAATGAAAAGTAAAAACGCAAAACAATTTTCCATATATGAAAACAATAAAAACTATCGAAAAACATTAATACCTGCTCACTATGACCGATCTCCATGTTTGTCGCGTTATTTGCGCGTCCTGTCATCTTATCCATCTAGTCAATATGCTTCAGGGTCCATACTCCAAAAAAATCACAATTTTTTTTCTCAAATCTAACAGACGACTGCGTGCGTATCGTACGCGGAATTTGCACGAGCACCAGACCGACCGGGCCTGCTTAACGTTCAGAACAAACTGAACCCGCCGCGAACAAGGCAAGGAGGCAACAAGAATATTAATTAATAGGTGAACTGCAATAAGGTAATGAGGTTTCGTTCGCTCAGATACACCTCCAGGTGAGCCAAGGAATATGATCGGAGATCTCGCATGATAAAGGTGTCCCAAAATTGAGAGCAGAAATTGATGCATTACTATTACAATGTTTCACTATTAGGATGCAATTTTTTTGCGCTCATGTTCTAGGGGAACAGCGTGCTATCGTTTTGTCCAAATGTCTGTAATTTTGGATGATTGAGCCGAAAATGGTCTCAATCGACTAGGTTGGACTCACTGATGACGAATCCGGTGTCAAAATCGATTCTGTCCGGCCGGCCGGCCGTGGACACGATAACTGTCGAAGGGAGTGAGCTAGCAACTTGAAACTTTCAGGGTAGGTCGCGCATTAGAATGCCGCGGTTAAGTTCGTTAATGGGCCAAATCATTCGAATAGTTTCGGAGTTATAGCCACTTGAAATTTTGAAGTTATTTATTTTTTATTTCAGAAACTACTTGAGCGATTGAATTCAAACTTGGCAATTAGGTGGAGTATAACGACTCGCAACTTTGAGTCGAGGTTTGGCAGGATGATAGTGTCAGTAAATTCAAAAAAAAATTTTTTCACAAAATTTTTTTTCAAAAATTTTTTTTTCGAAAACCGTTCATCATATCCGAGAAAAAATTCCACTCGAAGCTTGAACTTCATATTTCACAGCAGTGTACCGAATTTCAGTTCGATAAGATTATTAATTTTGGAGATATTGGGAAAAAATATGTCAAATTTCGAGGTTTTTTTCTCGATATCGTTGCTTTTTTCGGTATAACTCGAGAATAACTGATTCAATTCTGATAAAACTTCGCAGCTAGTTTAAAGTTGCTGAAAGACAACTCTATGCGAAATTTCGTGATGATGGTGTCATTAGAACAATTTAAAAAAAAAATTTATTTGATTTTCTTATCATATCATCCTCATTAAATTCTGTATGAACCTTTGAACTGTAATTTTTCGATGAAGTACTGGATTTCAATTCGATCTGATTTGTATTTTGGGAAATATTGGGAAAATAAAATTTTGAATGGGTATATATCTGCGGAATCATTGGGTGGATTTTACCCATTCACGAATTCGGCCTTCGTAAGTTATTGTGTTTACGCAGTCGGCCGTTAGACGGACGGCCAGACGGACGGAATTGAATTTGACTACGGATTCTTCTTCAGGGAGTTCAAATTCAATGATTCCGCAGATAAACAGATTCGAAATTTTATTTTCCCCATATTTCCAAAAAATATTTGGACTGAAAGCCATTACTTGATTCAAAAAGTGACAGCTTGAAGGTTCATACCGACATTCATGGGAATAAAATGATCAGAAGATCGCAGAATACAGAATATAAAAAAAATAAAATGTTCTGACGACATAACGAAATTTGCACAAAATTGTGCACCAGCGTTTTCAAGTTTCATCCTGATTCAATCGATATTCTGTGAGATATTCCAGAAAAATGTAGATACCGAGTAAAGAACCAAAAAATTCGACACATTTTTGCGCGCATGTTCTAGGGGAACAGCGTGCTCTCGTTTTGTCCAAATGTCTGTAATTTTGGATGATTGAGCCGAAAATGGTCTCAATCGACTAGGTTGGACTCACTGATGACGAATACGGTGTCAAAATCGATTCTGTCCGGCCGGCCGTAGACAGCGATAACTGTCGACAGAAGCAAGCTAGCAACTTGAAACTTTCAGGATGGGTTGCGCATCAGAATGCCGCGGTTAAGTTCGTTAATGGGCCAAATCGGTCCAATAGTTTCGGAGTTATAGGCACTTGAAGTTTTCAAGTTAATTATTTTTCATTTCAGAAACTACTTGAGCGATTGGATTCAAACTTGGCAGTTAGGTGGAGTATAATAACGCGCAACTTTGAGCCAAATTTCGTCAGGATCATATTGTCAGTAAATTAAAAAAAAAAAATTTTCGAAAGTTTTTTCCAAAAGTTTTTTTTTTTCAGTAACCATTCATCATATCCAAAAAAATCTCACACTCACACTTTGAGCTTCATGTTTCACAGCAGTGTACCAAATTTCAGTTCGATACGATCATAAGTTTTGGAGATATCGGGAAAAAATATGTCAAATCTCCAGGTTTTCTTCTCGATATCGTTGATTTTTCGGTGTAACTCGAGAAATACTGATTCAGTCCTGATAAAACTTCACAGTTAGTTTTGAAATGCTGAAAGACAACTTTATGCAAAATTTCGTGATAATCGTATCATTAGAACAATTTGAAAAAAAAATTTCTATGATTTTCTTATCATATCATAGTCATTAAATTCTGTATGAAACTTCGAACTGTTATTTTTCGATGAAGTACTGGATTTCAATTCGATCTGATCTGTATTTTTGGAAATATTGGAAAAATAAAATTTTGATTGGGTATATCTACGGAATCATTGGGTGGATTTTACCCATTCACGAATTCGGCCTTCGTAATTAAGGTCCAACCCTTCTCTACAAATATCGAGTTTTTAAGTTGTTTCTTTCGGAAGTTATTGTGTTTACGCAGTCGGCCGTTATTTTTCCAATATTACCAAAAATACAGATTTGATCGAATTGATATCCAGTAATTTATCAGCAAAAAATTTCAAAAAGCACTGCCGTGAAGGCAGCAGCTTTTGCGTGCATGTTCAAATTCGTTGCTGAAGCGGTGATCTACATTGAACATGCGCTCAAAAGTAGCTGCCTTTACGGCAGTGCTTTTTGAAATTTTTTTTCACAATATTTTCGAAAATTATGAACATTATGAACAATAGCGTTCATTGTCTGAGCAGAATTCTTTTCGAATCTGATGGGTAGTTTCCGAAAAAAAATGTTCGAAAAAAGATTCGAATTTTTTTTCAATTTCCTATCAGTACTCCACAAACTTCTGCGAAGAGTTGCGCGTTTTTATGTCCCAACTATCTACCAAGTTTCAGTCCAATCGCTCTACGAGTACGTGAAATATGTATCATAAAAAAACTCAACATTTCAAATCACTCCGAAACCATTTGGTCTCCTCTAGACATAAACGTCGCATTTCAAAATGCAACCTTACATGAAAGTTTCAAATCGGTTTTCCGTTCTCCGGTATTCGTGCCTACGGCCGACCGGACGGAATCGATTTTGCGGATTCGTCAGCAGTCTAAAATTGACGTTTGAAACAATTTTGACAATTTTCGGGAAATGTCTAAAATTACAGATATTCGGACAAAATGATAGCACAATGATGTTGCCTGGTCTAAATGACAGTGCCCTGGATGAGACTTGAGGATGCAAAATCCTCGAGAATAATATGACTGCGCAGAAAATTGGATGGTCCATTTCATTTCATTTAACCCAAGAATGGTAACCTTAAATAGCACACCCTTGAATACTAACCACTTTTTTGGTTGAAAATCACCTGTAGAATCTCGCCTTGGAGTTTTGGACTTTTTAAAATAGATACCCTATACAGGGTGATTCCGGAGGAGACCGTCAGATTTTGGGATAAGTTTGCACTAGTCAAGACAGTCTCGAAAAAATTTTTGGTTTATGGTTGGGGGTCTCTATGGAGAATATACAGGGTGATTCGTCCGATTCGACTGATTTTACTTTTATTGATAACTTTGGTATGGCTCATTCGATTTCAATGAAATTTTCAGCGAAGTACAATATTGATGAGTACATTCATTAATTTCTAATTTTTTTTCAAAATAAGTGGTTGTTATTGTTATAATAGCAGATCAATTGTGCAGGTTGAAAAAACACCCTGTACATCGCATTTCCAAAACTGCGCTATCTGTTTACGATTCTACTATAATAAGTCATTATTTAAGAGTTTCTAATTTTTTTGGCACACTTCTAGTTTTCTGAGAAAACATTTTTGAAGAAGAGCAATATCGAAATTTGGCTCACAAGCAGTGAGAGTATTCCGCACTAGGTAGGAAAGCTGTATTGTCCAAGGATGCAAAGCAGTTCTTAGGTTCTAAAATATTCTTTTCAAATTGCAAATTCATATAATTGCTAATATTTCGTATGAAATCATTCAATTCAGAATATATTTAGAATTTGAAAAGAATATTTTAGAAGTGACGAACAACTTTGCATCCTTGGAATATATTGCTTTCCTACCTAGTGCGGAATACTCTCACTGCTTGTGAGCCAAATTTCGATAATGCTCTTCTTCAAAAATGTTTTCTAGGAAAACCGGAGGTGTGCCAAAGAAATTAAAAACCTCTGGATGATGGCATAATATTGTAAAATCTGCAACGAATAAGAAAGTTATGGAAAAGCAATGTACAGGGTGTTTTTTTTCAACTGCCCAATTAATCTGAAATTCTAAAATTATCACAATTAAAACACTGGGTTTTGAGAGACTTTCGCGATTATTGAATGTACTCGTTCAGATTGTTCTATACTGCAAATTTCATCAAAATTGAATGAGCCATACCAAAGTTATCAATGAAAGTAGAATCGATTGGAGCGAAATTTCGACATTGTCTTTTTTTGATAGAATATTCTCAGAAAACTAGAAGTGTGCCAAAAAAATTAGAAACTCTCAAATAATGACATAATATAGTACAATCGTAAACAGATTGCGTAGTTTAGGAAACGCTATGTACAGAGTGTTTTTTCAACCTGCACAATTAATCTGGATTTATCACAATAACAACCGCTTATTTTGAAAAAAACTTTGAAATTAATGAATGTCCTCATCAATATTGTACTTCGCTTAAAATTTCTCTAAAATCGAATAAGCCATACCAAAGTTATCAATAAAAGTAAAATCGGTCGAATCGGACAAATCACCCTGTATATTCTCAATAGAGACCCCCAACCATAAACCAAACATTGTTTCGAGACTGTCTTGACTAGTGTAAACTTATCCCAAAATCTGACGGTCTCCTCCGGAATCACCATGTATAGTATTAAAAAATAAATTTCCCCAAGGGCGCATTTCGCCAACTTGCCACATGCTCTTAAATCCTAGATCCGGCTCTGCAACTCACCTTTTCCGTCAGGTTCCTATGAACATATTTCACTTCGATTTCTTCATCGTCATCTTCGTTGTATTCAGAAGAAAGTAGAGCCTCCGTATCCGGAAGTATCCTGACATACTCCAAATTACCATACTTTTTGGTAGAAGACATTATTTAACTTCAAATTACACCGGTACAATCTTCACATCGTTCACCACTTCATCTTAGGAAATTCACGAACAGTACAGATTCTAATACTGAAAGAGTACTAGAAGTACTCTTCACTTTCACTCTGTGCTTACAACCGGTGCGTATAATTATTGCTCTTTTAATGTTTTAATAATTCGAGTTTCCGAAGATTTAACGCTCATTAGGGTAGATAAGCATATGCGGCTTTGGTTATCGCCCATTTAACTACCTACTTTTTTATCTAATCAAACATAGTACCTGCTACGAAACAGGAAAAATATAGCGGAAATGCTTTTCACATCGATGGATGCCTTTAGGTTCCACCGCATCTAAGGGGAAAAATAAAATCCTCGATTGATAAATCTAGAAAAGCACTGACGTGAAGTCAGCAGCTTTTACGCGCTTGTTCACATTGCGAAATGGTGACTTGGATATTTCAGTGAAATTTCAATGAAATAAAAATTAAAAAAAAAAAAAAAATGTTTTCAATTTTTGCGCGCATGTTCTAGGGAAACAGAAGCAAGCTAGCAACT
The DNA here is from genome assembly GCA_958510865.1 of Myrrha octodecimguttata. Lineage (NCBI taxonomy): Eukaryota > Metazoa > Arthropoda > Insecta > Coleoptera > Coccinellidae > Myrrha > Myrrha octodecimguttata. The sequence continues at coordinate 73,908,532 of OY294057.1, forward strand.
TTAAACTTTCAGGATAGGTTGCGCATCAGAATGCCGCGGTTGAGTTCGTTAATGGACCAATAATCGGTCGAATAGTTTCGGAGTTATAGGCACATGAAGTTTTGAAGTTATTTATTTTTTATTTCAGAAACAACTCGAGCGATTGGATTCAAACTTGGCAGTTAGGTGGAGTATAACGACGCGCAACATTGAGACAAATTTCGTCAGGATCATGTTGTCAGTAAATTTAAAAAACATTTTTTTTCGAAATTTTTTTCCAAAAATTTTTTTTTTCCGGGAACCATTCATCATATCCAAAAAAAAATTCCACTCACACTTTGAGCTTTATATTTCACAGCAGTGTTCCAAATTTCAGTTCGATACGATCATAAGTTTTGGAAAAATCGGGAAAAAATATGTCAAATTTCGAGGTTTTCTTCTCGATATCGTTGATTTTTTCGGTATAACTCGAGAAATACTGATTCAGTCCTGATAAAACTTCACAGCTAGTTTTGAGATGCTGAAAGACAACTTTTTGCGAAATTTCGTGATAATCGTGTCATTAGAACAATTTGAAAAAAAAATTCTATGATTTTTTTATCATGTCATCCTCATTAAATTCTGTAAGAAACTTTGGACTGTTATTTGTCGATGAAGTACTGGATTTCAATTCGATCTGATCTGTATTTTTGGAAATATTGGAAAAATAAAATTTTGATTAGGTATATCTACGGAATCATTGGGTGGATTTTACCCATTCACGAATTCGGCCTTCGTAATTAAGGTCCAAACCTTCTCTACAAATATCGAGTTTCTAAGTTGTTTCTTTCGGAACTTCCGGAAGAAACGACTTAGAAACTCAATATTTGTAGAGTAGGTTTGGGGCTTAATTACGAAGGTCGAACTCGTGAATGGGTAAAATCCGCCCAATGATTCCGTAGATATATACCCATTCAACATTTTATTTTTCCAATATTTCCAAAAATACAGATTTGATCGAATTGAAATTCAGTAATTTATCGAAAAAAAGAAAGAAAAAGAAGAATTATTCACGGAAAAATTTCAAAAAGCACTGCCGTGAAGGCAGCAGCTTTTGCGTGCATGTTCAAATTCGTTGCTGAAGCGGTCTTCTACATTGAACATGCTGCCTTCACGGCAGTGCTTTTTGAAATTTATCCATGAATAATTCTTCTTTTCGACACTGTTCATATTCCAACCAAGTTTCATTTCGATCAAATGAATATTATTCGAGTTATTGATAAATAAAAATTTCAAATGGCTCTAGCACAAAAACCATTCGGCAGATTCGCCCCATTAACGAACTCAACCGATATATTCAGGATCTTAACATAACCTGAAAATATCAAGACTCTAGGTCCTTCATTTCGAAAGTTACAGCGCACACGGCCGGACGAACAGAATCAATTTTGACCACGAAATATTCATCAGTGAGTCCAACCTAGTATTTTGAGACCACCTTCGGCTCAAAATTCGAAAATTACATCGTGACGAAATAATAACGCGCTGTTCCCAAGAACAAGAGCGTTAAAATGAGGTACTTGATACGTAGGGTGTTCTTTAATTCCTACATACGAAGAAGCGAAATCCCTTACGTAATTTTAAGGAAAAAACCTAGAAGAGCACTGCCGTGAAGGTAACAGCTTTTGCACGCATGTTCAATGGAGATGACCGCTTTGGCAACGAATTTAAACTTGCGCGCAAAAGCTGCTGCCTTAATTACGAAGGCCAAATTCCGCAGATTTACACATTCAAAATTTTATTTTCCCAATATTTCCAAAAATACAGGTAAGATCGAATTGAAATCCAGTACATTATCGAAAAATGACAGTTTGAAGGTTCATACAGAATTTAAATCAGGATAATATGAATAGATTACAGAATATTGATTTTTTCTTCAAATTCTTCTAATAACACGATTATCACGAAATTTTGCACAATGTTGTCCTTCAACATCTTTGAACTAGCTGCGAAGTTAGGAGTAGAATCAGTATTTCTTGAGTTATACCGAAAAAAAACACGAAATTCTACATATTTTTCCCAATATCTTCAAAACTAATAGCCGTATCGAATTGAAATTTGGTACACTACTGTGAAATATGAAGCTCAAGATACAATTGAAATTGTTCTCGAATATGAACGAAAGGTCAGAAAAAAAAATTGTTTTCGAAAAAAATTTTGAATTTTTTTTTTTGTATTGAGCGACCATACGATCCCAACGAAATTTTGCTCAAAGTATAACTCCGAAACTAGTTGGACGATTTGGCCCATTAACTTTCGTACCCCCGAAAAATTTTTCGCCGCCGGCGTCGAGCTTTCCTCATACCCATGCCACTCAACCTACAACTTTTATAGCTACCTGCGCCCCACCGACCTCATACATCACGACACGCCACTGAATAATGACCATATTTTATGTTCCATTGAAAATTTGGACTTCATGATTATTTTAATGGTGGACGTATACTTCGGTTCGTTACAGAAATGATGAACTGAGAAATCGTACCGTGAAAATATTCTAGAAAAGCACTGAATTGAGGTCAAGGAGCTTTTACGAGCTTTGTCCAAATTCGTTGCCGAAGAGAAATTTGACAATTTTTTTCCACTATTTCTGAAACCGAATGTCGGATAAAGCCGGAATTTGAAACAATATCGTCCAATATTGACTTCAGGGTTTGTGTCAAAGTTTCTTATGAATCATAAAGTTTCCGAGAAAAAAATTTCTCAATAATGTTGCGCGTCGATGATGTTCTCTAACTAACAACAAGTTTCAATCATAATCATGTTCTTGAGGAGATAACCTCAAAATTTCGAATGGGTATAACTCCGACACAGAATAGAGAAGTATTAATACCTTTGAATAAAGAACATGTTCTTTATTCAGAGATTAATACTCCTCTATTCGGTAACTCCGAAAAGGTTCGGCCTATTTAACCCACCTCGTCGGGTTGTTCTTCACTGAGTCCAACCTAATCTAGTCTATGTAAAAAGGGCTCTTTCCTACAGTTACAACCAAACTTTTAGTTTACAACTGTACTTCAGTTAAAAGGAACGAAACGAACAGACCATTTACAAAATAACATTTTATTTTATAGCATACAGTCAGATAAGTCAACGACTAAATTTACAATAGCACAGAAATGAACATAGAATTAGTCAAATTCTAACATATTTTATCAACATTAAATAATATATCCTTATATCAAAACCAATTGAAAACTTATTCTCCGTTATTCTCCACCCTAGGTCTCTTCTTATTGCTGCCGCCAAAGTTTCCTCCCTTCCTCTTCTTTCCAAACTTACTGAACTTCTGTGATTTCCTTATCTGTGTAATAGCCTCTGCAGACTTCTTCAAATGTTCTTCTTCTTCTTCGCCTTCAAGCACCCTGAATTTCAATTTACTTTCACCAACTTCCAATTCATTGTCTTCAAATTTCTTTATTAGTTCAACAGCATCATTTTCTTTAGGTAATCTTACATAGCCTTGTGTATCTCCCCTGTTGAAGTCGATGAATGAATTGGCAACATCCCCAACTTCTCTCAATTTATCTTTGATTTGTTCTCTGGTGATTGTTTTTCCTTCTTCAATTCCACTGAAGAAAAGAGTGGCACCCTTAGCAAATTCTATACCTTTTTTGCTCTTCTCATCTAGTTGCTCTTGTTTTTTGGCAAGCTTTTTCTCCTTATTAGTCTTCTTGGCTTCTTCAATTTCAGCTCTTTTCTCTTTATAATAATCTTCCTGCCACTTGATAATTAAATCAACGTCCTTATACTTAAGTCCTTCATTTTCTACAAATTTCTTGCATGTTTCAACATCTTTGAAAATAATGAAGCAGGATCCCTTGAAGATTAATTTGTCATCTTTTTTGTAAGACCTTTTGATGCATGATTCTATCGGCCCATGTGGTTCTAAGAAACTAAGGATATCATGAAGTTCTTCGTCTTCTGGAAATCCTTTGGCATAAGCTGAAAAATTAGTTCACACAATATAAATAACGGAATACATAAATAAAATCATGATTAGCAATTGAGAAGTAAATAATTCCTTCTAAATAACAGAGCCAAATTGAAATTATGGTATACCAAAATCGTCATGTTAGTACATTGTTTTCAAGGAATACAACAACATACCTGTGCGTTTGCTAAGTTCCCTTTTGCGTGTTTCATTCATTTCTGGAACAACTTTCTCTGGATTTCTTCGTACCTTGGTATTATCTTCACTCACTTCCAATAAACCACTTTCAGATTTTTTCAACGCTGCGGCTATTTCTTCAGTATCCTTAGACATTTCAGCCAATCTTTTGAAGCTGAGTAACACTTCCAGAGTAACCCAACCATCATCTTCTTCAGTTTTGGCTTTCAAAAATTTATCACGCGGTAAATTAATATCACCAAAGTAATATTCCACTTGCTTGATAATTTTCTGTTCCAAGTCGCTTGCCATTTTGAAGTCTTGATTGTCTAGGAGATCGCATAACGCTCTAAATTTCATGAAAAAATCAGTACTTACTAATTTTAGTATGAAAATCACAAATCCGAAGTCAAAAAAGGTCGCTCGCTTCTAGTTTTTCCAAAAAAAATTCATAAACTTCTTCGAGGTCACTGAACTTTTCTCGCTGAATTTCGCTATTACACTCTATCAGGAACCATTCCCTTGATAGCTATTGATTATAAAAGCATCAATATAAAGATTTCAAGCAATTTTCGTTACAAAAATTACCAGGAATTGTTAAAATAAATTGATATCCTCATTGTTTACAATTTCCCTTTTTGACGTACGCGGGTACGCGTACAGCACTATATCATGCAGGGTTGCCAGTGCCAGTCAATTTCCTGAATCTATTATGCCGGGGAAATTTTGAAGGATATTCATTTTCAAAATTGGTTTTTAGTCAATATAAGTTGTTAAAGTATAGTTTTCTTTAAGTATTATATTCCAAATTTCCATTTCCGAGTTCAGGTTATTCTTGCTTGTTTCGAAATACTAAATTCTAGCGGTCGCCCTGCCATGGGTAAACACATTCGCGTTAGTCACAGACGGTTTAATAACTAATAAAAATGTTTAGTTCAGAAGATATTAAGTACTTGGTTAGGTTAGGTTAGTTTAGTTTAGGACAGTGCCAGTTCGAATCTGAAGAGTAAATTAATTAACTCTTCTGATTCGAACTGGCACTGTTCTAAACTAAACTAACCTAACCTAACCAAGTACATTAACCTTATTTTTCCATTGTGTGCTTTCACCCATGGCGGGGCGACCGCTAGAATCTTGTGTTCCAAATTTCCCAACTTCTCTCCATAACCCAAACTTTCCTCTTTTCCATTCTCCTTTCCTGGCAGAGTTGGTCCACACCTCCTCGTTATCTTTGCTGAATAACTTTTCTAACCATCTCATAAATTGTACATAATATAATAAAACAATTGCATGATGGAATGTGTTGGAACAAGTTCACTGTTCACTAAGTTGGGCCTAGGGAATTTTTCCTATTCAGTCTAATCGGGAATGTTTTCGATCCGGCAACACTGTAAAGTAGTAGACTGAAGTTGCTGTCAGATGTCGTTCTTCCGAACTTCAAAACCATCATGGCCGAATATATGCCGAAAATAAACAATGAACAAATGAATGTAATTTCACAATTCCTGGCAATTTTTGTAGTGAAAATTGCTTTAAATCTTTATATTGATGCATTTATAACCAATATCCATCAAGGGAATAGTTCGAGATGGAGTGTAATAGCGAAATTCAGCGAGAAAAGTTCAGTGACCTCGAAGAATTTTGTGAATTTTTTTTGGAGAAACTAGAAGCGAGCGACATTTTTTGACTTCGGATTCGTGATTTCTATACCAAAATTAGTGAGTACTGATTTTTTCATAAAATTTAGAGCGTTATGCGATCTCCTAGACAATTACCGAAGTCTTAATCAAATATATAAAAATCTCACAACACGTGGTGTTTATCTACTGCAACAACTCGACGACGCTGTTTTTGTTTGAGAACTTTGAGAATAAGGTTAGAGTTCAGAAATTCAACTTCACTACCATGACCATAGAATTGTATTTAATGTTCTGTGAACGTTCCTCTTGACTTGGACTTCCTCTTCGTTATATTTCAGATAAGAAGTTTTGATGATTTGTGGTCTGAACCGTTGTATGAACATTGTATGAAGACAATATTTGTTGTTGTCTTTATACAATGGTATAAAGATTGGTCTTTTTACATGCAACAATGTAAATTAAATATTCTGTGCTGATGTAGTACATAGAATAACATGTTTATGTTATGTGTGTAGATCAGTCTTTATTTATCCATTTTCTAAAATCTTAAACAATGCTAATATCGAAAATTAATTCGATCTGTTTAAGATAAAGGTTTATTGTCCTTTCTTAATATTCTTAGTTTCAACAAGCTGGAATTTTTAGTAAACTAAACATATAAATATTACCGCGTAAATCTATGGTTCCAACCGAAATTCAAACGAACAGCTGTTTCCTAACGTGAATGGACAAGTTCGATAATTTAAATTTTTACACTAAGCAGAAGTTTGAGTAATTTCATGAAATTTCCTACTTAATTTCCACCATGCGTTTCAATAAAATAAGTTCGATATTTTCTATTGTGTTCATTGTCATCTTTCAAGAATCACATGCAAGTTTGGACGATTACATAAAGTATTGGAGAAAGTACTTTGGTTACGTTCAAACTGACGAAGTTGTGGATTTCAACCAAAATATACCCTATGAAGTTGCTACAATAGATGAAAAATTCATTTCAGAAGCTGCCAAGTTAACTGGTGTTGCTCTTTCAGAGTTGGATTCTTGTCAGCAGAGGGTAAATTAATATTTTATTTGTACTTATGATATTCTTGTGAAAATTGGTCATCATAGTCACCTTACACAAAGTCACAATTACAAGCATAAGATAACAATTGTACCGTGTACCAACTGTATTCATGCATTGGTCATAAATGAGTATGACTGCGATAATGATAATGCTCATAACGATAAATAGACCCATAGTTACATTTTTCATCTCTCGGGGCTGAATGGCTTTTCGTACTATGTCCCATTCCATTAGTTTCTATTGTATTTTGCTGTGGAGAAGATTTGTTCTGGATATGTACTCCAATGAAACTGAGAACATATCTGTAGTAAGTTCCATTCAGTCTATTTGCCCAGCAAGCTATTAAACCAGTATAACTATTTGAGTTCTCTAACTTTCTGCGTCTGGCGCAGAAAGTTTAAGTGGATTGGAGAGTAGTTACACACTGTTTTGTTATCAGTATTCTTCTATCCACAGTGAACTCAAATAGTTATATTTCAACATGGCTTCTCAGTCAGGTGAGTTCAATCTATCGTTCAAACTACTAACCAAAATTTCATTGCTTAAGGTTGACATCAGGTTTCTTAAAGATTGTGTTTGAGCGAAGGTTCTTCCAAAATTTATGAAGATAACAACTCCGAAATTGAAGAACATGGATAAAATAATTTTCTCCGCGAAACTCAAATGGATAAAATCGGCTATTGGCGAGAAATACCACAAACTAGATATGCTTCAAGTGCAAGCTTTTAAAATTAGCAAAAAACGCGTGTAAAATTGATTTCGATTTCTGGCATACATATATTGAAAAAGTAATAGAAATTAAAACGAGAAAGAAAATCCAAACCGTTAATAACAAATTCAGGAAGCTCGTTACTACTGTTGAAAATTCGAGTCCCATAGTTAAACATTCACGAGACACCGCGAACGAACAGAAACATATGATTATTAACAACTGTGGCCTTAATTTCACAGAGGAAGAAATTCAGTTCCTAAGGAAAGGACTTAAATATAGTATTTTCCTGGAAAACATAGATTTCGAAACCGTCGTCCATGAGATTGAAAACGCCATATTTAGATTGCCGCAATCTGAATGAAATTTAGTCCGAACTGAATGTAAATTCTTCTTGATGACACTGAAATCAAAAACCTTAAAAAACAAAAAAGGCAGCAACAATAAAATTATCCAATCGCTTAGAAACAAACCGTGTTTTTATTTGAAATCGGACAAGGGCAACTCGGTCGTGATCATTTCCAAATCAGAGTACGTGAAGTCAGTAAACAAACTTATTGAGGAAGGACCCTACGTGGAAATAAAACTGAACCCTCTTAAAAAATGCGTGATTAAAGTCAACGAGACCCTTAAAAATTGCACACATATATTGAAGCTGCAAGAGAATTATAGATTAAAAGTAAAGAACCCGAATCTACCACGTATGTACTGCTTGCCAAAAATTCACAAACCGGGAAATCAAATGAGACCTATAGTTTCGAATATAAACGCTCCGATTTACAACATCGCGAAATGGTTAGTTAACAAATTCAACTCACTAGGATCTCCACCTTCTCTCTCACTCAAAAACTCTTTGGAATTAGTAAAACAGTTGAAAAGGTTTAACGTAAGTCACAATGATCGTTTAATATCCTGGGACGTCGTATCATTATTTCCAAATACCCCAGTCGATATCGCGTTACAACAATTAGAAGAATAGTTGCTCGAATTGAATCTTCCTCGGATAGAAGTCGATGAGTTGCTGATGTTGACCTCCCTTTGCATGGAGCAGAATGTCTTTTCTTTTGATGGTAAGTATTTCCAACAAAAATTCGGCACGGCCATGGAAAATGCGCTCTCCCCTATTTTAGCAAATTTTTTCCTCGGTAAATTAGAGAAGAAATTATAGAAATCTAATTGAAATTTTCCTAAATTTTGGGCCCGATACGTCGACGACGTCTTCGCTATAGTCGAAATTTTGATGTAGAAGAATTCACCGATATAATGAATAATAATAATAATATGCTTTATTCCATGTAAAGAAAAATACACTCTAATGGATTTACTCGACATGAAATGGTGTCATAGAAGGCTTGCACTCAAATTGCATAATTCAAGAATTCCTCAATCGTGTAGGGTTCGATGTTCAGCAGTAGCTTGTATACGAGTTTCTTTTGAAATTGTAGGGTTAATTCTTCTCTTATATAGTTCGCAATTTTGTTGTAATAACGTATACAGCTGTACTCTGGTCCTTTCTCAGTTAGGATTAACCTGTGCCTTGGGTATTTTAGTGTGGTCGTTCTCGTTTCATATTGACTAGCTGTTTTCTGCTCAAAGTAATGCCTATTTTTGAACACGAAAATCAGGCATTCCTGGATATGGATTGCTGGTGCGGTTAGGAGGCCATTTTTCCGGAATATCCCCCTGCAGGACTCAATTCTCCTCATACCAAACATCACTCGAATGGCTCTCTTTTGCATCTTTAATACGCCTGTCATGTTGCTGGAGTTTCCGTAGAACATGATCCCGTACCTCATTTTTGACTCAAAGACCGCCTAGTATATTGTTTTCAAAGATGTGGAGTCAAGATGTTTTCTGAGGACTCCCAATGTGTAGCATATAGAGCTCAGATTTGTTCGTAGTTCTGAGATATGTTCGTTCCAATTGAGAGATTCATCTATGAGGAGGCCTAAGAAATGTCCAGACTTCTGAAGGTGTACAGTGGAGTTAGTCATTTGGATGTTTGTAGGCGTCTGAAAACCTGCATGTGTAGTCTTGAAAATACCCTTCCATTAAATTCACGTACGAATTCGAAAACAACGGTTCCCTTCCATTTTTAGATTTAAAATTATCTAGAGACCACAGCAATTAGTTTCGACATTTATAGAAAACCCACAAACTCGGACTGTTATATTCCGGCCGACTTAGTGGCACCCTGGTCACATAAAACAGCCAGCCTACACTTTTTGATTGATCGTTTATTCAGGGTACCGCTCACTGAAATTAATTTCAACAAAGAACAAAGCAAAATTTTTCAAATTGCTGAACACAACGCTTACAATAAACACTTAGTACGAAAATTGATTACCAAACATAAAAATAAACAATTTTTCATAGACATTTTGAGTGGTATCCCCCAGGGATCGGTACTCGGTCCAATTCTTTTCTTGTTATATACTGCTGATTTCCCTTATCTCAGAATCTAAGTGCCTCTTATTTGCCGATGATGCAAAGATATATGGGGTGCCATCATCGGATCTCAATAGTCAGCTACAACTTGATCTCGACAAAGTTACTCAGTGGATGGAGGACTGGCTGCTGCCCTTAAACAAAGATAAGTGTCGTGTCTTACACATGGGTAAAAACAATCCAAGGGTGCCGTATACACTTGCTGGATGCCCTCTTGCTATAGTTGAAGTGCAGAGGGACCTTGGTTTGACCGTTACTTCTGACCTGAACTGGTCTGAGCATATCTCCTCTGTCTGTTCCAAAGCCAAGAGGATCACCTACATTATACAAAAATCATTCAGTAACTGGAGCGTTCAGAGCATGAAGCTGCTTTATCAGACTTACGTTAGACCTATTATGGAGTATGCCGGACCTGCATGGTGGGTTGCCCTACAGGGGGATTTAAAGTTGCTTGATGGTGTACGAGGATTCCTTTCGCCGCTTAAGGTCGACCCGACTACGAGACACGGCTGCGAGCTTTTGGGCTTTCATCTTTCGAGGAACGTCGTACTAGATGCGATTTGATCGTTGCTTTCCGAGCGATTAACGACTGCTTTGGTGTGGATCTGAGTCACCTCTTCAAATTTAATAGGAACAATCTCCGTGGACATACCTACAAGCTTGCTAAGGAACCATTCCGTACAAATACGCGTAAAAATTTCTTGTCAAATAGGATATTCGATCGATGGAACGGTTTGCCGGGATCTGTGGTTGAATCTACCAGTGTCAATGCGTTCAAGAACAGTTACGATCGGTGGAGAATTCGCAAAGGTGCTCTGTGAAGTGTTTTAATTTTTTTTTGCTGACATTCCCTACATGTTCTTTTTAAGTGCGTTGTCCTCTTTTTAGTTTTTTAGTGGAATATTGCTATTTTGTTTACTGGCTGAGTTTATAGGTTTAAACCTCAACTCTGTATCTTTTTTAATAATAATAACTTTAATGAAAGAAACGAGAGAAGATCACGGTTTCAGGGCATTTACGTATCACCCTGAAACCTACAAGAAACATTTTCAAAAAAGTAAATATTAAATAAGCTTTCACAACCGCCACGAAAACCAGACAACTTTTGGGAAATACGTGATAAAATTCCGGATGAACTAAAATCGGGCATATACGAAATAAAATGTCCAGACTGCGACAAATCTTACATCAGACAAACAGGGAGAACATCAACACGAGATTCAAGGAACACATGAGCCATATCCATAACAACCATCCTGACAAATCGGCGGTCGCGAATCACGTTTTAACAACCGGACATTTAATTTCCGAAAAATCCGTAAAGCTATCAAAAAACTCGGGCAAAATTTACCTAAACACCCTAGAAGATATACATATGTTCAGAAGAAAAGACAGATTGCTAAACTATGATCTCACCCCCATTAGTAACCCATTATTCCAAATATTTACCTGACTCACCCTTGATAGCCCAGCCCTACACTAATGACCTTAACCATCCACTCACTAGTGCAACAGGTGCGCTTGCAATGTAGTTAGTAACGACAAAGGAAACTTGGTTTCCGAAACGTGCGTTAGACGCAGAAAGTTCAAGTGGATTAGAGAGTAGTTACACACTGTTTTGTTATTAAACCAGTGTTTTATTAAAAATTGAAGAAAAAAATATTTCAATGAATTCTTACAGGTAATCCTTAAATTGAGAACAGATTGCCACAAGTTAAATGATGAGCAACTGGCAAAGCTTGCTGTTCACCTTTTGAACTGCCAGTCTTATGTAGAGGGGAGAAAGACTTATCCCTGTACAGAAGAAATGAGCATTAAAGAATGTACAACTGCAATGGATTCTGATACATGGACAATTTACCATTTAATGAGTAATAGGGCAAGAGCAGTTTGCTATATAATTCGACAAACCCAATTCAGGGGTCTTGCTGAGAATACTGTAAACCGCCTCATGGATGCTGCTAAACACCAAATTAATACCCTTGACAAAATTATGGTTAATCAAGAAAACTTACATACTATGGCTTCTGATACTTTCGATACTCTGTCAAAAGGTATACTATAAATCATATTGTCAGCACCTATAAACTTCAATCTGCAGTTTAGATTGTATATTTTCCATTAGATAACTTATAGCATGTGGTTCTGAGCAACTCAAAATGAGTATATTTTTTAGGTCATGATGTATTATCCCAACAGCAAAAAGACTTACAGTCCGCCCAATTTCATGGCCAACTAGCCATAGAGCAAAATATAGCTCAACTTGTTGACGAGAAGAGAATTATTGCAGAAACTCACAATAAATTGATTTCCCTCACTAAAGATTTACAAGAGAAGTTAGGGGACTCAAGAAACCAATTACAAATTCAGAGTAGTGAAAGTAAAATGAATCATCAGGAATTGATTAAAGATTTAATGACGCTTCAAGAACAAACACAAGAAATCTTCAAAAAAATTGGTAAGATGTACACAATTCAAATTTGCAGTTCTTGGGGGGAAGCTGCATCATTTTGAAATGTTCAGTCTAGTAATTGAATGAGTTAACCTCAATTTTCTATTGGTTTCGTGCGTCGCTTGACATTTGTCATACGTTGGAGGTAAAACAAACTCACTTTCCCGCTTTGTTTATGTTATGAAATACATCATTTTCAACAATTTCAGGATAAATTCACAAGTTAAAATGATATATATTCATAGAATTGGTGATTACTAGACCCGTGAGGCCAAGTTATTGTGTCGTTGTGAAATGCAACATAAATACACCGAGAGACCAAGAAATACATTCACTTTGTTTACATTGGCGAAGAGCGATTATATGGAGATTTTATTCATTTTACAAGTGAAATTTTGTGATAATCGATCTGATTAACTGATATTCAATCTCAGAGGATAATCGTTCAAAACGATTTAAATGAAAATTGCAGTATTTATCCTTGTCTTCTAAAGCCTAGAGTATCCACATCAGAGATAGCATTTATTATAGGTATAACTATTGAAAATGAAACAGTAAAATTTTTGGCTCATTAATTCCTGGAAATAAACAGCAGAATGAAATCCAACAAATGTATGGAATGGAAAAAACATGTGTTCCAGAGAACTTCTCAGTACTATTTCAAATAACGTTCTATGTTGCAAATTATCAAATTACTACAATATTGGTCTACAGTTGCTATGTCAGTGCTATCATAATCTTCAATTATATATTTATTATACTAAATATATGTTACAAATAAAATAATTCATATGAAATTTTTTCCTTGAACACAGATTTCGATTCATCCTCAAAAAATTCTTTACTATCCATATAAAATGCTTTTTTATTATGCAGATGCAATATTAGGGCTTTCATAATCTTTAATAATTGACAATAAGGTCAATTCGAAACATATTACAAACAACAAAATGTAGAAGTTCCATCCTTGAGTAGTCAAGCCACATGGGAACATGTTCTGTTGAGAACAGAGAAAGTTCATTATTATTATATAATGCATGCAATATTTTGACAAATCTATCACATAACGAATTGCCTTTATATATCATATGGAGATGGGAGTGGTAACCATTCAGGATGGGTTTGTCATTCATAACGCCAGCTATTATAGTGTCGAGAAGATATAATTCTTGAAATGTGTATAACAAACACGAAATATTCTTATCATACTTATCTCATCATGAGTCAACTTATTAAACAGAACAAATTAAAAAGATAGTCTAATATAATTCCTTAACCAGTGTGGAAATGTCTCCAACAAACTCTACCTAGTTTGTTACTTTGTCAGAACAGTTTTTGTCAATTTATGGCGAGAATATAGGATGCTTGCCTTCTCTGGGATAGTTCACATAGTATTCTATTTCTTCTCATACCAGATAAAATTTAGGGGAATGGGTCAAAAATGCAAATATTCAAATATAAAGTCTACACTACAATATATCTGAAAAATCGGATTTCTTCGTCTCTCGGTGTATTTATGTTGTATTTCACAACGAAACAATAACTAGGCCTAGTTATTCACCAATTCTATTAATATAAATCATTTTAACTTGTGAATTTATCCGGAAATTGTTGAAAATGCTGTACTTCATCACATAAACAAAGCGGGTAAGTGAGGTTGTTTTACCTCCAACGTATGACAAATGTCGAACGACGCACGAAACCAATTGTTTTAAACATTAACCATTTCGTTAACATCTCTAGGGGAATCAAGCCAATTGTTGCTGACCCAGTCCGAAGAATTCAGGAACCAATACGACTACACCCTTAAAAGTTTGATGGAAGTGAATGAAACGGTGCATAATTTGGTGTCTCTTGTTGGTGGCACTAAAAAAGCCCTCGAAGAGCGTCTTCAGTGGGTGTCAACAGCTTTGGGTGGGACAGATTTGGCTATCGAGAGATTATATTTGATATTGTGGCATTTGGCGTTCTTTCTCTTAGGCATGATAGGTAGCGCTTTTTTGGATGTCAAAATGGGTATACGGTTGATCGTTATATTGTTGCCGTCTGCTAATTTAGCTGTTGGACTCTATGGAGAACAGCAGCATCTTGATCCGATCCATTTGTCAGGAGCGATGGGATTGTTGGCTATGTGTAAGTTGAAAGAAACCATTCTTTTTTAATGTACACTTCTCACAAGTTGAATTAGTATAAAAATTTGTATAATCATTATCGGCTTTTCAACTTGCAAAAAGTGATAGGATTTTTGTTTATTTATACTCAATTTAGTCTTCCTAAGAGGAAACAATACCACGTGGTAGTAAATTACAGCTAGGCAACACAGCCACATTTAAATGTCATCAAACCTCGCTGATATCTCAAGGTCAGGCCGCTGGATCCGATCTACATGCTTGAATATTAGAATTCGGAGAAATTGCGACGTTTATAGCAGAAAACGCAGTGTCGTTCTGTAGGCTTCAGTGAGTATTTTTTGAAAATTTTTGTTTTTTGGAATGAACAATGGGGCTTTTTCCTTTAAACGAAAATGCAGTAATTTTCATGAAAAACCTTTAGAACATCACATTTCAAACATATAATTTCAATATTATATTTTAAAAAAAATTTTTGATCACCTAAAACTGAAAAATAGAAATGGGGATTTGTCATGAGTGCACGATATGGCAACGTCGAATTCAGCTTTCTCGGAAAGAAAAGGATCTCAAAATGTGTAACTTTGCTTAAGAAAACAGAGATAGCTATACTTCGATCTGGTTAGAGTAGAAAACAACGAACACGGAATAGAAAAAGAATATCACAGACTGTCATATTACTGACAAATCGCAAACGGAAATTGTTTGGTTATATTAACAAAGAACACGTGTGTACCACAGAATAGGAATAAATATTTCATTATTCTATAGCCGAAAAAGCTATTCTAATAAACAGCGTTGTCACTTTGTGCATGCCTGACAAATCCCAAACCCTAATTTCGAAATCTGATTTTGAATACTATCTGAAGGTAATTTGGGAAAATGATGAATCAAACCCATAATAATAATGTTTAAATTTGCATTTGCAGTAATAACCCAAATTCAGGAAAAACCCCCATCGCGAGAATGTGCAATGTTAGTTAGTTTTCCATTTTTCGCTCCATTTCAGTTTTATTTTGCCGAAAATTCTTGAGTATAAAAAAGTGGCAACATTGCGCACACCTACATTTTTTTCAACTATTTGCACCAAAAAAAATTTTTTCAAAAAACGAACTCTGGCCTTCAGAAGTTGCATTCGAGGTATTGTTTGCTCTTAACATAAATCTGAAGTCAATTTAAAAAACTTATTTTCGTTTCAAACATATTGGCCCCCAAAGACAATAAAAAAGTCCATTTTCATATGATTTTTTTTTCTATCAGAACAATTCCTAACTTCTTTTGATTTGAGTAAGGAATAGTTCATGGAGAAATAAAGAGTAGTGTTGGGTATGATGTACAAGAACCTGTTCATGTGTCCCGTACAAAACAC
Source organism: Myrrha octodecimguttata (assembly GCA_958510865.1). Classification (NCBI taxonomy): domain Eukaryota; kingdom Metazoa; phylum Arthropoda; class Insecta; order Coleoptera; family Coccinellidae; genus Myrrha; species Myrrha octodecimguttata. Next base: position 73,924,474 of record OY294057.1, read on the forward strand.
AGAAATGTCAGATCGCCTTAACGTTCCTAAATGCAATATCCTTGAACACAACTATTTGTGCGGGCGTTTGCTTTCAAATATCTACAATTTTTGATTGAGAAACATCGAATTTATCGAACAATCTTTTCAACTGTTATTTTAATGAATTAGATTCTGAGTGAAGTTTGGCATCAATGCACCATTCCTAGCACGTAGTTGTTGATATTCTAGTCCAAATAAGAAGATGGAGTAAATGGAGTTCAATGACACTGTCCTAAATTCAACTAAACTCTGACGAATAGTTTCGGAAAAAAAATTCTGCATGAGTTTGGAAAATTTTCAGGCAGTTGCATTTTTATACCCTAAGATTAACTACTAAGTTTCAATCTTATCCCAATTGAAGTTTCCTAGATCTTGAGAATATAACCTCAAAAACTCACATCAGTATACCTCCAAAACCGTTTGTCCGATTTTGCCCTTTAGCGAACTTAATCAGCTCGTTCTGAAATGCAATCTGCCCTGAAAGTTTCAAGTGGCAATCTCTTTCTGTTGTCTTGTCATCATGGTAACAGACACCTAGCCAAAATACTAGCAGGTGGTTGCTTAAAGAATGCCTGAAAAGATATGACAAATTAAATTTTTATCGATACTTTGCACTAGTTCAGTGTTTTGATTGAATCCATCTCCTTCGATCAAGCCATTAACAATTTCTCTTACATAAAATATCAATATTTCAGTGCAAGTATCAATATCCTGGATATCGAACTACCAAAGAAACAGCAGAAATAATAACCTCATGATCAAACATGAAGAAGTTGCAGAGAAATCCACTGAAGCTACTGAGAATAACGCAAACTACGATAAAAATGACACTTATAGGAGGAACGAATATGCATATCCTGATGTATCGTCTTCCGAATTTTATTCCTTCTCTTCGAAGAAACTTTCAGATGATCAAGCATCTGATGACTTCTTCGAATTCGGATCACCGACTCCGCCTCTTTCTAGAAGCGGGTATTACAAATCACGATCGAGAAGTAGGACACCCAATGTCTTGTCAGGGAGGGAATCTTGTCACGCAAAAACTAGGTTAGGAACGCCTTGTAAATTGTCTTGTGTTCCTGGCAGAGATTTTTGCCACAGGCATCAAGCGGGAGATTCTGTTGCCGGAAGATAGTATCTTTGTACTATTATAATTCTTTGTATATTGGGTAACTGTTTATTAACTAAGTTGTGGAAAGATATCGATATTTTGATTGCAAATACAAGGTGAATACCGGGAGCGCATGGTCTTGTGTTGGGTAGTACTCGGCAAGTAGCAGGGAACCATTCAAAATTCATTGCGTAGCTTCGGGGAACGTATAGAATCATGTGTTTAATCAAGGTATCATCTACGCGATGTAATTTATGCTACTTGTTTTTTTTGCATTATTTTGCAGAGTTTTTTGAATGAGTTTCATTTGATTTGGTATAGTTTTTTTTTCAGATATTGGTACCCAAAAAACTCTGGGGAATAATGCAGAACATATTAGTAATAATAATGGATTCTTGGTTCAAATTTAATGAAGTTTTTGAAAACCATGCGATTTTCGGTAAACACACTGTAATTTTTATCGTTTTCCGACTAATTCGAATACACATTGAATTTTATTATTTATTAATTTGCTTATTTATTAATTTATTTATTGGAGGTCTTCAGATTCAGTTGCATAAAAAAACAGGGTTGATGTAAATTATCTCTCAATAGAAAAAGCATATTCAGTTTATTCTCTCAGGGTGAATTTTTTAAGGGGGTCTCATGGTATTCCATATTTTATTGTAATAATATTATGGAGTGTTAGTTTTAAGTTTCGCAAATCTGTTGCATCTATTGGTATATTTTATCATTTTATAGGTATACAGGGTGATTCATTAAGGTTGGCCACCGGCCGTATCTCGGAAACCGTTCATCCTATGACTTCCGGAAAAAAAATCTAATGACAAACTCGGCCCCTAGAAAAGGATTAAAAATATTTTCAAGTTCGTAGTTCCCCACTAGAGGGCGCAATCTATCACTTGTAAAATATAATCTCATTTTTTACGAAATATTCTCCAGCTAACAGTGGTAAAGAATAATAAAATAAGAATCTACTCTTTCTATTCAACAACTTTTATTTCAGTAATTTTTCTATATTTTCTATTTTTTAGTGATGGAATGGATAAACTTTTCTTCACGAAAAAAACATTCTTAATCCTGTATGGGTGAACCGATTTTCACGTAATTTGATTTCATTCGAAGGCTACGAAAGCAGATCACAGAAACATATGACAACAATATACCGGGTGATCCAATTGAAAACTACAGACTGTTTTATGTCACTTCGCCCTATTTGTGCGTTTTACTGGAAAATTTCAAATGCAATGCTATGATTCTAACCGAGTGAGAATAAGCCAAGTATTATCACCTACTGACTTTTTAAAATCGCAGACAGATATCATTGGTCGTTTCGGAGTTATTGACATTTTTATAAATTTTGAGAAGTATTGATCAACCCTGTGAAATGCAGGAGGAATTTAGTTATTTCATCTCTAAACAATTAGATGAAAGGAGAAAACTCATCAAAACAACGAAACAAGCTGATTTAGAACCAGTAAGCTTTGGCGATACTGTTCATTTTCGGTATCTATGGCTGTAAAAGTTTTTTAGGACGATTGCAAACCACTATTTTATGATGCCCCATTATTCAAACGAAGAAGCATATGATATGCTTAAGGTTCATTCTGAATGTTTAGAAAATACAGTAGATGAAAGGGAATACCCGATACGATATCCTGAAAGACGTCGTCATTTCAAAAGGGTATTCAACAGATTGACACGAAGAGTGCGAGAAACTGGTTAGGTTCAATATCTTGGAAGAAAAAAAAACGTAGAAGCCGTAATGAGGATAATATCATAAAATTTTTGGCTTATTAACAAGACAAAGGTGCTTGAAATTTTATCGGAAGATCTTCCAATTCTTTTAGAAAATATTGCTATTGAAAGCAGGTTAGATATGTGGTATCAACAAGATGGTTGCCCGGCGTATTATGCTGCTAATGTTAGAGAATATTCATATAACGTCTTCTCAAAGAGGTATATTGGACGAGGTAGTATTTTTCCATGGCCAGAAAGATCACCCGACCTCACAGTATTAGATTTTTATTTTTGGGGGAGAATAAAGACTTAGTTTTCCGAACACCCCCCACTACAAGTGAGGATATTCAAAATAGATTTCGACAGGCAGCTTCTTCTCACACTGAAATTGTGGCCAGTGTCAACTCGACGACAGAAAGACTAAATTTATGTGTAGAAAATAATGGTAGACATTTTAAATATTTGAATTGATTAAGTGTAAGTGTTGTTTTTCTGTTCAAATATTTTCTATGTTGCTAATTTTTATTTTATTTTATCGCATCATTCTTATTGCATGTGTGTTGAGTATTTTGTTGCGTTGTCATGACGCGTAAAGTCACTTCTTTGTTTATTCGCGCTCACAGAAAGGATCAACATTGATCAAAATTTACAAAAATGTCAATAACTCCGAAACGACCAATGATATCTGTCTGCGATTTTAAAAAGTCAGTAGGTGATAATGCTTGGCTTATTCTCACTCGGTTAGAATCTAGCATTGCATTTGAAATTTTCCAGTAAAACGCACAAATAGGGCGAAGTGACATAAAACAGTCTTTACTTTTCAATTGGATCACCCCGTATATTGTTGTCATATGTTTCTGTGATCTGCTTTCGATGGCCTTCGAATGAAATCCAATTACGTGAAAATCGGTTCACGCATACAGGAGTAAGAATGTTTTTTTCGTGAAGAAAAGTTTATCCATCCCAAATAAATAGAAAACAGAAAAATTACTGAAACAAAAGTTGTTGAATAGAAAGAGTAGATTCTTATTTTATTATTCTTTACCACTGTTAGCTGGAGAATATTTCGTAAAAAATGAGATTATATTTTACAAGTGATAGATTGCGCCCTTTAGTGGGGAACTACGAACTTGAAAATATTTTTAATCATTTTCTAGGGGCCGAGTTTGTCATTAGATTTTTTTCCGGAAGTCATAGAATAAACGGTTTCCGAGATACGGCCGGTGGCCAACCTTAATGAATCACTCTGTACAAGGTCTGATCAAAATATAAGGTGATAGATTTGTTCAATCTTCGTCACAAATAAGTATGTTCCGTTGAAATTTCTCGCTGTTCCTTAGATCATTTTGATGTGTGTATTTTAGTGAAATTTTATGCCCAGAGCTTTTAATATTTTAGTGAAATTTTACGCGTAATTTATTAGCCTAGTGCCCTAGTCAACTAACTCATATATTGTGTATATTGTACATAAATCGAGGTGGACTGAATAAACATATTTTTCACATTTCCTATATTTTTACTTGAGAATCCATATTGCACCCATTTCAATTCATGAAATATGTTATATAGTACCTATTAACTGCGACTTTCTTCTGGGCTTAATAAAGAACTATTATTGTATTAACAAAATTCTTTACTTTTCATATTTCGAAAATATCAAGGATCATTTTCCTTCTCGTAATAACCATTTTCAAATATAGCACAAAATAATATTTTTAGGTTCTTTTTATTACTGTAAAAGTATTGTATAGTAACTCATTTTGTGAATTAATAGTTCAACCAAGACTATTGTTAGTATACAAGAACTTGAAAATATCATAAAATCTTTGAAAAATAAACAAACAAGTGGAGTTGATGATGTGTCCAATTACATTATAAAGCAAACGTCGAGTGAGATTCTGGAGCCTCTAGGAATGGTGCTGAATAATTCCATAAAGAAAGGAATATTTCCCGACAGACTGAAGCAAGCCATAGTTAGACCCATTTTCAAGAAGGAAATGAGTTTGGAAACTACAGACCAATCAGTATTTCACCATCCTTTTCAAAAGTATTTGAGCGGGCCATTTGTAACCAGATAATGGAATTCCTCATGAAGAACAGAATATTCAACAAAAATCAACATGGTTATTTGAAAGGAAAATCAATCCAAACAGCAATTTTCAACTTTGTAAAGAAAATAACGGGTGCTTTTGAGGATGGAGAGCTGGCCCTGGGTCTATTTCTGGATCTATCGAAGGCTTATGATTGCCTCGATGTTGATAAGCTCTTGCACAAGCTGGAAAGCTATGGAATTATAGGACCAACACTGAATTGGATAACATCATATTTCAGGAAACGGACTCAGCTGGTGGAGATATTCTCAGATGGTAAAAGGATAAGATCAGATACAGAAGAATTGAAACTTGGAGTGCCACAGGGGAGCATTGCAGGACCACTTTTTTTCATAGTATACCTGAATGAATACTGCTTGAGCTTTCATAGGAGTGAGGATAAAGTTGGTGCTGAGGACTATGTCGATGACAAGAATCTGCTTGTGATAGAATATTTGTGGCCAGATCTCAAGATATTAGCAGAAGAAGTCCTACAATATACTGAAGAATGGTTTGCTAAAAACAACATGGTGTTGAATAAGAACAAAACTAACTTGATTTTATTCCACCCTCCAAATTCCAGGTTGGAGGTTCCCGAGCATATGACTCTGAATTGTAGCAAGTATGAAACTTCACAGAGCACCAGATTCTTAGGCCTACACACCGATGAGGAACTGAATTGGAAACAACATATAGAACATCTGAGTAAGAAAATAGGACCATCCATTTATGCATTCAGGGTAATTGCCAAATATCTGAACACAAGAGTACTAAAGTCAGTCTATCATGCAACCATTGAGGCAAAGCTGAGATTTGGTATTGTATTCTATGGTTCAGGAAATGTTTCATCTGTGTTTATACTGCAGAAGAGAGCGATAAGGATAATGGAAAATTTAAAGCCCAGAGAATCATGTAGAGGACACGTCAAGAAGAATGGCATACTAACAGTGTATGCATTGTATATTCAGGAATGTTTAATATTCCTTCATAAAAATAAAGATCCAACATTTCAATCGCAAGAAGAACCATAACACAAGAACATTGGCATTCAATCTACCAAAACATAATCTGTCTACTACGCAAAGGCAAACAGAGTATAGATGTCTAAAACTTTTTAATGAACTGCCTAGGGATATACAAAGAATAGAAACTCTTAAACTTTTCAAGAAAGAAATTTTCAAGCTGCTGCTGAATATGGAACCATATAACATGGAGGAGTTTTTTGGAGGACATTAATCCTATTTTTTTAAATGACACTATTTCTTTTCTTGTTGTGTAAACATGAACTGTTTTGAAATAAAGAGCTTTCTTATCTTATCTTATTTCTCACTGCTGATCAAATTCATGATCGAATGATGAACGATTTTGGATAGATGGATGCATCATTGCTCCAAATTATTAGACCCATTATAGATCATGTTCAAAAGCAGCTATCCAATTTATCATATCAATATCACTAAGAAAAATCAGAATATCTTCACTGCAACTTTCAGGTAGTTTATAACAAAAATTGAACAAATCAATGGAACGGTCTAATAACTTCCTCCTCTGAAAAGCTTCATTCAAATTGAGTTTAATCACGGGTTTAATAATATTGCAGTACAAGGGGAAATCATTCTGGTAATCCTGTGTTTCTAATGCTCTCACGACAATTTTATTCTTGATAATTTTGACTAAATCATGTATCGGTTTAGTTAATACATCATGGTAGGATATGGTGCTCCCTGCAATTTTAAGTTTTTTCATTTTATCAACTTCGACTCTGCAAACTTCTTGAAAACATTGGAGCTCTTCGTCGATTTCAAGGTAATTCAAATTTTCCTGGCATACGTGAAGACCTGCTGTTTTTCTCATAACGATGTGGTATTGCAACACAGATATAACACTTTGATTGCCGTCTGATTCGCTAAGGGCGATATCTAAAGCTGTTCGGTGCTGCCAATCTGTTGCATTGACATTTGCCCCCATTTCTAGGAGTAAGGAGACCATTTCTTTACCAGAGGCTCTACTGGCCACGTGTAGAGGTGTTAAACCATACCTGTCGAAGCAGTTTATGTCTGCACCAAATTGTACCAAAATCGAGACCATTTCAAGGTTGAAAATCTCGCAAACTGAGTATGCCAAAGGTGTTCTCCCATCAATATTCTTCACGTTAGGATCAGCGCCTTCAACTAACAACAGTTCAACGATTCTGCTACAACCAAAGAGGACAGCGTAGTGAAGAGGTGTTTTACCCAGTTCGTTCGGTAAATTCAGGTTTGAACCGTAATGAATGAGTGATCTTATAATGGCTAGGTTTCCTTGCATACACGCTAGATGGAGCGGAATCTGACCATTCGCATCTTGAAAGTTCGGATCCGCGTTGTATTCTAAAAGAGCTTCCGCTGTCTTCGATTGGCCGTATATGGCGCAAATATGCAGAGGAGTTCTGTTTATTATAGATCCGATGTTAACTTGCGCTCCTTTGCTCAACAACAACCTGACAGTTCTTTCACTGGCCTTTTTTTCTATCAAGAAATGTAATGCTGATTCACCTCTTCTGACACGAACGTTCACATCGACATTGTAGTCCAACAACACCTGCACTACATCTTCTTTTCCGTGTCTGGACGCTATAAGTAAAGGAGTATCTCCGTTTTCATCCTTAAGGTTAAAATCTGCTCCAAATTCCAAAAGGCTTTTAGCTATGCGACCGTTTCCCACAGAACAAGCAACATGAAGAGGTGTTTTACCTCTGTACTTCTTCGAGTCAACATGACCGCCCCTTTTTAAAATCAAGTCCACCAACTCTGGGTAACACAATTCCACTGCCAAATGAAGTGGTGTATCTTCCCGATTGTTAGTTCTGATGTTTAAATCTTCCAATTCATCCAGAAGAACTGAAACGAACTGTTCGCCTCCGTTCCAAAAGGCTGTATCTAGGGTTGTCCTACCGTATTTGTCTTTAGCCTGGATGTCCGCATGAAATTCTAGCAGAATTTTGGCAATTTCCACATTTCCGTTTTCAGCAGCAGTGTGTAAAGGTGTTCCGCTATTTTTATCCATGTAATTGACATCTGCGCCTTCATTTAGAAGCTTTTTAACTAACGCAGTTTCGTTATCCTGGATCGCCGAATGAAGCGCGCTTTTATTTATTGGATCTGCAAACTTTGCCATCCGTATTATTCTCACTCAACCTGTTCTTCACTTCTGGATTTTATTTTTATGTTTCTGATTGTATACAACTGCAATGCATAAATAATTGGAGCTAGACAGTGAAAACGTTTTGTAACTGGTTTATTATTAGAAATGTGTATATTCAAAAATACACATCTTTTGAGAGAAGGCGGAAGTGCTATAATCATTGTTTCGGGACGAAGATTTGCTTGAAATTGTCAAGTTTATGCATGAAATGATAAGATCAGTTTGATTATTTCATTATTACGGATTGAAATATTGATAGACAGGTAATTTGAAAGGCATATCAGACAGTTTTAATGTTTTTTACGCTCTTTGTTTCAGTTGGAACAGAAGCGATATTATTTGGCCAAATGTCTGTAATTTTCGAATTTTGACCCGAAAGTGAAGTAAAATTATTAAGTTGGACAATGTGTCCCACGGGTTCCTCAACAATGAGGTGAAGACTCGGTGGTTAAATTAAATTATGTCCGTTCCACTGGCCGCGATAAATTTCGAAGGAAATAGGTAGCTATAGTGTCATTGTATAAAGACCACATCTCTTGTCTTCATAAAATGCTACAATACTAGATAGATAGGTTTGGAGCCTAAATACATCGGTAGAGCAAAATCCATCCAACAGTTTCTATACTATAAAAGTCCATCTAAAATTGAGTTTCCACAAAAAATCCTAATTGTAATTGAAAGTATAACATTGGATAATGCCGACTCGAAACCTTGGGCAAAGTTTCGTGGAGATACCCCAGGTCCGAACCCTCTCTAGAGTCATGTAGTTTTTTTTTCGATCACTCGAAAGAACTCATTTGATCGAATTGAAATTTGGTAGTTGTTTGTACCGACACTTACTTTATGAAATTTGAACCTTGGGGCCGTCATTTCTGAAATAAATACTAAATTTCAGTTTGATCTGATCTGTATGGAGTCAATATCTGCAGCCCCCTGTGGCACAATTCACCTATTTATGAATCCGAGCTTCGTGTTAAGCTCCAAAAATATCTCTAAACTTGGTGCTTTCGAATGGATATTGTGTGTTCGTCTTTTAGACTGGTCGTGAACGCAATATTGTCCGTAAGTGTTCCAATTACCATCTGATATGATAAAAGCAAATGAATCAAATGATTTGGATAATACGGAAAATTTTAACTTTACGGCAAAAATCATATGTAATCAATGGGCAGCACAAGAAAAAGAAGACAATATGTTTTGTGTATTCTTCATACTACTCTATGATAAAAATCATAACCTAAATTAATTCCACCTAACCTAACTTTATTTTAGAAGTTTTTGTCTACGAAAGTTTGCATTCTTAAAGTAAATATATATGCTTGTTCTATGCAAAAGTTTGCATTTCTCGATTAATCATGGCGGAATCCATTCCTATAAATTCTGGCCAAAAAAATCTGGTAAATTTTTGATTAGCATATTGGCACATCGGTTATTAATAATGAACAATTACAATATTTCAGGACAAATCAAAACTAGTAACGTCCTTCTTGAGAGTAAAGGGGTTAGTAAAACAACACATCGATTCCTTCGATTATTTCATCAGGAAAGATATACAGAAGATAGTAGATGCGAATAACAAAGTCACTTGTGATGCTGATCCATCGTTTTATCTCAGGTAGTTGGATTTATTGAATTATTTATTCTGCTTTACTAACTACCTTCAAAATTTCAGGTATGAAAAAGTGTATGTTGGGTCTCCAGATGTCAACGAAGGCTTCAATATTAGCAAAGCAACAACGCCACATGAATGTCGTTTGAGAGATATGACCTATTCTGCACCTATTTTTGTTGATATAGAATATACAAAAGCACAAAAAAAGGTATCCAAGAGTGGTTTAATGATAGGAAGGTAAAACAACTCATCGACTAAAAATTTGCACTAGTAGACTTCTTTTGATATTCATTTCTGAATGTCCTTTTTCAGGATGCCAATCATGTTGAAATCTTGCAATTGTGTTTTACGGAATAAATCTGAATTCGAATTGGGAAAGATGAATGAATGTCCATTGGATCCAGGAGGATATTTTGTTGTTAAAGGTCAAGAAAGAGTTATACTCATTCAAGAACAGTTATCTAGAAATAAGATACTCATAGAAGAATCAGATGGTCAGATACGATGTGAAGTCACCAGTTCAACACACGAAAAAAAATCAAGGACGACATTATTTAAAAAAGGAAATAAATACTATTTGGGACATAATACATTTACTGAGGTAAGTGTATACGTTGTATTAATTATGTTATTATTGATATGTTAAGACAAATAAATTTGCAAAAGATTCAATTCTTGTGAATATATGGAGCTATTATCACTTATTTTCAGCCAATATTAGTCGCAATTATATTCAAAGCAATGGGTATAGTTGAGGTGAAAGACATGGGGTATCTAATTGGTGTCCAAGATATCAACAGATTTTTACCCACATTCGAAGAATGTTTTAAAGAGGATGTCCATTCGAGGCAGAGTGCCTTGAAATATTTAGGCTCGAAACTCGTGGCAAAAAGGTATGTTACTCATGCAAGCAGAGTCCGAACTCCAGAAGATGAAGCTAGAGAACTGTTGGCCACTACAATACTAGCTCATGTTCCTGTTGTGGACTTCAATTTCCACCAGAAGTGTATTTATTTGGGAGTGATGGTAAATGCAATATTTCTTTATTTTGAAAATGATTCCTTGTTATGTTTTGTTTGGTTGAAAAAATTAAAAAGATTTCTGAAATAAATTCCAAAATAAATTAACAATCTACTCCTACCTTTTTTTGGTTAATAAGACATTTAAACTAACTTTTTCAACCAGATATACCAGCATTAACACAATCTAGCAATATAAAAAGTTTTGATATTGCTATATAATCATGCATAAATAAGATTTCAGTTAAATTATTCAGAAAATATGTTATAAATATATTCTAATTTTTTTTAGATGCGCAGAGTTATGGATGCAGAAACTGACAAAAGATACTTAGATGATAGAGACTTCTATGGGAATAAGAGGTTAGAATTAGCAGGATCGTTATTGTCTCTTATGTTTGAAGATGTCTTCAAATCTTTTAATGCTGAACTGAAGAAGATAGCAGAAAACACTATTGCTAAAATCAGAGCAGAACCATTTGATATCGTCAAGTACATGAAATCAGGTCCGATAACAAGTTCTCTTGTGGTTGCAATATCAACCGTAAGTATCTAGTTGTTTTTACCAATTTTCTAGTGAGTTTTGTGCATTGACATTAAACTCTCTGGACACGGCGTACGAATTCATTTCCAAAGAGTCGAATGGGGATAATGAAGCTAGTGAGAGGTCCGAGAGAGAGATGGACCTGGATCGGGCAGACCATAGACAAGATACACAATACCAATATCCGTTATTCTATAGCGCATGGAGAGTGAGATGAAGGATGATCTCACTTGCACAATATGACGCCTATCTAGAGATAAAATCAAGCATTTACTTAGGGAATCTCCGGGGAAATGACTTCTTCTTGGTATATTAGATTACATTGAAGTTTTGAAAATTGGTGATGAATGTGAACATAACTCCGATATGAATATTCGAAATGATTAATCAATAACAATATATTATGAATTCTCCTGGGTCGCCTGTTTCAGGACGGTATTCCCAGCTCCAAATAATTTTTTCTCATCAGTGTACAGACACGCGAGCTGAGCGGCTTCCGGAGCAATTTAATTTAGCTTTGAGCTGCCTCACAATTATATACGGTGCTTTGAACATCACGCGAGCCACTCAACACCGTCCAAACTTGCGAGGAAGCCGAATCAAATTGCCTCGAAAATAGCTCAGCTCGCATGAACGCATATTTTGAATTTTGTGCGTTAGATGGTCTCAAACGATTAGAATGCACTAAAAAGTGAAGAAACCTGTGCGAAATTCATTTCTGTGCTCGGATTCATAGCAATTATACATTCATTTGATTTTTTAACTCCCTTTCCAAATTATTGTATTTTACTTTCATTTTATATCTCCTCGTACAATGGCACAACACAAATTTACCATTATTCACCAGTGAACCCGGTTTAGGATGAAGGATATCAAATTCTATTCAAAACGCTCACGAAAACACAAAAAAATGAGAATTATATCTTCTATACAGTCTTTATATTCTAATTCAGAATGGAATAACACAAAATCTGCTTTGAAATACTTCGACTTGCAAAAATTTTGAAAAAAAAATGTATTTCAAACATAAACTTATAATTACAGTCTATGGCTTCAAACTGATCTGTCTTATTTTTGCCGTATTCTATAATGGTTTGGCCCGCCCTAGTTCCATCTTTGTCGGCCCGCTTCCTCTCTCTTTAAGCCATGTCCATATAGTTTTATAGGTCTATGGTTTTGTGTAATTTTTCTCTCCAATTCTGTACTTTTCATCCTTTTCTAGGGTAATTGGAGGATAAAGAGATTCAGAATGGAAAGAGCTGGAGTAACACAAGTTCTCTCAAGATTGAGTTATATATCGGCTCTCGGTATGATGACTAGAGTAAACTCTCAGTTTGAGAAAACAAGAAAAGTGTCGGGACCAAGATCTCTACATCCAAGTCAGTGGGGTATGCTGTGCCCCTCAGATACTCCTGAAGGAGAGGTAACATCTCAATCATTCAATAGAAAAATATACTATCAGTGGCGGCATGTGGGTAAAAAAGTGGGTGATCTGCATTAAGATCAGAAGATACCTACTCAGTTTGGTAGATAAAGTTTGCTGAGTAAGCAGATATTGAGCATTGACAATCTTAACCCTTTTAAAATAATAAGAGACAGTTTTTGCGCGCATGTTCTAGGGGAATAGCGTGCTATCGTTTTGTCCAAATGTCTGTAATTTTCGATGATTGAGCCGAAAATGGTCTTAAACGTCTATGTTGGAGTCACTGATGACGGTCAGCCTAACGGCCGACTGCGTAAACACAATAACTTCCGAAAGAAACAACTTAGAAACTCGATATTTGTAGAGAAGGTTTTGACCTTAATTACGAAGGCCGAATTCGTGAATGGGTAAAATCCACCCAATGATTCCGTAGATATATCCAATCAAAATTTTATTTTTCCAATATTTCCAAAAATACAGATCGAACTGAAATCCAGTACTTCATCGAAAAATAACAGTTCGAAGTTTCATACAGAATTTAACGAGGATGATATGATAAAATCATAGAAATTTTTTTTTTCAAATTGTTCTAATGACACGATTATCACGAAATTTCGCATAAAGTTGTCTTTCTTCATCTCAAAACTAGCTGTGAAGTTTTATCAGGACTGAATCAGTATTTCTCGAGTTATACCGAAAAAATCAACGATATCGAGAAGAAAACCTCGAAATTTGACATATTTTTTCCTGATATCTCCAAAACTTATGATCGTATCGAACTGAAATTTGCTACACTGCTGTGAAATATGAAGCTCAAAGTGTGAGTGGAATTTTTTTTCGAATATGATGAATGGTTTCCGAAAAAAAATTTTCGGGAAAAAAATTTCGAAAAAATTTTTTTTTTAAATTTACTGACATTCTGATCCTGACGAAATTTGGCTCAAAGTTGCGCGTCGTAATACTCCACCTAACTGCCAATTTTGAATCCAATCGCTCAAGTAGTTTCTGAAATAAAAAATAAAAAAATTCAAAACTTCAAGTGCCTATAACTCCGAAACTATTCGACCGATTTTGCCCATTAACGAACTTAACCGCGGCATTCTGATGCGCAACCTATCCTGAAAGTTTCAAGTTGCTAGCTTGCTTCTGTCGACAGTTATCGTGTCTACGACCGGCCGGCCGGCCAGAATCGATTTTGACACCGGATTCGTCATCAGTGAGTCCAACCTAGTCGATTGAGACCATTTTCGTCTCAATCATCCAAAATTACAGACATTTGGATAAAACGATAGCACGCTGTTCCCCTAGAACATGCGCGCAATAATATAAAACAGTTTCTCAAAAAATTTTACTCTATTGAGAAGTTCAACAGAGTGGTGATTTTTCAATTTTTCTCAGAAGAATTTAATTTTAAAAAAATACATTAGAGAAAAAAGACAATGTGATGACTTTATTTCTTAGTTTTCAAAAATTGTAACGGATTTTCATGGTACCTACATAAAAATTCTTTGATTATAGGCTTGTGGCCTCGTTAAAAATTTAGCACTTATGACTCATATAACAACAGAAGGGGACGAGTTTCCTTTGAGACGTTTTGCATATTCTACTGGTGTTACCGAACTGGGTCTCGTGTTTCTTGACAAGTTACATAAAAATATCCATTATATGGTATTCTTAAATGGTGAGTTTTCTAAGAATCATGCGGAACGAATTTTCTAATCATACTTTCGTAGGTAATATAATCGGCATATGCAAAAATTGGCAGAGACTTATAGCCTTATTCAGAAAATGTAGAAGAAGAGGTAAAATCAATAAATTCGTATCTATATATCCCAAGCTGTTCCAAAGAAGTATTTATATTTGTTCTGATGGAGGCAGATTGTGTAGGCCCTATGTTATTGTTGAAAACGGCAAATCCCTGGTTACTCAGGAACACTTGAATGCACTTCAAAAAGGACTCAGGACATTCGAGGATTTTATAAATGATGGTAAGTCCTCTGAGATTGGTGTGTCCTATTGGTTTCGTGCGTCGTTTGACATTTGCCATACGTTGGAGTTAAAACAACCTCACTTACCCGCTTTGTTTATGTTATGAAGTACAGCATTTTCCACAATTTCAGGATAAATTCACAAGTTAAAATGATTTATATTAATAGAATCGGTGAATAACTAGGCCTAGTTATTGTTTCGTTGTTAAATACAACATAAATACACCGAAAGACAAAGGAATCCGATTTTTCAGATATATTGTAGTGTAGACTTTATATTTGAATATTTGCATTTTTGACCCATTCCCTTGAGTTTTATCTGGTATTCGAAGAAATAGAATACTATGTGAACTATCCCATAGATGGCAAACATCCTATATTCACGCCATAAATGAAAAAACTGTTCTGACAAAGTAACAAGCTATGGTAGAGTTTGTTGGAGGCATTTCCACACTGGTTAAGGAATTATATTAGACTATCTATTTAATTTGTTCTGTTTAATAAGTTGACTCATGGTGAGATAAGTATGATAAGAATATTTCGTGTTTGTTATACACATTTCAAGAATTATATCTTCTCGACACTACAATAGCTGGCGTTATGAATGACAAACCCATCCTGATTGGTTACCACTCACATCTCTATATGTTATATAAAGCCAATCAAGGCAATTCGTTATGTGATAGATTTGTCAAAATATTGCATGCATTTTATAATAATAATGAACCAGATAACTATCTCTGTTCTCAACCGAACATGTTCCGATGTGGCTCGACTACTCAAGGATGGAACTTCTACATTTAGTTGTTTGTAATATGTTTCTAATTGACCTTGTTGTCAATTACTAAAGATTATGAAAGCCCTAATGTTGCATCTGCATGATAAAAAAGCATCTTATATGGATAGTAAAGAATTTTTTGATTATGAATTGAAATCGGTGTTCAAGGAAAAAATTTCATATGAATTATTTTATTTGTAACATATATTTAGTATAATAAATATATAATTGAAGATTATGATAGCACTGACATAGCAACTGTAGACCAATATTGTAGTAATTTGATAATTTGCAACATAGAACGTTATTTGAAATAGTACTGAGAAGTTCTCTGGAACCCATGTTTTTTCCATTCCATACATTTGTTGAATTTCATTCTGCTGTTTATTTCCAGGAATTAATGAGCCAAAAATTTTACTGTTTCATTTTCAATAGTTATACCTATAATAAATGCTATCTCTGATGTGGATACTCTAGGCTTTAGAAGACAAGGATAAATACTGCAATTTTCATTTATATCGTTTTGAACAATTCTCATCTGAGATTGAATATCAGTTAATCAGATTCATTATCACAAAATTTCACTTGTAAAATGAATAAAATCACTAAAATCTCCAAATAATCGCTCTTCGCCAATGTAAACAAAGCGATTGTATTCTTGGTCTCTCAGTGTATTTATGTTGCATTTCACAACGACACAATAACTTGGCCTCACGGGTCTAGTAATTCACCAATTCTATGAATATAAATCATTTTAACTTGTGAATTTATCCTGAAATTGTTGAAAATGCTGTATTTCATAACATAAACAAAGCGGGAAAGTGAGTTTGTTTTACCTCCAACGTATGACAAATGTCAAACGACGCACGAAACCAATTCTCAAACAATTTGGAAAATATAATTCTATTTGAGCGATTAAAACTATTCATGTGTCCAAAAATTACAAAAAAAAAAGGACCAAGAATAGAAAGATACAAGTCTCTTTCGGTTGTTTACAGATGTAAAAAGGAGAATTTTGTGATACGTTTTTATTGTTTTGAGAAACTATTTCTATTCATTGTGTTCTGGATGCTGTGTATCCCCAGTTGTCCGATTTATTGAGTTGATTTATTTCTGGCCTGATGAAGCAAAGGTCACTTTGTGAAAATCTATTGATACTATTTATGTGTTTCTAGGACTCATTGAATACCTTGATGTTAACGAGATGAATGATGTTTTGATTGCATGTTATGAAAATGAGATTCAGGAAGACACGACCCATTTGGAGATTGCCAATTTCACATTGTTGGGTGTATGTGCCGGTTTAGTTCCTTATCCTCATCATAATCAAAGCCCAAGAAACACTTATCAGTGTGCTATGGGAAAACAAGCTATGGGTGAGTGTCTATGTTTTATTCATCCTTTTCAGTTTCTCTTTTGTACTATCCCACCCTTTTTGAAGCCCACTACCTACTCATGGCCAATATGCTGTGATCGTGTAGTGAAATGAAGAGAACTCTACGTTGTGTTCGCAACCCAAAATACTTTTATATTCAGAGAATGAGAGAGAAGATTGAGGGGGAGTTCAGGTTAGATTGAATAAAACAACAATTTGGCTATTCGGTGCGGTTCTCTTACAGAGGAAGAAGAATGCCTTAGAAAAACTCCAAACTGATATTCATTAAAACATAACATCAGGAACAATTAGCAGTAAATGTGGAAGTCAATATAGCTGAGGCAATCGGTGAGATCCAATCCAATGAAGCAAAGAACCACGAAGGTTGTCCAACAGATAAGTTTCTCTCATATGTATATTTGTTTGAGAACGAGCATTACATTCTTTGATATATCACAGTGTTAGCAGAGGAAATGTAAACGGGGTACCATACATTTTTGCGTATGATACAAGAGCACAGATAAAAACCTCAGGAAAAATTCTGTCTCCCCGTATAAGTGTAGTAATTTGTTTATAGAAGATGGATGGTATCTTTTTCATTGGAAAATCATTTTTTCGTCATCTTGAATTCATTTCGACAAAATATCTTGACATAATATCTAAAACAGAAAGAGGGACAGAAAACCAGAAGGAAGCAGTAAATAATATCACCTACATTTGCTCATGACCGAGAGGGTCTTTCGACCAGGTTCAGTCCTCCAAGCGACGATTTTCAGATCCTCAGATAAACGAAGAACGCTACAGGCCCCTTTATTGGGGAATCATCTCCCATAGATCCATAATTGTTCATTTCGAACTAAAAATCTAATAAAATATCGGGAATAAAGTGAAAAACTTGTGACATGTATTATGTCAGGATGACACTAATAAACCTCATTCATAGGAATAGTAGCAGCATAAATGAATAACAGGGTTATTTGATCTTTTATGCATAACTTTGTCATTTAGGCGCCAATAAATGGTAAAGGTAGATGCATAACAGGTTCATGAGAAGATACTCAACTGTCGGTACCTCTAGATTCTAATGTATTATATGAAACATATAGCCAATAGACGACTTCGGTCCAAGTTGCCAACCCACAATTTACTTAGCAAGTTTACTTTCACTGGGGAACGGGAATTTCAGGACAAATTCGACATGATAAGGTTCGCATTATTTATAAATAACCGTAAAACAAGCCTCGGCTCTTCAAACCAGATAATTCCTTCCAAATATAGGTTTTTGTTAAGATCGTCCCCGATTGGCTGAAATCTAAGTTGGGATTCCTGATTTCATGCAAACAGTGTCAATTTTCATAGGATACGTTCCGAAAATCAACTCTGTTGTTTCGGTTGCCGATTTTCCGCTCCGTAAATATGAAATATTCGGATGGTTCCTGGAACAAGCGCGTGAAAAAGGTTATTTACGGAATCTGGTTGATGAAAATGCGGTCGATTTACTGTTACCAGAACGATTTTCTATGGTAAATATCTATAGCATAGAACAATCTATGTTTACTTTAGGTTCCGAGTTCAGAACTGTACGGGACGGTTCTAGCACAGATCTATGGTCTATGCTAGAACCGTCCCGAACAGATCTGAACTCGGAACCAAAACAAACCTAAAGTAAACATAGATTGTTCTATGCTATGGATATTTACCATAGAAAATCGTTCTGGTGACAGTAAATCGACCGCATTTTCATCAACCAGATTCCGTAAATAACCTTTTTCACACGCTTGTTCCAGGAACCATCCGAATATTTCATATTTACGGAGCGAAAAATCAGCAACCGAAACAACAGAGTTGATTTTTGGAACGTATCCTATGAAAATTGACACTGTTTGCATGAAATCAGGAATCCCAACTTAAATTTCAGCCAATCGGGGACGATCTTAACAAAAACCTATATTTGGAAGGAATTATCTGGTTTGACGAGCTGAGGCATGTTTTACGGGTATTTATAAATAACGCGAACCTTATCATGTCGAATTTGTCTTGAAATTCCCGTTCCCCAGTGAAAGTAAACTTGCTAAGTAAATTGTGGGTTGGCAACTTGGGCCGAAGTCGTCTATTATACCTTAGTATAAATAACCTCAATGAATAGGATATATCAAACAGGTACATAGTGGAAATAGTTACATTTTGGAATACCACCATCAGTGGAATAACAATATGGAGATTGACGGCGCTCAAAAGGGTTCTAGAGCTAAGGATCATCGGTCACCATTACACATTCCGTTCATCACAATATAAATACTCTACTTGTTAGTTAGGGCGAGTTCTATTTTTTCATTGGGTCCCAGCCATAGGGCTCTTAGCTCCGCCCTCACCCCACTAGAATCTAGTTAAAGGAGTCTTGAACCCGCCATACCGCACTAACCCAAGACAGGAAAGTAGTCGGTGTCAAGCCAAAGCCTAAACATTGTAGTAATTGATTATTTGAATAATCAGCAAAGAAACATATTGAAAGGGAGATGAATAACAGCTAAGTCCTATAATTAATTAATAATATTAGGTATATAAATGGTAGTCGATAGGGGAATGCGAAGCAACTCAAATATTGCCCGCTCCTAGAGACTAACCAGACCTTGGATCAACACCGGATTATTTAGTATTCTAGATAAATAGCACTGACCATTCACTCATAATGAAAACTGATGAAATCCTTAAGGATCGTAGAAACACCTTGAACAGGATGACCGATATCAATTTAGATTACAACTTCGAAATGCACTGGTGCCACTACATAATAGTTGAGATTTAATAGTGGCAATCAGAATGAACAAGCTTGTAGTAATTGTACTAATGTAACAAAGACTTACAAGGTTAAAAGCGAATATTGAACAAGTACACTATGCCAAGATGGCTGTGTTTGATTCCATCTTTTGTTCATCGTTGTTTCGAAGAGGGACTGTGTCGACTTTCTTGTTCCATTGTGAATTTCCAAAGAGCGTTCCGTTTATATACTTTTTAGGTTAGTTCCTCGACCATTGAAAAATCAACGTTCCCTTCTATGATTGGGGGAATCACGGCTTAGCACATAGGCGTAGTATTTATATATAGGGAAATATTATAATTTAAAACCGGGTACATTACATTTTCTGTTTCAAACCAGCATTGTATCTTATCCCTTAACTAAAATTATATTGAAATCATCACTGGTTCTCTGCATTTTTCAGTGAAAGCTTCACATTTCTGAAGGATTTTCATCATACGCTCTCTTTGGAGTTAAAACTGATTTTTTGGAGAAATCTTAGAAAGTTTTGTAAAGAAAGATATGTGAAATGGCGAATCTAGGAGGATTTTCCCACTAATAAAATAAAATTGGATAGCATATGAACGTTCATTCGATCATTTTTTGAAACGATAACAAAACATTTTGTTACTACTCTCTTATCCACCTACACTTTATGCGTCTATCGCACGTTTCGGAAACCACGTTACGTTACGTTACGTTACGTTGTACTAGTAAGTACAGTACGTCGAGAAAAATAATAATAATAACAATAAAAATAATAATATTCTCTATTCTCAGAATTTTTGATACCAATCTTACAAAGGCAGCTATAAAATGAGAACAAGTCAACATACTCAAAAGAAATCGAAGATCCCTCCAAACCATATCGTTACTAGTACAGTAAGGATATGTCTTTTGACGAAGGAAACGTGCTTTCCGAAACGTGCGTTAGACGCATAAAGTGTAAGTGGATTAGAGAGTAGTTACACACTATTTTGTTATAAGTATTCTATCCACGATGAACTCAAATAGTTAATCATATATATATTCAGATATAGTCATTTTTTTTATCATGTTTGTGGATTTTTGAACTTTCAATGTGGTTTAACAATAGGTAACATCCGTCTAATGATTCTGTAGATCTCCTATAGCCATTAGAAATTTTATTTTATCAATATTTCCAAAATTTCAGATCCAATTCAGTTGAAATCTAATCCTTGGTTCAACAATGACAGTTTGAATGTATATGCGAAGGTCCAGCAAATCTGATAGGAAAAGTCTGTCTCCCTGTATAAGTGTAGTGAAATTGTTGTTTGTTATTGAAGGGCTTCTTTTTCATCGACAAAATTTCTTCTTTCCTATTCAATACCGGTTGATATCTCGAAATCACACCTGAAAACAAAAAAAAAGACGAAAAAAGCAATATGAATTAGTATATGATTTATTACTGAAATTAATTTGAAGTTCACGATCCATCTCAAAAAAGAATCAGACACCGAATGAATTGCCTCGAAACCATCGTCAAATTCATATTTTGGACACCTATCAACTAAATATTCTATAGTTTCCTCTTCTCTTCATTCGCACCTTGGTCTTTCGACCTAATGGGGGTTTTTCCTTTAAACGAAAATGCAGTAATTTTCATGAAAAACCTTTAGAACATCACATTTCAAACATATAATTTCAATATTATACAGGGTGACCCATTTTAACTTAGGCAGCCAAATAACTCGAAAAATAAGCACACTACGAAAAAATGTTTGGAATCAAAATTTCGTCATTTCGAGGGGGACGTACAATGGCGTTAAAATGAGCCCCCCCACCCTTCCCCCTGGGCGGTGAGGGGGGTCAAGTTTGAAATCTTAAATAGGAACCTCTATTTTTTATTGCATATTCGGAATCTTTGGCTAAAAACACATACAATTTGTCTGAAACATTTTTCTCTATTCATGATAGATGGCGCTGTAATCGACGAAATTCAATTTCTTCGATTTCTCTTACTGAGAACCCATGCTTACGATTCTGCAATAAATTAACAATAAAAATACCACGTTTTCATTGTTGATACTCGAATTTAGTCTTAAAACAAACTTCTCATTATTTTTTATTACTCGTTAATTACTTCTCAAGAAACTGCATATCGACTACTTCTGTAGGCGTATAATTTGCCATTTTACCAAAATTTTATCAGAGTACAAATGTTAAAAAAATACATTAACACTTGTAACAATGAAAACGTGGTATTTTTATTGTTAATTTATTGCAGCATCGTAAGCATGGGTTCTCAGTAAGAGAAATCGAAGAAATTGAATTTCGTCGATTACAGCGCCATCTATCATGAATCGAGAAAAATGTTTCAGACAAATTGTATGTGTTTTTAGCCAAAGATTCCGAATGTGCAATAAAAAATAGGGGTTCCTATTTAAGATTTCAAACTTGCCCCCCCACACCGCCTAGGGGGAAGGGTGGGGGGGCTCATTTTAACGTCATTGTACGTCCCCCTCGAAATGACGAAATTTTGATTCTAAACATTTTTTCGTAGTGTGCTTATTTTTCGAGTTATTTGGCTGCCTAAGTTAAAATGGGTCACCCGGTATATTTAAAAAAATGTTTGATCACCTAAAACTGTAAAATAAAAATGGGTATTGGCATTCAAAGGAATTTGTCTTGAGTGCACGATATGGCAACGTCAGCTTTCTCGGAAAGAAAAGAACGTCAAATGTGTTACTTTGCTTAGGAAAACAGAGATAGCTATACTTCGATCTGGTTAGAGTAGAAGACAACGACCAAGGAATAGAAAAAGAAGAGCACAGACTGTCATATTACTGACAAATAGCAAACGGAAATTGTTTGGTTATATTGACAAAGAACACAGAATAGGAATGAATATTTCATTATTCTATAGCAGAAAGAGCTATTCTACTAAACACCGTTGTCACTTCGTGCATGCCTGGCAAATCCCAAACCCCAATTTTGAAATCTTATTTTGAATACTTTCTGAATATAATTTGGGAAAATGATGAATCAAACCCATAATAATTATGTTCAAATTTGCATTTGCAGTAATAACCCAAATTCAGGAAAAACCCCCATTCTATTTGAAGAGGAAACTATTACAGCGACCATGACCGGTTCTAAGTCGATTCAAAAAACACATTGAATACCTTCATTATATTCTAGGGAATGATTATCATTCAACATTAATTGAATATGACCAATTCACTATAGTTGTAACTGGTAAAATACTGGATATTCCATTTGAATGTTATTTCTACAGGAGCCATAGGTTTTAACCAAAAAATGAGGATGGATACACTTATGTACAACTTGATCTACACACAAAGACCCTTGGTGAAAACAAAAAGTATAGAAATTACAAACTTCGACAAACTACCTGCGGGTCATAACGCGATCATAGCTGTTATGTCCTACAGCGGCTATGACATAGAAGACGCTTTGGTTGTCAACAAGGCTTCCCTTGATAGGGGTTTTGGGAGATGCCTGGTTTATAAAACTACCAAGTGTACCATGAAAAGATATCCCAATCAAACTTACGACAGGATTCAAGGACCTTTGATTGATACTGCTACAAATCAAGCAATTTGGAAGCACGAGGCTTTAGATGCAGATGGTATAGCAGGACCAGGGGAATTGATTAAAGACAAACAGGTAATGACAGTAATTATTTTGCGAAATTCGATGTACGGAGTGTTTCATTAAAGGTGAACCATTCTCTACGACAGGTAGAGATTTGAAAAATAATCGGGGTTTGCTCAGTAAAAAATTTTCGTAACACCATCCGTATTCAAGATATAGGGGTTGAAGAAAAAAAAATATTCGCATTTTTTACGATTTTGCCGAAACTACTGGCAACATTGAAATGAAATTTTATACGAATTTGTTTTGGAAGTTTTTACATCCCATGAATTTGTGTTTGTTTTCTGTTTTGGATTGAATGATGTAAGTTAACTTTAAATTTTGATTAATAAATCTGACCTTGAAAAAGTTATGTTCTAGACTACTTGGTACGAACCATATAACTAGCACCCTCTAGTCAGATATAAAAACAAATTCATGGGATGTATCAACTTCCAAAACATATTCGTATAAAATTACATTACAATATCGCCAGTAGTTTCACAAAGTCGTAAAAAAATGTGTATACATTTTTTTTTCAACGCCCTTTATCTTGAATACGAAAATTTCCAATTATTTCTCAATTACCTATCCTAGAGATTTGGTCACTCATTTTGAAACACTTCGTATATTCTGAATAAATTTCATTTCTGCACGTAAGTGGTATGCTATCGTTTCTACAAAAATGTCTGTTATTTTCGGAAAATGGTATCGAACGACGAATCCTATGTCAAACTCGATTGTGTCCGTCAGGGGACACGATAACTATCGAAAGGAACGTGCTAGCGACTTGAAACTTCCAGCGCATCAGAATGCGACTCTTAAACTCGGAGTTATAGTCATTTGAATTTTTGAGGTTATTTCCTTGATATCTTAAGAACTACTTGAGCTATCGGATTGGAACTTGGTTCTTAGTTGTACAAGAACGACGCGCGACTGCTTGCAAAACTCTGTTGGGTACATGAATGGTGAGAAAATTTGAAAAAAAAATTTCGGAAACTTTAACGGAAAATTTTGTCTCCAGTAAACTATTTATCAGATTTCGACGAAACTTCACACATATCTCAAGCCCTATATTTCACGATAGTGTATCCAATTTCAGTGTGAGCTGATTTGTATTCACGGAGATATATTGGGAAAGAATATGTTCAATTTCGTTTATTTTTTCCTCGATATCGTTGTTATTTCCGAAATTACTCAAAAACTGGTTCAAAAAGGCTGATGTGCAAAATTTCGGTATGTTCGTGTCATTAGAACAATTTGAAACATTCTCGTGAAATTCTGCATCAACCTCCAGCAGTCATTTGTCAATCAAGTACTAGATATCAATTCGATCCAATCTGCATTTTTGGAAAAAATTGGGAAAATAAAATTTTAAATGGGTATATCCGCAGAATTATTGGGTGGATTTTACACATTCAGAAATTCTTAGTCGTTTCTTTCGAAAGTTAACGATAGGTTGTCAGGATTTGGCAACGTATTTGAACATACGCGCAAAAGCTGCCGACTTCACGTCAGTGCTTTCCGAGAATTTTATGCTATTGCTCTGGTAAAATCTCTGAATAAAATTTCAACTCTGAAAACTTTTATTGTGATTCAAACTTTCAATTTCGTCTTGAAAGTTCTAGGTTAGGCTTGAAGCCTGAATATCTTGGGCAAGTGCGTTAATGGGCGAAATCCGCTGAACGCTTTCGGACTTATGGACGTCTGACATTCTGTGAAATATAATTAGCCGATCCACAAACTCATACAATATTCGACAGTATATGTGACTAAAAAATTTTCAAAGAAAAAAACAAAATTTATAATAATAATAATAAATTTCGTTGGGATCCTTTGTTTGGAAGATAACAGAATAGTTTAATCAGTTCATGGCAAGCTTCGTTGAGCGGAGTCAATACATGGATGGGTGACCGCTAGCGTATGGTTTTTAACAAGAGTGTAAAATCTAGTGTTCACTAATTACTAAAATCCATTATCATTTTTTTTATTTTTGTTGCAAGACTCTTGTGAATATGTCAACACCTTTAGCGCAGACAGTACCCGGGGCAACTAGTGGAGTTATAGAATACAAAGACGTCCCCATAGGATATAGAAATATTGAATCCAGTTATGTTGAAAAGGTCATGATAACTACGAATGAAGAGGATACCACGCTTATCAAACTTTTATTGAGACAAACAAGAAGGCCTGAAGTAGGGGATAAGTTCAGTTCTAGACATGGACAGAAAGGAGTAGTGGGTATGGATATTTTTTTTCACTAACTTTCGAAGAAATTGATTATCCTATATCACTGTAATTTTTTGAGAAATTTTATGTTTTTGTTGTAGGTCTCATAGTCGAACAACAAGATATGCCTTTCAATGAATCTGGGATGAGTCCTGACATTATTATGAATCCTCATGGATTTCCATCCAGAATGACAGTAGGAAAATTAATAGAAATTTTAGCCGGAAAAGCAGCCACATTGGAAGGTAAGAATAATAATATAAATATTAAATTCGAAGGAGTCTACTCGATGAAGCCTAGTAATACAATCATTAAATAATACAAATTTTTCTGTATTTCCTTTACATAATATCTTTTGTCAGAGATATCCTACCTTATACTTCATTGTCCTCGAACGTATTACGTCTTGAATGACAAAATTGAAAATTATATCATCTGGCATATAATGATTGAAGTTAAAAACTTCTATCTTTTGATTTATAAGTCTCAATAGCATATATTCTATACTCCATCCACTTTCATAAACTATCCGGGTTGGCCATGATTTAGGTCTATCAAGTTTTTTTACTTAAAACTGACGGAGGTTGGCACTCGTGAAATATCGGCAATGTCAAAATAATTCTCAGAGACGTTGTCAAATGCGAATGCTAATTTCTACTCTCAATCTCAACATATTCATCACGCTTGGAAACTGAAAATGCCGAAGGTAGTTTTGAAGAAGCAGTGAAAAGTATCAGGAAGTGCTATGTAGAATTGAAATCTGCTCTTTCTGATGGTAGCACTGATGATTTGAAATCAATAATTTATCACAAGCTGTCCAACATTTTCGACGTATCTGAGTGAAAACCCTGTGTATCGTTCACATAGATTCCCAACAACTTTGTAAATTGAGTTAGTTCTTTTAAGGTGACACAGGTTTTGTAGTAATACTATATTTTCCTACTGAAGTATTTCAAGTTGTGCAACAAGGTATTTAAATGTCTTCTGTAGACTTATTCCTTGAGAACTTCGAAAAGAACGGAATTCCATAGATTTGTCTGTTTGTTTAGAATTTTGAACTATCACAAAGCAAGGGACTACTCTATCCATTATTTTTCAGTAAAATGTCAACACTCGATTCTTGATTTCCATACAACAAAATAGCATAACTGAATCTTCCAACCAGGTTTATATACGTGAAATATTTCAAGTGTTAAAATCTTCTTCAACATTCGCTAGGTCTTTGGAATTATTGAATTCACATATTTTCTCAAATTCATTATTTTCCCAAAGTCAATTCACATTTTGAAAAATACGTAATTACTACGGCCTCTACGTAGAGAGGACAACGTTGTGTAGTTATCTGACAGAAAAATTTCTATAACCTAACATTTTCAAAATATACACAGTGAAATGTGTCAGAATGTCATGGTCAGCCGTGATAGTCTATAAAAGTGAATGGAGTATATATTATATGTCAAACTTGGTTCTGTGGAAAATTTTGTGAGGAACGCTTCGCTTGAAAAAATTTGTCGAAAATTTTCCAACTTTTTGTTTGTAAAAAGTGATATTTTGGAAACTATCTGTCAGACTTTGCTGAAATTCAGCTTAAACATTCAATAATATTTAATAACCTTGTACAAAGATTCAACTCTATCGGACATGCATTTTCGTAAATATTGGGAAAATAATATATTTTCGAATAGCGAAATTTGTGGGTGGATTATACCCATTCATGAAGTCGAATTTCTTCATTAAGATCCAAACCTACTCTACAAATTTCGTGTATAAGTTTTTTTTTGAAGGTTTATGTCAGCTGTGTTATCAAGCGCAAACGGAATAATTTCTAAAAGAAATTAGATAGACTCGAAATGTTTACAAACTTGAACAAAAAATTTGATAAACTTCGTACAAAATTTTTAACATTTGTTTCATCAAGAAAAAGCTAGAATTTATTAATTGTTTTCAATTTTAAGGTAAATTTCACGATGCGACGGCTTTTGAAGGTTCGAAAGTAGAAGATATTGGGGAAGAACTACAGAAACACGGTTATCACTACCAAGGAAAAGACATTTTCTATTCTGGTATAACTGGAGAACCACTAAAGGCTTATATTTACTCCGGTTCTGTTTATTATCAGAAACTTAAACACATGGTCCAGGATAAAATTCACGGTAGAGCTCGAGGCCCAAGAGCAATGCTGACAAGGCAACCTACCGAAGGAAGAAGTAGAGATGGTGGGTTACGTTTAGGAGAGATGGAAAGGGATTGTATTATAGGTTATGGGGCTTGGTAAGTTTCAGGAATTATGTTTCAGGTTGTAGTTTAAACTGACTGATTAGTTTTTCAAAATCTCGAATTGTCAGCCAGCTTTATTTAAATCCCATTTATTTCTTTCTGAGGCTTTTTTTCTGACTTCATCTTCAGACATTGTGACATTAAAGTTTTATTAGAGTGAATTGAGATATCTGAAGCACTGGTAAATGTTTCAGCTTGACTCTCGACATTTCTATTACTCAGTCCTCAATAAGCGCTTGTACCGTTGATTTCCACATCGTTTGTTGTGTCAGAACTATAGACATATGGTAAAGATCCTTACCAAAAATTCGGCAGTCGAAACAAGGCGGTCTCATAAAAACGATCACTCGTTTCATTTATACAGGGTCAGTCTTTGACCTTGCAGAATATTTTAACAGAAGATTCCTGAAGCCAAAAGAAACACTTTTTTCCCTTACCATTTTTTCCGATTCGGCTCAGTTCGTAAGATACAGACTGTTGAAAATTCATAAAAAAATTTAATTTTCGATTATATCTCGATCTCATCGAATGAGATGATTTTTGAAATATAGTTTTTTATTGATAGGATGAATGTTCCTGGATTACAAAATTCCATCCACATCCTCCAGTTTCTTTAATATGACCATAACATTTCATAAAAATACCAGAAATTCAAAGAATCCAACTTTTAAAAATAATTTGAATGCTATTCAACGAATTTTTGACCATTTTGGAAAGTAAAAGTATTCCTTAATTTTTTTCGTATGATGCGCCGTTTTCGAGTTATCTGAAATTCAAAAATAAAAAATATCTGTGAAATTCCGAGAATTGGGTACTTTGGCTGAATGCAACTCTGTTCAAAAATTCACAGAATTCAATTTTTCCGCGTTCCCACGTCTTAAAGTTGAGAATGGAATCCTAGCATTTTTTATTTGTAATGATTTGTAAGCGGAGTAGCCGACTTTGGCCAATTCACAATGGACGTAACCGTAAGAATCCCGCAACTCGTGCGTAAAAATCAAAGAGGAATCTACAAAATTCATAAGTACCAAAATCTTCACAATAGGTTCAACTTTGCTTTTGACTTCCATAAGTCGAATGCAGTTCTATTCTTATTCCTTATGATTTCTGCTGTTTAATTCTTACATGCTAATATGAGTTATAGCTAGATGAATTCCTCATTATCGAAAATGGAACCAAGAGAAGAATATTCAACTTTTATCGCCCACGAAATTTGGAATACCTAACTTGTTTATTGTACTATAAATACAACTTTTTTCACCAATTGGAATGTAAAAAGTAAGTTGATGCATGTTTTCATAACAGAGTTGCTTATTTCAAAGATTTGAATGGTATATCTTAGGCTTGGAAAAACTTCAGTGTTCAGGTTTCCAGGGGCGGCTAGCCTATTATGAAAATTTATAATGCCTATATCTTTTTATCTAGGCCGAATCGGAAAAAATGGTAGAGGACAAATGTGTTTCTTTCAGCTTCAAGAATCTTCTGTTAAAATATTCTGCAAGGTCAAAGACTCGCCCTGTATAGTGCAGAAACCATCTTTCATCCTTCACTCAACTATAAGCGGCAATTTGTTTCAAGAATGGTTAATATTTAACGAAAAATTATTGAAAATATCAGATAAACACCTAACCTCTATTTCTTCTGATTTTTACTTATTTTTTTGGGAGGATTTTGCATAATTTTTTTAGGTTTTTTCTAATAAGATTATCTAGAATATGCGTGTAGATTCAATATCTATATAATAATTTTTAGCTTTAATGTTTTTTATTAAGTGAGACTGAAATGATCTCTCATAATTTTACGGTTTTTTTGTTTGAAGAGTAAGAACACTTTTGTTCAATGTGAAAAAATTCACTTCAAGATCTCTTATAGTTTATAAAGTTTGTTTACCTATGTTGCACGCAAAGGAGTATATAAATTCATGTTATATTTCAAGAATTAAATGAATGATAACACTCCTAAAGCTGCTATCAGAGTCTATTTTATTACTTGAAATAATGAAAGAGCTTCGAATTTTCCTAGAAAGAAATGAAAAAAAAATTATTCCTTTGCATTGTACTGACCAAGTTTGAAGAAAAACTTCCTGACAAGGCCTTGTTTTGAGTTGAAAAATCGGAAGTTTTCTTGTCCTAGTTATATTACGAATATTTACATCTGCAGCTTTAGACTGTCCACACAAAATACAAAAGGGACCCATTTGAAAATTTCTGAAGAGCTATACGATTCCTCAAAGCTATCAAACTGTTTTTGAAGCAAAAAAAAGATATGAATCGATTTCAAGTGATGGACCAAAAGCAATGGTTATAGTTACAGTTATCCATATTGACAGATTTTCCCTTGCCTATATGTCAGTTTGGATAACCGTAACTATAACCAGAACTTCTGGTCCATCGCTCAATGGTAATATATTTTACAGTAACTCCACAGGCTGTGAAACTATTTTCAGGCTATAGAACAGAACATTTTGAACAATAATACGAATTAAGGTTGGACAATCATGTAGGGGCCACTTCAAGAAAACAACCCTTAGCCTGGCCGTCCACTGGAAGCGATTTGGGGCTTTTATGAGCTACGCGTTTTACGAGCGCCGAGGAGCTTTTACGACCGAAGCGGTCTCAGGCTTCGGGGTCGTCCACTGGCAGATAGTTCGCGAGGTTTCGGTTCGTTCTTGTTCTTGCGTAGCAGAGGATTTTTACTTCAGATTTCCGTGTTTATTGAAGAAATTGTGACACGGAATGGATTTAGAATTAATAATTCATTTCAAGGATAAATCTCACTTGATCAGGCATATGTTAGCTACGGAATGGGGAAAATTTTTGCGCTAAGGTAGATTCAAATTTAGAAAAAATTAAATTATCGGAAAAAAATTCACCATCTTGATAATGAATGATTATTATCGTTTACTCATTTATAATACTGGAATGGAAGTTGAAGTGTGAATGTTGATGACCTGGGTATTTCGAAAACAAACGATGTGAAACTTCGAAATTATGGCTGATTTGAATTTTATCTGTGAAAGTCAGCTTCAGAAGGTAAATATGTTTTTAATGTATCTAGAACGTGAGTTCAAAACTTTAAAAACTGCAAATATGGAAAGAAATGATGGTGACACAGATATTCAGAAATTCTTAAAATTTTGCAGAAGTGCATGCGTATTTTAGAAAACAGGTCACTATTAAAAATCCGTAGCGTTTTATGAAGAAAAAACTATGTTTATTTTGTGATCGAAAAGATGATTCTGCATATGAAACGTAATTGAATCATTACAGTACGTATGGGCCAAAAACACTTGAGCATATAGAAAAATGTTCGGAATAAAATTGGTCGGAGACTAAAAAAACAAATTGATAATAGATATTGAGATAATAAGAGCTATAAAACTCGAGATAATGGCGAAACACGCTGGATTAATTATATTTGGAATGCTATACAGCGGATTATTGCCAAAGAGTCCAACTTCAGATAGGCTACTATACACCTACAGAACTTCTGAATGTGTGTTTGATGTAAGAAAAAAGACAACATTCATTAACTTTTCAATCTGATCCATCTAAAATTCACCAACAATAAACAGCGAGCTTCACCAAATATTCCGTTCACAAACCATACATTCCACTTGCCGACGGATAGCTCCTCTTTTCGAGCGTATAGACGCGGCAGATCCAAAATGATCGGGATACGATTGCGCCGCTCGAATCGTCTCGAAATCACCCGTATGAACTCGCTGCCAGTCGACGAGGGTACCTAGAATTCCATTCATTTGGATCTGTCGCGCAAATTCGTTCGTTTACGCTCCTATCGCGCCTCTCGAAATCGCTTGCAGTGGACGACCAGCCTTAACATCCAGGAATGTTTGCCCTTTGTATTCAAAAATTGACATCTGTTTGAAGGAAGGACAAACATAAAATATGGAAAGCGCACAACATTTCTGATACTGAAAACAAAGCATACGCTACTTCAACAAGATTCCACCAAGTATAAAAACTTAACCAAATCTAAAAATCTATAAAAATTAAATCTTCAGGTTATTGATCAATTATTGAATCCTACACTGTAGAGAACTCTCGGATAGTGACTTTGATTAGTGCTACGCTGGATTTTGACACAATTTCAATTTCACGAGTATTTTTACACATCTTATCTTGAACTTGAACTATTTCAAGGCCTACGTACTGACTTAACAAAAGTGACTATGGATAGTGTCGTCGGTCTGTCATAGAAATCGTATTTCTTCCACAGTTTATGTCCATAGTCAGAACAAATGCCAATTTTAAATAAAAATTTCGATCTCTTTCTTTTTCTCTGCCGGAATAAGAAGGAATTCGGGCCTATCTCGAAATGTTTGTTGCAGTCAAGTCTGAAACAAAATCGCATCAGCGAAACTACCAGTACTGACATATTATTATCAGAATATAAAATATTTCTTCAATTTTTTTTCAGTCGAATGCTGATCGAAAGGCTGTGTATTTCTAGTGATCAATGTGATATCGATGTTTGTGATGATTGCGGAAGATTGGCTGAAAACGGTTGGTGCCCCTCATGCCAGTGTTCCAAAGGAGTTTGTTGCATCAAAATGCCCTACGCTGCAAAATTATTGTTTATGGAGCTTCAATCAATGAATATTTCCCCTAGGCTAAAACTGAAACCATATTGTAGTTAATTTTTGTATATATATAGTTATTAAGTTTTCTTTCGTAGAATTTTTTCATGAAAGAGCCCAACATATTTATGTTATCAACATGAACACAAATATCATCGACAAATATTCCACCTTGATCTGGTCATACCTAAACCTATAGCATCCATCAAGGGAGAATATACCATGAACTGCACACGACAAATGAATGAATGTTGCGCATCGCCTATAGTAATCAGTATCTTGAGTATTAGGGTTCGTAAGGTTTTCTCGAGATGGCGCTGATGAAATTTTCTTCACGAAACCTAAAACATGGATTTCGATAGGGTGAGTTATCGCGCTGATGATCGGTAAAAATGTGAAACTGCAATACGTGAGTTCTCTGGACAATATTTCCAATTTGTAGATTCTTGAGGTGTGGTATGACTAGCTCATTTAAAGGTGGAATATTTCTGGATTTATTGATGAATATTAAACTGGAGCTGTCATCTCCGTGAAGCCTCTCTCAATGAATGATGTACGAGTTTTAAATGCACCCGTTAGGTTCAGTAATGTCCAAAATCAGTCCGATAGGAAAAAAGAACAACTCCGATCGATTGGTAATAAGTTATTAAGTCCAGCCGTAGATGCATGGAATACATAAGGTGCGGACACTCTTTGGCATATTTTTTGTCCGAAATGAGGTCCAAACGTTGTCAAAGGACTACCTCGGTAGCCTAGAGGGTGGAGACATGTTCTAGGATGCTGAAGGTACCGGGTTCGAAACCCGGCGAGGTCATGGATGTTGTAATGTGTTTAGGTGGTGGTGATTTGTACGGAATCTTAAACCAATGATATGTTCAATGTGTCGATGGTTCGAAGTATCCAAGCACAGTAAAGGCGAATTTTGGCGCTGTAACTACAGGTACCCATAGTTAGTAGTTACCCGTGACGTCATAGTCACGTAGTTACTTCTGTCTGTCAACTCCAAACCAAAGAGAACCTCACTTTTTTTTCTTACTTCTGTCAACTCCGAAGAGAACTCCGATACTATCTTGTATCGGAAGACTTCTTTTATTTAGAAGAATGGAAATTGTTTCCATTTTTATCAAACAAGCGTGCAAAAACAATAATAAAAAAACCTGCCAGATGTTTCAAAAATGAACAATAGAAATTGGGTAGAATTCTCGACTTCGTTATGGAAATTAAGTTATCGTTATCGGGAAAGAAGTCAAATAAATTAATAAGGACTACAAGTGTATTCTTTATTGATATTTCCTAGCTTTTGTTCCTACTTTTGGAACTTCTTCAGGGACTGAAAACGAAATGATGTTACTTGAAATGAGGATTCACTTATAGAAGTGCTAAAAAAAAAACTCACATTCAATGTGAATTTTGAATACATAGGACCAATTACTATCTACCATATAATTTAATGTTTCATCAATAGCTGCAACTTCTGAACCATAATTGGTTTCACAATAGCAATTATTAATTAAATTTTCTTAGACTTTCTTTTTAAAATCTAAAAACAACAACTAATACAAGCTTAAATGCAATCTAAAAAAATTTTTGCACCGGTACAAAACGACAGGAGGAGTGACTTCTTTCCCGATAACGATATATGAACATTAAAAATATTTGAAACTTCCATAGAATATGACCCCCAATTATTTTCATTCTCGAATCTATGTTCATAAACTCATTCCATTTCACTCTTTCGAAAGAGATAGAACTACCTACTACACGAGTAACCCTGCTCAAGAGGAAGGTTACGCGGTATAGTATGCGTGACGTCATCAATACGTCATAGTTACATAGTTAGCTCCGCGAAAATGTGGTAACCCAAGTAACTACATGTAACCACAATCTGTAGTAAGCTGTGGTTACAGCGCCAAAATTCGCCTTAAAAGATAGAAAAAAAAAACCTCAAAATACGGCTTTGTTGGCCTACTTCAGTTTTCGCCGATAGATGTCGGCATAAGATAATCGGCCATATAAAATCTGAAATTTTTACGGAAGTTACCGATCTGTCTTATCAAAACTAGTCAAATCAGAACTTTTTTCTGTGTTAGACCATACATTATTTTGAAGAATTTCCGATAATAAATTCATTTTGACGAATTTAAATTATGATATTTCATTCAGTCAGAATGGCGGCAATATCCTTCGTCTCTGAATACACAAGTCTGAAACATGATATTTTTGAATACCTGCTTATTACAAGAGGTATTTATTATCTCAATATTCATCAGTTCATGGAAAGAAAGTATTCCAGAGTTGTTTTCAAAAATATCACAAGAAATCATTTGGAACGATAGATACTACAATTAATTTGTCTGGTTTGAAATTCGTCTGAACATGGACAGCAAAGAGAAAATTCATATATCAATTTCAATAATAATAAACATGAACATTTTCTTCAAATATTTGCATAAGTAGGTATATAACATAATTCATAACTTTTGAATTGAATATGTATTAATAGGTACATACAAAATTCAAAGGAGATCCAAACTATCCACTAGAATCCCGTTTCGTTTTCACCGTTGTTTTGGCTTCGAAATAACTTCTTGTATCCATCCATGTGTACTCACAATAAACCTCATATTGCTCCTTATTCCCTTACACATATTTCATATTATTAATGACTAGATGTTCCACATTTGTTAATCTCCTCTTATGTATTAGTGAGAATCTATAATTTCAAATATCTGATTCATTTTTTGGGAAATAGTTTCATCAGATAATAGCTCAATTCATTTTTATTCAGCGGAATTGAATTGAATGTATGCACTTGCCAAAGCGACGTAAGCGCCATCATCGTTTACAGAGCCAAGTAGCCCAAGATTTGACAATTCTAGGACCGCGTTTTGGACCCAAAATTTTAGTGGGTAATAGTAGGAAAGTGTCGACACCTGATATATTCTTTGCGTCCATGTCCAGACAATAAGATTAATACATTTCATGAAGAGATTATCTCCAGAAAAATATCATAACGAACATAGTGCAAGTTTACAACAAAAATCACGAAATCAGTGCTACATGATCTACTGGTGTAGAATATTGTAGTTCATGGACACACAACGAACATACCTGTAATTCAATTCCATTCTTAGAATTTTGCCCCCAAAAGTTGTGATTCTCATCCATAAGGAACTAATGAAATAAAACTCAGGTATCAAAAAAAACTAGAGTTTTCTTATAAAATTGGATATGACAAATTATCGACATTGATGCTTCTAAAAGGTGCATTAATCATCCCAGATAACAAATATTAAGATAAAGTCATTTATAAGTATTTAACCTAAAAAAATTATAAAAAGCAGTTTTTACACGAAACATAGTCACTTAAAATTATTTTAAACTCAAAGAAGCTGTAAAAATTTTTCACACAAAACAATTAATATAACATTTATTTCCGAAAAGGATGACCTCTTCCTTTAGGTAAAGCTCCTCCTCTTCCTCTAGATAGACCACCTCTTCCTCTTAAGCTAGGCCCTGTTCTTTCCACTTAAAAAAAATGAAAAGATTCAAATTATTGA
Organism: Myrrha octodecimguttata; assembly: GCA_958510865.1. NCBI lineage: Eukaryota > Metazoa > Arthropoda > Insecta > Coleoptera > Coccinellidae > Myrrha > Myrrha octodecimguttata. Next base: position 73,960,439 of record OY294057.1, read on the forward strand.
AAATGGAATGGAAGAATTAATTAGTTAGCTTGATATTTATTTCTGCTTCATTCTACAAGGTTGAATCTTTTTACGCGCTTGTTCTGGGGAACAGCGCGTTTTCATTTCGTCACGATGTCTGTAATTTTCGAATTTTGAGCCGAAATTAGTCTCGAACGACTAGGTTGGACTCACTGACGAAGAATCCGTGGTAAAATTGATTCTGTCCGTCCGTGTGCGTTGTAACTTTCGAAAGGAAGGACCTAGAGTCTTGAAATTTTCAGGTTAGGTTAAGATCCTGAATATCTCGGTTAAGTTCGATAATGGGTCAAATCTGTCGAATGGTTTTTGTGCTAAAGCCTTTTGAAATTTAGATTTTTCAATAACTCGAAAAATATTTATCTGATCGAGATGAAACTTGGTTGGAAGATGAACAGGGTCAATAAGAATTATCCATGGAAACATTCGAAAAAATTTTTTTTTTTTTAAGTTTTTATATTTCATTGAAATTTCACTGAAATTTCCTAGTCACCATTTCGCAATGTGAACAAGCGCGTAAAAGCTGCTGACTTCAAGTCAGTGCTTTTTTCAAAGTTTTTCTGATTTACTGGGTAAGCCACATCACATAGATTTGGAAAATCTAAGCTCACTATGGGATTATCAATGCCACTCGATATTTGTATAGAAGATTTGAGGCTTAATTGCGAAGGTCGAATTCGTGAATGGGTAATATCCGCCCAATGATTCCGTAGATATAACCATCCAAAATTTCATTTTCTCAAAAATACAAATTAGGTTGAATTGAAATCCAGTACTTTAGAATCTAGAAAAGCCCTGCCGTGAAGGCAGCAGCTTTTGTGCGCATGTTCAAATTCGTTGCCAAAGCGGTCATTTCCATTGAACATCGCGCAAAAGCTGCTGCCTTCACGGCAGTGCTTTTCTAGATTTTTTTATCTGAGGATTAACCTGAATTAATAACGACCTCACATCCTTGTAAAAGCGATGAGAATTTTGGCATATTAACTAATAAATATTTGTAGAGTACTCACTTGATTCTTGGCTCAGCGTCAATTTTCCAAGACTGTCAGTAACAGTTGATGCTAGAAAAAAGAATTCAAAGGATTCAAATTTGATACTTTCATTTTAATATACAATTTCAAACTTACGTAACGCTGCAGGTTTGCGACTAAAACCAGAACTTCCAGTTCTTGCGGTTAAATCAGTCGAAGGATTGCTGCTGGTCATGTGGTTATTATATTTCCTAGAAACAACTGTTGCATCGGAAGATACCTAAATGAATAACGTTCGAATCAAAATTATATCTGGCCCTAATGTCGAAGAGAAACCTACCGAACAATTATCGTATTCTGGAAAATTAATTGAAGATGCCGTGTCTTCTTCATAGGTACTGGATCGTCCAAAAGATGACATAGTATCTTCATCGCTGCTATCCACCCGCACAGAACTGCTGGTTGTCTCGTCCATAAACTGTCGAATAGATTTTGCAATAAAAAACAGAAACAGGCTAACAAGTTGCTGTAATAACTTTGTATGTTCAATTTTGGTTAAGAAGAGTTTCCTCGATTCTGTATTCGAAAAGCGGACATAGTTGTTTCAAGAATCATTTATAGTCCGTTTCAGAATGATTGACATCTCGGGCGGCTGTGGAAACTCGAAATTATGTTGGTAATAGACCAGTCAGTAACATTTGTCTTGCAGGATTCATGTTGGTATTGTGAATAATACTGACTTATGACTTTTTCAAATTTGAGTGAAGAAAATATTTGGAATTTATTTCTGATTGTGTATGTTCTTGATTCAATCGACAAATAAGTTTTGGATTTGAGTATTCCTTAAATCTTACCGAGTTGAAAATGGCTGGAATTCATCAAGATACCTGTTGCCTAACTACAAGAGAACGTGGGGCAGTGTAGCGGTGTTACCGCGAGTTTTTCAGGGATTCATCAGGCATTTCTGATAGTATTAATCGCGTTTTGCTAGTTTTTCAGGTAATCAATCACTTACCTATTCAAGGTGTTTTCTGATTGATAAATAAGTCTTAAAATTTTAGATTCTCCAAGTACTGTCCAAAGAATTTTGAAGAAAAAAGAAGGTAAGTCAGTACAGCCAGGAGTTAGCAGTGGAAGGAAACCTGTTCCACATGATTATACCTTCAACGAGACGTTAAACAATGTTATTTTTTCGAAAATCAAAAGCAATGAATATATCAGTTTGGATATAATTTTTATTTTATTCTTTTCCTTCCTAAATTCTGAGGAAAAAATAGCACAGCGCTAGAACTTGGATGAATTTCTAATAGTCGTCAAGAATACAAAGATTGCTGAAAAGTGAAATCTTCATTGAAAAGGAACTTCAAGTGATCTTTGATTACCTAAGTTTTCATTATTTAATGAATGATATCTCAAAATTGGATTTCTCGAAAGCCTGAATGATTTTATGTTGAAGCATTCCACGCTATTTTCATCATCAATCCTGAATTTCCATGATTGATCTGCAGTGAAATGATGTAGCTGTGTATTTTTAGTCGTCAGTTTAGCTGTATGCCTTTTGGCAATTGAAACCAAGTTTGAAAATTTGTCAATGCAACAATGATGAAAATAATATACTGCCGCTGTACAGGTTTAGAGCATCAGAGTATTATAAAAATTCTCAACTCAACTCAAATCAAATTTGCCTTGAAAATAATTTTATAGGTTATATTTATATATTTTAATCTATGATCAATACACAGAAATTTTCAGTTACTTTTTGTAACTAGAAATAAAGCCGCGACCACAATTTCCATGGCCTGCTCTGATGTCAATAATTTTGAAATCAACTATAGATGTGTTTCCCACTAGATAAGAAATCTGTACGAAATTAATAGGTCTCTTGCATGTAACACGAATTATCATATTATGCTTTTCTCATTTTATATCGATACAAAACGGTAATGTATTCCATCACACACTTCAAAAATTCGCGAATTTTGTATAATTCTGTATTAAAAATAGTCAAATCCGGACTCAAGGTCGAAGCGGGAGAAACGCTTCAGATCGCCTTCTACGTCACTCGTTATTCTACGATTCACTGATCGATACAGCCGACGCTGTCTATTGGCTTGTTAGAGAGAAAAGTACACGAGAAGAGGTAGAGAGTAGATATATCCCGGTACGTCACGAAAGCCGCGAAGTTTCGTCCGTTTAAACAGCCTTCATGCGGAGCGAAATTTAAAAGATCATTTTCTCGTTGAAAGTTTTGATAATAATAATGATGAAATATCATTGTTTGGATGATCCAAAAGAATGCAATTGTCGTTCTCAAAAAAATATCATAATGCCTCAAATATCTTACTTGTCTATTTCTCAACCTAGAACTAGAACGTTCTTCTGTATTCGTCAAGTTCATATCTGCTGGAACATGTTGTCCCGGTATAAGATCAATTCCCAAGCTTGGACAACAATTCTGACATATTATATAAGCCATTCGAATGGGAACTGAACGTGAACAGTATACTTGAACATCTGCAGTTTCGTGATACTGAAAAAATTATTCAATTAATACTCACCAGTAGAACTGAACTTAAGGATAGAATATTTAAGATTAAGAAAACAACATCGATTTCTGAAATGAAATTACTCTATAAACATTACCTCACAAGTTATTCCTGATGTGAAACTATGCACGTCTTTCTCGATTTCGATAAAGCTAAGTGATTCTGATGACCACTGTTCATTTGTTGTGACATTTTTATGTAACAAACTAAACAAGGTTTGAACATTGTACACGGTAAAATTTATCCTTGGATTAAAATCTTCACACCAAATGTCAAGAACATTTTTCACCACCTCCATGTCTTTTTTTCTTGCATATAATATTGGTAATTTAGAGGATCCTCTTGATTTCTCCTGAAAAAAATTTATAATATGTCTGAATTCTTTATAATAGGTCTCTGCATGTAACACGAAATATCATATTTTTATGTTCCTCTCAATCTATTTCGATACCAGATCGTTCTGTATGCTATCTCACACACTGTCACAGTTCACAAATTTTGAATAATTCGGTATTGTGATGAGTACGGCCCTGTCTGTGCTAGAATATTCCAGAAAGCTCCAGACGTCTATGAGTCACCCGCCTCTCTCTCGAATCTTCTCGCAATTGCTAGAAATTCCACAAGTGATAAAAGGGTAGGCGCGGAGCAGCACAGGGACTAATTCAGCAGAGTGATTCGTAGCGGAAAGTGTTCAGTGAAAATAAATTAGTGTGGAAATAAATTGTGCACAGACTTTGATAGAATAAGCTGTTTAGTTATTGGAACCGTAGTGTGTAAATAAATACGTTTTGATAAACTGAGAAAACGTTACACTATTGAAAAAGGTAAAATCGAGGCACAAGTTCAAATTCATGATTCTACAATCGATACAGCCGACGATGTCCATTGGCTTGGTAGAGTGAAAGATACAAGAGAAGAGACAGAGTGGATATGACACGTTACGTCACGGAATGCTTCGAAGTTACGGTGTGTTCCAAATTCAAAAGATCGATTTCTCGTTGAAAATTGAAATATTTGAAGGCGTTTGAATTTTTTCAGTATTCTTATGGATAGAATAATCGATTCCAAAAATGAACAAAATGCATGGAAGAGACATATAAAATTGCTGATGGAAAACAGTGGATTCGAAATAACTTCATTGAGATTTATACATTTTGTGTTCATACTCACCAATAGAAAATCTAGTACTTCTTCGAATATCTTATCGGTATTATCCATATCATCATATTCCCAAGGTATTTGATGTGACCTCTCAGAAACCAGTCTAGCAGTACTAGAGTAACCGTTAGGCAAGGGACCTCAAAATAAAAATTCTTGATAAACAATTGAATTTTACTTTTTTTTAAGGTTGAATTTGTCTTTGATTGGAATAGTTCAAGATCAGTTTTAGTAGGAACTTGCAGGTTTTACGCGTGAAATACTAGGTGATAATAATGAATGAAATTAATTCTTCAATCTCAAAATTTAAATGATACAAAGTGAAGGTGAGAGAGATATCATCGAAATTTTTTATTCGTTTCAAGAGCTCAAAGATGCAATTATTCGTATTTTCAGACTATCCTGGGCTTCAACGAAACCTATCAGAATCTTGTGCGAGATAAGATACCGGGTGTGTTCTGTGTAGGCTTTGTTACTAATTCCTTTCGCCACGTCAGGAACAGCACTGTTAATTGTTCACCCAACAGCGAATGGTTGAACAGTCCCAAAAAAGTTATTTCCCGGCCAAGGGTTTGAACCCCAGACCTTACGATCATGAGGCATGAGTTCTAACCACTGAGCTACTGCCGCTATGAAGTATTTAATAAACATCTTGCAAATGTCACGGGGCTTTTCTGGGTTTCACGCATCTGCAACGACAGACCAAGTCAAAGTTTTCAACCCAAAAATTTTGAACATTTTCTACCAATGGGGAAGAAAGATTTTAGAACAAAATTATCTTATTGAGATATATAAATATACGTAACTTATAACTAGGCTCTTCAAACCAAGTAATTGCATACAAATATCGATAATTGTGAAGATCATGTGTGATTAGCTGAAAGTTGTGTTGAAGCTCTTGATTTCAAGAAATTAATATCAATGTATTGCATATAGGATATGTTCCCTGAATAAACCTGGTTATTTCAGTTACTCATTTTCGTTCTATAAATATAAAAAAAGGGTCATTACTGAATTTGGTTGCTGAAAAAGCGGTAGATTTTGTCTCCAGAGAGACCATCGATTTTCTATGGTAACTTTAGTTCACCAATGGAACATATCTATAGACCATAGTTGGTATATTTCCATTGGTCATTCTTGTACTTTGAGCGATTGAATCAGAATTTTCCTCAGTTTGAATAACCAAGTTCCGAATATAACCTTTGTATTCAAGAACCAACCGAACATTTCATATTTACAAAACGGAAAACCAGCAACTGAAATGACCATGTTAATAGAGAGCATATCTTATATAAACTATATTGACAGTATTGACATTTAATCGGGAGCCCCTCCCAACTTTCAGCTAATCAGACATTATTGTTACAAAAATCGATATTTGGATCCAATTATCTGGTTAAAAGAAACAAGGTAAAGCTCAGGGATATTTATAAAAAAAACCCAAACCTCAACGTGAAGAATTTCCCATCCAGTGGCGAAAAATTTTTGGGTTGGCAACTTGGACCGAACATTACCATTCTCCATAACTCTGGCGCATAAGTCATGCTGAATTTGGCAGTTAGAATGGGTTAAGGCCACTTCGGAAAAGTATAACAGGGTCAAATCACAAGATCTTGGGTGATTTGCAAAAACAGACTGAACCAATGACAGCCAATTTGACAGATGTAGTTTAAACAATATGGCTGCTATCAACTGACAAATCAAAAGTACCTATTGGAAGACCCTTCAGATGCCAGATTAATTTAAGAACTTGAATTCTGAATCTGAGCAAACCATATGGTGATATAGCATGGAATAACTGTTTGTATGTAGCTTCAACGTATAAATAAATCAATTTTCTTTGAACCTCACCTGGAAATATCATTGCGTGATACACATCGTTTGGGGTTACTCCATCTTTCAGCGTGAAACTGCTAATACCAATTTCACACGGATAATGTTTCTTAAATTCAGAATGATAACAAAAACTATTCACATGTATAATATAGAAAGGATAACTGGATAGATCTGGAAAAGCAGAATTCAATGAATTAACGAAAAAATAAATCAGTACAACTAAGAAATATAGATTGAAAAATTCACTTAGTATAATTGAAATGTGATTGGAAATTTTATTGAAAATTAAAATCCACAAATTTTCCGGTGCGAAGGTATTGATAAGAAATTTGCAGCTTCATATTTTACATTTGTGTATCAAATTTCAGTTTTATACGATCATAATAAATTAGGAAAAAATAAGTCAACTGTTCTTCAAAAATAGTTAATATTCAATGAAAAATAATAGGTCTCTTGCATGTAACACGAATTATCATATTTCCATGTTTTTCTCCTTCTAAATCGATACAAAATGATAATGTATGCTATCACACACTCCAACAATTCGCGAATTTTGAATAATTCGGTATTAAAAATGGTCGAATCGGGACTCAAGGTCGAAGCGGGAGAAACGCGTCCCTATTCTTGAATTGGGGAAGGGAGAAAATAGGCGTGTCGACGCTGTTGTCAAGGAAACGCGGTGTATTTTTGATGGAACGAAATGGAATAATCAGTCCATCACATTCAAGAATGGGGTCCCTGATGGCCTTCAACGTCACTCGTTATTATACGATTCACCGATTGATACAGCCGTCGATGTCTACTGGCTTGCTAGAGAGAAAAGTACAGGAGAAGAGGGAGAGAGTGGATATATCCCGATACGTCACGGAAGCCGCGAAGTTTCATCCGTTTGAACAGCCAACATGCGGAGCCAAATTTAAAAGATAATTTTCTCGTTGAAAATTGAAATTTTTGACGGCGGTCAAAATTTTTCAGTAGTCTTCAAGATTGACATATAATTCTTAGAAATAGATTTTAAATGGTTTTTCGAGATTTTCGCTTTCTTTCATTAAATATCGAATATTCTTGAGAGAAATCGCAACTTATAATTAAGTTAATGTTCAAAAATAGTTTGTGAACTGAAAAGAATTAGTAAGTGAGCGAGCTGAAAATGGATCACTAAACTTTGGAGGCCATATATTCCAAACTATGAGAGACCGCCTAGTTTCAATTGCAGATTTCTTAGTCAGAGCACGCTGCACACATTGATGCAAATATCTAATGAATATCTTTAGACAAGAAAATGTGCAGGTTTAAGAAAAAATTATTTTTCATTCAAGAATAAGGTTGATAACAACCATTTTAAACTAGAGATGTGTTGTGACAGGATTTCTTAGGAGCTGTAATTTTTTTTTATTGGTCAATCACTGAGATTTATTACATATTTGATTTTATCGAATAATAAACCGAAATTACAGACATTATGACAAAAGGATTGTTTCCCAGAACAAGCGCGTAAACTAATGAAAAATTTTGAAGTTTGGAATTGTGAATTCCAATAAAGGAATATATACTCTATTCACTTTTATAATGTATCCCGGTTGGCCATGATTTAGGTCTATCATGTTTTTGTAACTAAAACCAAGGCAGGTTGGCGCTCCTGAAATATCGACAATGTCAAAATAATTCGAGGCGACGTTGCCAATTTCTACTCTCTCTCAATAACAAATAACAATTCAACTCCAGCCATAATAAACTAATAAATTAACATTTCCCTTTGATTGTATTGTATTGAGACTTAATTAAGTAGGTAATCATGTTTGAATTGAACAAATTTCTTAATGAATAATTTCAAAAGTTATTTATTTCGTGGAGTTATTTCGATAGGAAGTAGTACATTGAAAATGAACTTGGTATATCTTATGTTGGCAGAGCATTGAAATTTTATGCACGAAAATAACATGAATTATACAATATCTCATTCAATGCTATTTTTTCTAATATTTTAGGAATTGATTTTTTCTGGGAATTGAATATTTGAGTTGACTTCAAAGTATGTCCATAAAACATAATTCCATATCTTGCTTTTGACTCGAATACTCCATGATAGGTTGTTTTCATGGAGAATTTATCCAGATATCTTGTCATTACACCCAAAGATAACAGACTGAAGCTAAGCTGCATCCCAAATTAGAAATATATTGATCCCAATCCAGTGTATGTATCATTCACGTAGATTCCCAAGAACTTTGTAAATGGACTTAGTTCTTTTGAGGTTACCTGTGACACAGGTTGCGTAGTACTACTACATTTTCATACTGGAATATTTCAAGTTGTGCAACAAGGTATTTAAATGACTGATGTAGGCTTATTTCTTGAGAATTTAGAAAAGTAGGAAATTCGAAGTAACGGACTACTCTATCCATCATTTTTCAGTAAAATTCCAAAACACTCGATTCTTGATTTCCATACAAGAAAAAAGCATAACTGAATCTTTCAAACATTTTTATATACGTGAAATATTTCCAGTATTAACAGAGAAAAAAGTTTCTTCAACATTCGCCAGGTCTTTGGAATTATTGAATTCACATAATATTTTCTCACATTCATTACTTTCCAAATCTAGATTCACATTTTGAAAAATAAGTAATTACTACGACCTCTTTGTAGAGAGGACAACGTTGTGTAGTTATCTGACAGGAAAATGACTATAACCTAACATTTTCAAAATATACACGGTGAAATCTGTCAGGATGTCATGGCAAACCGGGATACTTTATAAAAGTGAATGGAGTATACACATAATAATAATAATACCAATTCAAACAATAAACCAGGTTCATCAGTTCAATTACAAACTTCACAATCTGTAATGATCACAGACCTTGAGTGCTACAGGAAGGAACAGTTAATCAGTGAACGCCATTCGTGAACGGCCCTTCCTCGGAGTCTCTGAAAGAATACTGACTGTGACTGAATCTCTCCGCTCCTTCGGCTAGCCCTGTGACTGAAACTCGGGTAGAATTGGGGGGATTCGTAACAGGTCGCTCTAGTGACAGGCCATAATCACAGTTAGTGAAATCACAACACATCTCTATTTTAAATGCCCTTGAAACAAATATCATATATAATACGAAAATACTTACTATTGTACTTTTTAGCCATAGTCAATTCGGAAGTAATTTCATCTACCATGGCATGTTGAAACAAAGTTTCTTCATTATATTTAATTTCAATCTCTCTCAAAGGTGCATTGTTAGGCTTCTTGGTTTCCTGTCTACCTGCATATTTTTTCCTTTGAGCCTCGTTCATAGTCTACAAGGCAAATTTTTGTTCTTTAATGAAGAAGTGTACAAGCTATCAATACCAAATTTTTTTGTTGCAAAAATATTTATTGGATATTTGTATAAGCAACCATACTGTTCTCGACACAAACAGAAGAATCCAACCAACCTTCTTTTTATTATTTTTTCTGTAATCTTGGAGATTGTAGAATTCAATGCAATTGGCCAATAACTACTCTCTAATCCGCTTACACTTTCTGCGTCTAACGCACGTTTAGAAGACCACGTTTCCTTTGTCAAAGGTATACCGTTACTAGCTACAGTTACAAGTGTACATGTTGAACGAGTGAGAGGATGGTATATAGGACCAATGGGAAAGGGTTGTTAAAGGCTATTAGGGTAGTGTTGGGTGAGTCAGGTAAATATTTGGAATAATGGATTACTAATGGGGGTGAGATCATCGTTTAGCAATCTGTCTTTTCTCCTGAACATATGTATACCTTCAAGAGTATTTAAGTAAATTTTGCCCAAGCTTTTTAATAGCTTTACGGATTTTTCTGAAATTAAATGACCAGTTGTTAAAACGTGATTAGCGACCGCCAATTTGTCATGACAAATCGGCCCTTTCCATTGGTTTCTCTCACTCTTTCAACATGTACACTTGTTACTGTAGTTAGTAACAATATGTCTTTGACAAAGGAAACTTGGTTTCTGAAACATGTGTTAGACGCAAAAAGTGTAAGTGGATTAGAGAGTAGTTACACACTGTTTTATTATCAGTATTCTATCCACATTGAACTCAAATAGTTATTTCAACAACAGTCCTCCACTTTTTCTTAACTTCCTTTCTTGAAAACTGGTGTAATTTCGGAAATTTTGCATTTTTTGCGAAAAACACCAATTTTAAGGACAGAGATAAGTGTGTCTAATAGTGTATCCTCCACAATATTGTAGACTGATGAGATATCTCTGGCCGTCAAGTCGTCATCAATTTAATCAATTAAATTGTGCCACTGCCAAATTTCACTTTTGGAGTTAGTGGAAATCAGAGGAAAATGAGGGTAGGACGGATATGATATTTTCAATTATTTTTCATTCTTGAAAGAAATTGTCGATTCTAGATGAATGAGTTCGTGCACTATACAAAAAAAAACGAGTGATCGATTTGAATAATTGAAGATATGAAAATACATAATTTAGAACTCTGCGACATCATGTTGTTTCAAAAGCCCATTTTTTTTCAGGATAACACACTGCGTACATTGATGCAAATTTTCAACAGAAAAGTTTCTAAGTTCCCATTTCATACTAACCCTCCACACAGCATCAGCTTTTTGCATGGCTTCCTCCTGGGAATCGATTTTATGATCCCTTTTATACTCAAGCAAAAAAGTCCAAAATGCATTCTTCTTCTTCGGCATTATGAAACTGAAAGACAAATCTAATATTAAAAATCATGTAACTTTAGATAATGCTAATTGTTCTGATATTATTTGAGAGTCTCACACTTCAAGGTCTCAGCATAATTCTTCCATATAATCGATATACGTTACTGTACAAATAGAAGACTCAGCTACATATGAGATTTTGCAGCTGTGGGTTCAAATTTGCGTACATTCTCAACTCTGAATTGATTTTTATAGATTATTCATTTTATTATTTAATGATAGAACATATTTCTTGCTATTTGAATGTTATACAATCCCTTTGTAAAGACTGTGTGTTATCCTCAAAGAGATAATTAAAGATCAACTAGTCCTATAGAATGTTTAAATAATCTGATATGTGAATCAAACTAATAAGGCTACATGTTTGTATCCAGCCAATTTTTAAGCCTTCCTACAAGCTACCAATACCAACTGACACCGCATTGATAAAACAGCACTACCCTAGGTCAGGGTTACTAAATGTTCAGTGATATACCAACAAATTCAACAAATACCAAATTTTTTTATAACTCTACCTCAGACTTTGATAGTAAGGAATAACATGAGTCTCCAGATACTGATTTCACAATAACATATGCAATACTTTTAGTGGAATTGAAGCCTAAGGCTAATTTTTCAATAAGCATTGCTGGGAACTGTTTTCCACGTATCGATAGGATGATTAACTAGTATTGAGCTTCGAAAAATGTAATTAGACCATTCTTGTAACTTCCAGAACATGATATCAATGGAAATTAGAAAACGTTTGCTCAAAATGTGAGGAATAGGCAATTTTCTAAGCAAATTATTCGAAATACTCACAATTGATAATTCTAGTTAAACTTCAAATGTCTCTAAGATCTTAATAGCTTGGCTTGATGCTCGAATTTGAAGTCTTTCGTTTTTCGTATAAAAACTTAAAACCTCTGAAAACCAGATATCCACAGATGTTGAGATGTTTGATAACCTTACCTTTTTGTTGAATCCACAGAATACAAATATATAAGAAGTGTAAACTCCCTACTAATCTGTGGAAACAAAGTGGCGGCCATCTTAGATGGACATTCACTAGCGACACCAACAACCCCATGGAGAACTAATTTTGGATGGAAAGCGCACTAGCGACCCTAACAGCTAGAGTTGAAAGTATTTTGTTTGTGGCGGGAATATTTGAATTAACTGCTAGAGCTAGGTATAAGAGAAGGTAATAGAAATTAACTTCATACTACATTTTATGTTTTCAAATGGAATGTTACTTTTTTTCAGTCATGAAAACCAAAATTACATGAAGTGAAATCAATTACATACCTATGTAATATGTGTTAATTATATTACGTTTCTTCATTTATTTCTTCCATTCAAATATACAGAATCTACCAACATTATATAAAGAAATAACCAAAAGGTCATTTGCAATTCATTAACTATTTATATTAACGAAATGATATGTTGAAAATTTGAAAGAATAATAATAATATTAACATTTAAGGATATGTCCAAAAGAGTCTTCCATCAAAGGGTTATCGAATCCACTTTAATTTTTTTTCCATTGATCCTGGAACTAGAGGTGAAAACCTAGAAATCAAATATTTAAATTAATTCAAAATTGAAAACTTTAGGAAATCATCCTATTTTTTTCAAGTAAAAAATGTTGCTTGTTCTACATTAGAAATACAAGTGAAAATAATGAAAACTATTGGTAATGGAAACAAATTGCTCCTGCGTTACTGCATTAATACAGCATTATAAACTTTGAAAAGAAGGTACGACTCTGTTAACGCAGAGGCGACTTCTATTAACAGTTTTAATTTTTTTTGCCTACTATTTGTTTAGAGTTCGAATAATTTGAAAGATACAGTTCTCTATGAATTTGGTATAAGGACTGCAGCTCAGGGGACAAATATGATTGAGAATCCTAATTTTCGTAAAAATACAGATTCTCAACTAAAAACAAATTTTCATTTACCTATATAATTTTGGCAACTTCAGCACTAGAAGCAATGCTTGTTGTATCAGGCTTTTCTACTGAAGGTTGATCAGATGTTGAAGGCATCAATGATTTTCTCACAGTCATTACTGGAACTATTATAGCTGTCTTCGGAACACAAATCATAAGATTCTTATCTACATGATCATTTAGAACATATTCGGGAATTGCATCGATATTGAAGCCTTATGTTAATAATCTAGAAGGATTCTTAGAAAAATCGAGAAAATACAGGGTTTTTTGAGAACCTGTGATATCACAAACCTTTGACATTACTGGTATGGATTTTCATCCAAGGAAAATTTTCATGTGAACTTAAGTTTGATCGAGGAAGGTTTACTTGATATTTCAGATATTATAACAGGAGCTAAATGAGAAAAGAATACAAAAAACTGTGTAGAATATTCAGAAACTATTAGCTTATCTAGCCAGTACCCTTAGTAAACAACTCCATTTTTATTTTACCGGCAAAAATACTAGAAGTCAAACAGTCAAAGTCAAATGTCATTTCGGATCATCCAGTCCCGACGGAGAAAGCTATACTTTCATATCTTCTATCTCCCTCAATCTCGAGTGGAGAGTCACAGAAAATTGCTTCCCATATTCCACTAGGAGTTTCACCCCCCTGGTTGAATCCACAGAATAAAACCAACCCTTGCTCACGGAATCACGGAAAATTTCAAATTACCTGAAGTTCAAAATATTTCCTTTTTTGGGGCCAAACTGAGTTCTCACATGCTCTCCCGCCAAAATCGAGCGATTCTTTTTTTGTAGTTGAATAATTTCAACTTCACGAAAATGGCGGGATTTTTAAAATACAAGAGATTTTTTATACTCGTTTGTCATGATTATAGGAATAAAGTTCTTTATTCAGAGGCACTTGTTAAATACTTAGTCCCTTAGTCATATGAGGTCGTCGAATACAATGGATGAGGAATTATATCAAGTATATTGAAGATAATTTTTCCAACTATTAAATTGTCTTAGAGGAATTATGGCTGAAATAAAATGTCACTTTTCAGTTATGATAAATTATTATATTGATTTATCTAATTAAAACAATAAATATTCTTGTTGAAGAACCAGACCTACGTGGGAATAAAATTATACATTTCGAAGTGTGACATTTTATTAACAATCGCGCTTTTTCGAATAGCTCCCCATAAAACTGTTGTACAACAAAGCAAAACAGTAGTACTACTCTAAAATGAAGGAAAACCATTGGTATACCTACACAAACATTATCAGTCTTGTGCCAACTGTTGGCATACCCAGGAAGGAAACTTCAATTTAATTAAATAATATTATAGGTATAATTCATATAAGATTCAACATTGTCAATATATGAATAATTACAAAATATGCAAAACTTTTTTACAATTTGGTACATAATACTTCTGTTGAATATTTGGTATTGAAGTTGGAAAGTTTCGGAATGTTGAAATAAATAATTCTTTGAGGATGAAGAAGTTATTCCGAAAATTTTCTATTTTTTCCACTTATATCGCTGATTCGCAGTCTTTTTCTAAATTCCTTCAGTTTGTTCTGAGCATCAACGAATTCACCAAAGAGATTGAAATGATGAACTGGTGTTTTCCTTCTAGTTCTGTCGCTGCACTCATGTTTAGATCTTGAAATAAATATAAATAAATAATATAATAAATAAATAAAGGGATATCAATTGTTACCTTTCCTCATGCAGCAATCTTAAACTAGGGATACAGTCTAGTCTGGCTTTAAGTGTATGGAAAGCTTCACTTTGTGGCAATAACATCAAAAGACCGTAGAGGGCTTTTATTAGATTTTGATCACATGGTACATCCAACAATTCCAATCTCAGAACTGAAAATGAATCTCAATAGTAAAAACCGAACTAAGATGAATAAAATAAGAAAATATTAATTGCACATCAACAAGAAATCAGTTAATTTTGTGTTTGAGAAGTTGCAGTGTTGAAACCCGGCCTAAAGTACTAAATAATTATGAAACATAATTTTAATACTTACAAGCAAAAATTGGCGATTCAATGAGTTGCACAAATTTGTCAATTTCTGTTAAGAAATTTACTGTAATTTCCATATCACCTCTAGAATAGAATATTAAGGACAATTATAAACAAATTATGGAATGAATACTTTATAGGCCCAGTATAAATCACACGTTTGTTGTTGAGTTTTTGCAAAATTACGAAGATATTGAATGAATTTTGTAGTATGATGAATTCACCTGCTATAACAAAATCTGACCGATAGATTGCGAAATAAAAAGTTTTGGAAGAAATGTTTATTTTTCTAACACGAAATTTTAAAATAATGTGTACAATTTACAAGCTTCAATTTGATCAGATAAATATTCCCTGAGGTATAATGGAAATCACAAGATTAGTTCAGATATCGAGGTTCCACTTCACACCCATACTCCATCCACATATACAGGGTGATTCCAGAGCAGAAGGTCAGATTTTAGGATAAGTTTACATTAGTCAAGACAGTCTCGAAACAATGTTTGGTTTTTGGTTGGGGGTCTCTATTGAGAATATACAGGGTGATTCGTC
The DNA here is from genome assembly GCA_958510865.1 of Myrrha octodecimguttata. NCBI lineage: Eukaryota > Metazoa > Arthropoda > Insecta > Coleoptera > Coccinellidae > Myrrha > Myrrha octodecimguttata. The sequence continues at coordinate 73,976,199 of OY294057.1, forward strand.
CGATTCGACCGATTTTACGTTCATTGATAACTTTGATATGGCTCATGCGATTTTAATGAAATTTTCATCGAAGTACAATATTGATGAGCACATTCATTAATTTGAAATTTTTTTCCAAAATAAACGGTTGTTATTGTGATAATGCCAGATTAATTGTGCAGGTTGAAAAAACACCCTGTACATCTGTTTACGATTCTATTATAATGAGTCATTATATGAGAGTTTCTAATCTTTTTGGCACACTTTTAGTTTTCCGAAAAAATTTTATCAAAAAAAGACAATGTTGAAATTTCGCTCCAATCCATCATACTTTTATTAATAACTTTGGTATCGCTCATACAATTTTGATGAAATTTGCAGTGTAGAATAATCTGAATGAGTACACTCAATTGTTGCAAGAGTCTCTCAAAATACAGGGTTGTAGTTGTGATAATTTCAAAATTTCAGTTTAATTGAGCATAATCGAAATTTGGCGCAAAAGCAGTGAGAGTATTCCGCACTAGGTAGGAAAGCTGTATTGTCCAAGGATACAAAGCAGTTCTTAAGTTCTAAAATATTATTTTGAAATTCCAAATTCATATTTAATTGTTCATATTCTGTATGAAATCATTCAATTCAGAATATTCGAATTTGAAAAGAATATTTCAGAAGTGACGAACAAACCTTGCAACCTTGAACAATACAGCTTCCCTACCTAGTGCGGAATACTCTCACTGCTCGTGGGCCAAATTTCGATTATTTCTCGGAAAACTGAAGGTGTGCCAATGAAATAAAAACCTTTGAATAATGACAGATTATTGAATAATCTGAAACGAATAACAAAGTTTTGGAAAAGCAATGTACAGGGTGTTTTTTCAACCTGCACAATTAATCTGGAATTATCACAATAACAACCGCTTATTTTGGAAAAAAATTTCAAATTAATGAATTTGCTCATCAATATTGTACTTCGCTGAAAATTTCATTGAAATCTAATAAGCCATACCAAAGTTATCAATAAAGAAAAATCGATCAAATCGGACAAATCACCCAGTATATTCTCAATAGAGGCCCCCAACCATGAAGCTGGATTTATAAACTTTTCGTTCCCGTTCCCGTTCGCAGTTGACGTTCCCGCTGACGTTCCCGTTGGCCGCTCGTAGTTCGAAACGAACTATACCCCATTTATAAACTAGACGTTCGCCGTTCGCTAGAGAGAGAAAAGAAGATTGATTTGTCAGATTTGTTTATGTTTATGACGTTTAGATTTTAGGTTAGCCAACGTGTTATGGGCATTCCATTCCTGTTTTGATCGTTGAGAATGCTGTAAGTTGACTTGAGTATTCACGGAGTTGTTTAGTTTATCACTAAATATGAACGATTCAGATGCTGTTACTTTCGGTGCGTTAGGATTTACCTTATGTGATTATGCAATTAATAAAATAAAGGAGAGAAGATTGCGACGTCGTAACCGCAGATATAAAGTGAGACCGATTAACAGAGCCAGAAGATCAACAGGCAATTTTCAGTATTATTTGAAAATGAAGAACTGGGATAGCGAGCAGTTCTTCAAATTCACGAGAATGAATATTGCTGTCTTCGACAAACTACTTGGTTTGCTTAAACAAAAAATTCAACGCCAAAGAAGAAGTGATGGAATATCTCCGGAGGAACGTCTAGTGATAACGTTGCAGTAAGAAAGGTTCCTTATGTTATAGAAATAAATATTCTAATCCATTTTGTTTTTAGATACTTATCGCAAGGAATGAGCATGCAGTCACTTGCGTGGACATTTAATGTGGGTTTAACCACAGTGCATGTTATCATTCATGACACTTGTAAAGCGCTCTGGGACACGCTCAGCCCAATTTATTTGAGGACACCCACTACCGCAGAAGATTGGGAAAGAATAGCAGAGGGATTCGAAAATAAGTGGAATTTTCCCCACTGAAGTTCTACTCAATTCGGAAATCTTCCAACTGGGATATGTCGAATATTCATCTAATCAATGGCGGTGTAAGCGCTTGATCGCTTTCTAGTCAATACCGTTGTACTCGAGTGAATTCTCTGTATCTACCAACCACCATTTATAGCTGTGGTAGGAAGTATGCTTAGGCATTGGAGAAATTTGATGAATAATATGTATATAGATTAAAAGTTATATTTTGAATCAATAAATAAAATATGTTATATGTAACAATAAATTCATAGGGTCTGGACCTGCTGTAAAAGTTGGAGTATTTGTCCCCTTATTTCCTGACCATCTTCAGGCCTCATCCTTGAAAGAATGCTGTAAACATAATCGACAAATGTCCGATTTATATCATCCACCTGTCTTCTCTCAAGAGAATCAGCTATTTGTTTAGCTATGCCCATCAGCTCCAAAACTTCATCGCCGCTATCAGCTCTTTTCCTCTTTCTGGATGGAAACCCTTTGAAAAACATTGGTTAATTCACAAATATCTTAATAATTTTTCAGTAATACATTACTTTTTGGTGTCTCCTGAGTGCCTAACACCGATACTCCTGAATTCGGAGTTCCCACCACCGACTCTCCTTCACATTCTATTAACGAATCTCTTCGGCTCTCTGCCGCTGACTCTCTAAACTGTTCCACGAATGGTGACATAGCCTGTTCCTCAGCTCCTAATATTTCCAGATCAGTCTCCTCTACTTGTGCAGACCCCGATGCAATCACCTCAAAGGAAGTGCCGCATACAGTCTGGAACTGAAAAACAAGTCAATACTACTATTTCAAGATATCAAAAGTCAGTTTACCCGTCATGTGCACAAACGTGGAGAATTCCCTCCATGCTGTCTCTTTTTGGATTACATTTTTATAATCTTTATGGCTGAGATCATAAAGGAATGGATAGTGCTGGATAGCCTCTATCAAAACTCCCAAGTCACCTTCTTCTGAAAAAAAATAAAACTTCTACAATATCTTATTAATACTTATTTTGCATTGTTTAATTATTAAATAAAACTACCAAGCTCAATAGGAATCATTGTTATGTCCATCGCTTCACTATTTCATTGTAGAACTAATAATGCAGAACTTCAGCACTCTCAATTCGTTCATCACAAAAAAGAATACATTCAAACAAGTATTGAACCCAAAAATAAGCAGTCTAAGAATGCTGCTATATATTTATATAATTCTAAAATAAAACATCTAAGCTCAATATATTCTGCATTCACTGACTAAGAAATCTAATCTAATCAAACGAAAGTGATTACTGAACCCAGCAATACTAGATTACCTCAATGATAAAAATTATTAAATAAAATACTTACAATCACATTGGGTTCTGTTACGTTCATCTTCACGATTTTAAAATAATACTTTGTAGTGATAACTTTGGAAGGAATCATGTCTTTATGGCTAAACGACTGTTTTGAAAAGAAATAAACAAACTGGTACATCAATATCTCTAACCTTGTTTCATAGACAAAATATTGGGTCTTCTGTGTTCGCAAATTTAAAATATTTGGACTCATCCTATTGGTTAAAACCCGAACGGGAACGTCGAAAGATGAAACATGGTCATCTCGAACGGCAGCGGAAAAAACAGGAGAGCGGCACATTATCAGTCAGCTGACGCAGCTGCGGACTTTATAAATGCCCCTGCGCATTTAGTGCATTTTAACTTTGAACGGGAACGTCAACTGCGAACGGGAACGGGAACGAAAAGTTTATAAATCCAGCTTGAACCAACATTGTTCCGAGACTGTCTTGACTAGTGTAAACTTATCCCAAAATCTGACGGTGTCCTCTGGAATCACCCTGTATAAAGTCAATCGGTAGTCCATGTAATAGGTCTAGAAAGCGTTTGTAACAACAACATTGTCAACTCGTATTTGTATCAATGACTCTATGGTAAGTCTTAGTACGTAATTGTAACTACTATGACCTTTTGTGTGAATGGACAACGTCGTGCTGACAGGAGAATTGCTATAACCTAACTTATTTCAATTATACAGATATATAGAATTGGTTTCGTGCGTCGTTAGACGTTTGTCGTACGTTGGAGGTAAAACAACCTCACTTTCCCGCTTAGTTTATGTTATGAATTACAGCATTTTCAACAATTTCAGGATGAATTCACAAGTTAAAATGATTTATATTAATAGAATTGGTGAATAACTAGGCCAAGTTATTGTTTCGTTGTGAAATACAACATAAATACACCGAGAGACGAAGGTATCCGATGTTTCAGATATATTGTAGTGTAGACTTTATATTTGAATATTTGCATTTTTGATACATTCCCCTAAATTTTATCTGGTATAAGAAGAAGTAGAATACTATGTGGACTATCCCAAAGAAGGCAAACATCCTATATTCACGCCATAAATTGAAAAAACTGTTCTGACAAAGTAACAAACTAGTAGAGAGTAGAGGCATTTCCACACTAGTTAAGAAATTATCTTAGACTATCTATTCAATTTGTTCTGTTTAATAAGTTGACTCATGATGAGATAACTATGATAAGAATATTTCATGTTTGTTATACACATTTCAAGAATTATATCTTCTCGACACTACGATAGCTGGCGTTATGATGGACAAACCCATCCTGATTCCCAACCGAACACGTTCCGATTTGGCTCGACTACGCAAGGATGAAACTTCTACATTTTGTTGTTTGTTATATATTTCGAATTGACCTTATTGTCAATTATTGAAGATAATGAAAGCCCTAATGTTGCATCTGCATAAAAAAAACATTTTATATGTATAGTAAAGAATTTTTTGAGGATGAATTGAAAGCGGTGTTCAAGGAAAAAATTTCATATGAATTATTTTGTTTGTGACATATATTTAGTATAATAAATATATAATTGAAGATTATGATAGCACTGCCATAGCAACTGCAGACCAACATTGTAGTAATTTGATAATTTGCAAGATAGAACGTGATTTGAAATAGTACTGAGTTCTCTGGAACCCATGTTTTTTCCATTCCATACATTTGTTGGATTTCATTCTGATGTTTATTTTCAGGAATAAATGAGCCAAACATTTTTCTGTTTCATTTTCAATAGTTATAGCTATAATAAATGCTATCTCTGATGTGGATACTCTAGGCTTTAGAAGACAAGAATAAATACTGCAATTTTCATTTATATCGTTTAGAATGATTATCATCTGAGATTGAATATCAGTTAATCAGTTCCATTATCACAAAATTTCACTTGTAAATGAATGAAATCACTAAAATCTCCAAATAATCGCTCTTCGCCAATGTAAACAAAGCGAATGTATTCCTTGGTCTCTCGGTGTATTTATGTTGCATTTCACAACGACACAATAACTTGGCCTCACGGGTCTAGTTATTCACCAATTCTATGAATATAAATCATTTTAATTTGTGAATTTATCCTGAAATTATTGAAAATGCCGTACTTCATAACATAAACAAAGCGGGAAAGTGAGTTTGTTTTACCTCCAACGTATGACAAATGTCAAACGACGCACGAAACCAATAGAATGCGTCAAACTTCCATGGCCATCCATGACTTTTCAATTTCAAGATTCTAGGCGTTCTCCTTCGGCAATTACAGTGTTTGCGGCCAAAAGGACAGAATTGAATTTGACCTCTCATACTCACTGATGCTCAATCACTAGTCCTTTTTTGAGTGAAAATTCGAAATGTGTAAGTGAAAAGGATACAATAATTTGATTATATTACAGGCACACTCAAAATGCTGAGTTAGAAAACAAAGAGATATGGTTGCTGCTGCATTGAAACGCCATGTTCTATATAAACAGATGAATACAACGAAGTTTTCCTGAAAAAGAAATATTTCATTCATATACATCAGAACTATAATTCAATACCTTTTTTCGGTAGGACAACTTCAGCCTTTCACGCAGCTCAAACAATTCTGATGAAGTTAATAAAATCATACTTAAATGTTCTACCATCAGAGACACAAACACGAGATCGGTTTCTTTGTGTAGAATTTCAGCTAACGTTAAATAAATGGTTTCAGCTTTCAACAGCACACAAAGTTGTCTGGAAATATCAATGCATATTATTGTTGAATATTTGTGAGAAAAACATTTGAAAAATGTTCAATTTTTAACCTTATGACGAATGATCCTCTATCGTTTAGAAATTCACTGTTCACTTTGAAAGAGTTCAATAAGCTTGAAATGAATTTTGTGAAATACGGGACTTCACTTGGCTCATCTAAAAAAAAACATTAGTATCATTAAGAATTTTAATAAATCTCAGGATCTCATGAAATCATGATATCAGTGAAAATCGAGTTCAGTATACTTAATGAATTTACATAGGAAATAAGAAAAATCTTGAAAAAAACAAGTTGTGTCATCTTAGAACTTATGGTTTCAAGAGATAAAACCCGATTGAAATAGAATATAGTTTTTTAAAACTTACCTTTAGTGAGATTTGATAAATCACTCTTACTAATTAAAACGTCTTGATTATCTTTGCCAAAGTCTTTATTTTCATGTTGATCCAAATTGACAGGCTTATTTTCAAGCTTTTTTTGTGTCGCAACTGAAAATAAATTTGAGGAAAGACCATATTACTCACAAGAAAAAGTATAATACAGGTTAAACAATAAAACGATTCAAGTACCGATTAAAGCTTATTTTGGGAGGATTTCACATCATTTTTAGTTGCGGATTGCAGGATTAAACTATTTGTCAAGAGCAGTTTCTTGGAAAAAAGATTGCCTTATGAACAATACAGAAACAATACAAACGAATGTAGAAATGTAAAAATTGACTCTATTTTGCTAAATTTACTTAAAAAAGAGGTAGAATTAAAAAACTTTCAAACCAAATGAATTTGTGTGGCTGTGATTTCTCGAAAATGTAATTGGACAAAAGTCCTAACTCAAAACGAAAAATCGAAAGAAGATAATTCGAAAAAGTTTCTCCTTTGTCTGATGAAAGAGTCAGATTTGTACTCTGAAACGTCCCAATTTGCTTTGTTTATCGTATTATATTATATTATATATTATGTAACATAATCACAAGGACGAATATCCGTCGATAAATCAACAAATATTCCCCCTTGATCAGAGCTAATCATCCAATCAACCAAAACACCTACACCGAAGAAGCGGATCCAAGTAGAATGACTACAGCTGTTTCACAATTGTTATTGATCGTCAGGTCAACTTAACTTGGATAAACCGCAGAGAGTTCCCTCGATACTTGTTACCTTTCAGAAGGACCGCTGCAGTATACAACATACAGCGCGCCATCTGCCAGGAGCATCTTGCGAGTCTCACCTTCGAGTGCAGAATACTTTGATCAATGTGTATGACGTTCATCCTTTTGTCATATTATTGCTGGAGCTCTGTTCTTCTCCGAGAAACCAATTCCTATTATATATTATATTATTCATTAGACAATCTGTTTTCCAAGAAACTGTCCTTCGTGAATAGTTTAATCCTGCAATCCGCAAGGGAGTGTTCCATGCAAAAACTATTTTATTTAATTTTTAATAGTTCTGTTTCAGATATTGGGAGTGAAAACCCAGAAAAAAATTACCATTACCACCTTGTTGAGAATTTGAAATAGTAAAAATTCCAAAACAACACACAACAAAATAAATGCAAAATAATTACCATCAACACCAGGAGTTAGATCAGCTTCTTCCCAGAACTCCTTCAAGAAGTTCCATTCAGCAGAATCTGGAAGATTAAGCATGCATGAAGAATTCAAGCAAAAAAATTAAAATTCACACTCACCACTTTCACCTTGTACAGTTTCCAGATATGGAGATACGATTTCTGCAATAACTACAAGGCACTGTTGGACAACCTCAACAGATTGATCTAGAAGAGTACGTTGCAATGCTGGAAATAAAACTTCGAGATGAGGCGCCACCTATGAAAGAGATTGAGAGTACTAATAAGAAGATAATAGGCTTTAACATTTTTATTTGAACTATACTGATCTCTTCCTGTATAAATCCACCCCCTTTTTCGTTTTTGCGCGCATGTTCTAGGGGAACAGCGTGCTATCGTTTTGTCCAAATGTCTGTAATTTTGGATGATTGAACCGAAAATGGTCTCAATCGACTAGGTTGGACTCACTGATGACGAATCCGGTGTCAAAATCGATTCTGTCCGGCCGTAGACACGCTAACTGTCGACAGAATCGAGCTAGCAACTTGAAACTTTCAGGATAGGTTGCTCATCAGAATGCCGCGGTTAAGTTCGTTAATGGGCCAAATCGGTCGAATAATTTCGGAGTTATAGGCACTTGAAGTTGTTTATTTTTTATTTCGGAAACTACTCAAGCGATTGGATTCAAACTTGGCAGTTGGGTGGAGTATAACGACGCGCAACTTTGAGCCAAATTTTGTCAGGATCATATTGTCAGTAAATTCAAAAAAATTTTTTTTTCGGAAACCATTCATCATATACAGAAAAAAAATTCACTCACACTTTGAGCTTCATATTTCACAGCAGTGTACCAAATTTCAGTTCGATACGATTATAAGTTTTGGAGATATCGGGAAAAAATATGTCAAATTTCGAGGTCTTCTTCTTGATATCGTTGATTTTTTCGGTATAACTCGAGAAATACTGATTCAGTCCTGATAAAACTTCACAGCTAGTTCTGAGATACTAAAAGACAACTTTATGCGAAATTTCGTGATAATCGTGTCATTTCTATGATTTTCTTATCATATCATCCTCATTAAATTCTGTATGAAACTTCGAACTGTTATTTTTCGATGAAGTACTGGATTTCAATTCGATCTGATCTGTATTTTTGGAAATATTTGAAAAATAGAATTTTGATTGGGTATATCTACGGAATCATTGGGTGGATTTTACCCATTCACGAATTCGGCCTTCGTAATTAAGGTCCAAACCTTCTCTACAAATATTTAGTTTCCTAGTTGTTTCTTTCGGAAGTTATTGTGTTTACGCAGTCGGCCGTTAGGCTGACCGTAAACACAATAACTTCCGGAAGAAACGTCTTAGAAACTCGATATTTGTAGAGTAGGTTTGGGGCTTAATTACGAAGGTCGAATTCGTGAATGGGTAAAATCCGCCCAATGATTCCGTAGATATACCCATTCAAAATTTTATTTCTCCAATATTTCCAAAAATACAGATCAGATCGAATTGAAATCCAGTACTTCATCGAAAAATAACAGTTCGAAGTTTCATACAGAATTTAATGAGGATGATATGATAAGAAAATCATAGAAATTTTTTTTTTCAAATTGTTCTAAAATACAGATTTGATGGAATTTAAATCCAGTAGTGAAGGCAGCAGGTTTTGCGTGCATGTTCAAATTCGTTGCTGAAGCGGTCATCTACATTGAACATGCGCGCAAAAGTTGCTGCGTTCACGGCAGTGCTTTTTGAAATTTTTTCTACCTTCAAAATAGTTTTCTTCATAACCGACAAACTACTGGTCATGGAAAATCAAATACATCTCAAGATACATAGGTGAATTCTTTAAAACATACTTTTAAAACTTAGGAAGGCTCAGTGGAAAGTTCTTAATAATCAATGATTCAGAGTTGTACTCCCATATTTTCAAGGACACCATGTATATTACAAAACCTATCTGAAGATATGTATATACAAACCTGTTCTGGCATTTTCAAGTACAAGTCATAAATCCATTTCAAAACTGCAACTTTCGTTTGTATTGAATTATGTCCTAAAAATTGTGTTAGTACAGTTACCACCGTTGTCAGATCTATATTTTCCCTCCCAATAACTTCTGAAAAAAAAAATTAAATTAATTTCATGACTAAATTGGATTGAATTAGGGAATATAAATTCTTTTCTTCATATTGGTTGTTTTAGCACGCATGCTCAAAGGAATATAGTGCTTTCATTTTGCTTAAATGTCTGTTAGTTTCGAATTTGTTCAGAAAATGGTCTTATACAACTAGGTTGACTCACTGATGACTCATGAAGAAATTGAAGTCGAAACCGAGAACGGAAAGAGCTAACGACTAGAAACTCTGATGGTATCAAATCGAATTAACGGTTTTGGAGTTACACTCAGTTGAATTTTCGAGGTTATTTTCCCGATATCTCAAGAACTACGCATGCAGGATTGAAACGTTGTAGAATACATTGAAGTCAATATTTTACAACAGTATACTCAATTTCAATCCGACCCGACTTTTATTTTCGGATATATTAGCAAAAAATGTCACATTTGGTTTCTTTCCTAGGTATCCTTATTTTTAGAATAACTCAGAAAATACTGATGTGATAATGATGAAACAATTTAATGCAAATTTTCGTGACGATCGTGTCATTACAACTACATACGCGCAAAAACTGCTGTTGTAAAAATTTATTAAGCTGGATTTTTATAGGATGAAGGAAAGTGGTTTTTGAAAAAACTCAGTTTAACTGATGCCGACGTTTCGCAGATATATTTCCACTTCTTCAGGGCTACAATAGAGAAGATCGAAGATTAACTTAACCACTATGAATGTACAATTGAAAATTACATAGATTGTTTTTTTTAAGAATAACAAAACGACAATAATAAGTTCAGCTATGTCAAGTATTATCGAAAAACCATGTATAGAGTTCATTTAATCATACCACCCACAATAATTACTATTCGCCTTCAAAAAGCGTTGAGCTAAAAAACAAACAACAATTACACGTTACACTAACCGAAGTTAAAACTATGTTTTTCTTCTTTAAAATTAAATCTAATTTTCAATTGTATATTCATAGTGGTTTTAAGTTAATCTTTGATTTTCTCTATTGTAGCCCTGAAGAAGTGGAAATATATCTGCGAAACGTCGGCATTAGTTGAACTGAGTTTTTTTAAAAACCACTTTCCTTCATCCTATAAAAATCCAGCTCAATGATGAACTTAGTAGGAAATGAAACATCGCATCCTAAAAATTAATGTTCGACAAAACTATCTGCACTTGTTTCTCACCTGCATCTGGCCTGGTTGATCCAACACTGTTGGAATCTTCCCCTTGTAGAGATAGGAGCTTCATCAATGTGTAGTTGATAGCTGTTGCAGTTTCTTTTATGTCTGTCACTGTGTTAAGGAAAACAAAAGCATGCATTAAAAAAAAATTCTGAAAAAATTATGAAAATAAAAAAATTAAAAATAGTGTAAACTAAACAAGAAAATCTAATGATATTATTTTCTCAAATCAATAAAGAAAGGTGTTAGTATTTTTGAGGGGAGATTACAGCTAGGAGAATGTGAGAATATTGAATTGAATGATATTAATTCTCAATGTAATATAACGAGAATGTAAATTTCATTTAATATAATCGAGAAAAGATCGAAAAAAATTCCTTCAAATGATTGGATTAATTACCCTAAGAAAGCTTATGAAGGTCGATAAATTATATAAAATTTTCAATTTAATAAAATTCAAAACTATCTAAAAATTTATAAGAAGAATGGCTATTATCTCCCAATGAGAATCACAAAAAAAATTATAGTCCTACAAATTTGTTTGTGATTATATGTTAGTTAAAAAAAATCAAATAAGGATACTTCTCCGGGCATCCGAATCATACGAAAGACATGGTAGTACTGCAGTGAAAATTCCTGACATATAAGGTAGCATATGAGGTCCTGACAACTGAACAAATTCTTTAATCCATGTGATAGCCGTGAACTGTAAATAATTTTTTTTTACTTACTCGGAATATTTCGAAACAAATTTTACAATGTAAGATGAGGTTTCAGGCACAACCTTTGTAAAAGCTCGAATATGTGGAATATTGAATTGATACATATCTTACATAGGTATTGAGTTTTTCTCAAATATCCTTCACCAAATACTTTTAAAAGTATTACCTGAACTAAATCATCATTTTTCTCCTGGGCATGTACAATCAAAATATTTATCATTTCAGAGAAATGAACATTGGATGGTTCACTTTTGATTGTTCTTAAAAATTCACCAAGAAGTGCCTCACACATTTTTTTCACTTCAACAACTGGATCATCTAGAATTTTAAATAATCCATCTAGAATATCTGGTAAACAAGTTATTAGATTCAAATTTGGCACCATATTCAGTACAGAGATCCAGGCAATAACAAATTGTCGAGCAAAAGAGTTCCTACTCAATATCCTTTCTCTAAGTAATGGTAAAAAACTATCAAGATCAAATATAACACTTTCGGTAACGATATCCTGCAAAAAAAATTGTGAGATTTAATGAACTCAGTAAAAGATGTAATGAATATACCTTCATCAACCTGTCCAAAAGTTCAGATGCACTTTTAACATTTTGATCTGGATCAGTAGCAAGTTTACACAGGGCATTGAACACTGGACAGAAATGGGTGAGAACAGCATTTCGTGCAATTTTAACAACATTATATAAAGATTCACAAGCATAATATCTGACTCTTGAGTCTTGATCTGATAAACAACTCAAAATGGGAGTCAATAACTCATCCATAAACAATTCAGAATCCTAAAATTACAAATGAGCAGATAAGTATATATCTTTCAGAAAACTTTTATGACAACCTTTCCTAATGCTACTGCAGTTGAAGCCAACCCTATGAGGCCCCCTTTTTTCGCATGAGGATTTTGAGACACCGCGAAATCCTGGCCTAGTACTTTGAGTAATCTTCGTATCTGTGAGGTATTATTTACGTTATGGAATTCCCTAACCATCCTGAAAAAAGTGAGTTAGATAACGACCAATATTTCCATTAGAGCTACATGTACTTTTCAATTTCAAGTGCCGCAGTTTTTCTCTTTTCGTAAAGTTTGTCATGGAGAGCTCTAACGCAAGCAGAGCTGAGAGGAGCATACTCTCTTTCAGACATGATATACGATACAAAGACAGAAAATCTTAAGCAGGGAGTTCAGTTTGGCTAGAGGTATTCCTGAAGATCCTAATAGCTTGAATATGTTCTTGTTTCTTATTGTTTTAATGGAAAGATATATTTATAAAACATATACGTTCCTTTTATCAAGGACAAGGATGAAAACATAGACGAAAATAGGTTAATTTAAACTGTCAGTGTCAGTCACAGAATACAAATATGTAGTCAAAGCAGCGAGCAAAAAGCACTGACGTGAAGTCAGCAGCTTTTGCGCCCATGTTCAAAGCATTGTATAAAGACAACTGTTGTCTTTATACAATGATATCACCAAAAGTGAACGACTTAGAAACTCGATATTTGTAGAGTAGGTTTGGGGCTTAGTTACGAAGGTCGAATTCATGAATGGGTGAAATCCGCCCAATGATTCCGTAGATACACCCATTCAAAATGTTATTTTTCGAATATTTCCAAAAATACACATTAGATCGAATTGAAATCCAGTAATTTATCGAAAAAAATCTAGAAAACCACTGTCGTGAAGGCATCAGCTTTCAAATTCATTGCTGAAGCGGTCATCTACATTAAACATGCGGCAAAAGCTGCTGACTTCACGTTAGTGCTTTTTACTCGCTGCTATGTGTACTTGACTGACACTGACAGTTTCAAAATTTACTGAGGGTCTGATCTCATCGAAATTTTATGAAAAGTGCGTTGCTTTGCTTCAACTAATTGTCAAGTTTCATTTCAATCGCATGAGTAGGTACGAAACTAGTTGGCAGATTTGTCCCATTAACGAACTTAACCACCGCATTCCAATGCGCGACCTTATCTGAGAGTTTCAAGTCGCTAGCTCGCATCTTTCGACACCTATCGTGTCGTGAGTCGGCCGGACAGAATAGATTTTGACACCAGATTCGTCATCAGTGAGCTCGCAAGAAGCCATAGCTTAGCCTACGTAATCTTAACGTTAGTTCACGTAGGCCCCGGCGATAGATATCTACGAGAAATTTTGTGATAGCGATTTGGAGTTATCCCACAGAATACAAATATATATATATATATATAGTTATCCACAAATCACGTGCGGATCATAGAATAACAATATCCTGCGGACAAGATAGAGTGAAATGCGGCGTTGCCAAACCTCATTGTATTCTTTCGAACTTCCGATATGCGGGAGAAAACTAAGAGATATGAGATTTATATCTCCAAAATTAAAAATTTCGTAAAATTAAAAATATTCATTATTTATCTGAAAAAAAATCCATCTCGGAAGAGAATGATTAAAGAGCTTATTACTATTTCTTTCAATATTGAATATTTTGGAAAATAGGTTGTGCTCTTTGAGAATTCTTATACTGCAATGTTCCTATTCAAATATTTATTTTTCGATCATCCAAGGCTTCGAAGAAATCCCCCAGAAGCTAAAACATTATGTGGTATGGGGATATTGGGTGTACTCTAATACAATCCACGGAAAAGAATAATATATGAAAAGTCAAAAAAATATTCAGCCACAGATTTTTCTGATAGAAAAAGTGCTTTTGAAAAAATTTTCCAATATAATGTGTAATGCATTCTTCAGAATTTTCCTTTGTCTAATACTACTGGGCTTATATAAGAGCATAATTAAAAGACTAAAATTTCATAAAAATATTACATTTTATTAATAAACTAATTATTCTTTTGAAATAATGAACTGATCAATTCTTTTCTAGCATCATCTGTTTTTGCATCATAATCTCTACATGCAACATGGTTCACCAACTTAGCATGCACAACAAATTTCAGTTTCCGACCTTTCGTGGCTCTTGTATCAATTTTTCTCTTCATTTTACTCCTCATATTTTGTAACTGTACCCACTGACGACTCAACTGTAATGGGTCAGTTATATCAGATGATTTGAATTCCACCAGCTCCTTTAATTGTTGGTGATAAAAATCTTCATCATCATAAATATTAACATTATATGGTTCCTCCTCTTCTTTTTCACCGATGATTTTATAATTAGACCTTTTCAACTGTGTTTTCTTCAATAACTTTGGTCTATCCAAGAGAATATGATTGATTTGATCTACTATTGTATGTGAATTTGATTCTGTATGTTTTATTCTTGTTTTATCATGCCACTTCTCTAATGTATTATTTCTATATTTTTTATAAATTTCATGCCTTTCTGATAGAACCTTGCCAAAATCAACTTTTCTTCTTTTAACTTCTACTTCATCATCTGAATCTTCATCACTTGTTATTTCTTGTTCATCCTCTTCATTTTTATTAGATAACAATTTTTTTGTTTCCGGATATCTGTTTAGTAATAAGGTTTGAAGAGAAAGTAAATTTTCTAAAATATTATTTACATTTTTTTTGGTCTGTGCTACTTTATTCTTATATTCCTCATTTGCATTACCTAAAATTTCTTTGAATAGTTTACCAATAGGTAAATTATTACTGGCTGATAGACTCTTTTTCATTTTGATGCGCATTTCAAGAAGGCTTTCCCAAATACTTAATTGCTTTCTTACCGCCAGACCTTTATTACTCTCATCTTTCAATGTAGAATCTGTGAAATGTTTGAAATTGATGTCATCTCCACTATCAACTTCAGGATCATCAGAAATATCACTTCCATCTACCTCATCGCTTTCGTCATTAGAATTATTTCGGCTATTTTCATCTTCATCAAGTGCCTCGTCAGTGTAATGACTTTCCTCATCAGCACTACTGTCTTCAGAATTTGATATTTCAGCAGAATGTACTTCTGAAAAAAAAGTAAATATGAGATGATAAGCGGCACGAATGTAGTCAGGAGGGAAATAATGAAGACCAAACAAACAATACTAGTAGGATAACAAGAAATGGGACTAGGAAAACAATGTACAACGTTTCAGTATATGGTGATGATATATTTACCTTCATTTTGTTCACCCTCGGAATCAGAATCTCGGTAATTTCTGCGATTACTAATTTTTCCAGCATATTTCTCATCTACAGTATCCAAAAGATCAATATTTCGAGCTCGTATTTGACTTTTTTCGTTTATTTCCCCATAATCACTCTCATCACTCTCTGCAGTCAAAACTTTAGCACCTGTATCATCCAATTCGTCCTCTTCGTCAAATTCACTGGGAAGAGGTTTCAAAAGATTTGCAATGTCTGCAGATAATGATTTTGATTTCCTCATGTTATTATCCGATTTGCAGAAAAATTTGAATAAGATAGGTTATGTGTTGATTTTGATTTGTAGGTTATGTCATAGAATACGAAGTAATTATCATAGAATCCATCACATATTATTTCTTCTTCTTCTTTTAAAAATAGATATTCATTTCAATTATTTTGTTTTCAGTTTCCTCCTGAAATTCCCATCATTTTTCTCTCTCATTCTGAAGATAAAGGATTTTGTGTTGCTAACACCTAGACGTTTGGCCATGGGTGGGTCGAAATGTAGGTGAAGGGGTTTGCAAAGGTTTCGAACGAGCATTGTTTAAACAATGGTACGGGACATATCAGACCAGTTTCGAGTAAGTAAGCGAATGTATTCGAAAATTAAAAATATCCTTAGGGCAATTTCTTCAAATAGTTTGTCTTCATGGGTAGTGAAATTTACAAGCAAATTTCGTAATGACGCATATTGAAGTCAGTTCTACATTTTGACAAATCTGTTCAAAAGTAACATTTCAATTTTGCAGTGCGATGTTTGCCAATGCCTTTCAGAGTGGATTTATCTCAATTTTTTATAGCGTTGGTAGCGCTCCACTGTCGATTTGGAACAAGGAGGTAAACTAATATTATTTTTTAGATCCTCCCATTCATCAAAGTACTGCTGTTTAAAACGTGAATTCGATAACATTTCTTTCAACTCCCTTCTATTTTTTTATGTTGTAGGTGAAGAATGGTCACATAAGAAGGGTGGTGGACGAAGAAGTGAAGTCCTTAGTATTGGAAATTGCAGGAACTAACGTGGCCACAACTTACATTACCTGTCCCCAGAAGCCACGGGTTTCACTAGCTATCAAACTACCGTTCCTCGTCATGATAATAAAAAATATGAAAAAATACTTTACTTTTGAAATTCAGATTCTAGGTAAAATAGAAATTTCTTTAGTTATGTCACTCAAAACCACTATTTTCTGCTGTTAAAATATTAGGAATAACTTCCAACACACAATGACCTCAGTTGGTGCATGGTTTTTCGAATTTTTCAATTTGTTAATCATCCTCCGAATATTTCAACCCCAACATTCATCGCAGAACATATATTAATATATTAGTTTCAAGCATTCATTGCACTCTTCCTCATGCTCATATGTGAATATCCAATGAGGTACATACTTATTCAAATCTGTTTCTACAGTAGAAGTGAACTGTCATTCGATTGGTTGACATTTGTGACCTTGAGAATGATGGTTAGGTTAGGTGCGCTTGTTGCACCGCCACTTTGAGGTTATGGGTGATCGGTGGTATTATAAACCACCAATCACCATCATCACAGATTAATATAAAATATCATCTCATATTCCAATTTCAGACGATAAAGATATTCGTCGTCGATTTCGCGTATCAAACTTTCAGTCCACTACTAAGGTAAGACCATTCTGCACGACGATGCCTATTGGACTTAGTGATGGCTGGAATCAAGTACAATTCAACCTAGCAGACTTCACCAAGAGAGCATACGGTGAGCTTTCATTACTATATAAATGAGCGCCCTTTCGCATGAAGCGTCCTAGTATAAAACCTCTTTTGCGCGCATTTTCAGCGGATTTTACTCATTCAGGAATTCGACCTTAGTAATAAAGCCCCCAAGCTACTTTCGAAATATCAAGCTTCAGAAGTTGTTGTGTAACAACTTAGGATAAATATAGAGTTTCTAAACCTGATTTGAATTTTTTTTAAAATTGTTCTAATGACACAAACATCACGAATTTTGCACAAAAGTTGCCCATCAGTACTATCAAACTACATTGTAATTGTGTCATATTGATTGATTATTGTGCGCCATTATCCATTCCAGGGCCCTGAAGCAACTTTAAAATAAAGTAGAAATTTAACCGGTTAGCGTTGTTTTTGAAAGAATGGTTTGTTTGACCCCCAGACATTCTTCTGAAAAACTTTTGCATACCATAAAAAAGTTCCCAACCTGTACGTAGTGTTCGCACTTCAAAATCGACCTCACTTCTTGAATTATTTTAGGATCGACTTATTTGGAGACTGTCAGGGTTCAAGTGCATGCAAATGTTAGAATACGACGAATCTACTTCTCAGATAGCCTTTATAGCGAAGATGAGATGCCAAATGAATTTAGACTGTTCCTTCCTACCGCAGCTACCAATAAAGTTAAGACGAAAGAGAAAGGTAAGATAAGCGCTATCTTCAATACGAGTCTAGTTTTACCTGAAAACTTCATCAGTTTCATTTTTAAGAAGTCTTTCTTAGTGTATCGGAACTTCGGAGTTTGCTTCGATTCAAGAAATTTTAGTTGGCACAATGTGTAGTTATGGTCACAGTGAAATTTCATAATATCGCAAATTCTGACGAACATCTATTTACAGACAAAAAATTGTTTGAATCTGATCGCACAAGTATTTTTCGAGGTATAGGAGGGAATAAGCTAAAAATTTAAAATGGATAAAACTTGGAAACCGTTGGTAGATTTTGCCCATTAAAGGCATTAACGCACCCGGTCCAAACCTTTCCTTAAATTTCAAGATTCTAGGAGTCTTCGAAAGTCCGTGAAAAAAAGTCAGTGAGTCCAATGTAATCGTTAAGGGTAATGGCTGAAAATTCGAAAATTATTTCTTAATTTGAAGATATATTATGTAAATGACATATGGGGTGCTCATCAAACTTTCCAAAATCTTTTGTTTCGTCGCATTTTGACACGCCCGCCAGGGGTTTTCTCATTCAGATTCTCTGTTCTGTTACCATAGATCTTGAAAAACCTGCTTAACAGCATTTAAAATCACGCAGAGTTCGTGGAAAGGATGCGCATAAACACACCATATTTATTATAACATCATGCTTCCATCGACTCATTCTCGGTACATTTTTGACAGAAATATAATCCTCACAAATTTTCACCACAAAGATCTTTCGAAACAACGCCAATATTAGCGATAACCCAACATATTCAAAATCTTGTGAAGCTACTAAACTACTTATAAGATTTCGAATTGATTTGACCCGGTCCTTGGCATAGTAACGACAGTATACTTCATGGGGACTTGCCTATGGTATGATCTTTTAGGCAAGGTGGAAAAGAAAGCACCCATGAAAACTTCAACAATCGAAGAAGTTCCCTCTGGAGCACCGCCATCGCCCGTCGAAGTCGCACCTCCGCCAGATGAGGGTCCGCTACCAACAGCTGAAGCCAGGGAAGAAGTACCAGCCCCAGAAGTACCGAAATCCGAAGGGGAACCTGAACAAGAAGAAATACCCAAAGAACCAGAGGTTATGCCTGAAGAAATAGCTCCTGAGAAAGAGGCAGAACCAGTTGAAGGTAGTATACATTATTGAAACTTTTTTAAGAATAATGACACATTATGAAAAGGTGAACCAACGGGAGAACCGGAGGCGGAAGAAATCAAAGAGCAACCTGAAGTTGAAGCACCACCTGCGGAGGAAGCTCCACCTCAAGAAGAAGCAACAGAGGTTCCACCTGTAGAAGTTGAACAGAGTGAACCAGTAGCTTCCGTTGCCGAGGAGGATCAGCCATCTGAGGAACCTCCACCTGAGGAAGCTTCGACAGAAGCATAGTTACTCTGTCATTTATTATGAAAATGTATTTGTTTATTTATATTATATTTCTCATTCAAAAAAGAACATTTTTTTTCTATGAATCATTTTTTCAGTTAAATCCATAGAATTTCCTTATCACAATCACAGATAGAAGTTATGTAAGATGCATAGAAGATGTTTATGCACCCATATTTGATGTTCTGTGATGCACCTTCCAGGGGTGCGTTCAGATGCTACGCCGTGTGACGCCGGGCGCTTCCCAAAGCGTTCAGATGATTACGTCTGGCCAATGGTTAGGTCGTTCAGATGCTTGGGAGAAACTTTACCGGGCGTCCAACCGTACAACCCAGCCCGTACATGGGTAGAAATTGACCCGCATGCGCTTTGCAGTTTATAATGACAGGAGTGAGAAGTTTGGGTTATGTTTACAATTTCAAAATCAGATTTAATAGTTGTTAACTCTTGAACTGGTTGTATCTCAGAGGAAGAAATATATATTTCTTCCTCTGAGACTTGTATATGCATCTTTGCCTTGCCAAAAAGGAGGATATCAAAAATATTATTTTTTTGGGGTTAAGGGCCGGTATTATGAAACTTAACTTTAATTTTAACTGGCAGTTTTGACAGATATGTCCCAATACAACTGTCAAAATTTCAGTTAAAGTTAAAGTTAACTTCCCGTTAAGTTTTATAATACCGGCCCTAAGTAAGATAAGATGATATTTGACATTTATACCACATCGTTCAGATGAATTTTCTAGTCAACGGCTACAACCAAGCACAACCAAGAAAAATCCTACCGTGCGATTTTTGTCTACCGGGTAAAGCATCTGAACGCACTCCAGATATGATATATGATACGACCACAGACCAACTGTGATCTGTGATATGACACTTACTAAACTCTGTGTTTCACCCAGCTAAAATTTTTTTCTTTTGATGATATATGCATTTATGCATATTTCTTAATTTTCCATAAAATAATTAGAAGCATATTTGAAAATCTGCTGCCATGGAAAATATACAGTGTGTTTAAAGGCCAAATTAATGGAATTAAATGAATAACATGGATCATAACCTCAAAAATGGATAATTTTGGATAATCTGTACAAACAAATCATATACCTATAATACTCAATGAAGACTACAGTGGAGGCTACAATGGGGGAAAAACTTCCCCCAGGTTTTATAATAAAGTCGATTGAATGGGATATGATGGATAAAGTGAAATTTTTACCACTTTCAATGTTGAGTTCATTTTCTGTGCGTTGTGCATTGTATCCTTTAACTCTAATCAAAACAAGATTACAAATACAAAAGCATAATACTTTATACAATGGTATTTATCATTCTTTTGTTCAAATGGGGGTAATTGATAGTAATGTTTGCAGGTATGATTGATGCTTATGTGAAAATTTATAAAGGCGAGGGTTTCTCAGGGCTATATAGAGGATTTTGGCTATCCTCAGTTCACATACTTAGCGGTAGGTAGAAGAAAATAGCTACTTCTCACAAAATATCTAATATCCTTCATTCTAGGAGTTTTTTATTTGTCAATATATGAGGATACAAGGCAAATTCTTGCTAGACAAGATTTACTGAACTCAAAAATGAGATCTTTTGTTGCTGGTGCTGCAGCTAGCATTGTTGGACAATCCATTATGGTTCCATTTGACGTGTTGAGCCAGCATCTTATGATGATGGGTTTACAAACTAATGTTAAAGACAAAGGTTTAAAAGTGAGAATGCGTCGAATGAAATTTCAGTATCAATAATTTCATCCTTCTTTTAGCTTGCCTTTAATCCCTTGCAAATAGATGCTTCAGTAGGCAGAAGTAAATTTGCAATTACCATGGATGTGATAAGACAAATAATGAAAGTTGATGGTATTGCAGGTTTTTATAGAGGTTATTTTGCTAGTTTGTCAGTTTATGTTCCTAATTCTTCATTATGGTGGGGCTTCTATCAACTTTATCAAGGTATTTATTTGTTTTTCACCAGGATAGTTTTCATATGAACATTAACCTTTACTACAAAGGTCAATTCCATTTGAATTCTATGTTAATAAAAATGTTTGGATAAGATACTCTTCAACAGAAATACTTTTTGATCAGACCTCCATTTACAA
Source organism: Myrrha octodecimguttata (assembly GCA_958510865.1). Taxonomy (NCBI): domain Eukaryota; kingdom Metazoa; phylum Arthropoda; class Insecta; order Coleoptera; family Coccinellidae; genus Myrrha; species Myrrha octodecimguttata. The sequence goes on from OY294057.1 coordinate 73,997,855, forward strand.
TAATAACTTTTTCTCAGAAGCTATTAAGATATATCTACTTGAAATTTTTTTTCCTTATATTTTCAAGAAATCAGACTTGTTCTATTTGAAATTATTTCTCGGTCAAAATATGATGACTTAAAGGTTCATGCAAAATTTCAGAAAGATCATACGATTAGATCACAAAAGTCAAGTTGCTTTGAGCTGAGTCAATACCTGGATTGGTAGCTGTTCTTGCAACAAACCTAATTTTTTCTGAAAACTTGTTTATGACCGCCGAAATAGAACTATTTTATTGAGAAAACATCGTTTTTTTGTCTATATTTACCATTGGATTAGCCATATTTCACATGAATCTTTTACTTTTATTCTAGAACAATTGTTTGCCATATCACCACCATGGGTATCTCAACTGTTGATTCAAACCATATCAGGTACACTCGGAGGTTTTACAACTGTTATAATCACAAATCCATTGGACATTGTGAGGACAAGAATGCAAGTTACAAGGTTAGAGTCGATGGCACTTGCATTTAAGGGTTTGTGGAAAGAAGAAGGTCTTAGAATGTTCGCCAAGGGTTTGAGTGCTAGACTTTTACAATCATTCACATACAGTTTCGGCGTTATTTTAGGATATGAAACAATTAAACGTATATCTGTAAAAGAAGAGTATAAGGAATATGTGAGATGGTAAAAATACTTAGTTGCTAAGTAAAATTATTGAGGAAGTTGAAAAAACGAACTAAAAGTTCAAAATTTTTAGTTTTTGAACTTCTTTTAGTAAAATATTTAGTGAGTAGCCAAATACATACCTCGAAAAATTATAGTTTTGATGTTTATGTCATTTTAATTTTAATAAATTTATTTATTGTTATATAAAATTTTGGCAGCAATTTCATGTTTTTGAGTTCGCCAAGCAATTCCAATCTGTTATATATTTAATAGTTCTAATATACTCTAGATAGTACAAAGTGTCGATTTCTGGCGCATCTTTTGTAAAATAGTTGTTGAAATTGGATTGTTCAGCAATTTGGGAACTAAACATATTAAGAATCGTTCTACTGAGTATTCAGTTTTTGTAATAATCATTTACAGATTTCAAGAATTAGGAAATATTGATGAGACTTGACCATTGTGATTTCTTCGTAGATCAGTAATTGCATTACATTCTTGTTTTTTGATGAGATTGAAAATTTATTTTGCTGAAAAGAAGTGACTAGGATGAGAATAAAAAATTTGAGCTGTTTCTACTTTTTATTCAATTCAATCTCAATGTGAGTTTTGTGTTAAACAGAAATTATTGCATAGAATATTTCAACAGGTTATATAGCTATATTAAGCTATAATTGCTTCTTTTAGATGAAATTAACAGTTTTCCTATCAGTGATCAAGTTCTCCTGAGAATTGGTGAATTTTTTCATGTATAAGTTAATTTCCTTCAGAAAATATTTGTGTGGCCTAGTTGCTGTATGCTCATGCAACCTTAGTCACAACACTGATCATTTTTGTACCAGTGGCGACTCATTGGCAAAGATGATCAGTGGTTCTGTAGCACAAGGCAGAAACAGACCCTGATGTTGGATCCAACAATGAACGATGGCCTGTCCTTGTCTGAATCACGAATTGAATGGTCTTTACTAATAATAATAAGCCATTCATTTACTACAGGAAAATAATCAAAATTAAATATCCCAGATCAATTAAATCTAGAAAAAAACAATCAACAAAATTGAGACAGAAGCATAACTTGTCCACAGTTTACACACCATATTTCATTCAGGCTAGTCCAACAATACATGGTAGAGAATCAAAGTTGACATCACCATGAGATTGAGAGTTGAGTTGTAAGAGAAGATTGGTCCTGGGTGTGCGAAAATAAAAAGTTCTCGTGATCTTGAATTCTGTCATCTGTGAAATTGAGCATAGCCAGTATGGGGGACAATCAATTATGTTATTCAGAACGCCACACAAAAATTTCACTCCCAATATGTTTCTTCTAACCTCCAGAGAAGACACACCAAATCTACCCGAAATCAAGCTATAGTCAGAGCCTCTTGCGGGATACACACCATCCTCCCTCAAAGTGAGATATTTCAAAAGGCGCTTCTGAATTGACTCAATGCGCTGTTTATGACAAGCGTAAATTGGATTTCATATTATGAGCTAGTAACGTTTAAATGGTGTGGTAGAAGTTTACTTTCTCATCTGAGGGGTGGATTTGGTGGGACCTGGCAATATTTAATTTGATGCTGAAGACAAATCATCGTTAATGTTGGGTGTTATCTAAACAAGTAACAAATGTACTCAAATTGTATCCACAGAATACTACGATGGAATTGTATTGTTGCCGATTCTCCTAGGTTCTGCTGTTGAACCCCTCAGAAGCTTTTGCGAGTTAGGGGACCTGGTGTGTCCTATGAAGGCTTCGTAACTTATTCCTTGCGCCACCGTTAGAAACAGCACTGTGAGTTGTTTACCCAACAGCGAATAGTAAGACAGTCCCCTGAAAACCGAAAAAATTCTTTCCTCGCGTAGGGATTGAGTCCCAGACCTTACGATCATGAGGCATGAGTTCTTACCATGGTAAACCCTCAAGATTTCCCGTCGCCGAGACATTGAAAAAATATTTACATCATTGTACGCAGTGTGATTTTCTGAATAAAAATGTGAAATCGAACATAGGCGGTCTCCCTTAATTTGGAAGATATGGGCCCCCAAAGTTCCAAAATGAGTCGTTTTCAGGTCCCTTTTTCCACCATAAAAACGATCTCTCACTTCATCTGTATGGTTCACACACCACCTTTGAACCTTCAACCAACAATAAGCAACACTTTTTTTCAAGAATAATCAATATTTAATGAAAAAATAATGAGATTACTGGACAACCACTTAACCTCTATTCCTTCTGATTTCGACTCAGACCAAAAGTGAAGTTTGGCAATGGCGCAAATTTCATCGGTCGGAATCGTGCCATCGTGCGTATTCGTGAATGACAGGTTATTGCTGGCGAGAAAAATGAAATATGTTCTTAGTTCTTACTATTTACTGCGAAAATCTAAATCTTCCAATAGGAGAATTCGTTTCTAATGAAATCTACAAGGTTGACACACATATAGTAATGGAATGAGAATACACCTTGACATATATTTGAACGTACATTTTTTTCATATGTGATAGGTCGCGCCCTTCCCAGATTTCCAATGAAATCGAGGTTATTATATAACCCATTTCATTGGAATACCCTGAATCTCATTCTAAACTGGGACCATCTCGAAGACACAACAAAAAACGAAGTAGATAAAAACCTCCCTATTTTGAAGGGGATAGAAAGAAAGTTCAAACGAAAATATTGAGAAGAAAACCTTAAACAAATATTCTCAATGATTTTGTTTTGATGTTAGAATAACCACCTCTTCTTCAGTGACAGAAGCATTTTCCTTACAATCATATCCTTCAACTGTCCATCATTTCATATTTCCCACCAGCAACTACCCTTCGGTCATAATAAGTTGGCCAGCGATGAAAAGACGCTGTTGCCAAGCTCCGCTTTAACATTGAGAAGTATTTCGTAGAAATATAGGTTAAGTTGTGGTCTAATATTTTCACTTTTCTTCCTCTAGGTTCAAAGATGATTTATGAACTAGATTTGAGAAGTGAGAGATCATTTTTATGGCGGAAAAAAGGATCTGAAAGTGTAACAATTTGGAACTTTGGGGGCCCATATCTTCCAAACAAAGAGATACCGCCTAGGTTGGTCTTCATATTTTTTGTCCAGGAACTCACACTGCTTACAATGATGTGAATATCTTACTTATAGCTTCGCGACGGGCAATCTTGCGGGTTTACCTCAGAGTATTTTTCGTGATCTATGTTTTCATTGATAGAATATGGTCAAAGTAACTTTATTTCATACACATCTGCCGATGTTCAAGTTAGATGTAATTTTATATAGAGAAAATTCATTCCCTTTAATCTATAGTTGCACTTATTCAGGCACTAATCAGGGTACCTTCATTTCATGCCCATCTGCCGACGTTCAAGTTTAATGTAATTTTATATGGAGAAATCTATTCTCTTAAATCTATAGTTGCAATTATTCAGGAAATATAGGATTGACTAAAAGTGGAGCATTTGTTTCATATCTCAGTATATCCTTTAACTTCTTACCTTCCACTTATGAACTCCAAGTTTAATGTTACCCGTTGAACCTGGGGGATCCTTGAAAGATACACATTTGTGTTAATTTTTCGAACACTTTGCAAATTGCAACCGCATCGGATTGCAAGAAATTATCAAGAAACGCCATTAGACCAAAAGAAACCTATAGCATAAGCATTGTTTCCTCAAACAATGGGGTGATAATAATAATAATCTTTATTCATGACCCCAAAACAGTTACAAAAAACTGGCACCAGGGCCTACATAGATGTCTTGATTTAGTTCGCTTGTAAATAAACAATATTAATCTTCTATAAAAACCAACACAAAATTATCACAGAAAAGCGAAAAAACTAAATCATAAAAGGTACAGTTTCAGATTATGGCACATTTGGTTTATTGATCTGGAGGTATTCACTAATTGCACAGGTATCTGATTGTATGCGGATATGCTACTATTTATAGGAGATTTTAGAGCTTTACTTGTTCTGGCAAAGTCGTTTCTTAGGTACTGTCTTTTTCTTGTTTCATAGTTATGAAAGTTGTCATTTTATGTCATGATGTTACTTTACTGAAAGATCTTCTAAAATGACTGAAGATATTAATTCTAATAGCCTTTAAGAGCAAATAGTACTTCTTATGTAACGGGGTGACCTTTGGGTGCCAGAGTTCGTTTCTTCTCAAAAGAAAATTCACTGAAGCCTGCAGGAAGACACCCCTTTTTGCCCTATTAACGTTGAAATTTCCCACCTTCTATTTATCTGTTGTTGCTATTGGCACCGTTAAAGCATACAGACCGTGGGTATGTGCCTAGCCCTGAGATTTTAACGTGGTTTAATGAAACTTGGGTGTGGTTGTGTTGCCCACATCCACTATCAGCCCGCCATAGTGTTTTCTTTTAAGCTTTACTTTAAAGCATGGTAAGAATGATTCTTTTATTATTAAGTGTCGACTCAAAATATTATTTCTGGAAAAAAAGATGTAGAGTTGAAGCAGAAAACAATCACTGAGGTATTTGAGAAACTATCTATTTGAAAAATTTCACAACAAGAGGCACCTGGGTATTCTATACAGAAGCACTAACAAAGAAAACAGGTTAATAGGTTGTTCATCACTATAGAACATTAACATCGAATAATTTTCAAATTTCTCTATGAATCCCTACTCTGTCAAAAACTTAAGGGAACAGAATATGGGATAAAAGATTACACAACTAGGACGGTTGAAATTTAGAATAATTTTGGTCTAAATCCTCTTCTAAAAAGTGGTGTCATCACAATAGTTCACAATATGGAAGATTGTCTAATTGCTGTGCTGATAATAATCAACTATTTATTCTCTTAAACTATCTTAGAACTACAATAAAAGAAGCACCATGAGAAATAATAAAAAAAATATGAGCAAATATCATTCTATAGAATTAAAATCTCAAATTCTGTAAATATACAAACGAAAATATTGTACTTACAGATTTTTCACAAACAAATTGTACATTAACAATATTCAAAATTAACCTTTTAAGTGATCATGAACAGAAATCACAATGTTTTGTGAAACACAGAAGTCACATGAATATTTATTTCATTTCTACTGCTTTCATTATAAATTTTAGGAATAAACCAAGTCATGATTTAGTTGCCAAAAGTAATTGCTTAACATTTTTGTTCAGTTAATATTGTCAATAGTGATTGCTTGACAACACTGTGATCAGTAAATATTATAAAATATGGTAGCTTAACAATATTCTGATCAGTTAATAGGTTAGGTGACATAATATTGGTTAGTAAAAATAATTCTGGTAAAATCTTTTTAAAAGATATAACCAACCATTCTAAAAATGGTAATATGAATAAAATATTTTGAAATAAATGCATATTGCAAAAATTAAAATAGATTGAAACCATTGCACTGTGTTCCAATTACATTATGGCACATAAACACTAATTTATGTGTTTCAAATTGAGATATGTATATTATATAAAAGCGAAAATAGAATTTGTGCTTGATATCCCAAACGAGCGACAAAAGAGAACAATCAAAATGTAAAATTCTTTTCAGAAAGATTCAATAGTTTGTTTATTGAAAAATTAGGAAGATTGGAAATCTATATGTTTGACCTTGAAGTTTGTATAACAGTGGATAAATAGATGCCAAACATCAATATCCAGGATAGAATAATTTCGTAACTGCAATTCAAGATTTTAAATAATAAGAACAGCCATTAACATTAAGGATTCAGAATCAAATTGCTCAATCAAGTAAAATAAATATCAAACATTAAAAAATTTCGTAGCTGTTCTCATCTAAAATTCAAAGAAGCTATTATTCCAATTGATGATTGGGCCAAAAGTAAAACACTCCATAGCAGACATCTTGTGACACACAAGTCCTTGATTCATTTGCTTGAATACATCACTGCTTGAGACAATCACTCGATGAGATTAACGAGGATATCAATGCTGTTTTCGTCAAAGGAATCGAGGCAGTCCGTCCCAGCGGTTGTTGATGCACATGCTTCAATACATCACTGCTTATATCCTTGCATTAACTCGTTCAGATTAACCAGGTTATTTATATCAATGCTGTTTTCGTCAAACGAATCGAGGTAGTCCATCCCAGCAGTACACGTGGCGGTTGTGGCAATCGAACCAGCATAGCTGCACAGATATAACCAGACATGACATACTGCAACTCAGACCAACCAAAAGCAAAACATGGCATGAAAAATGACTCAATCAACTCGGAACCAAATAATATAATGTTTTGTTGCAATGTGTCTGGTTACGTCTGATTGCAGCATGCATTAGTTACCACAACTTACTAATTGAATGAAATCATGAAAATATGTGTTGTGAAATATCTCGATCGTAATTTATTCAAACAGTCTCTAAATGCATTACAACACCCAGTGTAATTATCACCTACAAAAAGATTGCGCAGATTGTTCCTCAAAATAAATCTTGAATACAAAATTTTTGGGAAAATACCTTAAAGATGACCAATAAGTCTTTGAAGATTTATTTACTTGAAAGAAATCTCAAAACCTTCTGTCCATGTTGAACAAACGCTGTTCACTTAGCTTGTTGATATAAAAAAAAACCAAGTCGCGAATTTTATCTGTTTTTAATCCACTTGGTGATTTAGTCAAGTTCCTTGAAAAGCTATTCCTGTTGTTCAGGGAGTAAAACGGGTGGGTGAAACAAGTTGCCTGAAGAAAAACTGGCTATTTTTCACTCACCTTCTATTCTTTCCAGAACACAAGAATAAGACATAGAACCTTAAAAAAATTTATGTTAAAAGACCACCTAATGGATATAAGAGATAATAACTGTGACATAGGTCAACTAAAAGAGATTTAATTTACAAATCATAGTTGAACGTACTATTGTATTTTTGCCAATTATCCTAGGTTTCAAGGAAACTCCTCAGAAGCTTATAGTTTGTGCAAGTTAGGATACCGGGTGTGTTCTGAGTAGTACTAAAAATTTTTGAATGAACATTGACTGGTAGGCGGTATTATTCGACCATGATATAAGTGAAAAAAAATTCACTTTACAAATCATCGTAGAATGTTAGTATGATGCAATTTAACTTAAAAAAAAACACGAATAATTAGTCGAATAAACAGTTAATGTAATATATCAACTCAAACAAACTAACGATACTTTAAAATTTCACAAAAACGAGAGTGACGTATTTTACAAATAAACATAAATTTCGAAATTTTATATAATAAACTCAAGTTTTTTTTAATGACTATAATGAACGAAAGTATCACAGCAATAAGCTTCTCAGTATAATACTTTGATGATTCTAAACAACTCGAAATTTTCATGTTCGAACAGGAAGAAAATATCTTTTTGCAACTTATCTTGGTATGGTATTCAGTTCATGAGCTTGATCAATCCATCTTTCAATGGAGTGATCATTAATCAATAATAAATCCATTTAAATTTTTTTGAAATAACACCCAAGACTCATTGCTCAATTTTAAGGACATAAAAAGGCGGGTAATACTTGAGCATTACATTGCTTTGGACTCGAGATTTTAATCAGGGTGATGCTTTCTTTTGAACAACAAATTTATGATCTTGAAATTTGTTTACCCTGTCTTTGCGTCATATTTATATAAACAGGCCCCAAATTTTGTAAATACATCATTTAACACCATTAAGAAGAATATTAAAAAAATATAATTTTCGTTACAAGGTCAATAAAATTTAAATATTTTCTAGAATATACTTCGTGAAGAGATACTTCACCCATTAATATTTCTTGATTTCATTCAATTGCTCATATTGCTCAGGTTATGGAATGATGGAGGTGGTGATAATGAAATCTTGAAACTAAAGACGAAAATGAAGAAAAAAAATTAATAAAAATTAAATTTGGAGGACCACAAAAAAAAGATGCATTATAATAAAACCAAAACCCAGAGTTTGATGAAAAAGAGAATAATGTTTCAATTATTACTTTCAAACGATTCTAGTCCTACTGTGCATTCCAATGGCATAACAATATTTGATCTCCGTCTACAAATGGTAAAATTCAGGTTTGTTCATGCTGAGTATTAAACTTGAATATACTCTCAAATCATTGTTGTGAAATAAAATTTTACTGGTTTTATGTGGTATTGGTTTTTCAAAATAAATGTCCATATTTATAATGGGGGTTTTTCCTGAATTTGGGTTATTACTGCAAATGCAAATTTGAACATGATTATTATGGGTTTGATTCATCATTTTCCAAAGTTACCTTCAGAAAATATTCAAAATTGGGGTTTGGGATTTGCCAGGCATGCACGAAGTGACAACGGTGTTTAGTAGAATAGCTTTTTCTATAGAATAATGAAATATTTATTACTATTCTGTGGTAGACATGTGTTCTTTGTGAATATAACCAAACAGTTTCCGTTTGCGATTTGTCAATAATATGACAGTCTGTGCTTGTCCTTTCTATTCCTTGGTTGTTGTCTTCTACTCTAACCAGATCGAAGTATAGCTATCTCTGTTTTCCTAAGCAAAATATCACATTTGACGTCCTTTTCTTTCCGAGAAAGTTGAATTCGACGTTGCCATATCGTGCACTAAAGACAAATCCCTTTAAATGCAAATACCCATTTTTTTTTTCAGTTTTAGGTAATAAAAGATTTTTTGAAAAATATAATATTGAAATTATATGTTTGAAATGTGATGTTTCAAAGGTTTTTCATGAGAATTACTGCATTTTCGTTCAAAGGAAAAACCCCCATTGAAGATGAATAATTTTAAATTTCGAAAAGCATTATTATTATTTATTAGTAAGACTAGCTGGCTATAATAAAAATTTGTGAATTATCCTTAGTGTCTTTTCATTATAATCTACTAAATTACTAGTTTTTCAAACAGACATTTACATAATGAAAAATATGTGTGACTACCCGAGAAACATTATTCGAAGATATAATACACAAAATTTCTATTTGATGGCTGGCCGTACTATACCAGTAATATCTTATTATTCAGTATTTTTGGAATAAAAATTTCAATTTATGATTGCCAATTGTTATTGCGGGCAGCAGTGCGTATTCCGATGAGAAAATCAAACAGAAAAGATGATAATGAAGATGACATGATTCTGAATAAAAAGCATACAAATTCAAAATCATTTATATAAAATATAAACAAATATAAAAAGCATTAAAAGTTAAATATAAAAAGATTTCATTGTATTCAAAGGTGAAACCTTTAAATGCTATAAATTCGACTAAATCACTTAAAAAATACTCATTCAAGTAAAGCATAATATGTTGCATATGGCAATTCAAAAAGAAAATCAAAAGAATCGACACTAAGGATCCGACTACAGTTCTATCATGTTCTGAAAACTAAGATATAAAATTACTGACAAACCAACCAATGTTTCAACTGATGAAAAGATGCTTCACTCACCTACTAGCCACAGATGGCGTGTCCCTGGATGGATCAGGCGATTGCATAAAAGTGTGCTGCGGAGTGTTGGGGTAACTGTTTTCGCTCCATGTGGGTACGCAGTTTTTCAGAAGCGTTTTGACATATCCATTTGTTTGTACAACAGTGGCTGCAGGAAAACATAAACTATTAAGCACTACAATAAAAATAGGTCGATTCTGTTTAAGTATTGCTATAAAGCTCATTATTCAATAAGGCCATGATATTATGTTTTCTGTTCCAAGTGTTGAAGCATAGTTTGTTATGAATTTTGTCATAGAATGGGGGTTTTTCCTCAATATGGGTTATCACTGCAAATGCAAATTTGAACATAATTATTATGGGTTTGATTCATCATTTTCCCAAATTACCTTCAGGAAGTATTCAAAATTGGGGTTTAGGATTTGCCAGGCATGCACGAAGTGACAATGGTGTTTAGTAGAATAGCTTTTTCTGCTATAGAATAAATATTTATTCCTATTCTGTGTTACACACATGTTTTTTGTCAATATAACCAAACAATTTCCGTTTGCGATTTGTCAGTAATATGACAGTCTGTGCTCTTCTTTTTCTATTCCTTGGTCGTTGTCTTCTACTTTAACCAGATCGAAGTATAGCTATCTCTGTTTTCCTAAGCAAAATAACACATTTGACGTCCTTTTCTTCCCGAGAAAGCTGAATTCGACGTTGCCATATCGTGTACTCAAGACAAATCCCTTTAAATGTCAAATCCCCATTTTTATTTTTCAGTTTTAGGTGATCAAACATTTTTTTAAAAATATAATATTGAAATTATATGTTGGAAATGTGATGTTCTAAAGGTTTTTCATGAAAATTACTGCATTTTCGTTTAAAGGAAAAAGCCCCATTATTGCTATCATGGACAACATTGTATTTTATTACTTAAGAGCGACAAGGAATAACCCTATAAACATTTTTGTTTAGTTATCCATGATGTCGCCTACATATTAAACCTCGTTAATATCTCAAGGTCAAGCACCTGGACGCGGTCTACATCATCAACGTTGCCAAAAGCCTCGTGAAATATTAGAATTTGGAGAAATTTCGACATTCATAGGAAAAAACAGGGTGTTGTTCTGCAGGCTTCAGTAAGTTTTTTTTTGGGATGTACTTAATTCTATCGTAAGAATGCGCAATGTTAGTTATTTTTCCATTTTTAGCTCCATTTCAGTTTTTATTTTCCCGAAAATTGTTGAATATAAAAAAGTGGTGACATTGCTCATTCTTTTATTTTTTCAAACATTTGCACCCAAAAAATTTTTTGAAAAAAACGAACTATGGCCTCCAGAGCTCACCCTGTTATATCCAAGGTATTGTTCGCTCTTAAAATCCAATATTCTAGAGAACCTCGAACCTTGATGAAACCAATGGTTGTCTGCCATATTTTCTTTTAACTAATATTGTTATCAAGCACAGCAAGTACTATTTTGGGGTTGCTGAGAAAGCAACATTGACAGCAAGATTCTGGTTAAATTGACAGATCATATTGCTCATAATCGATGATCAGAATACCGATATTTCTAACCTTGTTATGGAAGTAATATCTTTTTCCTGGAAATATTGCTATGTGAAAAAAATCAGTATGGAATGAAACTTACTCTGTGGCGTGTAATATTTTTGGAAAGATATGTCTTTTGCTATATCGGGGTATAGGTAGACCAAGTGACTTAAATCTGATATTCTGTCACCTAGTGGCCTTATCGCGAAGTCCTTAGCGGTGAAGGGTTGCAAACTGAATACTTCGCCATTATCTGAAAAATATAGTTTAAAATGATATTTTGTCAAAGAAAAATGACAATAACATACCGGAAATCCAAGCAATCGTAATACCTCCTAACTCACTGTCAGAAAAACGTAAGAGGAATGTTCCTACGGCACAGTTTGACAACATTTCTTCAGCTTGCTTCTTCCTCACAAAGCCCATTATCAATCTACAAATAATTTTCGGAATCAATAAGCGGTTTCAAGCTATGGATCAGAAGCTCCGGTTATAACTACAGTTATCCACATTGACAGATTATTTTTTGCCTATATGTCAGTTTGGATAACCGTAACTATAACCAAAGCTTTTGGTACATCGCTTGAAATTGATTAACATAAAATATCAATTTCTCCTGATAGATGTATAGAAATCTATTAAACACAAAAGAACCAATAAACGAGCAACGTTTCAAAGCAAAAATGAGTGCAGGCAACAATGATTTGTTTACTTGTCAAACCAAAAGTATTTTTTCAAAGTTTTTTCCCTTAGTATCTGCATCTTTCACGATATTGAGTGAACTCTGAGGTTTCATTCATATGCGTGTCATCTACCTGTGACAGTCTACAAGGTGATACTTTTCTGGGGCAATGTCCCCTTTGGCTCCTCCAACTTTTTGCGGTGCGCCACTGGTAGTTTGAAGTATATAAAAGAACCCTCTTCCATTTAAAACCTTTTTTATTTCTTGCAATTTTTTGTATCTGCTATTGTTTCGAAGGAAAATTGTTAAGCAATCCTCTTGCAAGTTGTCGGGAAACTCGAAACTAATGGAATTTGTATGAACAATACTTTTAATGATTCATATAGTCGACAAGTTGAAGGTCAAGATATGAAATGAAGAACTACTTCTTAAAGCATCACCGATTTTATTCAAAAATCTTTTTCAGGGCTCAAAAATGAGATACAGAAATTAAAAAATGACACCCCAGAATATACAAATTTCAAAAAGCACTGCCGTGAAGGCAGCAACTTTTGCGCGCATGTTCAATGTAGATGACCGCTTCAGCAACGAATTTGAACGTGTGCGCAAAAGCTGCTGCCTTCACGGCAGTGCTTTTTGTAAATTTTTTCCTGATAAATTACTGGATTTCAATTCGATCATATCTGTATTTTTGGACATATTGGAAAAATAAAATTTTGAATGGGTATATCTACGGAATCATTGGGCGGATTTTACCCATTCACGAATTCGACCTTCGTAATTAGGCCCCAAACCTACTCTACAAATATCGAGTTTCTAAGTCGTTTCTTCCGGAAGTTATTGTTTTAACGGTCGGCCTAACGGCCGACTGCGTAAACACAATAACTTCCGAAAGAAGCAACTTAGAAACTCGATATTTGTAGAGAAGGTTTGGACCTTAATTACGAAGGCCGAATTCGTGAATGGGTAAAATCCACCCAATGATTCCGTAGATATACCCAATCAAAATTCTATTTTTCCAATATTTCCGAAAATAAAGATCAGATCGAACTTAAATCCAGTACTTCATCGAAAAATAACAGTTCGAAGTTTCATACAGAATTTAATGAGGATGATATGATGAGAAAATCATAGAAATTTTTTTTTTCAAATTGTTTTAATAACACGATTATCACGAAATTTTGCATAAAGTTGTCTTTCAGCATCTTAAAACTAGCTGTGAAGTTTAATCAGGACAGAATCAGTATTTCCTGAGTTATACCGAAAAAATCAACGATATTCGAAATTTGACATATTTTTTCCCGATATTTCCAAAACTTATGATCGTATCGAACTGAAATTTGATACACTGCTGTGAAACTAGAAGGTCAAAGTGTGAGAATAATTTTTTTTTGATATGATGAATGGTTTTCGAAAAAAAAATTTTTTTGGAAAAAAATTTCAGAAAAAATTTTTTTTTAAAATTGCTGACAATATGATACTGACCAAGTTTGGCTAAAAGTTGCGCGTCGTTGTACTTCACCCAACTGCCAAGTTTGAATCGAATCGCTCGGGTAGTTTCCGAAATAAAAAATAAATAACTTCAAAACTTCAAGTGCCTATAACTCCGAAACTATTCGACCGATTTTACCCATTAACGAACTTAACCGCGGCATTTCGATGCGCAACTTATCCTGAAAGTTTCAAGTTGCTAGCTTGCTTCTGTCGACAGTTATCGTGTCCACGCCGGCCGGCCGGACAGAATCGATTTTGACACCGGATTCGTCATCAGTGAGTCCAACCTAGTCTATTGAGACCATTTTCGGCTCAATCATCGAAAATTACAGACATTTGGACAAAACGATAGCACACTGTTCCCCTAGAACATGCGCGCAAAAAGAGGAAAGGATAATACAATAAGTAATCATACAAACAGAGGGTAGATCACAATTCACAAACCAAAGTTGAAATTGAGCAAGGAAAATGAAAAAAACATAAAACTATCAGTAAATGAATCAAGAATATTAGTTTTATATTATTTTTCTGATTCTTCTCTCATTGCTTGATTTAAACTATGTTTTGTGAATTGTAATCTTGTCTCTGTTTATGTAATTACTCGTATTATGATCCTTTTGTCTCCTTATTTATTTTCAGGGGTGTTGTAGTGAAATTTCCATATTCATTTCACGGCCCTGAGTAGGATTTTTGAATAAATCGAGACATGTCAGCGATACCACAGACCAACAAGACAAATCACTTCATCGTTTGCGGGAATCGCGTCTCTCCGACCTTGGGAAATATAACAGACATAACCACACTTTCTTCTTCCTCGAAACAGCTGTCAAATTGAATACTTGATTTTGGAATATCTAAAATCGAAATGTAAAAACGGATTTGTCGGGATTCAGGAGTCACAAAATCAAAATCGGACTGAGATTTTTCGATTAAACCATTTGAAAAGCAAATTTCCAACACCAAAGCGAGTATTTTGTCACATCTTAAACTCCTGTAGAAGAACTCGGTTGGAGTAAATGAAAATTTTGGAAAAATGTTATGGAAAACCCGTTTACCTTAATCAGAGAATCTTTGTAGTTTCACATCAAATGAGATTCATTTCAATATAAAATCAAACTATGAATCGAACAAAGTTGGTTCGATTCCAATCCTAGTGTTTGTGCAATCATATACAATTTCATTAGACATCCCATCGTTTTAATTGAATAATGGAGGTTGTAATGCTTTTACTTCAGTTGCGATTCCTTTATATTATATAAAATGAACATTATGAATGAGTCCACCTAAGTTCGATTCCAATTCTTGTTGTATAATTAAAACATATAATGAGAACTGCCATCATAAAATAGAACCTCAAAGATGAATAAAGAATTGATTTGGTTGTAAAAAATTGTTTGGATTATATTCCAAAATGAAACAGATACGAAATTATTCATCAATTAATAGGATGAAAAATTCATTTCAGTTTGTTTACATGTTTATAACCTCTTCAAGCGAGTCCGAAAGCGGCGAGAGTGACGTAATCCTATTCCTGCAATCTGATTGGCACCCCAAACGCCTGCTAAAATTCTGATTAGCTCGATTCAGTGTCATATCTGCGTTGACATAGATTTCCTAAGTAAATGACGCGAGTGGTTTATCTGGTTGATCTGTGGCGATACTTCAAGAAGTGGTTCTTCATTCCAATAATCTGTCAACTATTTTAATTATTGAAAATATTGCTCGTACAAATTCCATTCTTTTCCTACGACTTGAAAAGGATTGCTTAAAAATTTTCTTGAAAACAGTAGCTTATACAGAAAAAAGCAAGAAATGAAAGTTTTCTAATAGAACAAAGAATATTTATATATTTCAAACTATCAGTGGCATACCACAAAAAGTAAAGGGGGCGATAGGGGGCAATTCCCCAGAAAATTATGACCCTGTAGATAACCACAGGTCGGTAAAACGCATATAAAATTGTCCTGAGAAATTATAGAAAAGCTAAACAACTGGTCATTCTCCTTTGTCCATTCAGATATTTTCATCAAGTTTATTCAACTGAGGGAAATGTTTATCTTGTGCCAATATTTTCAATAAGACCTCCCCACTGATATCAGATGCCATGCAGAGTGCAAGAAATGGTCTAACAAATAATAACTTACCCATCGACCCATGGAGCTCGTAAATGTTCTCGCGTGAGTTTCATTATTGCATAGAACCATTCCCAAAAAGTGAAATTTCTCTCTGTCAATGGTTCTTTACAGAACTGAGCCCACGCAAGCATAGGATTTTGTGATTCGTTGTAATTGCCTCTGAAAGCTTTTTCTGCCAAAAATCTCTTATTTTCCTCTGTCAGATGTCGACCCGTAGCTGCTCTGAATTTTAGAGAAAGCGTTTCGGCAACCTGGCTCCATTGAACCTAGAGAGCAAAGAATCTCTTAATTTTTTCATCATTTTTTGATAGATGCACGATTATACAAGGATCTCAATGTTGAGTCATTTAAACAGGGTGGTCCGAGTAGTGATGTGAATAATTTTTTTTTAGATTACTCACACCTGGGGTTATACAAAAATACCCAATGTATGTTAGGCGATTTTTTGTAGTTTTCGAGCTATACTTTTTTTTCCGATTTATTGTGCCAACAAAGTTTCAAAAATATATAAAATATCTTTTTATGTAGTGGGTATTTTGCAGAATTTTTTTCTGTAACATGATCTTCCGAATATTCTTTCAATGAAAATAATAACTCAGCTTCCTGAAATTACTCAAAGCTTTTCAAAACGAGCTTGAAAGTTAGAACTTCAGTTTTCAGTAGGATTCACTGAAACATTCAAGATCAATTCAACATTACAAAAAGGAGTTTGCATAGCTTCTGACTGAGTGTAAAAACTTCGCACGGTCCCGAACTAGCAAAATAATAAGAAAAAATAGTACCATTTTTTGCTGTAATCGGCGATCGAAGGCGGATAGACTCAAAATTATTGAAACACGAGTAAAGTAATTTTTCTACTTTTTATCACTTTTATGGCAAATTAAGTTGAAAATGTGACTTCAGCGTAATTTTAATTCAAATTCCTGTAAAATAATTGTGGCTCGTGTTATTTTTACATTATAATGGGTTGGGCATGCAGGGCTGATCGAATGGTCTGCACGTCCGCCAGACCTGAACCCCATCGATTTTTTTATTTGGGGATTTTACAAAGAGCTGGTGTTAGCTACGAGAAGCAACAACAAATCAGAATTAAGACAAAACTTTTGGAAGCGGAAAGAAAAATAAAACAAAAAACGTTAACGCTTAAGTATTCAAGATGGAGGAAGAAGGGATTTTGAAGATTTATTGTAGTAAATGGTAATTTTTCAGTAAGTTGTGCTTTTATTTCTCTTTCAAAAGCAACTAATTTCTACCAATTTTGAAATATGCCAAAATTTTCAGTCAGTGGCGAGTCCAAAATTATTGTAAAAATGACACGAGCTACAGTTAGTTTACAGGAATTTCAATTAAAATTAGTTTAGAAACACATTTTTGTGTATAATTTACCATAAGAATGATTACAAGTAAGGAATAACTTTAATCGTGTTTCAATGATTTTTAGTCTATCCGCATTCTAAGACCGATTACAGCAAAAAAAGACCCATAAAGTACTATTTTTTTATGATTTTGGTAGTTTAGGACCGTGCAAAGTTTTAAACTCAGCCAGAAGCTATATAAACTCCTCTTCGTATTTTTTAATTGATGTTGAATGTTTGAGTGAATCCTACTAAAAGCTAAAGTTCTAACTTTTCAATTTTGAGTGTATTCAAGATGCTGATTTATTTTTGATATCGAAACAATATTTAGGGAGATCATGTAACAGAAAAAAAATCTGCAAAATACCTACTACATAAAAAGATATGAATATCGAAAATCGTATAACATACATGGAGTATTTTTGGATACCCCCAGGTGTGAGGAATCTAAAAAAAATTTATTGACTCCACTACTTGGACCACCCAGTATAAATGGAGTTCCTCCAATTTCTACTAGCCTTATTTCATGAAATCTCTGGTTACTCACCTTGTCTGGAACTACAAACGGGACTCTCCCTGCCTCACTGAAAGCATTATCCCAAGTAACGGTAGCCCAAGCATGAGGTTCTTGATTACCATGTACGATAACAACAACAGGTAAACTCAGTGTCCACACTTGGAACATCAGTTCGCCCCCTCCCACGCTGAAGTTCGATGTGAAGAGGAGAGAGAATTTTTCATCCATCACGCTTTCGGTCCCTTTCTTCTCTGCTCTCTTAATCTTCCTCAACTGCATGTTCCTGAAGCTTACCGATAGTTGCCTGGTGGTCTGTTGGTATTCCATCGTTCCAGTGTTATTCAAGATTTCTCCGCTAGATTCTTGATGAGTCTTGCTCAATTTATCGTTTTTCAATAGAAGATTCGCCTGCGCCTCTGAGATAATCGTGACTTTCACCTGAGGTGGGGTCATGTGCACGTTGAGTTTACCTCCGACCAATAATCTTACGGTTGAAGTGAATCTATGAAGCGAAAGATGTAATTTTCAAAATCTGTCATTTGATGGGATTCATAAAGAAATGTAAACAGGTTTCTGTTGTCATCGAGTAAGAATAGGGGTGCGTTTTTATTTTCATCGAACTGGTTAATCGGTGTATCTTGCTCTCTCTCTCTCTCTCTCTTTTTGTTCTTCACCAAAGAAGAGAAAGATAGAGGTCAATCGATTAATCATTTCGATGAAAATAAAAACGCACCCTATTTCACATTCCTAGAAACATTTTGACATATCTTATCAAGAACTTGTCAAACTGTCACAGCTTCTCTGATGATGTCACACTTTGCAAAAAAACATTTGTATGAAGGATTTTGGGAGTAACTTCAAAAAATAAATTCTAAAAATTAGTAAGTCACATTACTCGAAAGGTTGGCGCACAGATGGCAACCGCCAGCGCTATACCACTTTTTTTTCCTCATAAGTGCAAAGATTCAAGAGATGCGTGTCAAAATTTGAGAATATAGGTTAGATCTGGATCAAGATATTGAAGGTTAATGTGATGCTACATTTTTGTTTGGAAAATGAATAACTACTTTTAATTATTCATAAAACAATGTTTTTTTTATGGGAAAATATACTGGAAAATCAAACCAATAACTCCATCGACATCAACAGTCAAAAAGTGCTTAATTTTTTTTTAGACTCACCTTGTGTTTGTTTTCATAACTTGGGGTGGTTGCTTCTCAATAATGAACGTCGAAGTGACTAAAGACGATAACAGCTGTGTTATATCGACTAAAAGCTGAGGTAAGACATCAGGCACTCCAAGTGGATCCAATGCCAGTTTCTGTTTTAGCCGCTCTACTTCCTTAATTTGTTGGCGATTCACCCAAATCAATTCCGCTAGTGCTTCACACCTTAAAATAAATTTTTATAATAATGACTTTATTCCATACATATTTACACAAGAATTTCCATTAAAAAAATCCTATAGTATAACGAAAATATTAGGTGATTCATACTGAGTTCAAGGAAACAATAGTCAAAGCCATAAATAACATACACATATACTCCATTCACTTTGATACACTATCCCTGCTGGCTATGAAATGGTGACCCATTTCACTGTGTATATTTTGAAATTGTTAGGTTATAGTCATTTTCCTGTCAGATAACTACGCAACGTTGTCCTCTCTACATAGAGGTCGTAGTAATTACGTATTTATCAAAATAATTATTTTCACAAAACTGAGATGTTAATCCAACGATTTATACTGGGAAAATTCGCGCAGGAAAGTAATTTTGGCTGCAACATGTTCTTATTCAGATAAAACTGCGTTTATTTACCCTTTTGTATTTGTAACCCATTGATTTTATAATTATAAAAAGTGATGTCCTCAGTTATATTCCAAATGTGCCTTTGAAAAAGTGAGTAGTGTATTAATCGAAAAGTGTGCATTTTTCAACTTATAATTTCAAATTTGTCGTTGCAGATCTTTTTTCAAAATAAAGTCTTCAGTCAGTGTCTTTTTGGGTGCACCAATTGAAGGAAATTCTTTGTGGTCTCTTTCACTTAAAATCTTTCTTATTGTGGTGATGTGCAGCTAAAAAATGAAAATCTATTCATATAAAATATAATTCTTTGGTTTTCACTAACATACATCGAAAATGTTGGATAGCTTATGATAAATTATTGATTCCAAATTATCAGCTTTACTTTCCGGAAAATTATATTGCAATTCTACGTAGCACTTCTTGATACTTTGTCTCTGCTTCTTCAAAACCACCTTTGGCATTTTTAGTTTCCAAGTTTGTGCTGATAATGTTGAGATTGAGAGTAGAAATTGGCATTTGGCAACGTCTCTGAGAATTATTTTGACACTGCCGATATTTCACGAGGGCCAACATGCGTCAGTTTTAAGTAAAAAAAACTTGATAGACCTGAATCATGGCCAACCGGGATAGTTTATAAAAGTGAATGGAGTATAGGGAGTGGAATGTGTAGATGTTCCATGGCCACCCCACTGGCTTTACAAAAGTAGATGGTATACAGTATAAAAGCACAGATATTCAAAAACGAAAAAAATATCTCTTTGTAATCACAGGTGTTCAAAAATTATAATGGCAACTGTACGATACCAGCTCTTAAATAATAATGATTCCCTATATTTAACTGGTACGCCTATGCGTTAAACCGTGATTATTTCCATCATAGAAGGGAACAAGTTGATTTCTTGATGGTCAAAAATCTAACCTAGAAGGTAGATATAAAAAAACCGGTAAGTGATTCGCTCTCTTGTGAAAAGATACCCGAAGAAGCTAGTTGATACAGTGCCTCTTCTACTTGCTACTAGTAGTAGCAGCTAGTTGCTGTTACTATTTCTATACATGAGGGTTATAGGAGAAACTCATCTGTTGGAGAACCTTCGTGGTTCTTCGTTTCATTCATTGAAAAATGGAGTTCATTTATTGCCTGAACAAAACTGACTTCACTAGTTATTGCAAATTGTTCTGAAGACATTCTTTTCCACCTTCAAGAGAACCGCAATGAATAGTCAAATTGTTGTTTTATTCATTCTATCCTGACCTTCCACTCAATCTGCTCTCTCATTCTCTGAATATAAAAGTATTTTGGGTTGCAAACACAACGTAGAGTTCTATTCATTTCACTAGATGATAACAGCGTATTGGCCATGGGCGGGTATTGAGTATAGGTAAAGGGTCAAAAAGTCTGGGTATGGTAAACAATTACCATTAAAAAAAAAAGTCTGAAGATTATCATATTACTTACCATTCTTGTATAGCATCTAAATTGCTGTTAAATATCATGCCATTTCCAGCAAGCTGCTGTTCCCTCTTCCATCTTATCAATTCTTCATCTAAAACATGAGTTTGAAGTTGATTCAATAACTGAACTGTTTCTTTCAACTTGGCACTCAAAGCTAAACGTAATTCCATCAAACCAGCAACCTAAAATTAAACAGAGAAAAATGTTGAAACAAATACATGAAGATAAGATAATAATATTTGATTGTGAATACTTGTAATGATCTGACCTAACAAATACAGGAAACTTTGAATAACTAACGAAAATATTCACTTACTCTTTGATTGAGTCCTTGTTCCAAAAGTTCCTTTTGCTTAGTCAATTTTTGAATGTTCGGAGCAGTAGCAGGATTGTTTGGTTGACTACTCAGTTGTTGCAAATGAGCTGAAATGCCAAGTTTCATTAGTTAAAAAAAATCATGTCCTGCACCATTGGCAGTTCTTTTATATTATCAAATATAGATCATTATAATTACCGTTTATTTTGGTACAATCATGATATTGAATCGCGAATGCCTCCTGATCTTCCTCCATTTTCCTCAAGTCAGTTGCAGTATCCTAAAAAAAAAATATAAAAACCCAAACGATATACAAACAGGGTCACAATAGTACATTAAACGTTCACAGAAAATGGAACATGAATGGATTATTCGTAACAAAAGAAAATTTACTTGATTCTGATATGTAAGTTTGTAAAATATTGTCCAATGCAATTTTGAGGTTTGAATCTGAAGTTAGGACTGGAACTTCTGCAGGAATGAAGAAAACTAGAGCTTAGAAAACTTTCCTGAGGAGTGAGGTTATGAAGGACAGAAAGGTGAAATCAACTTATACAGAATTCCAACACTTAAAATTAAATAAGAGGTCAAAAATTAATGGAATAATTTGTTACATCATTCAGTTAGCTTTTTTTTTAATTCAGCAGCGTCGGTCTTGTAATGATATTGTGTTTTGGGGATATAGCTCCAACATTCAACTCCTTTTCATTATAGAAAAAAGAACCATAAGAACAATGAGGCATATGATATTCCGAGACATCTGCAGTGGTGTTTCCAAGGATATGCAGATTATGATTTATGATTTTTCAAGGATATGCATATTATGATTTATGGGTTGTATATCTATATCCTTGTACAAAGAATCAGAGATCTGTATATAACACAACTATATTTTCTCCAATCGATAATTGGTACTTCTGGCAGAAAAACAGAGCTCAATTAAATTGAAAATCATCACAATACACGATCTAAGGTAAATGAGATACTTCGAACTCAATATGCCTCAAAATCTATATCCCAGCGGGCTTTTGAATAAAAAAAGCACATAAAGTATCTGACCTCACTTAAGTGCTTCTCTGAATGTTTTTAGTTCATGCTATTGTTGAACAATGTTTATACTATCTCAAATATCAAAATAAATACCACAACATTAAAGGGCACTTAAAATTTATACTAAAAGGATCTGAAAATGCAACAATTTGGAACTTTGGGAGCCCATATATTCAAAACTAAGGGAGATTTCCTATTTTCGCCTTAAGATTTTTTGTTCAGGAATTCACACTGCATACACTGATGTAAATATTTTACTAATATTTTGGCGACAGGAAATCTTGCCAGTTTACCCAAGAATCAATAGGTGAAACTTAAATTATAAACTTGCTGTTGTGAATTACCTGAGTCCTCCGTTTCAATAAATCGATTTGATGTAAAGTTTCAGCACCAGAATTCTTCATAGGCAAACCAGGTACAACTTCACCACTGGCTTGTTGAATTAAACCAAATTCAGTAGCTAGACATTGTCTAATGTACGTGAAAAGTTGCATGGGATTAGCACTAAAAAAAGGCAGTGAATTAGTGGATATTTTTCATGAAGACAAACTAACTAACCTGTATCTCTGACGGAACATTTTTGCAGCTTCGGCCAATTTCAATTTCGTCAAGAAAAACTCAGGTCCATTAACCATTGATGCTTTATTTTCAATTTCCTGAACCAATGACCCAACAAGTTCTGCCACATATTGTTCATGTTGGGGATTGTCAGGCTGAGGTTCCAGCTCAGACCTAAGACAGAGATTAGGTTGACCAATGTTTGTATTCAGATTGAAAACATGGATTGAAATGCAACTCACCAAAAATTCTTTTCGATGTATTCCGCCAAATAATGTCTGACTTCAATTGGAAAATGATCCCCATAAATTGCATGAATCTGCTGCATAATCTCCTGGGGGAGTTGCTGAGCCTTCGCCCAAAGAGACATTTTTCTTAACCTAAAAATTCCAACACTAGAATTTCTGCGATTTAAACCTCAAAAACAGTGTAGATTCGATTAATACGCGAAAACTCAAACAATATAGGAAACTGAAAGGTAACCAAGGTCACGTATAAGCGAAATGCCTGTCACCAACAAAATTTGTGGTATAAAGCTGGATTTATAAACTTTTCGTTCCCGTTCCCGTTCGCAGTTGACGTTCCCGCTGACGTTCCCGTTGGCCGCTCGTAGTTCGAAACGAACTATACCCCATTTATAAACTAGACGTTCGCCGTTCGCTAGAGAGAGAAAAGAAGATTGATTTGTCAGATTTGTTTATGTTTATGACGTTTAGATTTTAGGTTAGCCAACGTGTTATGGGCATTCCATTCCTGTTTTGATCGTTGAGAATGCTGTAAGTTGACTTGAGTATTCACGGAGTTGTTTAGTTTATCACTAAATATGAACGATTCAGATGCTGTTACTTTCGGTGCGTTAGGATTTACCTTATGTGATTATGCAATTAATAAAATAAAGGAGAGAAGATTGCGACGTCGTAACCGCAGATATAAAGTGAGACCGATTAACAGAGCCAGAAGATCAACAGGCAATTTTCAGTATTATTTGAAAATGAAGAACTGGGATAGCGAGCAGTTCTTCAAATTCACGAGAATGAATATTGCTGTCTTCGACAAACTACTTGGTTTGCTTAAACAAAAAATTCAACGCCAAAGAAGAAGTGATGGAATATCTCCGGAGGAACGTCTAGTGATAACGTTGCAGTAAGAAAGGTTCCTTATGTTATAGAAATAAATATTCTAATCCATTTTGTTTTTAGATACTTATCGCAAGGAATGAGCATGCAGTCACTTGCGTGGACATTTAATGTGGGTTTAACCACAGTGCATGTTATCATTCATGACACTTGTAAAGCGCTCTGGGACACGCTCAGCCCAATTTATTTGAGGACACCCACTACCGCAGAAGATTGGGAAAGAATAGCAGAGGGATTCGAAAATAAGTGGAATTTTCCCCACTGAAGTTCTACTCAATTCGGAAATCTTCCAACTGGGATATGTCGAATATTCATCTAATCAATGGCGGTGTAAGCGCTTGATCGCTTTCTAGTCAATACCGTTGTACTCGAGTGAATTCTCTGTATCTACCAACCACCATTTATAGCTGTGGTAGGAAGTATGCTTAGGCATTGGACAAATTTGATGAATAATATGTATATAGATTAAAAGTTATATTTTGAATCAATAAATAAAATATGTTATATGTAACAATAAATTCATAGGGTCTGGACCTGCTGTAAAAGTTGGAGTATTTGTCCCCTTATTTCCTGACCATCTTCAGGCCTCATCCTTGAAAGAATGCTGTAAACATAATCGACAAATGTCCGATTTATATCATCCACCTGTCTTCTCTCAAGAGAATCAGCTATTTGTTTAGCTATGCCCATCAGCTCCAAAACTTCATCGCCGCTATCAGCTCTTTTCCTCTTTCTGGATGGAAACCCTTTGAAAAACATTGGTTAATTCACAAATATCTTAATAATTTTTCAGTAATACATTACTTTTTGGTGTCTCCTGAGTGCCTAACACCGATACTCCTGAATTCGGAGTTCCCACCACCGACTCTCCTTCACATTCTATTAACGAATCTCTTCGGCTCTCTGCCGCTGACTCTCTAAACTGTTCCACGAATGGTGACATAGCCTGTTCCTCAGCTCCTAATATTTCCAGATCAGTCTCCTCTACTTGTGCAGACCCCGATGCAATCACCTCAAAGGAAGTGCCGCATACAGTCTGGAACTGAAAAACAAGTCAATACTACTATTTCAAGATATCAAAAGTCAGTTTACCCGTCATGTGCACAAACGTGGAGATTTCCCTCCATGCTGTCTCTTTTTGGATTACATTTTTATAATCTTTATGGCTGAGATCATAAAGGAATGGATAGTGCTGGATAGCCTCTATCAAAACTCCCAAGTCACCTTCTTCTGAAAAAAAATAAAACTTCTACAATATCTTATTAATACTTATTTTGCATTGTTTAATTATTAAATAAAACTACCAAGCTCAATAGGAATCATTGTTATGTCCATCGCTTCACTATTTCATTGTAGAACTAATAATGCAGAACTTCAGCACTCTCAATTCGTTCATCACAAAAAAGAATACATTCAAACAAGTATTGAACCCAAAAATAAGCAGTCTAAGAATGCTCCTATATATTTATATAATTCTAAAATAAAACATCTAAGCTCAATATATTCTGCATTCACTGACTAAGAAATCTAATCTAATCAAACGAAAGTGATTACTGAACCCAGCAATACTAGATTACCTCAATGATAAAAATTATTAAATAAAATACTTACCAATCACATTGGGTTCTGTTACGTTCATCTTCACGATTTTAAAATAATACTTTGTAGTGATAACTTTGGAAGGAATCATGTCTTTATGGCTAAACGACTGTTTTGAAAAGAAATAAACAAACTGGTACATCAATATCCCTAACCTTGTTTCATAGACAAAATATTGGGTCTTCTGTGTTCGCAAATTTAAAATATTTGGACTCATCCTATTGGTTAAAACCCGAACGGGAACGTCGAAAGATGAAACATGGTCATCTCGAACGGCAGCGGAAAAAACAGGAGAGCGGCACATTATCAGTCAGCTGACGCAGCTGCGGACTTTATAAATGCCCCTGCGCATTTAGTGCATTTTAACTTTGAACGGGAACGTCAACTGCGAACGGGAACGGGAACGAAAAGTTTATAAATCCAGCTTAACTCTTACTTCTGAATCGACAAAGTTCTACTTTTACTGAGTTTTTTGAAACACCACTTCGATAATCATCAGATGAGTCATTTAGGCTGCAGTCATAACACTTATTACCAAATTCACAGGCTTTCAAAGGAATCGAAAAAATTTCGATGTTGTTGATCAGCGTAGCTTTGTTATTTTTATTTTATAAATTCGACTGAGAACTACGTTGCAATCAATTATCAATTTACAGTGTTGCCACACTAATACTTCTCAAATGGAGGGAATACTAATGGGAGATATGCAACACATAATACAATAAAAGATAAGAATGGTGGCGTTCTCGGCATAAATCTATATTTCTATGGCACCTTTTTCAGGTTCTGTGGACTTTTCGCCTTTGGCCATAGAAAGATATTTTATTCTGTGGACCCAAAATCTGTGAGTTGTCTTGTCTATGGAGTTAACCGTAATCTGTGGTCCCAATTTTTATAATATAAAACAATAAAACATAAGAGCTTTATCAGTTTTGAAAAATGAGACATGCAAGCTTTATCGCTAGAACTGTACTTGTTCAAAACAACGATGTAGAGGCTGCTTGCCGCGTATTGAATAGAATTTTAGGCAGAGAAGGAATTTTAGAACAATTTCGTAGAACTAGATATTATGAGAAACCTTATCAGGTAAGAGGTTATCTTGCGGTGATACTCGATAAAATCTTATGAATAATCATAGAGGTTCACAGTTATCAATCATTTAAATTGTAATCCTCATTAGAATGATTTCTAGGTGCGAAGACGTGTAAACTATGAAAGATGCAAGGCACTCTACGATGAAGATATGAATCGAAAAATAGAATTCGTCCTAAGAAAGAATAGAACAAATCCGTTTCCTGGATGTGCCTGATAACTCAGTGTGTAGTTCTTAGAGATTAATAGAAAATGTGTTGATTTAAGTTGAATGTGTCCATATATTCCAAAATACATCTTTACAAATTCTTCATGATTTAACTTAAATACATAATTCACACTTTTATGAATCAGCTTATTCCAGTACGAGTTATAATAAAGCTGCAACATGAAGGAGGCAGATCAGGAGAGAATATTACTTTAAAAGTTCTTGTAGAAGAGTAACATTTTTCTATGAAAAATCTGCTGTTAACCAAATTACTCCATGACAAACCTAAGCATGGGACTGAGGATCCAGAATCTATTTCCTCTGTTACCTAAAAAAAATTCCCAATTTATTTCACTTTTTTAATAAGAGAATCAAGTTACTTGATTGCAGCAAATCACAACACACTGTAATTTTTTGCCCAGTTTCCTCAGTTCATCTGCTATTTCAATTAAATCTTTGCTCCGATTATCGTAACTGATCTCCAAGTTATCACTACGAAAGAGACCACCTATTGAGTCTATCACAATGAGGCCAATATCTTTGAATTTCGCGAGAGATTTTATTTGGGAGCATAAAAGGTTTTTAAGCCTTTCCTGAAAAAATCCTCAGTTGTGAAAAACAAGATATTAATCAGTTGCTACAATTCATCATTCATAAGTTACATCCCTTAAAATTTCAGGAAGTCACTGAAGAATATCCATCTTCATTAACAGAACAATTGAAAGAGAAAGAGCAGCACTTGACATTCTATCAATTATAGTTGTATAATAAAAATGATAATACCCAATGCCAACAATTGAACTTACACAATCTGAGACGTGGCTAATGAAAATATTATCTAAGGTGTTTTCAATTCCATACTGCTGTTCAAACCAAGAGCTTAACTCATACAATCTCTTAACTGGAAATACATCTTCTGTACAAATATAAACAGAGGCTAAAATAAACTGAAATTTTCATCTCATGAAACCAATCAATTAATATATGTTCATTACCTTTGTTCAGACCCCCTAGTTGTTTCGGCAACTGGGTCCTCAAAGAGAGTGTTAAGCACATTTGTGTTTTACCTGAACCACCAGCACCAACTATTTCATTGAGAATGTTACTACGAAATCCTTCTTTCAAAATGGTATCAATTTCATTGTTACCAGTACTAAGTCTATCGTATTCTACCAATAAATCAGCCGAAAAAAATTTCATTGTGAATTTCTTACTACTTAGGTAAATTCTCTGAGGGTAAATACAATGAACAATAATATTATAATTGTTGAAAGAATGAACAATATGTATTATTTACACCATTGTTTATGATTTTCATTATACCAGAAGCATCATGCGCGTTACTGAAACATAGAATAACAATATCCTGTGAAACATCGTCAATACAGAATAAACTGACAATTTGTCAAATGCAAATTCGAGGTTAGCCTCAAGAGTATATCTAGTCTATGCTTCTAGCTTACTGCAGAAAGGAAAGAGAACAACGCCAATCTCAAAAACCACAGTATTCCAGATATAAAATGCATCTTAGATTTAAAATTTTTAGAATTAGAACTGCACTGGTGTCTTCATTGCTTTGAATTTCACTGCGATGGAATGCCGAGGTTGATGATAGTTACGATTTCTTCCTTAAGGGGTCGCTTCGACGGAATTATTCATTTGACAGAACACCACGATTTTAGTGCCATAAAAAATTAATGTGAAATTCAACTTTAGTACGTCGCTTTTTTTCAGATCCATGAAAAGCCAAGATTTGGATCTGATTACCACGTTCAAAATGATTTGAATCTCTAGTTCTTTGTTATTCTTGAATAAAATCTTTATAAATTGTCGACACAAAAATTAACCATCGATTAAAGACATTTATAGAGTAGAGATTTTATTATAATTTGATAAATTATAATACAAACGAATTTATAAGCTTAGGTGTAAGCAGGGATCATTAAATGAGAAACATTCAAAACAGGAGAATACATTATTCATAAATTAGTGTTATAATCTTCCTTCCCATATTCAATATGTAGAACGTGAATAATCAATGGATTCGGCAGAAAGTGGGAATTACATCAAACAAAGATTTAGTTTCAAACAATGAATCAGCAGTTAGTTGAATCTGATTTTTAGTAAAATTTTGCAAATAAGTTATTCCCTGTGCATAAGACACATACAAACAAGAACCCATCGGCTCAACAATCATTCAGGAAGTCATAACGAGAATTAATTATTTTGAGAATCTCGAGGCAATATTGAACTGTGTATTGGGAAGATTATAAATTTTGAACTTTATTCATCAAAGTAGTTTGCGATTGATTTTTGATCAAAAAAATTCTTACGATTTGAAAATTTATTATATCAGAATAGCGAAAGTTGTATATTATAATTATTCTCATACACTTTCTATTTGAAAGCACTGAAAATGAGCAATTTAATAGAAACAAATTAAATTAGTCGTATACAGAGTGTAACAGCCAAATGGAATAAATTCGATAACGAATAAATGAGGGGGTGTTAGGAAAAACGCTGGGACACGTCGATTTGTAATTTTAAATGCGCATAGTTTTCAAGAAAATAAAATTATATAGGGTGTTCCATGCAACCGTGGCCTATACCAACTTTCTTATTTCAAATGTAACCCCCTGTATATTATTTATTTTTTGGATTCTTCAGAAAATTCTAGACATAATTCATGTTCAATGTCCTATACCTATCTTCAACTTTTTCGGAAATATTAAGTGTTTTCAGAAATGTTGAGTAACGTTAGAAGACAATTCTACACCGGATTAGCATGTTGCCAAGATGTACGCGGCGAGCATTTTGAACATTTCCTACATTGACATTAATGTTTTTTTTGTTTTTTTTTTTAATTATTAAGAAATAATCAGTATTACTTATTAGGTTCTAAGTGTAATGTACCGAATTTGTGAAATAAAATAATTTTTTTTATTCAAAACGTTGATTTTTGAACTAAATCTGAAAACACTTAATATTTCCGAAATAGCTAAAGATAGGTAAAGGTGCATGAATTGTGTCTAGAATTCTCAGAAGAATCCAAAAAATAAATGATATACAGGGGGTTGCATTTGAAATAAGAAAGTTGGTATTAGCCACGGTTACATGGAACACCCTATATAATTTTATTTTCTTGAAAAGTATGCGCATTTAAAGTTACAAATCGACGTGTCCCAGCGTTTTTCCTAACACGCCCTCATTTATTCGTTATCGAATTTATTCCATTTGGCTGTTACACTCTGTATATCATCTGTAGAAATTACAAGGGAATCGGCAAATAATTTTGTTCAATATTCAAGTGTAAATATCAACACTTCTCCATCTTAAATCAGGCAGTTTTAACAAATGATGGAAAATCGAGAATTCTGGATTCTGTGAGGATTCAAAAGATATTAGTAAAGCGTTATAATAGACGACTTCGGCCCAAGTTGCCAACCCACAATTTACTTAGCAAGTTTACTTTACTGGGGAACGGGAATTTCAGGACAAATTCGACATGATAATGTTCGCATTATTTATAAATAACCGTAAAACATGCCTCGGCTCTTCAAACCAGATAATTCCTTCCAAATATAGGTTTTTGTTAAGATCGTCCCCGATTGGCTGAAATTTAAGTTGGGATTCCTGATTTCATGCAAACAGTGTCAATTTTCATAGGATACGTTCCGAAAATCAACTCTGTTGTTTCGGTTGCCGATTTTCCGCTCCGTAAATATGAAATATTCGGATGGTTCCTGGAACAATCGCGTGAAAAATGTTATTTACGGAATCTGGTTGATGAAAATGCGGTCGATTTACTGTCACCAGAATTTTCTATGGTAAATATCCATAGCATAGAACAGTCTATGTTTACTTTAGGTTTGTTTTGGTTCCGAGTTCAGAACCACAGACTATTGGTCTATGCTAGAACCGTCCCGAACAGATCTGAACTCGGAACAAAACAAACCTGAAGTAAACATGATTGTTCTATGCTATGGATATTTACCATAGAAAATCGTTCTGGTTTCAGTAAATCGACCGCATTTTCATCAATCAGATTCCGTAAATAACCTTTTTCACGCGCTTGTTCCAGGAACCATCCGAATATTTCATATTTACGGAGCGGAAAATCGGCAAATGAAACAACAGAGTTGATTTTCGGAACGTATCCTATGAAAATTGACACTGTTTGCATGAAATCAGGAATCCCAACTTAAATTTCAGCCAATCGGGGACGATCTTAACAAAAACCTATATTTGGAAGGAATTATCTGGTTTGAAGAGCCGAGGCATGTTTTACGGTTATTTATAAATAACGCGAACCTAATCATATCGAATTTGTTCTGAAATTCCCGTTCCTCAGTGATAGTAAATTTGTGAAAAATAGTGGGTTGGCAACTTGGGTCGAAGTCGTCTATTCCATATCGATAACAATTAATATTTGTTATGACTTCAAATGAAGGAAATCAGTTTTAACAAAACGAAGATATTATCATCACAAAAAATAATAAAAATAGGTGTAGTACAAACAACTTCAATTTGGCTAAATATTTACATACACTCAACGATCCTGAAGAGATTAACTGTTTATTTCTCATTTTTTTTCATAACTACCTTGAAAATCACTCGAAGTATATTAACAGAATTACAGCGTCCTGTTTATTATAAACAGTTGTTTTATCACAAGAGAAGTTTTATAAAAATAATATAATAACAAGTAAAAACAATAAAAACTCTAGGCGACAGTAATAGTATTTACACATTTCGAGCGACTTAAAATTAATCCTTTACACTGCTGTCACAAACACTTGGCAAACAATTGAATGAATCCAAAGAATTACAAAATTCACTTGAAAAAGTTCATATTAAATACAGTTTCGTGGAGTTTTACCTGATTTTTTTTTTTTCGAAGAAACTTCGTACTCTTCCAGAACGTTTCGAGGGTATAATTCGGAACAAAGGACAAAATTATTCGGATTAATATGAACTTTTTTCTTTAAATCTAAGTCTAATCTACCTTCTTTCCGTTCAAACAAAGAAGGGCGTTTCATTGGAGATAAGGGACGTTTGCATTCGACAAACTCATTCAAGCTAGCAAAAAATGCATTCAATATAAAAGTTTGGAAATGCATCGGTTTACGATTTATATACATATAATTATCACATGTCCCTCATTTCTGTCGAATAAATAATGATAAATTAACGCTATTGTCAGTACAAAATTCACCTTTTTTTCTTTCTGCTTGTTGTCTGTTTTTCAACAATTATTGATCGGCTCTTTTGGATGCTCGCGAAATTTGTACTGTTTCACATGTTTATCGGCTCAAACCCAGCAAAAACAGCCCCTAAGTAACTCGCTCACTAAGGATTCGACGTGCTCTCGCAGCTCTGGGTAACGTCTGGCATCGAGGGTCCTGCCTCCGGTTGCACCTCCACGGTATCTTCGTGAGCTTCTTTCTCGCTCAAGTATTCCTCTTCTCTTTCGCTCAGATACTCCTCTTCCCTTTCACTCTCCGGCATTAGTTCCAACGCCCTCTCGAGCGTCTTTCTCGCGCTGTTGGATCTCTCCAAGAAGTAGCCGCTAGAACTTTCGTTGCTTTGTGCTGGCGGAGACCATGTACTGTAATTGTATTGACTGTTCTGCGGATATTTCCTTTCCAATTCTTCCTGCAACCAGTTCACCGCAACTATCCATTGTCTCTTCAGATCGGCGTGTGAATGGAGCATTTTTTGCGCAGCGGCGCATTTGCTGAACAACGCCACCATGCACTTTATGCATTGATAGGCGCGTTTCTGGTAGTGATTTTTGGCTCTGTTTATGGTATCCAATAATCCGTCTCTGTCTTCCGGAACACCTTTCAAAGCGTTGTGGATTCGATGCGTCTGCCATGAATCTTCAATGATCAATATGTTCAGTAAGATTTCTATGTGTGGTCGCAGTTCCTGACAATACGCGAAGGCTATTTGCCATAGAAGTTCTGATAGAACAATTCTAGAGAAGTGAGGGTTCTCCCAGCAACAGAATTGCAGTAGTTTTACCGTCTCGTCACTTGGATTGTTGTCTTCTATCACCTTCTTTATATAACTAGGGGAAAGAGTAAATATTATTATAGTTTTGGAGTTCAAGAGAAAAAACTTAAATGTAGAATCTCAAAGCATCAATATTGAAAGATTCATAAAGTTCTCACAGACCTTAGTTCGCCTATGAGGAACTATTGGGGTCTTGATAAATTTTTGAGGAATTTTACAGAGCAGAAAAATAGTACATCTTGTTTTTATAAACATGTTCAAAAACAATGAAAAACACGCCGTTTTCATAGCTAAATTACCGAAACACGAGTTTCGTTCGTTGTACCTACATGAACTACACTAACTCCACTGACTTTCAATTCCAATTCTCAGTGCAGCTGAGTGTAGTCACAGATAACAAAATGAGTGGAGTAAGGGCCGTATTTATAGTTGTTCCTTGAGGCTTCCTTAAACTGAAGGCCGCCTTGAATTTGCTTTTCTATGGAAACAAATACAAGTTTGTTTGCATAGAAACATAGAAAAGCAAATTCAAGGCGGCCTTCAGTTCAAGGAAGCCTCAAGGAACAACTATAAATACGGCCCTTAGGCCCTTAGAGCCGTATTTATAGTTGTTCCTTGAGGCTTCCTTGAACTGAAGGCCGCCTTGAATTTGCGTTTCTATGGAAACAAATACAAGTTTGTTTGTATAGAAACATAGAAAAGCAAATTCAAGGCGGCTTCAGTTCAAGGAAGCCTCAAGGAACAACTATAAATACGGCCCTTAGTGTAGTTCAATATGTTCTATGATTCTCACAGAATATGAGAGATGACATTACGCAAATCCAAGATGACAGAATTCTATTGGTTTCGTGCGTCGTTTGACATTTGTCATACGTTGGAGGTAAAACAACCTCACTTTCCCGCTTTGTTTATGTTATGAAGTACAGCATTTTCAACAATTTCAGGATAAATTCACAAGTTAAAATGATTTATTTCAATAGAATTGGTGAATAACTAGGCCAAGTTATTGTTTTGTTGTGAAATACAACATAAATACACCGAGAGACGAAGGAACCCGATTTTTCAGATATATTGTAGAGTAGACTTTATATTTGAATATTTGCATTTTTGACCCA
Source organism: Myrrha octodecimguttata (assembly GCA_958510865.1). Lineage (NCBI taxonomy): Eukaryota > Metazoa > Arthropoda > Insecta > Coleoptera > Coccinellidae > Myrrha > Myrrha octodecimguttata. The sequence goes on from OY294057.1 coordinate 74,031,996, forward strand.
TTCCCCTAAATTTTATCTGGTATTGGAAGAAATAGAATACTATGTGAACTATCCCAGAGAAGGCAAACATCCTATATCCACGCCATGAACTGAAAAAACTGTTCTGACAAAGTAACAAACTATGGTAGAGTTTGTTAGAGACATTTCCACACTGGTGAAGGAATTATGTTAGACTATCATTGTTCTGTTTAATAAGTTGAATCATGATGAGATAACTATGATAAGAATATTTCGTGTTTGTTAGACACATTTCAGGAATCATATCTTCTTGACACTACGATAGCTGACGTTATGATGGACAAACACATCCTGATTGGTTGCCACTCACATCTCTATATGATAGATTTGATAGGTTTCTCAAAATATTGCATGTATTTCATAATAATAACGAACCAGATAACTTTCTCTGTTCTCAACCAAACGCGTTGCGATGTGGCTCGACTACCCAAGGATGGAACTTATATATTTTGTTATATGTTTCGAATTGACCTTATTGTCAATTAGAGATTATGAAAGCCCTACCGTCGGTTTCACAAAACTTTTGAGTTCCGATCAACTCGTTGATTAAGGTTCGCATTCGATGGTTGGGTTGAAAATGAACTGAAATCGAGCACAGAATTCACTGTTGACTGACAATCAAGCCCTTGATCAGGCAATCAAAGTTTTGTGAAACCGGCCGCTAATGTTGCATCTGCATAATGAAAAACATTTTATATGGATATTAAAGCATTTTTTGAGGATGAATCGAAATCGGTGTTCAAGAAAAAAATTTTATATGAATTATTTTATTTGTAACATATATTTGGTATAATAGATATATAATTGAAGATGATGATAGCATTGACATAGCAACTGCAGACCAATATTGTAGATTCCATTCTGCTGTGTATTTTCAGGAATAAATGAGCCAAACAATTGACTGTTTCACTCTCAATAGTTATACCTATAATAAATGCTATCTCCGAAGTTGATACTCTAGGCTTTAGAAGACAAGAATAAATACTGCTATTTTCATTTATATCGTTTTGAATGATTATCATCTGAGATTGAATATCCGTTTATCAGATCCGTTATCACGAAATTTCACTTGTAAAATGAATAAAATCACTAAAATCTCCAAATAATCGTCTTCGCCAATGTAAACAAAGCGAATGTATTCCTCCGTCTCTCGGTGTATTTATGTTGAAATTCACAACGACAGAATAACTTGTCGTAGTAATTCACCAATTCCATTAATATAACACATTTTAACTTGTGAATTTATCCTGAAATTGTTGAAAATGCTGTACTTCATAACATAAACAAAGAAGGAAAGTGAGGTTGTTTTACCTACAACGTATGATAAATGTCAAACGACGCACGAAACCAATGCTTCTTTTGTTTTCGCTACCATTTCGAGGTTATGTTGATTTGTTGTTGAGTTTTTCTAAAGTTGTCACGGAAAAAACTCCATTTTAAATAACGATATGATGAAAATTAATTTCGTCTGAAAATAACCACACATTGTGAACAAAACACGCATAACCATCACAGAAGATAACCTCTCTCTATGCACTGCACACCTAATGTGTGACAACACTGTCTCCCAATATTTCCGCAACGAACAGAGTGCAAGTTCACAACAAAACACACCGAACAGTATGAGTGGAGTTAGTGTAGTTCATGTAGGTACAACGAACAAACCTACAGTTAATTTACACTGTAACTAGAATGACAGTTCGAATTAGTTTGGTTTGCAAACTGTGACGTTACGTGGAGAGCGTATTTTATGATTGTCAACTATCGTTCTGACAAAAATTCATCACTTGACATATGGAAGACCTTTTGGGATCAAAATTCAATGTACAAAAGTATCAGTTTATACAGAGGATTTTGGATATCTTAGGTGTATCAAAGTATTCAAGGTTAACTGAATGTAGAATAAAAAGAAAAAGCGATATTTAAAGAGAGGCAGTTGACATAATTCAGAAGTACAATCAATATTGATGCCATAAGTCTTAAGTTTTCCTCACCCATTATTGTTGTAGAGTATTTCCGATGCTTGCACAGATATCGGCATGATATACTCATTACCCCCAAGTTCACCGTAAGGATTTGGCATAATTGGGGCACCTGTACTCGACTGACATTTCGAACTAACATCACAGCATCGTATAAGACAGGACACCAGTTGGTTGAGTCTACCTAATTCCGTGTATTGGTATTTAATGGCAGGACCAGGGCCCTCGTCTAAGGCCACCAGCATGAACGTTGCAGGAACATCCATTTTCAGTAATTGAGCTTTTTCTTGATTACCTGAAGATATAGTAACACTTAGGAAATAAACTCAAAGATGACCATGAAATGTTATCAGATAATTTCAACTCTAGAATTTTCTTCTGAATATCAAACTTTTCACTGAAAAACGTACACCATGTTCCCCGTAGAAGTCAAGGCAACCATCGATCATGGACCACCCTGTATAATTTTGATGGAATCTAGTGGTAAATCAAGTGGAAATACGATGCTTTCATAATCAAGAATAGTGAAATGGTTTAGTTTAAAATTCTGCAATAAGCACTAAATCATAGGAATTGATCGAGGAAATAAGTGTTGATCATGTTAACAAAATGCAGGGGTACATCAGCACTTTGAGAAATGTCATGAATTCATGTCATTTTGTGTTGTTTTGTTTTGATAGATTTCTCAGATGGACGGTTGAATCTGCGTCATTCAATTTTAAACAAGGGATACAGATTTCAGGATCCCATTTTACTTGTGCTTGTGCATCTTTGTTTTATATTTTTCCTGACTTATCTGAGACGAGTAAGTTCTATAATTGTCTTTTTGTTATCTTGTTTATCTGACCACCAAAATTGTTGTAGCAGTACTGAAGCTTGTAATATAAAGCATACTCATAAATTATTCACTTGTATTATTTAGTTGTATATTGGAAAATAAGTATTGTTTTTTAAGGATCAAAAAAAAATGTATGTTGTGTAGGCCCTGTTGCCGCTAATTTTGTACTAATTTAGGGTCAGTTATTATTATTGGTATTAATTAACATTTTTGATGTCTCACCTTGATTGGCATACATGTGGAACACGTTGCAGTAATGAGGTAGATGTCGGCCATGTTCACTAACCTCACGTCGTAACAATGCCAATATCGCCCATAGAATGTGATCGCTCAGAGACGCGTTCGTATCTTGATTGTTGAAACCGAGGGGTGGTGGACATGGACCATCATTGATGGAAAAATGGGCCAGCAAGACCACGATTTTCATAAAAGCCGTACGAACCTCATTGCTGGGACAACTGAGAAGGTATTCGCAAAATCTTTGGGGGTTATTGAACAATATATTGTGGGCAAACCAGGACCGGATTGCTGAACTCATTCTAAGATGATGGCACACTACATCACCCCTGAAAATCACAAATCGGGTGTAAATTACATCCTACCTACAGTTTATTAGATCGAAATGGGGGTTTTTCCTTCAAACGAAAATGCAGTAATTTTCATGAGAAACCTTCAGAACATCATATTTCAAACATATAATTCAATATTATATTTAAAAAAAATTGTTTGATCACCTAAAACTGAAAAAAAAAATGGGGATTTGCATTTAAAGGGATTTGTCTTGAGTGCACGCTATGGCAACGTCGAATTCAGCTTTCTCGGAAAGAAAAGGACGTCAAATGTGTTACTTGGCTAAGGAAAACAGAGATAGCTATACTTAGATCTGGTTAGAGTAGAAGACAACGACCAAGGAATGGAAAAAGAAGAGCACAGACTGTCATACTGTCGAATTACTGACAAATCGCAAACAGAAATTGTTTGGTTATATTGATAAGGAACACGTGTGTACCACAGAATAGGAATAAATATTTCATTATTCTATGGCAGAAAAAGCTATTCTACTAAACATCGTTGTCACTTCGTGCATGCCTGGCAAATCCCAAACCCCAATTTTGAATACCTTCTGAAGGTAATTTGGAAAAATGATGAATCAAACCCATAATAATTATGTTCAAATTTGCTTTTGCAGTAATAACCCAAATTCAGGAAAAACCCCCATTGGTTCACGTTTTCATCAATGCAAATATTATATCAAAATTCACCTTTCCATTAGAGCTTGTGATGATATTTAATTAGGAGAAGCCATTGTGTCATCTATTCGCGCACAAACTTCTTGCCCTTTCCGTTAGAAGTCCCCCCTCTAAAATTAATTCAACTTCAACTTCAACTTGAATTTTCGATTGAAATATTTTTAGAGGCGGTTAATTTCATTTGATTATCTATTTGTTAGGTTGAACCCCATTTTACGTGGTGAAATGCAGAGGAAATAAATTTTTCAGCTTTATTGAATGCTTCATGTTAATAAAACTCGTTCGTTCAATCTAATTCTCAATTTTTTCTGCATAGCTCATGAAGTAATTTACAAAAGTTTATTTTTCATTTATCGAAGGAATTGGCACCAGATGTTGGGTGCCAAATTCATTTCGACAGTTTGTAGTATTATTTTGTCAATTATATATGCATATATGTAGGCCCTGGTGCCAGTTTTTTGTAACTGTTTTGGGGTCATGAATAAAGATGATTATTATTATTCGAAGTTTTATTCAGTATAGATCAAAGTTTTGAATATCTGCCCAATCAAGAATAACTGGAAGGCAATATGGTGAAGGGACTTTCCTAAATGCATTAACTGTTTTCAGAGCCCGATGGTGGAGTTTCTGAACGTAGGGCATCAATTCCATTTGTCAATGGATATTTCAAAGATAATACTATGGATATTTATGCAAAAATTTTGGAGGGATTAATTTAATGAAACTAATTTTCTCAACACATTTGTGAAATAGTACAATTCCTATAAATTTCTCAACTTGTAATCTTAACATAACAATAATGAGTTCAATGAACCTAAAAATGAAGTTCCTGGATTACCCATTCTGAAATGGTGCCAAATTCAATAAAAAAACGGATTTAATGAAATTTATTGCCTTCGAAGATTACAAAGTTTGAGATAAAAACGGATCATCAGCGAAAATAATTTTACTACAGGTTCTCTTTTTTTTCTCTGAGTTTTCTTCATATAAGAATAGAATTCTGAACGCAAAGAACAACGAATGAAGTGAATTTTCAACGAAGAAAAATGATATATCAACTCACCAATCTAATGCTGGTCCTCTCAGGTTTTTTTTGGTATGCCACCCAGTATGAAAGAGGAAATTACTGACTAGTTGCAAACTGAGAAGGCTTTGCTGTTCCATTTCACTGGAAATACTCAGATTCAATCTGGGCACCGAATGGGCATTATTGGTAGCCATTTTCTTTATGAACTGGAAATATTCCATCGAAAATTGACTGCGATGATGTAAAAATTTGATATTTTGCTTTCTAATGCTGTTCTCGATGGCGATCGGCATTTTTAAGCGACTGCCTTTCTTTTCTGATAGGCTTAAATCTTCCAAACTTTTTACAAAATTCTCTTTAACCAGATCCTGTCTAGTGTAAAACAACATATAGGCGTTCCACCATCGTTTCTGGCGACGGTAAGTGGTTCTCTTCATCATCGGATCGAAGACTTCCGCCATGTATTCTCCACCGAAACACTGGACTTTCATTTCTTCATCTTCTCCCATTCGACATTCGCTCACATCTCCATCGTCGAATTTGTACCATCTTGTCTAAAAGTCCGAAAATGATTACAGATCAGTAGATGCATCAGAAACAAACAACCACTTGTAAATATTACAAGGTGATGGTCTATTCAGGGTGAGTTTTTGAGCTTCATACTAATTTCAATACTACAATCGCTTTTAAAATCAGTTGGTCCGGCTATGGAAGTTTGACACATTTCACTGTGTATTTTTGAAAAATGTTAGGTTATACTAGGGGCGTTCGTTTTTTACATCACACTGCTCAGATTGCTCCTGAGTCGTTCGTTAATCATATCCAGATGGAGGAGACCACAGATGTCAACCGATCGTTGAACAAAATCAGAGCAAGTCAATGACGAATTTTTTCGTCGGAATCATAGACAAGATCGGAGTTTATTGATGGAGCAAAGTTGACCTCTTGTTGATATCAATTGTCCAGAAATAATTTTCGTTCAATTTTCATTTTATGTTATTTTTTTTTCGTTAGCACAGTTAGGACAAAAGTGATTTTTTGAGTGGGATTTTATTTAATTAGCTTAATTGGCGTTTGTCCATTCTTAGTTAGTTTTGAGGTGCAAAATACATCAGAAATGCCAACTGGCGAGAATAATTATTTTCAGAATTCCTAAGCAAAAGGCTCAACATCTGAAATATTCTGATCTTAATGGTAAATCAACAATCCTCTCCACTAAGGACGGATAATTTACAGAGGCCAAGTAACTTTATAATACTCAGGCAAGATTCTGAGAACCAAATTTTGAATTTCGTCTACTTTTATATGAATAAATGATGATTTAAACAAATATCGGTGAATTCATACAACTGTGAAACATTCTAAGGAATCTTTGAACTGTTGATTTGCAAATAAGGGCCGTGTTTCTTCAGTGAGCCCCCTTTTTTTTTCAGAACTGTCCGTTCGTCGCCCTCTTAATCATGATCAAACATTATTTGATATTCTTCTCTAATTGGCTCTAATGAAGTTACATTTATACTCATTTCTTCCAACGAGCTGAGAAATAAACACTGCAGAAAATGAAATATATTATTAACAATAGACGACTTCGGCCCAAGTTGCCAACCCACAATTTACTTAGCAAGTTTACTTTCACTGGGGAACGAGAATTTCAGGACAAATTCGACATGATAAGGTTCGCATTAATTATAAATAACCGTAAAACATGCCTCGGCTCGTCAAACCAGATAATTCCTTCCAAATATAGGTTTTTGTTAAGATCGTCCCCGATTGGCTGAAATTTAAGTTGGGATTCCTGATTTCATGCAAACAGTGTCAATTTTCATAGGATACGTTCCGAAAATCAACTCTGTTGTTTCGGTTGCCGATTTTCCGCTCCGTAAATATGAAATATTCGGATGGTTCCTGGAACAAGCGCGTGAAAAAGCCTTTTTCAAAAAGGTTATTTACGGAATCTGGTTGATGAAAATGCGGTCGATTTACTGTCACCAGAACGATTTTCTATGGTAAATATCCATAGCATAGAACAATCTATGTTTACTTTAGGTTTGTTTTGGTTCCGCGTTCAGATCTGTTCGGGACGGTTCTAGCATAGACCTAAGATCTGTGCTAGAACCGTCTTGTACAGTTCTGAACTCGGAACCTAAAGTAAACATAGATTGTTCTATGCTCTGGATATTCACCATAGAAAATCGTTCTGGTGACAGTGAATCGACCGCATTTTCATCAACCAGATTCCGTAAATAACCTTTTTCACGCGCTTGTTCCAGGAACCATCCGAATATTTCATATTTACGCAGCAGAAAATCGGCAAACGAAACAACAGAGTTGATTTTCGGAACGTATCATACGAAAATTGACACTGCTTGCATGAAATCAGGAATCCCAACTTAAATTTCAGCCAATCGGGGACGATCTTAACAAAAACCTATATTTGGAAGGAATTATCTGGTTTGAAGAGCCGAGGCATGTTTTACGGTTATTTATAAATAATGCGAACCTTATCATGTCGAATTTGTCCTGAAATTCCCGTCACCAGTGAAAGTAAACTTGCTAAGTAAATTGTGGGTTGGCAACTTGGGTCGAAGTCGTCTATTCTGATTTGACATCAGTCATTGATACACAGATGTGAGGATATCAAATATATATGGTCTGTGATTTTCATTTCGTCTGAGTCGTTCGTTTACTTCAGATAAAATCTGATAAATCCATAAGATCTGTGGTCACGTGAACAAAAAATATGTCACCTCACGGATGCAATAAACGAACGCAGCAAGTAATCTCCTTGTCAGATGACTATACTCCATTCATTCACTTTCATAGAGTCGGTCAGTAGTCTATCAAAGTTTGACACATAAAGGGCCGTACAAATACGAGTTTGTTTGCATAGACACATAGAAAAGCAAATTCAAGGCGGCCTTCAGTTCAAGGAAGCCTCAAGGAACAACTATAAATACGGCCCTACATGATTTCTATTTCTATTCTATTTAAAGGAAAAACGACCTACACTTCACTTTAATAAAGTCAGTTATATAGGGTGTTCCATGCGACCGTGGCCTATACCAACTTTCTTATTTCAAATGTAACCCCCTGTATATTATTTATTTTTTGGATTCTTCAGAAAATTCTAGACATAATTCATGTACAATGTCCTATACCTATCCTCAACTTTTTCGGAAATATAAAGCGTTTTCAGAAATGTTGAGTAACGTTAGAAGACAATTCTACACCAGATTATCATGTTGCCAAGACGTTCGCGGCGAGCATTTTTAACATTTCCTACATTGACATTAATGTTTTTTTTGTTTTTTTTTTTAATTATTAAGAAATAATCAGTATTACTTATTAGGTTTTAAGTGTAATGTACCGAATTTGTGAAATAAAATATTTTTTTTTATTCAAGACATTGATTTTTGAACTAAATCTGAAAACACTTAATATTTCCGAAATAGTTATAGATAGGTATAGGACATTGTGCATGAATTATGTCTAGAATTCTCTGAAGAATCCAAAAAATAAATAATATACAGGGGGTTGCATTTGAAATAAGAAAGTTGGTATTGGCCACGGTCACATGGAACACCCCATATAATATTATTTTCTTGAAAAATATGCGCATTTAAAATTACAAATCGACGTGTCCGAGCGTTCTTTCCAACACGCCCTCATTTATTCGTTATCGAATTTATTCCATTTGGCTGTTACACTCTGTATAATTAAACAATGTTAGTTTATGGTAATTTTACAGTCAGACAACTACACATCGTTGTTATTTTCACACAAAGTTTGTAGTAATAAAGTTAGTCACTGAACCAAACCATAGATTCATTGATAAATTATGTAAGAATTGACAAACGTCCTGCGAATTATTCAGACCTTGACATTTCACTAGTGCCAACAGGCTCAGTATTAGTTACAAAAACATTTTCTATTCCAAGGACTACCAACTGACTTATTCTTTTCACCTTAACGACATTTCACGAGTGCCAAGCTGCCCCTGTTTTATTCTCCAAGTACTGTTATGTTTCAAATTTCCAAGGACTTTCACAAAAGCGTTTTTACCTGGAAAATTTTGCCGTCAGAAAGAAAAAAAGACGTATTTTGCTTTCTTCTGCGAAAGAGTTTGATTTTTGAAACTTTCGCGAATAGTACAGAAAAAGCGGGCGCAAAATTTTGGGACAGAATTTGGTCATTGTTAACGGGCTAGATAGGATTTTTCGCTAAAATTAGAAAAAGGAAATCGAGTTCTAGCACGGCTTTTTTTCTATTTTACCTTCGTTTTCTCAATGAAATGTTCTGAAAAGTTCTGTAAATCAGCAGCATATTGGAATCATGCGAGAACTTTTTTTTTTAAAACTAACAAAGCGATCTCCACGAAATTCTGCAAATAGTTGCGCATTCGTATTCTACAACCAATTATCAAGTCTAAATCCGATAGCACACGTAGATCCTGAGATATTAGGGTTCGTAAACATTTTATCGAGTTTTCTATGATTCCACCTACATAACCTCTATCTACAGTTCTCGTCATTCATGTAAAAACTGATTAATTTTAATAATTAAAAAATCCTAAAAATCAGAAAAACCAATAAAATCAAATTGACCAATGACTAATTTCCTGGATACAAAAAATAGATTATTGGTTATCAGAAGTCAAATGCAGCAATTTTATTCAGGCGGAATAATTTGATGAACTTTTCTGTTGACAAGGGGGTTGCTGGTGTCTCCGATGCCGGTATTTTAGTCTAAAAATTTGAACGCATTTTCATTAGCACATACTTCCCTATTTTCAATAATTTCGAATTCTTGGAAGAAATAATGATGAAACAAATGATTTTCTGCCTATTCTCTTTCCCATTTAACTTGTTATCAAGATTAGCAAGTACTATTTTGAGGTTGCTAACATAGCAATAATGATAGCAAGTTTCCTATTAAATTGGCAGATCATATTGTTCAGAAGCGCTGCTCAGAATACGAATATTTATAATCTTGTTATGGGAATATTGTTTGCAAATAGAATAAGCCTGGATGTTATATCTACAGGCAGTAGTAAATATTTTTTTTATTAGCATTAAGGCATTCAGAAACTAGCAATCTGTTCACTCTGAAGGTCAAATTTAACCTTCAAAGAATACGCCTCTAAATTACTCAAGTAGGCCGTACAACGCTGAGATAGACGACTTCGGCCCAAGTTGCCAACCCACAATTCCCTTCACAAGTTTACTATCACTGGGGAACGGGAATTTTAGGACAAATTCGACATGATAAGGTTCGCGTTATTTATAAATATCCGTAAAAGATGCCTCGTCTCCTCAAACAAGATAATTCCTTCCAAATATACGGTTTTGTTAAGATCATCTCTGATTGGCTGAAATTTAAGTTGGGATTCCCGATTTCATGTTAACAGTGTCAAGTTTATAAATGACATGTTCCGCAAATCAACTTGGTTATTTCGGTTGCCGGTTTTCTGTTCTGTAAATATGAGATATTCGGTTGGTTCCTGAAAAAAAGGGTAATTACGGAATTTAATAGACGACTTCGGCCCAAGTTGCCAACCCACAATTTACTTAGCAAGTTTACTTTTACTGGGGAACGGGAATTTCAGGACAAATTCGACATGATAAGATTCGCGTTATTTATAAATACCCGTAAAACATGCCTCGGCTCTTCAAACCAGATAATTCCTTCCAAATATAGGTTTTTGTTAAGATCGTCCCCGATTGGCTGAAATTTAAGTTGGGATTCCTGATTTCATGCAAACAGTGTCAATTTTCATATGATACGTTCCGAAAATCAACTCTGTTGTTTCATTTGCCGAGTTTCTGCTCCGTAAATATGAAATATTCGGATGGTTCCTGGAACAAGTGCGTGAAAACGGTTATTTACGGAATTTGCTTGATGAAAATGCGGTCGATTTACTGTCACCAGAACGATTTTCTATGGTCAATATCCATAGCATAGAACAATCATGTTTCCTTTAGGTTTGTTTTGGTTCCGAGTTCAGATCTGTTCGGGACGGTTCTAGCATAGACCAATAGTCTGTGGTTCTGAACCCGGAACCAAAACAAACCTAAAGTAAACATGATTGTTCTATGCTATGGATATTTACCATAGAAAATCGTTCTGGTGACAGTAAATCGACCGCATTTTCATCAACCAGATTCCGTAAATATCCTTTTTCACGCGCTTGTTCCAGGAACCATCCGAATATTTCATATTTACGGAGCAGAAAATCGGCAAATGAAACAACAGAGTTGATTTTCGGAACGTATCGTATGAAAATTGACACTGTTTGCATGAAATCAGGAATCCCAACTTAAATTTCAGCCAATCGGGGACGATCTTAAAAACCTATATTTGGAAGGAATTATCTGGTTTGAAGAGCCGAGGCATGTTTTACGGTTATTTATAAATAATGCGAACCTTGTCATGTCGAATTTGTCCTGAAATTCCCGTTCCCCAGTGAAAGTAAACTTGCTAAGTAAATTGTGGGTTGGCAACTTGGGCCGAAGTCTTCTATTGACGAAAAAACAATCTTTCTGTCACCAGAACATAGATATATTAAGTCTATGCACCAGAACGTCAATCAATGTTATATGGTAAGTAACATATCCATAGCATAGAACAATCTTTATTTACCTTATGATCCACAGACCATACATAGAAATTTTTCCATTGTTGATTGTTGTCTCTTCTATGTTCTATGGGTCATAAAGTAAATACAGATTGTTCTATGCTATGGATATGTTACCATAGAACATTAAATATCGTTCTGGTGACAGAAAAAACGTTTTTTCATCAATCAAATTCCGTAATTAACTTTTTTTTTCAGGAACCAACCGAATATTTCATATTTACGGAAAGGAAAACCGGCAACCGAAAGTTGATTTGCAGAACATAACCTATATAAATTTGACACTATTAACATGAAATCAGGAATCCCAACTTAAATTTCAGCAAATCAGAGACGATCTTAACAAAACCGTATATTTGGAAGGAATTATCTTGTTTGAGGAGCCGAGGCATCTTTCACGGATATTTATAAATAACGCGAACCTTATCATGTCGAATTTCTCCTGAATTCCCGTTCCCCAGTGATAGTAAATTAGTGAAGAAAATAGTGGGTTGGCAACTTGGGCGGAAGTCGTCTATTCAACAAGATTAACATATCTTTATAATTTGACAGCTCTGTACCAGGCCTACTGAAGAGCGTAAAATTATTATTTTTTTAAATGTGTATTACCTCCCCTGACGGATTCCTATGTCGAATGTACGAATAGTAATGACCTCCTGAAGCTTGACCAGAATGAACAACGATTCCAGACAGTCGGTATTTGGTGCACACTTCACTAGCACTAGGATCTAAATCACAGTCAATCATCTCTCCTTCAATTTTCGCCAAGCCTTGAACAGTGTAAGGTTCCATGTCGAGGTCCCTCGGGAACTCGAAATAATCATTAAATTTAATGGCACACACACGTTCGAAATCGTATTCGAACCTCTTCAACTGTATAGCCAATACTGGAGGCAATTTTTTAACACAAAGTCTTTTGACGGTTACTACCTTCTTAGCGCATTTTTCACAGTAATAGGCATCTGCGCCCTCTAATATTTCACCTGAAATTGAGTAAGACAAATAAGTGAATCTGTATCGAAGAAAATAAATATCACAGTTGAAATTACCTTTAACATATTGTTCCATAGAATCTTGTAAGCTACTATGATTTCTTATATCTACACTTATCACACTAAAAGGTTCTTCTTTGGAATATCTATGGGGGCACTCCTTGCATATTTTCTGGTCAGAATAGGACCCGCCCAAAATTTTCGACATGATTTGCTCATGACCCAAAGTTTTTAATGCTTCATCTAAACTTTCTACGAGTGACATGAAGAACTCCACAGCGTCCTGTTGTTCCCTCAAGTTGACTGGTTCACCTTGAATATAAAAACACCTATGAAAAACTAGTGAAGACTGAAAACAATTCTAAAGTATATGCATTTGACAACTCACAGTATAGGTCACGAGCAGTTTTGACAGTTGGGAGAGATTGGAGGACCAACAATAACCTAAAATGCATTGTTTACTATGAGAAAAAGCGATTTCTCTCGTGATTTCGTATTCATTTGGAAATTTTGGATTGATATATTCACTTTTTTTTGAAAAGGATAGTATAAATTGGGTATACATATTATGAAATTAGTCCCTGACTTCAGTCAACAGTCTTTTCGTGTTGTAGTAAATTATATAGACACCTTGTTACTTTCATATGGAGGTAAAATATTGCGGAAACATTTTGTGATATCATAGTGCTAATAAATTTTTCATTCCTAGATACTGCCAGTTATTTCTCTGTGTGTAGTAGATAGGAACAGTGTATTGACACAGTGGATGGTTTTTGTTCCTAAAGTACGACTCAAGGGTGATTTAGATCTTTTTTTGTGAAAACAATCAGGAATGTTTATCAAAAACTTACGATTTTACGAAAATTCCCTACCTGGTATCAATCGGCATACCCAAACAAAACATTGTCAGTAGTAATACCACACCTTAAGTGAGAATCAGCTAAAAATTTGCCTGCATTGAAATCTGAATGAAAATATCTTTTATAAATCCTGTCTTGTTCAAGTAATAAAGAAATGTTTATTAAGAACTTATGATTTTCAAATATTCCATAACCCGAATCGTTCGGTATGCCCTACCAAAATAACCTACATGATATTACTCGACTAAACATGAAAATCAGCTGAATTTCGATGTCATTGCATACCTGAATGTCAATGGTATGAATCAATCCTATTTAATTCAAGTTTTATTGATTGTCCAGACTAATATACAACCTATGTTTTTAGTCGAGGTAACTGACAAGTTGCAAAGTAACATTTATTCTGTGAATTTCCATTTTAGAGCGCAGTTCTGTATTGAATTAATTCAGAAAATATGATTTTCTCCTTCAGAACCGATAGAATATTCTTATTTCTCTCTTTTATAATGGATACATTTAGTTCCTCTCCACATCTGATTAGTACGTACCATTCAAATGAAAATACTTCAACAACTCATTGGTAGTTTTCATCGATTTGATGTTGATTATTCGACCTTGAATACCTGAATTTACTTCAAAAAAAAGCTTTTAAATTGTATTTCTTGCCTTACTAAACCAAGCAACATGCAACAACTCATTCAACCAGCAAGAATTGTATTTATTCGAAAAATTCCATAAATTAAGTCAAGCTGTTACTGTTACAAGATATCAAGTACTTTGGATGTAGTTCCTAGATAATGCAATAGTGAATATTTCAGTCCAAAATGTCCAAATTCATACAAAATCACAAGCCCAATCGCTTTTTCCAATAGTAAACAATGCATTTAAGGTTATTGTTGGTCCTCCAGTCTCTCCCAACTGTCAAAACTGCTCGTAACCTATGAAATATGTAACCACGAAATATTTAATGGTATCAAAATGGTCTCTAAGGATTAAGTTTGAGTCAAAATCTGACAGTAAACAATCCAACTATCAAAGGAAAGGGCCTAGAGACTCGAAACTTTCAGGGTAGGTTGCGACTCCGTATGAGCAGGCAAAATCTGCCAATAGGTTCGAAATTATATCCACATTTAACTATGATTTCCAATAGTTGGAAGTTTGTAATTAGCTGTGAAATCTGACTTGAAGTTTTATGTAAAATTTCGTGAGGACTGTTTTATTAGATCAGATTTTGCTGAAATTTTGCATAAACCTTCAAGTTGCAATTTTCCAAAAAAGGATTTGATTTTACTCTGATCAGATATGTGTTTCTGAAAATATCGATAAAATAAAATTTGGAATGATTTCATCTGCGGAATTAAATGGCTGATTTCACCTATACATGAATTCCCTTTTTCCAAATTTGTCTAAAATTAAATAAACAGTGAGTAGTGAGATTGATTGCATATGGGAATTGTTTTTAAATTTCCCTTAGTATTAACAAATGAGCACTGATTTTGGTGGAACAATTTTACAATTTGTAAACGTTGTTGAACTCCTGTTTTTCCATAAGCAAATCCAAGCGATGGACCAAAAGCTCTGGTTATAGTTAGGGTTACCCAAACTGACATATAGGCAAAAGATAATCTGTCAATGTGGATAACCGTAACTATAACCGGAGCTTTTAGTCCATCGCTTGAAATTGCTTCATGATTAAATGACATAATCTGCTGAAAACAAATGACATAAGAAATGTCAACGATAATAATACAGTGTTGCCATCACACTTTACCATTTTAAATTGAAATCATTAAAAGATTAATCTTTTTTTGACAATTTAGAAATTTTACATCATTTTGCTAGATATTTGAGTCTAATTCAAACCTATTCTTACTGCACTGAAATTAATTATTACGTATCTCACCCTGAAGTTTGAAATGCCTCCAAAGTCCCTTGGGCACATAATACTGTAGACGAGAATAAGCGAGGTTTCCGAAAATCGCCTGTACTTGCTTCAATATCCCAACGTTATAGTCCTTCCTATCATCGTCAATGTAACAACGGGAATCTGTACAATCTGCGTCCAAATCTAGCCGTTCCTCCCCGCTGAAATCCTCATTCGGATCGGTGGCGGCACCTTCAGCAGCCAAAATTCCTTGTCGTATGCTATCTACCATGTACAGCTGTTGAAGTACCGAGTTCATGTAGCAGGTCGCGCATGCGTTTTTCAATCCTACGAATCCTTGAAGCGGTCGCGGGCCGACCGTAGGCAGGTAATCCCATTCGAGTAGCGCCGTTTCAGGATCTTAAATGGTTGAAAAATGTCATCAACTCTCTTTTTATAAAAAAGAATTAATGCATGCTGACAATTGCTAAAAATTGACGAATATCACTTGGTTATTAGGTTTGGGAATGTAGAGGTTTTGTTGTTTATCCGATCAGTTGAACAGATTATATCATATTAATGGGAAAATAGTGTTCCTAAATTGTAGGTACAAACCTACTATTATTTTTAATTTTGAGGAAAATAGGTCCCAGAAAAATTGGACCTCTGACATTTCGTTTTCGAGATACAGGATGTTGAAGTTGAGATTTTTTTCAAATATTTTTTCTCATATCATTTACAATTCACAAAATATTCAACTGAAATTAGTCATAAATATTACATTTTAGAGTTCACACAACTTTCTATTTTCGATTGCAAAGCTTAGGTTGGTATTTTTTCTGGAACACTGTGCCCTGTTATCATCCAGAAATTTTTTTGATGAGCCACTTTTAGTTTGAAAGATAAAAAAAAAATGAACTCAATATTGGTTCTTACGGACATTTTCTGATCTGGAGCAATGACTCATAAAAATTCTAAAAACTCGTAAAATAATCTTGTGAAGTGCAGATACCATAAGAAAAAAACTTGATGAAAATTCAAACTTTAACACCCTGTATCTCGAAAACGAAACGTTTGCAGTTCGATGTTTATGGGACTCTCCCTGAAATTTATATTATTATTTTAGAACACCTGTATATTAATGTGTCCAATTTGATCTGGAAACAGAATGAAGAAAAAATTTCTTCATTCCGTGAAACTACGAAAGTAGTATAACATCATGTAATTTTATACAAGGTTGAATATTATTATGCCAATTTCTTATCGTTTTATAAATCTGTGATTATAAGTAGAAAGCCAGTAGAAGTAGAAACCAATTATGTCGTTAGTTATATTCACACGTGAATTCATCCCATTCAAAACTACAAAAAAAGTTTTACCTAACACCCTATGTCTGAGCTGAATCTGGAGGGATAGTAAATGTAACATTACATGAGAGAAGTCTATGGTTGAAATGAATGTACAACTTTCATGAAGTCAGTCAGTAGGCATTGGATTAGGTTCATCAAGTTTTTGTTAGTGTACTCCATTCACTTTTATGAAACCAGTCAGTAGGTCTTGGATTAGGACTATCAAGTTTTCGTAACTAAAACTGAGCCAGGTTGGCAATACTGAAATGTTGTCAAAGTCAAAATAATTCGGCGGGACGTTGTCAATTCTTATTTATTTTGTCAATGACTCTGTGGTTTGGTTTCGTTCTATACTTACATACATAATTACTCAGCCTTTATGTAGGATGGTCAACGCCGCGTAGTTATCTGTTATCTTATTATAACCTAAAATTTGTTGATTGTACCTCAGAGTAACGAATAACATATAGGGACTGTAGGCAGTTTTTGGGTGTCCGCAACATTCTTTTGTAGACGTAGTCGAATTGTGATATATTTGGGAATGCGCAATGATATTATCTTATTGTAATTGTATATTAAATGAAATAAAAATATCAAATTTAATCATTCTCGGTTAAATATGGAAATTTAAACATTTCATGATCGATATTTTACTTCAGTTTCGAATTTGTGGTAAAAAGAATACTTACCCTTTTCAGTATCTACCTGCTGAAATCCAAGCTTTGGCAACGTTGCCGCATTAACAGTATACCGCCGGTCAATCTGTCATCCGTTGTTTTGGTGAGTTTCTAACGAGTTTTTAGATATTTCTTGCGGTTTACTTAAAAATTTTTTGAATTATTACAATACTTTAATTCACTATGGGACGTAAGAAGTGTGTTGTTTGTAGAGAATCCGGCGAATTGAGTGAAATATCGTATCACAGGTTGGTAACTGCTTTGTTAACAAGTTTGTTTTGATTGCGGTCAGAGTGTCAAATTTTGTATCACATGTTGCGGACAGCAATCGCCTTCTAAATATGACGTATGCTACCTCTATGTTGTTTGTTACTTTGAGGATTATACAGAGCGGAATGTGTCAAACTTTCATGGCCTAACGACTAACGATAAAAGTGAATCGAGTATTGGAATGGGTCAAGTTATACTCGTCAAGGTCAAAATAATTCGTCGAGACGTTGCCATTCTTACATATTCATTTCAACCACTTTATGGTTTAATGGGGGTTTTTCCTGAATTTGGGTTATTACTGCAAATGCAAATTTGAACATAATTATTATGGGTTTGATTCATCATTTTCCCAAATTACCTTCAGAAAGTATTCAAAATCAGATTTCAAAATTTGAGTTTGGGATTTGCCAGGCACGCACGAAGTGACAACGGTGTTTAGTAGAATAGCTGTTGCTGCTATAGAATAATGAAATATTTATTCCTTTTCTGTGGTACACACGTGTTCTTTGTCAATATAACCAAACAATTTCCGTTTGCGATTTGTCAGTAATATGACAGTATGACGGTCTGTGCTCTTCTTTTTCTATTCCTTGGTCATTGTCTTCTACTTAAACCAGATCGAAGTATACCTATCTCTGTTATCCTGAGCAAAGTAACACATTTGAGGTCCTTTTCTTTCCGAGAAAGCTGAATTCGACGTTGCCATATCGTGCACTCAAGACAAATCCCTTTAAATGCAAATCCCCATTTTTTATTTTTCAGTTTTAGGTGATCAAACATTTTTTGTTAAATATAATATTGAAATTATATGTTTGAAATGTGGTGTTCTAAGGGTTTTTCATGAAAATTACTTCAATTTCGTATAAAGGAAAAACCCCCATTTGGTTGCTTAATTGTTAGGACCTCAATGGTCAATGCTGCATAGTTATTTGAATGAGAATTGAAACCAACCTTACATTTTTTATTGTAAAATTTCCATAGCTTGTTGACCGACTTTCAAAGAATAAATGGATTGTAAGTTGAAGTTGAGAATAATCCATTACGAGCCAATGAACTCTATATTATATACCTGGAAGGGACCCGTTTTGAGCGACAAGTGAAGCCAATTCGTTGCTTATGCAACCCGCTAAGTGGACGGGTATCTATCTCTTTATTTCTCATTGCAGTAAAGGGAACTCTGTCGCATTTATTCTAAATATTTTTAATTTTTCGTTTCAAATTAGGAGAACCTGAATTTTTTTCTGACTAATTCGTGAATAAGGCAGGATTGAAGCAGATCGCACATGTTCAAGTGAAATTTCAACTTAGTGAGCGGTTTTTCTGGGGAACAGCGCGTTATCATCCTCCGTGAAATTTGCGTTTTTTTGCCGAAAATGGTTCCAAGGGACCTTGTTGGACTCACTAATGAAGAGTTCAATGTCAAATTGAATTCTATTCAGCCGCCCGTTGCCACGATAACTTCTTCTTCTTCTTCTTCTTCCACATATCATAGGCCTTAGGCCTGTGATAACTTACTACAGAGAAAAGCTATAGCGACTTAAAAAATTCAAAATAAGTTCGTTAATGGGCAAAATTTACCTTACAATTTCGAAGTTATATCCATTTCAAATATATTATTTTATTTCCTCTATATCTCAAGAAGTACTGATGCGATCAGATTGAAACTTGCTAACTGATTGCATGAAGAATCGTTAAAAAATATTTTTTTCGGAAACTATCAATGGAGAATTCAATGAAAATAGGCGCAGACCTTGAAGTCGAATCTGAACAGCAATGTTCGAAATTTCAGCTCTATTCGACAGACATTTTCAAAAATATCGGAAAAAAGTATGTCAAATTTCGCATTGGCAATGAATTTTAACCAGCGCTTAAATTTTCCTGACTTCAAGTCAGTGCTTTTCGAGAAGTATTTTCCTATGTTCCTATTATTTAAATTTATTGTAATAATGATGAAACTATCGTCAATCGTCAATGCACACCTCACACCAACATAATTCTTCACTTTTTGAACCATACGCGGTGAAGGCAGAGAAAGTAATATAAATATAAAAATATAATAAATAGTAATAGCATATCAGAGAAAAATAGATATTCATTTTCAAAAATATTGCACTTTCTAAACGTTGTAATACCCAAACTACCTGATTTTCCAAGTAAAACCAAATTTGAGCTGTTCAACACCATTTACTTCAATGGGTGGGACAGAGAGAGGTTACCGTAATTAGCGCTATCTTTGTTTCGTTGCCCCTTGTTACGCTTTAAGCTTAGTTGAAGAAGGGTCGGGTCCTTTCCAGGTAGTAATATAGAGTTCTATGTTACGAGCCTAACCTAACCTAATACATTTCATGCATGGATTAATTTAAGAAAGTCAACAAATATCACCAAGTTTCACATTTTGTAGTAAGAACCAAAGTATACCCAACTTACCAGAATAAAACATTTCAGTCAACATTCCCACCAACTGCTGGTAGTTAGGAACACAGTTGGCGCAGAGTGCTATCAGCAGATCAAATGCAGCGGCTTGGGTTTGAGGAGTTTCGCAGATAGGAGTGGCGGGATCCTCCCCCAACTGCCCCGTCTTCAACAGCTGCAACATCAGCTTGCTGGCAGGAAATAGGAAGTCTTCCAGCAGCTCCCTGATCAGGCTACCTGTCTCGGTACTTCCCAACTCGCACTTTTGCTCAGGTGTCATGAAACACAGAAGTTCCTTGGCCAAACCGAGATGTCCTTCGATGAGGATCTCGTGCTTGTCCCTCGCCCTCCGTAACCAAGCCACTTCGTTCCCGAGAAGCGTATCGGCATAATCTAGAGGGCATCCTGTTACGTGGGCTACATTGACCAACTGACACAATAACTGAAAGAATTCGTGACAAGTGTCGGCATTTTCGATAACCAAATTGTCCAGTAGATCGAATAGTAAAGGCAGAATCAACTGGAGGGCCAAACGACTGCTTGCTCCGCAGGTGCATATCGTGATCAATTGCTCCGCTGCAGCTACCCTGATGGCCGAACTGGGATTGAGCAGAACCAAATCGGTTACGAAGTATGGCCATCTTTTATCGTGGCACAAATGCTCCAGACTGCTCGGGTTCAGTACCAACGCTATGCTTAAGAGTTCCAACGCCTCTTTGCACAGAAGGATGTCTTCGCCTTGTAACGATAAGGGCATATTTTGCCTGTTTGGATCCGACAAGGAATGGAGCGTCTCTGGTGAAGCGTTCAGTTCGGATAGGTTGTTGCTGCTTGCTGCCCAAATCAATCTCACTAAAGCTAGAGTTGTTGCCAGGTCGGGCAGTTCCCAATTCAACGCCTGATTGAAAAGGGCGTCGGCTTGGGCTGTTCCTTCTTCAGATTCAGCTACAATCAGCTGGGCTAGACCCTGGCTGAGCTTTAACGATACCTGTCGTAATATCTGGAAAAAATTAGTTAGCGGATTTGTTGTTAATCGAAATGCTTGTTACAATTTTAAAATATTTCCTTCAACTTACATGATCAGAATGACCAGGAACTGATCTGAGGGCATTCTTAAGGAACATGCCCGGAGTAGTTACAGTCTCCCCATTTGCCTCGGTTTCCTGGGGTGTATGATCCTCACTCAGCCTGACCAACACATGAGCGATAGACGTAAGAATCAATTTACTTATTTTAAGAACTACCAAGTAAGCTGCACGTTTGGTGGCGTTGTCAGCCCCGGACATAAAATTGTTTTTAGTCAACATTTCCAAGAAGAGATGCGCAAAACCGCTAGTCATGAAACAATATTGAAACTCGTAGGTTTTGTCGGACAGATCCAGAGCGGGCATCAACATGGCATACAAGACTTCCAAATTGTACAGAACCTGAAAATATCGAATAGTAGAAAAGATATCCCTAACTGCAATCTCGAAAAATTCATTATGAAGATTCAATCCACTTTTTTCTTCATTATAAGGGTGTTTCACCATAAACTGGTCAAACATATATAGCCGTATAGATGACATTGGGAAAGTCATTTTTGACTTATGACATATACCCCGTTTTCGAAGCATAAGCGAGATACAGGGTGTTTAATGTCAACTTTCAGCAATATTCTGATAACTGTGGTGAGTTATGCGTGACCTTTGAAATAACGGTTTTTGGTCACATCTTAGAATTTTTTGGTGGTCTCTCCAATTGTGGTGTAGAATTCTGGAAAAAATATTTCAAAATGGCGGAAAACCTACAAAGTTTGATTTTTTTTTTCGATTGCCGAATTGGATAGCATTATTTCAATGTACTCAATTTTTTAAGATTTCCCGTGAAAAAATTTTTGCAATATTCAAACACAACTTTTTTTAACATGTCTACAGTGAAAAAAAATTTTCACCCCAAATTGTTGGAATCTTTCGAGGTCGAACTGACCTTCATTCTGAACACCGGTGTGAAAACAGAATGAAAAAATATCCATTGGTTTTCATTTTATAGCATTCCAAAGATTCCACTCAGAGTACTTAAATAATTTTCAATTAAGAAACTGGTGGCCCTACGTAGGCCAAAATTGCATAGTTTTGGCATCCGTAGGGCCACAGGTACCTAAAAAAAAATTATTTAAGTACTCCGGACGGAGTATTTGGAAGGATATAAAATGAAAACCAATGTATATTTTTTCATTCAGTTTTCACAGCAGTGTTTAGAATAAAGGTAAGTTCAACCTTGAAAGATTCCAACAATTTTGGGTGAAAATTTTTTTTCACTGTAGACATGTAAAAAAAAGTTCGAATTTTGGAAAAATTATTTCACAGAAAATCTTAGTAAATTGAGTACATTGAAATTATGCTATCCAGATTTGCAATAGAAAACAAAAAATTCCAACTTTGTAGGTTTTCCGCCATTTTGAAATATTTTTCCAGAACTCTACAGAACAATTGAATTGACCACCAAAAAACACTTAGATATTACCAAAAACCGTTATTTCAAAGGTCACGTATAAATCACCACAGTTATCAGAATATTGCTGAAAGTTGACATTATACACCCTGTATCTCGCTTATGCTTCGAAAACGGGCTATATGTCACAAGGCGAAAATTACTTTCCAAATTTCATCTATACGCCTATATATGTTTGACCAGATTATGGTGAAACACCCTGTATATATAGGCTACAATGCATTTTACTTAGGGTTTGTTATCACATTGATTCAAGTTGAAGTTCCGTGGTGGAATTATATAGCAATCGTTTTTACCAAAATAGCAAATAGTTACCTCGGAAGGTGTGCCTTTGGTGAGCACCTGATCCAAGGAAGGTTTCTGTTCGCCAGGCAGAGGATTGCTCATCAGGAAAGTCACCCAATTTTCCATGGTAGCCGTGTCGCAGGGTATGATCTGCAGCAGCGCCCATGCGCCATCTCTTAGTGGGGTGAAACCTAAATCGCTGCCCATCTGGTACAGTTGACAAAAAAATCGGGCATACACGTAATGACTGGACATCATGACTCCGGGCAGGAAATTTTCCACCAGCTTTCCCGGAGATATAGCCGAGGGAATTGGATTCTCGGTTTCGATCGTGGGGCCATCGACGTAAGGATGTTGGGGAGAAGAAGTTGAACTGTCCGAACTGC
Organism: Myrrha octodecimguttata; assembly: GCA_958510865.1. NCBI lineage: Eukaryota > Metazoa > Arthropoda > Insecta > Coleoptera > Coccinellidae > Myrrha > Myrrha octodecimguttata. The sequence continues at coordinate 74,055,333 of OY294057.1, forward strand.
TATCTTGAGACGACGCCATGTTGGAATTGATTTGGATTATCTTTGCTGAGATTAGCTGGAAAAAAACTTTCGGTATCACTTAAACTACAAGTAATGTCATTTTACGTATACTTTATTCACTTTTATAAAGTTGGTCGTAGGCCTTGGAATAGTTTCATCAAGTTTTTGTAACTGGAACTGAGCGATTGGCACTCGTGAAATATCCTCAAGGTCAAAATACCTCGATTCTGGTTTGGTTAAGTTACATGAGTAACTACTATGACCTTTATGTAGAATGGACAAGGCCACGTAAATTAACTAACAGGATGACGACTCCATCCTTACTTTTCCTATCAAACAGAGTGGTAAGTTGACAAATTTCAATGGCATGTCGACTGACTTTTAGAGTATATACTCCATTCACTTGTATAAAGTCAAGAGTAGGCTACGGAAGTTTGACACATTCCACCATGTATATTTTGAAAATGTTAGGTTATAGTCATTTTCCTGTCAGATAACTACACATCGTGGTCCTCTCTACATAGAGGTCGAGGTTATTACGTATTTTTCAAAATGTGAATTTACTTTTGGGAAAATGATGAATTTGAGAAAATATTATGTGAATTCAATAATTCCAAAGACCTGGCGAATGTTGAAGAAACTTTTTTTTGTCAACACTAGAAATATTTCACGTATATAAACATGGTTGGAAGATTCAGTCACGCTTTTTCTTCTACCGAAATCAAGAATCCTGTGTTGAAATTTTACTGAAAAATAATGGACAGAGTCGTCCGTTACTTTGTGATGGTTCATTTAGAAAAAAATAAAAGTACTCGAATAACCCTGCAGTAAAACTTCTTAATGAACAGACAAGCCTATAGAATTCCCTACTTTTCAAAATTCTCAAGAAATAAGTCTACAGAAGACATTCAAATTTCTTGTTGCACAACTTGAAATAATCCTGTGTGAAAATGTAGTAGTACTAGAAAACCTGTGTCACCTCAAAAGAACTAACTCAATTCACAAAGTTCTTGGGAATCTATGTGAACGATGAACTGGGTTTTCACTTACAAACATCAAAAATGTTGGATAGGTTGTGATAAATTATCGATTCCAAAATATCAGGGTTACTATCAGAAAAAGCAGATTTCAATTCTACATAGCACTCCCTGTTACTTTGTCTCTGCTTCTTCAAAATAACCTTCGGCATTTTTAGTTTCCAAGCGTGATGATTATGTTGAGATTGAGACATGAGAGAAATTGGCATTGGCATTTGACAACGTCGCTGAAAATTATTTTGACATTACCGATATTTCACGAGTGCCAACCTGCGTCAGTTTTGAGTAAAAAAACTTGATAGTCCTAAATCATGGCCAAGTATAGTTTATAAAAGTGAATGGAGTATATACATTTCTTGATTTTTTTGTAACAATACTCATTTCCATTGTATGTAGAGGTGAGTCTTGAAATGTTGACGCCTTCCACTCTATACAGGGTGATTCATTAAGGTTGGCCACCGGCCGTATCTCGGAAACCATTTATCCTATGACTTCCGGAAAAAAAATCTAATGACAAACTCGGCCCCTAGAAAATGATTAAAAATATTTTCAAGTTCGTAGTTCCCCACTAGAGGGCGCAATCTACCACTTGTAAAATATAATCTCATTTTTTACGAAATATTCTCCAGCTAACAGTGGTAAAGAATAATAAAATAAGAATCTACTCTTTCTATTCAACAACTTTTGTTTCAGTAATTTTTCTATATTTCCTATTTTTTAGTGATGGGATGGATAAACTTTTCTTCACGAAAAAAACATTCTTACTCCTGTATGGGTGAACCGATTTTCACGTAATTATATTTCATTGGAAGGCCATCGAAAGCAGATCACAGAAATATATGACAACAATATACCGGGTGATCCAATTGAAAACTACAGACTGTTTTATGTCACTTTACAAAAATGTCAATAACTCCGAAACGACTAATGATATCTGTCTGCGATTTTAAAAAGTCAGTAGGTGATAATACTTGGCTTATTCTCACTCGTTTAGAATCATAGCATTGCATTTGAAATTTTCCAGTAAAACGCACAAATAGGGTGAAGTGACATAAAACAGTCTGTAGTTTTCAATTTGATCACCCGGTATATTGTTGTCATATGTTTCTGTGATCTGATTTCGATGACCTTCGAATGAAATCAAATTACGTGAAAACCGGTTCACCCATACAGGAGTAAGAATGTTTTTTTCGTGAAGAAAAGTTTATCCATCCCATTACTAAAAAATAGGAAATATAGAAAAATTACTGAAACAAAAGTTGTTGAATAGAAAGAGTAGATTCTTATTTTATTATTCTTTACCACTTTTAGCTGGAGAATATTTCGTAAAAAATGAGATTATATTTTACAAGTGATAGATTGCGCCCTCTAGTGGGGAACTACGAACTTGAAAATATTTTTAATCATTTTCTAGGGGCCGAATTCGTCATTAGATTTTTTTTCCGGAAGTCACAGGATAAACGGTTTCCGAGATACGGCGGGTGGCCACCCTTAATGAATCACCCTGTATAGTTAAAAAGATGTTAGGATAAAGTAATTTTCTTGTCAGATAGCTACGCGACGTTGACTGTTATAAATTAAATAATAACATATGTAACTGAACCAAATTTTAGGTTAAATTATGTAAAAAATGACGTTTCGTTTAGGTTCTGATGGATGTAGTTTCAGATTTATATTTCCAAGAAATATCAAAAAATGATATTGAAATAAATAAAATTGCCTTTCTGAATTCTTTAGCAGTAACTAAAGAATAAAATAAAATCAGTCAATATTTCAAAATTTCCTTCTATTAATAAAAAAATGGTAAACCCGCAAGATTTCCCGTCGCAAAGCTAAAAGTAAGATATTCACATCATTGTAAGCAGTGTGAGTTCCCGAACAAAAAATATGAAGGCCAACATAGGCGGTCTTTCTTTGTTTGGAAGATATGGGCCCCCAAAGTTCCAAATTGTTGCATTTTCAGATCCTTTTTTCCGCCATAAAAAGGATCTCTCACTTCTCAAATCTAGTTCATAAATCATCTTTGAACCTTCAACCAACGAATAGCGACCCTTTCTTTCAAGAATATTCATTATTTAAAGGAAGAAAAGTGAGAATATTAGACAACCACTCAACCTATTTTTCTACGAAATACTTCTCAATGATAAAGCGGAGCTTGGCAACAGCGTCATTTCATAGCTGGCCAACGTATTATGACCGAAGAGTAGTTGCTGGCGGTAAATATGAAATGATGGGCAGTTGAAGGATATGATTGTAAGGAAAATGCTTCTGTCACTGAAGAAGAGGTGGTTATTCTAACATCAAAACAAAATCATTGAGAATATTTGTTTAAGGTTTCACTCTCAATATTTTCGTTTGAACTTTCTTTCCCCTTCAGAATAGGGAGGTTGTTATCTACTTCGTTTTTTGTTGCCTTCGAGATGGTCCCAGTTTAGAATGAGATTCAGGGTATTTCAATAAAATGGGTTATATAATAACCTCAATTTCATTGGAAATCTGGGAAGGGCGCGACCTGTATATCACATATGAAAAAATGTACGTTGAAATATATATCAGGGTGTATTCTCATTCCATTACTTTGTGTTTCAACCTTGTAGATTTCATTAGAAACGAATTCTCCTATTGGAAGATTTAGAGTATCGCAGTAAACAGTAAGAACTAAGAACATATTTCATTTTTCTCGCCAGCAATAATCTCATGATTATGACCGAAGAAGTTAGCGCCATTGCCAAACTTCACTTTTAGACAGTCGAAATCAGAAGGAATAGAGGTTAAGTGGTTGTCCAGTAATTTCATTGTTTTTTCATTAAATATTGATTATTCTTGAGAAAAAGTGTTGCTTTTTGTTGGTTGAAGGTTCAAAGGTGGTTTGTGAACGATACAGATGAAGTGAGAATCGTTTTTATGGTGGAAAATGGGACCAGACAACGACTCATTTTGGAACTTTGGGGGCCCATACCTTCCAAATTAAGGGAGAACGCCTATGTTCGATTTCACATTTTTTATTCAGAAAAACACACTGCGTACAATGATGTTAATATCTTTTTAATATCTCGGCGACGGGAAATCTTGCGGGTTTACCAAAAAAATATATCAGACGTAAATTAAAGATAAACTCACCATTTTATCTCTGAGTGGTATCTGAGACAGAAGTTTCTTATCATCAATCGGATCCAAACACTCCCCGTTCAAGGATAGCTCCAGCTTACAATGGATACCGGGCTTGATCCGCCTCGATATGTTTTTTCTAAGCGACGCAACAGTATCGTTGGAATGAGTAAATAATTCCAAATCCTCGACGGGTCTATTGGGACTAGAAAATCTTATGATGAGAGCGAGGTGTTTACCCCTGCACGCCCTGTACAACGGCAGTATTTTTCTTTCTCCTATAAAAGCGTTATCGCACTCGCTCAAATATTCGTGTAGCACCCTTATCACACGACACAACTTGACGGCTTCCGCTCTGATACGATTCTGCAGTTGGTTCGTGTCGAATTCTTTGTCATTCTCCGACTCTTGCAGTACAGTTACTGTATCGTAATGAGCTCTCAGCCGGTCGTAACATTCTGTTATGAAATTCTCGTGAAATTGCATCTGAGCTCCTATCAATTTTGGGCCCAAATTCGTACTTACTTCTTTCAGAATTTCTATCGCCTTCAAAGCTATATCATCACTGCAGTTAGTCACAATTTTCCATAAATAATCTAAACCGATCAGGTCTAAATCTTCTGTTAAATGTGTCCTCCTCTTCAGTTTCAGTTTTCCTTCCTTCATATTGACGGCTTTGAAGAAACGTTCGAAACATTTGATACCGCTTTCAGTCACCAAACTGGGATCTAATTGTAGTATGTTATTCTCGAAGAAATCTTTGTTGATGCCAGGATCGAGGTCCGGTTCGTCCCCCATCAATTTCGAAAACCACTTGAAACACGCTTCTCGGTCCGATTGGAACACTGCGTTTTCCGCTAGGCACTGCCATATTTGTTTCGCTTGATCCGAACACAGCCACAACTGACCATCTTTCAGCAGGAATCTGAAAAGAAAACTGTAAGGAGAGAAGTGAATAAGATCTGGAACAATTTCTATTCAACGACACGAAAACATTCTGAAAAAGTTGATTCAAATGATTTGACGATTAATGCGCAGGCTTGTAAGTATGAGTAATTCTCAACAAAAAAGATTTTAATTTCTTGAAAAGAATAAAAACAAACAGTGGTGTCTGAACATCAGATGAATAAATATCCATAGAGAGCATCTTTCGAAATGGAGACAAGTGTAAAAACTGTGGTTAAGTTTACACCTCAACTTGAGCAAAACCCAAGGATCAACATGGCAGTGTTGCCAACATAAGATGGGTTATGGTAATAGCTTAAAATTTTAGTGTTCCTACCCGTTTTGTAGTTGGATATAATATTTACAAAATGAAATTCGCACTTCTCTCCTCTGCAAAAGTTTTCGAAATACATGCATACTCCATTCACTTTTACAGAGTCAGTCGGTAGGCCGTGGAAATGTGACACATTCCACCATAAATATTTAAGAAGTGTTAGGTTAGTGAGTCAAACCATAGAGTCCTTGATGAAAATATATAAGAATTGGCAACGTATCTGTGGTTCATCAAGATGAATCAGCTGATGGGGGGGGGACACAAACCCCCAAGAGGTTTCGTGCGTCGTTTGACATTTGTCATACGTTGGAAGTAAAACGACACAACCAGACTTTCCCGCTTTGTTTATGTTATGAAGTACAGCATTTTCAACAATTTCAGGATAAATTCACAAGTTAAAATGATTTATATTAATAGAATTGGTGAATAACTAGGCCAAGGTATTGTTTCGTTGTGAAATACAACATAAATACACCGAGAGACGAAGGAATCCGATTTTTCAGATATATTGTACTGTAGACTTTATATTTGAATATTTGCATTTTTGACCCATTCCCCTAAATTTTATCTGGTATTGGAGGAAATAGAATACTATGTGAACTATCCCAGAGAAGGCAAACATCAAACTAAGTAACAAACTATGGTAGAGTTTGTTGGAGACATTTCCACACTGGTGAAGGAATTATGTTAGACTATCTATTCAATTTGTTCTGTTTAATAAGTTGAATCATGATGAGATAACCATGATAAGAATATTGCGTGTTATACACATTTCAAGAATTATATCACACTGCGATAGCTGGCGTTATGATGGACAAACCCATCCTGATTGGTTACCACTCACATCTCTATATGTTATATAAAGCCAATCAAGGCAATTCGTTGAGTGATAGATTTGATAGGTTTCCCAAAATATTGCATGTATTTTAAATAATAATGAATGTTCTCAACCTAACACATTCCGACGTGGCTCGACTATCCAAGGATGGAACTTCTACATTTTGTTGTTTGTAATATGTTTCGAATTGACCTTATTGTCAATTAAAGATTTTGAAAGCCTTAATGTTGCACCTGCATAATAAAAAACATTTTATATGGATAGTAAAGCATTTTTTGAGGATGAATCGAAATCGGTGTTGAAGGAAAAAATTTCATATGAATTACTTTATTTGTAACATATACGTGGTATAATAAATATATAATTGAAGATTATGATTGCACTGACATAGCAACTGCAGATCAATATTGTAGCCATTCTATAATTTGCAACATATAACGTTATTTGAAATATTACTGAGAAGTTCTGTGGAACCCATGTTTTTTTCATTCCATACATGTGTTGGATTTCATTCTGCTGTTTATTTTCAGAAATAAATGAGCCAAACATTTTACTGTCTCATTTTCGATAGTTATACCTATAATAAATGCTATCTCTGATGTTGATACTCTAGGCTTTAGAAGACAAGAATAAATACTGCAATTTTCATTTATATCATTTTGAATGATTAGCATTTGAGATTGAATATCAGAAATTTCACCTGTGAAATCACTAAAATCTCCAAATAATCGCTCTTCGCCAATGTAAACAAAGCGAATGTATTCCTTCGTCTCTCGGTGTATTTATGTTGAATTTCACGACACACTAACTTGGCCTAGTAATTCACCAATTCTATTAATATAAATAATTTTAACTTGTGAATTTATTCTGAAATTGTTGAAAATGCTGTACATAAACAAAGTGGGAAAGTGAGGTCAGTTTTCCCAAATGCCATTCTTTGGTCACAGAATAAATACCCATCTATTCTGTGCTTTGGCTGTCCCCCCATCGGCCATGTTGTGACGTCAGCTGGAACTGCTCTATTACATTGACCTTGATGATATTTCATGAGTGCTAACCTCACTCAGTTCTGGATAAAAAAACTTGATAGACCCTTTTCAAGGCTTATGGACAGACCTTATAAAAGTGAATGGAGTATACAGAGTGTAACAGCCAAATGGAATAAATTCGATAACGAATAAATGAGGGGGTGTTAGGAAAAACGCTGGGACACGTCGATTTGTAATTTTAAATGCGCATAGTTTTCAAGAAAATAAAACTATATAGGGTGTTCCATGCAACCGTGGCCAATACCAACTTTCTTATTTCATATGTAACCCCCTGTATATTATTTATTTTTTGGATTCTTCAGAAAACTCTAGACATAATTCATGTTCAATGTCCTATACGTATCTTCAACTTTTTCGGAAATATTAAGTGTTTTCGGAAATGTTGAGTAACGTTAGAAGCCAATTCTACTCCAGATTAGCACGTTGCCAAGACGTTCGCGGCGAGCATTTTGAACATTTCCTACATTGACATTAATGTTTTTTTTTAATTATTAACAAATAATCAGTATTACTTATTAGGTTTTAAGTGGAATGTACCGAATTTGTGAAATAAAATAGTTTTAATTTAAAACGTTGATTTTTGCACTAAATCTGAAAACACTCAATATTTCCGAAATAGTTAAAGATAGGTATAGGACATTGTGCATGAATTGTGTCTAAAATTCTCTGAAGAATCCAAAAAATAAATAATATACAGGGGGTTACATTTGAAATAAGAAAGTTGGTATTGGCCACGGTCGCATGGAACACCCTATATAATTTTATTTTCTTGAAAACTATGCGCATTTAAAATTACAAATCGACGTGTCCGAGCGTTTTTCCTAACTCCCCCTCATTTATTCGTTATCGAATTTATTCCATTTGGCTGTTACACTCTGTATGTATAACGTTTGTAGTTAATTTTTTGCGAGATAAAATCCTTATTCTTTCAGTAGATATTCTGTATAATCTGGTGTGAGAAGCATTCTGTTAGACCAAATGATTTGGCGGTAAACCCGCAAGATTTCCCGTCGCCGAGATATTGAAAAGATATTAACATCATTATATGCAGTGTGTTTTTCTGAATAAAAAATGTGGAATCGAACATAGGCGGTCTCCCTTAATTTGGAAGATATAGGCCCCCAAATTTCCAAAATGATTCGTTTTCAGGTCCCTTTTTCCAACATAAAAACGATCTTTCACTTCATCTGTATAGTTCACAAACCACCTTTGAACCTTCAACCAACAATAAGCAACACTTTTTTTCAAGAATAATCAATATTTAATGAAAAAACAATGAAATTACTGGATAACCACTTAACCTCTATTCCTTCTGATTTCGACTTAGTCTAAAAGTGAAGTTTGGCAATGGCGCGAATTTCTTCGGTCGGAATCGTGCCATCGTGCGTTTTCGTGAATGAGATTATTGCTGGCGAGAAAAATGAAATATGTTCTTAGTTCTTACTGTGCACTTACTCTAAATCTTCCGATGGGAGAATTCGTTTCTAATGAAATCTACAAGGTTGAAACACATAGTAATAGAATGAGAACACACCCTGATATATATTTCAACGTACATTTTTTTCTATATGTGATAGGTCGCGCCCTTCCCAGATTTCCAATGAAATCGACGTTATTATATAACCCATTTTATTGGAATACCCTGATGTCATCCTGAACTGGGACAATCTCGAAGACAACAAAAAACGAAGTAGATAACAACCTCCCTATTCTGAAGGTGAAAGAAAGTTCAAACGAAAATATTGAGAGTGAAACCTTAAACAAATATTCCCAATGATTTTGTTTTGATGTTAGAATAACCATCTCTTCTTCAGTGACAGAAGCATTTTTCTTACAATCATATCCTTCAACTGTCCATCATTTCATATTTCCCGCCAGCAACTACTCTTCGGTCATAATACGTTGGCCAGCGATGAAAAGACGCTGTTGCCAAGCTCCGCTTTAACATTGAGAAGTATTTCGTAGAAATATAGGTTAATAATTTCACTTTTCTTCCTTTAAATAATGAATATTCTTGAAAGAAAGTGTCGCTTTTCGTTGGTTGAAGGTTCAAAGATTATTTATGAACTAGATTTGAGATGCGAGAGATCCTTTTTATGGGGGAAAAAAGGATCTGAAAGTGCAAAAATTTGGAATTTTGGGGGCCCATATCTTCCAAACAAAGAGAGACCGCCTATGTTGGCCTTCATATTTTCTGTTCAGGAACTCACACTGCTTACAATGATGTGAATATCTTACTTATAGATTCGCGACGGGAAATCTTGCGGGTTTACCGATTTGGCAACATCTGAGTTCTTAAAATCTAATGCTTGTGGCGCCCAATGACAATTATATTGACAGTAGTATTATAATTTGATTTATTTGTGGATAAATGTTTTTTCAGTGAATTCAAAGGGGTAAACACATAAATATCAAGAATTCTATACATATTACATACCTTAAGAAATTCAGACGTTCTTGAACTTGTAAGGTGTGACAGTATCGTTCATCGGGTGTGTAAGTTTCACTTGTCAATTCCGGATTCGTCTTGTACAAAATTCTCAGCCTATCCATATAACTGGTCAGACTGTTGGTAACTAAAATCACCAAAGAATGCTGATTCTGCAACCTCTCTATCACCTCCTGCCTGTAGAAAATGTGGTGACTACGTTGACTGTGCCCCCCGTTCGTGCTCTGTTCGTATAAAATGCAGATTTCCCTAATCTGCTTCAGAGCGGGCAGGACCCATTTATCGCCCCTTTTCAGTTCATCTACGCACTTGTCCAGCCAAACGGTCTTCTGGACGTCGCGTTCTTGGGCACAACTGTAGTCTAAAATTTTAACGTGCGCTGTCAGCGCCTGATCCATGATTTCGGTGGGAACATCTTCAGCGTGGGCCAGATTCCAGAAGAGCGTTAGAACCTTGTGGGCCATCACTCCGTCCTTATCGTCTTCCGCCAATCTTCTTATTAGTTCGAGAAGTCTCTCCCTCTGTTTCTTCGATGCCGACGTCCAGCTCGTTTGAAAACATTCGAAGATATGGTCTAATTGTTCGGGACTGAAATCCCAGGCTAGCTTGGCCAGAAGATCGTGGACATTTTTAACGATGGCCTCGTGTTTGCCGGCCTGCGCGGCCCACACTGCGTTCAGATCCGACAGGGAAAGGGCCTTTTCCTTGATTACGAATCGTAAAATTTTTTCTAATTTCTCTACATATTGCGGTTGATGTAACGAGTCTCTTAGCACTATTTCCAATACGTGGTTTTCGTTGATCCATTTCTGCAAGAAAAATCGACGATAAGGCACTCGAATTTCAGTTTCAAATGCTGAAAGTCATCAGAACATAGCAGATGCTTTCTAGAATATCAGATTTTTTATATATCTATTTTGTAAGTGATACAGTCTTCTCATGGTTTGCGTTTTTTAAAATATTGTAAGATCATGAAACAGCATGAGCTGACTAAATGGAGCACTGTTAACAAGCCAAATGGCATTTTCACAAATAAATAAGAAACGATATGTTTTGTTCATGAACGTGAACGTATTTTTACTCTCCCTTAATGGTCATTTCATGGTATTCACTCTCTCTAAGTAATTTGACTTTATTCAATAGACGACTTCGGCCCAAGTTGCCAACCCACAATTTACTTAGCAAGTTTACTTTCACTGGGGAACGGGAATTTCAAGACAAATTCGACATGATAAGATTCGCGTTATTTATAAATACCCGTAAAATATGCCTCGGCTCTTCAAACCAGATAATTTCTTCCAAATATAGGTTTTTGTTAAGATCGTCCCCGATTGGCTGAAATTTAAGTTGGGATTCCTGATTTGATGCAAACAGTGTCAATTTTCATAGGATACGTTCCGAAAATCAACTCTGTTGTTTCGGTTGCCGATTTTCCGCTCCGTAAATATGAAATATTCGGATGGTTCCTGGAACAAGCGCGTGAAAAAGGTTATTTACGAAATCTGGTTGATGAAAATGCGGTCGATTTACTGTCACCAGAACGATTTTCTATGGTAAATATCCATAGCATAGAACAATCTATGTTTACTTTAGGTTTGTTTTGGTTCCGAGTTCAGAACCACAGACTATTGGTCTATGCTAGAATCGTACGGAACAGATCTGAACTCGGAACCAAAACAAACCTAAAGTAAACATAGATTGTTCTATGCTATGGATATTTACCATAGAAAATCGTTCTGGTGACAGTAAATCGACCGCATTTTCATCAACCAGATTCCGTAAATAACCTTTTTCACGCGCTTGTTCCAGGAACCATCCGAATATTTCATATTTACGGAGCAGAAAATCGGCAAATGAAACAACAGAGTTGATTTTCGGAACGTATCATATGAAAATTGACACTGTTTGCATGAAATCAGGAATCCCAACTTAAATTTCAGCCAATCGGGGACGATCTTAATAAAAACCTATATTTGGAAGGAATTATCTGGTTTGAAGAGCCGAGGCATGTTTTACGGTTATTTATAAATAATGCGAACCTTATCATGTCAAATTTGTCTTGAAATTCCCGTTCCCCAGTGAAAGTAAACTTGCTAAGTAAATTGTGGGTTGGCAACTTGGGCCGAAGTCGTCTATTGGAATGAATATTAAATTCCAGCCTTCGAATTTATTTTGAAAAATCGAAAATTTTCTATTGACAGGAACCTCTTTCTTACATACAAATTGTTGCGGTCCCGTTGTTGTCTGTCCAAAAAAGATTTCACTGTAATTACATGTACTATCCCTAGTTCCTTGATTTCCCTCAAGTTTTAAACCACCTTCTATGTATGTAATAATTTTTTTTATGTATGTGGTTTTTCTCTCAATTTCAACTTATAGGACAAATTCGCTTGAATAAGATATTGTATAATTTTTTTTAAATAATTTTTCTGGGCTTCTGATGATCCTCACAAAATTTCACATCAACCTTAAAGTCACAATTTTACTCAGTTAGTTACAAATGATATCGAAGTATCTATAATAAAGATAAATAAATGGAAAAAACTGTGACAGGAACACAATTATTTCATTCCAATTAATTTCAACTTACAGCCATTCTTTCTGACGTAAGACAATCGTCGTCTTCCATACCATGATGTCTGTTCGGATAATAGGTTACGCTCGATATAACCTTATTTATTTCATTCAGTGCGTTCATCTTGCCATTGAAACTTGATATTTGGAGCTGTCTCAAAATCATCTTCAGACGAAACCCTTCCATGGTTCTGATGAGCTCTTCCTGGTTGGGCACGCGAGAAGCTAAATTTTTGGCAGCTTTTATGATATTAGATATATTATCACTTTTAGACTCATTTTTTGCTTCTCTCTTGAGCTCATCATCTGTGATCTTGTCAAGAATAGCAGGTATCATTTCCTGGAACATTAGTTTAGAAAATGATGAAAAAAATTACAGATATGTCAATAAAACTAATTGTTTACTAATATGATAATGAGAAATAATGCTATTGAACAATGTTGTTAAAATTAAGTGTGAAGAAAAATATGTAGATAGAAAATAACATTTTTTTTGTTGGCTAGGGACAATGGTTTCCTTTCTCTGGTTCGAATTTTTCACCATAGAAATCTCTGCACCATTAATAATTGATCAATTGTTCCTCAATAAGAGGAGAAGTTGAGGCAAATCTCATATAGATAACTAATAACAAAACTCTTGATAATTTTACATTATGGAACTAGATCACATAATGTCCATTATTCAATAAATTAGGTCTTCATATGAAAAAATTTTTCAACCAAATCAAATTCAAAACAATGCAGAACTTAAACACCACCAAATAACAAATAAACATTCCTATTACTATTGAAGTTTAGTATTACCCATAAGAAATTTGATGGTAACAATAATAATCAATTGTTTCTCCAAAAATATACAGGAATTGGCAGAAAATTAGCAAACATAACAAAGAGAGAAATAGAATTTAACTCACCAGTATTGGAAGAATGAATTTATGAATAGTATGTGGAGTTAAAAATTCATAACAGAAACCAAAAGGCTTGATCAGTGCATACACAATAGATACACTCAAATTGAGTCCACTTTGAAACCTCTCCAAAAGTATATGAAACCCATGTAGTTCTCCAAATCTATTAATGAGGTCCACTAACCAACCTCTAGGGTTCCTAATATCTGTAGAAGGTCTAGCATATAATTCTTCCTCTGATAAATTACAATTTGGTCCTGCTGTCTCACTAGATCGGGCTGAATTGAATGTATGGAACTTGGTACTGGGATTGAAGATCATGGCTAAAAGGTCTAGTAAAGGGAACCAATCATGTGGTAGTTTAGCAACACATAATTCAACTAATTTCAGACAGTTTTGCTGGATACAGAAATGGATATTTGGCTTCCAACTAGATACAGCATCATCTTGTATTATTTTGTTAAAGGAAATCGTCAGACTTTCACGGAAAAATCTTTGACAAGCTTCTGACTTTGTATCCAAATTTTTCTTTGCAAGTTCGGTTGACACTTTCAAGAGACTTTCTAATTCTTGTTCGGGCAACACTGGAACAACCCATCTTATACTGGAAATCTTTTCATCTAGGGATGTCAATTTGTCGTGTGGAAAGTCTGGTTCAGATGCATCATTCTGAATCTGATTAGTGTTATCAGATGATCCAGGCACAGCAGGTGTCTGTTCAAAATGGATATTGTAAGAGAAGTTATCCACAATGTTGAAATGATACTCACCTGATCTTCTGAATTATTACTAATATTCTGTCCTTTAGTTGCAACAGTCATTTTATCTTTGATTCAAGCTGGCATTGTCAAAACTACTACAAAATGAGATAATTTCAGTATTCAATGAACAGAAATAGTCAGGGTGGATTTCATTGAAAGTTGTTGGAATGAATTATCTGGAATTTGGAAATTAAATACCCTTAAGAGTATTGACAAATGTCACTTTGAAAATAAAATGGGAGTGACGTTCGTGATGACAATTTATGGATGGTGTTTGAGTAAAAAATGATTACCCATGTACATATTATCAGCAAACCGCGAAGTTTCTTGGATTTCGATACAATTCTTGAAATGCCTGAGAGATTTTTCGTCTCTGACAACCGTAAGCAGTGAAGTTAATTCACCGGCACACACAAAATGGCGACCTAAATTGATAAAAGCGGTTGAAGTTTACTAGCACATATCAAAACATAAAAATGATAAAAGCGTTAGCATTTACTTCAAATAATAAAATGATACGGAATTGCTGAGATAGACACTGTAAAAAGTCTTTAATATGTTGACGTACAAAATATCTGCAGGCACGTCGTGATTTGCAAAATACCAACTTTTATTAGAATTTAGACAATTGTTTTTGTTGTGGCTAAACTGTAACTGTCAAACAAATCTATGTTCAAATTTATCGCAGTTCAAAACTTGAAAAAAAATAATTACTTTTTTAAGAAATAGTTCGAAATCCTCCTCCAGCTTCGCCATCCAGAAGAAATCCTCAAATGAATGAAAAAACACTTTATTTATGACTAAAAGAAAATTATTATATCATTTTGCTGAACAACGAATTGAAAAGATACTCAGAGAATATGTTGTCTCAGGAATATCCTCTACGTTTACCTGAAAATACTCATATTAATTTTAGGAAATTGTAATTTGGTGGATGCGCTAACATTTTATTTCGAAAATTATCTATCTCAATCATCAATTTTGAGTTCATAATTAACAGAGAAATAGAAATTTCGATATATATTTGATTCACGATAAATTGGAACTGAAAATAAAAATGTTAAACATTTCAAATTCCAAGAGCAGCAAGCAAGCTCTGATTAGAAGATGTATATCAGATTGGAACACACTCCCATAAAAATGGTTTATTTACAAAAATTTTTCTATGCTTATTGTTTACTTTTCATTCATTTCAGTTATATTGAAAATAAAATAATGTTGATTATTGTTATTTTATCTTAGAAGACCACTACATAATTTTTGTATGAAACAAATAAACATGCTATAATTTATATAAGGAATAAGTAATAAATCAAACAAAAATGGAATCGAAGAAAAATCTCATTTGTGCAATATGTGGGAATGCTCATCATACTGTATCTTGTAATTTTTCGAATATCACTGATCATGTAATTTCATTTTCCACGTCTTCAACCCATAAAATTGAAAGTAAATGCTTTTCAGATATTCAATAGGGCAACTTCAAGTAAAGCTCGTTTGTCTATACCGGATCATTTTGTACTGTATACTTTAGCTGATGGAAGCAATACGGTATTAACTAATAAATTCATTAGAAAAGGAACACGTTTTGGTCCTTTAGAGGCTACAAAAAGCTTGACATTGAATCCCGGTATTCAATTTCCCTTGAAGATTTTCCCTACTGGAGATGATGATTTCTTAGAATATTATTTAGATACTCTTGATGAAGAAACCTCTACTTGGATGATTTTTATTCCACCAGCTGAAAATTGTGATGAACAGAATTTGATATGCTATCAAGTGAGTTATTTTGAGATAGATTTAGGAATAATTATTACTTTCTTCTTTTAAGGAGGAGCAATATATTTACTATATATCAATAAGGGATATTAATGAAGCAGAACCACTGAAAGTTTGGTATGCCCCTTATTATGCAACTAAAATGGGTAAAAAACTATTAGAAAAAAAATCAGTAAAAAATGATCAGCCAGATGAAATAGGTAAATCAAAATATGATCATGAACCCAGTAATTTTCATGTAGACATATGCAACCAATTATTATTATTATTTTCAGTATTGAATAAATTAGTGAAATCCCAAAAACATATACCAGATAAAGATAGTTGGACTTGCAAATTTTGTGACATAGTTATCAAGGAGGTAACAAAATTTGCAGATCATTTGATAGAAGAGCATTACAAATCACAACTCGTTAAAATATGTAAATTATGCAAGTCGACATTCAAAACTAGAAAGGTAAATTGTAGAAAAAGAACATATCTCAAACTTGGCCATGTGCGACTATATTTACAAAGAAAGCTTTCATAATTCGACCACTTGTATTTTTGCATAATATCTGGTAATTTTAGTGTCTGTGTCAGCACATCGACTTGGTACAAAATCCATACAGTAATAAAATCAAATCGACATCAAACAAAACCATCGAAACATTATTAGACCAGAACAGCAGCAAAGAGATTTGTATTGGAGATCCTCTATTGAACAGCATGGCCACATTCGATAATTCAGAATTAATCATGCCAACTATATGTCATTTGAATGATGATTCTCAAATTCTGGATGTAGAAAATTTGAACATAGAAAACTTATTTATAACAGAAAATTTCAAAGCATTGGATTACTTTAACCTGGAAATTGAAGAGACGAAAGAAGGATTTACTTGTGATGTTTGTTTCAAGAATATTTCAAAACTTCCCAACCTCATTCAACATTTGAAGGCACATAGGGGTGATTATTATTGCTCAAGTTGTAATAAGGTATTCACTTTATATCTTTAAATTTTTTTATTGAAATATTCAATTGACCAATAATTAGAGTTTAACTGGTGATGTCCCCCACAAAATGTATTTAATTGAAACAATATATACCTTCAAAACAAAGGTCGTAATGCCAGTAATAGCATTTATTGCATTGTTGTTAAATTTCACTTTGGGAGAAAGTCAGTAGGTTAAGGTTAAATAATTTTTGTATTTTCTCAGTGCCTAGTAAAGAATCTTTTTCCAGATTTTCGGTCGAAAAGAAAATTTGACTCATCATTCATGCAATGCCACTTCGAAATATGAATGTTTAGCTTGTAACCGTACGTTTCACCAAAAAAAATATTATAAAAGGCATGTGGATACTGTGCATGAACACAAATTCAAATGTGACAGTTGCAAAAAAAGCTATTCTAACAATTACGAATTGAGTCAGCATAACTGTAAGGTGCAGTTGGATCAGAGTCAAATGTACGTTTGTACCTTCTGTAAAAAAATATTCTCACGACAGAGGTACCTGAAGAAACACATTTCAAGACAACATACCAGTAACAGGGTTTTTATATGCGAGATCTGTCCAAAACAGTACACCACAAAATATTCATATGAAATGCATGTACAGTCTCATAAAGAACCTAAATTTAAATGTGAAATATGCCAGAGAGAATTTCATCGTAGGGATATATTCAAGGAGCACATGGACAGACTACATAGTAATAAGGTAGGTGTTGTTTAATACTTTCTGCAGTCTATTGTATAGTTATTTGGGAATAACTTTCAGGAGCTGCAATGTGATATTTGCGACAAGAAGTTCAAAGCAAAGAAAAACTTGTTAATTCACAAAGAAACCCATAAAAACACCAAATACCATTGTACCACTTGTGGATCGTCATTCAAATCTAAATCTAATTTAACACGACACAACAAAATCCATCAAAAGAACGAGAGCAACAGTAGCAATTATTTGTATCAGTGTAAATATTGCGACAAAAAAATGAAATTGAGGAGTTCTCTTGCAAGACATATACAAAATAAACATACGTTGATAGAAGCTGATTCGCAAGAAGCAGTAACGAAAAGTGATATGACTGAGAAAGATTGTCTCAAGTTTCTAGAGGAAAATTTGGATCTCATGACTGATTCACAGGATAATATCGATATGATAAATGACGTAGATATTGACGAGTTGGGAAGGAAGCATATTCAAGTAATTGATAATATTTTATTGAAAAAAAGTGAAGAGATGGGCCTTGGTGTGACTAATTTCATTGTGAATTTGAGTAATATGAAGTCTAATTCTTTGGTTAAATTAAATGAAAGGGACTTATCTTGTATAAACGAACAGGAAGAAAGGGAAGTTCTTCTTTCCATGCCTGATTTAATGGAAATAGAAAACAACATAATCCTAGGTAGGTGTCCCCAAGAAGTAAAATTAAGTGCATGCACACATGTAGTAAATATCTATTGTATTTTCAGTAACTTTACAATTTCTCATATTGAATGGGTGCGTTTTTGCGCGCATGTTCTAGGGGAACAGCGTGCTATCGTTTTGTCCAAATGTCTGTAATTTTCGATGATTGAGCCGAAAATGGTCTCAAACGACTAGATTGGACTCACTAATGACGAGTCCTGTATCAAAATCGATTCTGTCCGGCCGGCCGTGAACACGATAACTGTCGAACGGAGTGAGCTAGCAACTTGGAACTTTCAGGGTAGGTCGCGCATTGGAATGCCGCGGTTAATTTCGTTAATGGGCCAAATCGGTCGAATAGTTTCGAAGTTATAGGTACTTGAAATTTTGATGTTGTTTATTTTTTATTTCAGAAACTACTCAAGCGTTTGAATTCAAACTTGGCAGTTACGTGGAGTATAACGACGCGCAACTTTGAGCTTCATGTTGTCAGGATCATACTGTCAGTGAATTAAAAAAAAAAAAAAAATTTAAATCTTTTTCCAAAAAATTTTTTTTTTCGAAAACCGTTTATCATATCCAGAAAAAAATTCCACTCGGACTTTGAGCTTCATATTTCACAGCAGTGTACCAAATTTAAGTTCGATACGATTATAAGTTTTGGAGATATCGGGAAGAAATATGTAAAATTTCGAAGTTTTTTTCTCGATATCGTTGCTTTTTTCGGTATAACTCGAGAAATTTTGATTCAATCCTGATATAACTGATAGCTGGTTTAGAGATGCTGAAAGACAACTTTATGCGAAATTTCGTGATGATCTTGTCATTACAACAATTTGAAAAACAAATTTCTGTGATTTTCTTATCATATCATCCTCATTAAATTCTGTATGAACCTTCGAACTGTAATTTTCGATGAAGTACTGGATTTCTATTTGATCTGTCTTACGGCCGACTGCGTGAACACAATAACTTCCGAAAGAAACAACTTAGAAACTCGATATTTGTAGGAAGGTTTGGACTTTAATTACGAAGGCCGAATTCGTGAATGGGTAAAATCCGCCCAATGATTCCGTAGATATACCCATTCAAAATTTTATTTCTCCAATATTTCTAAAAATACAGATTAGATCGAATTGAAATCCAGTAATTTATCGAAAATAATCTAGAAAAGCACTTCCGTGAAGGCAGCAGCTTTCGCGCGCAAGTTCAAAAGCTGCTGCCTTCACGGCAGTGCTTTTCTAGATTTTTTATTTAAATAGAATATGTCTAATTAATTGATCTCCCTCTCTATCTTCTTGTATTTTCAAAAAAGAAGGCTAATCAATTAGATATCCCAATTAAAATAAAACGCACATATATTGTCTTGCTTAACCTTATTGATACTCAGTATATTTGTTGTAGTCCTGAAAACTATATTCGAATTTATGTTTGTCGGTAAGAAAATGTTATGAGTTTAAAAGGAAGATATGAGTCACTACGCATTTTCAGAAATCCTTACCCAGAAAATAATTTATTTACTGACATGTGAAAAAAAGTATCCAGATCAAAAATAAAGTCATTTTCCACTGACAAACTAGAAAACATCGTCGACACTCTGGATAATTGCTCGCAGTTACTATGAATTATTTCACACTTGGCAACACCGCTCATGTAAACGGCCATCCGATGTTTACATTTCGTCTTTATTTTCATTACAGTTCTCGTCGTGATTTTCACTTCAAAAACAACTTTAATTGACGTTTGGGATGAATTTTATTGATGTTTTACTTATATCATGGGGTTATTTCAGTGTTAATTAAGTATACTATCGTTTGATAATGGTTTCAAACTTCTCGAAAAAGCTCAGCACTGCTGAAGAGGTGCTTTGAACCTTTTATTTTTGGGAGTTTGGTACTTACTTGGGACCAGAAGGTTGTAATGAGTCTCAAAGAAAATGTTTTAAATGAAAATCCGTCATTTTTATTGACATGAGTCGAAATCGTAATGGGAACAGTTTTTATAACTCTTGGAATCAGAATGAATAATTAAATTAAAAATAATTTCCTATTTATACCATGAATGAGTTTCATACTTAACCTACTTTAATCTACAATTGATCAAGAATCAGAAGGAAGATTAGAAATAAATAATTCTACAGTTTTGGCAAGGCAGATCGTTTATATTTTCTATTTATTTCTTATAGGAGACGAGGACTTCATAGTGAATTGATTTGTACCTCTGGAATCTGTGCAGATGATTTTTGGAATATCATTAACAGAAAACATAAACGAATTTATTACTGACTTACCAGAAATATAATCAGCCTTCTGCAAATGTGAACATTACTATCATAATTGAACATCAATTATTATCTCTACCGCCTTTCTTGAATGTTTCTTGATCCTGCTATTTCAGTGTTTTGGAATGGACAAAAAAAAATACCACAGAATATCTTTCTAAGAGTTAACATCAGAAAGTGTATGTACGTATTGGTTTTTTTTACAGTTCTCAGATAATTGAAGTACATATTCATCATCTTTTTCTATATTGTGGTAATTTTTCAGTTGGCGATACACTTGCTTCATACGCTGAATGTTTATCTTGCTCACTATTGCATGGTTCACCATGGGTAGAGGGTAATCTTTTCCTATAACACATTTGGCAGCTTTTTGTACATTGTCAGGTGCTGTCCATGGATCGTGAATATATTTGATTGGCATATTTCTCAACACACAAATGTATTTTCTGGAATAAAATATTCGTTTAGAAAAAAGGTTCTGTGTTTAAATGTGTTGAAACCTTTAATGACTTATGAGATTTGTGGAAACAAACCTTATATAATCTCCATTTGGATCAGCTTTTCTCCCGAATTTAACTGGACAATAACAGTGGGAAAACTGTTGGAAGAAACTGGAACAGGAAAGCCACATCCAGGTGCCAGCATTTACTGACCAATCTGCATCTAGTAGTAACTCTTCAAATACCTGGAATTAAATTGCTAACAGTTGCTTGATATAATGAATAATGAAAATAGGTACATCAACTTGAATTCACAGATAAAGGCCATCATATTTCTAGATGTGATAGGTAAATAGATAGTTTTTCAATTAAATAATAATAATAATTTATTCCATTTTTCCATATACATAAGGATGTACATAGGATGGCCCTTCAAACCAAAATAAACTAAAATACAATCCTCCTTTTTTACTTTTTATAGCCATTTATGTGATCCCGGTTTCTGTGTTTATTTCATTGTCTTTTCATATTTTTATTTCAATTATGTGTCTTTAGGTCCTTCTATCACAAAAACATCATTCCCGTATCCCATGGACTCACTATTCAACCTTTACTTGTCTTATCACCTTTTTTACTTGCTTTTTTAATACTTTATTTTCAACACTTAAGTTCTTTAGACTATTTGGTAAAACGTTAAAATACTTTCTTGCATAACTTATATAACTCATTTTTCCTTTAGTTAATGTATTTCTTGGCACTTCAACACTTCTATTTCTTGTATTTACCGGATAATTGTTATATTCCATCTTCATTTACTGTATTGATGTACTATTGCATTTATTGCAAATACCTGCTTAATTTTTATTGGGTTATTGTGATCATGTTCTTGTATGCCTATTATTTTGAGTATTCTGCCTTGTAAACGTTCCAATGGTTCTAGTGCTGTCTTATGTAATCCTCCCCAACCAATCACGGCATACACTGCTATGCTATGGAATAAACCGTAATACAACTGCAGTAGTTGGTTTTTTGATAATACCTGCTTTAATCTGTGGAACACATATAGTAGATACTTCAATCTATTCACTGTTTTTGAAATATGGACGTCCCATTTTAAGTTGCAGTCATATGTAAGGCCTAGATATTTGTGATTGGTCACTCTATTAAGGTTTTGACTGTTTATGTTAACTGTTATATCTTCCGGGACTGAGTCTACAACTTCCCACATAGAATATCTGTCAATGAAATTGTGTAGAGTAGGGTACGGAATAAGATCTCTCCGTGACTATTTGAGTGAACCTTGCATGAAGGTGGTTTATTTTGCAAATTTTGAATCACTTTTAAGATATGGTATTTTATTCTGGGGGAGCGAGTACAAGAGTGAATGACATATTTGTTGTACAAAAAAGAATTGTAAGAGTGATGTTTGGTTTAAAATTTTTAGAGACATGTAGGGGAATATTCAGGAAACAGAGGATTTTAACAGTGTATGGCATTTACTTATTTGAATGCTTAATATTATTTTTTCAAGATTAAGGATGCAATGTTACAGCACACGACAGCTCATAATTACCAGACAAGAACTCTGGAGTTACATTATCCAAAGCATATATTGAGCTTAACTGAGAAACATCGCTCTTATAATTGTATAAGGATTTATAATCATTTACATTATAGTCTCAAGGATATTAATAATTTCAGATCTTTCAAAGGCAAGATAAAGGAGATGTTAATTTATTTAGAACTTGACTGCTTGTAAAAACCTTGACAAAACATATATAATATTTTGTTATTTGTGTTATGAAAACAGTGAGTGAATGAGAACAATGAAGCGGAGCGTGATGCGTGATGCCGCAGTAATCACCCATAGTAATTAAACCCTCTAACGAGTTCTTCGAGTGTTATTTCCAGCCCTCTCCTGTACAAACCAACTGGACGAACCAACCCCAACCGGGGTACACCACATGGCGATTCTGCCAGTTAACTGAAACACCACAGTATATTCTTTTGACGCTATTTCACCCTATGTTGTACATATTTTGAAATAAAGATATTTATCTATCTATCTTTTGCAGATCCGAACACAAACTATTTTCCGTCGTGATTCAACCACAGCTGTCATCAATACTAGCCAGGAACATAATTCAATGGCAATTTGACATGGTGCCCTCGCATTCAGGTTCAAACCTGCTTTACGAATGTGAAGTTCCTAAATTGTTTCTTTCGGACGTTAAAAAATACCATCACCTACCAGATAGATTCAACAGAAAGAAGAAGACTCCACATAAATAGATAGAAAGTCTTAGCAGCAGATGTCTTGCTTAATTAGCCATAAATAGAATCAAATGGCAACGCAGCAGGGTGGCCTGTTAATTCACAACACATCAGCGGCCGACTGTAAATTTTCGTACGTGTATGTTTTGATCATGTTTCAGAAAGTGTTCCTGTTAATGTTGTGTGAAATATGTGCAATGTTCTAACGAGTGTTTCAGTGATGAAATGAATTATTATGACAGTGAAATAATAACCAATTTCGTCTTGGATTATTTCTTCGTCTACAACTTCAGC
The DNA here is from genome assembly GCA_958510865.1 of Myrrha octodecimguttata. Lineage (NCBI taxonomy): Eukaryota > Metazoa > Arthropoda > Insecta > Coleoptera > Coccinellidae > Myrrha > Myrrha octodecimguttata. The sequence goes on from OY294057.1 coordinate 74,078,793, forward strand.
GATGCCGTCTATTTCTGGGTGAATTGATGCACCATCGAGTGAAGATTTCGGGATTCGGTCGACAACAATCCACATGAAATTCATCCCGAAAAAGTCGCTGCCGATGGTTTCATCTATAAAGTGATTCTAACCAGCTTTACCTGGCAACAACTCGACAACATCGATGTCTCCGAGCTGTGGGCTCTAACAAAATGTCGCTCCAAACAATACAATCGACGCAGTCATTGGGTAGATTTCACCCTTCACGAATTCTACCTTCTTCATTGGGCCGAAAGGAACTCTTCCTGTTAAATTTTGCGATCTAAGAAAATCACCAAATTTTTTTGAGAGGTACGAAAGCTGCCTGAATGGAAAGCCGCTCTGGCTACGGATTTGGGCAATCCTAAAGATCTTCACGCTTCAAGACTGCGCTTTTCGAAATTTTTTTGTAAACGAATCGCAATAGTCAATTTGAGTTATCGGTCCACTTATTGGGAACTTCTGCGAAGATGCCAGCGCCGTAACGGATAAATTTGGAACCTGTCCAAGCTAGTAGTTTTATGTAAACAAACCTTAGAAATGTGGTGGAGAACGAATATTTATTAAGCAGAGCTTGAATATTTGAAGAAATTATTATAATTTTGTGTAAGATTTCTTGAGAAGGAACTTTTCGTTTGGATCACGAAATAAAATCATGCTTTAAATCGTTCCTGATGGAGGATAATTTCGGTGTTATTTTAGTGTATGTTGCTTGGTGGATCAAAATGAACCAATATCTAAGTTTACTTGAATTTCTGGAAAAATAGGCACCTCAATAAGTAATTTGAGGACTCTTATTTATGTGAAGAAGTGCTAAATGCAGGCTATATTATGTGGTAAATCTAGAATCAGTCCAAATGATATACCTTCTTCTTTGTTTACAAACGAGTGAATCAAAAAAATGAAAACAGATTTTCTGCTTTAGTTCTTTTGCATCATATTTCTAAAGGAAAGAAAACAGGTAGACATATAATTGATTTCATTTTCATATAACAGCAGCTCAAGATACACATACAAAATGAAAAATGTCACAGCTGGTTCAACCTACCTATATATAGAAACGAAAAGTATTAATGTATTTATATGAATAACTTCAGCTATTATCAACTCTAACAGTATAAATAGTTTTTGTCAAATTTTCAACCAGATCACTCTTTTAGAATATGATTTTGTGTAGTATTTGAATTGTGTAGCTGCAGAAGTGATCGGTAGTTTCTCTGCAGCATTTTTATTCAAAATTCTCTTATTTTCATTTACATCTGAAAACATCATGGCATAGAGTTCTTTCGAAATGAATAAATTGTAGGTAATTTACCTTTGTGAAAATAAACATCTTCAGAGAAATGCAGTGAACATACAATTTCTAAAGCTAGGCCTTTCTTCTATCATTGAGTTCCCTGCCAAATGCTGTTTCCAAATTAACTGTACTTTCATTTGGCTTTGGAAAAAATGAAAACTAGAGGCACTAGATGATCCGTTCTTCTTCGACCATGAATAACATTGAGTTGAGGAACACAACAATAATCATTTCGGGAGGATGCCATTTCGAATTAATACAATCGAAAATTTTAATCGGAAAGAAAGGAATCGATTGATGAATATTACAAACACTTTCGGTATACCAAAATTTCAACTCGGAGAACAACACAAAAGCTCGAAAATGAACTCCAAAAGTAAGCAAATTACGTTAGAATAACAGGCACGTCGAAAAACTACTAGCTTGGAAGTGTTCGAATTTCTATCACCAGAGGGCGTATCGCTTAGCAGTAGTTGCGAATAGTTCACATACCTTCATTCCTTCTTCCCAAGAAATCCAGAGGTCTCCCCTTGTGAGAAAACAAGCCACAGCATGCCTAGCTAAATGATGTATCCACCCTTCTTGTCTTAGTTGCGTCATTATTGCATCTATCCATGGAAATCCAGTTTGCCCCTAAACAACGAGTCCATCAGATCTACCAGGAAGTCTTTACATGACAAATGGCACTTACGTTCGCCCATTTCGATAAAGCCTCGGCGTTGTGATCCCAAGGTATTTGTACGCATATAGGGTTCCCCAACATCTTGTCGAAGTTTGGATTTTTCGTAGCAGCGCAGTAGAAAAACTCCCTCCATAGTAATTGACCGTGAAGAGAGAGAGGGGGAAAAGCGTTTTTTATCTTCTTATAGAGGTCGGTGAGCCGGTAGTAGAATAGCCTGGTTGATAAACAACCAAATCTGAGATAAGGGGAAAGGCCGGTTTGTGACGACAGCAGAGACTGAGGAGTCATTTTAGGCATTCCAAATGAGGCTACCCAAGCTTTTCTCTCCAAGTGCCGTTCAAGTCGCTTCAGGGCTTCGCTCTCCCCTGAAAAAAAAAATTACAGAATTGATACTGATGATGAATCCAAGAAGATACGAAATATGCATGGCTGATGCTTATTTTATTTCGATTTTTTTATTTCATTTTTATACTTTATTGTGTCAGTCTGACAACGCCGCATCACGGGAGACGGCCGCTCAAACACCTAGTGTGTGTGAATTTGTCAAAGTGATTGAATGAGATTTTTACCGAGATTTACCTGAAACAATAATAATATAATGCAACACAAATGGAAATTTCGACATTATCCAATTGAACTCTCCAAATTTTCTGCTTTTCTATACAAAATCATCGATTTTTGTTCAGTTTAGATAAGCTCATCAGAATCTTCGAGACGAATTTTGGAAGAATATTTGGAACTAAGGATTTTTTCCATTTGAATGATTCAATAATCAACGATTTATTGTTCCATCAGCTTGTTAAGTGATTGGTATAACACATTATATCGTCCCCGACGAAATTCTTCGTTTTTCACCTTTGATTAGGTAAGTCACAGTCTGAAAAGCATCGAATAGAAAATTAAATCTATCCTTTCAGTGAAAAGCGCTGCAAGTTTGCCGTCCAAACTGAGCCTGAGTTATCCTTCGGCCTCGCCGTGAAAACCAACATCGAATGGATCAAGTTCAGCGGCTCGCGCTCCATCTCAAAACACCGTCTACTCTTTCTGCTTCGCAAACCGCTCAGCTCGCGTGTCTGTACGCGCTTTTACGTAAACAAAAACCTCACGTACCAAAATTAAGAGCTAGTGTACACGAGGCTACCCTGCTGCGTTGCCATTTAATTATGGCTAGTATCGAAGCCGGCTGTTGGGCAAGTATGCAAAGGTTGCATCATTCTGATTCGAAATATAATATGCCTATATTTATAACAGGGACTTCTTGAACATTATAGAATCATAGGGTCTATAAAGTTGTTAGTCACCAACTACTACAATGCTATTGTATTATTTACCTAATGTTATTGTCAGTAATTATCTACTTTTGTAATGTAAATAGTGTTCTTATTTTCCTTTTGCTATTCCTTTGCGTTTTTGTCTATGTATTCATGTTACGCTATTTTTTTCTCACTGCAAAATACAAGTGTGCACTCACTTAGAGTGTAGGAGAAAGAATTTGCTAATGTAAAATTTTCTAATTCCACCCTGTTGTTACTATTTTTCTTCGTGCTCGTTTTCTTTTTTCTTTTATCTTCTTCGTATACTGTATCGTATTTATTATACAGTGCGCGTCAGAATTATGGAACAAATTTATTTTCTCAGAAGAAAAATATTTGTCAACAAAATCCTGAAACAAGTCAATTTTTGTTTCACTTTTACCAAATTTATATGCATTTTAGAAGGATTTTTGTTGCACCTTGTGCTATCCCCATCAACCCTCTAAATTTTTTGAATAGGGAAAGTAGGTCATGTGGTACTTTTTTGGCAATGTCTTTGTATCTTCTTTACAGGCGTGTAGAAATTTTCAAGATTTTTTTTTTATTAGTTCAGATGTTTTCAGTATGTGCAGTTTGTCATGGCTCATTTACTTTGAGACGATGGTACCTGATAAAATTTGTCACCGCATGAAAGTCGACCATTACAGTTTTGTTCATGCACAACTTTCAACTCCTACGAACCTTTTGAATAGAGAAAAAAATTTCACGTGAGGGGGTTGAAAGGGGTTTAAAGTTGTGCATGAACAAAACTGTAATGGTCGACTTTCATTCGGTGACAAATTTCATCAGGTACCATCGTCTCGAAGTAAATGAGCCATGACAACGTGCACATACTGAAAACCTCTTTTAAGTAACTGATTTTTCAAAAAAAAAATTTTTTCTTGAATATTTCTGCACGTCTGTAAAGAAGATACAAAGACCTTGCCAAAAAAGTACCACATGACCCACTTTCCATATTCAACAAATTTAGAGGGTTGATGGGGATGGCACAGGGTGCAACAGAATCCTTCAAAAATGCATATAAATTTGGTAGAAGTGAAAAAAAAATTGACCTGCTTCAGGATTTTGTTGCCAAATATTTCTCTTCTGAGAAAATGGATTTGTTCCATAATTTTGACGCGCACTGTGTAATGTAGTATATCTGAGATATATATTGGGGAACCCAAACAAATAAATAAATATGAATAAGTTTTATAATATTTTTCATATTACGTGCATAAAAGATGATCCAAACTGAGAGTAGCGGAAAAATAAGTGAATAAATACCTCCAATCCAAACCGGGGGCGACAACGTCAAAGTATCAAATCCTAATTGCTCCAGAGTAGGCACACCAAACTCATAATCATGATTATTATTAAAGGGTGTATTCAGATTATTACTGGAACCAGCCTCGAAAGGAGCTGGTACTGGCTCTTCCGGACTGCCCATAGAAGAAATAACATCTAAAAATTGATGATACGTTATCGGTGCGTTCCCTCCATTCTTGTCTATGATTTTTTGAAGGTCGTATAAAGTATGAGATACCCTTTGTACAACAGTGATACCAAGTTCGTTGCATAGCGCAATGATGTTATTGTCTCTGACTTGGCCGAAAGGTTCAGGATCTTCTTCAAAACTGAGGCATGTAGTGCCCCATTCCTTGAACAGCTTCGGAAGTGCGTCGGCAGGCTGACCTCTTACTACGAAAAGCCTTGAGTTGAACTTTTTCAAGCTTCTATCCAAATCGTCCAAGCATTGTAGGAGGAATCTGTAAAAACGATATAGATATGGAGGACCGATCTTTATTTTTTTAGAGTGCTCTTCAAATTATGGTAGGAAGCAGTGCGCGTCAAAATTATGGAACAAATCAATTTTCTCAAAAGAAAAATATTTGGCAACAAAATCCTGAAACAGGTCCATTTTTGTTTTTTTTTACCAAATTTTATGCATTTTTGAAGGATTTTTGTTGTACCCTGTGCCATCCCCACCAAGCCTCCAAATTTTTTGAATAAGGAAAGTGGGTCATGTGGTAGTTTTTTGGCAAGGTCTTTGTATCTTCTACACAGGCGTGCAGAAATTTTCAAGAAAAAATTTTTTTTTGAAAAATTAGTTTGTTCAAAGAGGTTTTCAGTATGTGCACTTTGTCATTGCTCATTTACTTCGAGACGATGGTACCTTATGAAATTTGTCACCGAATGAAAGTCGACCATTACAGTTTTGTTCATGCACAACTTTCAACCCCCTCACATGACTTTTTTTTCTCCATTAAAGGGTTCGTAGGGGTTGAAAGTTGTGCATGAACAAAACTGTAATGGTCGACTTTCATTCGGTGACAAATATCATCAGGTACCATCGTCTCGAAGTAAATGAGCCATGACAAAGTGCACATACTGAAAACCTCTTTGAACAAACTAATTGTTCAAAAAAAAAATTTTCTTCAAAATTTCTGCACGCCTGTAAAGAAGATACAAAGACCTTGCCAAAAAAGTAACACATGACCCACTTTCCCTATTCAAAAAATTTGGAGGGTTCATGGGGATGGCACAGGGTGCAACAAAAATCCCTCAAAAATGCATAAAATTTGATAAAAGTGAAACAAAATTACCTGTGTCAGGATTTGGTTGCCAAATTTTTCTTCTGAGAAAATGAATTTGTTCCATAATTTTGACGCGCACTGTATAATAAGGAGGCTACGGCAAATCTAGAAGAGCAATAATATACAGGGTGTCCCCCTGAAGTTGATAGTATATTTCGATATAAACGGCAACACTGCAGCGTTGAAAATATTCGATAGACCGGTAGTCCCTAACCGAGAAATCGAATTCTCAATAATTTACAACTACTAGAAATATAGTTGAATATCAATTTCAATACAGATATAGTGAGAGAAATATGTGATTATCGTGGAAACTAAATGCAGGAATGTGTCAACAAGTTGAAGAATTTTTTCCGTCTCCGGAAGAGTCAAGGGGGTACCATCGTCCGTAACCCACCCTATATATTTCGAATAATGGCAATGTTCTCATTCTTACCTCCATTTATTGATCCCCACATTAGATGACCCAGCAAACCATGGGTCTAAAACAAAGACGCATCTGAAAGTATGTGCATTTTTCAGACCTTCCTGTAGAGCTGGATTGTCGTGAATGCGTAACCCTTTTCTGAACCAATGCACGGTGTGTTTATCTTTTTTCGTGGCCATTCTGGTATTGAAAATGTCAGAATGGGTGTTTGCTGTATCATTTTCACTCATTTACCTTCCTTCTAAAGTTGTCACCGCCTTCCTAAAAGATGGATAAAGAGTTCTATATTTTTGGTTTATTATTCGATGAAATTAAATAATAATCCTTAGTGATCGACCAAAAAAAAATGTCAAATGTTCAAATCTTGGCTTAAGTTTCAGACATACACCACATATTAGGTTTTTCGATTTCTGAGATACATTACATAAAAAATAATGGAACAGTAATGAGGTGAATTCCAGCTAAAGGATGTTCTTTTAGAGGTATAGAACTTTGAGTTGGCAACATTGTTTTAACTGGCGACTATTTTATCAGCTTTCAAGAGATTTGTGTTTAGTTTGGTCTGGCATTTCAACATGAATAGACTGACGCCTGAACAACGCTTCCAAATTGTGCAAATTTATTTTGAAAATAATGGTTTTGTTCGAAATATGTATCGCCAGCTACGTCCATTTTACGGCCAACATAATCGTCCATCAGAGCTATTAATTCTACTAACTAAAAACCATATTCGCACCACGTTTACTCTAACTGATAATAAGAATCCACAGAGACATCGTACAGTGAGAACAGAAGAAGACATTGCTGCTGTAGAGCGTAGCGTAGAGGAATACTCAAACCAGAACGTTACAGTCGATAGTGACCGCTATAGAGCCATGATTACTGATTCTTTCGTTACTCAATTGAACAACCATGATATGCAGCAGCTGTGGTTTCAACAAGGCGGTGCACCATGTCACACAGCTCGTGCCACAATTGATTTACTGAAGGAAACGTTTGATAACCGCATAATTTCACGTTCCGGGCCTGTGAATTGGCCTCCCAGATCGTGCGATTTAACGCCGCTAGACTATTTTCTGCGGGGATATGTGAAGTCGCTAGTCTACGCCGATAAGCCCTAAACAATCGAACAACATTCGCCGCGTTATTGCCGATATACGGCCACAAATGTTGGGAAAAGTGATTGAAAATTGGACCTCCAGATAAGATTAGGTCCGAGCCAGCCGTGGCGGTCATATGCCTGAAATTATATTTAAAGTGAAATGCCAAAAGATTATTTTTTGAATGAAGTCAATTTCATGTCACTTTTAAAAGTTCATTCTTGTTTAATTCCATTTCAAAGTACTATAAATCTAAAAAACCACCCTTTATGAATAAACCTGCGATCGATATGAAAGATACCCTTCTACATAATACCTAAGAATAACTTGTACAAATACCCTTAGTTCAGGGAACATAAACAGGACACATTTTTCACACTTTCCTATGTTTTCACGATTTCAAGGTGTTAACTCTTGAATTAAGCAGGTAAAATTATCTGTAACTTTGTATGTCGGAAAACTGATGATGAGTGAAGAAGGGAAAAGCTATTATCTAAAGTAGCCACGACGGTTAACACGTGACTCGAATGGAAACTTGGCTCTGATTGGCCCCCAGAGGAAGGGTGGAAGTGATCACGTTTTAGGTGTATTATTGAGAATTGAGCATTTCATTTGCCTACAGGGGTGCATTACCAATTGTCCTTTTGATGTTTGTTCTATATCGGGAGGTTGCTTTAATGTTTATTCTTATCGGAATCCATACTGCTAAAGTTTCTCGTGTATAAATATATGTATACAAGGTGTCCAGATTTAACGTTCATATATTTCCGAGGGTTGTTCTAGAGATCTCAATTTGAAGAAAAATTAATTTCAATTTACAACCGACCGTAAGCACAATAACTTCCGAGGGAAACAACTTAGAAACTCGATATTTATTGAGCAGCTTTGCACCTTAATAACGAAGGCCGAATTCGTGAATGGGTAAAATCCACCCAATGATTCCGCAGCTATACCTATTCAAAATTGTATTTTCCCAATATTTCCAAAAATACAGATTAGATCAAATTGAAATGCAGAACTTTATCGGAAAATGGAAGTTCGACTGTTCATGTAGAAATTCATGAAGGTATTCGGATCAGAAGATCACAAAATATTGATTATTCGAAAAATAATTTTAATTTTTTTTGAAATTGTTCTGATACGATGCTCACGAAATTTCGCAAAATTTGTCCATCAGCATTTCCACACTAGCTGCCAAGTTTAATTATGATCGAAGTAGTATTTTTTGAGTTGTTCCGGAAAAATAACGATAACTTGAAAAAACCACGATATTTGACGTATTTTTCCACAATATCTTCGGAATTTATGATCGTATCGAACAGAAATTTGGTACAAAGCTGTGAAAAATATGAAGCTCAAGGTATGACCGAAATTTTCTCCAAATGTAATGAATAGTTTCGGGGAAAAAAATTTTTAGAAAGAGATTCGAAAAAAAATTTTCTTCTGAATTTACTGACAGCATAATCTCAACGAAAATTCGCAAAAAGTTGCAAGCCCTTATGCAACAACCAACGGCCAATTTTCACTGCAATCGCTCCAGTAGTTCTCAAAATATTAGGGAAATAACCCGAAAACTTCAATAGACGACATCGGCCCAAGTTGCCAACCCACAATTTTCCTTACAAATTTACTATCACTGGGGAACAGAAATTTCAGGACCAATTCGACATGATAAGGTTCGCGTTATTTATTAATATCCGTAAAAGATGCCTCGGCTCTTCAAACAATATAATTCCTTCCAAATATAGGGTTTTGTTAAGATCATCACTGATTGGCTGAAATTTAAGTTGGGATTCCTGATTTCATGTTAAAAGTGTCAAATTTATATGGGATATGTTCCGCAAATCAACTTGGTTATTTCGGTTGCCAATTTTCCATTCCGTAAATATGAAATATTCGGTTGGTTCCTGAAAAAAAGGTAAATTACGGAATTTGATTGATGAAAAAATGTTCTCTCTGTCACTAGAACGACAGTCAATGTTCTATGGTAACATATCCTTAGCATAGAAAAATCTTTATTTACTTTATGATCTATAGAACATAGAAGAGACAACAATCAACTACTAGGTATGGTCATAGAACTCTATATTACTACCTGGAAAGGACCCGACCCTTCTTCAACTAAGCTTAAAGCGTAACAAGGGGCAACGAAACAAAGATAGCGCTAATTACGGTAACCTCTCTCTGTCACACCCATTGAAGTAAATGGTGTTGAACGGTTGAATTTGGTTTTACTTGGAAATTCAGGTAGTTTGGGTATTACATCGTTTAGAAAGTGCAATATTTTTGAAAATGAATATCTATTTTTCTCTGATATGCCATTTCTTTCTCTGCCTTCACCGCGTATGGTTCAAAAAGTGAAGAATTATGTTGATGTGAGCTGTGCATTGACGATTGACGATAGTTTTATCATTATTACAATAAATTTAAATAATAGGAACATAGGAAAATACTTCTCGAAAAGCACTGACTTGAAGTCAGGAAAATTTAAGCGCTGGTTAAAATTCATTGCCAATGCGAAATTTGACATACTTTTTTACGATATTTTTGGAAATGTGTGTCGAATCGAGCTGAAATTTCGACAATTGGTGTTCAGATTCGACTTCAAGGTCTGCGCCAAGTTTCATTGAAATCTCATTGATAGTTTCCGAAAAAAATATTTTTTTAACGATTCTTCATGCAATCAGTTAGCAAGTTTCAATCTGATCGCATCAGTACTTCTTGGGTTATAGAGTAAATAAAATAATATATTTGAAATGGATATAACTTCGAAATTGTAAGGTAAATTTTGCCCATTAACGAACTTATTTTGAATTTTTTAAGTCGCTATAGCTTTTCTCGGTAGTAAGTTATCGTGGCAACGGGCGGCTGAATAGAATTCAATTTGACATTGAACTCTTCATCAAGAATCCAACCTGGTCGCTTGGAACCATTTTCGACAAAAAAACGCAAATTTACGGAGGATGATAACGCGCTGTTCCCCAGAAAAACCGCTCACTAAGTTGAAATTTCACTTGAACATGTTCGATCTTCTTCAATCCTACCTTATTCACGAATTAGTCAGAAAAAAATTCAGTTTCTCCTAATTTGAAACGAAAAATTAAAAATATTTAGAACAAATGCGACAGAGTTCCCTTAACTGCAATGAGAAAGAAAGAGATAGATACCCGTCCACTTCGCGGGTTGCATAAGCAACGAATTGGCTTCACTTGTCGCTCAAAACGGGTCCCTTCCAGGTATATAATATAGAGTTCATTGGGTATGGTTTATGGCAGGGGGTTGAAACTTCTATGCGAATCTTGGAAACAAGAAACGTCAAACGACACCAACAATTCACGGTGTGCAAATCACGGTATACTCTTTTGATCTGCATTATCAAGCCAATCAGCGTTGAGAATTAAAAAAATTCTTATCTGTTGACACAGAATAGAGAAGTATTAATACTTCTCTATTCTGTGCTGTTGATGAAAGTTGTTATGATGGCGGTTGTTTGCTGTGGAGTTGTGATTAGTGATTATTTTAGCATATAATAATTAATTAATAATATCACAGACCTGATCTGTGATAATATATTGATTTTAGGTAACAGTTGATGGAAATAATTCGTCTGGTAGTTTCCTGCATTTATTTTTAAATTTATTTGTATATCAGGAATTACAAAGGTTGCTTCTGTTTACGATTGGAATATTGGATCAAATTTATATCCCATAATCTACCCATTGAACATTACCGAATCAGATTCTTCCGAAAGAACTATCCCAATTATTGACTTAGAAGAAACTCTGCTCTTTTAGTCCAAGTAAAAACTGATAATATGATTACGTTTAAATGTTCTTTCCTGTCTGTCAAAGCATGAAACTCAAGAGGACCATGAATTTGTGTGCTTCCAAAATAGCGCCTAAGTTTGACAATCATGGGAACATTATTGATGGTTTAAACAACAATCATCAACGTGATGCAGAACTTGTGTCACTGTATCCTTCAACAATTAAACAGACTTTTTCTGAAAGGGAGTTTCAGGTGCTATCTGATATGGGGGGTATCAGATAGCATTGAGGAGATCTTGTTTTGAAACAGGTTTAACTAGTAATTTGGAAACTTATTCATTTCAGCAGCGAAGAAATCAGGATTCTATGTAAAAAATTCAGAAGAATATATTTTCAAAATTATTTGAACTAAAATCATTGTTGAGGATTGAACGTATTCAATTCTTTGCTAAATTCATTTCCAGATGACAGATTTGAGTTTATTGAAGCAAATTTAGGAGAAGTACTAACTTGTGGGACTACCTCAGATTATTTTTCCATCACCCAGGGATTTACAAACAGTTAAGGAATCAATACCACTTCTATATCGACCTCTTTAACCTGTTTCACAACATTTTAAACTCCAAGTTGATTTAATAGATGATTTATATTGTGCTCTCATATTTGATGCGATATCCTTGAGTTCAGGGTTATTTCTGATAGTTATGTAGAGAAAAAACTCAGACTTGATCGATAAGACTAATATATTTTTCTTGTTTCATACTCCAACTCACCACATGGAATGCTGAAAACTAGGTACATGAGGAATTATTTTTAAAAGAAGCTAAATTTTATTAGGATCATTATGTATTTTATTAATAGTTTATTGAAGAGATGATTCATTTTGTTATTTTGAGTAGAGCTTTATTATATGTAGGTATTTACATGCCTAAAGTGGTATACTTTTGCTGAATCTGTGGGAATTTTGAATACCATTGACCTTTGAAAAATGAGAAATTTCATGTAATATCTTTGCTTGTTGAAAGTCCAAAAGCCGAAAGCCAAAATCAATTTCACACATTTTTTAAGTGGGACACTAGTTATTCAAATAAAATCTTTTGTATTGATACGGAATCAATTATTAAATATGAAATTTAATGTCATAAATCCATAATTTGTTAATGGATTTATTTGTAATCATCATTTTATATCGAATATGTAAGATACGATGACTTCAATACATTTTTGAAATAAAACTTCGTTTAATTTTAAAATATGACTACTCTTAAATAATTCAAACAAATTAGTTTCCCGCCGTAATTCGAAATTATTCCCGCCATGACACCAACAAATGGCGGACACTTTGTTTCTCTGGTTTAGTAGGGAGTTAGCACTTCTTATATATTTGTATTCTGTGGTTTATGGATCATAAGGTAAATAAAGATTGTTCTATGCTATGGATATGTTACCATTGGGAACTTCTGCGAAGATGCCAGCGCCCTGACGAATAAATTTGGAACCTGTCCAAGCTAGTAGTTTTATGTAAACAAACCTTAGAAATGTGGTGGAGAACGAATATTTATTAAGCAGAGCTTGAGTATTTAAAGAAATTATTAAAATTTTGTGTAAGGTTTCTTGAGAAGGAACTTTTCGTTTGGATCACGATATGAAATCGTTCTTGGAGGATAATTTCGGTGTTATTTTAGTGTATGTTGCTTGGTGGATGAAAATGAACCAATATCTAAGTTAACTTGAATTTCTGGAAAAATAGGCAGCTCAATAAGTAATTTAAGGACTCTTATTTATGTGAAGAAGTGCTGAATGCAGGCTATATTATGTGGTAAATCTAGAAACAGTCCAAATGATATGACTTGTTCTTTGTTTACAAACGAGTGAATCAATAAAACGAAAACAGATTTTCTGCTTCAGTTTATTTGCATCGTATTTCTGAAGAAAAGGAAACAGATAGACATATAATTGATTTCATCTTCATATAACAGCAGCTCAAGATACACATACAAAATGAAAAATGTCACAGCTGGTTCAACCTACCTATATATAGAAATGAGAAGTATTAATGTATTTATATGAATAACTTCAGCTATTATCAACTTGTAGGTAATTTACCTTTGTGAAAATAAACATCTTCAGAGAAATGCAGTGAACATACAATTTCTAAAGCTAGGCCTTTCTTCTATCATTGAGTTCCCTGCCAAATGCTGTTTCCAAATTAACTTTACTTTCATTTGGCTTTGGAAAAATGAAAACTAGAGGCACTAGATGATCCTTTCTTCTTTGACCATGAATAACATTGATTTGAGGTTGAGGCACACAACAATAGCTATTTCGGGAGGATGCCATTTCGAATTAATACAATCGAACATTTTAATCGGAAAGAAAGGAATCGATTGATGAATATTACAAACACTTTCCGTATACCAAAATTTCAACTCGGAGAACAACACAAAAGCTCGAAAATGAACTCCAAAAGTAAGCAAATTACGTTAGAATAACAGGCACGTCGAAAAACTACTAGCTTGGAAGTGTTCGAATTTCTATCGCCAGAGGTCGTATCGCTTAGCAGTAGTTGCGAATAAAACATTGATTGTCGTTCTGGTGCATAGGCTTAATATGTCTATGTTCTGGTATCAGAAAGATTGCTTTTTCATCAATCAAATTCCGTAATTAACCTTTTTTTCATGATATTTTATATTTACAGAACGGAAAACCGGCAGCCGAAATAAACAAGTTGATTTGCGGAACATATCCTTCATAAACTTGACACTATTAATATGAAATCAGGAATCCCAACTGCAATTTCAGCCTAACAAAAAACTATATTTGGAAGGAATTATCTTGTATAAGGAGCCGAGGCATCTTTTACGGATATTTATAAATAACGCGAACCTTGTCATGTCGAATTTGTTCTGAAATTCCCGTTCCCCAGTGATAGTAAATTTGTGAAGAAAATTGTGGGTTGACACTTGGGCCGAAGTCGTCTATTGGCTATAACTCCGAAACCATTCGACCGATATCGCCCAATTAACGAGCTTAACCTTCGAATTCTTAAATGCAACCAATCCTTAAATTTTAAATTCGATAGATTCTTCCGTGCGCCCGTAATCTTGCGTACGGACGGCCGGACAGAATCGATTTTGACACAGGATTCGTCATCAGTGAGTCCAACCTAGTCGTTTGAGACCATTTTCAGCTCAAAATTATACTCAGCGGTATAGAACATTCGTTTTACTCAAAAATGTTTCTTTGTTTTATATCCGGCTTTATTGTACATATGAGAAATAAATAATCATCATCAATAAATAATAATAAGAATTTTATACGATAAATAATACAAAAAACCGGTCGATAAATACATTTTGGTCTCAAATAAGTGTTTGCAATTATGTCATTTGACTATGTCGCTATATTATATTTTCTGGCTATTCTTTGAATTTCGTTGACAGATGTATTTTCTGGAATTTCACAAATATAATTATATCGCACAGAACAATCGCTTCCTTTATATGCGTATGATCTCAACTTCGGATTGTACGCGATCCTAAGGCATCGACCATCTCCAGAGACTGCACTAGTCTGAGAGTTCTGCTTGTTATTTGATACAGGGCGAGCGCTGTTGCTCCAAATCCAGAGTAAACCAGGATTCAAACCACCAGTCCAGAAGTCTTTGCCTGAAATGACAAAAGGAAACCTTTAAGAGCATACAGTACCTCGAATATAACAGGGAAACGATTGGAGGCCACATTTCGTCCTGTTAAATTTTTTTTTTGGTTGCAAATTACCGGGAAAATAGCAAGGATACTGTTAGGGCAACCGTAAACACAATATAAGCTGCTCCACATGAGTTAGGGATATTGACTTAAATTCCAAAAAACTATAGTTAAAATAAGATTTTTGTGATGAAAATTCATATTAATATGATTTCAAGTTGCAAATTAATTTTAGCCTGTAGGTCTGCAGCGTATACAGGGTGGTTAAGAAAAATCGAGTAAAATAACGAAATTTTATTTCCAAAGAATTCAAGCATTTTAAGACTATCAATACAATGTATGGTCTCCACGGGCATCAATAACAGCTTGACATCTTCTTTGCATACTACACACGAGGTTATTGAACATTTCTTGAGGAATTTTGTTCCATAAACGGGGCAGAAGCTCTCTCAGATAATTTAAGGATTCTGGGGTAGGTTGATGATTATCTATTCTTCTTTGGAGCATATCCCATGCGTGTTCTATGCAATTCAAGTCTGGTGAGTGCGGAGATATTGGTAAATGTGGAATACCAAGCTCCTCGCGCGCATTCTCAACTATGGCTGCACGGTGCGGTCTAGCGTTATCGTCTAGAAATTGAAAAGTTTCACCAATAGCAGCGTGAAAACATTGTCAATGACATGCTTCCTATAGTGTAAGGCGGTCATATTCCCAGGACAAATGTGTAGATCTGTGCGCCCGTTGAAACATATCCCGGCCCATACCATAACACTACCACCTCGAAATGGATGGACTTCTTGGACATAGAGACGATTACGGGGTATGCGTGGGATTGTCCATACCCTTATTCTTCGAGAATCTGTAAATCGTCCATATCTGGATTCATCAGTGAAAAGGACACTACGCCATTGATCCTTCCAATTGATGTTGCCTTGCCCATTCCAGTCTTCAACGCTTATGGTCACGTGTAAATGAAACTCCTCTTAATGGACGTCTAGAACCTAGATTCACCTCTCTCAAACGTCGTCTGATGGTTTCGATGGAAACTTGGACCCCATCTGCATTTTGAAGAGTATTCCGTAGCATTCTACACGTAGATGTAGGGTTTCTTCTCGCCGAAACGGTGATGAAACGATCCTAAGCAGGTGTTGTTTTTCGTCGCCCACTAAGCCTTGGTCTTTCCAACACGGAACCTGTCTCCCCGAACCGATTCCAAAGTCGAGATATCACACTTATACTGACTTGGAGCCTTTCCGCTTCAACAACCCGAGTTGGGCCACCTGTAGCATTCCGATAGCCCTATTAGCCTAAGCGTTTGTTAATTTACGTCTTGGCATTTTCAGAAAACTTGTTTCAAATCGAAGCCGTTGATAAACTGACTTCATTTCAAAATAAGAACATTCATGAAGCATATGCAAAGAACCAAACTTCAGAAAAAAGGCGACCAGATTGACGAAATGTCTCATACTGATTTTTATTGGATCGATTCAAGTTGTTATTGAGTATTAAATGATTTTACAGCGATCTTCTCGAAGATTACATACTTTTAAAAACGATTGAATACGATATCCCTAACTCTTGTGGAGCAGTATATTTAACTCGATATTTGTAGAGTAGGTTTGGACCTCAATTACGAAGGTCAAATTCGAGAACTGGTAAAATGCACCCAATGATTCCGCAGATATACCTATTCAAAATTTTATGTTTCCAATATTTCCAGAAATACAGATTTGATCGAATTGAAACCCAATACTTCATCGAAAAATGACGGTTCGAAGGCTTATAAAGAGTTTCATGAGGATAATATGATCAGAAGATCACACAATATTAAATGTTTGAAAAAAAAAGATTTGTAATTTTTTTTTTTATTGTTCTGATGACACGATCATCACGAAATTTTGCACAAAGTTGTCAATCAGCATTTTCAAACTAGCTGTGAAGTTTCATCATGATTGAATCAGTAGCTTTTGAGTTATTCAAAAAAAAAACAAATTTCCATGAAATCACTTCTTAAGTGCACAAAGTTTGCAATCAGAATTTCCAAACTAGCTGCCAAGTTCAAGTTGAATCAGTAATTTTTGAATTATTCCGAAAAATCCACAAAATTTGACATATTTTTTCGAAATATCTCCAAAAATTATTATCAGATCAAACCGAAATTTGGTTCACTACTGTGAAATATGAAGTTCAAGGCTTGAGCGAAACTTTTTTCCGAATATGAAAAACAGTTTTGGAAAAAAAAAGTTTTTTGTCAAGAAATGTTGAAATTTTTTAAAAATTTACTGACGGTACGATCGCAACAAAATTCTGCAAAATGTTGCTTCACTTCAACTAACTGCTAAGGTTCAATCTAATCTTTGAAGTTGTTCCCGACTTAACAAGGAAATAATCAAAAGATTTCAAAGAGCTCTAACTCCGAAACCTTTTGGCCGATTTGGCCCATTAACGAACGTAACCGTCAAATTTTGTAATGCAACCCACCCTAAAAGTTTCAGGTCGATAGGATTCTCCGTACGCCTGTAATCGTGCATACGGAAGGACGGCCGGACAGAATCGATTGTGACACCGGATTCGTCATCAGTGAGTCCAACCTAGTCGTTTGAGACCATTTTCGGCTCAAAATTCGAAAATAACAGACATTTGGACAAGAGGATAGCACGTTGTTTCCCAAGAACATGCGCGCAAAAATCTAATTCTGTATTATACTAATGAGGGGTACAGCGGGGGGTGAGCTTTAACTTGAAACAGAAAAATTCGGAAACATATTTAGACTTCTTCGGGATAATAAATTTGCGAGATAGTGCTAGCAATGAAACTTATGAATGTGATATTTTGCCGGTTCTAAGTATTCTTCAGAAACTCCTTAAACCGATACAATAAGTAAGTCACCCTGACCCCCGCGCCATTTTGCAACTCTAAAAAATTACCCTGATGCCGGATTTTTATAACATCTCAGTTTATCGCTAGGTCTTCCTTAGTTCTATGGTAAATCAATAGACGGCTTCGGCCCAAGTGGCCAACCCACAATTTTCTTCACAAATTTACTATTACTGGGGAACGGGAATTTCAGGACAAATTCGACATGATAAGATTCGCGTTATTTATAAATACCCGTAAAAGATGCCTCGGCTCCTCAAACAAGATAATTCCTTCCAAATATAGGTTTTTGTTAGGGTAAAATTTAAGTTGGGATTCCTGATTTCATGTTGATAGTGTCAAGTTTATAAAGGATATGTTCCGCAAATCAACTTGGTTATTTCGGTTGCCGGTTTTCCGTTCCGTAAATATGAAATATTCGGCTAGTTCCGGAAAAAAGGTTAATTACGGAATTTGATTGATGAAAAAACGTTCTTTCTGTCACCAGAACGACAGTCAATGTTCTATGGTATCATACCCATAGTATAGAACAATCTTTATTCACCTCATGATTCATAGACCATACCCAGTAATTTTTCCATTGTTGATTGTTGTCTCTTAAGCTACCTTTTGTGCTAGGGAGATTCGGATATTTGGGTAATCGGAGATTCTTTCCTATTGGGCGACGACGATCACGTGATCTCCGATTCCCCAAATACTCCAATCTCCCTCGCACAAAAGGCGCCTTTAGGCTATTACGCGCTTTTAAGAATTCGCTGCCATAGCGTATATATGAATTCTTTTGAAAATGAGCTGTACATTTTGGTTTATTATTTGATGAATCAAATAATAATAATTGGATAAATCAAATAATATACCCTATATAGTGATCGACCAGAATCTCTCGACCAATAGGATGAATCCCCGATTACCCAAATACCCGAATCTCCCTCGAACAAAAGGCGCCTTTATATGTTCTATGGATCATAAAGTAAATAAACATTGTTCTTTTCTATGGACATATTACCATAGAACATTGACTTTGGTTCTGGTAACAGAAAGAACGTTTTTTCATCAATCAAATTCCGTAATTAACCTTTTTTCAGGAACCAACCGAATATTTCATATTTACGGAATGGAATACCGACCACCGAAATAACCAAGTTGATATGCGGAACATATCCTATATAAATTTGACACGTTTAACATGAAATCAGGAATTCCAACTCAAATTTCATCCAATCAGAGATGATCTTAACAAAACCCTACATTTGGAGGGAATTATCTTGTTTGAGTAGCCGAGGCATCTTTTACGGATATTTATAAATATCGCAAATCTTATCATGTCGAATTTGTCCAGAAA
Source organism: Myrrha octodecimguttata (assembly GCA_958510865.1). Lineage (NCBI taxonomy): Eukaryota > Metazoa > Arthropoda > Insecta > Coleoptera > Coccinellidae > Myrrha > Myrrha octodecimguttata. Next base: position 74,097,899 of record OY294057.1, read on the forward strand.
TTCCCGTTCCCAAGTGATAGTAAATTTGTGAAGAAAATTGTGAGTTGGCAACTTGGGCCGAAGCCATCTATTGAATAAGAATAGGATTTCCATAGACATATTAAACTTTGGACACGTCGTACGAATTCATTTCCAAAGAGTCGAATGGGGATAATGAAGCAAGTGAGAGGTCCGAGAGAGAGATGGACCTGGATCGGGCAGACCATAGACAAGATACACGATACCAATATCTGTTATTCTATAGCGCATGGAGAGTGAGATGAAAGATGATCTCACTTGCACAATATGACGCCTATCTAGAGATAAAATCAAGCATTTACTTAAGGAATCTCCGGGGAAATGACTTCTTCTTTTGGTATATTAGATTACATTGAAGTTTCGAAAATTGGTGATGAATGTGAACATATAACTCCGATATGAATATTCGAAATGATTAATCAATAACAATATATTATGAATTCTCCTGGGTGGCTTCTTTCAGGACGGTATTCCCAGCTCCAAATAATTTTTTCTTATCAGAGTACAGACACGCGAGCTGAGCGGCTCACAAGTATATACGGTGTTTTGAACAGTACGCGAGCCACTCAACACCGTCCAAACTTGCGAGGAAGCCGAATCAAATTGCCTCGAAAGTCGCTCAGCTCGCGTCAACGCATCTTTTGAATTTTGTGCTTTAGATGGTCTCAAACGATTACAATGCACTAAATAGTGAAGAAACCTGTGCGAAATTCATTTCTGCGCTCGGATTCATAGCAATTATACATTCATTTGATTTTTTAACTCCCTTTCCAAATTATTGTATTTTACTTTCATTTTATATCTCCTCGTACAATTAATGGCACAACACAAATTTACCATTATTCACCAGTGAACCCGGTTTAGAATGAAGGAAATCAAATTCTATTCAAAACGCCCACGAAAACACAAAAAAAAATGGGAATTATATCTTCTATACACTCTTTATATTCTAATTCAGAATGGAATAACACAAAATCGGCTTTGAAATACTTCGACTTGCAAAACCTTTGAAAGGAAAATGTATTTCAAACATAAACTTATAATTACAGTCTATGGCTTCAAACTGATCTGTCTTATTTTTGCCGTATTCTATGATGGTTTGGCCCGCCCTAGTTCCTTCTTTGTCGGCCCGCTTCCTCTCTCTTTAAGCCATGTTCATATAGTTTTATACTATTATTATTATATTATATATTTGTATTCTGTGGTTTTATAGGTCTATGAGGATTTCACAGATCTTAACCTCGAAGTCTAATGTACCCGACAAAACTTTTCAGTTATCAAAACGTTATAAAGACCTCACCTCTCAAATATTCGTTGGATTGAATGTATGTGATCACATCTTGGTTCTCCTCGATCGTCTCGAATTCTGCCAGAACGGAATTCAGTTTTCTACATTGCTTATTTGCAGCCTTCCAATCCATTTCTCTTCCTGCTGTGTTGGCGAAAAAATAACAGTTCATGCCGACTCGGGTGAATTTATCAGGGCATGGCTCTGAAAATATGAGAAATTAATGGGTTTTCTTGATATAATTGATGACATTGAGCCATCGTGAATACGACATTATGCCATTCGGCCCTTGCCTCACTTGTGCCGTTTTCTGTAACAGTTCAAACGTTGAAGAAAGCAGAAGGAATACTTTCGCGAACTTAATTCTTTGATATAATTAATGACAGTGAGTAAACATGAAGAGGTACGACATTATGCCATTCTGCCTCTCACTGGTGCCGTTTTTTGCAACAGTTTGAACATTGAATACAGCAGAAGAAATGACTTCGTGAGCTCCAGTCTTTATTAACAGAAGGATTATATTCAAGCATGCTGTGAAAATGATATCAAGGCTTTAGTTTTTATCCGTCATTTCGTGAAGAAAGCGGTTCATGAATTTATAATTTCTCTATATCTCTCGCTGCTATTGGCATCGTTGCAGCATTCATACCGTAGGCGAGTGTCCGAGTGTCTGACCTCGAAATGCTTATGAGGTTTTATGAGCATTAAATGTGGCTGTATTTCCAAAATCCACGAATCCACAGTCCATTTCTAGAGCGATACATAAAGTCGACCTACTTTAATGACGCGTTACTGTTTTTGCTCTTAAGAGCAAACAATACCACGTGGTGGTAAATTACGGCTAGGCAACACAGCCTCATTCAAGTTTCATTAAACGTCTTCAATTCTCAAGGTCAGGCACCGGCATGCGGTCTACATGCTTTAACGCTGCTAATAGACGCGTGAAATATTAGAATTCAGAGTAATTTCGACGTTTATAGAAGAAAACGGGGTGTCGTTCTGCAGTGACAATTTTTTTTTGGAATGTATTTCGGTTTTTTGTGTGAATGAGGAATGTTAGTTATTTTTCGATTTTTCCCTCCATTTTTGTTTTATTTTCCCGAAAATTCTTTAATATAACAAAGTGGCAACATTGTGCATTTTTACGATTTTTTTCAACCATTTGCACACGAATTTTTTGAAAAAAATGAACTCTGGCCTCGAAAAGTCACGCCGTTACATTTGAGGTATTGTTTGCTCTTAAGCGACATTCAACATATACTACATTCACTTTTATAAACTCTCCCGGTTGGCCAAGACATTCTGACACATTTCACCGTGTATAATTTGAAAATGTTAGGTTATAGTCATTTTCCTGTCAGATAACTACAAAACGTTGTCTTTTCTACATAGAGGTAGTAGTAATTACGCATTCTTCAAAATGTGAATTCACTTTGGGAAAATAACGAATTTGAGAAAATATTATGTGAATTCAATAATTTCAAAGACCTGGCGAATGTTGAAGAAACTTTTTTCTCTGTTAAGACTGGAAATATTTCACGTGTATGAACATGGTTGGAAGATTCAGTTATGCTATTGTCTTGTACGGAAATCAAGAATCGAGTGTTGAAATTTTACTGAAAGATAATAATGGATACAGTAGTCCGTTATTTTGTGATAGTTCATTCGAAAAAAATAAAAGTACTCGAATAACCCTACAGTAAAACTTCAAAACGAACAGGCAAACCTATGGAATTCCCTACTTTTCGAAATTCTCAAGAAATGAGTCTACAGAAGACATCTGCGCAACTTGAAATACTCCAGTATGAAAATGTAGTAGTACTACAAAACTTATGTCACCTTAAAAAAACTAACCCAATTTACAAAGTTCTTGGGAATCTATGTGAACGATACACTGGGTTTTCACCCAAATACGTTGAAAATGTTGGATAGCTTGTGATAAATTATTGATTCCAAATAATCAGGGTTACTATCAGAAGAAGCAGATTTCAATTCAACATATCACTTCCTAATACTTTGTCTCTGCTTCTTCAAAACTACCTTCGGCATTTTTAGTTTCCAAGCCTGATGATCATGTTGAGATTGTGAGTAGAAATTGGCAACGTCGCTGCGAATTGTTTTGACATTGCCGATATTTCACAAGTGCCAACCTACGTCAGTTTTAAGTAAAAAAACTTGATAGACCTAAATTATGGCCAACCGGGATAGTTCATAAAAATCAATGGAGTATGAGTCAAAGTTATGAATTTCCACACACACCTCGTATCTATCTTACCTTGATCAATTCTGTTTCCAGCCATAACGAAGTACAACATTTCCTCAACCTTTCTCAATCTTTTCTCCATGGTATCTACTTTATAAACCATCTTCTCTATTGCACTCAGTAGATACAAGTCCGTCTCTGATACTTGCTTGGGTGGTTTGTTACTTCCATGACTGTTGTTCACAATTTTTGTATTGTGTATTTTACTTTCCCTAAGATCTTTATCATCACCTACTCTTTTTACTATCATAACATCACCATCGTCTATGCGCATAACACGTTTCTCCCTACAAACATTATATACTTATTTATATAATCAAGGGAGTTATGAGGATGTGAACTACCGAGGGCAACAGATTTCAACCCCGAGGGACGTCAGTCCCGATTTTGCCCATTAACGAACTTACCGTAAAACGGGGCTACTTTGTACAGGTTTTGCGGTATCTTTCATCCTAGGCGCTGTATTTGTAATTGAATCGACTTAAAAAAATCGGGGGTAACAATGTAGGTCATACCTATAGCCTCCCATAAAATGGGTTTTTACGATTTATCGTTTTCGAGAAAAAAAACACAAATTGGTTGCCAAAGTAGCCCCTTGGCTGGGGTTACATTGGTACTCAAGCTGAAAAGTGAATGAAAACTATGAAGACCCATCGTGAGTTTTTTTTGGCACCAGTAAACGGTTTTTTTAGTTTTTAAATTTAAGGTTCAACATTTTTTATTAAAATATGACGATATTTTTATACACGCCTAATATCAGATGCCAATCGAGCGCTTATATTACTCCTGGTAACACATTGTTCAATGGAGATCTGTCCTGGACTATTTTCAAGCAATTCAGGAATGTATCTGCCTTGTTTTTATACATATTTTTGTACAATATCTCTGGCGTCACTAACAGTAACGGAAAAATCCCAAGTTGATACATGGTTGATGGTCTCCGATATTAGAGCCTCTTCCTCAGTTGCCTAAGGTAGGTGGGGTGAACTACACGTCCCTCATCTCTCTAAAATAGTGTATTTTGAATATTTTTTTTTGGTAATTTCCAGAGTTTGGAGGCTTACACCTGTAACATCCTCAATTCTCTAACAGCTTGCCCCGCACCAGCCAAACGCCTGTTACGTCACACCATAGTTCGCAAAGCGGAGTGTACTGACCCTTTCCAACAATGGGGGTTTTTCCTGAATTTGGGTTATGACTGCAAATGCAAATTTGAACATAATTATTATGGGTTTGATTCATCATTTTCCCAAATTACCTTCAGAAAGTATTCAAAATCCTATTTCAAAATTGGGGTTTGGGATTTGCCAGGCATGCACGAAGTGATAACGGTGTTTAGTAGAATAGCTTTTTCTGCTATAGAATAATGAAATATTTATTCCTATTGTGTGGTACACACGTGTTATTTGTCAATATAACCAAACAATTTCCTTTTGCGATTTGTCAGTAATATGACAGTATGACAGTCTGTGCTCTTCTTTTTCTATTCCTTGGTCGTTGACTTCTACTCTAACCAGATCGAAGTGTAGCTATCTCTGTTTTCCTAAGCAAAGTAACACATTTGACGTCCTTTCCTTTCCGAGAATGCTGAATTCGACGTTGCCATATCGTGCACTCATGACAAATCCCTTTAAATGCAAATCCCCATTTTTATTTTTCAGTTTTAGGTGATCAAACATTTTTTTAAAAATATAATATTGAAATTATATGTTTGAAATGAGATGTTCTGAAGGTTTTTCATGAAAATAACTGCATTTTCGTTTAAAGGAAAAACCCCCATTCTTGGCGATTGAATATTAAAACTAAGGATGCAGCTTAAAAAAAGTAAGGGAGCACACGTGCTGCCAAAGATACCCCGTGTGCCAAAGTAGCTCCGTTTTACGGTAACCGTCGCATTTTGAAATGCCAACTACCCTTAAAGTTTCAGGTCGATAGGATTTTTCGTGAGCCTGTAATCGTGTATCCGGACGGCCGGCCGGACAGAATCGATTTTGACACCGGATTCGTCATCAGTGAGTCCATCCTAGACAGTTTTCGGCTCAAAATTCGAAAATTACAGACATTTGGACAAAACGATAGCTAGCTGTTTCCCAGAACATGTGCGTAAAAAGGATCACCACGAAATTTGGCGGAAGTTGACATTTTACATTTGAAACCCAAGCTTCAATTTAACCGGATTTAAACCTACTGCTTTAGTTGATGAGGAAATATCATCAAAATTTCAGATGTGTGCAATGCCGAAAACTTTGGGCAGATATTGCCAAATACTAACTTGACCGAAACAAGAAGAATTTGAAATTCTTGAAGCTTGAGTTAGCGGCTCCAGATACTATTAATTTTGACATAGAAATAAAGCACTGACGTGAAGTCAACAGCTTTCACGCGCTTGTTCACATTACGAAATGGTGACTTGGATATTTCAGTGAAATTTCAATGAAATATAAAAATTTTAAAAAAAAAATTTGAAAGAAAAATTTTTTTTTTTTTCGAATTTTTCCATGGATAATTCTTCTTATTGACACTGCTCAGCTTCTAACTAAGTTTCATTTCGATCAGATAAATATTTTTCGAGTTATTGAAAAATCAAAATTTCAAATGGCTGTAGCACAAAAATCATTCAGCAGATTTGGCCCATTAACGAACTCAACCGAGATATTCAGGATCTTAACCTAACCTGAAAATTTCAAGATTCTAGGTCCTTTCTTTCGAAAGTTATAGCGCACACGGCCGGACGGACAAAATCAATTTCGACCACGGATTCTTCATCAGTGAGTCCAACCTAGTCGTTTGAGCCGAATTTAGGCTCAAAATTCGAAAATTACAGACATCGTGACGAAACGATAACGCGCTGTTCCCCAGAACAAGCGCGTAAAAATAAATTAGTTGAATAAAAATTATATCACCTCTTGGATCCTAGAACCCATTCTTCTAAAATTGGACTCCAAATGCCTTCTTCTGTCCAATAGGCAGGATTTTCTTCTTCAGTTCGCAAATTCGTTGTATTGTTATTGACGAAGACGCCGCTACAACAATTTAATGCAAATACGACAAAGAGACATATCACGAATAGGACTTTCATGGCACACTTTCGTTGAGAACTTCTCGCGATGAACTGATACGAGAGATGAAAGAAAGGAAAGTGAAAACTTCGGAACAAGTTAGTGGGTGTTGATTCACAGAGTTGGCTTTCAACCTGAAATTAACAGTTTTGCTTGCATGGGAAATAATTTTATATGGGTTGTTTACATTTCTCTACATAATTTTGCAAATTGATTGGCACCTTGACTTTTTTGCGCGTATGTTCCAGGGGAACTGATTATCGTTTTGATGACGAATCCGGTGTCAAAATCGATTCTGTCCGTTCGTCCGTCCGACCGGCCGTGGACACGATAACTGTCGAATGGAGCAAGCTAGCGACTTGAAACTTTCAGGGTAATTCGCCCATTAGAATGCCACGGTTAAGTTCGTTAATGGGCCAAATCGGCCGAATGGTTTCGGAGTTATAGCCATTTAAAATTTCGAGGTCATTTCCCTGATATTTCAGGAACTACTGTAGCGGTTGGTTTGAAACTTGGCAGTTAGTTGGAGCATAAAGACGCGCAACTTTCAACGAAATTTTGTTGGGATCGTATGGTCACTTGATTTGGACGAAATATTTTTTTCAAAACTCTTCTAAAAAAATTTTTTTTTCAGAAATTATTAATCATATTCGAAAAAAATTTTGCCCATACCTTGAGCTGTATATTTCACAACAGTGTACGAAGTTTCAATTTGATACGATTAATATTTTCGGAGATTTTGGGAAAAAACATATAACATTTCGTGTTTTTTTTTCTCGATAGCGTTGTTTTTTCCGGTATAACTCCAGAAATACTAATTCAATTATGATGAAACTTGGCAGCTAGTTTGAAGGTGCTGAAAGACAACTTTGTGCGGAATTCCGTGATTATCGTGTCATTAGAACAGTTTGAAAAAAACTTTTTTTTCTAATATTCAATATTCTTCTTAGCATATTATCCTCATTAAATTCTATATGAACCTTCGATCTGACATTTTTCGATGAAGTAATGGATTTCAATAGACGACTTCGGCCCAAGTTGCCAACACACAATTTTCTTCACAAATTTACTATCACTGGGGAACCAGATTTTCAGAACAAATTTGCCATGATAAGCTTCGAGTTATTTATAAATATCCGTGAAAGATGCCTCGGCACCTCAAACAAGATAATTTCTTCCAAGATCATCTCTGATTGGCTGAAATTTGAGTTGGGATTCCTGATTTCATGTTAATAGTGTCAAATTTATATGGGATATGTTCAACAAATCAACTTGGTTATTTTGGTTGCCGGTTTTCCATTCCGTAAATGTGAAATATTCGGTTAATTCCTGAAAAAAAGGTTAATTAAGGAATTTGATTTATGAAAAAACGTTCTTTCTGTCACCAGAACGACACTCAATGTTCTATGGTAACATATCCATAGCATGAAACAATCTTTATTTACTTCATGATCCATAGAACATAGAAGAGACAACAATCAACAATGGAAAAATTACTAGGTATGGTCTGTGGATCATAAGGTAAATAAAGATTGTTCTATGCTATTCTATGCTATCCTTTATAAACTTGGCACTATTAACATGAAATCAGGAAACCTAACTTAAAATTCAGCCTAACAAAAACCTATATTTGGAAGGAATCATCTTGTTTTAGTAGCCGAGGCATCTTTCACTGATATTTATAAATAACGCGAACCTTATCATGTCGAATTTGTCCTGAAATTCTCGTTCCCCAGTGATAGTAAATTTGTGAAGAAAATTGTGGGTTGGCAACTTGGGCCGAAGTCGTCTATTCGATCTAATCTGTATAACCAAACTCGAAACTTTCATGGTAGGTTGAATTTCAAAATGCGATGGTTGAGTTCTCTGAATAAAGAACTGTTCTTTATTCAAAGGTTAACTTCGTTAATAACCCAAATACCTAGGCCAAACGATTTCGGAGTTAAACTACTTGAACGATCGGATTGAAACTTGGTTGCTTGTTGAAGCATAATAACTTGCAACTTCTTGTAAAATTTTGTTGATAAATTTCAAAACACGAAGAAAACTATTTCTCAGGTCTGTTTACGATCGGCCGTAAACACAATAATTTCTGAAAGGAGCGACTCAGAAACTCGAAATTTATAGAGTAGAGTAGGTTCAGACCTTGATTACGAATGTCGAATTATTCGTGAATGGGTAAAATCCACCCGATGATTACGAAGAAAGATCCATTAAATATTTTATTTTCCCAATATTTCGATAAATACTGATCAGATCGTGTTGAACCCCAGTACTGGATTTAAAAATTAAAGCTTGAAGGTTCATACGGAATTTCGTGAGGATAATATGATCGGAAATTCGCCAACTTTTTCCATCACGAAGAATCCGTACACCATCAAAATTAAATTTATGACCCATGGTTAACTTTACATCAGAGAACCATGGGTCATGAATTTAATTTTGATGGTGTACGGATTCTTGATAGGGAAGAGGTTGGTTATAGAAGAAATGTTAGTGAGATGATCCACATAAAAAGAAACTATACTGTCAATCACAGAGAAGATGTGCAACACCTTAGTATTGTTTATAATAGTATACTTAGAAGATGAGTGCTGACCTCATCAATAATGTTATAGGGATATTTAAGATCATGTCATGTTGTAACCTTAATGTCATTGTCAAGTTGAATGTGATTAATGATGTTTATATTGCGTGCCTGTTTTGTTCGATTCGATTCCTTAAATGTCTAAATGTTTTTAATAAATGTACAATATTGTTTACCGTAACTAGGTAATTTTTTTCACATTATGTCTTATTGTATACTTTATAATTGTATTTATTTTCAGCCTTGAAAAAGAAACGAACAGTTTCGAAAAGTCGGCGTTGTTACTAATGAAACAATAAAACAAAATAGTGTCCAATATTCCCAATATTTTCTTTCAAAAAGTTATTATGTTTTATGGTGTTGATTACTCAACTTTCTCAGATTTTTTAAGTCTACTTTATAATACCTTTTACACACAAAATATATTTGACATTATGATTTATTAGTGCTCCCGCAGCGATTTTTTTTTTCAATATATGTATAGGTATTTGCTACTTTTTTACGAATTGAGAAATACTTTTGGAAGCAACATGAGTGGTTTGAAATTAGGAATAGTTTGAACCATGCCAATTATATTGTGCAGTATAACTAGTTGAGCCGAAAATGGTCTTAAATGATTGGGTCAAATTTCATTCTGTCCGTTCGGCCGGCCATGTGTGTTGTAGGTTCCGAAAGGTAAGACCTAGAGTCTTGAAATTTCCAGGTTGGGTTTTGATCCTAAATATCTCGGTTACGTTCGTTAATGGGCCAGATCTGCCGAATGGTTTTTGTGATACAGCTATTTGAAATTTTGATTTTTCAATAACTCGAAAAATATTTATCTGATGATGAACAGTATCAATTGGAAGAATTATCCTCGAAAAAATTTGAATTTTTTTTTTTTAATTTCCATATTTCTTTAAATTTCATTGAAATTTCCAAGTAGCCATTTCGCAATATGAACAAGCGCGTAAAAGCTGCTGACTTCAAGTCAGTGCTTTGATAGTTTTTTCTCATTTTGTCCGGATTCAAAAAACTAATGTAGAAATGCAAATGATTAAACTTTCGGAGTTTGAACGTGCGTTTGTAACACAAAAATCTGACGTCTCACATAAGTTGATATTCCTGGCCAGTACTTGTCAGTAAATTTTGACAGTCGATTTTACAGGAATTGCTTTGGTAATTATTCGTATCAGTACGAAGCTTTTCGAAATTACTGATACTGGCCAGTACTGATTGGGAATATCGGAAAGCAGCAATAACCTAACCAAATAAACTGATAACTAACGCAACGATAACAAAAACGTGTAGCAATATGTCTACTTTTTGAATGACAGTTAAAACCAAAACGTAATATTTAGCGTAACCGTAATAACATAACGTTTGCGCCATTCAAAAGTTGCAATATCTCTCTATTAACTTACGGCTTACGATTGATAGGAATTTCGATCTCATCCAAATTATATTCGGCTTTACTCTCAACTCCCGATGAACAGAGTGGCCAATGCAATGATCTTTGTGAAATTTTCATTCGCCTAGAACCTAGAAACCACTACCGCAACAGTCCGGTCAGTTGATTCCACTCAATCTAAAATCTAACAATTCCGGTAGAATCCAGTCCTGATAATCGATTCGAAGTTGCCACAAACCGGATACTCTCTCTTCCGATTATAATAAAGCATCACCCTGTTAAATATTCATCAAGAACTAATTTGGCATAATATTTTTTTTACGCCTGATGTACTCATTGCAATCGATCCTTGAAGACAGTTACCCAACTGGGGTTTTCCTGGTTACACCTGAAATACCGAAAACCATTAGTTCGATTCCACGATTTCAAGATACATCTTTCGGAGTATTGACTGCCTGACCCACTTTTCACGGATGCTTAAACAGAATCCTATAACGATAATCGTAGAGTTGTGAATATGAAATGAGCCATAAAGAAATGAATCAGACGGGAAATGATTCTTGACAGGAAGGCGTGGTAAACTGGTGAAAGAACGAGGATATTTATCTTAATACAAAAGATCATTTATTTCTAATCTCCTCGTAAAAAACTATATAAATATTTACAAAAATATCAGTGGTTTTGAAATGGGTATAATTGGGTTTCTTCTTTATTTTTTCAAAAGTAGACTGTTAAATTGGAGCTCTCCATTACTTTTGGTGTTATGTCCATGTTGTCTAGGTTTTCTGAACTTCCTGAGTCAGTCTGAAAAAAAAATAACTTAGCTTTACAACTTCCACTTGGAATGGAACTAATAAACGATGTTTTTTCAAGAGGTATAGAACTTTGAAATAGAAACAAGGATGGATTTTAAAATTGACATGAAATTGACTTTATTCAAAAGATAATTGTTTGGCATTATAATTTGAATATGATTTTTGGCACGGCTGGCTTGGACGTAACCTAATCGGGAGGTGCCATTTTCTCAATCACTTTTTCTAACATTTGTGGCCGTATATCGGCAATAACGCGGCGCATGTTGCCCTCCAAGTGGTCGATCGTTTCGGGCTTATCGGCGTAGACTAGCGACTTCACATATCTCCACAGAAAATAGTCTAGCGGCGTTAAATCGCACGATCTTGGAGGCCAATTCACGGGCTTGGAACGTGAAATTATGCGGTTATCAAACGTTTCCTTCAGTAAATCAATTGTGGCACGAGCTGTGTGATATGTTGCGCCGTCTTGTTGAAACCACAACTGTTGCACATCATGGTTGTTCAATTTCATTGATCTATAGCTATGCACGATGGCGGATAGACTGATTCGGGTATTCCTCTACGCTACGCCTTACATCCTGTTGTTACAAAATTTAAAACAAAATTAATCGAAACTATTTAACAGTTTTGATGAAAATTTTTTTTTTCCCTGAAGATATCGATTAAACTTCCTTGGAATTTGGCACGAACTTTAAAAGAGATACAAGGAAAAAAAAAGTGCCGTTTTCGTTGTTATTTGGAATTTTAATTTTATTTCCGCAAAATCTCGAGAAGTACGAATGCCATCAGATTGAAACTTCTTGATCGGGTGGAGATTACCAACACGCAACCAGGTACAAAATTTCATGTTGATCTAATAGTTAGAATTCGAACAAGCACGTAAAAGCTCTTGACCTCAGTGCTCTTCTAGATTTTTATCGTTTATTATTTTTCTATTGTTCGTTAGGCAATCTGTTTCCCGAGAAATTGCCCTTGACGAATAGTTCTATCCTGCAATCCGCGAGAGCATTTTCCATGAAAATACAATTTTTATTTAGTTTTCAATAGTTCTGTTTCAGATATCGGCAGTGAAAACACAGAAAACACCTAGAAATGATGCAAATAAACTTCAATCGAGATTCATTCCTTGATTTCCAAAACTACAGTTCTGGTTGAATTTAAATCTAGTTTCTTGCCGGTTACTGAGTGTGAAATTTCATGAAGAAATGGGAACAACCTTCTTACTTCACGTCGGTAAACATATAGTTTCGACAAGTGGAAATCAAAACAAGATTTGAACAGTGTAATTTAGGGGTCATCGTTGCCAGATTGTGCGGAAGCCTAGTATTAGACTTGAGTGAAAGCATTGTTTAAGGAAAGCATTGTGTTAGACAACTTGATAGTATCTATGAGTATCTTAATTCACCTGAGATGGTAAACAATTTTAAAACAAAGAACAAAAAATTATTGGAGAGGCATACTATATCACTGTTTCAAACAAAAAAGCGCAGAATTTTCTTTATTCATTCGAATATATTCCTCTAATTTAAAGTTTACGTCTCAACTTATATGTAAGAAACAGAATGGGGGTTTTTCCTTTAAACCAAAATGTAGTAATTTTCATGAAAAATCTTTAGAACATCACATTTCAAACATATAATTTCAATATTATATTAAAAAAAAAATGTTTGGTCACCTAAAACTGAGAAATAAAAAATGGGGATTTGAATTTAAAGGTATTTGTCTTGAGTGCACTATATGGCAACGTCGAAATCAGCTTTCTCGGAAAGAAAAGGACGTCAAATGTGTTACTCTGCTTAGGAAAACAGAGATAGCTATACTTCGATCTGGTTAAAGTAGAAGACAGCGACCAAGGAATAGAAAAAGAAGAGACAGATATTGTCATATTACTGACAAATCGCGAACGGAAATTGTTTGGTTATATTGACAAAGAACACGTGTGTACCACAGGATAGAAATTAATATTTCATTATTCTATAGCAGAAAAAGCTATTCTACTAAACACCGTTGTCACTTCGTGCATGCCTGGCTAATACTTTCTGAAGGAAATTTGGGAAAATGATGAATCAAACCCATAATAATTATATTCAAATTTGCATTTGCAATAATAACCCAAATTCGGAAAAAACCCCGACTCAAAAGGACGTGATATCCATGCGGCATAGTATTTATTTTACAGTCTGGCAACGATGGTCCCTAAATGACACGGTTGGTCTATGCGCACAGCTTGTTTTGATTTCCACTTATCGAAATTATACGTTTACCCAAATTTCTTATTCGTTCGAATGAAAACTTGACTCTTCACTGACCTTATCATCTCCCCAACTCAATTTTTTCACCCTCGAAGAGGTGGTTGAATGGGGCCACATTGGAGGTGGTGGAGCTGGATGCACCTTAGGACTTGGTATCGTCGATTTGGACGCCTGCACAGCTAAATTTGGTAGTCCACCCATAGCAGTTGCCGTAGGATTCCTCAGTCTATCGTTGAACACTGGATTGCTCATTTTTCCCGCTATGGGACTACTGCAGGAGTTTTTTTCTTGTTGTAGAGTAGGAAGTTCCCGGCGATTGTTTCTCTTTCTGGGAATCGAAATAAAATCTTATTTATACTATCAAGAGATTGAAGAGGCATTGAAAGCTAAATTGGAGTTCCCTTTGAAGAGGAAATCATTACAGTGATCATGACCTGTCCTAAGTCGATTCAAAATGCACCGAATTTTCCGAGGAAGATTGAAACCGAGCACTTTTTCTGAAGAATCGCTGATCAAACCTTTGTTGAAAACATTACACAACTAGTGATAAATGTCGTCAATTCCTACATGTTTTTATCAATGACTCTATGATCTGGCTGAGTTACAGACGTATTTACCACGACCTTCGTGTAGAACCGACAACGCCGTGTAGTAATCTAACATAAAAATTATATTATAACCTAACATTTTCTTATTTTACAGAGTGAAATGTGTCTAACTTTCTTGGCCCACCGACTGACTCTATAAAAGTGACAGGCGTGTATACTCCATTCACTTTTATAAACTATCCCGGTATATTTTGAAAATGTTAGGTTATAGTCATGTACCTGTCAGATAACGACACAACGTTGTTCTCTCTACATAGAGGTCGTGGTAATTACGTATTTTTCAAAATGTGAATTTACTTTGGAAAAATTATGAATTTGATGAAATATTATGTGAATTCAATAATTCCAAAGACCTGGCGAATGTTGGAGAAACTTTTTTCTCTGTTAACACTGGAAATATTTCACGTACATCAACATGGTTGGAAGATTCAGTTATGCTATTTTCTTGTACGGAAATCAAGAATCGAGTGTTGAAATTTTACTGAAAAATAATGGATAGAGTAGTCCGTTACTTAGTGATAGTTCATTCTAAAAAAAAATACAAGTACCCGAATATCCCTGCAGTGAAACTTCCCTGCAGTGAAACTTCTAAACGATCAGACAAACCTATGGAATTCCCTACTTTTCGAAATTCTCAAGAAATAAGTCCACAGAAGACATTTAAATACCTTGTTGCACAACTTGAAATTCTCCAGTATGAAAATGTAGTAGTACTACAATATCTGTGTCACCTTAAAAGAGCTAACTCAATTCACAAAGTTCTTGGGAATCTATGTGAACGATACACTGGGTTTTCACTCACATATGTCGAAAATGTTGGATAGCTTGTGATAAATTATTGATTCCAAATTACCGAGTTAATATCAGAAAGAGCAGATTTCAATTCTACATAGCACTTCCTGATACTTTGTCTCTGCAACTTCAAAACTACCTTAGGCATTTTAGTTTCCAAGCGTGATGATTATGTTGAGATTGAGAGTAGAAATTCGCATTGGCATTTGGCAAAGTTGCTGAGAATTAAACTGCTCCACAAGAGTTAGGGATATCGTATTCAATCGTTTTTAAAAAGTATGTAATCTTCTAGAAAATCGCTGTAAAATCATTTAAAACTCAATAACAACTTGAATCGATCCAATAAAAATCAGTATGAGACATTTCGTCAATCTGGTCGCCTTTTTTCTGAAGTTTGGTTCTTTGCATTTGCTTCATGAATGTTCTTATTTTGAAATGAAGTCAGTTTATGAACGGCTTCGATTTGAAACGAGTTTTCTGAAAATGCCAAGACGTAAATTAACAAACGCTGAGGCTAATAGGGCTATCGGAATGCCACAGGGTGGCCTAACTCAGGTTGGTGTAGCGGAAAGGCTCCAAGTCAGCCAAAGTGTGATATCTCGACTTTGGAATAGGTTCAGGGAGACAGGTTCCGTGTTGGAAAGACCAAGGCTTGCTGGGCGACGAAAAACAACACCTGCTCAGGATCCTTTCATCACCGTTTCGGCGAGAAGAAACCCTACATCTACGTGTAGAATGCTACGGAATACTCTTCAAAATGCAGATGGGGTCCAAGTTTCCATCGAAACCATCAGACGACGTTTGAGAGAGGTGAATCTAGGTTCTAGACGTCCATTAAGAGGAGTTTCATTAACACGTGACCATAAGCTTCAAAGACTGGAATGGGCAAGGCAACATATCAATTGGAACGATCAATGGCGTAGTGTCCTTTTCACTGATGAATCCAGATATGGACGATTTTCAGATTCTCTAAGAATAAGGGTATGGACAATCCCACGCATACCCCGTAATCGTCGCTATGTCCAAGAAGTCCCTCCATTCCGAGGGGGTAGTGTTATGGTATGGGCCGGGATATGTTTCAACGGGCGCACAGATCTACACATTTGTCCTGAGAATATGACCGCCTTACACTATAGGGAGCACGTCATTGACAATGTTGTGCCAAATTTTCACGCTGCTGTTGGTGAAACTTTTCAATTTCTAGACGATAACGCTAGACCGCACCGTGCAGCCATAGTTGAGAATGCGCGCGAGGAGCTTGGTATTCCACATTTACCAATACCTCCGCACTCACCAGATTTGAATTGCGAAGAACATACGTGGGATATGCTCCAAAGAAGATTAGATAAAAATCAACCTACCCCAGAATCCTTAAATGATCTGAGAGAGCTTCTTCCCCGTTTATAGAACCAAATTCCTCAAGAAATGTTCAACAACCTCGTGTGTAGTATGCAAAGAAGATGTCAAGCTGTTATTGATGCCCGTGGGGGCCATACATTGTATTGATAGTCTTAAAATGCTTGAATTCTCTGGAAATAAAATTTCGTTATTTTACTCGATTTTTCTTAACCACCCTGTATACGCTGCAGACCTACAGGCTAAAATTAATTTGCAACTTGAAATCATATTAATATGAATTTTGATCACAAAAATCTTATTTTAACTATATTTTTTTGGAATTTAAGTCAATATCCCTAACTCATGTGGAGCAGTTTATTTTGACATTGCCGATATTTCACGAGTACCAACCTGCGTCAGTTTCAAGTAAAAGAACTTGATAGACCTAAATCGTGGCCAACCGAGATACTTTACAAAAGTGAATGGAGTATATACACTCCTACTTACGCTCTATAAATATACGCGACCAAGAATGCCACAACTAACGCCAGCAGCAGCAGACTGGTCCCCAAACCAACCAGAAGCATGGACGTCCCAGCAGTACTCCTCTTGGCACTCATGCTAGCCAAATTTTCACCTCCAGGAAAATGCACGGAAACGGGAACCGTCGTGGATTTCGGCGGACGTCCGTTGTCCGTTGCCACGACGTCAAATGTGACCAGTCCAGTCCTCCTTTCTTCGTCGCGAAGACGTAACTCCCCCATTGGAGTGATGAAGAAAGATGTCGCATTTGGTCCCAAAAGTGTTAGGGTGATTTTGTCGTTTTTATCGCCGTCTGCAGCCTCGATTTTTCCCAGAAGTTCTTTGGGATCGCCGGAAGCGTAGAATTCATAATGGGCGTATCTGAAGCGGGGTTCCCATTCGTTGACGTCTTCGACTGTTATGTTGACGACGCTGGAGTCGTTCTGGAATAGGATTCGTTTGAGTATTGATTGAGCAGAAGATAAAAAAATAATCACGTTAAATTCACTGAAGAACAATTCAAGGTCAAACTCAATGGGGGTTTTTCCTGAATTTGGGTTATTACTGCAAATGCAAATTTGAACATAATTATTATGGGTTTTATTCATCATTTTCACAAATTACCTTCAGAAAGTATTCAAAATCATATTTCAAAATTGGGGTTTGGTATTTGCCAGGCATGCACGAACTGACAACGGTGTTCAGTAGAATAGCTTTTTCTACTAAAGAATAATGAAATATTTATTCCTATTCTGTGGTACACACGTGTTCTTTGTCAATATAACCAAACAATTTCCGTTTGCGATTTGTCAGTACTATGACAGTATGTGCTCTTCTTTTTCTATTTCTTGGTCGTTGTCTTCTACTCTGACCAGATCGAAGTATAGCTATCTCTGTTTTCCTAAGCAAAGTAACACATTTGACGTCTTTTCTTTCCGAGAAAGCTGAATTCGACGTTGCCATATCGTGCAGTCATGACAAATCCCTTTGAATGCAAATCCCCATTTTTATTTTTCAGTTTTAGGTGATCAAACATTTTTTTTAAATATAATATTGAAATTATATGATTGAAATGTGATATTCAAAGGTTTTTCATGAAAATAACTGCATTTTCGTATAAAGGAAAAGCCTCCATTATACCTGTTCTTCCGATCGGTTGTTGAAATGATAACTACCAAAAGAGGAGATTTCAAGAAAATTTCAGGGTAAGTATTGTGTCTTAATGTCGGTATAGTTGGTGAATGCTGATTTGTATCTGTATTTGTGAAGGGTGTTTTTTTAGAGGTATAGAACTTTAAGTTGGCAACACTGTTTTAACTGGCGGCCATTTTGTCAGCTGTCAGGAGATTTATGTTTAGTTTGGTCTGGCATTTCAACATGAATAGACTGACGCCTGAACAACGCTTCCGAATTGTGCAAATTCATTTTGAAAATAATGGTACTGTTCAAAATACCTATCGCGCTCTACGTCCATATTACGGTCAACATAATCGTCCATCAGAGCAATTAATTCGACTAACTATGTACCGTTTTCGCATCACGTTTACTCTAACTGATAATACGCGTCCACAGAGACGTCGTACAGTGAGAACAGAAGAAGCCACTGCTGCTGTAGAGCGTAGCGTAGAGGAAGACCCGAATCAGTCTATCCGCCATCGTGCACAGCTTTAGAGCAATGATTACTGACTTTTTCGTTCCTCAATTCAACAACCATGATATGCAGCACCTCCACAACAAGAGGGCGCAACATGTCACACAGCTCGTGTCACAATTGATTCACTGAAGAAAACGTTTGATGACCGCATAATTTCACGTTCCGGGCCCGTGAATTGGCCTCCAAAATCATGCGATTAAACGCCGCTAGACTTTTTTCTGTGGGGACATGTGAAGTCGCTAGTCTACGCCGATAAGCCCGAAACGATCAATCAGTTGGAGAACAACATTCGCCGCATTATTGCCGATATACGGCCACAAATATTGGAAAAAGTGATTGAAAATTACATCCGAGCCAGTCGTGGCGGTCATATGCCAGAAATTATATTTAAATTATAATGCCAAAAGATTGTCTTTTGAATAAAGTCCATTTCATGTAGATTCTGAAAATTCATCCTTGTTTTAGTCCATTTCAAAGTTCTATACTTCTAAAAAACACCCATTATTTTTTCTATTAACCTATTAGGCTTCAAGGAAACCCCTCAGAAGCTTGAAAGTTTTGCGAGCTTGGATATAGGGTGTTTTCTGTCTAGGCTTTGTTACTGACGCCACCCTAGGCACAGCACTGTTAATTTTTCATGGTAGACATACTTATACGAAATATTTCTTCAATTGAGCCATAGATTTGATGTTTCAATAAGAGCTCATCGCCATCTTAAATCAACGTACAGAATTCCTACCTGATCGTGTCTGTATTTTATGTTTCGAAACCATGAACAAAGCAATAAATTTACACTTAACGCCTTGACAACAAACTTGAAGATGCGCGCAAAAGCTAGTTACTTCTCTCTCTCTCTAGAACTCTAGAATTTTTCATTAGTTCGAGAAAATGGTATTTACTTTATTCATTCTTATGTTAGGCGATGATATCAGTAAAACATGGTATGCTCGTCTGTGATCGTATTTACCAATGATAACTTTTTCCATTCAAATACAAAGCACAGAATATAATTTCCTTGTATTTTTATCTTGCCGACCTCACTTTTTTTTCAGATGACCACACCGTGTTTTTTACATCATGTGTTAGGCATGAAACATAGAAGGTTAAATGTAACAGACAATTCTATGGATCGAGTTGGCGCGATGCACAGAGACAGAGTCAGATTAGGAGATAGAATATATGTATATAAAGAAGTTCGAGAAACTTGTGAAATATCAAGTGTACCAAAACGCTCTCAACCTGACCTACACCCCTATTAATTAGACGATTTTATTCTCTCAACCAATATAAAAAAAGAATAAAAATGGAAAAGAAATCTTAACAAGCTTAATCATGAACCTTCATTAAAATATTCGCAATGTTGAGAGTGAAACCAGATCAAAATTTCAATATATGAAGAGAACCATAAACAGTTTGAATAAATGAAAGTATCATAATTAATTATGAATGAACAATTCGTGGAAATGAGATACGAATTCACTTTGGACATGATACTTATACAAAACAGTGGGCAATTACTCTCTAATCCACGTAAACTTCTTTTGAAGACTACGATAAGTTTCTCTGAACCTTTCGTCGTTTCGTTCATTACAGAGATACACCAACGAATTTTTAACAGGTTCAGAAATTATCCTTGAATGGAAAATAGGTGCCGCAAACTCACTGTTGAATTCAATAGTGTTTCAATTTGGAAAGGTACCTCCCTTAAAATCTCAGCTCCCATGCAAAATCAGAAAAATTTGTTGAAAGAGGTAAACTTTGGTTAGTAGTGGGACAATTTATACGGTTTGGTTCAAATAAATCTGTCAACCCTGTGAGCTTGATGATAGCAACCTTTGAAATCCTACATGGAAAAGGGGGGTCGATCGCATTTTCAAAAATTCCATACTCTTGGCGTTTTCTGTAAGTACCTACTTCTTTAATTTATTATTCTGGAGAAGTGAAAAAAATATCTGAAGAACACGACAACAAATTCAGTAGAATTGTAATATTTATCATGGCATCTGGAAGTTATCTTTTTTTCATATACTCCATTCACTTTCATAAACCATCCCGGTTGGCCATGACATTCTGACACATTTCATCGTGTACCTATATTTTGAAAATGTTAGGTTATAGTAATTTTCCTGTCAGATAACTACGCAACGTTGTCTTTTCTACATAGAGGTCGTAGTAATTGTGTATATTTCACAATGTGAATCTACTCTGGGAGAATAATGAATTTGAGAAAATATTATGTGAATTCAATAATTTCAAAGTTCTACGAATGCTGAAGAAACCTTTTTCTGTGTTAATACTGGATATATTTCACGTATATAAACATGGTTGGAAGATTCAGTTATGCTATTTTCTTGTACGGAAATCAAGAATCTTGTGTTGAAATTTTACTGAAAAATAATGGATAGAGTAGTCTGTTATCTTGTGATAGTTCATTCGAAAAAAATAGAAGTACTCGAATAACCCTACAGTAAAACTTCTAAACGAACAGGCAGTCCTATGGAATTCCCCACTTTTCGAATTCTCAATAAATAAGCCTACAGAAGACATTTAAATAGCTTTTTGCACAACTTGAAATAAAATACTGCAGTATGAAAATGTTGGATAGCTTGTGATAAACTATTGATTCCAAATTATCAGGGTTACTATCAGAAGAAGCAGATTTCAATTCTACATACCACTTCCTGATAATATGTCTCTGCTTCTTCAAAACTACCTTCGGCATTTTTAGTTTCCAAGCATGATGGTTATGGAGAGATTGAGAGTAGAAATTGGCATCGGCATTTGGCAACGTCGCTGGGAATTATATTGACATTTCCGATATTTCACGAGTGCCAACCTGCGTCAGTTTTAAGTAAAAAAACTTGATAGACCTAAATCATGGCCAACCGGGATAGTTTATAAAAGTGAATGGAGTATTATACGTGGTATTCGCTGGAATTCTAGGAGATGCTGTTATCGGACCTATTGGTGAAAAATTTTTCGTCATTTCTATGTTTATTGCAATTGTTGCTATCGTGACTATTCTACCCTTTTTATTATTTTACTATGAAACAATTTCAAGGGTATTTCATTTCTGAAAAGGCAATCAAATTAACTTTGAAACAAGGTGTTATACCCAACCCCTCTCCTCATTCAAGATTTCGGGAGTTGCTGTCATTACGCTCTCAGGGTTTCTGCATTTTTTCTGATATCGCATGTAGGCCGAGATATTAAGTGGTACCTACCTCTTCAAATTAACACACGTACCGTATACGATATTTCTCTCTGCAGTGGTTTATGGTAAGGTTCTTTTAAATTCAAGTTCCCCACAGCTTATTGAAATAAAGGGTTTTCCAATAAGAGGTGTTATTTTGAATAGCCCGCTATTTCGGTTTTTTCACTTTTGAAGCTGTCATTTTTTGACATTTGACAAGTAGAAACTACACCATTAATAAGAATGGAACGATACACGCTTCAAAATTTGGCAGAGATGGTTCGTAAAACTCGAAAATTTTGGGTTGTCGTGAAGCACCTTGTCGGACCGCAATAAAGAAATTGGTGGAAAAATTCGAGCTGTTGGGACAAGATAGCGATGTAAAGAACAAAACCCGTGCGCGTCGCTCAAGAACAGCCGAGAATATTGCTGCTGTAGCCGAAAGTGTTGAAGAATAACCAGGTTTCCTCGTCGTTCTTTGGAATTAGGCATTCCACAAACGTCATTACACCGTATTTTGCATAAAGGTTTGGGTCTTAAGGCTTATAGAGTTCAGTTAACACAAGAACTCAAGCCAGCTGACCATCAACAACGTCTTGTCTTTGCTGATTGGGTAGTTGAAATGCATGAAAATGATCCTGAATTCCATCGAAAAATCATCTCCAGTGATGAGGCTCATTTCTACCTCGGTGGCTTCGTCAACAAGCAAAGTTGTCGCATCTGGGGCTCGGGAAACCAGGGAGTTATTGTTGAAAAGCCTCTATATGCTCAACGTGTGACTTTTTTGTGCGGTTTATGGTCCGGCGGAGTCATTGCACCTTACTTTTTCGAAAATGAGGCTGGAGCAACAGTTACGGTGAATGGATTGCGCTATCGAGAGATTATTAATAATTTTTTATGGCCGGAGTTGGATGGTATTGATCTGGACAACGTTTACTTTCAACAAGACGGCACTGCGTGCCACACAAGCAACTAAACCATTGATCTTCTGCGGGGAAAGTTTCCGGACCGTGTTATCTCTCGAAGAGGTGATCACAATTGGCCACCGAGATCTTGTGATTTAACACCTTGCGACTTCTCCCTTTGGGGCCACGTGAAAGAGAAGGTCTACGCCAACAGCCCAGCGTTGATTCAAGACCTCAACTATGGAATTCATGAGGCTATAGAGGACATAGGGTAGCCACTTTGTGATTTGACTATGGAAAATTTCATTGAAAGAATATGGTCCTGTAAGCATGGTCGTGGTGGTCATTTGCCTGATGTTATTTTTAACTATTAACGGCATAGCTTCTTCTTTATAATGAAATAAACATCCGATCATTTATATTGAAAAATGGCATTTTTCTATGAATATCAAAATAACACCTCTTATTGGAAAATCTTTTACAAACATCATAAATTCAAAAAAATAAAAAACATGTCTTACCGTGATACCATCAGTAGCGAAAACTTTGAAGAAATACTCCGGTCTCTCCTCGAAATCCAATTTCTTCTTCAAAGACAACTCCCCCTTCGGATTCAAAGCAAACGTCTTCAGTATATTCTGATCAGATACGAAATACTTCAAACTCTGACCCGGCCTGTTATTAGCCAAACTACCAATAATGGTCCCTTGAGGCGTAGACTCAACCACAGAAATGAAAAAGACATCATGGAGGAACTGAATACCGTTATTAACACCGTCTTTGGTCACAGTCAGGGTAGCTAAAGCATACCTATCAGGGTTATCCTCTTGAGTTGCCCTTATCACCAATGTTGCAGGATGTTGCAAGATGCTGATGCTTAAATTCTTCGCCAAGGCCACCTTTCCTGATTTCCTGTTGATTTTGAAGAGGCTATAGTCCGAGCCAACGCCATTGAAAGTATAGTACACTGGAGCATTGATGCCTTTGTCTTGGTCGAAAGCTTTGATGTCTCTTGGTTGCACTTTTAAAATTGTACCAGAAGCAGCAGTGTTTATCAAGGAAGCCGTATACCTATCGTCTAGAAACCTTGGGTTCTGGTCATCAGCATCCATGACGTACACTGTCAACACTGTGTCAGTAGCTCTAGGTGGTTCTCCGTGGTCTTGAGCCCTTATATGGACATCAAACGTCTTCAAACTCTCGTAGTCTAGGGATTTCTTCAAAACCAACGTTCCCTCCAACTCGTTCTCGAATTCGAAATAGTCCGAGTGAAGTCCAGGAATCACTGAATATCTAATGTTCGAAAAAGGACCCTGTTGGTCATTGTCGACAGCATGAACACCTTGGAGCACTCTAGTTCCGACCACTGTTACTTCCGATATGTTCAAGGTATACGGGGCGTTTATAAAAACTGGGGAGTTATCGTTCGCATCTGTTACTCTGATGTTGATTGGGATGACAAAACCTGGATCTAGGGTGTGCAGTCTTTCGCAGATTAGGTTCACGAAGACCGAAGATGGCCCGTCTATGCCTTCCTTGTCTAGGCGTTTTTTGAGGGTTAGGTTCTTGGTCCCAGCGGCTATAATCACAGGGCTGTCTGCTTCTTTGAGCCTGAGACCTATGTTACCGCCAGGTCTAGGGTCCCCAACGATTCTGACTTGGCCTATGGTTGAACCTACTGGTTGGTCCTCGGGAACGAAGAAGCTTTCTGAGGATGACCCGCTTTCTAGGTAACAACGGTTGTCAGCTACCAGATCTGTAAACGTTGGAAATAAGAGTTAACTTCTGATTTGAGGATTGATATTATAAGTTGGAAAAAATCTGTAGGTGCACCGCCGTAAATTCGGTAGTTCGAATGGGGGTTTTTCCTTCAGACGAAAATGTAGTAATTTTCATGAAAAACCTTTAGAATATCACATTTCGAACATATCATTTCAATATTATATTTTTGAAAATATGTTTGATCACCTAAAACTGAAAAATAAAAATGGGGTTTTGCATTTGAAGGCATTTGTCCCGAGTGCACGATATGGCAACGTCGAATGCAGCCTTCTCGGAAAGAAACGGACGTCATATGTGTAACTTTGCTAAGAAAAACAGAGATAGCCATAATTCGATCTGGTTAGAGTAGAAGACAACGGCCAAGGAATAGAAAAAGAAGAGCACAGACTGTCATACTGTCATATTACTGACAAATCGCAAACAGAAATTAATCGATTTCAAGCGATGGACCAAAATCTCTGGTTATAGTTGCGGTTATCCAAATTGACATATAGGCAAAGGATTATCTGTCAATGTGAATAACCGTAACTATAACCGGAGATTTTGGTCCATCGCTTGAAATTGATTATTGTTTGGTTATATTGACAAAGAACACTTGTGCACCACAGAATAAGAATAAATATTTCGTTATTCTATAGCAGAAAGAGCAATTCTACTAAACAACGTTGTCACTTCGTGCATGCCTGGCAAATTCCAATCCCCAATTTTGAAATCTGATTTTGAATACTTTCTGAAGGTAATTTGGGAAAATGATGAGTCAAACGCATAATAATTATGTTCAAATTTGCATTCGCAGTAATAACCAAGGAAAAACCTCCATTCTCTGTAGCCTGATCGGTCACCTATCCAGTTGTCGATCCTGACAAACCCTACTTGTCTTCGTGATGAAACAATTGTGTGATCTTCATAAGTCAAATGATCCTCAAGAAAATCTTTGAGTCCTCTAGCTGTCATATTTCAAGCAATGATTGAAATTCAATTATATTGAACCCATCGGAAACTATCAGTTAGATTTCGCTGTGATTTTGTAGTAAACCTCCATGCCGTTTCTTTAAACCGAGTAATTTATTGCAATTGGATAGGATCAACATCTTTGGAAACATTGAGACAATGAATTTTCGAGTGGTTATATTAACGAAATTATTTGACGAATTCACCCATTTATCCATTTGCCGTTCGTAATCAAGCCTTGAAACTATCGAGTCTTCAAGAAACTTCTTCAGAAAGACATTGTGTATACTCCATTCAGTTTTATAAACTATCCAGGTTGGCCATGACATTCTGACACATTTCACCGTGTAAATTTTGAAAATCTAAGGTTATAGTCATTTTCCTGTCAGATAACTACACAATGTTGTCCTCTCTACGTAGAGGTCGTAGTAATTACGTATTTTTCAAAATTCGAATTTACTTTGATTAAATAATGAATTTGAGAGAATATTATGTGAATTCAATAATTCCAAAGACCTGGCGAATGTTGAAGAAACTCTTTACTCTCTTAACATTGGAAATATTTCACGTAGGTGTATAAACATGGTTGAAAGATTCAGTTATGCTATTTTCTTGTACGGAAATCAAGAATCGAGCTTTTCAAAATAAAGTCTTCAGCCAGTGTCTTTTTGGGTGCACCAATAGAAGGAAAATTCTTTGTCGTCTCTCTCACTCAAAATCTTTCTTATTGTGGTGATGTGCAGCTAAAAAATAAATATTTATTTATATAAAATATTATTCCTTGGTTTTCACTCACATAGGTCGAAAATGTTGGATAGCCGGTGATAAATTATTGATTCCAAATTATCAGGGTTACTATCAGAAAAAGCAGATTTCAATTCTACATAGCACTTTCTGATGCTTTGTCCCTGCTTCTTCAAAACTACCTTCGAAATTTTTAGTTTTCAAGCTTGAACATTATGTATATTTTGTCTATGATTATGTTAGGGTTGAGATTAGAAATTAGTATTGGCATTTGGCAATTATTTCGACACTGCCCATATTTCACGAGTGCCAACCTGCGTAAGTTTTAAGTAAAAAACTTGATAGACCTAAATCATGGCCAACCGGGATAATTTATAAAAATGAATGGGGTATATTCAGTCAGTCCAAGGGCCGATCTTGAAAAATCCCAGCGAAAGTCTACATTAGTCTTTATGCCGGTACATAAGAAATAACAGCCACGAGTAACGAGTCCAATCTCGTGATTTATCGAGAAAAAAATTGTTCCGGATGGGGATTCGAACCTGGATCTTTCACGATTATTTACTCAATCCAGACAATGAATTTGAATAAACAATGAATATTTCATTTTCCATTGACAATTAAGAATGAAATTGAAATATCTTTCGCCAATTTACCCACGAAAACTCAGTCATATAATGTTTCGTAAGTAATATCATAAGGGCATGTAATTTTTTTTCACAGGAAAAATTAGATGCCCGAATGGTATTTGACAAGACTCGAATAAACTGCTGACAGCTCCTGATGTCAAACAGTTTTTCCACCTAGAAACCATTTTTAATTCAAAACTTCGGGTTTCTGATTGGTGGAAATTACGACAGGGAAATAGTCGAAAAATGTATTCACAGAACCCTCAATAGACGACTTCGGCCCAAGTTGCCAACCTACAATTTTCCTCACAAATTAACTATCTCTGGGGAAAGGGAATTTCACAACGAATTCGACATGATAGATTCGCGTTATTCATAAATATCCATAAAAGATATCTCGGCTCCCCAAACAAGATAACTCCTTCCAAATATAGGTTTTGTTAGGCTGAAATTAAGGTTTGGATTCCTGATTTCATGTCAATAGTGTCAAGTTTATAGAGGAAATGTTCCGCAAATCAGCTTGGTTATTTCGGTTGCCGGTTTTCCGTTCTGTAAATATAAAATATTCGTTTGGTTCCTGAAAAAAAAGGTTAATTACGGAAGGTCCTTTCATTTGCATAGAAAGTATGTAGCACTTTCCTGCACTCGGTGTAGATATTCTATAGTATATCTACACCGAGAGCAGGAAAGTGCTACCCTTTCTATGCAAACGAAAGGACCTGGAATTTGATTGATGAAAAGGCAATCCTTCTGTCATCAGAACATAGACATATTAAGTCTATGCACGAGAACGACAATTAATATTTTATGGTTACATATCCATAGCATAGAACAATCTTTAATTACCTCATGATCCATAGACCATACCTAGTAATTTTTCCATTGTTGATTGTTGTCTCTTCTATGATCTATGGATCATAAAGTCAATAAAGATTGTTCTATGCTATGGATATGTTACCATAGAACATTGACTGTCGTTCTGGTGACAGAAAGAACGTTTTTTCAATCAAATTCAGTAATTAACCCTTTTTTTCAGGAACCAACCGAATATTTCATATTTACGGAATGAAAAACCGGCAACCGAAAAAACCAAGTTGATTTTCGGAACATATCCTATATAAATTTGACACTATTAACATGAAATCAGGAATCCCAACTTGAATTTCAGCCAATCAGAGATAATCTTAACAAAACCCTATTTTTGGAAGGAATTATCTTGTTTTAGGAGCCGAGGCAACTTTTACGGATATTTATAAATAACGCGAACCTTATTATGTCGAATTTGTCCCGAATTTCCCTTTCCCAAGTGATAGTAAATTTGTGAAGAAAATTGTGGGTTGGCAACTTGGGCCGAAGTCGTCTATTGAAATTCATATTTATTGTAATCTCTGAAACTCTGCACTAACTCTTCTCATTTGAAGAAACGGCTCTGTGGAAAATTGGTTACAATGGACGTTAGAATGAAAGTTATTCTCCAAAATTTTTATCAAGAAGTTTGATATTCTAGAAAAACTGTATCAGGATCCTTAATAATGAAACCTACACAATAATAAATAATTATGCAACCATTGAATATCTGATATCGATACATAAATCATAACGAGTATTTCGCATGTTTATCCAATCATATCTGATTTTGATGGAATAGTTTTGTTCAGAAGGTATCGAAAATTCTATCTGCATTGAATCTCTTCCTTCCGTGCCTAATGAGGTTGTTGAAAAGAGAGAGAATTAGGTAGGTGCAGGCTTTATCGATTTATATTGTAACTCTATAGGAACACCAATATGTGCATGGGAAGCCCTAGCCATTAGACTAATCGACAATATATACAGATAAAAGTATATAGATAAAGGGTTCTTTCGATTAACGGAATTGAATTGAATTTTCGATAAATAATAATGTCTACAAAAAAATGAAAATTCTGGAAAAGCACTGACATGAAGTCAGCAGTTTTTGCAAGCATATTGAAATTCGTTGCTAGACCGGTCATCTTTTTCCGTATTGATCCCGCCAACGGCACCCTTACTTCCTGATAAAAGTTTTGGCGGCTTCTAATCATATTATCCTCACTGAATTCAAGCTGTCATTTTAAATCAAATACTGAATTTCAATTCGAGCCAATTTGTATTTCTGGAAATAATTGGAATAATTGGAAAACAAAATTTTAAATGGGCATCTATACAATTGATGGGCGGATTTTACCCATTCACGAATTCGGCCTTATTACCTATTCATATATTGATTTTTGCGCGCATGTTCTAGGGGAACAGCGTGCTATCGTTTTGTCCAAATGTCTGTAATTTTGAATGATTGAGCCGAAAATGGTCTCAATCCATTAGGTTGGACTCACTGATGACGAATCAGGTGTGAAAATCGGTTCTGTCCGGCAGTCCGGCCGGCCGTCCGTCAGGCCGTAGGCACAATAACTGTCGACAGAAGCAAGCTAGCAACTTGAAACTTTCAGGATAGGTTGCGCATCAGAATGCCGAGGATAAATTCGTTAATGGGCCAAATCGGTCTAATAGTTTCGGAGTTATAGGCACTTGAAGTTTTGAAGTTATTTATTTTTTATTTCAGAAACAAGGATTCAAACTTGGCAGTTAGGTGGAGTATAACGACGCGCAACTTTGAGCCAAATTTCGTCAGGTTCATATCGTCAGAAAATTTAAAAAAAAAATGTTTTCGAAATTTTTTTCCAAAAAAATTTTTTTTTCGGAAACCATTCATCATATCCAAAAAAATCCACTCACACTTTTAGCTTCATATTTCACAGCAGTGCACCAAATTTCAGTTCGATACGATCATAAGTTTTGGAGATATCGGGAAAAAATATGTCAAATTTCGAGGTTTTCTTCTCGATATCGTTG
This sequence comes from Myrrha octodecimguttata, assembly GCA_958510865.1. Taxonomy (NCBI): domain Eukaryota; kingdom Metazoa; phylum Arthropoda; class Insecta; order Coleoptera; family Coccinellidae; genus Myrrha; species Myrrha octodecimguttata. The sequence goes on from OY294057.1 coordinate 74,127,557, forward strand.
ATTCTTTCGGTATAACTGGAGAAATACTGATTAAGTCCTGATAAAACTTCACAGCTAGTTTTGAGATGCTGAAAGACAACTTTATGCGAAATTTCGTGATAATCGTGTCATTAGAACAATTTGAAAAAAAACATTTCTATGATTTTCTTATCAAATCATCCTCATTAAATTCTGTATGAAACTTCGATCTGTTATTTTTCGTTGAAGTACTGGATTTCAATTCGATCTGATCTGTATTTTTGGAAATATTGGAAAAATAAAATTTTGATTGGGTATATCTTCGGAATCATTGGGTGGATTTTACCCATTCACGAATTCGGCCCTCGTAATTAAGGTCCAAACCTTCTCTACAAATATCGAATTTCTAAGTTGTTTCTTTCGGAAGTTATTGTGTTTACGCAGTCGGCCATTAGGCTGACCGTTAACACAATAACTTCCGGAAGAAACGACTTATAAACTCGATATTTGTAGAGTAGGTTTGGGGCTTAATTACGAAGGTCGAATTCGTGAATGGGTAAAATCCACCCAATGATTCCGAAGATATACCCATTCAAAATTTTATTTTTCCAATATTTCCAAAAATACAGATTTGATCGAATTGAAATCCAGTAATTTATCAGTAAAAAATTTCAAAAAGCACTGCCGTGAAGGCAGCAGCTTTTGCGTGCATGTTCAAATTCGTTGCTGAATCGGTCATCTACATTGAACATGCGCGCAAAAGTTGCTGCCTTCACGGCAGTGCTTTTTGACATTTTTTGAATGTTACATGGGAACATGCGAAGTTTGGGTTTAGGATTTTCCCACAAGTAGAAGAAACTGTCGGTTAAAACCTCATCCTGTTTTTTATTAGTTTTTGTGCGCATGTTCTGGGGAACAGCGTGCTATTGTTTTGTCCAAATGTCTGTAATTCGCGATGATTGAGCCGAAAATGGTCTCGAACGACTAGGTTGGACTCACTGATGCCAAAGCCGGTGTCAAAATCGATTATGTCCGACCGGCCGACTTGAAAATTTCAGGGTTGGTTGCATTTCAAAATGCGAAGGTTGAGTTCGTTAAAGGGCAAAATCGGTCAAACGATTTCGGAGTCATAGCCATTTGAAGTTTTGAGGTTATTTCCACGATATTTCGAGAACTACTGAAGCGATTGAATTGAAACTTAGCAACCTGTTGGAGAATGAGGACTTGCCACTTTTTGCAAAGTTTTGTTGAGATCGTGCTGTCAGTAGACCTCGAAAAAAAAATTTTTTCAACATTTTTTTCGAAAAAGTTTTTTTCGCCGGAAACTGTTCTTCACGTTAAGGAAAAATTTCGGTCGTACCTTCAACCTTATATTTTACAGCAGTGTACCAAATTTTAGTTCGATACTCTCATAATTTTGAAAGATATCGTGAAAGAATATGTCAAATATCGTGTTTTTTCTTTCTTGATATCATTGTTTCTTTCGGAATAATTCAGAAAATGCCATTTAAATCATGGTAGCTAGTTTGAAAATGCTGATGGTCAAATTTGTACAAAATTTCGTGATAATCCTGTCATTAGAACAACATTAAAAAAAATTCGAACTTTTTTCTCAAATATTCAATATTCTGTGATCTTCTGATCATAATAGATAGATAGATAGATAGATAAGTTTATTCATTTCATAGTATACCATACATGTAAATACATAGAAAAAATGTCAAAATAAAATCAATTCAACTATAGCCATTATTACATTTGCAGTAATCAAGATATTCCTGCAAGTTATAAGGTTCACATTTCATGATAAATGAAAACAACTCTTTTATAAAAACCTTATCATTGCTTATAGAACGGAAATATTTTGGAAGAGCATTAAATAATTTGATGCACATATACATTGCATTATTCTCTGTCAGTGTGAGATTGTGTATAGGATACATATATTGATCCACCTGCCTAGTTTTGACATTCTTATTTTTAAATTTTTCAAATAACTCTCTGTGTTGTATGAGAAATTTTATACAATTGAAAACATAAAGTCCTGTGAAAGTATGAATATTATTAGCACGAAAGACACCCCTGCACGTCTGCCTGTATTTCATGTTTAGCATTGATCTTAAAGCCATTTTTTGTTTCACAAAAAGGCATGCAGAGCAGGAACTGCCTCCCCAGCATACAATACTATACGACAAGATAGACTGAAAATTAGAGAAATAAATAATTTTCAGGATGGATACATCCACTGACTTTTTCAAAACATTAATAGCATAGATGGTAGAATTCAATTCTTTATTCAAGGAGTCAATATGATTTCTCCACTTCAGATTGGAATCAACATAAACACCAAGAAACTTTACACATTTCATCATCTTAATTTGAGAACCATCTAGTGAAATGTTATTAGGAGGCATTATTTTCGATCTCTCGGTTTGGAACATTATGCAATCCGTTTTTTTAGCATTTAATTTTAAGCAATTTGCTGAGCACCATTCTTTCACATCTATACAAGCATTATTCAATTCTTGCATTAAATTGAGGATGTCATTGATAATTTTTATAATATTAGTATCATCAACATAAATGATCAGATACAGCAAGCTACTTATATTAAGGGGAAGATCGTTTATATATATTATAAACAATAGCGGACCTAACACACTACCTTGAGGTACACCCGAAAAAACCTCTATTTCATCCGATACAAATGTTTCAGTGTTGACCGTAACAGACACTTTCTGTTTTCGGCCTTCCAGGTAGCTTTGAATAAGTTTTAGCTGCTTGTCTCTTATGCCATATGCTTCTAGTTTCTCCAACAATTCACTGTGATTTACACTGTCAAATGCTTTGGATAAATCTAGAAACAAACCAATCGGGATTTCTCCTTTTTCTATCGCTTCTAATACCCTTTGTGTAAGCTCAAAAATAGCCGTGCTTGTATTTTTATTATTCAAATGACCGTGATATCCCCATGAAATCCTGTATGAACCTTCGAACTGTCATTTTTCGATAAAGTACTGGATTTCAATTCGATCTAATCCGTATTTTTGGAAATATTGCGAAGATAAAATTTTGCTGGGTATATCTGCGTAATCATTGGGTGGATTTTACCCATTAACGATTTCGGCCTTCGTTATCAAGGTCCAAACCTAGTCTACAAATATCGAATTTCTAACATGTTTCTCCCAGAAAATATTGTGTTTACGGTCGGCCGTAAGGCCAATTTTTCACCATGAAATTCAGAAAAAAAAATTCCCGGAAGACGAGCTCCTAGTCTTCGTCAACAGAACATTAACAGTTGATTCTAGAAAAGCAGCGAAACGATATTCAAGTGGAATTACAAAATTTAAAGGGGTTTCTCAACCACATTCAATGTTACGAAGGAGTTTTCAAGCAAGTTTCAAAAGAAACAAGGGATCCAGCGAACCGAAAAAGTATCCATGAAGCGTGGTTCCTTCCTTACACTTACACAAGAATATGGGCATTGTTTTGTACTCACATTATGTTCGTGCACCTGTTATGTTTTCTTATATTGAGTCTATAGAGTGGGAACTCTTTAAATTGGTAAATATTCAAATGTTATACAGCCCTTGTCTGGGGGAAATTTTTTTCCTATGAGAAACACTTAGGGGAAAGACAGGCAAGATGGCATACAATCTTTAGAAAGCTGATCTTATATGTGGATGAAAACTAAGAGATCACCATGTATTGGATCTTTAATCAAGAGGGTACACTTTCTATTTTATAGGTAAGAAATTCATTCAAAAAATTTGAAACAACTAAAAATTGTAATAATCCAGAACATGCGAAAAATCAACTTTCCCGCATATCGGGAAAATGGCATACCTTGGGATATGACACTTTTCGTAGTAAAAAACCTAGAAAAGCACAGCCGTGAAGGCAGCAGCTTTTGCTTTTTTTTGTTCAATGGAGATGACCGCTTGGGCAGTGCTTTTCTAGGTTTTTTTCAATGAAGTACTGGATTTCAATTTGTTCTAACCTGTATTTTTGGAGATATCGCGAAAACAACATTTTAATGGGCACTCATTGGTCGGATTTTACCTATTCAGGAATTCGATTTTCGTGACTGAGCCCCAAACCGACTCTAGAAATATCGAGTTTCTAAGTCGTTTCTTCCGGAAGTAATCGTGTTTACGGTCGAAGTAGGTTTGGACCTTGAATACGAAGGCCGAATTCATGAATAGGTAAAATCACCCCAATGAATCTTCAGATATACCCATTAAAAACTTAATTTTCCCAATATTTTCGAAATTCAGATTAGATCGAATTGAAATCCAGTACTTTATCGAAAAATGACAGTTCGAAGGTTCATATTCAATGAGGATAATAAGATGAGAAGAACACAGAATATTGAATATTTGAACAGAAAAATTCAAATTCAATTGTTTTTTCAAATTGTTCTAATGACACGATCATCGGCATAAAGTTGTCCTACAGCATCTCAAAGCTTGCTGCCAAGTTTCATTATGATTGATTCAGTATTTTTTGAGTTATACGGAAAAAACAAAATTCCACATTTTCAAACTAACTCAATTCATAATGATTGAATGAGTATTTTCCAAAATATTTCGAAAAAAACAACGATATCAAAATACAACGAAATTTTACATATTTTTTCCCAATATCTCCGAAAGTAATAACCGTATCGAATGGGGGTTTTTCCTGAATTCGAGTTATTACTGCAAATGCAAATTTGAACATAATTATTATGGGTTTGATTCATCATTTTTCGTTCCAAATAACCTTCAGAAAGTATTCAAAATCAGATTTCAAAATTGGGGTTTGGGATTTGCCAGGCATGCAGGAAGTGACAACGGTGTTTAGTAGAATAGCTTTTTCTGCTATAGAATAATGAAATATTCATTCCTATTCTGTGGTACACACGTCTTCTTTGTCAATATAACCAAACAATTTCCGTTTGCGATTTGTCAGTAATATGACAGTATGACAGTATGTGCTCTTCTTTTTCTATTCCTTGGTCGTTGTCTTCTACTCTAACCAGATCGAAGCATAGCTATCTCTGTTTTCCTAAGCAAAGTAACACATTTGACGTCCTTTTCTTTCCGAGAAAGCTGAATTCGACGTTGCCATATCGTGCACTCAAGACAAACCCCTTTGAATGCAAATCCCCATTTTCATTTTTCAGTTTTAGGTGATTAAACATTTTTTTAAAAATATAATATCGAAATTATATGTTTGAAATGTGATGTTCTAAAGGTTTTTCATGAAAATTACTGCATTTTCGCTTAAAGGAAAAACCCCCATTGAAGTTTGGTACACTGCTTTGAAATGTGGAGCTCAAGATATGCCCAAAATTTTCCACTAAATGTGATGTATTTAGATGTTCTAAGTGCCATGTATTTCTTTTTTTTTACAAGTTTATATGAGTGATTTTTTTCAATTCATTGTATCTTTTTTTAATAATCGCCTTCGGAGTCCTGTATAGATTCATAGATGCGTATTTATATGTTTGCAGTATGAACTCACTTTGACTTGCAACCAGGCAGATGGAGAAAATACACAAACATAAGGTCTTCATGGCGGCCTTTTGTTTTTCCATTGTGTAAACATCTGAAAGAAATAGACAAAATATTAATATTACTGAAAAATCCATCTAGTGGCTGTAGATCGAAAAATTCCAGTTTAATTTTGATTCCAAACGGACCAGAGACTTGATATTTGTAGAGTTGGTTCGGAGATCAGTTACAAAGGTAGAAATCGTGCATGGGTGAAATCCACCCGATTATTCCATTGTTATATCCCCTCACAATTGCATTTTCCGATAAGTTCAAAAATACGCATTTGATCGACCTGAAGTTTCGTGCTCGATTGAAGAATGCGATTTCGAAACTCTGTGCAAAATTTCAGCGAATAGTTTCTGGAACAAAGCAATTTTGATAGCAATTTTCGATTCTATTCATTCTAATAAAGGGTGTTTTTTAGAGGTATAGACTTTAAGTTGCCACTGTTTAAACTGGCGGCCATTTTGTCAGCTGTCAAGTGATTTGTGTTTTGTTTGGTCTGGCATTTCAACATGAATAGAATGACGCCTGAACAACGCTTCCAGATTGTGCAAATTCATTTTGAAAATAGGTATCTGCTCGAAATACGCATCGCGTTCTACGTCCATTTTACGGTCAACATAATCGTCCATCAGAGCCATTAATTCGACTAACTATGGACCTTTTTCGTCTACTCTTACTGTTAATACGCATACACAGAGACGTCGTACAGTGAGAACAGAAGAAGCCATTGCTGCTGTAGAGCGTAGCGTATAGGAAGACCCGAATCAGTCTATCCGCCATCGTGCACTGCTACAGAGCCATGATTACTGACTTTTTCGTTCTTCAATTAAACTACCATGATGTGTAGCAGCTGTGGTTTCAACAAGACAGCGCAACATGTTACACAGCTCATGCCACAATTGATTTACTGAAGGAAACGTTTGATAACCGCATAATTTTACGTTCCGGGCACGTGAATTGCAAGTTCGTGCGATTTAACGCCGCTGGACTATTTTATGTGGGGATATGTGACTTTGCTAGTCTACGCCGATGAGCCCGATACGATCGACCACTTGGAGGACAACATTCGCCACGTTATTGCCGGTATACGGCAACAAATGTTGAAAAAAGTGATTGAAAATTGCACTTTCAGATTAGATTACGTCCGAGTCAGCCGTGGCGGTCATATGCCAGAAATTATATTTAAATTATAAAGCCAAATGATTAACTTTTGAATAAAGTCAATTTCATGTCAACTTTGCAAGTTCATCCTTGTTTTATTCCATTTCAAAATTCTATAGCTCTGAAAAAAACACCCTTTAGCAATATTGCGGCGGTAGCTCAGTGGTTAGAGCGCAAGCCCCATGATCGTAAGGTCTGGGGTTCAAGCCCTTGGCCGGGAAATAACTTTTCCGGTTTTTAGGGGACCGTCCAACCATTCGCTGTTGGTAAAACAATTAACAGTGCTGCTCCTAACGTGGCGCAAGGAATTAGTAACAAAGCCTACACAGAACACACCCGGTATCCTAACTCGCACAAGCTTTAAGCTTCTGAGGGGTTTCGTTGAAGCCTAGGATATTCGGAAAAAATACAAATACAAATACAAATATTATCCTCCAGAAGTTTGTTGTTTAGTTGTTTAAGAAATGACAAAAAATCTAGATAGGTATAACTCCAAAACTATTGCGTGGATTTTGCTCATAAACTAACTGGTAATTACAATGGTTCAGAAGTTACAGAGTGTTAATGACGGACGGAATTCGATCACGGACTATACATCAGTCAGTCTTTAAATATGATTTTCGGGTTTTAATTCCGAAATGACAGGCCTTGAGACAAAATGATAACGTTCTCATTGTTCCCTCTAGACTAAGAGCATATATAAATTAATTTGTCCTTTGCATTTAGGAAATGCAAATCTCTGCGAGAAATATCCAGATTAATAATATTGATATCAAAAAAAATTCTTAATGTTTATCTATACGAATGTTCGTATAACACAGCCAATAAATCGGTTGATATTCATCGAGCAATATTTAATATTTCACGTATATTCAGAATAATCATAGAATTTCCTAATACTTCGAAATATTTCCCAGAGACATAAATCTCTATGCGTGAAATCAAACACGGAAGTAATCAAATATTCTATGTTCAGGTGTGCGAATTTTTGAATAATCACCATAAAGTGCTATGAAGAATGATGCTTACTCACCACGTCGTTTTGATTCGCCGGTTTCTTTGGCAACTAGAGCATAATACCATTCTTATTTACATCACAATCCTATATCGAAATAACAGCAAATGTTAATACCACTATATCGGTGTGAGTTATTAATCAATGCAACGGAATCATTGACCAAGACATTAATTACACTTCTATGTTGATTAAGATTGTCCGATTTTTCACAGTTCACAAAATATCGTCCGTCAAGTGTTACCAACTAACTTGGAAAATGCACATTGTTGAGAAAAATGATACCTCCTCTTTGAACTGACAATATATCGGTTTGAACGATTAATTATTGATTAAAATTAATAAGTTGGGCGCATTCAATGAGCACTGAATCACCAACGATGTTAAATAGTCACAGTGATCACTGAACTTCAGTATTTTTATCGAAGTATAATCAAAACAATGAGCGTGTTAGCAACCGAAAAATACTTGCGGCAACTTGGAAGGCCCGATCAGAAATGAAATAGGCAATTGTTTTCCTCCATGGTGGAGCACCTGTTCCGTGTCTACAAAGCGTGCAATGAGAACATCACCATGACTGCTTCTTTCACTCCCTTCCTCTTTAACTACGTTTAATTGCCTTGTTTGCATAATGTTTCACTGGAGACATTTTGACACTTTCGATGTTTTTATATTGTCTGTTGATTTTCTGAAATCGAGAGCCATTCTGGCGCGCTGAGGATGCAAATTTACTTTATTAAGCTCACAGGCTCCACACTGTATGGTCAATCGAAAATCACTGCAAATGTAACAACATTTTTCAATATAATGCCATCGTTTTGTCCAAATGTCTGTAATTTTTTAATTTTGAGCTGAAAATGGCCTCAAACGACTAGGTTGGACTCACTGATGACGAATCCGGTGTCAAAATCGATTCGCGTCCGTCTGACCGGCCGGCCGTGGACACGATAAATGTCGAACGGAGGAAGCTAGCGACGTGAAACTTTAAGGGTAGTTCGCGCATCGGAATGCCGCGGTTGAGTTCGCGAATGGGCCAAATCGGCCAAATGGTTACGGAGTGATAGCCATTTAAAATTTTGAGGATATTTCCCTGATATTTCAGAAACTACTGGGTAGGTTGGATTGAAACCTGGCTGTTGGTTGAAGCATACGACGCGCAACTTTTAGCGAAATTTTGTTAGGATCGTATGGTCTTTTAAAATTTTTTTTGAAAAAAAAAATTTTCTTCATGAAATATTGATCATGTTCGGGAAAAATTTTGCTCATATTTTGAACTTCCCAGCAGTGTACCAAATTTCAATTCGATACGGCTATTGTTTTCGGAGATATTTGAAAAAATATATAAATTTCCTGGTTTTTGCGCGGCCGGCCGTGGACACGATATCTGTCGAATGGAGTGAGCTAGCAACTTGAAACTTTCAGGGCATTGGAATGTCGCGGTTAAGTTCGTTAATGGGCCGAATCGGTCGAATAGTTCCAGAGTCATAGCCACATGAAATTTTGAAGTTATTTTTTTTTATTTCAGAATCTACTTGGGCGATTGAATTCAAACTTGGTAATTAGGTGAAGTATAACGACGCGCAAGTTTGAGCCAAATTTTGTCAGGATCATACTGTCAGTAAATTTTGAAAAAATTTTTTTCGGAAACCGTTTATCATATCCAAAAAAAAAATCCACTTAGACGTTGAGCTTCATATTTCACAGCAGTGTACTAAATTTCAGTTCGATACGATTATAAGTTTTGGAGATATCGCGAAAAAATATGTCAAATTTCGAGGTTTTTTTCTCGATATCGTTGCTTTTTTCGGTATAACTCGAGGAATACTGATTCAATCCTGATAAAATTTCGCAGCTAGTTTGAAGATGCTGAAAGACAACTTTATGCAAAATTTTGTGATGATCGTGTATTAGAACAATTTGAAAAAAAATTTCTGTGATTTTCCTATTATATCAACCTCATTAAATTCTGTATGAACCTTCGAACTGTAATTTTTCGATGAAGTACTGGATTTCAATTCGATCTGATCTGTATTTTCGGAAATATTGGGAAAATAGAATTTTGAATGGGTATATCTGCGGAGTCATTGGGTGGATTTTACCCATTTACGAATTCAGCATTAGTAATTAAAGTCCAAACCTTCTTCACAAATATCAAGTTTCTAAGTTGTTTCTTTCGGAAGTTATTGTGTTTACGCAGTCAGCCGTTAGGCCGACCGTAAACACAATAACTTCCGAAAGAAACAACTTGCCCTTGCGGATTGAAGGATTTATCAAGGGCAGTTTCTTGGGAAACAGATTGCCTAATGAACAATACAAACGATAAACAAAGCAATTTGTTTTTCAAGAAACTGCCCTCGACAAATGATTCAATTAATTTTTAATAGTTCTCTTTCGGATATTGGGAGTGGAAACTCAGAAAAAACCTAAAATAATGCGCTGTTGCCTGAACAAGCGCGGAAAAATATGCAAAATCCTCCCAAAGTATGCTTCAATCGGTACTTTAAAATCTAATGTGACCAGGAATTTTTCTTCAGGGAACTTTCGTCTTCACATCACAAAGTTTTTCGTCATGGACTTTGCATATTCAAATCCATCAATAGCAGTAAATACAGATATCATTCTTGATTTCTCCCGACAAATCAATTATATAAATTTTTTGAACTGCTTTGCAAAGTGTTACACTTTTCCTCAATGAATAAATTTCTCCAGCGAGTTAAAAATATACAAAATGTGAATGTACCTATTTACGTATAGTTGATAATATGATATTTGAAAGTTGGAAATTAAAGAGTACCGATATTTATTGAAATTATGCATCTCGAACTTTTCACAAACGATGCGTAACGGAAACTTGAACAGCGGCATTCTGCCATGGTTAATGATCTACTAAGCAAATGGCACATAATCATCATTGAGTGCAAGGAGATGCATAGTGGAGCAAGAAGTTCAATACTCGAAGATATGGATGAGTCTATTCTGTTTCATGAAATGATGGACATTTTCATTCATATACATAGATCCATCAAATTCTAGAAAAGCACTGACTTGAGGTCCCAAGCCCCTAAGCTCTTGAGTTTGTAAACTCAATGGTATTTCTTAGAAGCCTTCAACTCTTTGAAATGATAAAGTTACAATGATATGCTTATTTATTTCAAAGAGCGAATAGCAGAATGAAATCGAAGACATATTTGGAATGAAAAACCTTAGTTTCATGAAGATTCTTCAGTACTATTTTCTTAGTGATGTATTACGTGGAAAGCTATCATATACTACTTTATCATTGTGCATGTACTGCCTCTGTGCTATCATTCTCCTCGATTATATATTAACTGGACTCAAAATATAACTACAAACGAATTAATGTAAAAGAAATTGCATCCTCGTGTTAGTCGATCTTCAAACGTACACCTTCGTCAATCCATCCATACATGATACTTCAATATTTATATAGAATACTTTTTATTCTGAGGATCTCACATTAGAGTTTTTATTATATTCGACCCAAAATTAACTCAATTCATAATATACTTATTACAAACAAAATGATTCAATAGAAAGTCTATCCTTAGGTAAGCCGTTCCTTATCCGAAAGTTGTTTCGGATAAATCAATACTATTTATTTATTCATTTTACAAACGCCAGGATTGTAATTCCATGTAGAAGCTCAAATCTTATGATATTACAAAATATAAGTTTACTTGAGTATATAACTATAAATTTGAGTAATGTTTAAAGCCTGATGCAGAAGTAAGAGCACAGGTCTGTAGTAAGAGATCCCTAGTCTTAATGATAATGAACAAGTCGGGAAAGTAACATGCAATATTTTTATGGAAGCTATAAAGTCTGTCAGATATATTTTTCGGTGGGTTTTTCAATAATTGCATCTTGATTTTTCATATCTTATGGAAATATGGTAGAACCCATAAAATGAGTTTCATCTTTTGAATTAAAATATTTCATCAATTAGGGTTAAAATAAACAACATGAAGCTATTCACAAGTACCAATTCATGAGGAAGTAACCAGATTTGTAGATTAACTTTAATCTGGTTATATTCAGCCTCGGTGCAAGCCGAATATTTAAACTAGAGCTTAATAACTTTATCGTCGCTTAACTAACTGAAGCTTAAGACGAAAACGGTGCAATTGGCCCTAAGCCGGGTCCAGATGAATGTAATCCAAACAGCGAATGCAATAAAATTTGACAAACGATTCGGCGAATAGTGTGGATGGCACTCGAGCTCAGCCTCGAATAATACATTCATATGCATCGTTCAAGTTGAAAACCGAGTCCAGACGGAGCAGAAAGAGAGCTGCCTCGAACCATAAAACTACCTGTGATTTATTGCACTCGATGTTCGCATTATGCCGGGTCCAGATGAGTGTAATCCGAATTGCGAATGCAATAAAATTCGATAAACGATAAGGCGAATAGTGTGGACGGCACTCGAGCTCAGCCTCGAATGATATGTTCAAATGCATCGCTCGAGTTGAAAACCGAGTCCAGACGGAGCAGGAAGAACGCTGCCTCGAACCAGAAAACTACCTGTGATTTATTGCACTCGCTGTTCGCATTATCTCTGGTCCAGATGAGTGTAATGCGAACAGCGAATGCAATAAATCACAGGGAGTGTTATGATCCGATGTAGCGTTCTTACTGCTCCGTCAGGACTCGGTTTTCAACTCGAACGATGCATGTGAATTTATTATTCGAGGCTGAGCTCGAGTGCCGTCCACACTATTCGCCGAATCGTTTATCAAATTTTATTGCATTCGCTGTTCGTTACATTCATCTGAACCCGGCTTTACACTCATCTGGACCCGGCTTTACGCGTTTGTGAGAATTCTTTGTCATAGCGTATATATAAATTCTTTTAAAAATGAGCTGTACATTTTGGTTAATTATTCGATAAAATCAAATAATAAACCCTAGTGATCGACGAAAAAACATTACTCCCCCTGAAAATTTCACAGTTGTTATTTTGAAGTATGTAGATTTGAATTAACTTATAGAGAAAACGCTGCAAATTTTACACAAAGGTTTATTATTTTCCCAGCTTAATGTGCAAATTCTTCAGCGATATTCATCACACATAGTACCACAAATGAGAAGTTTGACAGTGAAAGAAGACAATTTTTAAGATTGTCGGCCAATATCGGCTAGTAATTATTATAGCAGGATTCAAAGTTTTTCTCAAGAAAATTCTGAAATGCGAGCAGCCGTATCAGGACTCTCGCATTTCGGAATATTCATTCAGAAAACTGCCATATTGGCGAACAACTTCTTATACTGTTTTATTTCATTTCTTATTCCAATTCCTGCCTGGCTTGAAAAATTGAAGTTTACCAGAATTGAATCATAGAACTAAAACAAGTGGATCAATACTCTTAGTATTAAATTCTCGACAATTGATGAGATTTCCGGTTTGTTATTGATTTTTTGCATATATCCTCCAATTTGTTTTATCATATACATGCTCATTATCTATTATATCTATCACCCTTATTTCAAACTCTCAGTACGAAATATATTGGATTTCGATTGAAACCAGTAACGGATATCCAAATGTTGATTATACTACGCAAACCAAAATTCTTAGAAACCTCCGATCAACCGAATTTTTTGGAAATCTTCATTATTTCAAATTACGTAACTTAATTCGCGTTCTGCATGTAAAAGTGGTATTCAGTTATACAAGAGTATTCATTGGGACTTCAATGAATTTTTTCATGAAATTGGTTTTGTGTTGTGGAAAATTAATGATTCATGAATAATATATAAGTTTTATTTAAGATATAAATGAGCTTCATGATTATCTTAAATCCCGTAATCCACAGGGTGATTTCTATAAATAGTAATTTTATCCGATTTTTAGTAGTTATTTTTCAGATATTGGGAGAGTAGCCCAAAAATATTCAATTTGAATTACTTACGATTATGAAATTGTCAAGAATATCGATGGGGCATTTGCACATTGTGTTTATAAAATAATGAACGAATCCGTTTAAATTTTCTGGATATGTGTTGAACATTTGGTAATCAATCTTTTCATATACTTTTAGTTATATGATTCTGGATGCAAAGTTAACCGATTATTCCAGTGAATTTCAATCTTAGAACAGAATGCGGTGATTCATTTTCGGGATTATTGAAAAGGTGCAGTGTTTTTCTTCATAACTCAGAAACCATTGGTCGGAAATCGTCTGGGTGAAATTTCGGTGGTAAGTTTTCGAGAAATATTTTTTTTCCCTCTAACCCCCAATTTTGAGCCCTTGAGGTTCACCGATCCTGCTGAAAAGCTAGGAAGATCAATATAGAGTGACACACGATTTTTCTACCAAGTTTCACGGAATTCGGTTCAGTACTTTTAGACAAACTTACTTCCACAATTCGCGAATTTGGAATAATTCGGTATTAAAATATACAATGGTAAATTCGAGACGTTCAAATTGGGTGAAAGTGGATATATAAAACGTGACGTCGGGCAACGAGCAAAATTCCGACCGTTTGAACAGCTAATTGAATTCAAGATTGCAGCGCCACGGTAGCCGGTTTTAGAACCTTACATACAGACATAGATTTTGTTTTTATAGTCGATTTTGTACTGTTTGTTAGTGTTTGGTTTGATGATTTTTGATTTCACGATTTATTCAAAGACTTTTTAGCCTTTAATAGTTTACGAGAGTATTACTGGGAGTACATATTCCATTCTTATAAAGTAGGTATGTATCATTCTTCAATCTTATTGAGTGTAGCAACTCTAAAAGTACAGGGATATCTCCAAGGTTTGACGGTATTTTAATATTATTTATTTTCAGATCCAAATGGCAAGATTGACATTGGTGGTTTTCTTAGGCTGTCTTGAAAGTTGAAAAACAGATAGTATTGTAGAACATACTTTTTGGAATAATAGACAAATACTCATAACTTCACTATTTTTATAGGGAACGACTAAATACTCAATATATTGTGAATAAAATGAATACATTCACATGAAACTGATGCTACTTGCACCATAAGCCTTTTTCATTATGGATTGACAAATAAATTTTCCAACACTCATATGATTGGTCTTGAAAAAGCTGTAATGAATAAGCCTTGTACAACTTTGCTTTCATCGGCAGAAGCACTTTGAGCGAACAGTATTCATCACCAGATATTTCCTTGTTGAGACTTTTTTTTTTAAATAGTCTGTTCTATCACTAGAACATTTACGTTGTTCTTCAATGATCAGTTCAACAGGCAGATTTCTGGAAGGCATAGCATTCCTCTTAAGTAAATTTCTCTGCTTGGATTAGGGGCCTGGAAAAAAATTGTCTTCATGAATGTGATCTAATATTTCATGAGCAATTCGTGCTTACCTCTATAAAATTATCATCATCGGTTAAATGCAAGTAACAGACACTCATAAATCTTGTTTGTTGGTTTTTATCGATTCTTCGGCACTTTCAGGCCCGACTTGTTAAAGGAAGTTTCTTTCACCCTAACTACAATTTTTTTACCGGGCTGTAGAAATCTATGGGAAGGGACATTTGAGTTTGCTTTTCCTCAGTAGAAGCACTCGTAAAATCACACAAACGCCAAGAAAAATGCATAAACTTTCTCATTTTCTTAACATTTCTTTTAACTTGTCAATGATAATGTCTGTACCTCGGGTTACTCGGATAGCCACCAGAGGGAGTAGCGCTTATCTTCATTCGCCAATAGTTGAGTTCCGATATTCCTGGCCAGAACTTGTCAGTAAATTTTGACAGTCGATTTTACTGGCATTGCTTTGGTAATTCTTCGTATCAGTACGAAGCGTTTCGAAATTACTGATACTGGCCAGTACTGATTGGGGATATCGGAACGCAAGCCAAGTTCGAAAGATCGGTTTTTAGGTGAAAATTGAAATTTTCGATTGAATTTTTTCAGTATTCTTATGGATAGAATATTCGATTTCAACGATAAAAATACATAAAAGAGCTATTATATCAGTCTCTTCGTCTAGCTTATCGTAAACACTCTTACTTCCGGAAAAAAATACCTAGCGACGGTAAATTAATGGATAAATCCTTCTTATGGTTTCGCAATTATGCTCGTTTGAAATACTTCTTTCTCAATAATCTAAAAACTGCTGTTTCGATAGTTTTGAAACATGAAAATTTGCATTAAAATATTGGGAGGAAGACTCATATAAAACTTGTTGAAAAATTCACACACTTCTGTCAAAACTATACATATATCGCTCGCGTTTCTATAAACAAACAGACAGAAAATATTCATTGATTGGAACAAGAAACGACATCGAATTACGGTTTTCGCGCTTCATTTAATTGAAGAAAGAGAATGCTCATGGATTGAATGTAGTACAAAGTGAATTGGTCGATTAATTCTCTGATTACCATGAATTTGGAATTTTCTTTCTTTAACTCCCTATTCATTGGAAAGAATCTAGCGTTGAAATGGAAATAACACAAATAATAAATCATCAATATAATCATGAAAT
The DNA here is from genome assembly GCA_958510865.1 of Myrrha octodecimguttata. NCBI lineage: Eukaryota > Metazoa > Arthropoda > Insecta > Coleoptera > Coccinellidae > Myrrha > Myrrha octodecimguttata. The sequence continues at coordinate 74,143,725 of OY294057.1, forward strand.
AACAATATCTGTCCTCATTTGTGAACGACTTCATAGTATCAATGATTCAGAAGTAGAAAATCTGAAGAGAGTATATTTCCCACGCCAACTTTAATTTTTATGCCATTTCATTAGTTTGACCTGTTGCATTGTTGACAGTTCGAATAGGTCAATATCGAACTAATTAGACATTTAGAATAGATTCACATATACAGGGTATTCCTTAATTAGTGTCACAGCGGACACATTTTGTCATATAAATTCCATGAATTTGAGAAAATGAATAAAATCTCACTTTTTTCATACATATACAGGGTGTTCCTGAAATGGAGGTACGAATTGAAAGGGGAGGTTCCTTTCCTAATTTTAAGGAAAAAGTGCCATAAACATGGTACTGCAGATGTTTTATTTTCGAGATGAAGGGTGTAAAAATTTTATTTTTCAATGTTTTTTTTCTCAAATTTTTCACAATTTCACAAAATTCTCAACTAAATTTCGGGGTAGATGATATATTTTACAGTCCTCACAATGTGAACTGCCAATTTTGATTGAAAATCGATAGGGTGGTGATATTGTTTCCAGAACACTGCCTTGTTATCCAGACCTTTTTTTTGGTGGTCCACCGTAAGTTTGAAAAATTTCAAAACGAAGCTTTGTTATTATAGTAAACTTTATGGCCCTTTGTAATTTTTCCGTATCAGATTCCGAGAATGAAATTCTATTCTGTCGAAATTCTCAAAATTTCCTTATTGTCATGAAATCCTGCGGTGAATGAACTCATTATTAGTTTTATGGATTTTTTCTGATCTGTAGCAATGATTCATAAACATTCCATAAACACATAAAATCATCTTGTGAAGTGCAGTTAGTATTATACTTTAACATCCTGTAAATTAAACGTTTGCGGTTGCATGTTTATAGTACTCTTTTTCCTTAAATTTATGTGAGTGATCTTCTCTCTTCGATCATTTGTACCTTCGATTTAGGAACTCCCTGTATAATACCACTTCACAGATGAAATTTCGCCGGCGAAATATCTCGATTGTATTATGAAATATGTTTGTTGCAATCAAAACACTCTTTTTCACGATACAAATGAATTTGTTCCAAACAAAAATTAAACTTATTTACTTATTTATACTTTCAAAATATGAATCTGTGTAGGAAGACCTGGTTCGTTACCCCTTTGAAACATTGTTTCAAGTAAAGTTAAAGAAAAAACCTAGAAAAGCACTGCCGTGAAGGCAGCAGCTTTACCAGTTTTTTTTCGCTTAAGTACTGGATTTCAATTCTATCTAATCTTTTTTGGAAATATTGGGGAAATAAAATTTTGATTGGGTATATCTACGGAACCATTGAGCGGTTTTCACCCATTCACGATTTCGACCTTCGTCATTAAGGTCCAAACCTACTCTACAAATATCTCGTTTCTAAGTTGTTTCTTTCGGAAATCATTATGTTTAGAGGCTCAAAGATTCCGTAGGTCAACCCGTTAAAAATTTCATTTTCCCAATATTTCCAAAAATACTCTTTGGATCGAATTGAAATCCAGTACTTCATCGAAATATTACAGTTTGAATGTTCATGCAGAAATTCATGAAGATATAATAATCACAAGATCATAGAATATTGCATAATTGAAAAAAAAATTTAAATTTTTTTTCAGATTGTTCTAATGACACGATCATCACGAAATTTCGCACAAAGTTGTCTACTAGCATTTCCGAGCTAGCTGCCAAGTTTCATCATTATTGAAATAGTTTTTTTTGAGTTATTCCGGAAAAAAATAGCGATATTTTGAAAAAAAAAACACGAAATCTGACATATTTTTCCACAATATCTTCAAGAATTATGATCGTATCAAACTGATTTTGTACACTGCTGTGAAATATGAAGCTCAAGGTACGACCAAAATTTTTCCCAAATGTAATGATCAGTTTCCGAGAGACAAATCCTTTCGAAAAAAATTTGAAAAAAAAGTTCAAAAAAAGTTCAAAATTTAATGATTGCACGATCTCAACAAAATTTCGCAAAAAATATGAGTCTTTGCGCTCCAACTAACTGTCAAGTTTCACTTCAATCGCTTCTGTAGTTCTCGAAATATCAGGAAAATTTCCTTAAAACTTCAAATGGCTATAATCAAGAAACCATTCGACCGATTTTGCCCGTTAACGAACTCAACCGTCGCATTTTGCAATACAACTTACCCTGAAAGTCAATAGGATTCTCCGTACGCCCTTAATCGTGGTGAAGGCAGGCCGGCCGAACAGAATCAATTTTTACACTGGATTAAATTTGTTATCAATGAGTCCAACCTAGTCGTTAGAGAACATTTTCGGTTAAAAATTCGAAAATTATGGACATGTTGACCAAACGATAGCACGCTGTTCCCCTAGAATATACTCGCAAAAAAATTGCTAAGGTCTTCCAGCTTGCACTTTTGATCGCTGTGAAACGAGCGTCGCTATGAAAACTTCCTCACAAATAATGGAATCAGTGAAAAAGTCATTATTGTAAAATACTGTAGTGGAGTTATTGGCCACTAAACATAGGACAACCTCTATGTTTCTACATTACTAGAAAACTAAAATAATCATGACGATTCAAGTCTGAAACCAACAGAATGACTATAAACACCGTGTAGCTTTGCACAAATTTCCATATCAAAGGATCCCAACAAAACCCAATAGAGAACAATGTTGATTCGTTTTGATCAAATCACCATTGGTATTATTTCTATCACGTTCTGATAGTTTAAAACCAAATTAAACATGGAATTATTGTTTTGTTTTGTAGAAATCTTGAGTATTTAATAGGAAGGAGTCCAACTTGAAATTATTGAATACATCAAGATGAAGCAATTCTCGTTTCTTGTACTACTGTTCGTCTTGGTAACTGTGGTGAGTATTAATTGATAAACTTTTCACATTTTTCTCCAATTTTTCAAAGGCACCTAAAAATACATATCAGGAGAGTAGATAACTTGAGGCAACATACTTGAAATCATGATGTGCTCATCTTCTCATCTGTGATCGTATTTACCAATGATGACATCACCTTTTCCATTCAAATTCAAAGCACATAATATATATTTCCTTGAATTTAAATGAAAAACGTGACGTCATCATTGGTAAATACGATCACAGATGAGCAGATGAGCACACCATGTTTTACTTACATCATGCTTGAAATCAATCTATCAAACTCAGTGTATATCTTGTCTATGTTCAAACTCATAGACAAATAAACTCTAGAGATTAGTTCATCTATGATCAAACTCGTATTTGTATCGAAGATACAGCCAAAAACGAACTTGGTCTGTGTTCAGCATCGTATTCTATGGGGCCTCTTGTAAGTAAAGTTTTTTACATCATGGGTGGTATATAGATGCATAGAATGCATGGTGCGGACACTCTTTGACATATTTTGGGTCCGAAATGAGGTCCAAATGTTGTCAAAATACGGCATTGTTGTCAGTTTTCGCCCATAGATGCCGTAATAGAAAAATCTGCCATGTAAAATCATATCGAAACAAATCGAATCAGAACTTCTTTCTGATTTTTCGAGTTGGACCACAGATTATTTTCAAGAATTTCCGATAATAAATTCAATTTAGGAAATTTAAATTATGATTATTCATTTCATTCAGTCAGAATTGCGATAATATGTATAAAGGTTTCCTTAGTTTCTGAATACACAAGTCCACAACTTGAGATTTTTCAATACCCGGCTTAAAGCCGGGTCCAGCGATTGCAATTAAATTTGATAACCGATTGGGCGAAGACTGTGGACACAGAATAGAGATGTATTAATACTTCTCTATTATGTGGTGTGGACGGCACCCGAGCTCAGCCTCGAATAATACATCCTAAAACAGCGTTCGAGTTGAAAACGGAGTCCCGACGGAGCAGAAAGAGCGCTGCCTCGAACCATTAAACTACCTGTGTTTTATTGCATTCGCTGTTCGGATTACACTCATCTGGACCCGGCTGAATCCACCCACACTTCAAGCGTCTAAATCACTTTTCGGGCACAGACATATCGCTACTCAGTAACGATATGTGTTTTGACGAAGGAAACGGGGCTTTCGAAAAGTGGGTTAGACGCTCGAAGTGTAAGTAGATTAGAGAGTAGAGACGCACTGTTCTGTGATCTTTGGGTGGATTTTACAACTCACTAATTCGGCCTTCGTAATTATTGAGGTTCAGACCTACTATAAAAATATGGAGTTTCTACATTGTTTCTTCGGAAGTTATTGTGTTTACGATCGGCCGTCAGGCCGACCGTATTCACTTTGGAAGTTGGTAGGTTTTGTGAATTAAATGCATGTTTTATTTCAGAGCTTCGTAAGTTCACAATTACCAATGAGTGCAGGAGGTTCTGGAAGCGATGATGGCAAAGAAAAGCTCGATTCAGATGTGAGTTATTTTTTTTTTCAAATTGTACCAGAGACATCGTTCGTAAACGTGTTTTTCCTTAGTCGCCATAAAACGCGTCGTTCAAAATCGTAGAATACTACATTCACTTTCATAAAGTTAGCCGGAAAGCCTTGGAATTAATCGAACAAGTATTTCTTACTAGATTGGAGTGAGGTTGGCACCCATGACATACCGTCAAAAAGAGCTCTCAAAAATCATAATGGTTAAATATTTAGGAGAAAATAATTAATGATTGATGTGCTTTTCACGTGGAAATCAGTATTCGAATGAAATACTTTAATATTCCATGTACAGGAGGTTTTATTAGACCTGGAAGTAAAATTAAAATTTCCTAGTCCAGGTCTGCACGATTTCGGTATGGTTCATACCTCAGAGTAACGAACAATTTGGAGGTAGCATACGTCATATTTAAAAGACGATTGCTATCTGCAACATGTGATACAAAATTTGACACTTTGACCGCAATCAAAACAAACTTGCTAACAATGCCGTTACCAACCTGTGATACGACATTTCACTCAATTCACGGGATTCTACACAAACGAAATCACTTTTACATCCCATAGTGAATTAAAGTATTGTAATAATTCAAAAAATATTGAAAATTGAAGTTAACAGCTAGAAGTATCTAAAAACTCGCTAGAAACTCACCAAAACAACTCATGACAGATTGACTGGCGGTATGCTTCATCGATATCAAAGCTCGGATTTCAGAAGGTAGATACTGAAAAGCGTAAGTATTCTTTTAACCACAAATTCGATACTGAAGAAAAATATCGATCGAGTATTGATCAAATTTTCATATTCAACCGGGAATTATTAAAATTCATATTTTTATTTGATTCAATATACAATTACAATAAGATAATATCATTGCACATTTCGAAATATATCACAATGTGACTACGTCGAAAAAGAATGTTGCGGACGCCAAAAACCCGGTACAGTCCCTCACATGGTGGAAATATGACATAATGTTATATTTTCACCATTCCACCATGTCTCTTATCATTGAATAAATGCCTCTATGTTGTTTGTTACTTTGAGGTTCATACCATAGACAAGATGTTCATATGAACCAGTTTGATGGCCTTATATAGTACAATACATCTCAAATTCGAAGCGAATACGTTGAAAACGGTTCGGGAGTTCAGTCTTTGTATAAGGATATTTATACAATGGTTCAGTATAGCCATTAAAGGTTCAAAAATCAATAAACCACCATGTACCTATCTCAAGGCACCATACATATATTTCAAACTTCAAAAATTCAACTGCCTATAACTCCGAAACTTTTCGACCGATTTGGCCCATTAACAAACTTAACCGCGGCATTCTGATGCGCAACCTATCCTGAAAGTTTCAAGTTGCTAGCTTGCTTCTGTCGACAGTTAGCGTGTCTACGGCCGGCCGGCCGGCCGGCCGGACAGAATCGATTTTGACACCGGATTCGTCATCAGTGAGTCCAACCTAGTCGATGGAGACCATTTTCGGCTCAATCATCCAAAATTACAGACATTTGGACAAAACGATAGCACGCTGTTCCCCTAGAACATGCGCGCAAAAATGATAAATGAAAAAATTGTTTCATTTGATGAGCGAAATCTATGGTTAAAATTAATGAACAACTTAAAGACTCACCCCGTTATAGTTGCACCAGCGAAATAACACAGAATTTATTAAAAACTGAGAAATCTTTACTTGAAACACTATCATCCTTAGTGAAAGACCCTTCACCTTTATCAATAACTAATTTCATTCACAAAATACTGCTCATTTTTGTATATTAAATATTTTTCAGGCTGTACTCTTCAGAAGAAGAAGTTCTGCCCCAGCATTACCACTCCCTTGGAGATTGCCGAGACGTGAGACTCAAAACGCATAGATTCTGAGTCCATCCGATATATAATTTTTCTTCATCATGTAAATGATATTTTGGATTCATTAAATAGTTTTGATGATGAGCATAAAAAGGTATAACTTATATTCTAGTATAACCTGTTGTTGAATATACACGTGAGCGGCAGGCGTATAGACATATATAGTTCATTTTATTTGATATACAGGATAATAAAAATCAGATAACAAGATATATTATAGTAGAAAGAGTCGGAGAATAATGTTTAAGATTCGAATGAACATTTTGATCTGAGTTTCTGAGAAAAACTCTGCTGTATTTTGCACCTTAAACAATGCGACAAATAATACGTTAAAGAATTCCATTGCGAACGCTTGTCGTGCTTGTGAACCAAAAACGCAATAATTTAGCATTGAATGCGGGCTTATGAACGTATAACATAATGCACTATAAACAGTGTGTCAAGTTAAAAAACTAACCATCTATTCGCAACTTCTGCTAAGCGATACGCCCTCTGGCGATAGAAGTTCGAACACTTCCAAGCTAGTAGTTTTTCGACGTGCCTGTTATTCTAACGTAATTTGCTTACTTTTCGAGTTCATTTTCGAGCTTTTGTGTTGTTCTCCGAGTTGAAATTCTGGTATACCGAAAGTTTTTGTAATATTCATCAATCGATTCCTTTCTTTCCGATTGAAATTTTCGATTGTATTAATTCGAAATGGCATCCTCCCGAAATGACTATTGTTGTGTGCCTCAACTCAATGTTATTCATGGTCAAAGAAGAAAGGATCATCTAGTGCCTCTAGTTTTCATTTTTCCAAAGCCGAATGAAAGTAAAGTTAATTTGGAAACAGCATTTGACAGGGAACTCAATGATAGAAGAAAGGCCTAGCTTTAGAAATTGAAGATTGGAAAACAGGTCACAAAATATATGAAAGTATGTTCACTGCATTTCTCTGAAGATGTTTATTTTCATAAAGGTAAATTACCTACAATGTATTCATTTCGAAACAAATTCATGTCATGATGTTTTCAGGTGTAAATGAAAATAAGAGAATTTTGAAGAAAATGCTGCAGAGAAACTACCAAGCACTTCTGCAGCTACCTAATTCACAAACTACACAAAATCATATTCTTAAAGAGTGATCTGGTTGAAAACCTGACAAAAACTAGATATTCTGTTAGAGTTGATAATAGCTGAAATTATTCATATAAATACATTAATGCTTTTCATTTCTATATATAGGTAGGTTGAACCAGCTGTGACATTTTTCATTTTGTATGTGTATCTTGAGCTGCTGTAATATTAAAATGAAATCAATTATATGTCTATCTGTTTCCTTTTCTTCAGAAATACGATGCAAAAGGACTAAAGCAGAAAATCTGTTTTCATTTTATTGATTCACTCGTTTGTGAACAATAAAGAATAAGTCATATCATTTGGACTGATTCTAGATTTACCACAGAATATAGCCTGCATTCAGCACTTCTTCACATAAATAAGAGTCCCTAAATTACTTATTGAGGTGCCTATTTTTCCAGAAATTCAAGAACACTTAGATATTGGTTCATTTTGATCCACCAAGCAACATAAACTAAAATAACACCGAAATTATCCTCCAGGCACGATTCAAAGTACGATTTTATATCGTGATTCAAATGAAAAATTCCTTCTCAAGAAATTTTACACAAAATTATAATAATTTCTTCAAATATTCAAGCTCTGCTTAATGAATATCCGTTCTCCACCACATTTCAAAGGTTTGTTTACATAAAACTACTAGCTTGGACAGGTTCCAAATTTATCTGGCGCTGGCATCTTCGCAGAAGTTCCCAATACCTCAGCCCCCATGCAAAAACACCAAAAATTCAACAAGACAGAGCCGGATCTAGGGCGTGGCGATGGAGGCATTTGCCTCAAGCGCAAGCTTACTGGGAGCGCGACAATATAATGATTAATATGTGTTTTAAAGCATTTCAACTATTCCTGAGCGCTGCTATTACCAAACAAAATCCCAGATAATAATTTCTTCACTTGCCGGCATCCCCACGATTCTTGATCCACTATCTAGGATCCAGGGGAAGATCACGAATTAAGAAGACGGTTACGACCGAGGCTGAGGGGCTAGATGAACCAACCTTTGTCTGAATACTTCTCTCTTCGCGCATTTGGAGCAATTCTATGCAGTGGGAATTGCATTGCAGTTTTTTATTATAGTTGAAGAATAGGAACTTCTTATACCTTGATTATATGCTGCCCTTGAAATTATTATTGTTGGAAAGAGTTTTCAAATTTCTCATTGAATTAATATCTGGGCAACTGTACCAGCCAATTTTAGGCGTCTATCGGTTCAGGGCGCTATCATATCATTTAGATTATGGACAAGGAAGTATTTTGGCGAATTTGCTACATGCTCTGAAATCCTAGATCCGGCTCTGCAAAAAGAGGTGAGGTTTGGTTCGTAGAGGGACATTTCATACGGTTGGTTTTAATCAGTTTTTATTAATCCCTGTGAGCGTGATGACAGCAACCTCAAAAATCTTAAATTGTTTCTGAGGTATAACATGACTTTTCTCGTTAGGAATATGAAATTATAATTTTTTTTATCGAAAATGGTCTCAAACGATTGGTTGGACTCACCTATGACGAATCCGGTGTCAACATCGATTCTGTCCGTCCGACCGTAGTTAGAAACTATTCACCATATTTGAGAAAAATTTGCTCATACCTTGAGCAGTGTACAAAATTTCAGTTTTATACGTTCAATATTTTCGAAGATATTGGGAAAAAATATGTAAAATTTCGTGTTTTTTTCTCGGTATTATCCTCTCTAAATTCTGTATGAATCAAGTACTGTATTGCAATTCGTTCTTATCTGAACTTATTTTGGAAATATTGGAAAAATGAAATTTTGAAAAACTGCTCCAGACCGCAGAAACCACCTCCCTACGGGCAATTACAAAAATGAGGCACCCTAGAAACGAGCTCTACAACCCCCCGAACAATCTTTTATATGAGAAAACTCAAATAAAACCAATTTCAGATCGATTGGACTATGTGTCGACGAAATTCTCACAGCGGGAAGATAACAAAAAAATTCTTAGGGAATTCTGCATAAACAGGAACCAGGAATAAGGACCTCACAGAAAGACTCCTCTAAACACCATTTGGGAAGTGTTGCAGAATAAAAGTTCATAGTTTCAATACTATCTACTTAGTCAATATTATTATCGTTAATATGTATATAAGTGTTTTTTTTTTCTTTTTTTTTGTATGATTGGGTATCTCCAATTGTTTATCATACTATCATGTATCAATCCATACTCTTAAATATTTCTTATAAACAGGCTGAAGGACTTCGGTCGATGGCCTTTTGGAATGATTTTCCAATAAAGAACTGTTATTATTATTATTTTTGAAATTTTGAATAGGAGTATCTGCGGAATCAATAGATGAATTTCACCTATTCACAAATTCAGCCTTCCTGATTAAGGTCCAAACCTACTCTACAAATATCGAGTTTCTAAATTGTTTCTTTGTGTATTTACTATCGGCCGTGGAAAAGTATTATTGGTTGCCTACACATCCTAAACTTCACTGCATGTGCGTAGATAGCATATCTATAATCGATATCAAGCGATGGACCAGAAGCTCCGGTTATAGTTGCGGTATATTTGATGTTCTGTGGTTGCGGTTATCCAAACTGACATATAGGCAGAGAATTTAAAGATTAAACGAACTTACCTTAAGTGAAGTTCAATCTTAATTATATGTAGCGTCTCGTCCGAATAGATCATTTAATGTAGTACACCCATTTCTGTACGAAGTGATCACATATTCAGAGTAAGAAAAACAAATTTCTGCATTTCTATGGTTGTTTCTCACTCTGTGTTACAACCCTGCCGCTTCCAGGGTATCCCGCCATTATCTTCAAAGCTAATTTTTTTGAAATTTTGAATATGGAGCTCTTCGGATAGAGAACTAGTTCTTTATTCCAGGAGCTACCTTATTAACACTTGGAATTTGTTATTCATGTTGTAATTTTAAATTTATTATTAATTGATGCTTGGGTTAGGGTGGCAGGGAATGATCTATTCGGACGAGACGCTACATATAATTAAGATTGAACTTCACTTAAGGTAAGTTCGTTTAATCTTTAAATTATATTATGCGTCTCGTCCTCTAGATCATTTAATGTAGATGTTCAGAGCCACTATATTACAACATGAATTAGCAAAAAAGTGGTTGCAACCAAACACTTACTTTCACTAAAGTTTTAATTTCATTTCCATTCAGAATGAGGAAACTTAAATATACAACTTTGGCCATAGAGTCAGTGGAGTAGACGGATCTATTATAAAATCTTTTTAAGGTATCTGAGGCAGATGTCCATTCTGCCGTTTCCCTTATAATATCCACGGATATGCCCCTTCTAGTGATGCCGCCGATGTACTCGCATGTCTAGTACTGTGGGCACTAAAGGTGTTTCAAGGCCACTTTTCTTCAATGTAGATCTTTACCATCTACTCAAAGTTTGGCTAGAGGCTGCTGCATATATAAGGTCTTTTGAACGAAATGAATAACTTATTTGTAGAACGCCTTAGCAGCTTCATTCTTTCTAAGTAAGATGCAAGTGTCCTGGCAGAACAGATGCTGGGCTTTTCATCGAAAAAGGAGAGTAAAAATGATGGCTGGAATTTTCTAGGCCCTTAACGTTTTGATCCTGGCAGTTATCATTATAATGATCTCCCTGTCTACCATCTCTATAGTTTCCACCTCAATTGCAGCAAGTGTCTAAACCCGATGTGTCGTTTTAATTGCTAATAAGGTAGCTAATTGAGAGTTACTGACTGCAAACTAGTCTCTTCATCTGGACAAAACAGAACCAAATAATCAAGTACGATGGTAGGATTCCAAGTAGTATTGTACTTTGGCAAGGAGGGCCTGAGCCTGTAAACTCCTCTTAAAAATCTTCTCATCCGAAAATCAGATCCTACCTTTGGTGAGATCAGGAGAGAAAGAGCCGATCTTATTGTATTCAGTACACTGTAAGAGGCACCCTTATGAAACTGCTCCGTCAAAAATTCCAATATGTCACTAACTGAGTTCCTCAAATAAGATATCTTACGTGATTTACACCAGTTGCGCCATAACTTAAGGCTTAATTCTTCTTTAAACCCTCCCCGATAACAGTCCTGCCACCAGGGTAACCTTCCTGCAAAGAGGATATGGTTTCTTATCAATTGAAACAAGTAACCCAGCAGAAGGAGCAGAGTAGAGAAGTAAAAAGAGGGTACCATGGTTGCGTAGGCCACTCTGGCACCACTACAATTCCTTCTGCCCTTTCTATAATAATTTTCTTTAAGACTCGAGGGATCAGACAAAACGGAGAAACATAGAATTTAATATTGGTCCAAGAAATCGTGAAAGCATCTATCGTCATAGCATCCGGATCTGAATGCCAGGATATAAAAAACGAACATTTCTTGTTATTTCTATAGGCGAATAGATCTATCTCAGGATTCATTAATCTTTCTGGGATTGTCTTGAATGCATAATCAGCCAGTCCATATTTTGTGTCTGGTATCATGCTGCGTGACTGTTCATCTGCTTCTTTTTTATCGGCTGACGAAATATAAGATGCATGCAGTAAAATATTCAGTCTAGTGGAAACGTTTGATTTTGGAATAACAAATATGTTTGAGATAAAATGTCCCTTCATTGGTAAACATTCGCTCATAACCCCTTTCCAAAATTGTTAGAAGATATGATCTTCTATCTCTCTCCTCTTGCGTAGGTTAACAAAGCAGGGAGCTGGCCCTTTGAGTTTGAAGGTTTTCCAGTCTTCGTAGTAGCCTGCTTTGTTAGTTTATTGCTAATCTTTAGAACCCCTTTCCAGGGCCTTGGTCATTTCGATTTTCTCACCAAGGTTATTTCCATACAAGAAACTATCAACTGCAGTTGAGTTGAGAGTCTCCTTCAATTTATCATTGATAGCTGGATATATTAGTGCTCTTCTTAATGACAATTCATCAAAATGAACTACTGCCAAAAGTGATGTATCACTAAGGCGTACATGAGAGTGGTATTAAGGTCTTCCCTTTTTATGGCCTCAGTTAGAGCCTGACCAATTGCTGTCATGGCGGTTCCAATCTGGTTCTGGGATTTTTGAACTCTTAAGTTTTTTGTCCATGTCCCAAAATTCCCAGGATGCTAGCACTCAACTGGTTTGGGTTATCCTTGTCCTCCTCCTCAGGTATTATAGTATAATATACTCAATATAATTTTGTGATTGACCTGTGCAACAAGAATATATATTAATACATTATTCAAAAATAATGATTCTGATGAAGGTCCTCTCAGGACTTTTCATGGTTTACAACTCAACAGTGAAAGCTATGTAATTTCTCACAGAAATAAGTCAACAATACAACCATTATTGCTTAATAAAAAATCCTTTCAGGACCTACTAACTTATAGATGCAACTCATCAGAGAAGACTATGTAATTTCTCTCAGAAATATAGCCAGTTACCACTGTAAATGTTGCTTGATAAAAATCCTCTCAGGATCTATCGAGTTATAGATGCAACTCATCAGTGAATGCTATGTAATTTCTCACAGAAATAAGTCAACAATACAACCATTATTGCTTGATAAAAAATCCTTTCAGGACCTACTAACTTATAGATGCAACTCATTAGTGAAGGATATGTAATTTCTCTCAGAAATATAGCTAGTTACTACTGTAAATGTTGCTTGATAAAAATCCTCTCAGGATCTATCAAGTTATAGATGCAACTCATCTGTGGAGGCTATGTCATTTCTCTCAGAAATATAGCAAGTTACCACTGTAACTGTTGCTCGATAAAAATCCTCTCAGGATCTATCAAGTTATGGATACAATCCTCTCAGGACACTTATATATCAAGTAACTCAACCATAAAAGGCTATGATATCATTTCTCTCAGAAACGTATCAAGTTACTGCCACGTGGCACTGAAATTTCCTTGGAAAGCTTTCCTTCCTGAGTATTTTCACTTCACGTTCCAGTCTTCTAATATGAGCCCCTTCGTCTTTGGATGAGCTTGAACTCGATGTAGAGGAATAGTGCCTTTTCCTTCGTCCCATTTTCTCGTGAAACTTTTTTGCTTCACAACACTTTCGCACATAAATGAATAATGGCGGGATACCCTGGAAGCGGCAGGGTTGTAACACAGAGTGAGAAATAACCATAGAAATGCAGAAATTTGTTTTTCTTGCTCTGAATATGTGATCACTTCGTACAGAAATGGGTGTACTACATTAAATGATCTAGAGGACGAGACGCATAATATAATTATCTGTCAATGTGGATAACCGTAACTATAACCGGAGATTTTGGTCCATCGCTTGAAAATCGATTTATGACCATGACCATTGTATAATATACAATGCTATGACCTCTGAAGTCTACGAAAGCGTAGAGGGGCCATGGTAGAATTTTATTGAGGAATTCATACATTTATGTATGAATTCATACATTTTTGTATGAATTCATAGAAGGAAGTATGAATTCATAGAAAAAAGTATGGATTCATACAAAATAGTATGAATTCGTAGTCTTCGAATTCGAATGCGTCTTTTCGCGCGCATGTTCTAGGGGGACAGCCTGCTATCGTTTTGTCCAAATGTCTGTAATGTTGGATGATTGAGCCGAAAATGGTCTCAATCGACTAGGTTGAACTCACTGATGACGAATCCGGTGTCAAAATCGATTCTGTCCGGCCGGCCGGCCGACCGACGACACGATAACTGTCGACATAAGCAAGCTAGCAACTTGAAACTTTCAGGGTAGGTCGCGCATCAGAATGCCGCGGCTAAGTTCGTTAATGGGCCAAATCGGTCGAATAGTTTCGGAGTTATAGGGACTAGAAATTTTGAAGTTATTTATTTTTTATTTCAGAAACTACTTGAGCGATTGGATTCAAACTTGGCAGTTAGGTGGAGTATAACGACGCGCAACTTTGAGCCAAATTTCGTAGGGATCATATTGTCAGTAAATTGAAAAAAAAATCATATCCAAAAAACATTCCACTCACACTTTGAGCTTCATATTTCACAGCAGTGTATCAAATTTAAGTTCGATACGATCATAAGTTTCGGAGATATTGGGAAAAAATATGTAAAATTTCGAGGTTTTCTTCTCGATATAGTTGTTTTTTTCGGTATAACTCGAGAAATACTGATTCTGTCTTGATAAAACTCCGCAGCTAGTTTGAAGATGCTGAAAGACAACTTTATGCAGAATTTCGTGATAATCGTGTCATTAGAACAATTTGAAAAAAAATTTCTGTGATTTTCTTATCATATCATCCTCATTAAATTCTGTATGAACCTTCGAATTGATCTGTATGTTTGGAAATATTGGAAAAATGAAATTTTGAATGGGTATATCTGCGGAATCATTGGGTGGATTTTACCCATTCACGAATTCGGCCTTCTTAATTAAGGTCCAAACCTTCTCTACAAATATCGAGTTTCTAAGTTGTTTCTTTCGGAAGTTATTGTGTTTACGCAGTCGGCCGTTAGGCTGACCGCTAACACAATAACTTCCGGAAGAAACGACTTAGAAACTCGATATTTGTAGAGTAGGTTAGGGGCTTAATTACGAAGGTCGAATTCTTGAATGGGTAAAATCCGCCCAATGATTCCGTAGATATACCCATTCAAAATTTTATTTTTCCAATATTTCCAAAAATACGGATTGGATCGGATTGAAAAATTGAAATCCAGTAATTTATCAAAAAAAATTCAAAAAGCACTGCCGTGAAGGCAGCAGCTTTTGCGTGCATGTTCAAATTCGTTGCTGAAGCGGTCATCGACACTGAACATGCGCGCAAAAGCTGCTGCCTTCACGGCAGTGCTTTTTGAAATTTTTTAATCAAGGTCCAAACCTGCTTTACAAATATTGATTGTCTCAGTTTTATCCTAATCGGAAGTTATCGTGTTTAGGATCAGTAAAATGAACAATAAACTTAGGTCTCTGAAAGATTCATGCAGTTCTGGTTTGGCATCAAATTCATTAATAGATATTGCATTATTTCTGAATTAGTTCATTCTAGGTCCGCTACAGAAATCACTTTTTTAATCGCCATGGAGTTTTCAGAAATAATTATAATAACACAACCCTTGCCGTGCGTTAGTTTATTCAATTTCCGCTATGAAACTTCTGTTGGATTGAACAACTTCCATTAGTGAAATATTCAAGAAAAAACGTCAAATATGTCCGAAGAAAATATCATTAATACGTACGTCACACTCGGTGGACTGCGGAATTCATACTTTTTTGTATGAATTCATACTAACAAGTATGAATTCATAGATTTTCGTATGAATGCATACTTTTTAGTATGAATTCATACATAAATGTATGAATTCCTCAATAAAATTCTACCATGGCCCCTATACGTCTTCGTCTGAAGCGAAGATGAAAGATGTTTGCCTTGTAGATTTAGGAGAATGTCAGTGTATGAAAAGTAAATTCTCGAGGGATACAAGAATACGTTTTTCAATAGATGGACGAATACGAAAGTTACACCGATGAATGTGGAATTCATCTTGACGCGAATAAAGTCGAATTCGAACATTTTCAAATTCTAAATGTCATCTGTCGACAAAGTTCTCACGATTTCATCAGGTACCGAGACTGAAAAAGGTTTGTCAAAAGCTTGCGCGATCAGAATTCATCCCGTCCGTCATAACCATTTTATGTTATCCATTTTATATGGAAATTTCCATCTTCTGGGATTCTTCCAAAATTTGTATTCCATGCAAAAAATGCACCCAGCAGTATGAAATCAATTCTGAATAAGTTATCATTCTGAAAAGCTCCTACCATTATAAGTACTTACTTACAATTCGAATTCAACTACCTATTTCACAGCAAAATCAGACCAATAATAAATTTATACCGATTCATTTGCAAACTATGACGTCATCCGCTCTAATTCGCTTTCAATGATTAATCGATATGATTTTACCTACACTTGTTCACTTCAATAGAAGCAGGCATTATTATATTTGCCTGAGCATAATAGGAAACAACAAACTCAATAATATAAAATAAAAGATTCTATTTTACATAAATTTTGTTGTCATCATATACATAATTACATTTTCATCACATGTTCTATTTCAATTGCGAGTTTCTTTGCTTCTTTACGATTTTCACGATTTAGATAAGCTTTCAAATTATATGTCAGCATTTCCTTGTATTTCATAAGATCATATAAAACCCAGTTATTGGTAACAAGTAAATCTATTCTTCGAAAACGATTACTATTGACATGTTGCCGTATTCTATTCCAGGCAATAAATCGGATGAAGTTGAAGAAATCTTCATGATTCATTCCAGCATGTTTCCTTAAAACATCTTGACATATTATTCGAAAGTTCTCGTCATCCGATAAATTATTCAATTCTTATTCCACGTCCTTCGAACCTTGACGAAGGCACAAGTCCATTTGTAATATATTGGCGCCGTTGGCCCAATTGTGATTAATAGATATGGTATCTTCTAAATTCCATACTATGTGATGCCATCCTGAAGGAACAAAAACGGCATCTCCTGGATATTGTATTATCTCACAATATTTGACAAAATGGGGGACTTGCCTTATAGTGAAAGCTGGGAACCATTCATTAATTTTGTTTCTTCTCCAGGTGGAAACAATAACCACCTTTTTGAACCGCAAATGTTTACTGACCAACTGTATGTGTTCAAAACATCTTTATGAAATGGTGTCCTGTAAAACAATGATAAAGCTATACATCTCACAAATGCCTACGCTTCGTATATTGACAATTTTTTCAAAAGAAAAAAATCTGGAGAATGGATGATGTAATTGTTGTGAATTCCCCGCCGAAGTCCTACGCACCGTTATGATCTGGCGTCTAGGAGGTTCGAAAGTTTTCAAAATCAAACTAAACGGTTAAAGAAAAACATACTTTAATTCGATTCCTAGTTGTAAATTGAATATACTAGACTAGTGCCGATACGAAATAATCGGTCGTGTGAAAATATGAACAAAAACGTAAAAAACCTATTTAAAAAATTTGAGCCGAGCCTCGGCGTTTTCGACCTCAAGCTTATCGCTTCGAATTCCGATCCCGACTGACTTTTGTCTGGAATTTTCAAATATCCCCAAGGATAAATCTTACATGCCTAAATATGTCTATGTTTATACTAACGCACAAACCACTTGAAGGGCGAACCGCCTTATAGCTCGCTCGAAAAGTGAAACCAATGCAGGTGGCCGCACAGGGCCGTATTCCCTAATTATCTGGGGACAAATCTGTCGAGTTACGACAGTAATAACATGAATATTGTTAACCGCCTTTAGCTTTCATAAGCATGAATGAAGGAGAATAGAATGAATTTTTTTTTGGTTTTCAAGCTGAAGCAAGAATCAACAACAAAAAAAAGGTATATATCACACTTCGAATGCAATAACCAGAAATTGAGCTCCTGTACCACAACTACAACAGCATGATTGAAACTTCTAAGCTCCATAATGTAAATTATACTGTTTTCATTCAAATAAAGTTAACAAGCAGAGCCGGATCTAGGATTTCAGCGCTCGTGGAAAGTTATCGAAATGCGCCCTTCTCAAATTTGAAGAAAAAACCTAGAAAAGCACTGCCGTGAAGGCAGCAGCTTTACTAGTTTTTTTTTCGCTAAAGTACTGGGTTTCAATTCTATCTAATCTTTTTTGAAAATATTGGGAAAATAAAATTTTGAATGGGTATATCTATACGGAACCATTGAGCGGTTTTCACCCACTCACGATTTCGACCTTCGTCATTAAGGTCCAAACCTATTCTACAAATATCTCGTTTCTAAGTTGTTTCTTTCGAAAATCATTGTGTTTAGGCTCAATGATTCCGTAGGTCTACCCGTTAAAAATTTTATTTTCCCAATATTTCCAAAAAAACTCTTTGGATCGAATTGAAATCCACTACTTCATCGAAAAATTACAGTTTGAATGTTCATGCAGAAATTCATGAAGATATAATGATAACAAGATCACAGAATATTGCATATTTGAAAAAAAAATATTTCAATTTCTTTTCAAATTGTTCTAATGACACGATCATCACGAAATTTCGCACAAAGTTGTCCACTACATTTCCAAGCTAGCTGCCAAGTCTCATCGTGATTGAAATAGTCGTATTTTGAGTTATTCCGGAAAAAAAATAACGATATCTTGAAAAAAAAACACGAAATTTGACATATTTTTTCACAATATCTTCAATAATTATGATCGTATCAAACTGATTTTGTACACTGCTGTGAAATATGAAGCTCAAGGTACGACCAAAATTTTTCCCAAATGTAAAGATCAGTATCCGAGAGACAAATTCTTTCGGAAAAAATTTTAAAAAAAGTTTTCAAAATTTAATGATTGCACGATCTGAACAAAATTTCGCAAAACATATGTGTTCTTGCGCTCCAACTAACTGTTAAGTTTCACTTCAATCACTTCTGTAGTTCTCGAAATATCAGGAAAATTTCCTTAAAACTTCAAATGGCTATAACTACGAAACCATTCGACCGATTTCGCCCGTTAACGAACTCAACCGTCGCATTTTGCAATGCAACTTACCCTGAAAGTCAAAAGGATTCTCCGTACGCCCGTAATCGTGGTGACGGCCGGCCGGCCGCACAGAATCGATTTTTACACTGGATTAAATTTGTTATCAGTGAGTCCATGTTGACATGTTGACAAAACGATAGCACGCTGTTCCCCTAGATCATACTCGCAAAAAAATTGCTAAGGTCTTCCAGCTTGCACTTTTGATCGCTGTGAAACGAGCGTCGCTATGGAAACTTCCTCACAAATAATGGAATCAGTGAAAAAGTCATTATTGTAAAATACTGTAGTGGAGTTATTGGCCACTAAACATAGGACAACCTCTATGTTTATACATTACTAGAAAACTGAAATAATATGACGATTCAAGTCTGAAACCAACAGATTGACTATAAACACCGTGCAGCTTTGCATAAATTTCCATATCAAAGGATCCTAACAAAACCCAATAGAGAACAATGTTGATTCGTTTTGATCAAATCACCATTGGTATTATTTCAATCACGTTCTGATAGTTTAAAACCAAATTAAACATGGAATTATTATTTTGTTTTGTAGAAATCTTGAGTATTTAAGAGGAAGGAGTCCAACTTGAAATTATTGAATACATCAAGATGAAGCAATTCTCGTTTCTTGTACTACTGTTCGTCTTGGTAACTGTGGTGAGTATTGATTGATAAACTTTTCATATTTTTCTCCAATTTTTCAAAGCCACCTAAAAATACATATCAGGAGAGTGGATAACTTGAGGCAACATACTTGAAATCATGATGTTAACAAAACATGGTGTGCTCATCTTCTCATCTGTGATCGTATTTACCAATGACGACATCACCTTTTCCATTCAAATTCAAAGCACAGAATATATATTTCCTTGAATTTGAATGAAAAACGTGACGTCATCATTGGTAAATACGATCACAGATGAGCAGATGAGCATACCATGTTTTACTTACATCATGCTTGAAATCAATCTATCAAACTCAGTATATCTTGTCTATGATCAAACTCTTAGACAAATAAACTCTAGAGATTAGTTCATCTATGATCAAACTCGTATTTGTATCGAAGATACAGCCAAAAACGAACTTGGTCTGTGTTCAGCATCGTATTCTATGGGGCTTCTTTTAAGTAAAGTTTTTTACATCATGGGTGGTATATAGATGCATAGAATGCATGGTGCGGACACTCTTTGACATATTTTGGGTCCGAAATGAGGTCCAAATGTTGTCAAAATACGGCTTTGTTGTCAGTTTTCGCCCATAGATGCCGTCATAGAAAAATCTGCCATGTAAAATCATATCGAAACAAATCGAATCAGAACTTCTTTCTGATTTTTCGAGTTGGACCACACATTATTCTCAATAATTTCCGATAATAAATTCAATTCAGGAAGTTTAAATCATGATTATTCAATTCATTCAGTCAGAATTGCGATAATATGTATAAAGGTTTCCTTCGTCTCTGAATACGCAAACCCACAACTTGAGATTTTTCAATACCCGGCTTAATCCGGGTCCAGATGACAACAACAATCCGAACAGCGATTGCAATAAAATTTGATTAACGATTCGGCGAATAGTGTGGACACAGAATAGAGAAGTATTAATACTTCTCTATTATGTGGTGTGGACGGCACTCGAGCTCAGCCTCGAATGATACATCCTAATGCAGCGTTCGAGTTGAAAACGGAGTCCCGACGGAGCAGGGAGAGCGCTGCCTCGAACCATAAAACTACCTGTGTTTTATTGCATTCGCTGTTCGGATTACACCTATCTGGACCCGGCTGAATCCACTCACACTTCAAGCGTCTAAATCACTTTTCGGACACAGACATATCGCTACTCAGTAACGATATGTGTTTTGACGAAGGAAACGGGACTTTCGAAAAGTGGGTTAGACGCTCAAAGTGTAAGTAGATTAGAGAGTAGAGACGCACTGTTCTGTGATCATTGGTTGGATTTTACAGACCTACTATAAAAATATTGAGTTTCTATGTTGTTTCTTCGGAGGTTATTATGTTTACGATCTACCGTTGGCTGACCGTATTCACTTTGGAAGGGGTTGGTAGGTTTTGTGAATTAAATGCATGTTTTATTTCAGAGCTTCGTAAGTTCACAATTACCAATGAGTGCAGGGGGTTCTGGAAGCGATGATGGCAAAGAAAAGCTCGATTCAGATGTGAGTCATTTATTTTTTTTTTCAAATTGTACCAGAGACATCGTTCGAAAACGTGTATTTTCATAGTCGCCATAAAACGCGTCGTTCAAAACCGTAGATTACTCCATTCACTTTAATAAAATTAGCCGGTAGGCCTTGGAATTAATCGAACAAGTATTTCTTATTAGATTGGAGTGAGGTTGGCATCCATGACGTACCGTCAAAAAGAGCTCTCAAAAATCATAATATGGTTAAATATTTTCGAGAAAATAATTAACGATTGGTATGCCTTCCACGTGGAAATCAGTATTCGAAAGAAATACTTTGATATTCCATGTATAGGTGGTTTTATTAGACCTGGAAGTAAAATTAAAATTTCCTAGTCCAGGTCTGCACTATTTCGATATAGTTCATACCTCAGAGTAACAAACAATTTGGAGGTAGCATAAGTCATACTTGAAAGACGATTGCTATCTGCAACATCTGATACAAAATTTGACACTTTGACCGCAATCAAAACAAACTTGGTAACAATGCAGTTACCAACCCGTGATACGACATTTCACTCAATTCACGGGATTCTACACAAACGACTACACTTCTTACATCCCATAGTGAATTAAAGTATTGTAATAATTCAAAAAATATTCAACATTGAAGTGAATATCTAGAAGTATCTAAAACTCGCCAGAAACTCACCAAAACAACTAATGACAGATTGACCGGCGGTATACGGCATCGATGTCAAAGCTCGGATATCAGAAGGTAGCGTAAGTATTCTTCCCACCACAAATTCGATACTGAAGAAAAATATCTATCGAGTATTGTTTAAATTTCCATATTCAACCAGGAATTATTGTATTATATATCTAAATTGTTTGAATAGGGAAAGTGGGTCATGTGGTACTTTTTTGGCAAGGTCTTTGTATCTTCTTTATAGGCGTGAAGAAATTTTCAAGAAAAATTTTTTTTTTCAAAAATTAGTTAGTTCAAAGAGGTTTTCAGTATGTGCACTTTGTCATGGCTCATTTACTATGAGACTATGGTACCTGATGAAATTTGTCACCGAATGGAATTCGACCATTACAGTTTTGTTCATGCACAACTTTCAACCTCTACGAACCCTTTGATGGAGAAAAAAAAATTCACTTGAGGGGGTTATTGAAAGTTGTGCATGAACAAAACTGTAATGGTCGACTTTCATTCGGTGACAAATTTCATCAGGTACCATCGTCTCATAGTGAATGAGCCGTGAAAAAGTGCACATACTGAAAACCTCTTTGAACTAACTAATTTTTCAAAAAAAATTTTTCTCTTGAAAATTTCTGCACGCCTATAAAGAAGATACAAAGACCTTGTCAAAAAAGTATCAAATGACCCACTTTCCCTATTCAAACAATTTAGAGGGTTGATTGGGATGGCACAGGGTGCAACAAAAATCCTTCAAAAATGCATATAAATTTGGTAAAAGTGAAACAAAAATTGACCCGTTTCAGGATTTTGTTGCCAAATATTTTTCTTCTGAGAAAATTAATTTGTCCCATAATTTTGGCGCGCACTGTATGGTTGCACAAGCGATATAAGACAGAACTCATAAGAACCTTAGAAATCTTTACTTGAAACACTGTTATTCTTAGGGAAAGACCCTTCACCTTTATCAATAACTAATTTCATTCACAAAGTGCTGCTTATTTCTGTATATTAAATATTTTTCAGGCTGTACTCTTCAGAAGAAGAAGTTCTGCCCCAATGCCCCCAACATTACCACCCCCTAGGAAATTGGTGAGACTCGAAACTCATAGATTCTGAGTCCATCCGATGTATAAGTTTTCTTCATCATGTAAATGATATTTTGGATTCATTAAATAGTTTTGATTAAATAGTTTCGATGATGAGCATAAAAAGGCATAACTTATATTCTAGTATAACCTGCTGTTGTTGAATATACTGTGAGCGGCAGGCGTATTTAGACATATATAGTTGATTTTATTTGATATACAGGATGATAAAAATCAGATAGTAAATTATAGAAGGAAGAGTCGAATGAATATTTTGATCTGAGTTTCTGAGAAAAACTGCTGTATTTTGCACCTTAAACAATGCTACAAATAATACGTTAAAGAAGTCCATTGCGAACGCTTGTCGTGCTTGTGAACCAAAAACGCAATAATTTAGCATTGAGTGCGGGCTAATAAACGTATAACATAATGCACTAAACAGTGTGTCAAGTTAAAAAACTAACCATCCATACCTCTGCCCCCATGCAAAAACACCAAAAATTCAACAAGACAGAGCCGGATCTAGGGCGTGGCGATGGAGGCATTTGCTCAAGCGCAAGCTTACTGGGAGCGCGACAATATATAATGATTAATATGTGTTTTAAAGCATTTTAACTATTTTTGAGTGCTGCTATTACCAAACAAAATCCCAGATAATAATTTCTTCACTTGTCGGCATCCCCACGATTCTTGATCCACTATCTAGGATCCAGGGGAAGATCACGAATTAAGAAGACGTTTACCACAGATCACAGACCACAGTTGGTCTGTGCGTTTACGACCGAGGCTGAGGGGCTAGATGAACCAACCTTTGTCTGAATACTTCTTTCTTCTCGCATTTCGAGCAATTCTATGCAGAGGGAAGTGCATCGCAGTTTATATTATATTTGAAAAATAGGAACTTCTTATACCTTTATTATATGCCAGCCTTGAAATTATTCTTGTTGGAAAAGAGTTTCCAAATTTCAATCATGTATATATTCAACTTATTGAATTAATATCTGGGCAACTGTATCAGCCAATTTTAGGCGTCTATTGGTTTAGGGTGCTATCATATCATTTATAGACTATGAACAATGAATTAAAATAATGAATTTTTTCCCGAAAATAGTCAACGACTAGGTTGGACTCACCTATGACGAATCTGGTGTCAAAATCGATTCTGTCCGGCCGGCCGGCCGTAGTTAGAAACTTACTAATTGATTAGAAACTAATCACCATATTTGAGAAAGAATTTGCTCACACTTTGAGCTCCATTCCATATTCCACAGCAGTGTAATAGGTTGCAGTTTTATACGTTCATTATTTTCGGAGATATTGGAAAAAAATATGAAAATTTCGTGTTTTTTTCTCGGTATCGTTGTTTTTTCCGGAATATCTGGAGAAATACTGATTCAATACTGATCAAACTTGGTAACTAGTTTGAAAATGCTGAGGAATAACTTTCTGCGAAATTTTGTGATGAATGTATCGTTAGACATTTTTCGATCAAGTACTGGATTTCAATTTGTTTTTATCTGTACTTTTGGAAATATTGGAAAAATAAAATTTTGAATAGTTGTATCTGCGGAATCATTAGATGGATATTACCTATTCACAAGTTCAGCCTTCCTGATTAAGGTCCAAACCTGCTCTACAAATATCGAGTTTCTAAATTGTTTCTTTCGGAAGTTATTGTGTATTTACCTTTGAATAAAGAACTTTATTCAAAGGTATTTACTATCGGCCGTAGAAAAGTATTACTGGTTGCCTACACAGCGTTAAGTTCACTGCATATGCATAGATAGCATATCTATAACCTCTGAAGCGAACTATTCCACAGCAAAATCAGAACAATAACCAATTTATACCGATTCATTTGCAAACTATGACGTCATCCGCTCTAATTCGCGTTCAATGATTAATCGATATGATTTTACCTACACTTGTTCACTTCAATAGAAGCAGGCATTGTTATATTTGCCTGAGCATAATAGGAAACAACAAACTCAATAATATAATTAAAAGATTCTATTTTACATAAAATTTGTTGTCATAATATACATAATTACATTTTCATCACATGTTCTATTTCAATTGCGAGTTTCTTTGCTTCTTTACGATTTTCACGATTTAGATAAGCTTTCAAATTATATGTCAACATTTCCTTGCATTTCATAAGATCATATAAAACCCAGTTATTGGTAACAAGTAAATCTATTCTTCGAAAGCGATTACTATTGACATGTTGCCGTATTCTATTCCAGGCAATAAATCGGATGAAGTTGAAGAAATCTTCATGATTCATTCCAGCATGTTTCCTTAAAACATCTTGACATATTATTCGAAAGTTCTCGTCATCTGATAAATTATTCAATTCTTGTTCCACGTCCTTCAAACCTTGACGAAGGCACAAGTCCATTTGTAATATATTGTCGCCGTTGGCCCAATTGTGATTAATAGATATGGTATCTTCTAAATTCCATACTATGTGATGCCATCCTGAAGGAACAAAAACGGCATCTCCTGGATATTGTATTATCTCACAATATTTGACAAAATGGGGGACTTGCCTAATAGTGAAAGGAAGCTGGGAACCATTCATTAATTTTGTTTCTTCTCCAGGTGGAAACAATAGCCACCTTTTTAAACCGCAAATGTTTACTGACCAACTGTATGTGTTCAAAACATCTTTATGAAATGGTGTCCTGTAAAACAATGATAAAGCTATACATCTCACAAATTCCTATGCTTCGTACATTGACAATTTTGTCAAAAGAAAAAAATTTGGGGAATGGATGATGTAATAACATGAATATTGACATGAAATCAGAAGCTTCCGCATGTTACCCCGTATAGATGTTAACCGCCTTTAGCTTTCATCAGCATGAATGAAGGAGAATAGAATGAATTTTTTTTTTGGTTTTCAAGCTGAAGTAAGAATCAACAAAAAAAAAGGTATACATATCACATTTCGAATGCAATAACCAGAAATTGAGCTCCTGCACCACAACTGCAACAGCATGGTTGAAACTTCTAAGCTCCATAATATAAATTAAACTGTTTTTATTTACATGAAGTTGACAAGACACTTTGTGATGTTAACACCCACTTATTAACACTGAACTCACCAGGATCCAGCAGGGCCCATGTAAACAAATCTATAGTCATCTTTTGCATTGGTCACTAAATATTCATTCAGCCAATCATATGCAAAATATAATGGAACTTCATAGAAGTTATCATCTTTATATTCATTTTTCAAATGCCAATCTTTTAGGTATAATAATTTCATTTTTGATTTGTCCTCTGTTTCGTTATATTTCTTCCAATAATCCACATATTCACAGAATTTCATTTCCGAAGTTGTATGAGAATCGAAATACTTTTCTTCGCAGTGATAAACAGTAATTGTTGAGTCACCATACTCTTTTACAAGGTACTCAAAACATGGCTTTCCACCTTGACACCACAATTTTGAAGCTTTCCAATCTTCACCCACTTTCCTTATAACACATGGGAAATTTCCATTAAGGTGAATTTGATGAAACCTATCATAAGTTAAACTTTTTATAACAGGTACTATTATTTGATTGGGTTTAAGATAATATACAAGATCGGAAACAGTTTCGGAGTCATTTGAAGAGATAGTATCACCAACAGGATGGATGTCATCGGAACTGGTTCCACCACAAGGATTCATATCATCTGAATTCGAGCAACTCATCGCTTTTCAGTTATTAAATGTTTCGTCAATATTTACTGTATTATCACATTAAAGTGTCTCTCTTTTCATATATCTTCGAACCAACGTCACATCACAAGTACTTACAGAAAATTAAACTATACATTACAAAAAATAAAACAGGTGAGGTTTATATCCACATATGCATCACTTCAAGTCGGTGCCAGCGGTGTTATTTCATGAAATTCCATTAAAAAAATATAAGATTTAACACAGATTATTTTAAAAAACATATCAAAAACTAACCTAATAAAAAAATTCTAAACCACAGAATTACACTTTAACACCACAGAACTGTCTCTATAGATTGTGAGGTGTTCCGAAAATTCATGATATGTTCATAATTGAAAATTTTAAGAACCGTTAACAAACAAAACCGATTTTAAAATTCAAAGATGGGGCCGATTGAAATAACTTCGATTATTGATTCTGTTCTAAATTGAAATTATTAAAGTAGGGGCTCTTCTGGTAGGGGAAAGTTACATTTTTCATTCAAGAGACAAGAATAATTTGATTCTGGCAGCAAATGGATTAGATATGGGCACGGGAATCATGGGATTCATTTCCATTCTTTCACTGCTGCAGTTAGGGATAGCATTGTTTAAGGAGGATAGGGATAGTTTCGAGTGAACATGATAGATGAAATATTCTTAGCTAAACAATTTTCTACAAGACATTTTATTTGAAGATTGGTTTCACTGTATCTGAAATAATCAATCGAAATTTTCAAAAATTACAGGAGCAAGGAACGAACCTTAACCTGCCAACTGCGCCTTACGAATCAGCCGGTAATGCAGTTTCCTGAACAATTCGTATCAATGAAAAGATTATCTGCCATTTGCAAAAAGGTGTTTTAAAAAGTTGAATTTTTGAGTGTTTTAAGTGTCCCTAAAACAATTGTTGAACAACAAATAGTGATTAGCTACAAAAACAAATGATTAAATGGACGCTACGTCCATTATTACCCAAGTATCTAGGGAAGATAAACAATTGAACAATTATCCTCCCGAAAAAGGTAAATAAAAATTGACAGCTTGTTCGTTTTTTCATGAAAATAATGTTGTCTCTGTTGTGAATATTGATATATTCCTACGTTTGGCAGTGGAGATATTGCGATGATGCCTATATTTTTCATTTTCACGATCACATTCATCGGAAATATCTAATTTGTGATGGCTTGTTTCACTGAACAACAAACAAGCTGTTGATTATTTAGTCTAGTTAGTATAGTAGCTAACCTTGAGCCCGACCCTGAATGTTCATATTTTTCATTCGTTTCTGATAATTAAAATTTTGCTCTATAAATTGACAGCACACTCCTGACCCTCCTATGGAAAGGTGTGTTGCATTTCTACTTTATAACTAACAGCTCACTAGAAGATTCCTACTCCTGACAATCTTGAAGGTAACATTTGTTCCTACCATCAATCATCTAGTTATAGACTATATCACATATTTGATTCTATCTATCTGCTGTTGAAATTTTCAGTATTATTTGCATCATATCCAAGTGCCTACCCTAGATATAACTGACGATTCAATATATTCTTTCAGAAACACTGCCAAATGATGAAAATGACATATCAGAGGATAAAATCCAACAGCCTAAAGCTAGAAAGAAACTTAATTCAGGAGGTTTTCTTAGATCCTTATTGTGCTGCTTTGGTGGCAAAAGTAAAAAGGATAATGCAGATGAAGGTATCGATGGATCACAATATAGACAGTATATTTCCGGCAGCAGGAGTTCCTACTTGTTGCCTTCCGTCCGACATCAAGATATGCATAAAAAGTGTATGGTGATAGATTTAGATGAAACCCTAGTTCATAGTAGTTTTAAGGTGAGTTTTCATTCATTTTCATTTAAATTTTTTCAATTCTAAAATATTTTATTTTACAGCCCATAAGTAATGCAGATTTTGTTGTGCCTGTAGAAATAGATGGAATTGTGCATCAAGTGTATGTTCTCAAAAGACCACATGTAGATGATTTCTTGAGAAGAATGGGGGAACTGTACGAATGTGTCCTATTTACAGCATCACTAGCTAAATACGCTGATCCAGTCGCCGACCTTCTTGATCAATGGGGAGTTTTTCGAGCTCGCCTATTTAGAGAGAGTTGTGTTTTTTACAGGGGTAATTATGTGAAAGATTTGAACAAACTTGGTAGGGAATTACAGAAGATAGTTATCGTGGATAACTCTCCTGCATCATATATATTCCATCCAGATAATGCTGTAAGTACTGATTTGTTGATAGAATTTTTATATCTTGGAATTGGTTGTCTCAAATACAATATTGAAGGTGTTATCATTTGAAGTAGAACTTGCAAACTGATAGTTAAACAAATTTATTTTTAATGTCCAAATTCCTGCGATAGATTATTTATTATCTTAAAAAATTTAATTCCTTGGTTTTCACTCACATGCGTCGAAAATGTTGGATAGCTTGTGCTAAGTTATCGATTCCAAATTATCAGGGTTACTATCAGAAAAAGCAGATTTCAATTCTACATGGCACTTGCTGATACTTGGTCTCTGCTTTGACAAAACTACCTTCGGCATTTTTAGTTTTCAAGCATGATGATTATGTTGAGATTGCATTTGCATTTGGCAATGTCTCTGAGAATTATTTTGACAAAGCCGATATTTCACGAGTGCCAACCTTCGTCAGTTTTAAGAAAAAAAACCTGATAGCCCTAAATCATGGCCAACCGGGATAGTTTATGAAAGTGAATGGGAGTATTGTATAATTAATAACAGTGAATTGATTTTTGCATATTTTAATGCAGGTACCGGTGGCATCATGGTTTGACGATATGAATGATTCGGAGCTCTTGGATTTGATACCCTTCTTCGAGAAACTTAGCAAAATGGACAATGTATACACAGTGCTGTGCAACTCAAATCACCCATACAACAACAGCGGGCCACAATCAAATGGCCCGTCGACCAATTCTCTATCAACAAATTTTCCAAATAACCACGTGATTTCAAATACGTAGCAAAAAATCATTAATGTGGGTAAATTCATGAGAGTCGTATATTAAGATTTTCAGAAATTTTATCATGTGGAACAAAAGTTTTTTATTGCGCTGGTAATGCAATGCATTACTTGTAAATATGTAATTTGTGTACCATATCTATACATATTTATACATACATATATATATACATATTACGATCGGTCCTTTTGTCCCAACTGGCTGATTTTTTATATTCTAGGTAGCAAATTTCTTACCTAGAAATTACATCGAAAGAATTTTAAATTCTCGGAAACCTCAGAAAAATTATGGCTGAACATGATGAATTGGAGACTAAAGTCGCAAAAAATTTGAATTCTTGACAATGTAGGCCAAAAGATAAGTGCCTGTGGTTTCAAATGCATTTTATATTTTCGGCATGACCAAAAATTTTAATTTTGTATAAATAGCAGGATTCAAATTTTTGCCTCCACTCTATAAATCCAGCATTTATTGTTCTATTTTATAAAACAAACATAAATAATCTTGAAATTACATAAAGCTGTTGTAGAAAAGAAATTGAGACTTCGTGCGATTTTTAAATATCGTTGGATATGTTTTTACCTGTTTTGTATAGATGTTTTCATCAGTGTGAAGAGCCATAAACACGATAAATTATTTTTTTACACAATACTTGAGCTTATTTCACATAGGAGTATCAACAAAACAAGGCGTGCAAAAATTTTTCAATGACAATATTTATCCTTTATTCGGACTGATTGAGGGTACACTATCAGTTTTTTTTAACTGGTTTCTGATTGATTGGCTATTCATCATTCAAATTATTTTTTTATTCCTTTCAAAATTGACAATTCAGATATTTTTCCAGTCCATTCCGTTGCATATTTGTATTTGTATGAATATCTCTGCTGCTTCTATTTACTGGTTGAATTTTTATGTATTTTATAGACATTCAAATGAAATTGGAGCATGCTCATTGCAAGTATACAATTTTCCTGGAGAAGTGACTTCCTATAATAAATTTAGTGTCTAAATGATCCATTTGTAATTTTCGCTATTTCAGTTTTTTTTATGATGGCTTTCTACAACTTTGTCTGAAATTTGTTGTTTTTTTTTTATTACAAGCATTTATGAGTATTTTACTTCGTGATAATTGAATGCTTTATTATTGAATATCACCTTAAAAGTTTAGTTCAATAGACGACTTCGGCCCAAATTGCCAACCCACAATTTTCTTCACAAATTTACTATCACTGGGGAACGAGAATTTTAGGACAAATTCGACATGATAAGGTTCGCGTTATTTATAAATATCTGTAAAAGATGCATCGGCTACTCAAACAAGATGATTCCTTCCAAATATAGGGTTTTGTTGAGATCATCTCTGATTGGCTGAAATTCAAGTTGGGATTCCTGATTTCATTTTTATAGTGTCAAATTTATATGGGATATGTTCCGCAAATCAACTTGGTTATTTCGGTTGCCAGTTTTCCATTCCGTAAATATGAATATTCGGTTGGTTCCTGAAAAAAATGTTAATTATAGAATTTGATTGATGAAAAAACATTCTGTAACCAGAACGACAGTCAATGTTCTATGTTAACATATCCATAGCATAGAACAATCTTTATTTACTTTATGATCCATAGAACCTAAAAGAGTCAACAATCAACAATGAAAAAATTACTGGGTATGGTCTATG
Organism: Myrrha octodecimguttata; assembly: GCA_958510865.1. Lineage (NCBI taxonomy): Eukaryota > Metazoa > Arthropoda > Insecta > Coleoptera > Coccinellidae > Myrrha > Myrrha octodecimguttata. Next base: position 74,174,979 of record OY294057.1, read on the forward strand.
GATCATAAGGTAAATAAGGATTGTTCTATGCTATGGATATGTTACCATAAAACATTGACTGTCGTTCTGGTTACAGAAAGAATGTTTTTTCATCAAACAAATTCCATAATTAACATTTTTTTCAGGAACCAACCGAATATTTCATATTTGCGGAATGGAAAACCGCCAACCGAAATAATAATAATAAATTTGACAATATTAACATGAAATCAGGAATCCCAACTTAAATTTCAGCCAATCAGAGATGATCTTAACAAAACCCTATATTTGGAAGGAATTTTCTTGTTTGAGGGGCCGAGGCATCTTTTACGGATATTTATAAATAACGCGAACCTTATCATGTCGAATTTGTCCTGAAATCTCCTTTCCCCAGTGATGGTAAATTAGTGAAGAAAATTGTGGGTTGGCAACTTGGGCCGAAGTCGTCTATTGATTCAAAGAGCATCGCAGCATTTTGATAGAAAATTCAAAATTGCTCAAATCATCAAAAAGTTATTTGAAATAAAGTTTTTTATCGGAAATTCATCTTTGATAATAAAAGAACGCAGATTTTAAAGGTGTATCTTTAAAAGTAAAAACCAAACATATAAGAAAAATAATCAATGGAATTTTATTTTTTCTTCAACTTATGGATGAATTTGGAATACAGTTTTCATCATCGTGTAAATGTGCATTAGATTCCATTCAAGTGATTTCTATAGAAATGGAGAACCAAATTTTAAATCCAAATTATATTTTCATTCATTGTTGCACTCATTGATGTATTTTTCTTTATTTTGAATTTCAGCCAAGGGCTGGAGTGAACTGAAAGGTTAGGTGTTATTGAATTAGGCAAAGAGAAAATACTCAGAAATGCTTGAATTAATAGAAATAATAAATTATTGACGAACTGAAAATTTTTACATACGGATATTACTCGATATTAACTTTAACTTATCATGTTAATTCTTCAGTTAGAGGAATGGTCATATTCTCACTACATACTTCGAGAATGTAACAAAAATTCTCATCGGTTCATATTGGCATTATTGATGACAAAAATATAGAGAGACTCCTTTTGCTCTTTTTGTGATTTTTCATCTGCATATCATTTGTTTGGAAAACCTGCAATATTTTCAAAATTCAATCAATTCATATCTTTGAAACGAATATTGTTAGAATATGAGGAGGTGTAAATAGTTTGATGTATTATTTCACTAAAACGATAAATATTGAACTGGGAGGAATGATATATTTTGTTCATACTCGTCATGGTTGACCATTTCACTTATGTGTGATTAGAAAGACTGTATCAAGGTTGAATGAAATTGCTGTATAAAGAACAAGGTTTTCAAGATTTTGAATGCTAAAAAAGTTGAAATTTTGTTGTATATTGGAACTACTTCACAAATCTAGTCTAGAATTCGTAATAGGGAGGTACTTTGCATTAATGAGTTTATATTGTTGTTATTCTGATATTTATGTCACGCCAAAAAGAGTCGCGTTCTAATATATTTTATTTATTGAAAATTTTTGTTATTATTTGGCAACATCTAGTCAACACCGACTACAACTCATTTTTATTTTTTATTATATAATTATGTTGAAAACCTTGTTTATCAATAGTGCTCGTTCAGATCCATTAGCTGTTTGAATATTTTATCTACTTGATTGAATATAATTAAAACTAACTAATAATTCCCAAGTGTCTTGTACCCTTCCTTCTTTAACATTAATTTTAATATGGTGAATTCTCGATGTTTTATACCCAGTGTTCATGTCAAAATTGTCTTAATGTTATAGATAACTTTTTCTCTTTATATTTTCAACATTTGTCGTAATTCATTATTTAATTAATGATTTAAAATATGGTTTACAGCTTTAACCGTAGCTATACTCTAAGCATTTCGAACTGAACAATTTCATCAGTGCTGTTCTTCAAGTGGATGTTCAATTCCACAGGGGCCTTAAAAATTCTCTTTTAAAATTTTTGTCAAGTATTCGGAAGCATTTCTCAACCCAAGCTAGTGTGTGTTTCACATTGCTGTTGACAAAACATTGACAGATTTTATTTATATGAAGGTGCGATTCAATTGAAGGGAAAAACTTGAAATTAGAGAAAAAGTCATTCAATTTGAATGTGTTATTTATGGAACAGTGTCATGATATATTCGTGAACTTTATCTTCATACTTTTCTACGTAAGCAATACCTTCTAGTTTTAGTCTAATGGTAATGTTTCACAAAATGGGGCTTATACAGACTGAATAAATTTAAAACGTGACTTGGATAGCTCAGTATATGTGACAAGATACCATTCCATTTACACTACGATTGGTATGATAGTTTTAATATCCGGAGAATCAAATAAAAAAAAAATGGCATTTTGTTGCCTACAAGGCTCCAATATAGCTGTGAAGTGAAAACTGTTTAGGTAAGATGACGTTTTAGTTTGTATTCAATCTGTATGTTTCGTAGTACTGGTTTATATATTTTTATTGTTATGCTATTATTATTGTTGCCTTGAATATTTTTTTTGAAAAGTACTTATTCCCTTACGAAAATATCAGAAGCATTCGAACAATATATAACTTATTGTTTTGAGTTTTACTATCTGACACAATGCAAGATAATTTTCATTGAAAATTAGGCAAACGTCTAATGTTGCCATTTCAAATGAAATAAGAGTCATTTTGAATATGACTTGCAAAGTATGTGTCTTATCTGTAATACACCCTATGTATCATAATTATCAATTGTCTGAAGTACAATATTTTTAGTTGAAACTTGGTATATGTTAACAAGTTTGAAAAAAATTATCTTGCTTATTATGTACAGCGTCTACCTACCTTTAGATTACTTTGTATATTGTTTGAGTGAATGATGAAAAGTAACATATTTGAGTTTAATACCTCACATTATACCCTTTTTCTAACCCTGCATCTTATTTGTATTTAGGTATTAGTGTAATACCATTTTGTATTCTGATAACTTATTGTTAAATCATTTAAGGTTTAGGTTTCTTGTAATGTGGGGTAATATATATATATTTATAAATAGATCCATTAACATTAACTTTATTTTCATAGGTTTAACACATTTATGTTTTTATTTTTTGTTACAGAGAATTATAATGAATTTATTTATGTTGAATTTATGTAGCTACAATGTAAGTTCGTATATTGTCATGTGAATATATTCTTCAGCCTTGATTTGTAAATAAAAGCCTATGAAATAGTCGTAATATTACCTGCCACCTTCGTTAGATTCGGGTTTGTTACACGCTTTGTAACGTTACAAAACGCTCCACTGTCGATTTCAGTTTCCATCGCGAAAATACGTCATACTAATAATTTCAATTCCAATTGCAAGAAAAACGCCTTACTGAAATTATATGATCGGTCGCTAAAGAACGCTCTCCGCTTTGACGGTTGAGTGTGTGTTTCGCATGCGCGACCCTTCCAACTCGGTCCGGCCGATGGAAAATTCTTTCTTTTTGGTGCGTAAGAAGTTGAAGATTCAACACCTTGCTAGAGTTTAACGAATTAACGTACCTCGTCATCCATTAACATCGTGGAATTTTGAAGTTTTATTGTTTCTTATAAGACGTCTATTCAAAAAGCGTCTTTGTACCGGGGCTATCACCCACGAAGCATCTTTCTACCGGGGCTATCGCCCACTGAATCATCTTTGTACCGGGGCTATCGCCCACTGAATCATCTTCGTACCGGGGCTGTCGCCCACTGGACCGTCTTTTCACCGAGCTATCGACTGCTGGATTATCTTTTTACTGGGACTAATGCCCATTTGAATATCCTACTACCGTACCCAAGGTTTAACTGGATCATCTTAGTACTAGAGGCAATCATTACTGGATTATCTTAATACTGGAGCTGATTATGACTGGAATACCTTTATTCCGAAGCTAATTATTACTGGAATATCTTAATTCTGGATGGAATCTCTTGAGACTGGACTACCTGCATTTTGGAGGATCATACCGTCGGATCCTTTACTATTAAGATAAGTGCTTCTTCGAATCCCGGATCTCAGATTCACTGTACCTAAATTTGTGTTTGTAAATAGCAATTTTAATTGTAAAGTTGAAATAAATAGATAGGGAGTAAGAGGTTGCATCATTACCACCAGATTAACGATTAGGGATACATTAAGGAGTTAATTTAATTTCAGCTTGTTTTGGAAAACAGCTTTGAGCCGACCCTAAACACAATACAATTGAACCTCTATAAGCTCTAACTTGAAGGGACAACCAACATATGGTGCGAGTTATAGAGAATTCGAATGAAAGAAAGCCACATACATATTTGAATATGTGAAAAAGTTTGAGTTGAAAAGAGGTATGAGTTATAGAGGTTTGACTGTATATTTTGAAAAAAATATTTTCAGAGCAGACCACCATTTGTAGGCAAATTACGGCTCGGCAACGCAGCCACATGCAAGTTTCATTGAAACCTCGTTAATATCTCAAGGTGAATATACCTTGTCGCTGTCTGCCTTATTCAAAGTTGCCAATAACCGTCAGAAATATTGGAAGGGCTTGAAATTTTGGAGAAAACAGGGTGTCGTTCTGCAGGCCTCAGAAATTGTCTTTTTGGGATGTACCTAATTCTTCAATGAGAATGCGCAATGTTAGTTATTTTTACTGCATTCCAGTTTCTATTTTCCCGAAAATTCTTGAATATGCTTAATTACGTCGATTTCGAGAATGAGTTAAATCCGCGCAATGATTCAGTGAATTTAGTCATTCAAATTTAATTTTTCGAATATTTCTAAATATACGAGTGAGATAGAACTGAAAGTCAGTACCTTGGTAAACAATTTCAAAAAGCACTGCCGTGAAGGCAGCAACTTTTGCGCGCATGTTCAATGTAGATGACCGCTTCAGCAACGAATTTGAACGTGCGCGCAAAAGCTGCTGCCTTCACGGCAGTGCTTTTTGAATTTTTTTTCTGATAAATTACTGGATTTCAATTCGATCATATCTGTATTTTTGGACATATTGTAAAAATAAAATTTTGAATGGATATATCTACGGAATCATTGGGCGGATTTTACCCATTCACGAATTCGACCTTCGTAATTAAGCCCCAAACCTACTCTACAAATATCGAGTTTCTAAGTTGTTTCTTTCGGAAGTTATTGTGTTTACGGTCAGGCTAACGGCTGACTGCGTAAACACAATAACTTCCGAAAGAAACAACTTAGAAACTCGATATTTGTAGAGAAGGTTTGGACCTTAATTACGAAGGCCGAATTCGTGAATGGGTAAAATCCACCCAATGATTCCGTAGATATACCCAATCAAAATTTTCTTTTTCCAATATTTCCAAAAATACAGATCAGATCGAATTGAAATCCAGTACTTCATCGAAAATAACAGTTCGAAGTTTCATACAGAATTCAATGAGGATGATATGATGAGAAAATCAGAAATTTTTTTTTTCAATTTGTTCTAATGACATGATTATCACGAAATTTTGCATAAAGTTGTCTTTCAGCATCTTAAAACTAGCTGTGAAGTTTAATCAGGACAGAATCAGTATTTCTCGAGTAATACCGAAAAAATCAACGATATCGAGAAGAAAACCTCGAAATTTGACATATTTTTTCCCGATATCTCCAAAACTTATGATCGTATCGAACTGAAATTTGGTACACTGCTGTGAAATTAGAAGGTCAAAGTGTGAGTATAATTTTTTTGGATATGATGAATGGTTTCCGAAAAAAAAATTTTTTTGGAAAAAATTTTTTTTTTTAAATTACTGACAATATGATCCTGACGAAATTTAGCTCAAAGTTGCGCCTCGTTGTACTCCACTCAACTGCCAAGTTTGAATCTAATCGCTCAAGTAGTTTCTGAAATAAAAAATAAATAACTTCAAATGCCTATAACTCCGAAACTATTCGATCGATTTGGCCCATTAACGAACTTAACCGCGGCACTCTGATGCGCAACCTATCCTGAAAGTTTCAAGTTGCTAGCTTGCTTCTGTCGACAGTTATCGTGTCTACGGCCGGCCGGCCGGACAGAATCGATTTTGACACCGGATTCGTCATCAGTGAGTCCAACCTAGTCGATTGAGACCATTTTCGGCTCAATCATCGAAAATTACAGACATTTGGACAAAACGATAGCACGCTGTTCCCCTAGAACATGCGCGCAAAAATGACGGTTTGAAGGTACTCGCAAAATTTCGTGTGGATCACAAGGTTTAATCAGTCGAGCTGTTCAGGGTGAGGTTAACTTGCATTGGTGAACGCTCTGACAACGAATAATCGAGTAAAGCCTGTCTTCACTTCAATGCTTTTCCAGATATTTTCGTCTCGCATGATGATACTGTACCTAAATAGAGTGAGATGAAAAATATAGTGATTAGCAAGGGTTCTATTGGGTCTGGGAAAAAATTTTCATTTGAAATTTTATGTCCTTGATATTTCTTGAAATTCGGAGGCTGTTAATTTGATCAAGTAGTTCCAGAAATCATTTAAATAAGACAAATAAAAGCTCTTTATACCGTGTCATTGCCTGTTGCCTAATTCCATGTAAAATATTCAGAAGAAAATCTTCGTCGTAATGTTATTTGCTTGCAGTACTTTCTAATAGATATTAATATTGTGTATCAAATATAATTTCAAAACTGTGAATTTCAGGATTGTTTTCGAAGGAAAAAATAAATATTCAGAATATACTTTAATTCTTATAAATACTACAGATATCAAAACTGCAAACTCTCAGGCAGATATTTCTTCAGAAGTATATACAACCTTACTGCCCCCAATGCTACAAGAAGCATAATTACAGGAATGGTCCATCTGTTCACAGAAGCGGTCATTTGAGCACCTGACACTTGTCCTTTCTTCAAAGGTTCTACGAGACCTGGCATTTTCAACGTTGTTGGTTTTGCTTTCATAGAAAATTTACTACAGTTTTCAATTTCAACCGTAACTAACTTTCCCATATACTGATCTTCCATTGGAATCAAAACTTGTTCATAAAATTTATTATGACCGACATAATATTTTTTATCATGAGATACCTCTGTTACCAATATTTCTTGTATCTCCCCAGCTTTGTCACCATAAGGCTCGTAGCTATTGAAGAGGTTGGTCAATTTTTTTGTCCGTTCCTTGACATCTTGTGTGGGTATTCTTGGCATCAAGGCTGCTGGAGTTCCTGGTCGTGGATAAAACTGATTTATGAACAAACTCGGAAATTTGTAGTTGTCGCAAAGACTCATTGTTTCATTGAAATCTTGGTCTGTCTCTGTGGGAAATCCACAAATTATATCAGTTGCTATTGTAATTCCAGGAACTCTGAAAACGAATAACAATTAAAGGGAGTATAGAAAAGAACTCAACAAATATATGGTTGTGTTAACCTTCACCTAAAAAAACCATTTTTTAAAAATACTGAAATATCAAACCAGGTTCAGTTGTGATCCACATTTTTGTTGGTGATAAATGGAAGATAACCTTCATTTAAAAAAAGATTGTAGAACCAAAGTAAACTTACTCATGTCGAAGAAATTTAACAACATGCTCAAACTCAGCTCTACAGTACTGTCTCTTCATGTCAGCAAGTACTTGATCACTACCTGACTGCACTGGCACATGAAGAAAAGCATACACCTTGGGATGCATCATAATCTTTGCAATTTCCTGAAGATGTTCCAAGATATAGGGTGGATTAGTCATACCCAGTCTCAATCGACAACCATCAGGAATCACTTCAACTAATTTCCATAAAAGTTCTGGCAAGGAAGTACCTATATCTCTACCATAGGTGCCTGGAACACAAGACTTAATTCTTCATCAATAAACCCAACAGTTCTCTGGAGACTGTATGCTGTAGCATTGTTTTTCCAAATAAATTTTTGTTTCTATATTACCGATCAATTTCTCTTTCTTTGAGTATAAAAAGTAATTTGGGTTGCATAAACAACTCAATAAACAAGCTAAAAAAACTATAATTTCATGAAAGCAGAGTTGACTGCCTCTCTTAACAGTAGCAAAAGGTGTTTTGGGCCAAAATCAATTCAGGGAAGTAGTGCAATGCTCCAATATAACATTATAAAGATATTACCTGTATCTTCTGAGGTCAACCAAATCTCTACCACACCTTCTTCAAAAGCTTGTTTAGCCCTTGCAACAATCTCTTCAGGTGGATAACTACCTAAATTACCTCTAGCATGTTTTGTTTTGCAATAGGTACATTCATTCAGGCATCCTGTATTGATGGCAATTATTTCTATCAAAGGATTTCTTCTAATTTTTGGGAGCAATAAAGATGCACCTCCCATTTTCTTGCCTGCTTGTTTTTTAGTACCTAACATTACTACCTAAAACCATCCCTGAATATTGTTATTTGATTCAACTTTATGACTAACACTCACAGTATTGCCTTTAAGTGTTTCTTCTACTGCTTCTACAACACGATCTATTTGTTGTACCCCAATAATACTCAAACCTTGAATAAAATTTGCTTTTGGTGCACCTTGTGGTACACAACCAGAAACAATAAGATGCTTTCCCAATTTTTTTGCTGCATTTATCTCATTCCTAGAAAAGGAAATTTTTAGCTGATATTACATTTCAAAGTAGGATATTACCGGAAATGATCTTCAGCAGGACTTTTGACAGTACAACTATTGAGTAGCCAAAGATCTGCTATTTCCTTATCATCAGTTATTTGATATCCATATTCAGCTAGTTGTCCAGCCATGTATTCCGAGTCTGAGCTATTATGCGCACAACCCCAAGTTTTAACATATATACTTTGGGTGCCTGGAATATTATCTCCAACAGCTTTCTCTACTGGTACAACTTGCTCGGACACCTTGAAATCGAACAAAAAATGAATGTATCAAATTGAGATTATTGAAGCACCTACTTGTTTCTCTACTTTAGGTTTTTTATTTCTGATTTTAGATTTGGGGACGACACTCAATGTAGAAACTAAATCCTCAATGTCGTCTATAATTTCACTACAAGGTGCTCCCAAATTTTCTTCCATAATGAATTGAATTTACTTTTTTATTGAAAGTATCTTTTGTAATGAATATAATATGGAGGCACGAAAGAAATGAAGAATTTTAAAATTAGTTTGGATATTTTTCAATTCAGCTCATGTCCGTATTAAATATATTCCCAGTTGTTTTAGTTTCGAGGTTACTATTGTCACCACAGAATACGAAATACGACCATAAATTAAATATATGTGTTCTGTGAATACGACATCGACAAAGAACAAAGACCAAATTTTGTATTCTATGGCTATGACATAGGAATAGTTGAGTTTTCTGTGACCAGATCACAGAATGTCTATTTTTAAATATTGTTATTCTATGCTATAAATCATAGAACTCTATACATTGGTATAAACATGGAGGATTACCTCAGGGATGCCAGATGTACTATAATTAATATGTAAAACATGGTGTGCTCATCTGTGATCGTAAGTACAAATGATGACGTATAAAACTCCAGGCAAATTCAAATTCCTTGTATTCCAATCTTACTGGCGCCACTTTTCATGCTAATGAGCATACCTTGTTTTTTACATCATGACCCCAAGTCACAAACAGTCAATAAACGTATTATAATCCATAACCATAATACCATTGTTCTCCTTAAACAATGATAATACCAAATACTTTTCTTTTAAAAGTTGATTTCCCTGGATTACCTATATACAATAACGGTAGATACGAGAATACGGCAAAACTGCGGTACATTTCAAAGGATTACTTTGTCGAATAAAGATAATTTTATTGCACAGAGAACCTTTATTTTCATTGATCCATACCGTAGATAGAGGACATATCTATCTACGATCCATACACCCTTACAATGGGTGTAGTAAAGACTCAACAACAGGATAATTATACCTCTTTCCCTGCTATCTACCGCCTGAGCAGATATGATATACCTAAATATCAGTCGAAGTACGCAAAATTAAAAATAATTGGGTTTTTTCCATTTTCCACAAATTTTTGAGATGAAATTCTGGAAATATGACAAAGAGTTTCAAATGTGTTATTTCAAAATTGTGAATTCGAACTCATTCGGAGTAAATGTTACGTTCTAAAATTTGAACCATAATTTTGTCCAAAAGCCATTGCTGCGCCATAATTTCATATTAGACATTTGGCAACACTGGATTACCAACATATATGTATTCTGTGCCTCCATAGGTATAAACATTTTTTAAACAATGGTATAAATATTGATATTTTCGAAATGCCTTCATATTTCTGTATCACTGTCAATTGAAAACTCCAACAATGGTTCCTTATTATAATTTATAAATATATGGGAGATTTGGACATTTCGTATCTGGTGAAAAACCACTAAGGTTTTTCTGTGGATGCCATTTGCTTACCAGATAATGAAGAAGAGGAGAAATTTCTCCGTGGTGTGACAGGAGGACGCGCTATCTTATCGATTCTTGTTTGTGCTTGTGGTTTTCTAACTAAAAAATCGTTTCTGTTACTGAGGATATTTTTGGGTGGTATATTTCTGCTTTATTAATGAGTGCATTCTTTTATATACCAATGGATACAGGTAATTCTAAAGTTTTGCTAAATTTGGGTTTAAGTCAAATTGAAAGAATATAATTCGGTTCTCTCAAACCGAAATTCTGTCGATCATTATGAGAAACCACGCTTGCAACTGTTTGCACAAGCTTCGCCATTTTGGTTGCAATTTCGTACAATTATTCTTTGGGTTGGATTTTGAATTTATTTACACTACGAATTTCGAAACAATCTAGAAAGTTACACTAAAATGTAGAATATAAGGTGGGCAAAACGTTTCTGCCGAATATTTCAGTATGTGGTTTTACAGGTCTATCTTCAAGGTTCAATTCGTAGAAAAGTTGCATATACCATATAGCTCCTAAATTTGTGTAATGGAATATGAGGAAGTTCCGCTTCTGCATTTGACAAAGTTACAGTAACAGGATCTTCTGGTTTACCGGTTCTATAATTTCGAAATGTAATAATGCAGTGAAAATGAATACATTCCAGTAAACATCTTTTTATCAATTTTGACACTTTGCAATAGTGGGCAGGTTTTATCGAGTAATAATATCTAAAAATTTAGTAATTCTGGAATTTCAAATTTTTTTATGACATTGTATTGCACTACAATTGGCGTATCATGATAGTTTAAATATCTTGATATTGACCCATTCTTTCAATCCAAATATACTTCATAAAGATGAAAAGCATATAATCTATGACATTTCGCGGCGTGTCTCATAATAGTTATATCTATTTACAGAAACTTGAGGAAAAAAATTTCTCGATTTCAAGATGGACGCCATGGACAATGCACTGTTAACAAGGAGTCTCAACTTTCATGGTCAACAACTCCAGAAAATTTGGGAGTCTGAACGTGGTGAAAATGACCTGTCCAAAAGGAATCTTAAAGATTTGAACTTTCAAATTTATGGTCAACGACAGAAGTCCCTCAGTTTTCAAGATCGTGGAAAACGTTTGAAATTGCAACAATTTATTGTTAAGAATGCAGAGTCCTTATTTGCCAACGAAAATGACATACTGTTTGGTAAACCATGCTCAAAAGATGAGAATGTTACTGAGGAGACCTATGCAGTCATGCCTCCTTTGGAACTGTATATCAATGTGGACAAGCAGAAACGTCTAGAATATTTCTTTGAGGTAATTTTATAAATTTTCAATTTGTGAAGAATGAGTTATTTTTTTGTAATTCTTCATTTATTTTTTAGAATGTTAGAATGGGTGATTTGATATTGGGAACTATTGTCAGTAAAACACAGGCAGGAATGATGTTGAAGGTCCTTTGTACAACTGGTGTTAACACAGCAATTCGATATGTGGCTGATATCAACATCAAAGTAAGTTTTTTTTTTATTTTGTCCAACTTTGTATTGGTTGTTTTTTCTTTTCGTAGAATCTTGTGGTGACACATTTTCAAACTGTATCTTTCCATTATTCTTTGTTCATCGTGTAGAATGACATCTATCTTTCTACAAATATTTCAGGATTTTGTCCTTGAAAATTGCTTGATTCCTGTGAATTGAGCTGATCTGCTGGTCCAAATTTTGTTAGTATTCATTTAAATACTTCTTGTAAATATCTTTTAATCATAAATTATCTAGGTATTCATCTTCACTGGCTAGTTATTCCAAAGGTGTGTTTGATGCTGGGATGTTTCAGAAAGATTTCTCTACAGACTTCAAACACTCGGCATATAAACAAGTGCGTGATGACTTGATGTTAGAACTGTTCTTTAATTTTTTATTCTGTATAAAGAATACTAAACTCTTTTCAGGTAATATTTGATTCTTTTGTGGCAAGGGAACTCTACTCACTTTTTGTACAATATGTTTTCTCAATGATGGGTTGCTTGCAAAATATTTCCATTTCTAATGGTCATTTGAATGAATGGAAACTGATTGATATCAAAATCTTGTTAACATTCAGCTAGTGATTAGATATTTGTTCTTTTATACTTAATTTGGTATTTTGCACATAATCTTACAGGTCCACTTCAATTTCATGGACATAAGCCACAAAGGTTCTGGGAAAAAATTTTTATTCTTCTGTCAGAACATTTCCTATCTACTTTTAGTATGTTCAAATCATCCTCCAACCTTTTCACAAGAGTTTGAAACACATCGAGTTTATCACGCAACCATTTCCTCTGCGGTTTCAGGGAGTTTGACTTAGAGCATGAGTGAAGTTGGGCACTTTTAGTTCAATTTTGAGGGACCATACATAAATTATGAAGGCAGATTCTTGTTCAGAAGACTGACTTGAGTGTACACAACAGATCTAATCACTATATGCCAGGTGACAAAATTTCAATAATCAACTTGTAACTAAATTTTCATAAGTGTCAAGTAGTCAACTCCTTTGATCCCAATAATTTTGAGCACATTCCTTGAATTAGGGGTGCTCAGATACTGCTGAGGTCCTGACCCAGGTCATCTTGGACAGCTTGAATAACGGCAATTGAACACTTCATCTGTCAAATCAGGCTGAGCCAGGTTAGTACCGGTAATTGGTTTCGTGCGTTGTTTGACATTTGTCATACGTTGGAGGTAAAACAACCTAACTTTCCCGCTTTGTTTATGTTGTGAAGTACAGCATTTTCAACAATTTCAGGATAAATTCACAAGTTGAAATGATTTATATTAATAGAATTGGTGAATTACTAGGCCAAGATATTGTATCGTTGTGAAATGCAACATAAATATACCGAGAAACGAAGGAATCCGATTTTTCAGATATATTATAGTGTAGACTTTATATTTGAATATTTGCATTTTTGACCCATTCCCCTAAATTTTATCTGGTATTGGAGGAAATAGAATACTATGTGAACTATCCCAGAGAAGGCAAACATCCTATATTCACGCCATAAATTGAGAATACTGTTCTGACAAAGCAACAAACTATGGTAGAGTTTGTTGGAGACATTACCACACTGGGGAAGAAATTATGTTGGACTATCTATTTAATTTGTTCTGTTTAATAAGTTGAATCATGATGAGATAATTATGCTAAGAATATTTCGTGTTTGTTGTACACATTTCAAGAATTATATCTTCTCGACACTAAGATAGCTGGCGTTATGATGGACAAACCCATCCTGATTGTTAACCACTCACATCTCTATACGATATATAAAGCCAATCAAGGCAATTCGTTATGTGATAGATTTGATAGGTTTCTCAAAATATTGCATGTATTTTATAATAATAATGAACCAGATAACTTTCTCTGTGCTCAACCGAACACGTTCCGATGTAGCTCGACTACCCAAGGATGGAACTTCTACATTTTGTTGTTTGTAATATGTTTCGAATTGAACTTAAAGTCAATTAAAGATTATGAAAGCCCTAATGTTGCATCTGCATAATAAAAAAAACATTTTATATGGATAGTAAAGAATTTTTTGAGGATGAATCGAAATCGGTGTTCACGGAAAAAATTTCATATGAATTACTATATTAGTAACATATATGTAGTATAATAAATATATAATTGAAGATTATGATAGCACTGACATAGCAACTGCAGACCAATATTGTAGTAATTTGATAATTTGCAACATATAATGTTATTTGAAATAGTAATGAAAAGTTCTCTGGAACCCATGTTTTTTCCATTCCATACATTTGTTGGATTTCATTCTGCTGTTTATTTTCAGGAATAAATGAGCAAACATTTCACAGTTTCATTTTCAATAGTTGAACCTAAAATAAATGCTATCTCTGATGTTGATACTCTAGGCTTTAGAAGACAAGAATAAATACTGCAATTTTCATTTATATCATTTTGAATGATTATCATCTGAGATTGAATATCAGTTAATCAGATCCATTATCACGAAATTTCACTTGTAAAATACATAAAATCGCTAAAATCTCCAAATAATCGCTCTTCGCCAATGTAAACAAAGAAATGAATTCCTTCGTCTCTCGGTGTATTTATGTTGCATTTCACAACGACACAATAACTTGGCCTAGTAATTTTAACTTGTGACTTTATCCCGAAATTGTTGAAAATGCTGTACTACCTAACATAAACAAAGCGGGAAAGTGAGGTTGTTTTACCTCCAACGTGTGACAAATTTCAAACGATGCACGAAACCAATTTTTGGAACGTGTCAATTCGTAGAAATGAATTGATAACAGCTGATACTGATTTCAAAATCTGAACGAGTCTCAGAATCATTTTCTTTTAACCACAAATATTGAGGGATATACGATATCTGTAATACCTCCACTACAATATATTTTTTGTTGAATTTTTCTATGGTAATATATAACATGTAGATATTCTTTTGGAAGTATCACATACTTTTGATTGTTTGAAAGTGATGCTAAAATGGGCTTTGATTGGAACTGCCACAACATTTTAGAGTAATGCTCACATCCGTCTGTTTTTGTGCAATCTGAACTTAACCTTCGTACTTAGCTTTGAGGGCTGACATTTTAAAACTTACTTTGACCACAGAAAGTAGTTGACTATAAATTTTGATTCACATTTCGCGAGTTGACTTCTGGATTTCTGTCAAAATATATTAATAATGCCTGCCCTAAAGCTACCTTTTGAGCGAGGGAGATTCTGGTATTTGGGTAATCGGAGAGTCTTCCCTATCGGCCGAATACGATCACGTGATCGTCGTCAGCCAATAAGGTGAATCTCTCGACCAATAGTGTGAATCTCCAATTACCCAAATCCCCGAATCTCCCTCGCACAAAAGGCCCCTTTAATGTACCTAGAAAAAATTTTGTGTCTCAAAGTTATTTTTTGTGAAGTAATAGTATTTACAGTCTGCAGTAGGCAGGCTGTAAATGCGAAGTGTCGATGGTTTTAACACATCTTAGGACACATTAAAACTTTATAATTCCCAATACTTATCTAGTGCCATTCTAATGTCTATGTGATTCTCACCCTCTCTAGAACACCGGAATCATTCATTAAAAATCGTCAGATCTGAGCATTATATTCAAAACGTTCCCCCATGCCTGTAAAATGGTTGTTTTGTATTCAGTTGGCCACCCTGTATATCCACCTCCTAATGAAAATCCAGCTTCATGCTACAGTGGAATTGTGGGATTCTTCTAATGTGAAGGTTTCTTTCCTTTCCTGTTAATTTTGGTGTTTTGATTATTAATTAAAAATCACTTGACTTGAAATCTTATTTTTCATGTGTCAGTTAAAGTGGTGAAAAGCTGATAATTAAACTGTCACAGTAGTTGATTTGATATTGAATCATGAATTGACGTTTTAGACATCCCACCAATGAGTAGAAAAATAGTATAAGAGATGGCATCTTAGGATTTAATGAAAATAAGATTTAAATGCAAAATTTGTGAGAATTAATATTTTATATCTGGAAAACGAAGCTATTCCACTCATTGAAAGTAAAGCATTGACAATAGTCGAGAAACATTCTAGGAGGTAATTCTTTGATTATATTTATTTCATCCAAGATTGGTCTTTTATGTAAGGTAATCTTTATGTGAATTATATATAGATATATTAGACATATTTATACCATTCAGAAGGCAGTAAGTAATAATTTTTTCAATATTATTGGGGTGAGCTCAAACAGGGGTTTCTCAATTTGAAGTTTTAATCCCTACTACAGAATTGGATGAAACCAACATTATTTTTTAACGACTTACAAGGCTAGAGTAAATATAATGAATATTAGACCTGCTCTTTGATTTTTACAAAATTGTCACTGAACCTGATCTGTATATCAAATCAAATTTTATGAAATCAAACAGCAGGGGGTCCCAGATTTTTCAATACTCCGATGGCTTATTAAGGTGGACCATTAATGCAAATTGTTTCTGAAGAGAAAACTTCTTTGTTAGAATAAACATGATAAAAAGCAAACATTACTGTTAGAAAAAGTGCAGATATATTTTAAACAAATTCTTTCAAATTATTTCTGAAATAAAATCGTTGGAATGAAAATGATGAGGAAGTAAACTCTTACTGTCAGAAAAAGTGCAGATATATTTTGATAAACTAATTTTTTTAGGTGGAGATTCCATTATATTTTTTTGGAAATTGAATTTATTTTATATTAAAACCCTGGCTAGTTTGTGCAGACAATTTGTGGGCATAAAAACAGTGAAAACTGCTCAATTTTGAAGATTTTCTTTTCAGTTGTTATCTTAATGAACAATATATTTTTCTGCCTGCATTACAAGGATTACAAAAGTTCAAAAAGAACGTTATTGATATTCAGAATGGATATTATTGATATTTTGAAACAACCCGACTTGTTCAAGTATCGGTTGAAATCAATCAGTGAATGACGGAATGATTTTCTACATCTAGGCTTTCTGTCCCGTGGCTAATGTCATACCTGCCGTTGACAAAAAAGGTGTGGCTAGAACTTACATGATGAATGACTCGGTGTGCTGTGAGGTTCTCGAGGTAATCCCAGATTCGGATAAAATGGTTTGTGGAATGAAGGGAACCACCAGAGGTCCCAATGATCCAGAGCATCGTCCTGCACTTGGTCTGATCAACGCAGAGGATTTTCCTGTTGTCTACAAGTGAGTACCACTAAGTTCGCATTTATTTCTGTTTCAGATGATCTGCTTTTCACAGTTGGAGGTATTTGTTTCAAGTTTGGGGTTTTGCAGGAATTGTGGATATTTTGATTTATATGTACTTGATTGGATCTCTCGAACATAATTCCTGAAACTTTGCTTTTGTTTTGTTTTATACTCTTAAAATTCACTTTTCTTGTAAAATGTTCAATATTCTTCCAAGGTCATATCTTTAATCATCGTTCAAATGGTTGGGAGACATATCTAGTGGGAGGGTCAAGGGATTAAAGTACTCGTAAAGTAGGGGACTGAAAACTGGAACACCTAGCGACCAGCTAGGTCTCATGGGCAGCTGGAGCACCGCGTTTTTGTTCAAGAAACTTTTATGTTTGACGGAAAATCAGTTGTAGCGTCCAAGAGGGAGTTCATGCAGCACTGGCCGCTCTAAGAAATCGATTCTCCATGCAATCTTTATCGGTGGAGAGATGTTTATCTACATAACTAAAATTCCATAAATGCTGCCTTTTGGTGGAAATGAAATGGGGTTTTTCCTGAATTTGGGTTATTACTGCAAATGCAAATTTGAACATAATTATTATGGGTTTGATTCATCGTTTTCCCAAATTACCTTCAGAAAATATTCAAAATAAGATTTCAAAATTGGTGTTTTAAAATTTGCCAGGCATGCACGAAGTGGCAAGAGTGTTTAGTAGGATAGCTTGTTCTACCATAGAATAATGAAATATTTATTCCTATTCTGTGGTACACACGTGTTATTTGTCAATATAATCAAATAATTTGTTATTCGCTTCCGCGATTTGTCAGTAATATGACAGTCTGTGCTCTTCTTTTTCTATTCCTTGGTCGTTGTGTGCTACTATAACCAGATCGAAGTTTAGCTACCTCTGTTTTCCTAAGCAAAGCAACACATTTGACGTCCTTTTCTTTCCGCGAAAGCTGAATTCGACGTTGCCACATCGTGCACTCAAGACAAATCCCTTTAAATTTCAAATCCCAATTTTATTTTTCAGTTTTAGGTAATCAAACATTTTTTTAAAAATAATATTGAAATTATGTTTGAAATGTGATCTAAAAGTTTTTCATGAAAATTACTGCATTTTCGTTTGAAGGAAAAACCCCCATTGGTTCATAATAAATAGATGAATAAATGTTTCTAGTGTACTTATGTGCTATTGCTGTGACCTCTCTTGCATACAGGGCGAGTCTTCAAGTTTTATATGAATTATATTTATTCTTCTCATCAAATGAAATAATTTTCTCATTTGTTGTATTTCCGGGTTCGGTAAAATGTGCTAATACACTCCTGCACTTTGTAAGTTCAACTCAGATGTTTCTTAAGATCTCTGTTGCACAAGAACCAATTCATTGGTTGAAATTCAAAGAAACATGAGTGAGAAATCTCATTTACTCACTCAACTCTTTTGAGTTGTTGCTTTTTGCGGTATAATTGTAACAAAAGTATTTTACTACCCTTGACCATTGAGAAAATGATCTTCATACATTCTTATATTGAAAATACCGTAAATAACCTAATGTTTATGAAAATTTATGAATGGTCTTTATCAAATCACTCTATCAATGTGAACACATAAATTAAACTTAATGAATTCTATGGTGAGTCATAAAATAGATAAATAGCTCTCTGTATTCTGTAGCCAAGATGAACGTGGAAGGAGCTGAACGGGGGTATTTCTTTTGAACGAAAATGCAGTAATTTTCACGAAAAACTTTTAGAACATCACATTTCAAACATATAATTTCAATATTATATTTTTAAAAAGATGTTTAATCATCTAGAACTGAAAAATAAAAATGGGGATTTGCATTTAAAAGAATTTGTCTTGAGTGCACGATATGGCAACGTCGAATTCAGCTTTCTCGGAAAGAAAAGGACGTCTAATGTGCTACTTTGCTTATTAAATCAGAGATAGCTATACTTCGATCTTGTTAGAGTAGAAGACAACGACCAAGGAATAGAAAAAGAAGAGCACAGACTGTCTTACTGTCATATTACTGACAAATCGCAAACGGAAATTGTTTGGTTATATTGACAAAGAACACGTGTGTACCACAGAATAGGAATAAATATTTCATTATTCTATAGCAGAAAAAGCTATTCTACTAAACACCATTGTCACTTCGTGCATGCATGACAAATCCCAAACCCCAATTTTGAAATCTGATTTCGAATACTTCCTGAAGGTAATTTGGGAAAATGATGAATCAAACCCATAATAATTATGTTCAAATTTGCATTTGCAGTAATAACCCATCTTCAGGAAAAACCCCCATTCAAGTACTTTATTTGTCATGGAGCACAGCCACAAAAATACGGAAATTTCTCGAATTTATCTGATTTTGTAACTTTCAACATTGAATATCTCGAAATTTTCAGGAGAAATTATAAGGAATAATTAAGTATTCTAAAATGATTGCCGATTCTCATGATTTGAGATCTGCTCCTTCATGCTGTGTTCTTTTATATTCCAAAGAATGTACTGCTCCTTCTCAGAAGAAATTTTTTATTTTGTGAATCTACAGTTATAATTAACGTACCAATTGAAGACTTACCCTGTATAAAAGCGAGTGATCATTATTTGTATGGTGGAAATAGGGATCTATGAAACATTTTTCGAACATTTAGGGACTAGAACAAATCGAGTACATAGAAAATACAAATTCCACATTTTCTGAGGGCCCCTGAATGTTGAAACAAACACCTCATCTGAATGATTTCATCAATTTCTTCTTTCATTTTCCTAGTATTTCAGATTGAGGACAAGAAAATCCTTGAATCAATGTAGAATACATTATTTTCAGAAATGAAAGCACAGCAAGCCACCAACTAAAGCATTGTCTCTTTTTTGAAGGTCTTATATTATTTGACACATATGTTTGATCTATATTATATGCTTGATTAAGTATGCATAGGAGAAATGTACCATTATTGTTACAATTGTCTGCGTGATCACATGCTGAATACACTGGTTTCTCGCACAAAGCACCCTGAAACAAATAAAAAAGGAGAGACCTGTGTCCACTACTCAGACCATATAAAATTATACGAGTTTTGGCCGGTTTGCAGGTGAGACTCTCGTCCTTCCTTTAATGTAATCTAATTTTGATTCTATTACACGCTGATATGTCCTGTTGGTGAACAATGTGCTTATCAATACGTATCTTTCACAGTATTCTCGATGAAACCCAGAGCTCGTTAGTAAAAGTAAAAATTGTATGTGGAATGTTTTAAAAACTCAAATATCCGATTAAATATATCTTAAAAGGAGAAAACATTTTTAATCCAACACCAATTTCATTGTTAACCTTCTAAAAAATTTCAAGATGGAATGATTATCATTTGACAGCATCGATTTTATATGAAGTCTTCACGTTGGTATGTATTTTAATTTAAGGGATTATTTTTAACAGAGATCGTGGGCCGGAAAATTGTTTATTTTCTCAGCTCAGGATCGTATTGTTGTCACATGACAGTTTTCCGAGTTATGATAAATGTATGAGGAAATGCCATTTCTAATTTTCAGAAAAGCCCAGGAAAACAAGAACGAGGCATTTAACAGTGTTATGGAAAAATCCATCGGATTCAACAACCCGAACAATATCTCCTATTTGGCTGATCAAATGAACATTAATCAGCACATTTCTTTCATGAAAGGTTTAAGGTAAGATTCAATTGATAACTTGATTAATTTTTTTTTTTTTTAACACAAATAATTTAGAAAAAAACATCTAAGTACACTGTAGCCTTGAAATAATATTTTATCATGTTCAGTCATATAGTTATTACCCTAATCTCACATTTTCAGAGGAAGGTTTCCCGATAATGAATATTCCCATGAACTTCGTCAAATGCAGGCAAGCAAGTGGGCATACAAGAATGTTGCCGATGGCATTGATCATTTCAAAGCTGGAAAACACATCGAAGCTTTCCAATGCTTAAACAAAGCTCTAAGCATAGATCCGAAAAACGTTGAGGGACTTGTCGCCAGAGGAGCCTTATACGCCAACAGTGGTAACTTTCAGAAGGCCATTGAAGATTTCGAATCTGCCCTCAAATTGAATTCTAGCCATGCCAACGCCCGAAAGTATATGGGCGAAACTTTGGTGGCTTTAGGAAGAAGTTACGAAGAGGATAATAAGATGGAAGAAGCCAAGAAAGCATATCAGAGCTGTTTGAGTTTGATACCATTCCACGAAGAAGCTAAGAACTCACTGGAGTTCTTGAGATCCAAAAATCAAACCAAAAACTTGATCGAGCCAACCGATTTACTCTTGCCAAATTTGTCTGTCGCAGCGAAGTCGTCGGAAGTTAACGATGCGTTGAAACAACTCCTGAATAAGGAAGAAGAAGAAAAGAAAGATAAGAAAAAGAAGAAGAAAACGAAAAAACGCAAGTCTAGACGTCGATCGAGTTCGAGCTCCAGTTCGAGTTCGTCTGGTAGCGATAGTTCGAGCAGTGACTCCTCGAGTAGCAGCGATTCCAGTTCTAGCTCCGGCGATTCCGACTTCAAGAAACGGAAGAAGCGTCATTCTAGGTCTCGAAGGAAGAAGGAAAATTCCTTGAGTCCTCTGAGTAAGAGAATGGCCATGATGGATCAGAGTAACGATACTCCTACGAGTTACAATTTCAACAAACCGGCCACGTCTTTCGATTTTTCCTTTGAGCAACCGCAGACCAGTGCTAAACCCGACGAATTGGACTATGAGACCAAAGTGAGGGCCTTCATCAAAGAGACCAAAGGCGACTCCGATTACGAAGAGAAGGTAAGAAAGTTTTTGCAGGAGAGCTCGAAATGGAAAAAGGAGAAGGACGACGAGGAAAAGAAAAAGAAGAAGAAAAAAGAAAAGAAGAAGAAAGATACTAAAAAGAAAAAGAAGGATAAGAAGTCAAAACGTAAAGGTTTCGATATCTCTGATTTGGACGATCATAAGAAACTGAGAGACGCTATTAAGAAGGAACTTAGTAGGGAGAAAAAATCTAAAAAACATGCCACCCTGGACGATGAGGATTATTTCTTGCAAAAGTCTGGTTACTCAAAAAGGTGAGATAAAATAAATTTTGGTAACTGTACTCTTAATCAGCGAAATATTCTGAAGAAAATAGAATTCCATTTTTTTGCTGTCGTTTGGCCAAATGTCTGGTATTTTCGAATCTTGTGCTGGAGGACTCGAACAAGATGAATCCCACGTCAAAGGCGATTCTGTCCGGCAGCCAGTTGCCTTGATAACTTGACTGCAAGAGCTAGTGACTTGAAACATTCAGGGTAGCATTTCATATCAAAATGCGCGGGTTGAGACTAATCGGACAAATGGTTTTCGAGTTATCACTTGAATTTTTGAGGTTATTTCCTCAATATTTTAGGAAGTCCTTATGTTATTGGTTTGACACTTGATTATTGGTTGTAAAATACGAACGCGTATCTTCTTGCGAAATTTTGTTGGGAAAGTATCTCAAGTGAATTGAAAAACTTCCGAATTTTTGTTGGAATGAATTTTTTTGCAAACTTCATCATAAGTATTGAAATTTTGCAGATCTTGGTATCTACACTGCGCAAAAAAATTAACGCACATTCTACAAATCTCAATTTTATTAGGTGCGCAACTAAGTTCTCGCTGTTTTTTCGATGAAAATATAACTTTATTATAAAAAAATGGTTACAAATGAATCATTCAAAGTATTGCCCATCGCTAGACACAACTTTTTCCCATCTTTCTGGTAGAGCTCGAATACCTTGACGCCAGAAGTGTTCGTCTTTTGAGGCTATCCACGAATCAAGCCATTTTTTGATGTCTTCATATGAGTGGAACTGTTGATCAGCCAGGCCATGTGCCATCGAACGGAACAAGTAAAAATCGGACGGCGCAATATCTGGGGAATATGGCGGGTGGGGTAGAACTTCCCATTTGAGCGTGCCCAAGTAGGTTTTAACAGGTTTGGCAACGTGAGGCCGAGCGTTGTCATGCAGTAAAATCACTTTTTCGTGCCTTTGCTCGTATTGTGGCCGTTTTTCGCGCAGTGCTCGGCTCAATCTCATCAATTGAGTTCGATAACGTTCCCCAGTGATGGTTTCGCTCGGTTTCAACAGCTCATAATAAACAACACCGACCTGGTCCCACCAAATGCACAGCATAACCTTCGCAGCGTGAATGTTCGGCCGAGCCGACGACGTAGAAGCATGCCCGGGTAGTCCCCAAGATTTTCTCCTCTTTGGGTTGCTGTAATGAATCCATTTTTCATCACCCGTCACGATGCGATGAAGAAAACCCTTCCTTTCTTGCCGCTGGAGCAGTTGTTCACAGGCGAAAAAACGACGCTCAACGTTTCTTGGCTTCAACTCATAAGGAACCCAAGTTCCTTGCTTCTGAATCATCCCCAATGCATGCAATCGCTTGGAAATGGCTTGACGGGTAACTCCTAATTCTGCAGCAAGCTCTTCTTGAGTTTGGCACGAATCCTCATCGAGCAATGCCTCCAATTCAGCGTCTTCGAAGGTTTTGGGTCTTCCTTCACGTGGACGGTCGTCAACATCGAAATCACCGTCTTTGAAGCGACGGAACCAATCACGGCATGTTGTTTCGCTTAGAGCAGCGTTTCCGTACACTTTTTGGAGCTCTCGATGCGCTTGAGCTGCCGTTTTTTTCGAATGAAAAAAGAAAATCAACACTTCCCGCAAATGACGATTGTTTGGCACGAAATTCGACATTTTCACTTAACCAGAAGTATATAATGCGAAAACAAAATCACTTAAATGTCGCGGCGGTTTGTTTACCATATGTCTAAGCTTGGTTCATGACGTTTTGGATATGTCAAAATCAACTAGCTCTTACTGCTAGAGCCATCTACTGACAAACAGCGAGAACTTAGTTGCGCACCTAATAATAAAAGTTAACTCTACATTGACCTTATAAGTTATTTTTTATGTTCTCTCGGGAAGGTTTTGAACAAAACAAGACACATTAAATGGAAGAAAAATTCAGGATTTCACCGAATCTTATGTGGAAGAAGAGAAATGAACAATTTTCAAAATACTGAAATGCTGATAACTGATTTAATACTTGGTATTTGCACCCCTTGCGTTAATTACAGCTCGGCAACGACGGTTCATACTCAAAATGAGTGATCTTAAAATGTTCTGATCTAATCCTTCCCAGATTTCTCCGAGTTGGATTCCTAAGTCATTAAGAGTAGCTGGATGATTTTCTGAACTTCTCAGCCTTCTATAGGTCACGAGCAGTTTTGACGTTTCTCAGAGAGATTGGAGGACCAACAAAAGATTAACATAACCTCTCCTGTTGTTTGAGCACTGTGAAAAGAGATTTTGCTGGAGTTTAATTGTAAATTTCTCAACTGAAAATCTCCTAATAAACAATTAAACTCCAGCAAAATCTCTTTTCACAGTGCTCAAACAACAGGAGAGGTTATGTTAATCTTTTGTTGGTCCTCCAATCTCTCTGAGAAACGTCAAAACTGCTCGTGACCTATAGAAGGCTGAGAAGTTCAGAAAATCATCCAGCTACTCTTAATGACTTAGGAATCCAACTCGGTTGTTTGAGCACTGTGAAAAGAGATTTTGCTGGAGTTTAATTGTAAATTTCTCAACTGAAAATCTCCTAATAAACAATTAAACTCCAGCAAAATCTCTTTTCACAGTGCTCAAACAACAGGAGAGGTTATGTTAATCTTTTGTTGGTTCTCCAATCTCTCTGAGAAACGTCAAAACTGCTCGTGACCTATTGAGGTTGTCCCAAACCTGCTCAATTGGATTGAGATCTGGACTTCTTGCTGGCCATTCCATTCGAGAGGCTTCAACCTCTTCAGTTATAGAATAAATTTGAGATTTCCATAATGTGCGTAAATTTTTTTGCGCAGTGTATATTTTACAACATATTTTACTGAATTTCAGTTTTTTTTTTAATTTTTGGTTTTTTATTTGATAAAATCAAATAAAAACTTTAGTGATCGCAAAAAATTACGCCCCCTGAAAATTTCACAGTTTGCATTTTGAAGTATGTAAATTTGAATGAACAAATAAAAAAAATCCGTCCGTCTGTTGTCTGTTGAAAGTACTGAACCAAAATCAGTGAAACTTGATAGAAAAATTGTGTGTCGCTCAAAATTGATCCTCCAAGCTTTTTAGCAGGATGGGTGTAACCTAAGGGCTCAAAACTGGGAGTTGGAGGGAAAAAATTATTTCTTGAAAACTTACCACCCAATTTTCATGAAATTCTCAAAGTTAATTACTGTTGCATAACTATCTGAAAATTTTCACACAGATGATTTCGGACCAGTGGTCCCTGTGTTATAAAGAAAAATCTAGAAAAGCACTGCCGTGAAGGCAACAGCTTTTGCGCGCATGTTCAATGTAGTTGACCACTTCAGCAACGAATTTGAACATGCACTCAAAAGCTGCTGCCTTCAAGCAGTGCTTTTCTGGATTTTTTTTGATAAATTACTGGATTTCAATTCGATCTAATCTGTATTTTTTGAAATATTGGAAAAATAAAATTTTGAATGGGTATATCTACGGAATCATTTGGCGGACTTTACCCATTCACGAATTCGGCCTTCGTAATTAAAGTCCAAACGTTCTCTACAAATATCGAGTTTCTAAGTTGTCTCCGTGTCGGCCGTTAGGCCGACCGTAGACACAATGACTTCCGGAAGAAACGACTTGGAAACTCGATATTTGTAGAGAAGGTTTGGGGCTTAATTACGAAGGTCGAATTCGTGAATGGGTAAAATCCGCTCAATGATTCCGTAGATATACCCATTCAAAATTTTATTTTTCCAATATTTCCAAAAATACAGATCAGATCGAATTGAAATCCATTACTTGAAGTTGTCTTTTAGCATCTTCAAACTAGCTGCGAAGATTTATCAGGATTGAATAAGTTTTTCTCGAGTTATACCGAAAATAAAAACAACGATATCGAGAAGAAAATCTCGAAATTTTACATATTTTTTCCTGATATCTCCAAAACTTAAAATCGTATCGAACTGAGATTTGGTACACTGCTGTGAAATATGAAGCTCAAAGTGTGAGTGGAATTTTTTATGAATATGATGAATGGTTTCTGAAAAAAAAAAATTTTTTTAAATTTTGAAAAAAAATGTTTAGAAATTTACTGACAATATGATCCTGACAAAATTTGGCTCAAAGTTGCGCGTCGTAATACTTTACCTAACTCCGAAACTATTCGACCGATTTGGCCCATCGACCGCGGCATTCCAATGCGCGACCTACCCTGAAAGTTTCAAGTTGCTTGCTCACTTCGTTCGACAGTTATCGTGTCCACGGCCGGACAGAATCGATTTTGACACCGGATTCGTCATCAGTGAGTCCAATCTAGTCGATTGAGACCATTTTCGGTTCAATCATCGAAAATTACAGACATTTGGACAAAACGATAGCACGCTATTCCCCTAGAACATACACGCAAAAACGCTGTAAATTTTGGTGTGAAAACCAATGAGTTATCAATAATATATATTTTATTTAAGATATCAATGGTATTGGGTGAGAAAATTATAAACCTTTATGTAAAGTTTGCAGAGTTTTTGAGATATTACATTATGAATTTTATTTACTGGTTGATAAATGCTGATGCACATTTTTGTAGAAAATTCAGTGCTGTTTTCGCGTCATTATAATAATTGAAAAACAAATCAAATTTATTTTTCGCACACGAATTTGAACTTGCGCGCAAAAGCCTAAGATGACTTCGCGTCAGTGCTTTATAAAATTATGTTAAAATTTGATTTAAATCAATTTCAGGTTTATCGAAAGTTTACCCGATCTAGAAGAACTAGAGACGAAATTGCATGCTTATTATGCACTGGAAAAAGAATCGAAGGGTCGGGAAGCCAGTGAAAGTCCCAAACGCTCGCTTATGGATTCACCGTCTCCTACCAGAGAACAAAAGGCTAGACAAGCAGTGGCCGAGGCTGCGGCATCTGCCGGATCGAAATGGAAAATGCAGATTGGACCTGGCGTTCCAGCTTCCACTAGATTCAAGAAAAAAGCTGAGAGGGACGAGTGGTTAGAAGAACAGCAAATGGTAAGTTGATAAATATTTTTACGCGCTTGTTCTATAGGGAACAACGGAAGGACCTAGAGTCCTGAAATTTTGATTTTTCATTAACTCGAAAAATATTTCTCTGATCGAAATGAAACTTGGTTGGAAGATGGACAGTGTCAATAAGAAGAATCATGTATGGAAATATTCAAAAACAATTCGATCATATCTGTATTTTTGGACATATTGTAAAAATAAAATTTTGAATGGGTATATCTACGGAATCATTGGGCGGATTTTACCCATTCACGAATTCGACCTTCGTAATTTAGGTCCAAACCTTCTCTACAAATATCGAGTTTCTAAGTCGTTTCTTCCGGAAGTTATTGTTTTTACGGTCGGCCTAACGGCCGACTGCGTAAACACAATAACTTCCGAAAGAAACAACTTAGAAACTCGATATTCGTAGAGAAGGTTTGGACCTTAATTACGAAGGCCGAATTCGTGAATGGGTAAAATCCGCCCAATGATTCCGTAGATATACCCGTTCAAAATTTTATTTTTACAATATGTCCAAAAATGAAGATCAGATCGAATTGAAATCCAGTACTTCATCGAAAATAACAGTTCGAAGTTTCATACAGAATTTAATGAGGTTGATATGATGAGAAAATCATAGAAATTTTTTTTTTCAAATTGTTCTAATAACACGATTATCACGAAATTTTGCATAAAGTTGTCCTTCAGCATCTTAAAACTAGCTGTGAAGTTTAATCAGGACTGAATCAGTATTTCTCGAGTTATACCGAAAAAATCAACGATATCGAGGAAAAAACCTCGAAATTTGACATGTTTTTTCCCGATATCTCCAAAACTTATGATCGTATCGAACTGAAATTTAGTACACTGCTGTGAAATTAGAAGGTCAAAGTGTGAGTATAATTTTTTTTGGATATGATTGATGGTTTCCGAAAAAAAAATTTTTTTGTAAAAAAATTTCGAAAAAAATTTTTTTTTTAATTTACTGACAATATGATCTTGACGAAATTTGGCTCAAAGTTGCGCGTCGTTATACTCCACCAAACTGCCAAGTTTGAATCCAATCGCTTGAGTAGTTTCTGAAATAAAAAATAAATAACTTCAAAACTTCAAGTGCCTATAACTCCGAAACTATTCGACCGATTTGGCCCATTAACGAACTTAACCCCGGCATTCTGATGCGCCTGAAAGTTTCAAGTAGCTAGCTTGCTTCTGTCGACAGTTAGCGTGCCTACGGCCGGCCGGCCGGACAGAATCAATTTTGACACCGGATTCGTCATCAGTGAGTCCAACCTAGTCGATTGAGACCATTTTCGGCTCAATCATCCAAAATTACAGACATTTGGACAAAACGATAGCACGCTGTTCCCCTAGAACATGCGCGCAAAAATAGGCAAATATTTTTCAGCTTTCGGTTTCTCTGGATATTCAATCAAATCAGTAGAATAATAATAATTGAAGAATGGGTAGGATGGGCACATTAGAGACATTCCAATTAGTAAACAGGTGTTTTATTCAATGGTTAGTTTTATTTTATCAGATTTGAAAACTGGGGTTTTCTAGTACGTAGCACTCGATAGTAGTATATAAAAGATTTTCCAATAAGAGGTGTTATTTTGATATTCAAAGAAAAATGCCATTTTTCAATATAAATGATGATGTTTATTTCATTATGAAGAAGGATCTATGCCGTAATTAGTGGAAAATAATATCAGGCAAATGACCACCACGACCACGCTTACAGGACCATATCCTTTTAATGAAATTTTCCATAACCAAATCGCAAAGAGGCTGTCCTATGTCCTCGATAGCCTCACGAATTCCATCTTTGAGGTCTTGAATCGACGCTGGGCTATTGGCGTAGACCTTCTCTCACACGTGGCCCAAAAGGAAAAAGTCGCAAGGTGTTAAATCACAAGATCTCGGTGGCCAACTGTGATCATTTCTTCGAGAGATAACAAGGTCCGGAAACTTTTCCCTCAAAAGATCAATGGTTTCGTTGCTTGTGCGGCACGTAGCGCCATCTTGTTGAAAGTAAACGTTGTCCAGATCAATACCATCCAATTCCGGCCATAAAAAGTCATTAATCATATCTCGACAGCGCAACCAATTCACCGTAACTGTTGCTCCAGCCTCGTTTTCGGAAAAGTAAGGTCCAATGACTCCGCCGGACCATAAGCCGTACCAAACAGTCACACCTTGAGGATAGAGACTTTTCAACAATAACTCGGGTTTTTCGAGCCCCAGATGCGACAATTTTGCTTGTTGACGAAGCCACCGAGATGGAAATGGGCCTCATCACTCAAGATGATTTTTCGATGGAATTCCGGATCATTTTCATGCATTTCAACGACCCAATCAGCAAAGACACGACGTTGTTGATGATCGGCCGGCTTGAGTTCTTGTGTTAACTGAACTTTATAAGCCTTAAGACCCAAATCTTTATGCAAAATACGGTGTAATGACGTTTGTGGAATGCCTAATTCCAAAGAAGGACGATGAATGGACAAACCTGGGATTTCTTCAACACTTTCGGCTACAGCAACAATATTCTCGGCTGTTCTTGAGGGACATGCACGGGTTTTATTCTTCACATCACTAACTTGTCTCAACAGCTCGAATTTGTCCACCATTTTTTTTATTGCAGTCCGACAAGGTGCTTCACGACTACCCAAAAATGTTCGAGTTTTACGAACCGTCTCTGCCAAATTTTCACCATTTTTACAGTGAATTTTAATAATTTCAATGCGTTGTTGAACCGTGTATCGTTCCATTTCTATTAATGGCGTAGTTTCTACTTGTCAAATGTCAAAAAATGACAGCTTCAAAAGTGACATCTACCGAAATAGCGGGCTATTCAAAATAACACCTATTATTGGAAAACCCTTTATTAGTAAATTTCAGTTTCAAGTAAATGAAAATAATTAAACAATTCATGTTTATTCAATTAAGAACCAAGAAAAATACAACATTTTGTGAAAATAGTATGTTTAATTGGGGGTTGATAACTGATCCTCGATTAGTGAAAATGATTGAAAGAAAATTGTGAGAAGAATGATATGCTGCTGAGTTTCATGAAGTTTATACCTTGTATAAATATGATTCTCTCTTCATTCAAACACTTATTTCCATACACATTCACTGTCCAAACAAAATACAAAAAGGACCCATTTAAAAGTATCTGAGGATCTACACAATGAGGGTTTTTCCTGAATTTGGACAATAGCAATAACTGGAAATGCAAATTTGAACATAATTATTATGGGTTTGATTCATCATTTTCCCAAATTACCTTCAGAAAGTATTCAAAATCAGATTTCAAAATTGGGGTTTGGGATTTGTCAGACATGCACGAAGTGACAACGGTGTTTAGTAGAATAGCTTTTTCTGCTATAGAATAATTAAATGTTTATTCCTATTCTGTGGTACACACGTGTTCTTAGTCAATATAACCAAACAATTTCCGTTTGCGATTTGTCAGTAATATAACAGTATGACAGTCTGTGCTCTTCTTTTTCTATTCCTTGGTCGTTGTCTTCTACTCTAACCAGATCGAAGGATAGCTATCTCTGTTTTCCTAAGCAAAGTAACACATTTGACGTCCTTTTCTTTCCGAGAAAACTGAATTCGACGTTGCCATATCGTGCACTCAAGACAAATCCCTTTAAATGCAAACCCCCATTTTTATTTTCCAGTTTTAGGTGATCAAAATTTTTTTTAAAAATATAATATTGAAATTATATGTTTAAAATGTGATGTTCTGAAGGTTTTTCATGAAAATTACTGCATTTTTGTTTAAAGGAAAAATCCCCCATTCTTCGAAGCTAACACAAAAAGATTTCACTCACTTATCAATAACCAAATAATAATCTGAGAAAACATGAATAAATTCAAAATGACAATTGCCGAATTCCCATTAATAGTGACATGCGCTCTGATTGGTCGATTGATGGCGTTTGTGTCGGTGACGAGAGTATGAAATACATCCGGTTTCCCCAGTTTTGTCCGACGATTTGGTAGGAAAACAAATGAAGATAAGAGCTCCATTGTTCTGTGCATCTTACCTTCTATGATTCTCAAAATCATTATCAGGTCGTTGCTACAGTTACGTTAAATACACTTAAGGCTGTCAGAATAAATTTTGAATTTCGAGAAATGTCAAACTTTGTCATATAATTGAATGGGCAAATCTTTTGGTAATCGTGATTAATAAGGTGAATATTTGGTAGTTGTCCAACAGTTCTGACATTATGTGATGTCATGTCGAGCATATCAACCATATCTTTATTGATAATAATAATTATACTCATATTGTATCTTTAATTCTGTTTCAAGGAGATCAAACGCAAAGGGGCCCCACTTGAGTACGATGAGCCGCCTCCAAAAAAAAATGCCCGCTCTTCGGTGGAGAAGAGCGTCAGCGTAAGAAAGGCGATGGCCATGAAAGAACCCCCTCCAAAGAAACCGGATTCTCCGAAAAAGGCCAAAAAGACGCCTTCTCCAGCTCCGAAGCCAGTGGTGAATTCTGGTCAGATTGTACTCGACAAGTTTGGCAATTTCAGGTTGATGACCCCTCCCGAAATGAAGAAAATGGGCGGTAGGGATGGCCCGTTACCACCAGGTGCGCCACCAGCTCCAAAAATTCAGCAAACAGGTATTTGCTCAGATGTTTTGAGTATGATCGTTGAGAATTCATTTATCGATTTCGATTGTGCAACATGAAATTTTGGGAATTTATTACGCGGCGTAGCCTTCAGGGTGATTTTGAAGGCTCTAAACAGGAAGGTCGGAGTTAATCCCTCACAGTGCCGAAGAAAAGAATATCTTTTAGTGTTCTCTATTTGCACGATCTGTGTTCTGGAAATTTCAATAATTTCATAGAGCCATAGAGCAATTTAATGACCGGTACGGCACCTGAAAGAAATAGGAGCCACCATAGAATAATGATAATGCCGAAATTCTGACGTTTATGGGACTTCTCTGTGCTTGAACAGCTGTTAACCTTCATGTTTGTTTTGGTTATGATTTCAGAATTTTGAACGAGTTTTCGATTTCTTATATTCGATGTTTCCTAAAAGGAATACATATAAGAGGGTGCATTTATGCCATTGTTGCCTACAAGTTGTACTCGAAACCGAAACATTCATATTGAGGAAATCTTGCAAAGCCTTTAGACAGAAGGACAAAATGCCCATATGTGTATTTTTAGGTTTTCTAGCAAATTCATTATTTTACTGAAAATAATTTAGATTTGAATTTTTCTTTATTCAAACTTGTGCATAACACAATAAAGCATAATTTTCATGTATGAAATTGTACAATGTTACAATTTTCGTTTAAAAGTTGAACATGAAGCATTCATATTGAGGAAAACTTGTAATTAATTTACTGGTGTTTACACAAGATTGTTCAGCACAATTCAATATGGTTCTAAAGATAGTTGAAATGCAAATCTTTCTTCATTTAATCTTGTGTATAACCAGGTAAACCAGAACTTTCATATATAAAAGTTTACCTTCACGACTTTGACGAGGGAAAGCTTTCCGATGTAATAATAAACTGCATTATAAGATTTTCGTCTTTTACTGGTCGAAGTCGATATATCTACCAACTCTGTTATTACAAAGTGATATCATTGTTTAAACTCACAAGTTCTTTAAACCTTGGTAATAAATATTGATACAAACTGAACATGTACCATGGTATCACAATTTAAGTACAACCTTTTGATCTGAGGTATTTTACTTTTGATCACAAAGATGAATTTCCATCGAGTAAGACCAAGATTATTGGTTTTGTGGCTTCAAAAAATGTTTTTCCCTTCAGCGTTAAAATGATGTGTACTTCAATGATGAAGAAAAGGAAGTTTTGGTAAAGAGCTTTCCTTTACAGTACGAGTTTTATGAAAGACTTTTTTAATATTGATACCACTTTTCTATTACTTACTTTCCTGTTGGAACAGAAACATATTAGACAAATACAATATTTGATTTATATGGAACAATAATAATCGTACAACATTGTAATGGATATGAAAAAGATTTTTAAATTAATTTTTCTCATGAATTCATAGTTATTCAAGATAACATAACGATAAGAAGCGTCTGATATCTGATCCTTTTTAGAACATAATGAATATAAGTGGAATCAAAAACTTGCTCAGTTGTTCAAGTTCAAATATTCCAAAATCGGCCAAATCAATGATTTGAAATCATAACAAAAATAAACATGAAGGTTAACACAGCTGATAAATCACAGAAAAGCCTTCCAAACGTCAGAATTTGTAAATCATCAGTACTCTATGGTGGCTCCTATTTCTTTCAGGTGCCATACCGTTTAATGACTAGTTGCGTCGTATGGTGCGTCCTGCCAAAAAAATTTCACCTACATCCAAGAATATCGAGTATGTTGATATCTAGAAAAAAAAAATATTGTTAAGAAATTTAACATTACGGTAAACCGACAAGTTTTTTCGTTGCGAAGTTATTGATTAGATATTTGTATAGTACAGGGTTTTCCAACAAGAACTTTGTTTTTCAATGTGGTAACACCGGCACCACATGACAGTTTTGACATTTAGTTTTTTGACGTATTCGCAGTATATGCTTTGGCAATTGTTACAATGAACTCAATTTCGCTCGAAAATCGCATTAAAATAATTCAAATCAACTATGAAAATGGTCGTTCTGTTAAAGTTACATTTCGTAAAATTCGTGATATTTTCGGACAACATGAACGTCCTTCTGAGACCGCTATCAAGAATTTGGTCGCGAAATTTGAGTCGACAGGCTCAGTACAAAATGTGCCAACACCAACACGTGATCGACCGGGTCGTTCAACAGAAAACATCGCTGCCGATAGCCACAGTGTTGAAGAAGATCAAAAGTTATCAATTTCACGACGTTCTCAACAATTGGGGTTACCCAAAAGCACAACATGGCGAATTTTGCGAAAGGATTTGGCTTTGAAGCCTTACAAGATTCAACTGGTGCAGGAATTGAAGCTGATCGACCATTCAAATCGCCGTAGATTCGCTCAGTTCATTCAGGAACAACCTGCTGGTTTTTCTCAAAAAATCATTTTTTCAGACGAAGCACATTTTCATTTGTCAGGGTACGTCAACAAGCAAAATTGCCGCATTTGGGCTTCTGAAAATCCTAAAGCAATTATTGAGAAGCCTTTGCATGCTCAACGTGTCACTGTGTGGTGTGCTATGTGGTCTGGAGGTGTGATTGGGCCGGGCCGTTTTTTTTCGAAGTGAGGCTGGAAATGCGGTAACAGTCAATGGATCACGCTATCGCGAGATGTTAACAACTGAATTTTGGCCTATTATTAATGACATGGATGTCACTGAAATGTGGTTTCAACAAGCCGGTGCCACATGTCACACAGCCAATGAAACGATCAATTTATTGCAAACCAAATTTCCCGATCGCATAATTTCGCGAAATTTAGCTTTAAGTGGCCGGCCAGATCGTGTGATTTAACACCACTGGATTATTTTTTGTGGGGCTATGTTAAAGACAGAGTTTATACGGAGCCAATCGAATCGATTGCAGCCTTAAAACTCAAAATCCGTGATGTCATTAACGAAATAGACCCTCCATCTTGCCAAAAAGTGATTAAAAATTTTGATGAAAGAATCAACGTCTGTCAGCGTGGTCGTGGTGGACATTTGTCAGATATCATTTTTCATTCATAATTGCCGAACTTTTCGCTTTGTAATACAATAAAAATTTTATTCATTTTCCACTAAATTCTTTGTTTTATTTTGTTTTAAAAAACAAAGTTCTTGTTGAAAAACCCTTTAGAATCCGTTTATAATGACTTTGAAGGGAAGTGACAAACACGTCATTCTAACCGGATGTCCTATAAAGCATAATCTTTGAAGGATTGAGGGATTTTAAACGTTTGGTATGGATTGAGTTTGATAAACAGATAAACCACTAATCGAACATAAACATTCACAAAAAAGTAAGGAAAACCACCAGGCCACTCTGAACAAAAAAGATTAACGTACGAAGATTCACCGGCAATTTCACCAGCTCAAAGAACAATAGAAGACTTCGGCCCAAGTTGCCAACCCACAATTTTCTTCACAAATTTACTATTACCGGGGAACGGGAATTTCAGGACAAATTCGACATGATAAGGTTCGCGTTATTTATAAATATCTGTAAAAGATGCCTCGGCTCTTCAGGCAAGATAATTCCTTCCAAATACAGGGTTTGTTTAAGATCATCTCTGATTGGCTGAAATTTAAGTTGGGATTCCTGATTTCATGCAAACAGTGTCAATTTTCATAGGATACGTTCCGAAAATCAACTCTGTTGTTTCGGTTGCCGATTTTCCGCTCCGTAAATATGAAATATTCGGATGGTTCCTGGAACAAGCGCGTGAAAAAGGTTATTTACGGAATCTGGTTGATGAAAATGCGGTCGATTTACTGTCACCAGAACGATTTTCTATGGTAAATATCCATAGCATAGAACAGTCTATGTTTACTTTAGGTTTGTTTTGGTTCCGAGTTCAGAACCACAGACTATTGGTCTATGCTAGAACCGTCCCGAACAGATCTGAACTCGGAACCAAAACAAACCTAAAGTAAACATAGACTGTTCTATGCTATGGATATTTACCATAGAAAATCGTTCTGGTGACAGTAAATCGACCGCATTTTCATCAACCAGATTCCGTAAATAACCTTTTTCACGCGCTTGTTCCAGGAACCATCCGAATATTTCATATTTACGGAGCGGAAAATCGGCAACCGAAACAACAGAGTTGATTTTCGGAACGTATCCTATGAAAATTGACACTGTTTGCATGAAATCAGGAATCCCAACTTAAATTTCAGCCAATCGGGGACGATCTTAACAAAAACCTATATTTGGAAGGAATTTTCTGGTTTGAAGAGCCGAGGCATGTTTTACGGTTATTTATAAATAATGCGAACCTTATCATGTCGAATTTGTCCTGAAATTCCCGTTCCCCAGTGAAAGTAAACTTGCTAAGTAAATTGTGGGTTGGCAACTTGGGCCGAAGTCGTCTATTGTAAACTCTGAATTGGTGCATTTCTATGTAACTTTTTCCATCATAAAAGCAATCACTGCTTCTATAAATTTCAAAAACTTGAAATTAATAACTTTTCATAATACGTCAATAACATAATTTTAAGATTCAACTAAATTCTCACAATTTCATTGCAATGTGTCGAGTATAACGACTTTGGACTCAAAAAAATAAAGACGATTGCTTTCATCCTCTTCTATTTTTATAGAATATGTATGTAGTGACTTTATTCTGCATGTATGTACTCATCTTTATCTGCTTGAAACTTCTGAGCTTTCCTGATATTTTTAATTATTATTTTATTTGATTCGCATTCGTTTCAGATACTCGATACTAATTTTTATTTTCTTGTAGAGAATGGCATGATGTTTATTTAGTTGAAGCCATTGCGAATGATTAATTTATTGTATTCATGTTTCAATGAAATGAAATCGAATTGTTTTCCAGGTGATTTGAAGAAATCAAAGATAAAAATCTAGAAAAGCACTGACGTGAAGTCAGTAGTTTTTACGCGCTTGTTCACATTGCGAAATGGTTACTCGGCAATTTCAGAAAGAAAAATTAATTTTTTTTTCGAATTTTTCCATGGATAATTCTTATTGACACTGTTCATCTTCCAACCAAGTTTCATTTCGATCAGATAAATATTTTTCGAGTTATTGAAAAATCTAAATTTCAAATGGTTGTAGCACAAAAACCATTCGGCAGATTTGGCCCATTGACGAACTTAACCGAGATATTCAGGATCTTAACCTTACCTGAAAATTTCAACACTCTAGGTCCTTCCTTTCAAAAGTTGAAGCGCACACGGCCGGACGGACAGAATCAATTTTGACCACGGATTTTTCATCAGTGAGTTCAACCTAGTCGTTTGAGACCAACTTCGTCTCAAAATTCGAAAATTACAGACATCGTGACGAAATAATAACGCGCTGTTCCCCAGAACAAGCGCGTAAAAACTAGATTTGAATTATTATTCCTTGAATTTTTGATTGGATAACATGTAGTGATTTGTAATTGTTTGTGAAGAGATTACTGAAAAGATTGAACTATATTTTGAAGGGGCACTCGGTTTCTTGAAACATTATCATGGAACTGATTCAGTGAAATGTAGCAATCACTCAAATTTAATGGGGGTTTTTCCTGAATTTGGGTATTACTGCAAATGCAAATTTGAACATAATTATTATGGGTTTGATTCATCGTTTTCCCAAACTACTTTCAGAAAGTATTCAAAATCAGATTTCAAAATTGGGGTTTGGGATTTGCCAGGCATGCACGAAGTGACAACGGTGTTTTGTAGAACAGCCTTCTCTGCTATAGAATAATGAAATATTTATTCCTATTCTGTGGTACACACGTGTTCTTTGTCAATATAACCAAACAATTTCCGTTTGCGATTTATCAGTAATATGAGAGTATGACAGTCTGTGCTCTTCTTTTTCGGTTCTTTGGTCGTTCTACTCTAACCAGATTGAAGTATAGCTATCTCTGTTTTTCTAAGCAAAGTGACACATTTGACGTCCTTTTCTTTCCGAGAAAGCTGAATTCGATGTTGCCATATCGTGCACTCAAGACAACAAGACAAATCCCTTTAAATGCCAATCCCCATTTTTATTTTTCAGTTTTAGGTGATCAAACATTTTTTTAAAAATATATTATAGAAATTCAGTGCCAATTCAAACACGTTTCAGCGCGCTCCCTCAGACCTGGTAATCTCCAACGATCTCGCAATGGGTGCGTTTTTATTTTCAGCGAACTGATTAATCGGTGTATCTCCCTCTCTCTCTTCCTTCGTTCTCCACCAAAGAATTAAAAGATAGAGGTTAATCGATTTATCATTTCGATGAAAATAAAAACGCACCCTTTCTCTTTCATGATCAAAATAATGGGTGTCCACTCATGTAGGCATGTAATGGCTTAGTTTGTCGCATTCCCTGAAGAGTTCCCGCGGACTAAGCCGGAGTGAAACGTGATAACCCACAAATAGGTCTAAGCTTATGCAAAAACCAGTAAAAATCTTCAAGTATCATACCCACGACTGTATCATATTCACTGGTTAGGTCGATGACAAAATAGCAGTACTGCTACTTGCATTTTCACCATCAAAGTTACGAAGGGACATTTCTATTTTTTTTTAAGACTCATCACAAAAGATGTTGCAGAAACTGTAAACGAGATCCTGAGGAAATGATCTTAAGCAATTTCTTTCTCACTCGGGACATACAACTGAATATAAGGATATTGATTCCTAATGCAGCATTGTCTCTCCTTCTTCCTAACTCGTCAATTTTTTAGGGCGTAGACCACCAGAGCCCCCAGGACGCCCAAGGTCAGACAGTCGCTCCCCTGCCAGAAAGAGCAACTCAAGATCTCGAGATAAATACAGCCGTTCTAGGTCCTCCAGTGAATCCAGATCTAGGTCTAGAAGCTACCGTAGTCGTTCTCGTTCTTATTACAGCCGCTCCAGGTCTCGTTCGGGAAGCTACTACTCCCGTAGCAGATCCAGGTCCAGGAGTTATTCGGGCGAGAGACGTCACTATAACAGGAGAGGCGGTTTTAGGGGACGCTTTAACGACCGTGGAACTTACTACAAGCCCAGGTTCCAAAATCCCAGGATTCGTGGAGGAAGGGGCGGTTATTATAATAGGGATAACAGGTAAAAATTTTTTTATTGTATGCATGTTGGTTTGGTTGTGTAGATGCATGGCGTTTTTACAAGATCTTGATGAGTGGATCGGAAACCGGCTGAAATGGGGTTCAATCAGGTCGATTCTGTTTGTATATCGCTATAAACTTGCTGTTCAAACCATATGGCTATCATCCTAATTTATAATGATAATAATAATAAATAACATAATCGCAAGGACGAATATCCGTCGATAAATCAACTAATATTCCACCTTGATCAGAGCTTATCATCCAATCAACCAAAACACCTACACCGAAGAAGCGGATCCAAGTAGAATGACTACAGCTGTTTCACAATTGTTATTGATCGTCAGGTCAACTTAACTTGAATGAACCGCAGAGAGTTCTCTCGATACTTGTTACCTTTCAGAAGGACCGCTGCAGTATACAAAATACAGCGCGCCATCTGCCAGGAGCATCTTGCGAGTCTCACCTTTGAGTGCAGAACACTTTGATCGATGTGTATGACGTTCATCCTTTTGTCGTAACAGGTCGCTGTAATTGCGATATTGCAGCTTTACAAACAACCGACATGACAATTGTGGAACAGCTGTAGTCATTCTACTTGGATCCGCTTCTTCGGTGTAGGTGTTTTGGTTGATTGGATGATTAGCTCTGATCAAGGGGGAATATTTGTTGGTTTATCGACGGATATTCTTCCTTGTGATTATGTTATTTATTATTACTGGAGGTCTTTCTTCTCCGTGAAACCAATTCCTATCTTTGATAATAATAATATTACGTATTATGTTCCGCGTGTTATAGCAGTGTTTGTTATGAATTTTATAATAGCAATATTGCTATCATGAACCTCCATAATCAGTGATTTTAGAGCTGACAACCCTGTATTTTATGATTAAAGAGCGATAGAGCAAGAAGAAATAGACCCTATTTCATATAAATTTTGTCTAGTTATTCATGATTTCGCTTACATAATCTCTACGTTTTTTGTGTAAACATTTGTTGATATTACTAATTCAAAAATGTTACGTTCAAGAAAAACCATTAAAAGTTGAATTGGTTACCAGAATCAAATGAAAGAATCTTATTCAGGTGGAATAATTCGACGAATTAATCTGTTGACATCTTGGAATTGTTGGTGTCAACTATGCCAGTATCTCCTTTAAAATCAAATATATATTCGTACTCCATTCACTTTTATAAACTATCCCGGTTAGGTCTATCAAGTTTCTTTACTTAAAACTGACGAAGGTTGGCACTCGTGAAATATCGGAAATGTCAAATTAAATCTCAGAGACGTGGCCATATAGGATACATTAATAATCATTAAGTTTAGAAACTAACAATGTTTTGAAGAAACAGAGGCAAAGTATTAGGAAGTGCTATGTAGAATTGAAATCTGCCTCTTCTGATAGTAACCCTGATAATTTGAAATCAATATTTATCACAAGCTATCCAACATTTTCGACGTATCTGAGTGATAATCGAGGATATTTATTTTAAGTGAAAGAGACGACAAAGAATTTCCTTCTATTGGTGCACCTAAAAAGACACTAACTGAAGACTTTATTTAAAAAACTAGATTCTAGATTTCCGTACAAGAAAAAAGCATAACTGAGTCTTCCAACCATGTTTAAATGCGTGAAATATCTCCAGCATTAACAGAAAAAAAATTTCTTCAATATTCGCCAGGTCTTTGGAATGACTGAATTCACATATTTTCTCAAATTCATTATTTTCCCAAAGTAAATTCACATTTTGAAAAACACGTAATTACTACGACCTCTATGCAGAAAGGACAACGTTGTGTAGTTATCTGACAGAAAAATGACTATAACCTAACATTTTCAAAATATATAAGGTGAAATATGTCAGAGTGTCATGGCCAACCGGCATAGTTTATGAAAGTGAATGGACTATAGATAACCTTGAACACATTTTCATTAGCACATACTTGACTATTTTCAATATTTTAGGATATTTGAAGAAATAATGAAACAAATGATTTTCTGCCTATTCTCTTTCTGTCTCAACTTGTAATAAAACTTAGCAAGTACTATTTTGAGGTTGCTGTGATAGCATTATTGAAAGCAAGATTCTTGTTAAATTGACGGAGCACATTGCTCAGAATCGATGATCAGAATACTACTATTTCTAATCTTGTTATGGAAGCAATATTTTTTTCATAGCAATATTGCTGTTTACAAACAGAACAGACCTGATTGGTATCTTTCCAAATTTGACAATTTTCTTTGTTGGTTGTACCCATTTATCCGGAAATTTATTGATTGCTGAATATGACTTTTTGATGTGAAATGAGGTCATATTTAAAATTCACCAGGACTCATTCAGCGAACACACGTTTTCTATGGAAGTTTATCTTCAACTCTTATATCAGTTAAGTTTTGTACAGGTGCAGTACCAAAGTCACGGCACGAAACTCGTCAAGTTTTATATGAAAGGCCCTGTACTTAAGATCGACGCGACATCGACTCAGCGATGATATTTTCGGCAGATCATGCGTTACATCGTGCGGGCGTTGGTCCATTGTTCACTGAACCAGTTTACTCAACTTTATCCACAATTTGGCCGATATCAACTGTTGAAATTCCGAAGTACCTATTAGAAGACCATTTATTTAAATGCACGGCAAGTAGGATCGACATTATGTCATCATGAACGAAAAGAACATAACCTTCAATTTATATTCAACCAATCATTATCATCGACGCAGTAATGGTTTCCGATATTTTTAAACGTTTGAATTCGGTTTTCGTCTTGAATGGTCATTTCAATTCAAAAATTTTAATTCTAAAAATTGTAGATCTCATTTGAATTTTCCAAGGAAATGAAACAATCTCCAAATTGAGCAGGGTTGATGTGGTGGACCTCTAATTTCTATCTATCAGTGTGATTGTTTGCTTCTTTTTGGTTTCGTTCCACTAACCACTAACATGTCTGCAATTGCTAGCGTTATGTTGTAGTATTGCGTTTAGAAAGTAGCCACAATAATTTTATCAAATATAGGACTCAGGCACAAACACAAAATCGTTATTTCAGAGGTCGAGGTCGTCCCTATGGCAATAATAACAGTTATTACAATAACAGGGGTATGAGGCGTCCACCACGTGGCAGGTACCCACCTAGGGGTGGTTACAGAGATTACAGAGATAGGCGACATGATAGAAGCCGATCAAGAGATCGCAGCAGGTCTTACAGCAGAACACCGGATTCTGATTCTGGAAATGATGCGATGAAGAAGGTTAATACCGAAAAGGATAAGATCAACAAGTACCTTAACAATGATGGAAATAATGTTAAGCACGAAGGTCCTTTATCAGAGGGTGAAGATAGGGATGATTATACCACTACTACCACTGCTCCAGGTACAAGCGACAAATTGATAGATAGAGAAGCTTTTGACGGCAAATGGGCAGAAAAGAAAGAAGATGCTGTTGATGAAAATAATGGAAGTACGAACATTCCTTCAGAAACTAATATCGAAGAGATGGATAAGTTTTTGAACAAAGTCAAGAAAGATAAGAAAGAGGAAATGTTGGAAAGGAATAAAGATTTATTGAAGAATAAAACATAAATTGGTTTTTGTTCACTTTTCATTGTAAGTTCACTTCTGTTAAGGACTGATTAGTATTTACTGATTTGGGATGACTTATAAACAAGCGTTTAATAGTTTTATTAATGTATGTATAATTGCAAAATAAATTTGTTCGAAATGTTTTTAGTGTTTCAGTACATATTTCCCATCGATTCATGAAA
The DNA here is from genome assembly GCA_958510865.1 of Myrrha octodecimguttata. NCBI lineage: Eukaryota > Metazoa > Arthropoda > Insecta > Coleoptera > Coccinellidae > Myrrha > Myrrha octodecimguttata. Next base: position 74,217,645 of record OY294057.1, read on the forward strand.
CCAAGGATTTATTGATTCTTCATGATGAGTAGAGTTTGCTACCGGGCAAGTTCAAGTAAAATTAGTAATCAATGTTGAAGAAATTAATGGGGTAGTGGAATTATTCCTCATCACGTTTCTCTCTTGCTTGGCGATCTCATGAGATACAAAATGTATTCGAAACAAATTCAATCAAGTTCTAAATTTAGATGGTTGAATCTTGATATGTTAGATTTTAGATTCTCGTTAAGTTCGGAACTGCGAATATTCAAGTCGATAACTAAGACTTCGCCAGCATACACGAGTAGGTAATTGACCGATCGTCATCAGGCCTGGTCCTGCAGGTTCCGTAAGCCCGGCGTGAATGATCGTCAGTTGTGGTCGATGGTCTAGAACCTTCAACGAGTTTGAACGATCGCTTTCGCCCAATTAATTTTAAATCACGCTAAAGAATTTATGTACACAGGTTTGCAAACAACGGTCGTAAGATGCGAAACCTAGTGTTAATCTAACGAGGGTCAAAATAAAGTGGACCAGTGGAAGAATCAAAATCACACCGCGATGCTACATCGAATAAACGACTGTTCTCTTTCATTGGCAGGTTAAAAATTTGTGGTAGGGGCTGCAGTTCACGATACCCGATCGAAGGAAGCGCTTGCTAGTTGGCAGTAGCCAGGGCTGGGCAAAATACATGCTTGGCTTAATTGAAATACAAATTACAAAATACTTTCAAGTCGGGTATTGGAAATATAAAATACAAAATACAGTATTTTAACTATTTGTATTTGAAATACAAATTACAAAATACATTCAGGTGTTACTAAAATGTGAAAAGACTAAAACTAATTAAGCTCAGCTATTTTATCGTTAAATACAGAATTTCCTTTCAGAAACACAAGATTTTTGAATGTAGTATCAGACAAACAGCCTCTTGTTGGGGAATGAATAAAACCTGCTAAAGAAAACAAACTTTGTACAGGTCCTGATGGGTAGAAACTTGTGTTATATTGTATGAACACATTTTTTATGTTAGGATAATGTTCAAGGATGTTAAGCTCTTTGCTCTTATCGGTTTCAGAAGTTGACTAACTCTAACTCCATGATGAAATGACCATAGCGCAGGCCTTTTTCTTCCTTTCCATTTACCGAAAATATGATTGCTAGCAAAAGAACTAGATGAAACAGATGAACGTCGCACCACCTGAAGGGAGATTCAGGGACTATTTTCTGTAGAGCGCTCAGCGCTAAATGTATTTGTTCGAAAGTATTTCGAAGACAAATGTATTTGAAGTACCAATATTTACAAAATACGTTTGCAAGAAGTAATTGAAATACAAAATACGTATTTCAATTACGAGTAATTGAAATACTGCCCAGCCCTGGCAGTAGCTTTCCAATTCCAACCGATATTGTCTAATCCACCTCCCGTCTACTGCCTACTGGCAAGCGCTTCCTTCGATCCCGTATCTTGAAATGCACCCCCACCACTATTTCGTTTATTCGATACAGCATCGCGGTGTGATTTTGATTCTTCCACTGGTCCATTTTATTCCGGTAGTGCAAAAAATCTTGGTGGGAGACGTTGCACGCTAGAGTTGTTCTTTAGATTTTCAAAATGGCGCAGGAACCGGGGCCCATCGTTCATTGCTTCCATGTTGAAATTTTTTTGAAGGAATTTTTTAAGTTTCGCCAAGAAATATTAAGATTTTCTATTTCGAGTACCAGCTAGGCCCGATTCATTCATTCATAATTCGTTCAGTTGGTATAATAGTATTGAATTATTATCAGAAGTGGGCAATTAATAATTCTAACGATGTGGGGTTCCTATGAACCTATAAGTTTCAAATAGAACGCCTCGTTCATTCCTATTTGAGGGTAATACCAGACGCACCTGTATCGATGTATGCGTTTGCTGAGAGTAAATAGGAGTCGGCTAAACCTCCATGGGTTTTAAAGGATCCGAAGCGGTGATCTTAAGACGCAGCTGCACGAAATACCAGGTCGAAGCGATAAACGTCTGCTATTACCCTGAAGCTACCTTTTGTGAGAGGGAGATTCGGGTATTTGGGTAATCGGAGAATTCCCTATTGGCCGACGACGATCACGTGATCTTCGTCGACAAATAGGGTGAATCTCCGATTCCCCAAATAACCGAATCTCCTTCGCACAAAAGGCCTCTATTGTTTTGGTAAATTTTGGCAGTTTCTCTCAATTTTTTTCTTTCGTGAAATATTTTCACGCCCGCTTTCAATACAAGAATTACAATCTAATCTACCAGGCTATAAATTCGCCTTCAACAAAGTACTTCGACCGGCAATGTAGAAGACTCGACGGTTCGATGTTGCAGAATGTTTAATTCACTCCTAATTCGGTTAGGATATGCGTGTATATGTTTTTTCGGCAGTTCCGAAAATGCTGATCTTGGCTTTAGACTTCCAGTGCGCAATAAGGCGACAGAGGGCCTATGATGATTCTTGAGACCTTTACCGTATAAATTGGATTTGGGGGTTGCAAAATGGCGAAGGGAACGGGTTTGATTCCTTACAACGGTCTACTTTGGAAAATATTCGAAAATTTGTACTCTGCCCAATTCACTTGTTAATTAATTGGTATATGCCCCGAACAATCTGAAGGAGAGCTGTATTTCGTTTTCATTTCAGCAGAATCTTGTCAAGTTCTGATATGGATGGTCGTACGAATGTTATATTGCCGCATCCTTATGACACCGAGTTTTGTATGGCAAGCGACGGTAGTAAGATGCGTATAAACAAAGAACAACTGGGCTCTTTTATTGGTTTATGCAATGTTTTAGAGATTCATTTAAAAGATTCAGAACATTTGGAGTGAAGAACTAGCGACGAATATTCCCACGGGATAGATTTGCCATTTCCAACAAATCAATATTGATTTGAGACCCAATGGGGTTTTTCCTGAATTTGGGTTATTACTGCAAATGCAAATTTGAATATAATTATTATGGGTTTGATTCATCACTTTCCCAAATTACCTTCAGAAAGTATTCAAAATCGGGTTTCAAAATTGGGGTTTGGGATTTGTCATGCCTGCACGAAGTGACAGCGTTGTTTAGTAGAATTGCTTTTTCTGCTATAGAATAACGAAATATTTATTCCAATTCTGTGGTACACACGTGTTCTTTGTCAATAGAACCAAACAATTTCCGTTTGCGATTTGTCAGTAATATGACAGTTTGACAGTCTGTGCTCTTATTTTTGTATTCTTTGGTCGTTGTCTTCTACTCTAATTAGATCGAAGTATAGCCATCTCTGTTTTCCTGAGCAAAGTAACACATTTGACGTCCTTTTCTTTCCGAGAAAGCTGAATTTGACGTTGCCATATCGTGCACTCAAGACAAATCCCTTTAAATTTCAAATCCCCATTTTTATTTTTCAGTTTTAGGTGATCAAACATTTTTTTAAAAATATAATATTGAAATTATACAGAGTGTAACAGCCAAATGGAATAAATTCGATAACGAATAAATGAGGGCGTGTTGGGAAAAACGCTCGGACACGTCGATTTGTAATTTTAAATGCGCATATTTTTTAAGAAAATAATATTATATAGGGTGTTCCATGTGAACGTGGCCAATACCAACTTTCTTACTTCAAATGCAACCCCCTGTATATATTATTTATTTTTTGGATTCTTCGGAGAATTTTAGATACAATTCATGCACAATATCCTATACCTATCTTTAACTTTTTCGGAAATATTAAGTGTTTTCAGATTTAGTGCAAAAATCAACGTTTTAAGTAAAAATTATTTCATTTCACAAATTCGGTACATTACACTTAAAACCTCATAAGTAATAATGATTATTTCTGAGTAATTAAAAAAAAACCTTAATGTCAATGTAAGAAATGTTCAAATGCTCGCCGCGAACGTCTTGAGAATAAACAACTCTGTTTTTGTTTTTTTTAATTTCTTCTCAGTAATGGTTTTTGCTTACTTTCTTCATATCAAGAGATAAATGGGAAATAAGTATTGAGTGTAATGTACCGAGTTTGTGAAATGAAATAGTTTTTATTTAAAACGTTGATTTTTGCACTAAATCTGAAAACACTTAATATTTCCGAAAAAGTTAAAGATAGGTATAGGACATTGTGCATGAATTGTATCTAAAATTCTCTGAAGAATCCAAAAAATAAATAATATACAGGGGGTTGCATTTGAAATAAGAAAGTTGGTATTGGCCACGTTCACATGGAACACCCTATATAATATTATTTTCTTAAAAAATATGCGCATTTAAAATTACAAATCGACGTGTCCGAGCGTTTTTCCCAACACGCCCTCATTTATTCGTTATCGAATTTATTCCATTTGGCTGTTACACTCTGTATGTTTGAAATGTGATGTTCTGAAGGTTTTCATGAAAATAACTGCATTTTCGTTTAAAGGAAAAACCCCCATATTGTTGAAATTTTCCAGTGTCGCAAAATGGCGAGTATTCAATTAGTACATAGAATACATTCAGGCCGATTCTGTATTGCCATGATGTTTTGCTTACGTTATGCGTATTGCTATAAACCTTGCTCTTCAAGTAATATTGCTATCTTTCTGATTTATAGCAATATTGCCCTGATATATTACGCATTCTGTTCCGGTGTTGAAGCAATGTTTGTTATCAATTTTTTCATAGCAAAATTGCTATCATAATCGATGATTTTAGAGCTGACAACACAGTATTTTGAGACTTAAGAGTTACAAGGAAAAAGAAAATAACCCTAATTGCAATATTAATAGCAATATTCTTGTTGAACTGACAAATCATATTGCTCAGAATCGATGACCATCAGAATACCACTATTTGTGATCTTTATGGAAGTAATATCTTTTTCCTGGCAATATTGCTATTTGTAAACAGAATAGGCCTGATAAAATTATATAAGCAACAAAGATATACTCCGTGCCTCTACATGTAATTTTGGTTAAAATCATCTTGCCAAATTTAGAGACGAATCTATTATAGCAATTTCAGTCGGGCAAAACAAACTGAATTAATATTAAACGGGGAGATAGGATCATTGTGAAGATGGATATATCTCAGAAGAACTCTATTTGTTTGACTCTAATAGCTTACAGATTTATCAACAAGTTAAAAGCCGACTCAGAATATCGCAATCTCGCGTGCACTCTAGCCTACCCTTACAGAGCGGTCGACCATGCAGGTACAGATCCTTTATAACGCTGCTCGGCTTCCAGATTAAATAAATTTCCCTATCTTTCGATCGTACTATCCTCACAGATATCACCTTATCCTTCAGGACCTAATCCCACAAACAGTTACTTGATTTCCCTCAATCAACTCCGTATTTTTGGAAAGACAGAAATAAAATTTCACATGGGTATATCTCCAGAACCAATTGCCGGATTTAACCTATTTATGGATTCGATCTTCCGTAAGCAAGCCTCAAAACTTCTCTACGAACACCAAGGCCTTGTCGCTCATCTGAAAGTTATTTTGTCCAGAAATACAACACTTGACATTCAATTCCAAACTTCCAACTGACCTATCATAAACCGTATCGAATATGATCATCATCCTATCAAATGAAAAACGGTTTCCATCCGAGGAAACGCATCTGCGCACCCAGAAACATTCAAAATAGGTTCTTGTCGGGCCCCGCCGAAGAGAATAGCGGGAATTCAATTGTTCGCGATCCTCCAATCCACTATCAGTTGGTATCACAACAGTGCCGCGAGACGTCGTGCGATCTGCGTCTCTGCCGTCGGTTTGTGCGGAATATCATCGATACGCGACGATTTTCCTGAGAAAATCATTTCGCTGCGAAATCGTGCACACTTGACGGATGGAGGATTAATGTTGTGATTTGTGTCTATGGTTCATGCAGTTGTCATCGAGTGAAAAGTGCATAGATATTGTTTTGACCAACCGAAATCATGAAAAATTATTCTGGAATTAACATGGAATAATACTCAATTGTTAGTTGGTAAGTTGTTTTATTACACTGTAAAATGTGGCAGTTTTCATGGTTTTACCATGGATGAACTGAGGAGTAATTTATACAGGGTGTCAATTTCAAAAATTGACGGGACAATTATGTTTCGACAGGGATGTTCTTAGAGAAAACGCCGGAACAGGTCCGGAGGGGGACAAATATTTTATTGAGTCCTTGAAGAAGTACAGGGTGTTCATATTTAGAGTAATAATAAAATGAGGTACTCGAAATGATTTCCGTTAATAGCCAAAGAATAAAACAGTTCGTTCTCAAATGTTTGTTTCAAATTGGCAAAAGTTTAGCGGAAAACTTGACCTGTTCTGAAATTTTCTCTAAAAACATGCCCGTCGTGATATAATTTGGTCTGGCAAATCGACACCCTTTATAACAAACAAACACTAGGACGATTATTCATTGAAAAAGCAACAAATATCGAACTTTGTTCTGACCCAGTCCTGTCATCACACCAAAGACGTTTCAAGCCTTCTCATCAGCGCATTTCAGTTCAAAATGACATCGAAGAAGCTCTAGGAACTTCGGCCCTGTGGATGAGAATAATTTAGCGGTACAATTTTTCAATGTTTGTTTTGGAATGGTCTAGGTACATTGCAGGTTTGTTGATATAGATGTATCCTGTTAAGAAGAAAATAAGTTAAGGAACAAAATATTTTGTTTTTCGAATTTCGTTTACCTCTATAGTCGGCTCAGAATTTTTCAATACATGAATCATGAAGGAGACAGATTACCGGCCGGTTTCACTAAACTTTGATTGCCTGATCAAGGGCTTAATTGTCAGTCAACAGTAAATTCTGTGCTCGATTTCAGTTCATTTTCAATCCAACCATCGAATGCAAACCTTAATCAACGAATTTATCAGACGTCAAAAGTTTTGTGAAACCCACGGATAAACTCTGAAACGTTACAGTTCATTTGATCGATCGTTGTTTGCATTTTTCCTGTTTTGTTCATCAGGCAACATTTTTATAGAATCCCACAATCCGCGTTTTCTATAAATTATAATATTATTTACTGCGCGCATGTTCAAGGGAAACAGCGTGCTATCGTTTTGCCCAAATGTCTGTAATTTTCGAATTTTTAAGCCGAAAATAGTCTCAAACGACTAGGTAGGAAACACCTATGACGAATCCGGTTTCAAAATAGATTCTGTCCGTCCGGCTGTCACCACGATTATACGAGCGTACGGAGAATGGGGGTTTTTCCTTTAAACGAAAATGCAGTAATTTTCATGAAAAACCTTTAGAACATCATAGAATAAAAATGGGGATTTGCATTTAAAGGGATTTGTCATGAGTGCACGATATGGCAACGTCGAATTCAGTTTTCTCGGAAAGAAAAGGACGTCAAATGTGTTACTTTGCTTAGTAAAACAGGGATAGCTATACTTCGATCTGGTTAGAGTAGAACACAACGACCAAGGAATAGAAAAAGAAGAGCATGGACTGTCATACTGTCATTACTGACAAATCGCAAACGGAAATCGTTTGGTTATATTGACAAAGAACACGTGAGTACCACAGAATAGGAATAAATATTTCATTATACTAAAGCAGAAAAAGCTATTCTACTAAACACTGTTGTCACTTCGTGCATACCTGGCAAATCCCAAACCCCAATTTTGAAACCTGATTTTGAATACTTTCTGAAGATAATTTGGGAAAATGATGAATCAAACCCATAATAATTATGTTCAAATTTGCATTTGCAGTAACAACCCAAATTCAGGAATAACCCCCATTCTATCGACTTGAAACTTCCAGGGTAGGTTGCATTCCAAAATGCGTTAATTGCAAAATTGGCCGAATGCTTTCGCAGTTTTGCTGGAGCGATTTAATTGAAACTTGGCAGTTAGTTGGAGCATAACGACACGTAACCTCTCGCAAAATTTTGTTGTGATCGTGCTGTTAGTAAATTTTGAAACAATTTTTTCACGATAGGTACTATTCATCAAATTCGAATACAATTTGAGCTGTATATTTCACAGTACTGTACGAAATTTGAATATGATACAGTTTTCATTTTCGGGGATATTGTGAAAAAGTATGTAAAATTTCGTCTTTTTTTCTCGATATCCTTGTTTTTCTCGGAATAACTCAAAATATACGAATTCAATCATAATGAAATTTGGCAGTTGATTTGAACATGCTGATGAACAACTTTGTGCAGAATTTCGTGATGATCGTGTCATTAGAAAAATTTGAAAAAAAATTTCAGAATTTTTTTTTAAATATTCAATCTACTGATCATTTTATCCTCATGAAATATTGTATGAACTTCGAAGTGTTATTTTTCGATAAATCACTGAAATTCAATTCGATCTATTCTGTATTTTCGAAAATGTCGGGAAAATAAAATTTCGAATGGGTATATCTGCGGAATCATCGGGTGGATTCTACACATTCACGACTTCGGCCTTCGTAATTAAGGTCCAAACCTACTATACAAATATCGAGTTTCTAAGTTGTTTATTTCGGAAGTTATTGTGTTTACGGTCGGCCGATAGGATTAGATCGAATTGAAATTTAGGTCTTCATCGAAAAGCACTGACGTGAAGTCAGCAGGTTTTTCGCGCTTCTTCAAGGGATATCACCAAAAGTGAACATGCTCGCTTTTCTGGGTTTTTAAATAGTGTATTGGGAGTGAAAACCCCGAAAAAATCTGAAAGATAGTGAATAATTGTGATTTTGTCCATCAAAATAATCTGCTCCACAAGAGTTAGGGATATCGTATTCAATCATTTTTAAAAGTATGTAATTCTCGAGAAAATCGCTGTAAAATCATTTAAAACTCAATAACAACTTGAATCGATCCAATAAAAATCAGTATGAGACATTTGGTCAATCTGGTCGCCTTTTTTCTGATATTTGGTTCTTGGCATATGCTTCATGAATGTTCTTATTTTGAAATGAAGTCAGTTTATGAACGGCTTCGATTTGAAACGAGTTTTCTGAAAATGCCAAGACGTAAATTAACAAACGCTGAGGCTAATAGGGCTATCGGAATGCTACAGGGTGGACTAACTCAGGTTGTTGTAGCAGAAAGGCTCCAAGTCAGCCAAAGTGTGATATCTCGACTTTGGAATAGGTTCAGGGAGAGAGGTTCCGTGTTGGAAAGACCAAGGCTTGCTGGGCGACGAAAAACAACACCTGCTCAGGATCGTTTCATCACCGTTTCGGCGAGAAGAAACCCTACATCTACGTGTAGAATGCTACGGAATACTCTTCAAAATGCAGATGAGGTCCAAGTTTCCATCAAAACCATCAGACGACGTTTGAGAGAGGTGAATCTAGGTTCTAGACGTCCATTAAGAGGAGTTCCATTAACACGTGACCATAAGTGTCAAAGACTGGAATGGGCAAGGCAACATATCAATTGGAACGATCAATGGCGTAGTGTACTTTTCACTGATGAATCCAGATATGGACGATTTTCAGATTCTCGAAGAATAAGGGTATGGACAATCCCACGCATTACCCCGTATTCGTCGCTATGTCCAAGAAGTCGATCCATTCCGAGGGGGTAGTGTTATGGTATGGGCTGGGATATGTTTCAACGGGCGCACAGATCTACACATTTGTCCTGGGAATAGGACCGCCTTACACTATAGGGAGCATGTCATTGACAATGTTGTGCCAAATTTTCACGCTGCTATTGGTGAAACTTTTCAATTTCTAGACGATAACGCTAGACCGCACCGTGCAGCCATGGTTGAGAATGCGCTCGAGGAGCTTGGTATTCCACATTTACCAATACCTCCGCACTCACCAGATTTGAATTGCATAGAACATGCATGGAATATGCTCCAAAGAAGATTAGATAATCATCAACCTACCCCAGAATTCTTAAATGATCTGAGAGAGCTTCTGCCCCGTTTATGGAACCAAATTCCTCAAGAAATGTTCAACAACCTCGTGTGTAGTATGCAAAGAAGATGTCAAGCTGTTATTGATGGCCGTGGAGGACATACATTGTATTGAAAGTCTTAAAATGCTTGAATTCTCTGGAAATAAAATTTCGTTATTTTACTAGATTTTTCTTAACCACCCTGTATACGCTGCAGACCTACAGGCTAAAATTAATTTGCAACTTGAAATCATATTAATATGAATTTTCATCACAAAAAACTTATTTTAACTATATTTTTTTTGGAATTTAAGTCAATATCCCTAACTCATGTGGAGCAGTTTATTTAAATATAGAAAAATTGCTTCGAGAAGCCTTCATCAGTGAGAACCTTACAAAAACGCTGTTCTTGACCCCCAAATACCAAAATAATGAAACCGAATTCCACATGACGGATTTCGCATTCTGCGCCACACACAATTCTTCGGAAATTGATTGCACGAACGACGATAAAGAACAATATAGGTGATATTTTCACAGGACCTTCTACGGATAATGACGCTGCTATTTATGCTCTGTTAACAATCGAATTGATTATAATTTTTGGCGTTGATGCATCGGTACCGCATAACAATCGCGATAATTTACAATCGTTGATTTCGTGGAAATAAATCAGAGAATTATCCGAAATGGTGTGCAAAAAGCAACCCCTCGATGTTACACAATTTCAACATCTGAATGCGAAGCGAGATTAGGAGGTTAGAAATACATCAAGAGATTTCGTACAGATATACAGGGTGAGCCACGTTTGATGGAACCCTGGACTTTTACGGATAACGTCCCGTACGATTTTCTTGGAAATTTTGTGTTTTTTGTAAGGTACCTGCACTCTATCATTCTAGAATATTTTCAGCGCTGTGGTGTTGACCCTCATATAAAAAAACTAGCGTAGACACAAGGAAGAATATCTGTCGAAAATTTAACAAATACTCCGAGGTAATCATCTAATAAACTCAAACCTCTACACTGAAGAAGTGTTGCCCAATAAATTTATTTACTACAGGTTCACAATCATCAGAACGACTCACATTGAAGAACTCCGAGAGGGTTCTAGATATGTAACACCTGTTAGATGACTGCCTTGATTATGAAATTGCACAAGCGCTATCTTAGGAGCCTCTTACGAACCATAATCTTTGAGTGCAGAAATGAATTCTACGTGCTCTGTACGGAAACAACTTCAAGACCATTTTTTGGATGAACTCAAAAACTAGAGGTGTAATAATGATCAAATACCTACGTTATGGATCATAGAACACTTCGTCGATTTTACGGCTCAAATCATCGGCCTGGTGAGCAAGATTTTCATGCAATAACTGATCGCTTTTGCATTTATTTTACACTTCTCGATTCAAAACTATCAACAAATCAAATAAATGTGGATACCGAAGAGAATATTGCCATTGAAGTGCATTGTATTAAGGATGCACAGAACAATGATGCTCTTATTTTCATTTCTTTTCCTACTAAATCTTTAGTCCAAACTGGGGAAACCGGATGTATCTCATACTCTCGCCACTGACACAAACGCCACCAATCGACCAATCAGAGCGCATGACACTATTAATGGGAATTCGGCAATTGTCATTTCGAATTTATTCATGTTTTTTAAGATTATTATTTAAATATTGATAAGTGCAAAGTGAAATCTTTTTGTGTTAGCTTCGAAGAATTGTGTAGATCCTCAGATACTTTTAAATGGGACCCTTTGGTATTTTGTTTGTACAGAGCATGTATATGGAAATAAGTGTTCAAAAAAAGAATCCTATTTATACAAGGAAGTAAAACACCGTGAGATAGTGTATTAGCCAAAATGAAATTGAATTCTTAGAATATATTCCACTGAAAGTTATGCAAAATATAATACGGCAGAAATTCATTCATCCAGATATTTTTCAAAATAGCGCCACCTTCAGTGGAAAAAACTAATTCTAGCAATTCCCAACATTGGCGAAACAAAAGCGCATCTTTGAATTCACCTTATCTTCTATGCACCTTAATTGTATTATACACGCGATGATCTAGCTCAGAGAATGAAGTGGAGCATTTCGACAACTCCAATGTTACCAATGAAGTCGAAGAATATAATTGCTATTATAATATCATCACCCAAGTGAATAATAGCATTCATTATATACTCGCTGAATAATACAGGGTGAGAATTCCTCTCATCAAATAAAACACTTTTTTCCTGTGCCATTTTTCCAGATTCGGCTCAGGTAAACAGTTATAAGCATTTGAATATTTCTCACTGTGCTAATACACTCCTGCACTTCCTTTGCAAGTTCACCACAGATATCTCTTACGGTGATCTCTTTGACAGAATATCCAATCCAATGTTTGAAATTCAAAGTAACATTATTGGAAAATTCATTCACTCCCTTAGTTCTTATGATTTGGTGCTTTTTGCGATATTCTCGCAAGGTAAACATTCCACTACACTGGACTATTGAAACAGTGGTTCTCCACTTGATATTCTTGAGATATTCGATTTCATTCCACTATAAAATTATACACAATTCCTCCTCGCCCACTCCCATATTTACCACTACATAATCATTCTTATTTTCTTCAAAATTATACATGAATTATATGAAATCAATCAACAAACCAAAACACTTTAATTGAACTCTATGGAAAGTCAGGTTCATAGACATGTCACCTAGACTCCATATCTGTGGTCTGATCACGAAATAGCGAAATAGCTACATTAGTTCTATGCGAAATAGATAAATATTTCAGTGTATTCTATGGTTCGGATAAGTGTAGACCTAACTTGATTTTCCGCCTTTACTAGCTTAGGAACGGATCCGTAAAAAAGAGGTAATTTCTCTAATTTTTATCATATTTTATATTATTCAACGTTGAATATCTCCAAAACGGTGCTTTTGAGAAGAAATTATAAGGAACAATTAAGTATTCTAAAATGATCGGAGATTTTTATTATGTCATACGATAAACTTCATCTGCAATCTTCATGCTAATTCCATATATTTTTATGAATCGTTGAGTTTATAACTCTGAAACTGTTTAAAGTAGGATGATTACTGCAGAATTTGTGTCATATTTATAGAGAACTTCACTCCAAAATTCATCTCATCCAGAGTTACCATATCAAAGCTAAAAAAGAAAAACTGATTTTTTTTGGAAATTTAAACAGCCTGTATCATTTTCTGGAGCCTAATGTGGAAAAATGGTAAATCAAAAAAGTGTTTTATTTGATGAGATGAATCTACGGTTGAAATTAATGTATAACTTTGAGGCTCACCCTGTATACTATTATATTCTATCAGAAGTTACCTTCCTTCCGCGGGAGATACCTCCACCAAAGATGCATAGAATATATCACTTTCCTACTATTCCCCACCAAAATTTTGGGGCCAAAACGCTGTCCTAGAATTGTCGAATCTTGGGCTACTTGGCTCTGTGAACGATGATGGCGCTTACGTCGCTTTGGCAAGTGCAACATTTAATTCCGCTGAATAAAAATCAATTAAGCTACAATCTGATGAAACTATTCCCCAAAAAATGAATCAGATATTTGAAATTATGGATTCTCACTAATACATAAGAGGACTTCAACAAATGTGGAACATCTACTCATTAATAATATGAAATATGTGTAAGGGAATAAGGAGCAATATGAGGTTCATTGTGAGAACACTTTCATGGATGGATACAAGAAGTTATTTCGAAGCCAAAACAACGGTGAAAACGAAACGGGAGATTGATATTACTATTGGATAGTTTGAATTTTGTATGTACCCATTAATACATATTCAATTCAAAAGTTATGAATTATGTTTAATACCTACTTATGCAAATATTTGGAGCAACTGTTCATGTTTATTATTATTGAAATTGATATATGAAATTTCACTTTGCTGTTCATGTTCATACGAATATATCAGACGAATTTCAAACCAGATAAATTAATTGTAGTATCTATCGATCTAAACGATTTCTTGTGGTATTTTTGAAAACACAACTATGGAATACTTCCTTTCTATGAACTGAATATTGAGATAATAGTTGAGTTCCGATATTCCTGGCCAGTAAATTTTGACAGTTGATTTTACCTGCACTACTTTGGTAACTGTTCGTATCAGTACAAAGCGTTTCGAAATTACTGATACTGGCCAGTACTGGCCAGGAATATCGGAACTCAACTAATAAATACCTCTTGTAATAAAGCAGGTATTCAAAAATATCAAGTAACAGATTTGTGTGTTCAGAGACGAAGGAACCCTTTATATATATTGTCGCCATTCTGACTGAATGAGATGAATAATCATAATTTAAAGTCGTCAAAATGAATTTATTATCGGAAATTCTTGAAAATAATGTATGGTCCAACTCAGAAAAAAGTTCTGATTTGACTAGTTTGGATATGACAGGTCGGTAACTTCCGTAAATATTTCAGATTCTATATGGCAGATTTTCCTATGCCGGCATCTATCGGCGAAAACTGAAGTAGGCCAACAAAGCCGTATTTGGACAACATTTGGACCTCATTTCGGACCCAAAATATGTCAAAGAGTGTCCGCACCTCATGCATTCTATGCATCTATCCTCCACCCAACTGGTGTCTTTCAAAGCGACATCCACAAATTCAACAGCATAGTCTTCATGTGAAGACAACTCGTACGGACATTTCCGCAAACTCCATGCACGATTTTCCGAGAAGCTCGCCGATGGAAGCGTACGGGTCTATACGAAATTAACGCTATATTCAAGAAGATTTTCAAAGACTTCATTGTGGCTACAATTTGCTCTTATTCATAACATTTTCTGAAGGAGCCAGTTTACTGACTGAAATCGAAATATTCCTAAGATATGCATACACAACTTCTGCGACACTCGACAGCTACAGGCACGTTCCATTTTTATTCTGGAAAATTGCTATATACATGACTGCTTTTCGACGTCACGTCACTGTCTAGCGACGCCTGGAAAATTATTTCGATTGTGAGGAAAATAGTTCGAATGCGAACTTTTTGTGTGAAGTTATTCTGGATTTCATGTGTTGAAGATTGTGCATTGCCATTCTTCTAGTTCCTGAAGGATTATCTCTATTGGTTTGAAATGATCATTTTGAAGCTCTTGTTCTAGGGAAGAAGAGCTTTATTATTTCGAACGAATGTATCCTAAAAATCTACTACACTATGCAATCTCAAGGGTTCGGTATACCGGGTGCCCAATCTGCCGGGTCGTGTGTCACTTATTACACTGCCCTAGATGCCGGCCGCTTCTATACTTTTCGTGAATGAACGCTCTCGGCGTTGCTATGATACTGCCCTGTATGCTAGGCGGTAGGAATTAAAGCTAGACGGGCCCTAGAACAGGATCCTGGCTACCGTTTCGTTATTACACTACACGGTCCCTGCCTGCCGTGGCCAGGATATTGGGTAGTGTAATAGGCCTTTTAAGTTTTTAATTTTGACCTGAATAGGGTGTCAAACGAAAATGCAGAAATTTTCATGAATAACCTTTAGAACATCACATTTCAAACATATAATTTCAATATTATATTTTTAAAAAAATGTTCGATCACCTAAAACTGAAAAATAAACATGGGGATTTGCATTTAAAGGGTTTTGTCATGAGTGCACGATATGGCAACGTCGAATTCAGCTTTCTCGGAAAGAAAAGGACGTCAAATGTGTTACTTTGCTAAAGAAAACAGAGATAGCTATACTTCGATTTGGTTAGAGTAGATGACAACGACCAAGGAATAGAAAAAGAAGAGCACAGACTGTCATATTGTCATATTACTGACAAATCGCAAACGGAAATTATTTGGTTATATTGACAAAGAACACGTGTGTACCACAGAATAGGAATGAATATTTCATTATTCTATAGCAGAAAAAGCTATTCTAATAAACACCGTTGTCACTTCGTGCTTGCCTGGCAATTCCCAAACCCCCAATTTTGAAATCGGAAAACCCGAGGGTTATTGTGGAAAAGCTTCTCTATCCTCAACGTGTGACTGTTTGGTGCAGTTTATGGTCCGGCGGAGTCATGGGACCTTACTTTTTCGAAAATGAGGCTGGAGCAACAGTTACGGTGAATGAATTGCGCTATCGAGAGATGATTAATGATTTATTATGGCCGGAATTGGATGGTATTGATCTGGACAACGTTTTTCAACAAGACGGCGTTACGTGCCACACAAGCACCGAAACCATTGATCTTTTGCGCGAAGAGTTTCCGGACCGTGTTATCTCTCGAAGAGGTGATCACAATTTTCACCGAGATCTTGTGATTTAACACCTTGCGATTTCTTCCTTTGAGGCCACGGGAAAGGGGAGGTCTACGCCAATAGCCCAAACGTCGATTCAAGACCTCAAAGATGGAATTCGTGAGGCTATCGAGGACATAGGGCAGCCACTTTGCGATTTGGTTATGGAAAATTTCATTAAAAGGATATGGTCCTGTAAGCGTGTTCGTGGTGGTCATTTGCCTGATGTTATTTTCCACTATTAAAGGCATAGCTTCTTCTTTAAAATGCGAAATAAACATCCGATCATTTATATTGAAAAATGGCATTTCTCTTTGAATATCAAAATAACACCTCTTATTGGAAAACCCTTTAGGTTTAGTAGATCGTCAAGTCTTTCCATCAGGAAGTAAAGCAGCGTTTGGCGGGGCTAATACTATAAAAGAAGAACGCTATGACAACGAATTCGAACTTGCCTATGCTATAAAGTGCGCGTCAAAATTATGGAACAAATTCATTTTCTCAGAAGAAAAATATTTGGCAACAAAATCCTGAAACAGGTCAATTTTGTTTCACTTTTACGAAATTTTTATGCATTTTTGACGGATTTTTATTGCATCCTGTGCCATCCCCATCAACCTTCTAAATTTTTGAATGGGGAAAGTAGATCATATGGTACTTTTTTGGCAAGATCTTTGTATCTTCTTTACAGGCGTGCAGAAATTTTTAAGAAAATTTTTTTTTTCTTCAAAAATCAGTTAGTTCAAAGTGGTTTTCAGTATGTGCATTTTGTCATGGCTGATTCACTTTGAGATGATGGTACCTGATGAAATTTGTCGCCGAATGAAAGTCGCCCATTACAGTTTTGTTGATGCACAACTTTCGACCCCTTTCAACCCCCTCACGTGAAAATTTTTTTTCTCCATTAATGGGTTCGTAGGGGTTGAAAGTTTTGCATGAACAAAACTGTAATGGCCGACTTTCATTCGGTGACGAATTTCATCAGGTACCATCGTCTCAAAGTAAATCAGCCATGACAAAGTGGACATAATGAAAACCTCCTTGAACTAACTAATTTTTCAAAAAAAAAACTTTTTCTTGAAAATTTCTGCACGTCTGTAAAGAAGATATGAAGACCTTGCCAAAAAAGTACCACATGACCCACTTTCCCTATTCAAAAAATTTAGAGGGTTGATGGGGATGGCACAGGGTGCAACAAAAATCCTTCAAAAATGCATAAAAATTTGGTTAAAGTGAAACAAAAATTGATCTATTTCAGGATTTTGTTGCCAAATATTTTTCTTCTGAGAAAATGAATTTGTTTCATAATTTTGACTTGCACTGTATACTGGAAAGCTGCTGATTTCACCAGTGCTTTTATAAAAATTTTTCCATCAAAACATCCATATGTAAACCTTTATATAAAATCCAATACACAAACGGACATTACACCTACTATCAGAAAACCATTCGTCAGCACGTCCTATCAATCAAAATCAACCCCTAGTATCTGGTCCCCTATCGCACAGTGTGTACTTCATCGAGTACGAAGTTCCGGTTTAATAGTCCGGCTTGCAATGGCCTGTAAACCCTACAACCGAGACGAGGTGTCGATGTGAAATACCAGCTGTTAAGTCATGTGTACGATAAAAGTCCTCACTTCTATTAATTTCAGCAGACAGGCCTTGTCATGTTTCATCTTGTCTATG
This sequence comes from Myrrha octodecimguttata, assembly GCA_958510865.1. NCBI lineage: Eukaryota > Metazoa > Arthropoda > Insecta > Coleoptera > Coccinellidae > Myrrha > Myrrha octodecimguttata. Next base: position 74,235,461 of record OY294057.1, read on the forward strand.
GCCTTGTTTTGGGGGAGGAAAAACTAGACAATTGGCGAATGAAGATAAGCGCTACTCCCTCTGGTGACTATCCGAGTAACCCGAGGTACAGACATTATCATTGACAAGTTAAAAGAAATGTTAAGAAAATGAGAAAGTTTATGCCTTTTTCTTGGCGTTTGTGTGATTTTACAAGTGCTTCTACTGAGGAAAAGCAAACTCAAATGTCCCTTCCCATAGATTTCTACAGCCCGGTAAAAAATTTGGAGTTAGGTTGAAAGAAACTTCCTTCAACAAGTCGGGCCTGAAAGTGTTGAAGAATCGATAAAAACCAACAAACAAGATTTATGAGAGTCTGTTACCTGCATTTAACCGATGATGATCATTTTTTTGGAGGTAAGCACGAATTGCTCATGAAATATTAGATCACATTCATGAAGACAATTTTTTTTCAGGCCCATAATCCAAGCAGAAAAATTTACCTAAGAGGAAATCTGCCGGTTGAAATGATCATTAAGGAACAACGTGAATGTTCTAGTGATAGAACTGACTATTGAAAAAAAAAGAGTCTCAACAAGGAAATATCTGGTGATGAATACTCTTCGCTCAAAGTGCTTCTGCCGATGGAAGCAAAGTTGTACAAGGCTTATTTATTACAGCTTTTTCAAGACCAATCATATGAGTGTTGGAAAATTTATTTGTCAATCCATAATGAATAAGGCTTACGGTAGAAGTAGCATTAGTTTCATGTGAATGTATTCATTTTATTCACAATATATTGAGTATTTAGTTCAGTTATGAGTTATCTATTATTCTAAAAAGTATGTTTTACAATACTATCTGTTTTTCAACTTTCAAGGTAGACTAAGAAATCCACCAAAGTCAATCTTGACATTTCGATCTGAAAATAAATAATATTGCAATACTGTCCAACCTTGGAGATATCCCGGTTATTTAAGAGTTGCTACACTCAATTAGATTGAAGAATGATACATACTTACTTCATAAGAATGGAATATGTTCTCCCAGTAATACTCTCGTCAACTATAAAAGTCTAAAAAGTCTTTGAATAAATCGTGAAATCAAAAATTATCAAACCAAATACTAACAAACAGTATAAAATCGACTATCAAAACAAAATCTATGTCTGTATGTAAGGTTCTAAAACTGGCGACCCTGGCGATGCAATCTTAAATTCAGACGCCAATCAGGTCGATTCTGTTTGCGTATTGCTATGATATGAACCTTGCTATTCAAGTTATATTTCTATCTTTCTAATTTGTAGCAATATGGCCATGATGTTACGTATTATGTTCTGAGTGTTATAGCAATGTTTGTTATGAACTTTGTCATAGCAATTTTGCTATCATGCACTTCCATAATCGGTGATTTTAGAGCTGACAACACTGTGACTTTTGAGCTACAAGGAAGAAGAAAATGACCCTACTTCGTGAGTTTTTTTTATGATTTCGCTTACATCACTCCTATCTACGGCTAAACATCGATATGAAAGTGTTAGAAAACAAAAAGAGTCAAATTGACCAATAACCAATTTCCTGGATACCAATATAATATTGATTACCAGATCTCAAATGCAGCATTTTTATTCGGGCGTTAATAATTCGAAATTCGATAAACTTTTTCGTTGGCACCTCGAAGAGATTTCTGTTATTGAGATGATTTGAATAATCATCTCAGCTGTTGTCCACTGCCTGTTTTTAAGTCTAAGAACTAAATATTCTAGAGAACCATGAACATATTTTCATTAGCATATACTTTTTTTAATCATGTAAACATCGACTTATTCAAAAATGTTACGAAACAGAAAAACCAATTAAAGTCAAATTGACCAATTTCCTGGATACCAATAGAATATTGGTTTCCAGGAATCAAATGCAGCAATTTTATGCAGGCGTTAATGATTCGAAATTCGATTAACCTCTCTGTTGGTAATTCAAAAGGATGGCTGATATTGAGATCATTAGAATAATCATCTCAGCTGTTGTTTACTATGCCGGTATTTTAGTCTAAGAATTTTCCTTAAAATAAAACATTCTAGAGAACCTTGAACAAATTTTTATTAGCACATACTTCCCTGTCTTCAATATTTTTGAATTCTTGGAAGAAATAATTCTGAAACAAATGAATTTTGTAAGATTTCCTTTCTAACCCACCTTGTTGATCAAGCATAGCAAGTACTATTTTGAGGTTGCTAAGATAGCAATATTGGATGAAAGATTCTTGTTAAAGTGACAGATCATATTGCTCAAAATCGTTGATCAGAATACCAATAATTCCAATCTTGTTTTGATAGCAATATCTTTTTCCTAGCAATATTGCTATTTGCAGACAGGATCGATCTGAAATTTGTCCTATATGTCGAATTTGGAGAGGACGAGGTTGTTAGCAAGCACCATTGAGCTCAGCGGGGATTGTTTTCCCCAATTTTTTTTAGATATAAGTTAAAGGTGTTTAAGAATAAAATATTGATACTAAACACTGTGAATCCCAAGGAGATTTGAAGAAGAAAAGCAGGAGAGGTCGAAACAACCTATACTCCATTTACTTTCATGGGGTCAGTCTCCATTTCATTTCGATAATCAGGTTGATTCTATCTGCAAATAGCAATATTGCTAGGAAAAAGATATTGTTGCTATCATAACAAGATTGGAATTATTGGTATTCTGATCAACGATTTTGAGCGATATGATCTGTTACTTTAACAAGAATCTTGCTATCTTAGCAACCTCAAAATACTACTTGCTATGCTTGATAACAAGAAAGGTTAGAAAGGGAATCTTACAGAGATCCATTTGTTTGAGTGTTATTTCTTCCAAGAATTCAAAAATATTGAAGAAAGGGAAGTATGTGCTAATAGAAATTTGTTAAGGTTCTCTAGAATATTGATTTTTAATGGAAATTCTTAGACTAAAATACCGGCATAGTAAACAACAGCTGAGATAATTATTCTAATGATCTCACCAACAGTCATCCCTTTGAATGCCCAACAAAAAAGTTCATCGAATTTCGAATCATTAATGTCTGCATAAAATTGCTGCATTTGATTTCTGGAAACCAATATTCTATTGGTATCCAGGAAATTGGTCAATTTGACTTAAATTGGTTTTTCTGTTTCGTAAAATTTTCGAATAAGTCGATGTTCACATGAATAAAAAAAGTATATGCTAATGGAAATGTGTTCAAGGTTCTCTAGAATATTTAATTTCAAAAAAAATTTTTGAACTAAAATACAGGCATAGTAGACAACAGATGGGATAATTATTCTAATCATCTCAACAACAGAAATCCCTTTGAGGTGCCAAAGAAAAAGTTTATCGAATTTCGAATTATTAACGCATGAATTAAATTGCTGCATTTGATTTTTGGTAACCAATATTCTATTGGTATTTAGAGAATGGGTTATTGGTCAATTTGACTTTTTTTGTTTCCTAACATTTTTCTTCTTCCTTGTAGCTCTGAAGTCACAAAATACAGTGTTGTCAGCTCTGAAATCACCGATTATGGAAGTCCATGATAGCAATATTGCTATGACGAAATTCATAACAAACATTGCTATAACAATCGGAGCAGAATTCGTAACAGAGTTTGTATTTATTCAGATATGCACCACAATCTGTATACATCATGTGATGACATGTGAATTCTATGGAAAGTCTGGTACATAGACATGGATATATTAGCGTCCATATCTGTGGTATGATCAGAAAATAGCACAGACCTAATATAATTTAAGATGCATAGAAATTCTACTCGTCTAAATATAATTATGTATTGGGTCTATGCGAGATGGTGTATTCTATGGCCCGAATAGACGTGAGCGGAGCTTAATTTACGGCATTTACTAGCTATAGGGCGGATCCATAAAGATAAGGTTATTTCTCGAATTTTAACAGATTTTATAACATTCAATCGAAACGGTTCAAGAAGAAATTATAAGGAATAATTAATTATTTTTAAAGTACGAAGATTCTCATGATGACATAAGATAAACTTTATCTGCATTCTTCATGCTAATTTCTTATAGTTTTTGAATCGGTGAATCCATAACCAGAAATCCGTTTGAAGTTGGATGAAAGTGATTACTGAAGAATGTGTGTTGTAGGTATAGAAAACTTCACACCAAAATTCATCTCATTAGGAGTAACCATTTCAAAGCTACCAAAAAAAGACCTATTCTTTTTTGGAAATTTCAACAGCCTGTATTTTTTTACCGGAGCCGAATCTGGAAAAATGGTAAATGAAAAAATTGTCTCATTCGATGAGAAGAGTCTATGGTTAAAATTAATGTACAACCCTGAAAATTGGGAACTTCTGCGAAGATGCCAGCGCCCTAACGGATTAATTTGGAACCTGTACAAGCTAGTAGTTTTATGTAAACAAACCTTAGAAATGTGGTGGAGAACGAATATTTATTAAGCAGAGCTTGAATATTCAAAGAAATTATTATGATTTTGTGTGAGATTTCTAGAGAAGGAACTTTTCGTTTGGATCATGTTATAAAATCGTACTTTAAATCGTTCCTGGAGGGTAATTTCGGTGTTATTTTAGTGTATATTGCTTGGTGGATCAAAATGAACCAATATCTAAGTTTATTTGAATTTCTGGAAAAAATAGGCACATCAATAAGTAATTTAAGGACTCTTATTTATGTGAAGAAGTGCTGAATGCAGGCTATATTATGTGGTAAATCTAGAATCAGTCCAAATGATACGACTTGTTCTTTGTTTACAAACGAGTGAATCAATAAAATGAAAACAGATTTTCTGCTTTAGTTCTTTTGCATCGTATTTCTAGAGTAAAGGAAACAGATAGACAAATAATTGATTTCATTTTCATATTACAGCAGCTCAAGATACACATACAAAATGAAAAATGTCACAGCTGGTTCACCTACCTATACAGGGTCTTTCACGAGGAACCTCACCCATATTTATACGGGAAACTACTGAACGTATTTTCATGAAATTCAGCACTTATAAGTATTTCACGATGCTGATAAAATCTAAAATATTTTCAAGGCATGAGCACCTCCGGTTTTTCCGGAAATGACGTCAACTTCCGTTTTTCAAATTAGAACACCATTTTTTTATTGCAGAAATAGATTCCTTAGAAAACTTTAATTTATTTTGATGTAACATTTTTCAGTTTTGGTTGGAAAATTCTCTCTGAGCGGGAAAATTCGAAAAAAAAATCGAAAATAGAGCTCCGCTGAAACAAGAATAACTTCGAGGTTTTTGGATGGAAAATTTTCATTTTTGGGATTTTCCAAGATGTAAGATTGATGTATCCACTTTAAAAATCGAAATCGCGATTCATGGTACAGGGGGTGAAAAAATCGCTTTCAAAGTTAGGGATGACAAAATCGTGAAAAATCAATTTTTTCAAATTAGAACCCCATTTTCTTATGGCAGATATTGAATCTACGTTAAAAAATAATGTGAGTGTATGCATCACACCCTTGCCCTAAAATGGATATTTTCTGAGTTATTCACAAAAAACTGTTTTTCGTCTTGAATTTTCAGCTATTTCTTTTCCCTTCACGCCAAAAAGATGAAATTTTCAGGAACTGTTATTTGAACCATGCTGTAGATTTTTCACCCCTTCTTGAAACCGACTTCAAGTTACTATTAGGAGAACCATGGCAAACTCTCGCAGTTATAACTAGAGAAGATGCTCAAAGTTTTGACCGTTAATTTCTAGACATTTATTTATACGTCTCAGGAATGCTTCGTGCGTTGCTCTTCTTATTTCATCGGGAGGAAGAGATCTGCAAAAGTGTTTAAAAACCAAATTGAGTTTCAAAACTATGAATCTAAAAATCTAAACAAACCTGAACGCATTTCTGACTCGTTCTATGCAGTCCTCTTTATCAGTCAGGGGAGTTGAGTAGACAATATTTTTTATCCTACCCCAAACATAATAGTCTAAAGGAGTTAAATCGGGAGAACGTGGTGGCCAAAGATGTGGACCATTGTTCGCCAACCGTCGATCTTCAAATAGCCTGTACAGGATATTTGACACATTGAGTGAATTGTGTGGAGGCGCGCCATCTTGTTGATACCATAAGTCATTATGGTTCTGTACTAGCGGCTCAATTATTTGAGTCAATATGTCAGAATATCTATCTCCTAAGGGAGAACGTTCTTTAAATAATGCAAACATGTGTAGTGTTCTATCTTACCAGTTAAATTCCCATCATAAATGTGAACATCGAGAATTGCATTATTTTTGATGGCGCAAAAAACATTGAAACTCCAGGTCTCTTGAAAGTTCCATTGTCTGAAGTGGTGGTTGTTCTCTTCATCCCAATAATGACTGTTATGCCTATTGAAAGAACCATTCTTTGTGAATTTAGATTCATCTGTCCAAATTATACAAATTGAAATCGAATCATCATAGCTTCGCAAAACTCTGTTCTCCGACGAAATCAGTTTCCTTCAAATGCTGTACCCTATTGAATTTATATGGGTGCATTTTATGTTTTTTTAATATTCTCCAAACACTCGATTGAGATAATCCCAGATCAATCTCGGCATCTTTGAGAGAATTTTGAGGATTCACACGAAAATATGCAAGAACTGTAATTTCGTTGTTCTCATCTTCTACTACACTTTTTTCTCTGTGTGTAGTTTTCTTAACGAAAGATCCGACATTTCTCAAGTTTGTCATGGTTCTGTTAATGGTATCTCTCGTTGGTCTGGGTCGGTCAGGAAACCTCTCAATGAACAGTCGAATCGTTCTATCTACAACTTTATTACATTCTCCATGAAGTAGAATGAGATTTAAATAATCTTCATTGGTAAAATTAGGCATAGTGATCGATTTTATAACTTAATACGAATTATCACCAAATTAATAGTAAACACAAAATGCTACTGAATAAAGAGGAATTTGGCAGATGTAATTAATGATATCTATCATTAAGAAAAAATAATGTAAAACATGGTAAGTTTTTGCATATGTTTCATAAGGAATTATTTATTTATCACTGGAGAGAAAACCGATGGCCGATTAGTTGAAATAAAGAGGTTTCCGATACAAATTCGAATCCAAATTCGCCATCTATTTAGGAACAACCTGTAACTTTTTTCTCTTGCATATTAGGGTAGTAAAATCTAAAACATGGTTTAAGTAACAGTTCCTGAAAATGTCATCTTTTTGGCGTGAAGGGAAAAGAAATAGCTGAAAATTCAAGACGAAAAACAGTTTTTTGTGAATAACTCAGAAAATATCCACTTTAGGGCAAGGGTGTGATGCATACACTCACATTATTTTTTAACGTAGATTCAATATCTGCCATAAAAAAATGGGGTTCTAATTTGAAAAAATTGATTTTTCACGATTTTGTCATCCCTAACTTTGAAAGCGATTTTTTCACCCCCTGTATCATGAATCGCGATTTCGATTGTCAAAGTGGATACATCAATCTTACATCTTGACAAATCCCAAAAATGAAAATTTTCCATCCAAAAACCTCGAAGTTATTCTTGTTTCAGCGGAGCTCTATTTTCGATTTTTTTTTCGAATTTTCCCGCTCAGAGAGAATTTTCCAACCAAAACTGAAAAATGTTACATCAAAATAAATTGAAATTTTCTAAGGAATCTATTTCTGCAATAAAAAAATGGTGTTCTAATTTGAAAAACGGAAGTTGACGTCATTTCCGAAAAAACCGGAGGTGCTCATGCCTTGAAAATATTTTAGATTTCATCAGCATCATGAAATACTTATAAGTGCTGAATTTCATGAAAATACGTTCAGTTGTTTCCCGTATAAATATGGGTGAGGTTCCTCGTGAAAGACCCTGTATAATATAGAAATGAAAAGTATTAATGTATTTATATGAATAACTTCAGCTATTATCAACTCTAACACTATATCTAGTTAATGTCAGGTTTTCAATCAGATCATTCTTTTAGAATATGATTTTGTGTAGTATATGAATTAGGTAGCTGCACAAGTGCTCGGTAGTTTCTCTGCAACATTTTTCTTCAAAATTCTCTTATTTTCATTCACACCTGAAAACATCATGACATGAAGATGTTTCGAAATGAATACATTGTAGGTAACTAACCTTTATGAAAATAAACATCTGCAGAGAAATGCAGTGAACATACTTTCATGTATTTCGTAACCTGTTTTCCAATCTTCAATTTCTAAAGCTGAGCCTTTCTTCTATCATTGAGTTCCCTGCCAAATGCTGTTTCCAAATAAACTTTACTTTCATTTGGCTTTGGAAAAAATGAAAACTCGAAGCACTAGATGATCCTTTCTTCTTTGACCATGAATAACACTGAGTTGAGGCACACAACAATAGTCATTTCGGGAGGATGCCATTTCGAATTAATACGATCGAAATGTTTAATCGGAAAGAAAGGAATCAATTGATGAATATTACAAAAACTTTCGGTATACCAAAATTTCAACTCTGAGAACAACAAAAAAGCTCGAAAATGAACTCCAAAAGTAAGCAAATTACGTTAGAATAACAGGCACGTCGAAAAACTACTAGCTTCGAAGTGTTCGAATTTCTATCGCCAGGGGGCGTATTGCTTAGCAGTAGTTGCGAATAGGGGTGAATGAAGTTATAATGAAAAAATAGCACCGACCGGTATAAACAATTGACCTATATTATCCGGTTCTCCTCTACCCTTTACAGACATAATCAAACATCATCTCAAAAAAGAACAGTCGAAACTCGCATGAAACCATCTTTTCAAAAAACCAAATACCTTAAGAAGATTAATACAGGCATCTATATTCCCGCGGATCTGGAATATCGAAAACAATAAGTCCTTTCAGACACAAAGTACGGAACGATCCGAACACAAAAAAGTCATTGCGATGGAGAAACGTGGAGAACGCGTGGAGGGACGAGGGGGGAAGGGGTGGTAGGTCTGAAAGGAAGCTGGCAACAATACACAATGTTCCGTCGTGTGGTGGATCCGGGCACAATAGAGCTGAAAGAATAGCCGAATGCACCGGCCGTGAATGCCGTATAAAAGAAGTCACTTCTATATAATTGTGTAAATAAAGGACACGCTTTCGGATTCCGTGTAAAAAAGCTCCCGCGATTCTTTAAACTACACTTGCGACTTAACATTCCATATCGAGAGAACCCCGCCTCGCGCTATTCAAAGTCTATTCTTCGTTCGTTGTGGGCCTAGAAGAAGGAACTTGCTGGATACTTTCTTGATAGAAGTCCATTGTTTCACTTATTTAGTTGGAGTTGCGGATTTTTTGCTATGGGTGGGATAGCACCAGGATAAATGAAGAAGACTCTTTCTAATCCCTGTGGAGGTGCTGCCGAGATTCTTCAAACCACACTTGCGACTTAACATTCCATATCGAGAGAACTAGGCCTCGCGCTATTCAAAGTTTATTCTTCGTTCGTTGTGTGCCTACAAGAAGGAACTTGTTGGATACTTTCTTGATAGAAATCCAATGCTTCACTTATTTAGTTGAAATTGCATTTTTTGCTATACAAGGGATAGCACCAGGATAAATGAAGAAAACTCTTTCTGAGCCTTGTGGAGGAGCTGCCGAGATTCTTCAAACTATAGTTGCGACTTAACATTCCATATCGAGAGAACCCCGCCTCGCGCTATTCAAAGTCTATTCTTCGTTCGTTGTGTGCCTAGAAGAAGGAACTGGATACTTTCTTGATAGAAATCCATTGCTTCACTTATTTAGTTGGAATTGCGTTTTTTATTTGTTATGGGTGGGATAGCACCAGGATAAATGAAGAAGACTCTTTCTGAGCCTTGTGGAGGAGCTGCCGAGATTCTTCAAACTATAGTTGAGACTTAACACTTCATATTGAGAGAACCCGGCCTCGCGCTATTCAAAGTTTATTCGTCGTTCGTTGGGTGCCTATAGAAGAAGGAACTTGCTGGATACTTTCCTGATAGAAAATCATTGCTCCAATTATTTAGTTGGAATTGCGGATTTTTTGCTATGGGTGGGATAGCATCATGATAAATTAAGAACACTCTTTCTGATCCTTGTGATGGAGCTGCCGAGATCCTTCAAACTATAGTTGCGACTTAACATTCCATATTGGGAGAACCCGGCCTCGCGCTATTCAAAGTTTGTTCTTCGTTCGTTGGGTGCCTATAGAAGGAGGAACTTGCTGGATACTTTCCTGATAGAAATTCATTGCTTCAATTATTTAGTTGGAATTGCGGATTTTTTGCTATGGGTGGGATAGCATCATGATAAATGAAGAACACTCTTTCTGATCCTTGTGGAGGAGCTGCCGAGATTCTTCAAACTATATTTGCGACTTAACATTCCATATTGAGAGAAACTGGCCTCGCACTATTCAAAGTTTATTCTTCCTTCGTTGTGTGCCTAGAAGAAGCAACTTGCTGGATATTTTCTTGATAGAAATCCATTGCTTCACTTATTCAGTTGGAATTGCGTTTTTCTTGCTATGGGTGGGATAGCACCAGTATAAATGAAGAAGACTCTTTCTGATCCTTGTGGAGGAGCTGCCGAGATTCTTCAAACTATATTTGTGACTTAACATTCCATATTGAGAGAACCCGGCCTCGCGCTTTTCAAAGTTTATTCTTCGTTCGTTGTTTGCCTAGAAGAAGCAACTTGCTGGATACTTTCTTGATAGAAATCCATTGTTGACTTATTTACTTGGAATTGCGTTTTTTTTGCTATGGGTGGGATAGCACCAGGATAAATGAAGAACACTCTTTCTGATCCTTGTGGAGTAGCTGCCGAGATTCTTCAAACTATATTTGCGACTTAACATTCCATATTGAGAGAACCCGGCCTCGCGCTTTTCAAAGTTTATTCTTCGTTCGTTGTGTACCTAGAAGAAGCAACTTGCTGGATACTTTCTTGATAGAAATCCATTGCTTGACTTATTTAGTTGGAATTTCGTTTTTTTGCTATGGGTGGGATAGCACCAGGATAAACGAAGAACACTCTTTCTGATCCTTGTGGAGGAGCTGCCGAGATTCTTCAAACTATATTTGCGACTTAACATTTCATATTGAGAAAATCCGGCCTCGCGCTATTCAAAGTTTATTCTTCGTTCGTTGTGTGTCTAGAAGAAGCAACTTGCTGGATACTTTCTTGATAGAAATCCATTGCTTGACTTATTTAGTTGGAATTGCGTTTTTTTTTGCTATGGGTGGGATAGCACCAGGATAAATGAAGAACACTCTTTCTGGTCCTTGTGGAGGAGCTGCCGTGATTCCTCAAACTAAAGTTGCGACTTAACATTCCATATTGAGAGAACCCCACCTCGCGCTATTCAAAGTCTATTCTCCGTTCGTTGTGGGCCTAGAAGAAGGAACTTGCTGGATATTTTCTTGATAGAAATTCATTGCTCCATTTATTTAGTTGGAATTGCGGATTGTTTGCTATTGGTAGGTTAGAACCAGAATAAATGAAGAACACTCTTTCTGATCGGTGTGGAGAAGCTGCCGAGATGCTTCAAACCAAATTTGCGATTTCACATTCCATATCGTGAGACTCCGACTGGCGCTATTCAAAGTCCATTGTTTCATTGATTTAGTGGAAATTGCGGAATGTTTGCTAGGAGTGGGATAGTTGAAGTTTTATTGTTGATTTTAGATGCTCCATATTCCTTGATAAAAAATTCTTGGGGGACATATTATCTGTTATGTGGAAGATACTGCACTGGTGTTCGAAGATAGAACCTGGATAAATGAATAAATTCTCAGGATGCTCCTGAGAGATGGCGCGCTGTACGTAGTTATACTGCAGTATTCCATCTGACAGGTGATAAGTATCTAGATTCCTTCTTTGGAGTTTATCCAAGATAAATTGGTCTGACGGTCAGTAAAAACTGTGAAACAGCTGTAACCATTCTCCTTGGACGTCGCTTTTTCGGTGTAGATGTTTTTGATGATTGGATGATTAGCTCTGATCAAGGTGGAATGTTTGTTGAATAGTCGACAGATGTTGGTCCTTGTGGTTTTGTTAGTTTAATCTTCTTTTTTTTTGTGCTGATACTCGATTCTTTGTTAAACATGACTTTCAGTTCATAGCAAATAGCACCTGTGTTTCAACGTAATTTTTTCAAAGAAACAATTCGATACTCCATATTTATAGACCTCATAGATCACATATTACCTCTAAACTTTAGCAAATTCATTGATCGATCGAAAAAACCACACATGCCATAAAAAGTGACGAGATTCCCTGAAAACCGCCATGAAAGGAAACATACAGCATTTTCGACATTAGGTGAGAGCTTTGTTTGCCAGCACGGAAGCTCTCTATGTCATCGTATACTCAAATTAATACACAATGGCCACGGCGAGAACGCTTTGTTATATCTGGGCCATTGTGTCCTCGTCAATTAACCTGCATTGAACGACTATCCTGAAATATCCAAGACAATACCGACGCCCCCGACGCCCAGGGAACTATCCCATTCTGTCTTTTATCTCTGCTTCATCGCCGACCGACGCCGGTTCGGCCTAGGGTGAACGAATGCACTACTCCCATAACAAAATACATAAAATAAACAATGATTGTTTTGTCCGCCATTGTCTGGTCGTATTTGAATTTTGCATAACCATACCTATACGGTTTTAAATAGTTTATGGGAGTTTTCAATGAATTGAAGGGTTTTGAAGGTTCGTTTTGACGAATTACGTTGATTTTTTGGCATTTTTCTCGGTTTTCACTACCGATAACTGAAACAGAACTATTAAAAACTGAGTACAATTATTTTTACGCGTTTTTTCTGGGGAAAAGCGCGTTATACAGGGTCCGGCAGAGGACTCGGACGTTTTTGAAAAGATCATTACCTCTGTAATTGTTTCTCAAAAAATTTTTATTAAACAATTTGGATTCAGAATATCAAAGCGTTGTGGAATTTCATGTGTGGAAAATCACATCAGTCAGGTGGCGTCCTTGTTTCGCGATACACCGCTGCAGTATTTCTTGGAAGTTTCCGAAAACTGTTTCCAACTTGCTCTCTTAACTGCGGCGACTTCCACGCGAATTGCTTCCTTCGATTCCTCCAATATTCAGGGCTTGTGTTGGTAAACTCGTGCTTGGAGATGTCCCCACAGAAAAAAGTCGCAGATGGCCAAAGCTGTGGACCGAGGAGGCCAATGAACGTCACCAAACCTGAAAATAAGGCGGCCAGGGAAGAGATGTCGATTTAATTCGAAAATAAAAGACATTCGGACAAAACGATAGCATGCCGTTCCCCAAAACATGCGCGCAAAAACTTCAGCGAAAACTTTGTGGCCCGTATAGGAGTGGTGAAATTGGATTTTTTTTTCAAGAAAAAGCTGAGATATTCATAATGAAGGAATCCTTTTCATTGAAACAAAATTTCTCTTTTTAAATTTAGATTGACAAAATACCTTGAAATCATATCTGCGACAGAAAAAGAGACAGAAAACCAGTATGAAGGAGTGAACAATATCACTCGCATTTGCTCTAACACAGGGAGGTTCTTCCAACAAGGTTCAGTCCTCCAAACGATGATTTTTCAGATCCTCAGGTGAATGAAAAACGCTACAGGCCCCCTACGACTTCGACCCAAGTTGCCAACCCACAATTTTCTTCACAAATTTACTATCACGGGCGAACGGGAATTTCAGGACAAATTCGACATGATAAGGTTTGCGTTATTTATAAATATCCGTAAAAGATGCCTCGGCTCCTCTAACAAGATAATTCCTTCCAAATATAGGGTTTTGTTAAGATCATCTCTGATTGGTTGAAGTTTAAGCTGGGATTCCTGATTTCATGTTAATAGTGTCAAATTCATATAGGATATGTTCCGCAAATCAACTTGGTTATTTTGGTTGCCGGTTTTCCATTCCGTAAATATGAAATATTCGGTTGGTTCCTGAAAAAAAGGTTAATTACAGGATTTGATTGATGAACAAGCAATCTTTCTGTCACCAGAACGACAGTCAATGTTCTATGGTAACATATCCATAGCATAGAACAATCTTTATTCACTTTATGATCCATAGAACATACAAGAGACAACAATCAACAATGGAAGGATTACTAGGTATGGTCTATGGATCATAAGGTAAATAAAGATTGTTCTATGCTATGGATGTTACCATAAAACATTGATTGTAGTTCTGGTGCATAAACATAATATGTCCATGTTCTGGTGACAGAAAGATTGCGTTTTCATCAATAAAATTCTGTAATTAACCTTTTTTTCAGGAACCAACAGAATATTTCATATAAACAGAACGGATAATCGGCAATCGAAATAACCAAGTTGATTTTTGCGCAACACATCCTTTATAAACTTGACACTATTAACACAGACCAACAAGACAAATCACTTCATCGTTTGCGGGAATCGCGTCTCTCCGACCTTGAGAAATATAACAGACATAACCACACTTTCTTCTTCTTCGAAACAGCTGTCAAATTGAATACTTGATTTTGTAATATCTAAAATCGAAATGTGAAAACGGATTTGTCGGGATTCAGGAATCACAAAATCAAAATCAGACTAAGATTTTTCGATGAAACCATTTGATAAGCAAATTTCCAACACCAAAGCGAGTGTTTTGTCACTACTTAAACTCCTATAGAAGAACTCGGTTGGAGTAAATGAAAATTTTGGAAAAATGTTATGGAAAACCCGTTTACCTTAATCAGAGAATCTTTGTAGTTTCACATCAAATGAGATTCATTTCAATATAAAATCAAATTATGAATAGACCAACTTTTTTCGATTCCAATCCTAGTGTTTGTGCAACTATATACAATTTTATTAGACATCCCATCGTTTTAATTGAATAATGGAGGTTGTAATGCTTTTACTTCAGTTCCGATTCCTTTATATTATATAAAATAAACATTATGAATGAGTCCACCTAAGTTCGATTCCAATTCTTGTTGTACAATTAACGCATATAATGAGGACTGTCATCATAAAATAGAACCTCAAAGATGACTAAACAATTGATTTGGTTGTAAAAAACTGTTTGGATTATATTCTTAAAGGGAACAGATACGAAATTATTCATCAGTTAATAGGATGAAAAATTAATTTCAGTTTGTTTACATGTTAATAACCTCTTCAAGCGAGTCCGAAAACGGCGAGGGTGACGTAATCCTATTCCTGCAATCTGATTGGCACCCCAAAGCACCCCAAACGCCTGCTAAAATTCTGATTAGCTCGATTCAGGGTCATATTTGCGTTGACATAGATTTCCTAAGTAAATGACGGGAGTGGTTTATCTGGTTGATCTGTGCTATTAACATGAAATCAGGAATCCTAACTTAAATTTCAGCCTAACAAAAACCTCTATTTGGAAGGAATTATCTTGTTTGATGAGCCGAGGCATCTTTTACGGATATTTATAAATAACGCGAACCTTATCATGTCGAATTTGTCCTGAAATTCCCGTTCCCCAGTATTAGTAAATTTGTGAAGAAAATTGTGGGTTGGCAACTTGGGCCGAAGTCGTCTATTGGGCTTTCATCTCCGATAGATTCATAATTGGTTATTTTTCACTGAAAACCTAATAAAATATCGGAAATCAACCGAACAATGGTAAATTTCGCACTGTCTTTCGTGTGTGAATTGCACTTCTTTGACTCCAGCCGTAGCCTACGTAATCTACTAGGCCCATAGAATATAGAACATAGAATATAGAACATATTCTATATTCTAAGACTAGGCCAGAAGGATGCCCGAAAATGCGATGTTGAAGTTCTACGGAGGGTGGTTATAATAGACAATTGTGTGCTATGCAACCGTCCATACACGCTTTTGTTTACATCATTATTTCGCCGGGAAACGAGATAAAACGTTCGCATTATCCAGTTTTTCGCTCTGATCGGTTGTTTTATTGGTATTTTAGGTGGAAATTAGTGTTTAAAACTTTCGTAATGTTTGTGAAGTGTTGTTAGAGAGCGTTTCGTTCTGGAATACTACTTGAAGAATCGATATCTAGGGAAATCAACAGGTAATATATTTCAACAATTGAAAATCTTCGATTCGAGTTTCATCATTGCTCGTACTTATGCAGTACCTGGTTATTAGATCTATTATAAATACGTGCAAAAGTTTCCGTTTTTCAATTTCCCAGAAATCCTGTAAAAAGTTGACGATGACCGAATGCAAAAATTACATAGAGAAAGACAGTTTCGAAATTCACGACGATACTGAAGTGAACAATGGTAGTAGGTATCCTTAAAACATTTTGTAGATGCTCATAGTGTAGAAGGACTGATATTCTGTACCAACTTCAGATGGTTGATTTATTAGTAAACCGAGAAAAATTCCCAAATTAACCGATGATACATTATCCTTCAATTTCTCCAAATCAACCTAGTTACATGTCTTCTACCATTGTTCAATTAAACAATGCTTTTACAATTTCCTCCAAAAGAACTGATTTTCAACATCAAAGACAAGAATTCATAAAGGCTGGCACAATCTGATCATATCACATAGGTTTCACACTTTTGTGCCCATTTCAAAGACACGGCTATTTCCAACTCCTCTTTCAACGTTCAAGAAAATGATTTTATTTAGGTAGTTTGAGAAAATTAACTTTTCGAGGCTGAGGTATCGAAAATTTCGTCGGGATTCAGGATTTTCCCCAATTTGAGAATGAAAGATTTTGAAGAAGTTAACATACCCATTTCCAAATTCGATTTATAAATGTCCGAAATTTGAAAGCTTAATATCATGAAAAGGATCGATTAAGCCTCAGATTCCTCTGCTGCTAACATAAGTTTTCTCAAAAGTTGTATCAATAATCCCAAAAAAATATAATACGGATTATATTGGCGTCTCTGAAATTATTAAAAAAAAACTTTAATTTTTTTTCAACAACTGAAATTACACCGATCCCCAATTATTCTACAAACTTTTTGTCGCCATCTGTCAATTCACTTCCATTTTCCTGGTGCATAACAGTGAAAGTATTTATTATCGTTTCGAGGGCAAATATTATTTTAATTAATATCTTTCGAAAGTCACGAATGCCTCCCATTTTAAATAATGTTTCATTGATATTAAACGCCTCAGAAACTCAAATAATACCTGTTATGATTGTAATCTTTCGGAACTCAGTAATACAGCTACCTCCTCATGGTGAGTTCTGGATTATTTGCGATAATGGATTATGAAACTAATCAGAAAGGAACGAATTGCTGTGTATTTCTTTTTCAAAAACAGTTCTTAGTGATATCACGTATGAAAGCATTTCGAAAATCACATCGTTAACTGTAAAGTGACTATGACATCGGTAGTCAATCTTCTTTTTTCCCTGCTTCGTGACACTCCTTTGCAACAACGGCAACATCTAACCTTCCGGCCTGTTAGTTCACGTAGGCCCCGCACTGACAAATCGCAAACGGGAATTGTTTGGTTATATCATAGAATAGGAATAAATATTTCGTTATTCTATAGCAGAAAAAGCAATTCTACTGAACAACGTAGTCACTTCGTGCATGCATGACAAATCCCAAACCCCAATTTTGAAACCTGATTTTGAATACTTTCTGAAGGTAATTTGGAAAAATGATGAATCAAACCCATAATAATTATGTTCAAATTTGCATTTGCAGTAATAACCCAAATTGGGGAAAAACCCCCATTGCACTTCTTTGACTCCAGCCAGTTACTCTTTACAACTGTAAAAGATCACCAGAATCTTCTTCTGAGGGCCAATTGCACCGATTTCGTCTTAAGCCTCAGTTAGTTAAGCGACGATAAACTCATTAAGCTCTGGTTAAAATATTCGGCTTGCACCGAGGCTGAATGTAACTAGATTAAAGTTAATCTACAAATCTGGTTACTTTCTCATGAATTGGTACTGGTGACTAGCTTCATGTTATTTATTTTAACCCTAATTGATGAAATATTTTAATTCAAAAGATGAAACTAATTTTATGGTTCTACCAATTTCCATAAGATATGAAAAATCAAGATGCATCTATTGAAAAACCCACCGAAAAAATACATCTGACAGACTTTATAGCTTCCATGAAAATATAGCATGTAACGTTCCCGACTTGTTTATTATCATTAAGACTAGGGATCTCTCACTACAGACCTGTGCTCTTACTTCTGCATCAGGCTTTAAACATTATTCAAATTTATAGTTATATACTCAAGTAAACTTATATTTTATAATATCATAAGATTTGAGCTTCTGCATGGAATTACAATCCTGTCGTTTGTAAAATGAATAAATAAATAGTATTGATTTATCCGAAACAACTTTCGTATAAGGAACGGCTTACCCAAAGATAGACTTTTGTTTGAATTATTTTGTTTGTAACAAGTATATTATGAATTGAGTTAATTTTTGGTCGAATATAATGAAAACTCTAATGTGAGATCCGCAGAATAAAAAGTATTCTATATGAATATTGAAGTATCATGTATGGATGGATTGACGAAGGTGTACGTTTGAAGATTGACTAACACAAGGATGCAATTTCTTTTACATTAATTCGTTTGTAGTTACATTTTGAGTACAGTTAATATATAATCGAGGAGAATGATAGCACAGAGACAGTACCTGCACAATAATAAAGTAGTATATGATAGCTTTCCACGTAATACATCAATTAATGAAATAGTACTGAAGAATCTTCATGAAACTATGCTTTTGCATTCCAAATATGTCTTCGATTTCATTCTGCTATTCGCTCTTGGAAATAAATAAGCATATCATTGTAACTTTATCAATTCAAGTAGTTGAAGGCTTATAAGAAATACCATTGAGTTTTCGAACTCAATGGAAATACTGATGTTAATTCTTCATGCTTTAAAAGATACGAATCAATGCCTACTGATGTCATTATCTCTCTATATCATTTTTCATGAATATCATCTGAAATTCAATATCTTATAATCAAAATTTGATTATCAAATCCATTAACTCGTACGAGTTCTACATGAATGCCCAATGTAAACAAAAAAAATGTAAACAAAC
Organism: Myrrha octodecimguttata; assembly: GCA_958510865.1. NCBI lineage: Eukaryota > Metazoa > Arthropoda > Insecta > Coleoptera > Coccinellidae > Myrrha > Myrrha octodecimguttata. The sequence goes on from OY294057.1 coordinate 74,254,406, forward strand.
TGGAGGTTACGTCCAGAAAAATGTCAAACTTGTACCAAATCGCTCGAAAGTAGGGTTAGATTTCGAAGCTTACCATTAATCCTTCTTTTAAGCCCCCAAATTTCAGGGTTTAAATTTAATAGTCAGTTAAGGCCATTAAACGTGGATTACGTGACGGTGCAGGATAATTTTTTACCTAAACCTTGGTTATGGTCTTAATCTATAGTTTTGTAATACGGTGCAATTGGCCCTGAGGGAAACCTTCGGACCGGATCACATTGAAGCCCCATCGTGAGATAATGTACAGGTTGTCGCTGGGCAGAACAATCGAGGAATCTCCTCCAACAAAAGCCTCTTGGGGAAGGAGCACAATAGGGCTGCCGTCCACGATCAGGTCGAAATCGCACATGTATACAAAACGAATTAAGCATCGATCCCTTTCCAAGTCGCGCAATGACGTCAGTTATCAGACAAAAGGCCTCTTGATTCTCATTGTATATTTGTTCCACCAGCTTTCATCTTTCTCGAACGCAGCGCCGCGACGCGGGCCGTCGTCGGCGTCCCTGCCCCGTCTCCCTTATGATTCCACGGCTTACTCTCTTTTATTTCGCGAAAGGAGGAACTGAATAGTGACAATTGAAACGGCCGCGCGCGCTTTGTTCGGTGTTTTTTGTTTCCGGTAGGTGGAAGTAGAATGGCTATTGTTTAAATGTCTTATGCCGGTCGGAGGCGATTGTTGGGAGGTGGAGGGTGGCTCGGGAGGAGTGCGTTCGCGGGAATCTCGACTGACCTCGATCCGGCGTCGCGACGCTGACTTACAACGGGGTTTTCCGGTGATACCTGGAGGGGGTTTGGCCTTGAGAATTATTTGAATAAACTCTGTTGATTGGAGGTTAGGTGTGGATGAATCGGATATGTCAATACCAATTCATGAATTGGAGGTAGAAACGAAGAGGGGATTTTACTTGCGTTATTATAGGAAAAAAGTCCTATAAACCGCAGACGTTCCATTTCCGAGAAAGAGGCCAACCTAACCTATCCTAATCTAACCTAAAATATAGTGTTCAAAATGGTCAACTAAATTCTCTACGATTGCTGGAAATTGTCAAACTTACGAAAAATGTCAAACTTTCACTTGATCTATGCATTGAGAGTATAATATTCATCATACATGCCTATTAAGCTACCTTTTGTGCTAGGGAGATTCGGGTATTTGGGTAATCGGAGTTTTAACCCTATTGGTCGACGACGATCACGTGACCGTCGTCGGCCAATAGGGTGAATCTCTCGGCCAATAGCGTGAATCTCCGATTCCCCAAATAGCCAAATCTTTCTCGCACAAAAGGCGCCTTTAGCAACGGGCTTGATTAATAACTGTCATTATTCTTCAAGAAGTGCCATCGAAATATACAGTGCGCGTCAAAATTATGGAACAAATTCATTTTCTCAGAAGAAAAATATTTGGCAACAAAATCCTGACAGGTCAATTTTCTTTCACTTTTACCAAATTTTTATACATTTTTGAAGGATTTTTGTTGCACCCTGTGCCATCCCCATCAACCCTCTAAATTTTTTGAATAGGGAAAGTGGGTCATGTGGTACTTTTTTGGTAAGGTCATTGTATCTTCTTTACAGGCGTGCAGAAAAAAAAATTTTTTTTTTTGAAAAATTAGTTCAAAGAGGTTTTCAGTATGTGCACTATGTCATGGCTCATTTACTTTGAGACGATGGTACCTGATGAAATTTGTCACCGAATGAAAGTCGACCATTACAGTTTTGTTCATGCACAACTTTCAACTCCCTCACGTGAAATTTTTCGACTGAGGGTGTTGAAAGGGGTTGAAATTTGTGAATTTCCTAATGAACAGTACAGGAATAAAATAAACGATAAACAAAGCGAACTGTGATATTTCAGAGTAAAAATCTGACTCTTTCATCAGTTTGTTTCATGGTTTGTCTGATGAAAGAGACAGATTGTTCTCAGAAATCTCACAGTTCACTTTGTTTATCTTTTATATTATTTCTGTATTGTTCATTACGCATTTTTTTTTTATAGTTCTGTTTCAGATATTGGGAGTGAAAACCCAGAAAAACCTAAAAAATTATGCAAAATCCTCCCAAAACAAGCTTTAATCGATATCTTCAGTAGATGTACTTTTATTCGCATTCCTAACATTTAGTGCCAACTTCACACTCTTCTTGGTTTCGAAAAATCATTTTGAGTTTTCGAGTAGTGGTTCACTCCTGTTTTTAATGAAGCCTGAAGTTAGCGAAAAGTGATCACTTCTCTTCCTTTTTTTTATTATTTTTTGTCAATAATTTGAACTCAATTTGTTCAAATCTGTTTCATTTGAATGAGTTCCATAATATCAGTAATTTTTGAGTTATCAACGTTATACACACAACGCCATCTATGAAAACCAATTCATAATTGAGGTTTCACTTTCCCATTGACATTGTTCAGGGTGATTTCTTCTGAAGAAGGGTAATTATGTCGTAAACATAGTTTTGGGATGAGAGGAATATGGTCGTCATATGTGACAAGGGTGCCGTTACTTTTATTCAATTTAGATCAAGCCGACAAATGTTTTTTCTTCATATACAGTGTGTCCACGGATTGGATGCCGGTAAGGAGTAAATGACGAAAAATTTTCGAGTTAGACTCTGATATTTTGGGAATCGCTCCTGCTTGGTCTCAAATTAAGATGTTGAAAAAATGAGCCAAATCAATTAATACACAGGGTGGTTTAGAACTGATTTAATGAAAATTTTTAGGAATAAAGTGCCTTTGTTTTAAAAGATATCGAGAAATTTTTTTGAGAAAAGTTGTTTAGAATCAAAAGACACTGCTAAATCTTGATTCTCAGATAAATCGATCACTTTTGATTTTGTAAATAGGTTATGAAAATAATTGATATTATCCATGGTTACAAATGCCAGACGTGACTTGAAACGTAAATTTTATTCGTCATAAACGAAAATTTTCCAGTTAAAAATATGTTGAGCATAGAACAAAGAGTGTTCATTGTGGAGTGCTACAGTTTAGGTGCAGACATTTCGTATCAGGGAGTAATAGGACAATTCCATGAACGCTGTCCAAATATAACAGTACCACGTAACCCTGTTAAAAAAATAGTGTCAAAATTTTAATTTTTGATCATGACAAAATATCTCACGTATCGGATTGATAAAATACTCATGAACTTATAAGTCAAGGTAGGCTGATTTATCTGAAAATTGAGTTCCTATTTACAAAATCAAAGTTGATCGATTTATCTGAGAATCGAGATTTAGCCGTATCTTTTGATTCTAAACAACTTTTCTCAATAAAATTTCTCGATATCTTTCAAAACAAAGACACTTTATTCTTAACAATTTCCATTAAATCAGTTCTAAACTACCCTGTATATTAATTGATTTGGCTCATTTTTTCAACATCTTAGTTTGAGACCAAGCAGGAGCGATTTCCAGAATATCAGAGTCTAACTCGAAAATTTTTCGCCATTTACACCTTACCGGCACCCAATCCGTGGGCACACTGTATATATTCTTTTAAGATGAGCAGTACATTTTTTATATCAAAAAATATGTGTCATAACAGTATTAGCAGAGGAAATGTAAACGGGGTACCATACATTTTTACGTATGATACAAAAGCACAGATAAAAACCTCAGGAAAAACTCTGCCTCCCCGTATAAGTGTAATTAAATTGTTGTTTGTTATTGAAGGGCTTCTTTTTCAACGACAAAATTTCTTCACTTCTATTCGATGCAGGTTAAAAATCATGAAATCACACCTGAAACAAAAAAGGGGACGAAAAAACCAATATGAACTAGTAAATGATTTAGTACTCATTAAATTAATTTGAAGTTAACGATGCATCTCAAAAAATAATCAGACACCGAATGAATTGCCTCGAAACCACCGTCAAATTTATATATTGGACAACTATTAACTAAATGTTCTATTGTTTCCTCTTCTTCTCCGCACTCGCACCTTGGACTTTCGACCGAATTCCATTTGAAGAGGAAACTATTACAGCGACCATGACCGGTTTTAAGTCGATTCAAAATGCACCAAATTTTCCTAGGAAGATAAAAACCATGAACTCTTTCTGAAGGATCGCTAATCAAACCTTTGTTGAAAACATTTTTCTTTATGAATAATTCGCAGATTCAAATTCGGTTTCTTCGAAATTAATTTGTTTCATTACCAATGATCTTGATAGCCATTTCACAGAAATTATAACATGATTCATCGAAGGGAAGGATTGTTCTTACAATTTTCCGCTAACTTTATGCGGCCCATATTCCCTTGTACTTCCAATCGATGAGCTGGGAAGACTTCGCATAGAATATTGCAGCGCTGTCGACTTTCAAAGCACAGGCTTCGTGTCCTCACAAAGGTTCTGATGAACTGCTTTTCGAATTGAATCAAACATAATGGAATAAACGAAGAATGGTAAAACTAGCCCATTGTTATATTTACAAGATAAAACTACAATCGGACCTGAATAGACTTCTGCCAACTCTTTACTGAAACTCGACAATTATTATTAGCGAGAAGGTATTATAATTCGAACAAAGAGGAGAACATTGCTCTAAGGCACGAGGTCATAGAAAATAATTTGAATTGAAGATTTCTCTATGACTATGCGGAGGTGCCTTTAGTAAAGTCTGCTGGATTTTGCGCGCATGTTCTAGGGGAGCAGTGTGTGCTATCGTTTTGTGCAAATGTCTGTAATTTTCGAATTTTGAGCCGAAGGTGGTCTGAAACGAATGGGTCGAACTCACTGATGACGTATCCGGTGTCAAAATCGATTCACGATTACGGGCGTACGTAGAAACCTATTGGCGAATGAAGATAAGCGCTACTCCCTCTGGTGACTATCCGAGTAACCCGAGGTACAGACATTATCATTGACAAGTTAAAAGAAATGTTAAGAAAATGAGAAAGTTTATGCATTTTTCTTGGTGTTGTGTGATTTTGCAAGTGTTTCTACTGATGAAAAGCAAACTCAAATGTCCCTTCCCATAGATTTCTATAGCCCGGTAAAAAATTTGGAGTTAGGTTGAGAGAAACTTCCTTTAACAAGTCGGGCCTGAAAGTGTTGAAGAATCGATAAAAACCAACAAACAAGATTTATGAGAGTCTGATCATTTTTATAGAGGTAAGCACGAATTGCTCCTGAAATATTAGATCACATTCATGCAGACAATTTTTTTCCAGGCCCCTAATCCAAGCAGAGAAATTAACTCAAGGGGAATGCTCTGCCTTCCAGAAATCTGCCTGTTGAACTAATCATTAAGTAACAACGTAAATGTTTTAGTGATAGAACTAATTGAGTATTAGTTTTTTGTGAATGTATTAATTTTATTTACAATATATTGAGTATTTAGTCCTTCGCTATAAAAATAGTAAAGTTATGAGTATTTGTCTATTATTCCAAAAAGTATGTTTTACAATACTATCTGTTTTTCAACTTTCAAGACAGCCTAAGAAATCCACCAAAGTCAATCTTGCTATTCGGACCTGAAAATAAATAATATTAAAATACTGTCTAACCTTGGAGATATCCCTGTAATTTTAGGGTTGCTACACTCAATAAGATTGAAGAATGATACATACCTACTTTATAAGAATGGAATATGTACTCCCAGTAATACTCTCGTCAACTATAAAAGTCTAAAAAGTCTTTGAATAAATCGTGAAATCAAGAATTATCAAACCAAACACTAACAAACAATACAAAATAGACTATCAAAACAAAATCTGTCTGTATCTAAGGTTCCAAAACTGGCCACCGTGGCGCTGCAATCTTAAATTCAGACGCCAATCGACGTGAAACTTTCAATGTAGGTTGCATTTCAAAATGCGACAGTTGAGTTTGTCAACGGGTAAAATCGGCCGAATGGTTTCGGAGTTATAGCCGTTTGAAATTTTGAAGTTTTTCCTGATATTTCAGGATATTGGAGTGATTGGATCAAAACTTGGCAATTAGTTGAAACATAACCACTCGCAACCTTTCGCAGAATTTTATTGGGGTCGTGCTGTCAGTAAGTACGAAGGCGTAGAAGGGCCACTCTTTGTCGACAAAAATTTTTCCACCTAATTCCGACTTTGAACTCGGAATTAAAGACTAATTCCGACTTCAAACTCGGAATTATACATAATTCCGACTTTGAACTCGGAATTATACTAATTCCGAGTTTGAAGTCGGAATTATAGACTAATTCCGACTTTAAACTCGGAATTATAGTCTATAATTCCGAGTTAAAAAAAATATTTTTCAGATTTTTTTTCTGAAACTATTCATCATATTCGGAAAACAAATTGCTTACACCTTGAGCTCTTTATTTCATAGCAGTTTACCAAATTTTAATTCGATATGGTTATTGTTTTCGGAAATATCGGAAAAAATTATGTAAATTTTCGTGATATCAACAGATGCATCAGTCTCAAATATATTATCTTTCAATCGACAAGTTGTCATTAGTAAATCGAAATTGAATTCTATAAAAAATTAAACCTCACAAGTTTTTACTCCAATCTAAGTTAAAACAATATTGAGTAATCATTTTTAAATAGATGAATACACAACACAAATGAGTCCGTGGCTCAGTTAGAATGCATATTCTCATATTTTTATAGAGAATGATGCTCCTTTCATGAAACTCCCTCGATTATCTCCGCCACTAATGAGACACAATTTTCAACTCAATTTTTCATCACCAGACGATTCAGTTTTTCCAAAAAACTCCATTCAAGCTAATGCGTTTGAATTTAATTTTTCAGCGCCACTGTGGCCAGTTTGAGAACCTTAGATAGACAGATAGAAGCTAGGTTTTCAAGTGTTTGCTTGTATATTTGATTGATGAAAATTCGATTTTACAATTTGTTCAAAGACTGTTTCAGTTAACAGAAGCGGTTCTCTGTATAAATATTTAATTTTCATGAAAGAGTTGTGTATCATCTATTCTTATTCAAAGTACCAATGCTACAATTACTGTTAGAAGTATTTAAATATAACCCAACTTGGTTATTGATCAAATACCCCCCCAGATCTTCTGCTCAAAAAGTTGAAAAATAGATAGTAAGTATTATAAAGCATACATTCACATAAAACTGATGCTACTTGTACCGTTAGCCTTATTCATTATGAGTTAACAAATAAATCCTTCCAACACTCAAAGGATTGGCCTTGAGAAAGCTGTGATATAATAAGCCTTGTACAGCTTCGATTTCATCGGCAGCATGCAAGTTGAGTGAAGAGTATTCATCACCAGATATTTCCTTGTTGAGACTCCTTTGTATCAATCGGTCAGTTCTGCCACTAAAACATTGTTCCTTTATGATCAGTTCAACAGAAAGATTTCTGGAAGGCATAGCATTCCTCATAAGTAACTATCTTTGCTTGGATTAGGGGCCTGGAAAACAATTGTCTTCATGAATGTGATCTAATTCTTCATGAGCTATTCGTGCTCACCTCCATAAAAATGATCATCATCGGTAAAATGCAGGTAACAGACTCACATAAATCTCATCTGTTGGTTTACTAATTTTGAGTTACAAGTTGCCAAGGTTTTATCGATTCTTCAACACTTTCAAGGTCCGACTTTTGCTTTTTCTCAGTAAAAACACCAGTAAAATCACACGAACCCCAAGAAAAATGCATGAACTTCCTCATTTCCTTGACATTTCTTCTAACTTGTCAATGATAATCTGACTATCTCGGGTTACTCTGATAGTCACCAGAGGGAGCAGAGGTTATCTTCATTCGCCAATCGCGAATTTATGGGATTTTGATGGTCATGTTAAACAGGCTCTAGCACCAGTGGGGTATATTTTAGGATCTGAGTGTAAATATGGAGTTTATTCATATTTTGATCTCTAGAATCAAATCTGAAATATATGAACATAAAGTCTGGACGCTCCCTGTTGGCGTCTGAATTTAAGATTGTAGCGCCACGGTGGCCAGTTCTAGAACCTCACATACAGACATAGATTTTCTTTTGATAGTCGATGTTGTACTGTTTGTTAGTGTTTGGTTTGATAATTTTTGATTTCACGATTTATTGAAAGACTTTTCAGACTTTTATAGTTGACGAGGGTATTACTGGGAGTACATATTCCATTATCATAAAGTAGGTATGTATCATCCTTCAATCTAATTGATTGTAGCAACTCTAAAATTACGGGGATATCTCCAAGGTTAGACAGTATTTTAATATTATTTATTTTCAGATCCGAATGGCAAGATTGACTTTGGTGGATTTCTTAGGCTGCCTTGAAAGTTGAAAAACAGATAGTATTGTAAAACATACTTTTTGGAATAATAGACAAATACTCATAACTTCACTATTTTTATAGGGAAGGACTAAATACTCTATATATTGTTAATAAAATGAATACATTCACATGAAACTAATGTTACTTGTACCGTAGGCCTTATTCATTATGGATTGGCGAATAAATTTTTCAACACTCATATGATTGGTCTTGAAAAAGCTGTAATAAATAAGCCTTGTACAACTTTGCTTTCATCGACAGAAACACTTTGAGCGAAGAGTATCATCACCAGATATTTCCTTGTTGAGACTCTTTTTTTCAACAGGCATTTCTATCACTAGAACAGTTACGTTGTTCCTTGATGGTCAGTTCAACAGGCAGATTTCTGAAAGGCATAGCATTCCTCTTAAATAAATTTTTCTGCTTGGATTATGGGCCTGGAAAAAAATTGTCTTCATGAATGTGATCTAATATTTCATGAGCAATTCGTGCTTACCTCTATAAAAATGATCATCATCGGTAAAATGCAGGTAACAGACTCTCATAAATCTTTTTTGTTGGTTTTTATCGATTCTGCAACACTTTCAGGCCCGACTTGTTAAAGGAAGTTTCTTTCACCCCAACTCCAAATTTTTTACCGGGCTATAGAAATCTATGGGAAGGGACATTTGAGTTTGCTTTTCCTCAGTTGAAGCACTTGTAAAATTACACAAACGCCAAGAAAAATGCATAAACTTTCTCATTTTCTTAACATTTCTTTTAACTTGTCAATGATAATGTCTGTACCTCGGGTTACTCGGATAGCCACCAGAGGAAGTAGCGCTTAGCTTTATTCGCCAATAGCAGAGCGCGAACTGTAGCAATCCAACACCAATTTTAATCAGATTCAAGCCTCGGTTGATTCAATACCCTAGCAATATGGGCCTAAATCGTCGTCTAATGGATTAAGACATATAAAATATGATCCCCGAAAAAAATAACTCGCAAACACGCACATTGTGTCGAACAATGGACGCGTGCGTGAGTGTGTGCATAAACATAGGAATCAACAATGAAGGGCTATCCATTAGACCGCAGTCACCCTCCTTTGAATGGTTTGATTGTTGAAAAAGCACGAGTTATTTGAGCTGTGCTACAATGGCGAATAAATAATTGCGTTTTTGCTGCCTTCCTAATACAAAACGCGCGAAAAGAGGCGGCTCCGGTTGGCCTGCGCCTTCGCCAATTTGCAATCAAAAGTTCAAGGGGGGCTACAGTTTAGTTCAAATGTATTTATTTCAGAGGTTTTGAGTCTCGAAAAGTCTCAAAAAGGTCGAAATGTTCTACCAGGCGTTTCATATTTGCGGAAATACACAAATATTGTTGAAAATCGAATGTTTTAAGTGATATATCTTAGAGTTTATTCTTCAAATAAATGCTCACTATCCTTGGACCTCATATACACGAAATTCACGATACTTCCGAATTCAAAAGTTTCAAAACAATCAAAAAATGTATTGAATTCAATTTCTGTGATTTTTTTTATGGGTTCCAACTATTATGAATTCCACAAGTCATAGTCTCGAATCTTCCATACAGATAGACATACATGTGCAGTGCGCGTCAAAATTATGGAACAAATTCATTTTCTCAGTAGAAAAATATTTGGCAACAAAATCCTGAAACAGGTCAATTTTCTTTCACTTTCACCAAATTTTATTCATTTTTGAAGGATTTTTGTTGCACCCTGTCCCCATCAACCCTCTTAATTTTTTGAATAGCTAGTAGGTCATGTGGTACTTTTTGGCAAGGTCTTTGTATCCTTGTACAGGCGTGCAAAAATTTTCAAGAAAAAAATTTTTTTTTTAAAAATTAGTTACTTCAAAGAGGTTTTCAGTATGTGCACTTTGTCATGGCTCATTTACTTTGAGACGATGGTACCTGATGAAATTTGTCACCGAATTGAAGTCGACCATTACAGTTTTGTTTATGCACAACTTTCAACCCCTACGAACCCTTTAATGGAGAAAAAACTTGGAGAGGGTTGAAAGTTGTGCATGAACAAAACTGTAATGGTCGACTTTCATTCGGTGACAAATTTCATCAGGTAAAATCGTCTCAAAGTAAATGAGCCATGACAAAGTGCACATACTGAAAATCCCTTTGAACTAACTAATTTTTCAAAAAAAAAATTTTTTTTCTTGAAAATTTCTGCACGCCTGTAAAGGAGATACAAAGACCTTGCCAAAGAAGTACAACATGACCTACTTTCCCTATTCAAAAAATTTAGAGGCTTGATGGGGATGACACAGGGTGCAACAACTAAATCTTCTACTAAATCTTTAGATGCGATCAGAGCGCATGACACTTGGGAATTCGGCAATTGTCATTTTGAATTTATTCATGTTTTCTCAGATTATTATTTAGTTATTGATAAGTGCGTGAAATCTCTTTGTGTTAGCTTGTGTAGATCCTCAGATACTTTTAAATGGGTCCGTTTTGTATTTTGTTTGGACAGTGCAGATGTAAATGGAAATAGGTGTTCAAATGAAGAGATAATCATATTTATAGGAGGTATAAACTTCATGAAACTCAGCTGCTTATCATTCTTTTCACAGGTGTCTTTCAATCATTTTCACTAATCGAGGATCAGTTTTCAACCCCCCCTTAAGCATATTATTTTCACAATGTGTTGTATTTTTCTTTATTGAATATACATGAATTGTTTGACAATTTTCATTTACTAGAAACTGAAATTCACGAATATATGCTACTATCAAGTGCTACGTACTAGAAAACCTCAAGTTTTAAACTCTGATGAAATAAAATCAACCACTGAATGAAACACTTGTTTTCTAATTGGAAATCTTATGAATTTAAATGGAAAAGAACTCAAATTGAACTGGTTTAATAATATGGCCTATTCGATGAGTTTTTAATCTTTCTGAAACTTCAATTCTTGATAGGTTTCAGTCTGACTTAAAGTAAGGATGATGCTTGTTCTGTATCAACTTCCATAAACTTCCTGCTGCTTTAGCAGATTTCTTTGTATATGTGCACAATCTGGAAAATATAAATATATTTGAATAAGCTATCAAATTATATAGATGTATCAGTAGATTCTGTAGAATAATTTCACATTGCTTACCTAATAATTTCATTCCTCACTTGCTATAAAATAGGAAAACATCGAATGATAGTGTATATTAGCCAAAAATCACAATGCATATTGAATTCTTAGAATATATCCCACTAAAAGTTATGCAAAACATAATATGGTAGAAATTCATTCATCCACATATTTTTTACCTCATATCTTGTCTGATATAAATTCAGTTCTGACAGACAGTTGCCTTGACAATCGGTCGTAATTTCCAAATAGCGCCACCTTCAGTGGAAAAAAAGAATTTTGCCGAATTCCCCAACATTGGTGAAACAAAAGCGCAGCTTCGAATACCCCTTATCTTCTGTGCATCCTAGTTCGAATGTGAAGTAGCTAGCGTGCGTCGGTCAATGGTGCCACCTTCTGGCAACTCAGTTAAACTACGCCTACACTATTAAACTGGAGCTCATCCTTCCTCCATGAAACATTCTTCACCTTGATTGATGTAGCAAGGTACTGTCTTGTCGGAAAACCCGATTGGAACGAGTGCTTCCTCGTCATTATGGTGCTGTACAAACTGCAAAATCGCAGATACAACTACTCGAAGCGACTATTGAACGAACGTCATGAACATAGCTGCACTCGAAGGTTAGGGTTCGTAAGTTTCTCTTGAGATGGCTCTGTATAATTTTTGTACTGAAGAAAGTCATTCAACAGATCTCTAGAATTATTTCTGTGTTTCCAAGGTGAGTCAGTCTGATGATAGTTATTAACCGTGAAACTGCAGTAAACGAATTCCATGGACAGTTTATTGTCACTGGATCTCTTTGTTCTGCGTAAACTATTCCTTTTTTGAAAGATATCTATTTTCCCGATATGCAGAAGTTACGTAACTATACTCCATTCACTTTTATGAACTATCCCAGTTTGCCATGACATTCTGACACATTTCACCGTGTATATTTTGAAAATGTTAGGTTATAGTCATGTACCTGTCAGATAACTACACAACGTTGTTCTCTTTACATAGAGGTCGTAGTTATTACATATTTTTCAAAATGTGAATTTACTTTGGGAAAACAATGAATTTGATAGAATATTATGTTAATTCAATAATTCCAAAGACCTGACGAATGTTGAAGAAACTTCTTTCTCTGTTAATACTGGAAATATTTCACGTATTCACATGGTTGGAAGATCCAGTTATGCTATTTTCTTTCACAGACATGAAGAATCGAGTGCTGAAATTTTACTGATTCATAATGGATAGAGTAGTCCGTTCCTTTGTGATAGTTCATTCGAAAAATAATAGAAGTACTAGAATTATCCTGCAGTAAAACTTATAAACGAGCAGACAAACCTATGTATATCCGTAATTTTCGAAATTCTCAAGAAATAAATTTACAGAAGACATTTAAATACCTTGTTGCACAACTTGAAATAAGTCATTTTGAAAATGTAGTAGTACTTTTGTAGTACTGTGTCACCTTAAAATAACTAACTCAATTTACAAAGTTCTTGGGAATCTATGTGAACGATACATTGGGTTTTCACTGAAATACGTCGAAAATGTTGGATAGCTTGTGATGAATAATTGATTCCTAATTGTCAGGATTACTAACAGAAAAAGCAGATTTCAATTCTAGAAAGCACTTCCTGATACTTTGTCTTTGCTTTTTCAAAACTAACTTCGACATTTTTAGTTTCCAAGCATGATGATTATGTTGAGATTGGGAGTAGAAATTGGCATTGGCATTTGGCAACGTCGCTGAGAATTATTATGATATTGCCGATATTTCACGAGTGCCAACCTTCGTCAGTTTTAAGTGAAAAAACTTGATATACCTAGATCATAGCCAATCGGGATAGTTTATAAAAGTGAATGGAGTATAGTTACAAAATCTTCAATTTTCGCACAGTTCGATTACCCAAGACCCAATAGAACCCAAATACCCGGACGCTCCATTACCCGAACACGGCGTCTTGTCAGAAAGGACTCGCGAACAATAAACTGACCGCACAAAACGTCGCGACGCGCGGCCATCTTTGAACAGTCATTGTTCCGATCACAATGGCCCAGTGTCATGCGATTGTTTGCGTTCATCCTACAGAAACAAACGAAGTACGGAAACGACCGGTTCGGGTTGCCATTATCGGGGGATACACCACCGACGCCGATCATCGAGACCATAGAAATTCACGATAGTAGGTCCCGCGTTGGTAGGCTCAACGGTATTTCGGCCGATAAGTTTTCGCTGATATCGTAATTCGGTTGTATTCTTCGACTAATTGGAAAATTGAAACGGAATGTGGCCATTGAAGGAGGGAAAGGGGTAGGGAAGTCGATGTTACTCGTATTGTCCATGTTGTTTCGGCCTAATGGGATAAATTAAGAAGTTCCTATTGATTACGTCATTGCTATGTGGACGTGGATTAGATAATGAGCGATGTTAAAAGAAATAGTATTTGAAAATTAATTGATAGACCACTTCCGTCCAAAATGCCAACCCACAGATTTCTTCCAAATTCACTATTACCGGGGAAGGGGAATTTCAGAACAAATTCGACACGATATGGTTCGCGTTATTTATTAATATCCGTAAAAGATGCCTCGGCTCCTCAAACAAGATACATCCTTCCAAATATAGGTTTTCACGCGCTTGTTCCAGGAACCATCCGAATATTTCATGTTTACAGAACGGAAAACCGGCAACCGAAATAACCAAGTTGATTTGCGGAACATATTCTACATAAACTTGACACTATTAACATGAAATCAGGAATCCCAACTCAAAAATCAGCCAATCAGAGATGATCTTAACAAAAACCTATATTTGGAAGGAATTATCTTGTTTGAGGAGCCGAGGCATCTTTTACGGATATTTTTAAAAAACGCGATCCTTATCATGTCGAATTTGTCCTGAAATTCCCGTTCCCCTGTGATAGTAAATTTGTGAAGAAAATTGTGGGTTGGCAACTTGGGCCGAAGTCGTCTAATCAAACCTTACGTTAAATTTTGGACACCCTCTCCATAGAGGAACGACAAAAGTAAGAATACATAATACACAACCCCGTTAAAAAATATCGATAGCGTCGACAGAGAAGAGATAGCCAAGTCTCGCGTGCGACGGTGTCGACGGAGCCATTGTTGGGCCCCAGATGAATATTATAAAGGGACAAAGATTCCACAATACAACATACAATGAACACAATGCACTAGTGTGGTATTCGGTATTGTATACATATAATAGAACTATACAAGCAAGCTTAATGCCATTTCAAACAGAGTGTTATCAGCAGCGGAAGCGGGGGCAGACGAGGCGATAACAGGGCTGCCACACGTGACACGACGCCGTCGCGGTGGATGGATCATCCCTGATTCTTGTCGCTAACTCTGTCTCCCGATGAAATTTCTTAAGATGAGGTTTATGACGGGCATTGTTTTTATAAGTTTTAGAAATTTTGAAGGATTTTTCATGTGTTTATATAAAACAGGGCGTTTATGACTGATCCGGCTCGAAGGATCATGTTCATATAAACGTGATGTTATTAAATATTATAACAATAATAAAAGTCTCCTGAGCGTAGGTCTGTCAACGATTCATTTTCTAGATACATTTCAATATTATTGAATTGTTCGCGAACATATTCATCACGATACCAAAATCAAATAACGCAAGGACTTGTAAAGAACATCGCCCCATTAGCTAATGAGTCATTTTCTAAAACTGCATTAAAGTCTCTACAAAAAATGTGAAGAAGTTAGTGGAGAGGGCCAGTTTGGTTTCAAGAAAGGCTTCGGAACCAGAGAAGCGATTAAACGGATAAGCTGTAACATATCTATCGCCGAAGAATTTTTAAAAAATTTCTGAATTCAACAGAGTATGTAATCGACGCGGATCCTACGCCATTTTAAATAAAAAGATCTGTTACTTCCTAGTTCGTTTATTGGTGACTAGTTTCACTCAAGAACATCTGAGCATCATCAGACCAGTCCCACTAAAAATCACAAAATACAAGAGTTTCGACATTACATATTACACACTAATATTCCCTCACCTGAACTCTCAACCAGATTCGTCAATAATTACTAAAAAGGTATAGGTATTATTCTCAGTACAAAATTTCAACATAATCTCATCCACGATCTACAATTTCTCATTCTCTTAAGATGGCTACAACTAACATAGAAAACAAAAAACTGGAATCACAGAAACAATACAGATTTTTCTTTTTGACATATTATTCTACAATAAACATTTCATCAGACAATCATTACCAAAATCCATCTGAGCATTCAACATCAAACTATCATTAAATTTTTTGTGTTTTAAAATTTCAAATTTTTCTAAACCATCAATGATCCAACCACTAACATTAGCATGCAAGATATCAAAATTATCCTCTTTTTTAAATTCATGTTGATATTCATATAAGTGGTTTCCAAAATGCGAGCTGTCATAGTTATTTCCTAACCTTAAAATTCTCAAATGTTCTCTTATTCTCTGTTCAAAAGTCCTCACTGTTCTTCCTATATAATAAGCCCCACATGTGTTACATGTCAACCTATATACTCCGTTCCTGGTCAGTTTATCATCTTTGTCCCTATTATTCATCAATATATTCCCAATACTATTTGTTGGTTTGAAAGATATTTTTATGGTGGATGCTCTTTCTAAAATCTTTTTTATTTTTGATGAGACTGTTCCAACATATGATAGCGGAATGAACTTCTTATTTTCTTGATTATTCTGTGTTATAAAGTGTTCTCGAATGATTTTCTTCTGCATCTTACCCTTCAGAATCTTCTCCACCACATCTTCCCTGAAACCATTAATCCTCGCTATTTGTTTTATAATTTTTACTTCATCATTGAATTTATCATTATTCATAGGAACATTCAATAGTCTCTCCAACAAGCTATGCAAATTAGCCACCTTGTGTGTGTAACTATGTTGTGATTCTGCTGAAATTGAAATGCCTGTTTGAGTTGGCTTTCTATATATTCCAAAAAAATGTTTTCCCTCTTTTATTTCAATTTCCAAGTCCAAAAAGTCTACTTTGTTACCAAAGCCCTCCTTTTTAAACTTGATAGATTGAACCCGACTATTAACGTACTCCAAAAATTCTTCAAGTTCTTTTTCTGTTCCCTTCCACAACATTATGGTGTCGTCTACATATCTGTGATAATAAACTATTAGAGCTACATAAGGATTATTCTTAAATATGTGTTCACCCTCAAAATGATCCATGTACTTATCTGCCAATATTGGAGCGACAGGATTCCCCATACCTAATCCATTCAGCTGTTCGTATATTTTACCATTGAAAATAAAGAAGTTCTGACCAACACACATTTTCAAAAGACGATTCACTGCATTCACCATTTGATCACTCATTTCCGTATCAGTTAGTTCTTCTTCAACTATATTCAATATTTCATCTCTAGGAACATTTGTATATAAATTTTCTATATCCATTGTCACAATCTTATAATTATCTACTATTTGTACATCTTTAATCTTTTCAATAAGGTCCAAAGAGTTTTTTACAGTATGTGAAGCAATAAATTTTGTATTGCTTTTTAATATCTTATTCAACCATTTAGCTATATCATATGTAGGACTCTTGATATGCGAAACCACTGGTCTAATTGGGATTTCTTCTAATATCTCACTTTTATGAATCTTCAATAAACCGTACAGTTTTGGTAACTTAGTATTATCTATTTTGAAACTTCTTAAAAATTCCAAATCTACACCATTAGATAGTTCTTTTAGAGTATTTTTATTTCTCTGTATGATTGTTGAAATAGATATTTTCTTTTCTACTATCTGATTTTTAGCTATGAATTCAGAAACCTTCCCAACATAATCTTCTCTCTTCAACAATGTGATGCTATTACCTTTATCTGCCCTTGTCAATACAACATCTTTTTCTTTCATCTTTCTCTGAATGGATCTCAATGTTTTTTCATCATTACTTCTCTTCATTTTTCTGTTCTTAATCCTCTTGGCTTCTTTTCTAATCAATGGTTTTATTTCATCCCTTACTTCATCCTTGTTGACAATTTCTTTTTCTATTGTCTTCTCTACCTCAACTACCAACTTAGCCAGATCATCCAATCTAGATTTCTCCACCTTTGGAATGAATTTCAATCCCCTCCTCAACAATTCTAGTTCATTGTTGTCAAACAAGATATCAGTGAAATTTACCACAACCTCATGAAAACTATGTGGCCCCTCCTGTTGTCTTCTCTCTTCATATGTTGCCTCTTCCAATCTTCTCAACTTTTTACTCAATTTAGATCTTTTAACTCTTCTATCAAATTCTAATCTAGCAAAAATGCTTCCAATTATTCTATTCAGTTCGTGAAAACCTAAACATCCCTTTATGATATCATATGTTATCTTCAGTTGGATATTCAAGGAGTTAAGCTTAGTGTGAATCAATTTTATTTCTTTCTTAATCAACTTCTTCGCTAACCAGAATCTATATCTCTCAACAATTCTATTGTGGTTCTTGTTGAATTGATTCTTTATGTAATTCGGAATGATATCTCTTCTCAAACATTCATGATTGAAAAATAGATCTTCTTGCAATCTCATCCTCTTGCACTGTAATCTCTCGTAGTAATGGACTTTTTTAGCTATTTCAGCCATACTTGATACAAATAACAATGTCCAAGTAGGAAGTTATTAATTAAATAAAAAGATCTGTTACTTCCTAGTTCGTTTATTGGTGACTAGTTTCACTCAAGAACATCTGAGCATCATCAGACCAGTCCCACTAAAAATCACAAAATACAAGAGTTTCGACATTACATATTACACACTAATATTCCCTCACCTGAACTCTCAACCAGATTCGTCAATAATTACTAAAAAGGTATAGGTATTATTCTCAGTACAAAATTTCAACATAATCTCATCCACGATCTACAATTTCTCATTCTCTTAAGATGGCTACAACTAACATAGAAAACAAAAAACTGGAATCACAGAAACAATACAGATTTTTCTTTTTGACATATTATTCTACAATAAACATTTCATCAGACAATCATTACCAAAATCCATCTGAGCATTCAACATCAAACTATCATTAAATTTTTTGTGTTTTAAAATTTCAAATTTTTCTAAACCATCAATGATCCAACCACTAACATTAGCATGCAAGATATCAAAATTATCCTCTTTTTTAAATTCATGTTGATATTCATATAAGTGGTTTCCAAAATGCGAGCTGTCATAGTTATTTCCTAACCTTAAAATTCTCAAATGTTCTCTTATTCTCTGTTCAAAAGTCCTCACTGTTCTTCCTATATAATAAGCCCCACATGTGTTACATGTCAACCTATATACTCCGTTCCTGGTCAGTTTATCATCTTTGTCCCTATTATTCATCAATATATTCCCAATACTATTTGTTGGTTTGAAAGATATTTTTATGGTGGATGCTCTTTCTAAAATCTTTTTTATTTTTGATGAGACTGTTCCAACATATGATAGCGGAATGAACTTCTTATTTTCTTGATTATTCTGTGTTATAAAGTGTTCTCGAATGATTTTCTTCTGCATCTTACCCTTCAGAATCTTCTCCACCACATCTTCCCTGAAACCATTAATCCTCGCTATTTGTTTTATAATTTTTACTTCATCATTGAATTTATCATTATTCATAGGAACATTCAATAGTCTCTCCAACAAGCTATGCAAATTAGCCACCTTGTGTGTGTAACTATGTTGTGATTCTGCTGAAATTGAAATGCCTGTTTGAGTTGGCTTTCTATATATTCCAAAAAAATGTTTTCCCTCTTTTATTTCAATTTCCAAGTCCAAAAAGTCTACTTTGTTACCAAAGCCCTCCTTTTTAAACTTGATAGATTGAACCCGACTATTAACGTACTCCAAAAATTCTTCAAGTTCTTTTTCTGTTCCCTTCCACAACATTATGGTGTCGTCTACATATCTGTGATAATAAACTATTAGAGCTACATAAGGATTATTCTTAAATATGTGTTCACCCTCAAAATGATCCATGTACTTATCTGCCAATATTGGAGCGACAGGATTCCCCATACCTAATCCATTCAGCTGTTCGTATATTTTACCATTGAAAATAAAGAAGTTCTGACCAACACACATTTTCAAAAGACGATTCACTGCATTCACCATTTGATCACTCATTTCCGTATCAGTTAGTTCTTCTTCAACTATATTCAATATTTCATCTCTAGGAACATTTGTATATAAATTTTCTATATCCATTGTCACAATCTTATAATTATCTACTATTTGTACATCTTTAATCTTTTCAATAAGGTCCAAAGAGTTTTTTACAGTATGTGAAGCAATAAATTTTGTATTGCTTTTTAATATCTTATTCAACCATTTAGCTATATCATATGTAGGACTCTTGATATGCGAAACCACTGGTCTAATTGGGATTTCTTCTAATATCTCACTTTTATGAATCTTCAATAAACCGTACAGTTTTGGTAACTTAGTATTATCTATTTTGAAACTTCTTAAAAATTCCAAATCTACACCATTAGATAGTTCTTTTAGAGTATTTTTATTTCTCTGTATGATTGTTGAAATAGATATTTTCTTTTCTACTATCTGATTTTTAGCTATGAATTCAGAAACCTTCCCAACATAATCTTCTCTCTTCAACAATGTGATGCTATTACCTTTATCTGCCCTTGTCAATACAACATCTTTTTCTTTCATCTTTCTCTGAATGGATCTCAATGTTTTTTCATCATTACTTCTCTTCATTTTTCTGTTCTTAATCCTCTTGGCTTCTTTTCTAATCAATGGTTTTATTTCATCCCTTACTTCATCCTTGTTGACAATTTCTTTTTCTATTGTCTTCTCTACCTCAACTACCAACTTAGCCAGATCATCCAATCTAGATTTCTCCACCTTTGGAATGAATTTCAATCCCCTCCTCAACAATTCTAGTTCATTGTTGTCAAACAAGATATCAGTGAAATTTACCACAACCTCATGAAAACTATGTGGCCCCTCCTGTTGTCTTCTCTCTTCATATGTTGCCTCTTCCAATCTTCTCAACTTTTTACTCAATTTAGATCTTTTAACTCTTCTATCAAATTCTAATCTAGCAAAAATGCTTCCAATTATTCTATTCAGTTCGTGAAAACCTAAACATCCCTTTATGATATCATATGTTATCTTCAGTTGGATATTCAAGGAGTTAAGCTTAGTGTGAATCAATTTTATTTCTTTCTTAATCAACTTCTTCGCTAACCAGAATCTATATCTCTCAACAATTCTATTGTGGTTCTTGTTGAATTGATTCTTTATGTAATTCGGAATGATATCTCTTCTCAAACATTCATGATTGAAAAATAGATCTTCTTGCAATCTCATCCTCTTGCACTGTAATCTCTCGTAGTAATGGACTTTTTTAGCTATTTCAGCCATACTTGATACAAATAACAATGTCCAAGTAGGAAGTTATTAATTAAATAAAAAGATCTGTTACTTCCTAGTTCGTTTATTGGTGACTAGTTTCACTCAAGAACATCTGAGCATCATCAGACCAGTCCCACTAAAAATCACAAAATACAAGAGTTTCGACATTACATATTACACACTAATATTCCCTCACCTGAACTCTCAACCAGATTCGTCAATAATTACTAAAAAGGTATAGGTATTATTCTCAGTACAAAATTTCAACATAATCTCATCCACGATCTACAATTTCTCATTCTCTTAAGATGGCTACAACTAACATAGAAAACAAAAAACTGGAATCACAGAAACAATACAGATTTTTCTTTTTGACATATTATTCTACAATAAACATTTCATCAGACAATCATTACCAAAATCCATCTGAGCATTCAACATCAAACTATCATTAAATTTTTTGTGTTTTAAAATTTCAAATTTTTCTAAACCATCAATGATCCAACCACTAACATTAGCATGCAAGATATCAAAATTATCCTCTTTTTTAAATTCATGTTGATATTCATATAAGTGGTTTCCAAAATGCGAGCTGTCATAGTTATTTCCTAACCTTAAAATTCTCAAATGTTCTCTTATTCTCTGTTCAAAAGTCCTCACTGTTCTTCCTATATAATAAGCCCCACATGTGTTACATGTCAACCTATATACTCCGTTCCTGGTCAGTTTATCATCTTTGTCCCTATTATTCATCAATATATTCCCAATACTATTTGTTGGTTTGAAAGATATTTTTATGGTGGATGCTCTTTCTAAAATCTTTTTTATTTTTGATGAGACTGTTCCAACATATGATAGCGGAATGAACTTCTTATTTTCTTGATTATTCTGTGTTATAAAGTGTTCTCGAATGATTTTCTTCTGCATCTTACCCTTCAGAATCTTCTCCACCACATCTTCCCTGAAACCATTAATCCTCGCTATTTGTTTTATAATTTTTACTTCATCATTGAATTTATCATTATTCATAGGAACATTCAATAGTCTCTCCAACAAGCTATGCAAATTAGCCACCTTGTGTGTGTAACTATGTTGTGATTCTGCTGAAATTGAAATGCCTGTTTGAGTTGGCTTTCTATATATTCCAAAAAAATGTTTTCCCTCTTTTATTTCAATTTCCAAGTCCAAAAAGTCTACTTTGTTACCAAAGCCCTCCTTTTTAAACTTGATAGATTGAACCCGACTATTAACGTACTCCAAAAATTCTTCAAGTTCTTTTTCTGTTCCCTTCCACAACATTATGGTGTCGTCTACATATCTGTGATAATAAACTATTAGAGCTACATAAGGATTATTCTTAAATATGTGTTCACCCTCAAAATGATCCATGTACTTATCTGCCAATATTGGAGCGACAGGATTCCCCATACCTAATCCATTCAGCTGTTCGTATATTTTACCATTGAAAATAAAGAAGTTCTGACCAACACACATTTTCAAAAGACGATTCACTGCATTCACCATTTGATCACTCATTTCCGTATCAGTTAGTTCTTCTTCAACTATATTCAATATTTCATCTCTAGGAACATTTGTATATAAATTTTCTATATCCATTGTCACAATCTTATAATTATCTACTATTTGTACATCTTTAATCTTTTCAATAAGGTCCAAAGAGTTTTTTACAGTATGTGAAGCAATAAATTTTGTATTGCTTTTTAATATCTTATTCAACCATTTAGCTATATCATATGTAGGACTCTTGATATGCGAAACCACTGGTCTAATTGGGATTTCTTCTAATATCTCACTTTTATGAATCTTCAATAAACCGTACAGTTTTGGTAACTTAGTATTATCTATTTTGAAACTTCTTAAAAATTCCAAATCTACACCATTAGATAGTTCTTTTAGAGTATTTTTATTTCTCTGTATGATTGTTGAAATAGATATTTTCTTTTCTACTATCTGATTTTTAGCTATGAATTCAGAAACCTTCCCAACATAATCTTCTCTCTTGGAATTTTTAAGAAGTTTCAAAATAGATAATACTAAGTTACCAAAACTGTACGGTTTATTGAAGATTCATAAAAGTGAGATATTAGAAGAAATCCCAATTAGACCAGTGGTTTCGCATATCAAGAGTCCTACATATGATATAGCTAAATGGTTGAATAAGATATTAAAAAGCAATACAAAATTTATTGCTTCACATACTGTAAAAAACTCTTTGGACCTTATTGAAAAGATTAAAGATGTACAAATAGTAGATAATTATAAGATTGTGACAATGGATATAGAAAATTTATATACAAATGTTCCTAGAGATGAAATATTGAATATAGTTGAAGAAGAACTAACTGATACGGAAATGAGTGATCAAATGGTGAATGCAGTGAATCGTCTTTTGAAAATGTGTGTTGGTCAGAACTTCTTTATTTTCAATGGTAAAATATACGAACAGCTGAATGGATTAGGTATGGGGAATCCTGTCGCTCCAATATTGGCAGATAAGTACATGGATCATTTTGAGGGTGAACACATATTTAAGAATAATCCTTATGTAGCTCTAATAGTTTATTATCACAGATATGTAGACGACACCATAATGTTGTGGAAGGGAACAGAAAAAGAACTTGAAGAATTTTTGGAGTACGTTAATAGTCGGGTTCAATCTATCAAGTTTAAAAAGGAGGGCTTTGGTAACAAAGTAGACTTTTTGGACTTGGAAATTGAAATAAAAGAGGGAAAACATTTTTTTGGAATATATAGAAAGCCAACTCAAACAGGCATTTCAATTTCAGCAGAATCACAACATAGTTACACACACAAGGTGGCTAATTTGCATAGCTTGTTGGAGAGACTATTGAATGTTCCTATGAATAATGATAAATTCAATGATGAAGTAAAAATTATAAAACAAATAGCGAGGATTAATGGTTTCAGGGAAGATGTGGTGGAGAAGATTCTGAAGGGTAAGATGCAGAAGAAAATCATTCGAGAACACTTTATAACACAGAATAATCAAGAAAATAAGAAGTTCATTCCGCTATCATATGTTGGAACAGTCTCATCAAAAATAAAAAAGATTTTAGAAAGAGCATCCACCATAAAAATATCTTTCAAACCAACAAATAGTATTGGGAATATATTGATGAATAATAGGGACAAAGATGATAAACTGACCAGGAACGGAGTATATAGGTTGACATGTAACACATGTGGGGCTTATTATATAGGAAGAACAGTGAGGACTTTTGAACAGAGAATAAGAGAACATTTGAGAATTTTAAGGTTAGGAAATAACTATGACAGCTCGCATTTTGGAAACCACTTATATGAATATCAACATGAATTTAAAAAAGAGGATAATTTTGATATCTTGCATGCTAATGTTAGTGGTTGGATCATTGATGGTTTAGAAAAATTTGAAATTTTAAAACACAAAAAATTTAATGATAGTTTGATGTTGAATGCTCAGATGGATTTTGGTAATGATTGTCTGATGAAATGTTTATTGTAGAATAATATGTCAAAAAGAAAAATCTGTATTGTTTCTGTGATTCCAGTTTTTTGTTTTCTATGTTAGTTGTAGCCATCTTAAGAGAATGAGAAATTGTAGATCGTGGATGAGATTATGTTGAAATTTTGTACTGAGAATAATACCTATACCTTTTTAGTAATTATTGACGAATCTGGTTGAGAGTTCAGGTGAGGGAATATTAGTGTGTAATATGTAATGTCGAAACTCTTGTATTTTGTGATTTTTAGTGGGACTGGTCTGATGATGCTCAGATGTTCTTGAGTGAAACTAGTCACCAATAAACGAACTAGGAAGTAACAGATCTTTTTATTTAATTAATAACTTCCTACTTGGACATTGTTATTTGTATCAAGTATGGCTGAAATAGCTAAAAAAGTCCATTACTACGAGAGATTACAGTGCAAGAGGATGAGATTGCAAGAAGATCTATTTTTCAATCATGAATGTTTGAGAAGAGATATCATTCCGAATTACATAAAGAATCAATTCAACAAGAACCACAATAGAATTGTTGAGAGATATAGATTCTGGTTAGCGAAGAAGTTGATTAAGAAAGAAATAAAATTGATTCACACTAAGCTTAACTCCTTGAATATCCAACTGAAGATAACATATGATATCATAAAGGGATGTTTAGGTTTTCACGAACTGAATAGAATAATTGGAAGCATTTTTGCTAGATTAGAATTTGATAGAAGAGTTAAAAGATCTAAATTGAGTAAAAAGTTGAGAAGATTGGAAGAGGCAACATATGAAGAGAGAAGACAACAGGAGGGGCCACATAGTTTTCATGAGGTTGTGGTAAATTTCACTGATATCTTGTTTGACAACAATGAACTAGAATTGTTGAGGAGGGGATTGAAATTCATTCCAAAGGTGGAGAAATCTAGATTGGATGATCTGGCTAAGTTGGTAGTTGAGGTAGAGAAGACAATAGAAAAAGAAATTGTCAACAAGGATGAAGTAAGGGATGAAATAAAACCATTGATTAGAAAAGAAGCCAAGAGGATTAAGAACAGAAAAATGAAGAGAAGTAATGATGAAAAAACATTGAGATCCATTCAGAGAAAGATGAAAGAAAAAGATGTTGTATTGACAAGGGCAGATAAAGGTAATAGCATCACATTGTTGAAGAGAGAAGATTATGTTGGGAAGGTTTCTGAATTCATAGCTAAAAATCAGATAGTAGAAAAGAAAATATCTATTTCAACAATCATACAGAGAAATAAAAATACTCTAAAAGAACTATCTAATGGTGTAGATTTGGAATTTTTAAGAAGTTTCAAAATAGATAATACTAAGTTACCAAAACTGTACGGTTTATTGAAGATTCATAAAAGTGAGATATTAGAAGAAATCCCAATTAGACCAGTGGTTTCGCATATCAAGAGTCCTACATATGATATAGCTAAATGGTTGAATAAGATATTAAAAAGCAATACAAAATTTATTGCTTCACATACTGTAAAAAACTCTTTGGACCTTATTGAAAAGATTAAAGATGTACAAATAGTAGATAATTATAAGATTGTGACAATGGATATAGAAAATTTATATACAAATGTTCCTAGAGATGAAATATTGAATATAGTTGAAGAAGAACTAACTGATACGGAAATGAGTGATCAAATGGTGAATGCAGTGAATCGTCTTTTGAAAATGTGTGTTGGTCAGAACTTCTTTATTTTCAATGGTAAAATATACGAACAGCTGAATGGATTAGGTATGGGGAATCCTGTCGCTCCAATATTGGCAGATAAGTACATGGATCATTTTGAGGGTGAACACATATTTAAGAATAATCCTTATGTAGCTCTAATAGTTTATTATCACAGATATGTAGACGACACCATAATGTTGTGGAAGGGAACAGAAAAAGAACTTGAAGAATTTTTGGAGTACGTTAATAGTCGGGTTCAATCTATCAAGTTTAAAAAGGAGGGCTTTGGTAACAAAGTAGACTTTTTGGACTTGGAAATTGAAATAAAAGAGGGAAAACATTTTTTTGGAATATATAGAAAGCCAACTCAAACAGGCATTTCAATTTCAGCAGAATCACAACATAGTTACACACACAAGGTGGCTAATTTGCATAGCTTGTTGGAGAGACTATTGAATGTTCCTATGAATAATGATAAATTCAATGATGAAGTAAAAATTATAAAACAAATAGCGAGGATTAATGGTTTCAGGGAAGATGTGGTGGAGAAGATTCTGAAGGGTAAGATGCAGAAGAAAATCATTCGAGAACACTTTATAACACAGAATAATCAAGAAAATAAGAAGTTCATTCCGCTATCATATGTTGGAACAGTCTCATCAAAAATAAAAAAGATTTTAGAAAGAGCATCCACCATAAAAATATCTTTCAAACCAACAAATAGTATTGGGAATATATTGATGAATAATAGGGACAAAGATGATAAACTGACCAGGAACGGAGTATATAGGTTGACATGTAACACATGTGGGGCTTATTATATAGGAAGAACAGTGAGGACTTTTGAACAGAGAATAAGAGAACATTTGAGAATTTTAAGGTTAGGAAATAACTATGACAGCTCGCATTTTGGAAACCACTTATATGAATATCAACATGAATTTAAAAAAGAGGATAATTTTGATATCTTGCATGCTAATGTTAGTGGTTGGATCATTGATGGTTTAGAAAAATTTGAAATTTTAAAACACAAAAAAATTTAATGATAGTTTGATGTTGAATGCTCAGATGGATTTTGGTAATGATTGTCTGATGAAATGTTTATTGTAGAATAATATGTCAAAAAGAAAAATCTGTATTGTTTCTGTGATTCCAGTTTTTTGTTTTCTATGTTAGTTGTAGCCATCTTAAGAGAATGAGAAATTGTAGATCGTGGATGAGATTATGTTGAAATTTTGTACTGAGAATAATACCTATACCTTTTTAGTAATTATTGACGAATCTGGTTGAGAGTTCAGGTGAGGGAATATTAGTGTGTAATATGTAATGTCGAAACTCTTGTATTTTGTGATTTTTAGTGGGACTGGTCTGATGATGCTCAGATGTTCTTGAGTGAAACTAGTCACCAATAAACGAACTAGGAAGTAACAGATCTTTTTATTTAATTAATAACTTCCTACTTGGACATTGTTATTTGTATCAAGTATGGCTGAAATAGCTAAAAAAGTCCATTACTACGAGAGATTACAGTGCAAGAGGATGAGATTGCAAGAAGATCTATTTTTCAATCATGAATGTTTGAGAAGAGATATCATTCCGAATTACATAAAGAATCAATTCAACAAGAACCACAATAGAATTGTTGAGAGATATAGATTCTGGTTAGCGAAGAAGTTGATTAAGAAAGAAATAAAATTGATTCACACTAAGCTTAACTCCTTGAATATCCAACTGAAGATAACATATGATATCATAAAGGGATGTTTAGGTTTTCACGAACTGAATAGAATAATTGGAAGCATTTTTGCTAGATTAGAATTTGATAGAAGAGTTAAAAGATCTAAATTGAGTAAAAAGTTGAGAAGATTGGAAGAGGCAACATATGAAGAGAGAAGACAACAGGAGGGGCCACATAGTTTTCATGAGGTTGTGGTAAATTTCACTGATATCTTGTTTGACAACAATGAACTAGAATTGTTGAGGAGGGGATTGAAATTCATTCCAAAGGTGGAGAAATCTAGATTGGATGATCTGGCTAAGTTGGTAGTTGAGGTAGAGAAGACAATAGAAAAAGAAATTGTCAACAAGGATGAAGTAAGGGATGAAATAAAACCATTGATTAGAAAAGAAGCCAAGAGGATTAAGAACAGAAAAATGAAGAGAAGTAATGATGAAAAAACATTGAGATCCATTCAGAGAAAGATGAAAGAAAAAGATGTTGTATTGACAAGGGCAGATAAAGGTAATAGCATCACATTGTTGAAGAGAGAAGATTATGTTGGGAAGGTTTCTGAATTCATAGCTAAAAATCAGATAGTAGAAAAGAAAATATCTATTTCAACAATCATACAGAGAAATAAAAATACTCTAAAAGAACTATCTAATGGTGTAGATTTGGAATTTTTAAGAAGTTTCAAAATAGATAATACTAAGTTACCAAAACTGTACGGTTTATTGAAGATTCATAAAAGTGAGATATTAGAAGAAATCCCAATTAGACCAGTGGTTTCGCATATCAAGAGTCCTACATATGATATAGCTAAATGGTTGAATAAGATATTAAAAAGCAATACAAAATTTATTGCTTCACATACTGTAAAAAACTCTTTGGACCTTATTGAAAAGATTAAAGATGTACAAATAGTAGATAATTATAAGATTGTGACAATGGATATAGAAAATTTATATACAAATGTTCCTAGAGATGAAATATTGAATATAGTTGAAGAAGAACTAACTGATACGGAAATGAGTGATCAAATGGTGAATGCAGTGAATCGTCTTTTGAAAATGTGTGTTGGTCAGAACTTCTTTATTTTCAATGGTAAAATATACGAACAGCTGAATGGATTAGGTATGGGGAATCCTGTCGCTCCAATATTGGCAGATAAGTACATGGATCATTTTGAGGGTGAACACATATTTAAGAATAATCCTTATGTAGCTCTAATAGTTTATTATCACAGATATGTAGACGACACCATAATGTTGTGGAAGGGAACAGAAAAAGAACTTGAAGAATTTTTGGAGTACGTTAATAGTCGGGTTCAATCTATCAAGTTTAAAAAGGAGGGCTTTGGTAACAAAGTAGACTTTTTGGACTTGGAAATTGAAATAAAAGAGGGAAAACATTTTTTTTTTTGGAATATATAGAAAGCCAACTCAAACAGGCATTTCAATTTCAGCAGAATCACAACATAGTTACACACACAAGGTGGCTAATTTGCATAGCTTGTTGGAGAGACTATTGAATGTTCCTATGAATAATGATAAATTCAATGATGAAGTAAAAATTATAAAACAAATAGCGAGGATTAATGGTTTCAGGGAAGATGTGGTGGAGAAGATTCTGAAGGGTAAGATGCAGAAGAAAATCATTCGAGAACACTTTATAACACAGAATAATCAAGAAAATAAGAAGTTCATTCCGCTATCATATGTTGGAACAGTCTCATCAAAAATAAAAAAGATTTTAGAAAGAGCATCCACCATAAAAATATCTTTCAAACCAACAAATAGTATTGGGAATATATTGATGAATAATAGGGACAAAGATGATAAACTGACCAGGAACGGAGTATATAGGTTGACATGTAACACATGTGGGGCTTATTATATAGGAAGAACAGTGAGGACTTTTGAACAGAGAATAAGAGAACATTTGAGAATTTTAAGGTTAGGAAATAACTATGACAGCTCGCATTTTGGAAACCACTTATATGAATATCAACATGAATTTAAAAAAGAGGATAATTTTGATATCTTGCATGCTAATGTTAGTGGTTGGATCATTGATGGTTTAGAAAAATTTGAAATTTTAAAACACAAAAAATTTAATGATAGTTTGATGTTGAATGCTCAGATGGATTTTGGTAATGATTGTCTGATGAAATGTTTATTGTAGAATAATATGTCAAAAAGAAAAATCTGTATTGTTTCTGTGATTCCAGTTTTTTGTTTTCTATGTTAGTTGTAGCCATCTTAAGAGAATGAGAAATTGTAGATCGTGGATGAGATTATGTTGAAATTTTGTACTGAGAATAATACCTATACCTTTTTAGTAATTATTGACGAATCTGGTTGAGAGTTCAGGTGAGGGAATATTAGTGTGTAATATGTAATGTCGAAACTCTTGTATTTTGTGATTTTTAGTGGGACTGGTCTGATGATGCTCAGATGTTCTTGAGTGAAACTAGTCACCAATAAACGAACTAGGAAGTAACAGATCTTTTTATTTAATTAATAACTTCCTACTTGGACATTGTTATTTCTACGCCATTTTGTAACCCCCAAAGCAGGATAGTATGTGCAGATTTGGCAACCTATAGATCATTCACTTTCATAAACTATCCCGGTTGGCCCTGAATTAGGTCTATCAAGTTTTTTTACTTGAAACTGTTGAAAGTTGGCTCCCGTGAAATATGGGCAATGTCAAAATAATTCTCAGAACCGTTGCCAAATGCCTATGACAATTTTTATTCTCAATCTGAACATTTTGAACATAATCATCACGCTTGGAAATCAGAAATGCCGAAGGTAGTTGTGAAGAAGCAGAGACATGGTATCAGAAAGTGCTATGCAGAATTAAAATCTGCTTTTTCTGATAGTAACCTTGATAATTTGAAATCATTAATTTATCACAAGCTATCCAACAGTTTCGACGTATGTGATTGAAAACCCAGTGTATCGTTCACATAGATTCCCAAGAACTTCGTGAATTGAGTAAGTTCTTTTGAGGTGACACAGGTTTTGTAGTACTACTACATTTTCATACTGGAATATTTCAAGTTGTGCAAAAACGTGGATGTTAAATGACTTCTTTAGACTTATTTCTTGAGAACTTCGAGAAGTGTGGAATTCCATAGGTTTGTCTGTTCGTTTAGAAGTTTTACGGCAAGATTATTCGAGTACTTTTATTTTTTTTTGAATGAACTATCACAAAGTAACGGACTACTCTATCCATTATTTTTCAATGAAATTTCAACATTGGATTCTTGACTTCCGTACAAGAGAATAGCATAACTGAATCTTCCAACCATGTTTATATACGTCAAATATTTCCAGTATTAACAGGGAAAATAGTTTCACCAGTTTCTTGGAATTATTGAATTCACATAATATTTTCTCAAATTCATTATTTTCCCAAAGTGAATTGACATTTTGCAAAATACGTTATTACTACGACCTCTATGTAGAAAGGACAACGTGTAGTTATCTGACAGGAAAATGACTATAACCCAAAATTTTCAAAATATACACTGAAATGTGTAAGAATAATAATAATAATAAAGTTTATTTCGGTAAATAAACAAATTCATCACAGAGATATATAATAATATTATAATCTGTACGTGATATTTAAAACAATATATAATTCAAAAATATGCTCTATAATGAAAAGAAAAAATTAACATATGGACAACCATAAATCCACACAAATATTTGAAGAAAATGATGGATGAATCAAATCGGGCAAGTTTATGATACAATCGGGCAGTACAATTTCAAAAATCTAATAAGTAGAACTCATAGGTACTTATTTATTTCCATTCCACGATAAATCCAGTGCAAAAATCCTGGTAATGGGGAAGCTATATGAAATTACAAATTTCCTTTCCTTTTTTTTTAACTTATCAAGTAATTCATCGTTTCTCTCCTTTCGTGATTTAACCAAGTCTTTATTCTCTTTTTGAAGGTTTTTATATTTTTTATATTTTTCAGATGTCCGGGAATCAAGTTAAAAAGTTTTGGTGCGAAATAAATATGACTTCTTTGCCCGATACTCTTGTGGCATCTTGGTGGTTGGTAGGTATTTTCTCCTCTGGTTGCATAATTATGTTGCAAAGTACTAACAGATATTTTACGAAAGCGATATTTAAAAGAATTTTTGTGGCGTAAATTTGTCTCACGTCCTGCACATTTGCCAACTCAAATAATTGTTGACTTGGAAAATTAAGCTTCTTCTGATGAATTATCTTCAACACCCTTTTTTGTATAACCTCAAAAGGTTTCACGTGAATTTGGTAAGCACCACCCCATCCAACTATACCATAACTTATTTGCGACTCAACCAAGGCCTTGTTTCTACTATTGCCAAGTATTTTGTAGTGTTCATATGATTTTGGACATATCTGAATTTGAAAAGCAAACCTTTTATCTTGTTCACAAGGTTCTTTATGTGTGCGTCCCATTTCAATCGCTGATCAATTGTGATTCCCAAATATTTAATATTTTTTGTTTCCGTTATTGATGTCTCATTATCAATTGAAAGATCCCCTAAAGTTGGCAAATTGGAAGTGTACGAACTGAAGGTCATGTATTTCGTCTTATCAAGATTCAGGGTGAGTTTATTGTTTTTGAACCATTTTTTTATTCCTGAAAAACGTCTTTCAGCTTTCTCCTTCAATTCTCCCCATGAATCTCCTTTATGAATGTCATGGCCAACCAGGATAGTGTATACAAGTGAATGGAGTATACTCAAGCAAACCCTCACTCGAAATTCACCTGGTTGCACCTCCCAGAACAGCCCGTATCGACGCCAATGGCGGCGTCCGACGGACGTCTTTTCATCAGAAATTGCGCCGCGGACCAGCAGATATGATGAGACCATTGTTCGGCCTAAACAATGGATAACTTTTGTCATGTCGATGCGAGCTTACATGAAAGAAGTTCGGACCGGAGAAGAAGGAGACCTTTTCAAGAACGAACCCTTCGATGTCTGTTCTTTTCAGCATATCCCCGCATCGATCTCTTCGAATGTTTTTCAATAAGGGACGTTTTCGGATTATAATTCCTCGGATTTATTCACGGATCCGTGATGGTCCAGTGGTCGTTACAGGGTGGTGATCTTTAATTGAAGGTTTTCATTCGTTCCAATATCAATCTATTTTTGGTGTGCCTCAAGGCTCCGTTCTTGGTCCACTGCTCTTCCTGCTTTTTATCGGTGATTAGATTGATATGCTTTTTGGTTGTGGATATTTCAACTTCCTTCTAATGGTAACTTGTTTTCAGAACTGTTACAACGGCTGTCTTTTATATTTTGGGATTGGATAACTCTATAAACTGGCAACTGACAGCGCTATCGTAAAGTTTAACATTTTAGAGGTAATGCGGACTCAGAGAACGTTTTGACATACGAGCGCTATTTATGCTGTTCACAGTAACTCAAAGGATTCATCTCGACCAAGAAATGGAATTAAATAGTGAGCATTTTCGTGCGATTATTTTTTCTTATGACGCGGATTAACTGAGCAGAAAATCATCGATCAGCTCAATTCAATTTTCGACAATGAAGCTCCATCCAGAAATTCTGTTTATCCAGTGTATATCGATGGTATGATGAAATCCATCGAGGTCATAGTTTCCTCCAAGATGAAATTCGTAGAGGTCTCCCAAAATCAGATGTTTTTCCGAAAACCATTGTGCTGAGCGCGAGCTGATGTTGGAAGATCGTCATGCAGGGCCGTAGTTAGGGTACGGCAAGGTAGGTAAATGCCCTACCTTTACACATCATTTCTACAAAATGCAAAATCTGAATACTTAAAAACCCAGAAAAGCACTGACGTGAAGTCAGCAGCTTTTGCGCGCATGTTCAAAGGAGATGACCACTTTCGTAACGAATTTGAATATGCGGGCAAAAGCTGCTGACATCACGTCAGTGCTTTTTGCGCGCATGTTCTAGGGGAACAGCGTGCTATCGTTTTGTCCAAATGTCTGTAATTTTCGATGATTGAGCCGAAAATGGTCTCAAACGACTAGATTGGACTCACTGATGACAAATCCGGTGTTAAAATCGATTCTGTCCGGCCGACCGTGGACACGATAACTGTCGAACGGAGTGAGCTAGCAACTTGAAATTTTAAAGTTATTTATTTTTTTTATTTCAGAAACTACCTGAACGATTGAATTCAAACTTGGCAATTAGGTGGAGTATAACAACGTGCAACTTCGAGCCAAATTTTGTTAGGATCATACTGTCAGTAAATTGAAGAAAAAATGTTTCCAAAAAACTTTTTCTTCAAAAACCGTCCATCATATCCAGAAAAATATTCCACTCGGACTTTGAGCTTCCTATTTCACCGCAGTGTACCAAATTTCAGTTCGATACGATTATAAGTTTTGGAGTTATCGGGAAAAAATATGTCAAATTTCGAAGTTTTTTTCTCGATATCGTTGCTTTTTCCGGTATAACTCGAGTAATACTGATTCAATCCCGATAAAACTTCGCAGCTAGTTTGAAGATGCTGAAAGACAACTTCATTTCGTGATGATCGTGTCATTAGAATAATTTGAAAAAATAATTACTGTGATTTTCTTATCATATCATCCTCATTAAATTCTGTATGAAACTTCGAACTGTAATTTTCCGATGAAGTACTGGATTTCAATTGGATCTGATCTGTATTTTTGGAAATATTGGGAAAATAAAATTTTGAATGGGTATATCTGCGGAATCATTGGGTGGATTTTACCCATTCACGAATTCGGCCATCGTAATTAAGGTCCAAACCTTCTCTACAAATATCGAGTTTCTAAGTTGTTTCTTTTGGAAGTTATTGTGTTTACGCAGTCGGCCGTTAGATGACACAGAGATATAGATCAGATGTGAAACAATTCGACTGGTTTTTTGGAATATTTAAGGACATGTTTTCTAAAAAAAAATACAAAAATAACTTTATTCGTTCATTTATTAAAAAGTTTGTATCTGCATACATTTCACGGTGCAAACGATACATTTGGTAAAAATAATTCTAAACGGGATATTAATTTCTCTATCACAGTATATGTTGGTAATGAACAAATAAAATTCCAACATATAGGCTCTAAAATCACATTAAACATGGAAGAAGAAACACTAAAAATTTTTGGCTACGATTATCACAGTAGGTATGTCGTTCAAATTATTTTTTAACCAATTCAGATAGCATACATATTGTCAATCGTAATAATATTCAAAGAACAAAATTCATCCACAAGTTACACAAACAAAAAATTATAATAAACGAATAAAATTGAGACATATAAATTTTCATGAACATAGAAGGTACACACATTTAGAAAATAGTTATTGCTATTGGTATAGTTTTGTAATGGATTCATTATAATTATAATTCTGCAATAATTATAACTTTACTGTCTGGATAGTACCATTTAAATTGGTATATTATCTCAGTTGCTTATCGTTGAATTGTTCAAAAGTTCTTTGAAATGTCACAGAAAAAAAATTTTAAATTTAGTGAACACATACTAAATTCATGAAGATGAAAAATGTCATAATACTTGAGAGATTCGGGTGGAGATTTCTTTGCGAAAGATTATTTATAACAGGAATTCAAACAATGTTCTATCGTACATACATAAAATTGCCACAAACATCATGATGTTTTAAATGAAATATATAGATGGCGGTATTAAAACATGATGGCGTTGATTTTGAAATGGAGAATGTAAAAAGAAAAAATACTTTGTAATATGAGACTTGCATGGATCATGTTGTTTTTTAGTTCATGCTATCTGAGTTGTTTTACAGATAATACAGGACTTGTATGTGGTATTACTAGATATATTATTTTTTGCAATATTTCATTGCAGTTAATAAGTTAAGGTCAATTAATTGAAAAAAATTTACGATAATGTACTTCCTTATTGCTCCTATCTTTTGGTACGATAGATGTTGGAATATCCTGTTAATAATATTTCTTCCTTCTGTTGAAATCCTTCCTCAGCAATTTATTCATTCCTCATGGAAATGGAATGAGCAATCTTTACAACTGATTACACGGCCTGAAAAAAAAATTTCATTAATTTCTTGGTAAAGAACTTGAAATTCGGCAAATTCATATTCATAATCAATTCGATGATCTTTTCATAAATGCCGTACTTGCCCGTTTATTCGTTAGTACTTCTGTATTTTTTGCAGAAGTACTAAAAAAAAGGCAAGTGTATGTAATTTTTAAAAGGCGAATTACTTTCTTGGTAATATATCTCTGAAAATAGAGAAATTTCCAAATTATACTAACAACAACCCTTCAGAACCAATATCTCATCGAGTTCATGAAGAACTCTCAACTCAGAGTATACAGTGCGCGTCAAAATTATGGAACAAATTCATTTTCCTAGAAGAAAAATATTTGGCAACAAAATCCTGAAAGGGGTCAATTTTATGTTCACTTTCACCAAATTTATATGCATTTCTGAAGGATTTTTGTTGCACCCTGTGCCATCTCCATCAACCCTCTAAATTTTTTAAATAGGGAAAGTAGGTCATGTGGTACTTTCTTGGCAAGGTCCTTTGTATCTTCTTTACAAGCGTGCAGAAATTTGCGAGAAAAAAAATTTTTTTTTGAAAAATAAGTTAGTTCAAAGAGGATTTCAGTATGTGTACTTTTTCATGGCTCATTCACTTTGAGACGATGGTACCTGATGAAATTTGTCACCGATTGAAGGTCGACCGTTACAATTTTGTTCATGTATAACTTTAAACCCTTTTCAACCCCCTCACGTGAAAAAATATTTTTTGCGCGCATGTTCAAGGGGAACAGCGTGCTATCGTTTTGTCCAAATGTCTGTAATTTTGGATGATTGAGCCGAAAATGGTCTCAATCGACTAGGTTGGACTCACTGATGACGAATCCGGTGTCAAAATCGATTCTGTTCCGGCCGTAGACACGATAACTGTCGACAGAAACAAGCTAGCAACTTGAAACCTTCAGGATAGGTTGCGCATCAGAATGCCGCGGTTAAGTTCGTTAATGGGCCGAATCCGTCGAATAGTTTCCGAGTTATAGGCATTTGAAGTTTTGAAGTTATTTATTTTTATTTCAGAAACTACTTGAGCGATTGGATTCAAACTTGACAGTGGAGTATAACGACGCGCAACTTTGAGCTAAATTTCGTCAGAATCATGTTGTCAGTGAATTTAAAAAAAAATTCTTTTCGAAATTTTTTTTTTCCGAAAACCATTCATCATACCAAAAAAAAATTCCGTTCACACTTTGAGCTTTATATTTCACAGCAGTGTACCAAATTTCAGTTCGATATGATCATAAGTTTTGGAGATATCGGGAAAAAATATGTCAAATTTCGAGGTTTTCTTCTCGATATCGTTAATTTTTTCGGTATAACTCGAGAAATACTGATTCAGTCCTGATAAAACTTCACAGCTAGTTTTGAGATGCTGAAAGACAACTTTTTGCGAAATTTCGTGATAATCGTGTCATTAGAACAATTTGAAAAAAAAATGTCTATGATTTTCTTATCCTATCATCCTCATTAAATTCTGTATGAAA
Source organism: Myrrha octodecimguttata (assembly GCA_958510865.1). Lineage (NCBI taxonomy): Eukaryota > Metazoa > Arthropoda > Insecta > Coleoptera > Coccinellidae > Myrrha > Myrrha octodecimguttata. The sequence continues at coordinate 74,291,695 of OY294057.1, forward strand.
CTTCGAACTGTTATTTTTCGATGAAGTACTGGATTTCAATTCGATCTGATCTGTATTTTTGGAAATATTGGAAAAATAAAATTTTGATTGGGTATATCTACGGAATCATTGGGTGGATTTTACCCATTCACGAATTCGGCCTTCGTAATTAAGGTACAAACCTTCTCTACAAATATCGAGTTTCTAAGTGGTTCCTTTCGGAAGTTATTGTGTTTACGCTGTCGGCCGTTAGGCTGACCGTAAACACAATAACTTCCGGAAGAAACGACTTAGAAACTCGATATTTGTAGAGTAGGTTCGGGGCTTAATTACGTAGGTCGAATTCGTGAATGGGTAAAATCCGCCCAATGATTCCGTAGATATAACCATTCAAAATTTTATTTTCCTGATATTTCCAAAAATACAGATTTGATCGAATTGAAATCCAGTAATTTATCAGTAAAAAATTTCAAAAAGCACTGCCGTGAAGGCAGCAGCTTTTACGTGCATGTTCAAATTCGTTGCTGAAGCGGTCATCTACATTGAACATGCGCGCAAAAATTGCTGCCTTCACGGCAGTGCTTTTTGAAATTTTATCTCCATTAAAGGGTTTGTAGTGGTTGAAAGTTGAGCATGAACAAAACTGTAATGGTCGATATTCATTCGGTGACAAATTTCATCAGGTACCATCGTCTCAAAGTAAATGAGCCATGACAAAATGCACATACTGAAAACATCTTTGAACTAACTAATTTTCCAAAAAAAAATAATTTTTCTTGAAAATTTCTGCACGTCCGTAAAGAAGATACAAACACCTTGCCAAAAAAAGTACCACATGACCCACTTTCCCTGTTTAAAAAATTTAGAGGGTTGATGGGAATGGCACAGGGTGCAACAAAAATCCTTCAAAAATGCATAAGAATTTGGTAAAAGTCAAACAAAAATTGATCTAATTCAGGATTTTTTGCCAAATATTTTGCTTCTGAGAAAAATAATTTGTTCCATAATTTTGACGCGCACTGTATAAAATCAAGTTATCATGAATATCATGTGGTACTCTTCGGGGGTTTCCTAGGAAAAATCAATAGGTTTTTTCGAAGAAACGAAAATATGTTTTCTCACACCAGATACCCCATTCAGCACGGCTAAAAGCTAGTTGTCTTGTGATATCTGAAGAAACAATGTAGCGAAACTCGTAAGATTCCAATTCAAAATGAACAAATCAACATATTTGTGTACAGTGTACTTGTATACAAGAAGCACATGCTACAGTCTGCTGAATTTTATGATTAGTTTCTTTTATCGCTGAGCAATACCTCCTGCTTAAGAAGGTACTCACCTCTTGAAACACTTCGCAAATCAATGTGTTCGGCAGTCTTTGAAAATTACAGTTGATCAAATTTCTACATAAAACGACGTGAGCGCCCTTAGAAGTAATACGGACGCCCAACGAAACTGTAGTTATCTCTCATAGACTCTCCTATAAGTAAACATAAGAGAATTTCAGATAATTTTTCCTCATATCAGAGTATATGACTTACTTCTTCGCCATTCTCTATCTCTTTCCCTCGTGTCCGGGTCCTGTTCACTCATATCAGGGCCTACTTGCCAACGATGAAAATCACCCCATTGGTTTTGGCGGATATTCGAACCCAAATCTAGAATATCTCTACCTCCGTACCAAATTGAGATATTTTGTTGAGGCTCTTGTCTTGCAGGTTCTGCATATCGTTTTCTTGTCAGCTGTCCACCAATCGGCGACATTCTAGCTGCAGAGTTTCCGTTTTCTTCTTCAGGAGTAAGGGTTTGGCCTTGGAGATCATCGATATTCATTTGGGCTTCTTCGTGATCCCTATTTGGTTCGGGATTGGCATTTTCTTTAGGTTCGACGGCTGGTTTCACGAAAATGGGAACCAAGTAGTTTTCATCTGATCCGGCGTCTGATTCTGGAGGCGTCAATGACTGGAAATTGTATTGGAATTATTATTATTATTATTATTAAAAAAAGATACAGAGTTGAGGTTTAAACCTATGAACTCAGCCTGTAAACAAAATAGCAGTATTCCACTAAAAAACTAAAGAGAGGACAACGCACTTAAAAAGAACATGTAGAGAATGTCAGCAAAAAAAAATGAAAACACTTCACAGAGCACCTTCGCGAATTTTCCACTGATCGTAACTGTTCTTGAACGCATTGACACCGGTAGATTCAACAAGATTAGTAGGTGTTTATTATGTGGGTCGTTCGGAATTAAATATTTGAGTTCACTGTGAATAGGATAATGTTGAAAAAAATCTAGAAAAGTACTGCCGTGAAGGGAGCAGCTTTTGCGTGCATGTTCAATGTAGATTACCGCTTCAGCAGCGAATTTGAACATACACGCAAAAGCTGCTGCCTTCACGGCAGTGCTTTTCTAGATTTTTTTTCGATAAATTATCCTCATTAAATTCTGTATGAACCTTCAGACTGTTATTTTTCGATAAAGTATTGGTTTCAATTCGATCTAATCTGTATTTTTGGAAATATTGGAAAATAAAATTTTGAATGGGTATATCTACGGAATCATTGGGCGGATTTTACCCAGTCAAACCCCAAACCTTCTCTACAAATATCGAGTTTCTAAGTCGTTTCTTCCGGAAGTTATTGTGTTTACGGTCCGGCCGACAGGTACAACTTAAGGACTCGATGTTTGAAGAGGAGGTTTGGACCTTAATTACGAAGGCCGAAATCATGAATGATTGAAAACCACCCAATGATTCCGTCGATACACCCATTTAAAATTTTATTTTCCCAATATTTCCCAAAATACAGATTAGATCGAATTGAAATCTAGTCGTTTATCGAAAAACAACAGTTCGAAGGTTCATACAGAATTTAATGATTATAATATGACAAGAAGATCACAGAATATTGAATATGTATTTGAAAGAAAAAATTTAAATTTTTTTTCCGATTGTTCTAATTACACGATCATCACGAAATTTTGTACAATGTTGTGTTTCAGCATCTTCAAACAAGGTGCGATGTTTCATCGTGATTGAATTAGTATTTCTTGAGTTATACGGAAAAAACAGCGATATTGGTATGAAAACTACGAAATTTCATATATTTTTTGCCAATAGCTCCAAAACTAATAACCGTATCGGATTGAAATTTGATACACTGCTGTGGAATAGGGGGCTCAGTGTCCGCGTCGAATTTTTTTTGAATGTGATAAACAGTTGAACAGTTCGCGAAAAAATATATTTTTCGAAAAAAACTTTGAAAAAATTTATTTTCAAAATTTACGGATAGTATGATCTCAACAAAATTTCGCGATAAGTCGCTAGTTGCTATACTCCAACTAACTGCCAAGTTTCGATCCTATCGTTTCAGTAGTTTTCGAATTATCGCCAAAATAAAATCAAAACTTCAAAGGGCTCCAACTCCGAAACCGTTTGGCCGATTACGCCTATTAACGAACTTAGCCGTCGCATTTTGAAATGCAACCTACCCTGAATGTTTCAGGTCGATAGGATACTCCGTACGACCGTAATCGTGTCTATGATAGAATCGATTTTGACACCGGATTAGTCATCAGTGAGTCCAACCTAGTCGTTTGAGACCATTTTTGGCTCGATCATCGAAAATTACAGAAATTGGACAAAACGATAGCACGCGTTCCCCAGAACATGCGCGCAAAAACAGTGTGTAACTACTCTTTAATCCACTTACACTTTCTGCGTCTAACGAACGTTTCGGAAACCACGTTTTCTTCGTCCAGAGTCATATCGTTACTATGTAACGGTGTCTCTGGTCGTTCGTTCTATTTCTTCTCAAGTTATCGTGGCAACAGAGGGACAGACCTGAAGGAATCGAGTTGGACATCGGATTCCTTCCCCGTAATGGGGCCCACGACAGATCGTAAACACAATAACCCGCGAAAGAAACAACTCATCAGAAACTCGATATTTCTAAGCTAGGTTTGAACTTTAATAAAGAAAGCAAAATTCGTGAATTGGTGAAATCTACACAATAATTCCGAGAGAGGGGACTCAGAAGCTCGATATTTGTAGAGAAGGTTTGGACCTTAATTACGAAGGCCAAATTCGTTAATGGGTAAAATCCACCCAATAATTCCGCAGATATATCCATTCAAAATTTTATTTTCCCAATATTTCCCAAAATACTGATTAGATCGAATTTGATTTCAGCAATATTTCTGAAAATACAGATTAGATCGAATTGAAATCCAGTAGTGTATCGAAAAATGACAGTTTGAAGGTTCATACAGAATTTAATGAGGATAATATGATGAGAAGATCACAGAATATTAAATATTTGAAAAAAAATTAAATTTTTTTTTTTCAAATTGTTCTTATGACACTATCATCACGAAATTTTGCACAATGTTATCCTTCAACATCTTCGAACTAGCTACGAAAGCTTCATCACGATTGCATCAGTATTTCTTGAGTTATACCGAAAAAAACAACGATATCGAGAAGGAAACCACGAAAACTACAATTTTTTTTTCCAAGATCTCAACGACTATTTGCCGTATTGAATTGAAATTTCGTACAAGTGAAGTCCAAGGTATAACTGAAATTGTTCTCGAATATAGACAATAGTTTCAAAAAAAAAATTTTTTTTCGAAAAAAATTTTGAAAAATTTTTTTTAAAATCGAGTCATCATACGATTTTAACGAATTCTTGCTAATAGTTGCGCGTCATAATGCTTCAAATAACTGCCAAGTTTCAATCTAATCGCTCTAGCATTGTCTGAAATATGAGGGAAATAAACTCAAAATTTTAAATGGTTATAACTCCGAAACTATTTGGTCGATTTGGCCCATTAACGAAATAAACGGCGGCATTCTGATGCGCGAACTTCCCTGCAAGTTTCGAGTAGCTAGCTGGCTCCGTTCGACAGTTATCGTGTCCACGGCCGGCCGACCAGACAGAATCGATTAGGAGACAGTATTCATCAACAGTGAGTACAACCTAGTGAACGTTCGAGACCATTTTCGTCAAAGAATTCGAAGCACGCTGTTCTTCAAACATGCACCCAGGAACGAAAGCTTAAAGAACATCTTTGGAATCATATTATTAAAATATCTGAAAAAAAATTCATAGCGATGTAAAGCTTCGTTTGACGGGTTCGATACGTGAATGGATGACCATTATGGCTGATTTAAACGAAGGCGTTGATTAATGGTGAACAGGTCTCTTGCTCTCTTGCAAATATTCAATCTTAAGGATACTTCAACTTCAATAACAGTAAAAAATTTAGTTTTTCAACAACTTTGCCCGTCGATGTCGTGTTGGGTTATATCCACCCTTTCTCTCTCTTTCTCTCTCTTTCTCTCTTTATTCTCGCTTACTTATCTGGCAAGCCAATGGAGAGAGTCGGCTGTATCGATCGGAGAAGCGTGCAATAACGAGTGACGTATAAGAGGCGATCTACCCACGTTACACCCCCTTTGATCTTGCGTATCGGTTTGAACATTTTTAATACATAATTATTCAAAATTCCAGAATTTTAAAGTTAAAGTTGAATGATTTACGATTTCACATCGAAATAGAATGAGAAAAATTCAAAAATATGATAATTCGTGTTACATGCAATCTTTCAACTCATAATTCCGAGATACAAAATCTTTTCAATTGCATTGTGTTCTCTTTATGTTAGTTACAAATTGGGTTCTTGACGTTGACGCAGATTGGCTAGCGACGGCCTTGCAGGTATGCCCCACAAATTGTGACGCAGGTAGGTCCACTAAATTTGTATAACGGTCAAGCGACAATTGTGGGTTATCCCTCCATGATCCCAGGTCATATTTTTGAAAAATATGCCTTCAATAATATCAGTGAACCGTTAGGCGGATCTTGTCCAGTCTGAACTCGACCTTCAAATCTACCTCGAAAATTTCGAGCGTTTTGAATACTTATAGACTCAAAATTTTTATAGAAGGTTCGAAGCTTAAATACGAAGGTCACGTCAAAAACGCAAATAATTCAACTAACGGATTTGAACTCGCGTTATTCCAATATTAACGAAAATACAGTCACGATTGATGTAAAATATTTTTTTTTGAATTATCTCGAAATGAAAATCTTCAATTATAATTTCAAAAACAAATTTCTAGTCATCAAGTTCCATCATGATTAGGTCAGTTTTTTTTTTGAGTCATTCCAAAAGTAAGCAGTTTAATGTTCAGATTCGTAGCCTCCTTTACTTCCCGATACAAAGTTTTGGTAATCTTCTAATCATATAATAATCAAGAAATTCTCCAGGAAGCTTTAAGCTGTCACTTTTCAAATCAAGTACTAAATTTGATTTCGATCTAATCTGTATTTCTGAAATTATCGGAAAAATGAAATTTTGAATGGGTGTACCTAAGGAATCATTAAGCGTATTTTACCCTTCCACGAATTCGTCCTTCGTATTTAAGTCCCAAACATACTTAACAAATTGCAAGTTTCTAAAAAAAAAAAATACAGATGAGATCGAATTGAATTTCAATACTTCATTGATAAATGAGAAGGTTCATACGGAATTGCGTGAGGAAAATCTTAGCAGAACATTTTTGAACTGGTTACGAAGTTTCTTTCCAATTTAATTAGCATTTTTGAGTTATTCCGTAAAAAACAACGATAACGAAAAAGAAACTAAAAATTGGACATATTTTTTCCCAATATCCCCAAAAATTGATCGTATTGAACACAAATTGGGTATACTGATGCGAAAGATGGAGCTCAAGGTCTAAGCAAAATTTTTTCTCATGTGTATTGAATAGTTCACGAAAAAAAACATTTTCGACAAAAATTTCCAGAAGAAAATTTTAAAATTTACTGATGTTACGATCTCAAAAAAATTTGGTTGAAACTTGCGAGTCATTACGTTTCAATTGCCATATTTTGATTCAATCGCTCCAGTAGTCTCTGCAATATCTGGGAAATAACCTGTCATCGTGGCTACAGACGGCTGGACGGCCAGAAATGATCTATTTTGAACACGGATTCTTCATCAGTGAGTCCAAACTAGTCGTTTGAGACCAGTATCGGCGAAAATTCGAAAATAACAGACATTTAGACGAAGCGGTAGCACGTTGTTTCCCAGAATAGGCACGCAAAAACATGAATTTTGACATATTTTTCTTAATATTTTCGAAACTGAATATCGTATCAAACTGATATTTCTCACACTGTTATGGCGTATCAACTCCAAAAATTCGGCCAAAAAATTCATCGACATCAGATTTACGGTTTCAGGATATAAGCTTCACAACGAGACCACAAAATAACTGTAGCTACAAATTAAAAACCTAAAAAAGCCCTGCCGTGAAGGCAGCAGCTTTTGCGCGCATGTTGAATGGCCGCCTTGACAACGAATGCGCGCAAAAGCTGCTGCCTTCACGGCAGTGCTTTTTTAGGTTTTTTCGATGGAGTTGAAGTTGAAATCCAGTACCTTAATGAAAAATGACAGTTCGAAGGTTCATACAGAATACAATGAGGATAATGAGATCAGAATATCACAGAATATTGAATATTCAAAAAGAAAAAACTTGAAATTTTTTTTAAAATTGTCCTAGTTACACGATCACCTCAAAATTTTGTACTTAGTTGTTTATCCGCATATTGAAACTAGCTGCCAAGTTTCATTTTGATTGAATCAGTAGTTTTCGAGTTATTCCGGAAAAACAACGATATCAAGGAAAAAAAACGCTGCAAATGTTACACAAGGGTTTAATATTTGCTCAGTTGAATAACGCAATACCATTGATGTCTTAAATGAAACTTATATATTGTTCATAAGACATTGGTTCTTCACCCCAAAATTTGCAGCATTTTTCTTAATACCTCAGGAACCACTGGACTGAAATCATCCGGGTGAAAATTTTTAGGTTGAGTTATGCAACAGTAATCAACATTGGAAGTTTGATGAAGATTCGGTGGTAAGTTTTCGAAAAATAATTTTTTTTCCCTCCAACCCCCTATTTTGAGCCCCCAGAGTACACCGATCTTGCTGAAAAGCTTGGAGGATCAATCCCGAGCGACACACGATTTTTTTACCGAGTTTCACGGATTTCGGTTCAGTACTTTCAGAGAAAGTACGGCGCACGGACGGATTTTTTTTAATTCGTTCATTCAAATCTACATACTCCAAAACGTAAACTGTGAAATTTTCAGGGGGGTTTGAAATTTTTTTTTTGTTGGTCGATCACTAAGGTTTATTATTTGATTTTATCAAATAATAAACCAACACAAAATTTTACATGTTTTTTCCCAATATCTCCAGAAATTATGGTCGTATCGGCATTAAATTTGGTACACTGCTGTGAAATATGATGTTCGAATTAAAAGTAGAAGATTTTTCGGATTTAATGGACAGTTTCCAAAGAAAAAATTGTTTTCGCAAAAATTTCGAAAGAAATTTTTTTTCAAAATTTACTGACAGTGTGGTCTCAACGAAATTTTGTGGAAAGTTGTGCGTTGATATTCTCTAACGAACTGTTAAGTTTCAATCCAATCACATAAGTAGTTCCTGAAATGTCAGGGAATTAATCTCGAAATTTCGAACGACTTCAACTCCGAAACCATTGGGTCCAAACTATTCTTTGAGACCATTTTTGGGAAGAAACTCGAAAACTACATACATTTGTACAGAACGATCGCACCCTGTTTCCCAGAACATGCACGCAAAAATGCATTCATTCAAAGTATATATATTGAATATGACAGCTCGTATAAATTGAACTAATTGACCTTACGCGAAATTCTGATTTGAAGATATGTGAATTTATCGAAAAAAAAAGTTTTCCGTCTAAAGAAAAATTCAGGAAATATTTCTATATTAATTTTCACGAATTATTTAGGAGGGAGGGTACTGAAATCATCAGTGAAAGGGTTGAAAATATACTTACATCACATTCCCAACAATCTGAAGAGGATGCACCTTCGTCAGAACTCATTTTCATACAAATAAAAAATACAAAATATAGACAAAAATAAAACTTCCGTATTTGTACAACTATTCGACTGTAACTGAAGTCACAACAACATAAATTACTTCTGAGGTTCTGAGTGAAACAAATGCACAGAGCAAGTACAATCTGGTGGGGATGCAACTACCCTTCCAGGAATTTCATACTTTTGAAGGCACGTTTTGGTATTTATCTGTTGAAAGTACCTAGAGAATTTTGGGTCGTTAGAGACCGTTGAAGAATCGATTACCATTTGAAGTACTTTCAGACTTGTTGGAGATGACTATTTTTGAGTGAATAATAATTTTTTTTGTTACCTATTGTATTTTTAGAAGAAAAAAGCAAATAATAATATATCTACAAATGGGTTGATATACTGAATTCTAGTCGATATAATGAAACTACACTGCAAAACTCTTTTTACGCGCGGGTCCTAGGGTACAATAGCCGTATAATTTTGCCCAAATGTCTGTGAATTTCGAATTTTGTGTCGAAACTATTTGCCAATTGCCGTCTAAATATTGTGGGAATACATGTAGGGCATCTATGAAATGAGCTTCAAAGCTGTTTCACGTAAAAAAAAAACTGAGTTTTCCTGATTCGATAAGTTTCTAAAACACAGAAGGTTGTCATGTTGAATGTTGCCAAATCTTTTTTGAAATATTTTGTTTCAGAAACATTTCATCAGATTCCAACATAATTTTGTACAGACTATGGAGGTAAAAGAAGAGGATTAAGGATATCCTATATTTCCCTTGTACCAAAAGTGTCACACACTTTTGAGAAAGTTCTGTGGATTTTCCCATACCAATATGGCCGACAACTACAAAGTGAAAAATTTGTATTCTGTGGTGTACAGCAAATGAGACAAAAATATTTAGTCCAAAGTCGGCCATATTGGTATGAGTAAATCCACACAAGGTTCTCAAAAGCGTGTGACACTTTTCAAACGTTATGCCCCTTCGACTCTTTTCCTACCTCCATGGAACCGACCTTGAACTTTCTATTTGACACAGTTTTTAGAGCATTTGAATTTGGAGATACTGGAAAAAGATATGTCAAATTTCGAGATTTTTTCCTCGGTATCATTGGTATCCCCAAAAGAACTGAAAAATACTGACCTAATTATGAAGAATCTTGGTTACAAGTTCAGAAAACTCTGATATACAAATTTTCGTGAAATTTCGTAAAGGTCGTGTCATTAGAATAATTAAAAAATTTTTTTTCGGAAAGTATTCGTCAGATGCCCGAAAAACTTTGCATAGTCCTTGATTTCTATATCCTGAACATTGTACCAAATTCAGGATCGAACCGATCTAGATTTTTGAAGGAATTGGGGAAAAAATATTCGTTATTTTTCCTTAGGGTGTCGTAATTCCAAAATAACTCAAAAAATACTGATTCAAGATCCAATCGAAATGAAGCATGGTAACTAGTTGGAGAATGTTACCGCATATTTTTGTGCGTGAATTTTTGGATATATTGGGAAAAAATATGTCAAATTTCATAATTATTTTCCTTGGTGTAGTTATTATTTCGAAATATCTCGAAAAAATACCGGTTCAATCATAATGAAACATGTGAACTAGTTGGAGAGTGTTGATGCACAACTTTGTGCAGAATTTCGTGATGATCGTGTTGTCAGAACAATAAAAAAAATACACGAAATAATAGTAGCTACAAATTAAATACACATCCACTCAAAGTTGGTATATGGAATATGACAGCCTGTATGAATTGAAATAATTGACCTTATGCGAAATTCTGATTTGAAACGAGTGAACTTATCGAAAATTAAAAATTTTCCATCTAATGAAAAAATCAGGTAATATATCAATATTATTTTTTATAAGATATTTAGGAGAAAGGGTTCTGAAATCATCAGTGAAAGGGTTGAAGTATACTCACATCACATTCCCAAGAATCTGAAGAGGATGCACCTTCGTCAGAATTCATTTTCATGCAAAAAATGATAAGACGAAAAAAATAAAACTATCGGACTAGTACAACTATTTGACTGTAACTGAAGTCACAAGTCACAACTACAAGAAGTTACTGAGGTTCTGAATTCTGAGTGAAACAAATGCATACAGCAAGTGCAATCTGGTGGGGATGCAACTACCCTTCCAGGAATTTCATACTTCTTGGAGTCACGTTTTGGTACCTTATCTGTTGAAATTACCTAGAGAATTTTGGGTCGTTAAAGACCGTTGAAGAATCGATTACCATTTGAAGTACTTTCAGACTTGATGGAGATGACAATTTTGTAGTGAATAATAATTTTTTTCATTACCTATTGTATTTTTCGAAAAAAAATGCAAATAATATATCTACAAATAGGTTTATATACTGAATTCTAGTCGATTTATTGAAACTCCACTGTAATACTCTTTTTACGCGTTGGTCCAAGGGTACAATAACCGTATCATTTCGCCCAAATATCTGTTAATCTTGAATTTTGCAATGAGCTTCAAAGCTATTTCACGTAGAAAGAAAACTTGGTTTTCCTGATTTGATAAGTCTCTTAGCCACAGAAGGTCGTCAAGAAAAACTTTTGAAGAATGTTGCCAAATTTTTTGAAAAATATGAAGTGGGGATTTTTGGTCAAAGGAACCAAATAAAAAAATCATCAATCGTAAGGCGACGATTCGGTGGTTTATTTTTGAAAAATGTTTCTTTCAGGAACTCTTGTCAGAGCCCAACGGAATTGTGCGCAGACCTTGAACGCTCTATTTAACAACAGTGTACCAAATTTCAGATAGAGCTGATTCGAATTTGGAGGTACTAGGAAAATATATGTCAAACTTTACTCGGTATCCTTAGTATTTTTAAAATTACTCAAAAGTATGTCTTGGTTAAAAGTTTAGAAAATTCTGATGCAAAAATTTGCGTAACATTTAGTGATAGTCGTGTCATTAGAACATTTGAAATTATTGGTCAGAATCCGCATAAATTTTCCACAGACCTTGATTTCCATATTCCACAACATTGTACCGAATTTCAAATCGAACCGATTTCGAGTTTTGGAGAAAACATATTCGTTGTTTTTCCTCAATATCGTTGTAGTTTCCGACATAACTCAAAAAATACTGATTCAAGATAAATGTTAATGCACAAGTTTGTGCGTGAATTTTCGGTGTCTTCGTTATTATTTCCGAAATATTTCAAAAAATACCACTTTTATCATAATGAAATATGTGAACTTATTCTCCAACTAGTGCTGATGCAGAACTTTGTGCAAAATTTCGTGATGATCGTGTCGTCAGAACAATAAAGAAAAAAATCGAATATTCCATATCGCTACGAAATTCATCATGAACGTTCAAGCTGTCATTTTTCAATCAAGTTGTGGAGTTTAATTCGAAACAATCTGCATTTTTGGATATATTGAAAAAATAAAAAGCTCTTAGTCTAATGCGTTAAATCCGCCCAATGATTTTTTTTCCAAATATTTCCAAAAATACAGATTGGATCGAACTGAAATTCAAAACTTGATTGAAAAATTAAATCTTGAAAGTGCAGAATTTAATGACGATCATTTGAAAAACAGATCGTCAAATCTTTCCATCACGAAGTGAAGATTTGTTTGGCGTGAAAAGGCGACCGCTTCGACAACGCATTTGAAGTGGCTTGGAAAAGCGCCCGACTTCACGTCCGCGCCGTTCTCGAATTTTCTGTCCAGATCATTGAGTATACAGTGCGCGTCAAAATTATGGAACAAATTCATTTTCTCAGAAGAAAAATATTTGGCAACAAAATCCTAAAACAGAACAATTTTTGTTTCACTTTTACCGAATTTTTATGCATTTTTGAAGGATTTTTGTTGCACCCTGTGCCATTCCCATAAACCTTCTGAATTTTTGAGTAGGGAAAGTAGGTCATATGGTACTTTTTTGGCAAGTTCTTTGTATCTTCTTCACAGGCGTGCAGAAATTTTCAAGAAAAAATTTTTTTTTTTTGAAAAAATTAGTTAGTTCAAAGAGGTTTTCAGTATGTGCACTTTGTCATTGCTCATTTACTTTGAGACGATGGTACCTGACGAATTTTTGTCTCCGAATGAAATTGGACCATTACAGTTTTGTTCATGCACAACTTTCAACCCCTACGAACCCTTTAACGGAGAAAAAAAAATGGAGTGACCTTGGAAATTTATTTCGGCATTGAATTAGAAATGTATTAATAACATACCTACTTAAGATCATAACTGAAGCGCAGTGTTTCACACATTCTATTTTTTCACGTCAGAGGGGTTGAAAGTTGTGCATGAACGAAACTGTAATGGTCGACTTTCATTCGGTGTCAAATTTCATCAGGTACCATCGTCTCAAAGAAAATGAGCCATGACAAAGCGCACATACTGAAAACCTCTTTGAGCTAACTAATTTTTCAAAAAAAATTTTTTTTCTTGAAAATTTCTGTACGCCTGTGAAGAAGATACAAAGAACTTGCCAAAAATGTGCCACATGACCTTCTTTCTTTATTTAAAAAATTGAGGGGGTTGATGGGGATGGCACAGAGTGCAACAAAAATCCTTCAAAAATGCATCAAAATTTGGTGAAAGTGAAACATAAATTGACCTTAATCAGAATTTTGTTGCCAAATATTTTTCTTCTGAGGAAATATATTCGTCCCATAATTTTGTCGCGCACTGTATAATACTCAATGGTCCAGATTTAATTTTGAACATGAAATGTGGCTCAACCCTCATCGAACACCCTGTAATTTCTGACAAAGTGAACGTTTATCCATAGATTTCGAAAAAATGGTTTCGATTTTCGAAATTTGTCCAAATTTTTCAAGATAATTATTATCAAAATGTTTTGGTTGATTGGGAGATTAGCTCTGATCAAGGGGGAATATTTGTTGATTTATCGACGGATATTCGTCCTTGTGATTATGTTATTATCAAAATGTTATAGGAAGCCACAAATTGAAGAATCACGATATTTCTAGAATTGGTGAATATGGCTGAAATACATAATTTAATCATGCGACCAACGGTTACTTTTGTATTTTGAGAATTGTTCCTCCATGCGTCATTGTGGTTCTCCGAAGCACTCGGAAAGATATTTAGGTACTGGAATATTTGCAATCTGTGTAATTTACTAGCTGAAATAATCCTCGGAGATTCTTTACCTGGGTAAGTGAATTTCAGGTTTAACATGAATAGGGGGTCTAGGGTTTATTTTTGGAAACCGTCTCTTTTATGATGAAGCGAAAAAGTACCGTTAGAATTTATGCAAATTTCTCAAAAAGATTTATTACTCCTTCTTAAACTCTGAAACGCTCCTAGTTACTGCTGTTGAATGACGTCACTATCCAAATTTCAATTCGATCCGATAATCATTAACCGAACTACAATTGTCAAATTCCGTTGATACTAATAATTTCTAAAATATTATCTCAATCAGGTCGATTCTGTTTGCGTATTGCTATGAACCTTGCTATTCTAGTCATATTGCTATCTTTCTAATTTCTAGCAATATGGCCATGATGTTACGTATTCTGTTTCGAGTGTTATAGCAATGTTTGTTATGAATTTTGTCATAACAATATTGCTATCATAGACTTCTAGAATTGGTGATTTTAGAGCTGACAACAATGTATTTTGTGACTTTAGAACTACAAGGAAGAAGAAAATAACCCTAATTCGTGAGTTTTCTTTATGGTTTCGCATACATAACCTCTATCTACGGCTTTCTTTATTCATGTAAACATCGACATAAAAAATTTTAGGAAACGAAACGAGTCAAATTGACCAATAACCAATTTCCTGGATACCAATAAAATATTGGTTATCAGAAATCGAATGCAGCAATTTTATTCAGGCGTTAATAATTCGAAAGTCGATAAACTTTTTCGTTGGCACTTCAAAGGGATTGCTGTTGTTGAGATGATTAGAATAATCATCTCAGCTGTTGCCTATGCCTGTATCTTAGTCTAAGAATTTTCATTGAAATTAAACAATATTCTTGAGAACCCTGAACACGTTTCCATTAGCATATACTTTTCTCATTCATGTAAACATCGACTTATTCGAAAATGTTATGAAACAGAAAAACCAATTAAAGTCAAATTGACCTATTTCCTGGATACCGATAGAATTTTGGTTTCCAGAAATCAAATGCGGCAATTTTTTGCAGGCGATAATAATTCGAAATTCGATGAACTTTTCTGTTGGGAATTCAAAGGGATGGCTGTTGTCGTTGAGATCATTAGAATAATCAGGTCAGCTGTTACTTACTATATCGGTGTTTCAGTCTAAGAATCCTTAAAATTAAATATTCTAGAGAACCTTGAACAAATTTCTATTAGCACATTCTTCCCTATCTTCAATATTTTCGAATTCTTGGAAGAAATAATACTGAAACAAATGGATATCTGAGAGATTCCTTTTCTAAACTTTCTTGTTATGAAGCATAGCAAGTACTATTTTGAGGTTGCTAAGATAGCAATGTTGATAGCAAGATTCTTGTTAAAGTGACGAACCATATTGCTCAAAATCGTTGATTAGAATACCAATAATTCCAATCTTGTTATGATAGCAATATCTTTTTCCTAGCAATATTGCTATTTGTAGAATCGACCTGAATATCTCGATATGTACTGACGCGCTCAAATTGAAACTTCTTAAGTATAGTAAAAGAGTCTCGATGTGTGAAATGATATGCTGAATTTTGTAGAAATTTGTTCTGATAAAATGTGGAAAATGTTTTTTCGAGAATTTTCCGAATTTTCTCTTCAAGATTCTGTTTTCGGATCCAATCAATCATATTTCAATGAAATTTGGCACACCAATAAATAGTCAATATTTAATATCAGTGCATCAAATTCAAGTTTATTTTCCGGGAAGAAATATTTCATTTCGTCAATATCACAAAAAGATTAAACTTTGATGTTAGCAGTAGAATGCCCACTAAATGCTCAGTCTTGTGAGGATCACAATGGTGAAAATTGAAAAACAAGAATTTTTGAAAATTTTTGTTGAAAGAATAATTTTTTTGGATTCCATACATCAGATTGCAATGAGGTTTGCACAGAACATGAAGTCACTATTCAAAAATAGTGATTCAAATTTCAGTTCCATGGGATATATTTATCTTCGGAGATACAGGAAGAATAATATGTAAAATCTAATATGCTCATTTCCTCGGTTTTGTTGTTAATTCCGGAATAACCTAAAAACACTGATCTGATCATGATGAACTTGGTTAGTAGTAACAAATACTGAGTCCCAAATTCCAAAATATGCATTACTTATCTCGTGATGAATAAAATAAATCAATTCGAAAAAAAATTTTCTGTTTCAAGTACTCAAGTATATTTGGCTATCTTCTGATCATATTATCCCCACAAAATTCTGAATGAAATTTCAAGATGTCACTTTTCAATCAAGTACCTACCTACTAGAATTGAATTCGATTTTATCCATATTTTTGGCAATATTGGGGAAAATTTTGAGTGGGTAAATCTGCGGAATCATTGGGTGGATTCGGCCTTCGATATGAAGGTCCAAACCTACTGTACAAATATCGAGTTTCTGAGTAGTTTTACTCGGAAGTTAGTGTGTTTACGATTGGCCGATTTACGAATGTCGAATTCGTGAATGGGTGGAATATGCCCTATGATTCCGTAAATGAACCTATTCAAAATTTTGTTTTCCCAATATTTTCAAAAATACAGAGAAGATCGAATTGAAATCTAGTACTTCAGCGAAAACTGACAGCCTGAAGGTTTATGCAGAATTTCGTGAGAATAATATGATTAGAAGATCGCCAAATGATTTCATTAAGTGGTAAAGGTGCGTCTGGCGGGGTCAATACGTAAAAAGATGACCGCTTTGGCAACGAATTTGAACATAAGCACTTGATTTTTGCGAGCATGTTCTGGGGAACAGCCAAATGTCTGTAGTTTTCTGATTTTGAGCCGAAAATGGTCTCCAACGACTAGGTTGGACTCACTGATGACGAATCCGGTGTCAAAATCGGTTCTGTCCGGCCGTCCGTAGGCACTATTACAGGCGTATGGAACGGTTTCGGAGTTATAGCCATTTGAAGTTTTGGGATTATTTCCTGTGTATTTCAAGAACTACTGATGCGATTGCATTGAAACTTGGCAGTTAGTTGGAACATGAAGGGTCGCAACTTTTTGCAAAATTTGGTTGAGATCGTGCCGTCAGTAAATTTTGAGAAAATTTGTTTTTTTCAAAATTTTTATTCTCGGAAACTGTTCATTTTATTTGGAAAAAATTCTGAGCTCTTCATTTCACAGTGGTTTACCAAATTTCAGTTCGATGCGGCTATTATTTTCGGGGATATTGAGAAAAAATATGTAAAATCTCGTGTTTTTTTTCTCGATATCGTTACTGTTTTCGGAATAACTCAAAAACTACTAATTCAATCATGATGAAACTCAGAAACTAGTTCGAAAATGCCGATGGTCAACTTTGTAGAAAATTTCATGATGATCGTGTCATTAGAACAATTTGAATCTGATCTTCTAATCATATTATCCTCATTAAATTCTGTATAAACCTTCAATTTCTCGATAAATTACTGGATTTTAATCCGTTCTTATCTGTATTTTCGGAAATATTGAGAAAAACAAGTTTTGAATGGGTATATCTCTGGAATCATTAGGTGGATTTCACCCATTCACGAATTCGGCTTTCGTAATTAAGGTCCAAACCTACTCTACAAATATCGAGTTTCTAAGTTGTTTCTTTCGGAAGTTTTTATTACTAAGTTCGCCCAACACAGCTGTACTGTGATAAAATGACTGTACCATATTTTTATCATTATGATCTTCAAGAAATTCTGCATGAAACATCAAGAAATTATGGCTTAAAGAATCGATCAGATTTGTTTTTCTGGAAATAATGGAAAAATAAAATTTCGAACGGCTACATCTACGCAATCACAAATCGGCGTCATGGTGCTCATGATTGGATAATTATAGGTCTTACCCAACTCCAAGATATCACAATATATTACCGTATTATCAATTATGTTGCTCAGAAATTCCATGAATGCTTCCATGTTAACTTTTGCTTTCTTTAAAGATTTCTCTTCTGAGTTTTTAGGCTTATAGGTAAACGGTACTGCATGAACAGAAAGTTTGGAAGTCAGGGCCATCTCTAATTGATCGCATGTTAGTAGAAAAGGTTCCGTCGTTTCTGTACTGGACTTTTCTTTATCCTTGGGTTCCTGATGCCGGATGAATAACCTCGATGCATACAAGGCTTTATGGATAACCATATCTTGTGTGAAGACACCCTCATCAAAGTAATTAAATGGTGCCAAGATATCCAAGCGCATTCCTCTTACAATACCGTTCAATTTGGTGTTCGTTTCTCGAATTTGTTTCAATATTTCTGTACTACAATCTTCTTGGAATGGGTAAGAAGGGATAAGGCCAAATTGCCGATTTGATTCGGTTAATGAGCTTTCCTTAGCACTTTTATCGGAGTTATGTGATATATTCTCGTATACTTGCGATGGTTGGATATTTATTTGTCTCTCTGGTAAGGCCTTGAATACTTGTTGTTTTTCTTCAACTTTCTTTTCTTCGTGAACATGTTCGCACAAAGAGGAAAACCTAAACTTCTCGTTGTCTAGTGAACCACGGAAATCTTCAACTTGACGATCTTTCGGAAGCGATTTCAAGTCATTCATTTCTGTTTTGAATTTGAAATAATCCCCTAATGTAGATTCTACATAAGTAACGGGGTTCAAATTCGTACATATTTCTGGTTCTCTCGGAAACTTCACAGGCGTTGGACAGGTTTTTTTAACCCTTCTCTGAATCCATTTATTAGATGTTTTTTCTGCAGGATTTTCTGATTTGTTCGGTACAGAATTTGATGTCGGTGTGCAAGTAAAAGAGTTTATTTTAAATAGCGAATCTGAGTTGTACGGGTGATGTTTTGGTAGAGGTGGAGTTTTCCTAGATTTGAGTTTCCGGTATGATGTGAGTGGCAATTTTGAATTTATAGCCTGAGGTACGAATTTTTTGAATTTGAGGTTAGGCCTCAGGAGTGAATCTAGTTTCAATAATATCAATTTCAAATTGAATTCTGGTTTTCTTAGTTGGTGTACCTTCTGGGGTCTTTCCGTTATTCTGGTCCTCGATCCGGTGTAAGGTTTTTCCATATAGTATTTGGTGATCTCTGGGGGACATTCTTCTTCTTCTACTTCCTCCTCTTCTTCCTCGTCGATGGTATCGATTATTCTTCGGTTCTCAGTCCATTCCGAAAGAAGCATGGCAATAGGTAGAGTCATCTTGATATTAATTGTGGAAGTAGAGCTCCCTTTCAGGTCAATATATGAAAGTATCTAGTCTCCCCTGGAAAATGAATTACTGAGTTATGGACTTAACTGTGGCGCGATGTTGAATTTGACTTATATACAGGGTGTCAATTCGAAAAGGCTCCACTTTAAATCATAAAAAAACCTAGGAAAGCACTGACGTGAAGTCAGCAGCTTTTACGCGTTTGTTCACATTGCGAAATGGCGACTTGGAAATTTCAATGAAATTTAAATGAAATAAATTTTCAAAAAAAAATTTTTTTCTTCAAATTTTTCCATGGATAATTCTTCTTATTGATACTGCCCATCTTCCAACCAAGTTTCATTTCGATCAGATAAATGTTTTATGAGTTATTGAAAAATCAAAATTTCAAATGGTTGTAACACAAAAACCATTCGGCAGATTTGGCCCATTAACGAACTTAACCGAGATATTCAGGATCAAAACCTAACCTGAAATTTCCAAGATTCTAGGTCTTTCCTTTCGGAAGTTACAGCACATACGGCCGGACGGACAGAATTGAATTTGACCACGGATTCTTCTTCAGGGAGTTCAACCCAATCGTTAAAGACCACTTTCGGCTCAAAATTCGAAAATTACAGACATCGTGACGGAATTATAACGCGCTGTTCCCTAGAACAAGCGCGTAAAAACAAAAAACCTAGAAATGCACTGGCTTGAAGTCAGCAGCTTTTGCGCGCATGTTCAAAGGAGATGACCTTCGTTATTAAGCCCTAAAGCTACTCTACAAATATCGTTTCTTTCGGAAGTTATTGAGCTATTAGGGCTTAATTGCGAAGGCCGAATTTGTGAATGGGTGTAATCTACCCAATGATTCCGCAGATACACCCTTTCAAAATTTTATTTTCCCAATGGTCCCACGAATACAGATTAGATCAAATTGAAATCCAGTACTATATCGAAAACCCTGCACATTTTACACAAAGGTTCATTATTTTCTCAGTTAAATAACCCAGTATTATTGATATAAATATAACTTATATATTTTTCATTTCTCATTGGTTTTTCATACCAAAGTTTGCAGCGTTTTTCTTTATAACTCAGGGACCATTGTCGGAAATCATCCGGGTGAAAATTTTCAGGTTGAGTTATGCAACAGTAATCAGCCTTGAGAGTTTCATGAAAATTCGGAGGTGAGTTTTCGAGAAATCATTTTCCCCCCCTCAACCTTTAGTTTTGAGCCCTTAGGTTACACAGATCCTGCTGTAAAGCTTGGAGGATCAATCTCGAGCGACACACAATTTTTGTTACCAAGTTTCACGGATTTCGGTTCAGTATTTTCAGAGAAAAGCCCTGGACAACAAACGGTGGAAGGACGAATTTTTTTGGTAGGTAAATCACTTAGATTTATTATTTTATCAAATAATAAACCAAAAATGACAGCTTCAAGGTTCATACAGAATTTCATGGGGATAACATGATCAAAAGATCGCAGAATATTGAATATTTGAATTTTAATTCTGCAAAAAGTTGTCAATCAGCATTTCCAAACTATCTATAGCTAGAAAAAAACCTCGAAATTTCATATATTTTTTCCCAATATCCCCAGACAAATTATATTCGTATCGAAATGAAATTTGGTACATTGCTGAAAAATATGGAGCTCAAGAGGTATGAACAGGGGTTTTATCAAATATGATGAATACTTATTCGAAAAAATTTTTTTCTGAATTTACAAACGAACAATCTCAACAAAATTTCGTGAGGAGTTAGGCGTTGTTTTGCTTCAACTAACTGTCAAGTTTCAATTAAATCGCCTGAGTAGTTTCTGAAATATCAGGGAATTAATCTCACAGCTTCAAATGACTCTAACCGCCACATTCTAATGCGCGGCCTGATAAAAAAGTTTCGAGTCGCTAGCTTGCTCCGTTCGACAGTTATCGTGTCGTCGGCAGAATCAATTTCACCGAATTCGTGATCAGTAAGTCCAACCTAGTGGCTCGAGATCATTTCTAATAATTTTCTGACAGAAATACAGAAAAATTATACACTAAGTTAACTCAGAATTTCATAAGGAATTTATTTTCATTTAAAATATGCGGCTTTCCATTTCAAAAACGAAGTTGGTGTCACTTACGGTGAAACCGGTGGTCTTACCAATCTCAAAAAATTCACATTCAGTCATCTCTGAGGTAAAAGCTTAAGTCCGAAATTGCAAACGTGAATTTTGATTAATTCTTAAAAATATTCTAACTATCGGCGTTCGTGGGACACGCGGTATCCAAGACTTCATATAATTATTGTGATACTTTTTTTTCAATATCCGCAAATAAAATAATATTCATTAAAAAAAAAAATAAAAATTCTCCCAGGTATAGTTGACGTGTACACTTGATTTGGATGAAAATGAATATATCTAAGGAATACATGAAAATCACTTATACCTCAACTTTTAGGCTATACCCAATTCGTAATATTCGTACGGCACATGCGCCAAAATTCAACAATCAAACATTCTTATGACGTTGATATTCGCGAGACATCTTAATTCTCACTTCACGAAATTTTTTGTATATATTTCTGAAAATCCTATATTTCAAGGTATATTTCTTATTATTTTTCGATATGCTCTCATTCTTCTAAAGATCTAAAAAGAATGATAGCAGACGAACGAGAGAGTCGAATATTTAAAAAGGAAAAAAAGTTTAAACACAATATAAACAGACCCTTTTGAATAGTTGACCTGAAATCGGATGCTTAAAATATCTCTTATATTTTTAATATAATTCCTTCACAATTCATATGGTAACGGAACTTGAAGGCTTCGTACTAAACTATCAATTTATTTTCCTAAGATTACCCCTGAACGACTATTTAAAATTCGTAAGAGAAATAACGTTTGGAACACCATCCAAAAATGATTTCTCACCTTGATGTTTTGATGCACTTATCAGCACAGTTTAATGAGGACTACCTTATGGATATTATCAACCCATATGAGATATAAAGCTGTATTTTGGATTTTATGAAAAAATAAAAATATAGTGAATTTTACTGAGCGCCATCTATAATGTTTTTTCCGAACTACACGTTAGGAAATAAATGTAGTATACAGAAAACTGTTGCAGTACAGGCAACTTGAAATGGATTCAGGCGAGTTCAAGTAAAATCCGTTAGACGGTAGCGCCATTCTTCAAAGAAATTTGATCTGCCCTCATCGATTTGGTGCAGTTCCCACTTACCCATCCCATGAGCTTCCGTTTAAATTTACGGTAGAAAACAAGGGTACAACTTCGAATTATATTCTCAGAGGAAAACTTGATCAGTTCACATTCTCTGAGAATCATTATGCTCCAGAAAAATATTTAGAGAAATCTGTAAAAATCAAAAATATCTTTTTTCGGTTTCTACAGACTTCTATCACGCATGTCTCCGAAACTTGCTCTACCAATGTTCAGATGGCGCCACTAAAGCTATTGCCATGAAATCTGTATGAGGCTAGCTGTCGTTTCCACGAGAGGGAACTTCGGGAATGCCATCGATTAATGATTTCATTTCAACTTGCACCTTAGATGGCGCACGTATTTATGAAAATGGTATTTTATTCTTCAGAACGGAAGATTTTGTATCATACTGTCATAGTATCATTCAGTTTTCAAATATTTGAAAACTCAATGATAGTATACATTCTGTGATATTCGCAGTAGGTACCGAATTTGAATATGATTTGAATTGTTGACATCAACGGGTTAAGCAGTTAACTTAACACGATCCAACTAATTTTGTATGTATGCGATATCTTTCATCATTATCGATGGGATAGCATATTTCAATCCATGTTTTCATTTCAATTTTTCAATGATGTCATCAACGTGTTCACATCAAAGTGTTTGAAAATTCGAATAAAGTTGGTAGTGTTCGCTTAGTTTATGAGGAAGAGTACCCTATCCTTTCCGATATAAAAAAATTTCGTTAAGAATCATTATGTTTTTTATGGGTACTTTCTTCTGAACAAAATTATTAGTCACTACGCTGATTCGCAGTATCCATAGGAGTTATCTCATCTAACCATTTCGAAAAAGAAAAACGATAAGCTTGGGTTGATGCTGCAGTGTTGATAGCAGAAGAGAACAGTTTTTTATAATATCAGATTCAATGCTACAATTATGTCATGAAAATTTTACAAAATTTGGTTCATTTCTGGAGGCGTGAAAATAACTACTATCATTGTGTATAAGGACATTATAGGTACAATATTACTCAAACTGAACAATATTATTTGTTGTGTTCATGAATATTCAGATTTTGTTCTCTAGGAACTATGATTTCACTCATATTTCATTTTATTCGAATTTTTCGACAGAATATAAAACTTTGTAGTGAAAAATTCCCTTACAGAAATGGAGGTGAAAATTGCCATTTATGTATGATAATATAATTGAATCTTTTTTATCAGATTTACGGTAACTTTGGAAAAATTATTCAACAAACTCGAATCAGTAAAAAGCGAAGAAATCGAAGAATAACTTCATTTTCAATTTTTCATGCACTCAATAGAAAAATCGAAAAACATGTTTTCCTAGATTTCTTTCGGATTTTGTACGATTGATTCTAGAGTATTGAATCCGAAAATTTATCAAGTCTTTTTTTGCATCATATCGTTAACATTTCGACCTCTGGAAGGTGCAGTAGATTGGACCTATTTCCAAAATGTCATACATCGGAAAATGGAAGTTGAACGAACCCAAAAATGGGCTTACTCTGTTCAAAATGAATCATATTTTTTCGTACTTGAATAATGAATTTACTCCCTCCACTTTACTATGGAAATATTCCTCTCAAAAACTGACTATAAAAGTACACCTCTTTCACGAGGACACACCTCCTATACTTACATAGAAATAAGGATACTAACGGCCGACTGCGCAAACACAGCGAGAGGAACAACTTAGAAACTCGATATTTGTAGAGGGTGTTTGGACCTTAATTACGAAGGCCGAATTCGTGAATGGGTAAAATCCATCTAATGATTCCGCAAATATACCCATTCAAAATTTTATTTTCCCAATATTTCCAAAACTACAGATCAGATCGAGTTGAAATCCAGCGCTTCATCGAAAATTACAGTCGAAGGTTCATACAGAATTTAATGAGGATGATATGATAAGAAAATCACAGAATTTTTTTTTCAAATTGTTCTAATGACACGATCATCACGAAATTTTGCATAAAGTTGTCTTTCAGCATCTTCGAACTAGCTGCGAAGTTTTATCAGGATTGAATCAGTATTTCTCGAGTTATACCGAAAAAAACAACGATATCGAGAGTAAAACCTCGAAATTTGACATATTTTTTCCCGATGTCTCCAAAACTTATGATCGTATCGAACTGAAATTTGGTACACTGCTGTGAAATATGAAGCTCAAAGTGTAAGTGGAATTTTGTTTGGATATCATGAATGGTTTCCGGAAAAAAAATTTTTTTGGAAAAAAATTTTGCACGTCATTATACTCCACCTAGTTGCCAAGTTTGAATCCAATCGTTCAAGCAGTTTCTGAAATAAAAAATAAATAACTTCAAAATTTCAAGTGGCTATAACTCCGAAACTATTCGACCGATTTGGCTCATTAACGAACGCAACCGCAGCATTCCAATGCGCGACCTACCCTGAAAGTTTCAAGTTCGTTCGACAGTTATCGTGTCCACGGCCAGCCGGCCGGCCAGACAGAATCGATTTTGATACCGGATTCGTCATCAGTGAGTCCAATCTATAGGCGTTTGAGACCATTTTCGGCTCAATCATCGAAAATTACAGACATTTGGACAAACGAGAGCACGCTGTTTCTCTAGCCCGAAAATGAATGTACTCGAATAACCCTGCAGTAAAATTTCTAAACGAACAGACGGCCTTATGGAATTCCACACTTTTCGAAATTCTCAAGAAATAAGCCTACAGAAGACATTCGAACACCTTGTTGCACAACTTGAAATACTCCAGTATGAAAATATTGTATAGCTTGAGATGAATTATTGATTCCAAATTATCAGGGTTACTATCTGAAAAAGCAAATTTAAATTCTACATAGCACTCTTGATACTTTGTCTCTGCTTCTTCAAAACTGCCCTCGGCATTTTAGTTTCCAAGCGTGATAATTATGTTGAGATTGAGATTAGAAATTGGCATTGGCATTTGGCAACTCCTCTGAGAATTATTTTGACATTGTCGATATTTCACGAGTGCCAACCTGCGTCAGTTTTAAGTAAAAAAACTTGGTACACCTCAATCATGACCAACTTGGATAGTTTATAAAAGTGAATGGAGTAAACGTGTTGCTCCGAAATTCCATGAATGCTTCCATGTTTACTGTTGATTTCTTTGAAGATTTCTCTCCTGAATATTTAGGCTCATATGTGAACGGTACTGCATAAACAGTAAGTTTGGGAGTCAGGGCCATCTCTTTAATGACCACATGCTAATAGAAAAGGTTTCGTCGTTTCTTTACTGGGCTTTTCTTCCTCCTGTTGTTCCTGATACCGAATGAAAAACCTCGATGCACACAAGGCTTTATGGATCATCCTGTCGTGTGTGAAAACACTCTCATAAAAGTAATTAAATGGTGCGTTCGTTTCCAGAATTTGTTTCACCTTTTCATGAAAATATTCCACTTAAAAACTGAATATTCAGAAATACTAGGACCCAGTTGAGAATAAATATTTCCCGCAGGCAAGTACTTACACTTAACAATATTTCCAGGTCCTGGCTCGACCGAATATATCTGCAATTTAACGAACAGGGGTGTAGACGGGGTGGAAATGAAACTACCCGAGCCCGGCTCTCTCCTCTCCGCGCTATTCCCGAAGAGAGCTCAACCGGGTTGCGTGTTTCGCCAAATTAATTCACTGGAGTGTTATTATTAGATTATTTATTTCATCATCGTTTCTCGTGCACCCTCGCTAGCACAGGATTCATTCTTGTCGCGTAGCTAATCGCAATTTAACATGCCACATATATTTCGGTACCGCATCTAACCACCCTTAGAATGTTGTTCGTTGGTGTGATGAATTTATTATAAGGTGTATTTACATATTTCGTGATTTATACCGGGGTTTTCGGAATCTGTCGGTTATTTCTGCTTGAATTTATTCGGGGAAATTTTGATATACGCGGTAATTTTCGCATCACTAAGGTATTAATCAGATAATTACTCGAATGTACTTAGTATGGTAGCCTGGGCACAAATCTGCAGTAGACATTCTTCCTTAGTTTCGTAGATTTTATTTTCAGGATACTTTTTTACGCGCTTGTTCTAGGGAAGAGCGCGTTATAATTTTGTCACGATGTCTGTAATTTTCGAATTTTGTGCCGAAATTGGTGTTAAACGATTTGGTTGAACTCCCTGAAGAAGAATCCGTGGTCAAATTTAATTCTGTCCGTCCGTCCGGCCGTGTGTGATGTAACTTCCGAAAGGAAAAACCTGGAGTCTCGAAATCTTCAGGTTACGTTTTGATCCTAAATATCCCGGTGAAGTTCGTTAATGGGCCCAATATGCCGAATGTTTTTGTGTTACAGCCAATTGAAAATTTTGATTCTACAATAACTCGAAAACTATTCATCTGATCGAGATGAAACTTGGTTGGAAGATGGAGAGTATCAATAGGAAGAATTACCGATGAAAAAATTTGAAAAAAAAATTTTTTTTATTTCGAAAATTTTCATATTTCATTTAAATTTCATTGAAATTTACAAGTCGCCATTTCGCAATGTGGAAAAGCTCATAAAAGCTGCTGAATTCACGTCAGTGGTTTTCTAGGTTTTTCCCACCATGAAAAAAATCACTAACTTCTTGGATTCAGTCTTCAACTTTTGATAAAATATAAAACCTGTGTCTAGTATTTTCTTTGGAAAAATGCTGTTCTTAGGCTTCCGCGAGGGAAGGGGAACAGCGTGCTATCGTTTTGTCCAAATGTCTGTAATTTTCGAATTTTGAACCGAAATGCTCTCAAACCACTAGGTTGGACTCACTAATGACAAATTCAGTGTCAAAAACGATTCTGTCTGGCCGGCCGGCCGTCCGTAGGCACGATTACGTTCGTACGAAGAATCCTATCGAGTATATCAAAGGTTATTTTGGCGATAATTCGGGAACAACTGGAACGATTGGATCGGAACTTGGGAGTAAGTTGGAGTATAGCAACGCGCAACTCCTCGCGAAATGTTGTTCAGATCATACTATCAGTAAACTTTGAAAACATTTTTTTTCAAAATTTTTTTCGAAAAAATTTTTTTTTTCGCGAACTATTCATTACTTTTGAAAAAATTCAGCGCACACTTTGAGTACCACATTTCACAGCAGTGTACCGAATTTCAATTCGATACGGCTATTAGTTGTGGAGATATGGGGAAAAATGAGTGAAATTTCGTGGTTTTCTTCTAAATATCGTTGTTTTTTTCGGTATAACTCAAGAAATACGGATTTAATCATTATAAAACTTCGGAGCTAGTTTGAAGATGCTGAAAGACAACTTTGTGCAAAAGTTCGTGAGGAAAAATATTCAATATTCTGTAATCTTCTTGACATATTGTCCTCATTAAATTTCTTCGAACTGTCATTTTTCGATAAAGTACTGGATTTGAATTCGATCTAAACTGTATTATTTGAATTATTTGGAAAATAAAATTTTGAATGGGTATATTTGCGGAATCATTGGGTGGATTTCACTCATTCACGAATTCGGTCTCCGCAATCAAGGTCCAAACCTACTCTACAGATATCGAGTTTCTAAGTTGTTCTATTGTGTTTCACGGTCGGCCGTTAGGCTGAATCAGAATTAAACTCTTATTCCCTAAAAAATTAGAATTCCAATCGTATTGAAACCCAGTAAGTTGTTGCAAAATTGTGTAAAAGAAAAAAGGATAGAATGCATTTTCATGCAGGTAAACGAAAAAACCTGAGGTTTGTTCGTTGTACACTAACTCCACTAATACTTTTCGGTGTGTTTTGTTGTAAACTTGCACTCTGTTCGTTGCGGAAATGTTGGGAGTTAGTGTAATCACAGGTTACGTGTGCAGTGCATAGAATAAGTTCATCTTCTCTGATGGTTCTGCGTAAATATAATTCATGATCCTAGACATCTTTGATGTCTCTGGTTGGGCTTGTTTTGGTCGGTATGTTTGTTTATTTTCGGACGAAATTAATTTTCATCATATCGATATTCAAAATATAATTTTTTCCGTGACGAATTTATAAAAAGTTAACGAAAAATCATTATAACCTCGAAATGGTAGCGAAAACAAAAGAAGCATAGAATTCTGTCATCTTGGATTTGCTTGACATCATCAATCATATATTTGTATTCTGTGAGAATCATAGAACAGATTGAACTACACTAACTCCACTCAATCTGTTATCTGTGACTATACTCACCTGCACTGACAATTTAAAGTGAGTGGAGTAAGTGTAGTTGGTGTAGTTCGTGCAGGTACAACGAACAAACCTCCAATATATTCTAGTTCCTGAGACACCAATAAGGACAATCATTTTATGGATGTACCGGATATCATTCAATCTAATTGAATAAACGAACTCTTATTTCAGCTTATAACAAGCAACACAAGCTCTCGTTTCGAGCGAAACACGAACAGAAAAGCCCCAATTGAATGGAAACAAGCATCAAGATAAAAACTTGTTGAACCCGATCGAATCAAGGTGAAGAATGCAGTTATCGATGAGACGGCCGACTTGGCCGAAGGTTGCTTCTTTTTCTGCAGAGGGGATCCCCGATTTTCCCCATTGACGTAGGTCGCGATCCGCGAACTCCTCCAACAATCAATGACATGTTAACAATAGTAGACTGTTACGTCACAGCGTGTATTGTAAACATATTTGCATAGTTGGCTCGCGCCTCGGGAGCATCGAATCGACGTTCAGACGCGGCGGGTTCGAAGGAGAGTACGCCGCTCTGTGCGCCTGCCCGTCGGTGTGGGGCCTAACGCGATGGCGGGCACCAATCGGAGGCTGCTAATGGCCGTGCTGATCCGCGTCGAAGGACCAGAGATGTTGTGCGCAATACGCGTGGAGCGCTTTGTTTATAGGTCTGCACTCTGTTTCGGTGTTATACCTTGAACCTCCTGTTTTTCGGCTAATTAAAAAGAATTAGCTCGTGTTTTGGTTAGCCGGTTGATTAATGTTTTTGCCCGTGTTTTTTTGCGTTAATTAAAAAAGGGGTTTTGCGAGGGAGATGAGCATGGGTACGATGCGATATCGCGGGGATAAAATAAATTAAAACATATCGTGATAGCTCGGAAAAAGCCTGGAATGCCCTTATTTTGAGTTTCTTCTGATGTCGAAGTTAATTCAGGGGGAATATGTATTTTAGAATATAATGAGGAGGGCCTTGGATAAATGAGTTATGCTTTCATGAAAAAATGCCTACTTGTAAATATATGTTCTTCTATTCATGGTTCTTTTTTGCATCAATGGATTTCATAGATATGAATTGAATTGTTCTTTGAAAAAAAAATAATTTTCACCCAAAGAGCGACATTTTCTGACTATTTGAAGTTTCTCTAACATCTTTCAGAGACATTGGCAACAGGATGTTCTCGCGATGCTATAGTTTTCTTGCATGTATTTTTTTTGTCGTTAAAGTTTCTATTATTGAAGTGGGATCTGCCTTTTAAATTTAAATATTCAGCGATCGAATCTGCGTGGCGTTTCATGACGTAACGTGTTGTATCCACCTTCTCTCTCTTTTCTTGTACCTTACACTAGCCAATGGACAACGTCGGCTGTATTGATCGTAGAATTATGCTGTGACGTGTGACGTAGGAGGCAATCTAGGGCGTTTCACCCAATTTGAACTTGCGTCTCGATTTTCACCATTTTCAATAACGATCTTTTCAAAATTCGCGAATTGTAAGAGTGTGTTATAACATAAATACATTAGGATCTTGTATCAAAGTGGATTTAGAAAAACTTAATAAATGATATTTCGTGTTACATACAAGATACCTATTTTTGATCTGCAGTGCAATTACCACATCGATGTTTTCAACGTTGGAAAAATAAAATTTTGAATGGGTATATCTACGGAATCATTCGGCGGATTTTTACCCATTCACCAATTCGACCTTCGTAATTGAGCTCCCAACCCTACTCTACAAATATCTGGCCTAACGGCCAACTGCGTAAACACAATAACTTCCGAAAGAAACAACTTAGAACCTCGATATTTGTAGAAAAGGTATAGACCTTAATTAGGAAGGCCGAATTCGTGAATGGGTAAAATCCACCCAATGATTCCGCAGATATACCCATTCAAAATTTTATTTTCCCAATACTTCCAAAAATACAGGTCAGATCGAATTGAATTCCAGTACTTTATTGAAAAATAACAGTTCGAAGGTTCATACTGAATTAAATGAGGATGATATGATGAGAAGATCACAGAATATTAAATATTTGAAAAAAATAAATTTGAATTTTAAAAAAAAATTGTTCTGATGACACGATCATCACGAAATTTTGCACAATGTTGTCCTTCAATATTTCGAAACTAGCTTCGAAGTTTCATCACGATTGATTCAGTATTTTTTGATTTATACCAAAAAAACCATTGATATCGAGAAGAAAACCATGAAATTCTTCATATTTTTTCCCAATATCTCCAAAACTAATGGCAGTATCGGATTGAAATTTGGTAAGCTGCTGTGAAATATGAAGTTCAAAGTATAACCGAAATATAGTTTCAGCAAAAAAAATTTTTTCGAAAAAAATGTTGAAAAAAATTTTTTTTTATTTAGTAACGATACAGTTTCGACGAAATTCTGCTCAAAGTTGCGCGTCGTTATGCTTCAACAAACTGCCAAGTTTCAATTCAATCGCTTCGGTAGTTTCTGAAATATAAGGAAATTAACCTCAAAATTTCAAATCGCTATAACTCCGAAACTATTTGGCCGTTTTGGCCCTTTAACGAACTCAACCGCGGCATTCCGATGCGCAAACTACCCTACAAGTTTCAAGTGGCTAGCTGGCTCCGTTCGACAGTTTTCGTGTCGCCGGCCGGCCGGCCGGACAGAATCGATTCTGACATCGTATTCGTCATCAGTGAGTCCACCCTAGTCGTTTAAGACCATTTTCGGCTCAATCATCGAAAATTACAGACATTTGGACAGAATGATAGCACGCTGTTTCCCCAGAACATGCGCGCAAAAAGTGGCAACATAGCACATTCTCACGATTCTTTTCAACCATTTGCACCCAAAAAAATTTTCGAAAACAACAAACTCTGGTCTACAAAAGTTATCCCGTTATATTCGAG
The DNA here is from genome assembly GCA_958510865.1 of Myrrha octodecimguttata. Lineage (NCBI taxonomy): Eukaryota > Metazoa > Arthropoda > Insecta > Coleoptera > Coccinellidae > Myrrha > Myrrha octodecimguttata. The sequence goes on from OY294057.1 coordinate 74,323,231, forward strand.
GTGTTGTATGCTCTTAACACGCTCAAACTGGAAACACAAGACATCATTTGGATATCGAGGCTCGGATCCTAAAATATCGGGAATCTAGTGAGATCAGGGTCCAATAACCGGCCAACACAATGAACCAGCTGGTCGGACTTTCTTCTCGAAGTCAATGTGTCGACGTAGCCCGCCACGACGCTACTCAAAATCGATATGAATTCAGTTGCGCGAACTGGCGGCACTGGCCGGAAGCTCCATTGTATTTGCGACACCATTTCCGGCATGGCCACCGCGATATTGCATAAGAGATAAGAGCATTTTGTTTTAATAACGGCCTGGTGAGGTATGGGAATTTAACAACAATTACTGGAATTTCGAAGAGATTCTTCGTTTTCTGTGTGCCGTCATTCAAAGGTTTTAATTTTTCCGCTGAGTCTAGTGATTCGAAAACCATATTGGTTAGAAAAAAACTAGAAAAGTCTGGAGTCATTACGCGCTTGTTCAATTTTACGAATTCGACTGCCACAATGGGAGTTTTTCCTGAATTTCGGTTATTACAGCAAATGCAACTTTGAACATAATTATTATGGGTTTGATTTATCATTTTCCCAAATTAACTTCAGAAAGTATTCAAAATCAGGTTTCAAAATTGGGGTTTGGGATTTGCCAGGCATGCACGAAGTGACAACGGTGTTTAGTTGAATAGCTTTTTCTGCTATAGAATAATGAAATATTTATTTCTATTCTGTGGTTCTTTGTCAATATAACCAAACAATTTCCGTTTGCGATTTGTCAGTAATAAGATAGTATGACAGTCTGTGCTCTTCTTTTTCCATTCATTGGTCGTTGTCTTCTTCTCTAACCAGATCGAAGTATAGCTATCTCTGTTTTCCTAAGTAAAGTAACACATTTGAACTCTTTTTCTTTCCGAGAAAGCTGCATTCGACGTTGCCATATCGTGCACTCAAGACTAATCCCTTTAAATGCAAATCCCCATTTTTATTTTTCAGTTTTAGGTGATCAAACATTTTTTCAAAAATATAATATTGAAATTTTATGTTTGAAATGTGATGTTTTAAAGGTTTTTCATCAGAATTACTGCATTTTCTTTTAAAGGAAAAACCTCCATTCTATTATACAATATTCTCATATTTGTAGAGTAGGTTTGAGCCTTAATTACGAAGGCTGCTTTCGTGAATAGGTGAAATCCTTCCAATGATTCCGTAGATATCTCCATTCAAAATTTTGTTTTGACAGTATTTTCAAAAATACAAATTGGATCGATTTAGAGTCCTGTACATCAAGAATTCCGTGGGGATAATATGATTGAAAATTGCAGAATATTGAATATTGAAAAAAAATCTTTTTTTAAAATTTTCCTGATACACGGTTTTCACGAAATTTCGCACAAAGGTATACATCAGAATTTCCTAATCAGTGTCCGAGTTTCATCATGATTGAATCAGCATGTTTTGGGTTGTTCCGGAAAAAACAACTACATCGAGGGAAAAACTATGAAATTTGACATATTTCTTCCCGATATCTCGGAAAATTATAACCGTATCAATTAGCACAAATAGATTCCGTAAAATGAAAAATTTGGAAACAAATTTATTTTCAACTTAATAGCAGTATGACTTGAGAAAAATGTCTCAAACAGTTGCGCAAAGTTTCAATTCAATCGCTTCAGTAGTTCCTGAAATATAAGGTCAATAACCTTAAAATTTCAAATAACTATTCCAATAGACGAATTCGGTCCAATGTTAATAGTGTCAAGTTTATATATAATATAGGATATGTTTCGCAAATCAACTTGGTCATTTCTACGAAGGCGTAGAAGGGCCACTCTTTGTCGACAAAAATTTTTCCACCTAATTCCGACTTTAATCTCGGAATTAGACTAATTCCGACTTTAAACTCGGAATTATAGACTAATTCCGACTTTGAACTCGGAATTATAGACTATAATTCCGAGTTTGAATTCGGAATTAGTCTATAATTCCGACTTCAAACTCGGAATTAGTATAATTCCGAGTTCAAAGTCGGAATTATGTATAATTCCGAGTTTGAAGTCGGAATTAGTCTATAATTCCGAGTTCAAAGTCGGAATTAGTCTAATTCCGAGATTAAAGTCGGAATTAGGTGGAAAAATTTTTGTCGACAAAGTGTGGCCCTTCTACGCCTTCGTACATTTCAGTTGCCGGTTTTACATTCAGTAAATATGAAATATTTGGTTGGTTCCAGAAAAAAGGTTAATTACGGAATTTGATCGATGAAAATCGTTCTTTCTGTCACCATAAAGACACTCAATGTTCTATGCAATATATGCAAAGCATAGAACATTTACTTTATGATCCATAGAACATAGCAGTGTTGAATCCAGGGGAGGGCACGGGAGGGTCATACCCTCCCTAAGCGTGGCCGATACACCCCCTGAGCAAAAGACTTTCCCTGATTACAAAATTTTTGACCATGTTTTTTACATCCATGATGTAAGTAAAACCATGATGTAAGTAAAACATGGTGTGCTCATTTGCTCATCTGTGATTGTATTTACCAATGATGACGTCACTTTTTTCAGTCAAATTCAAGGAAATATATATTGTGTGCTTTGAATTCGAATGAAAAAAGTGACGTCATCATTGGTAAATACGATCACAAAAAAGCAGATCAGCACACCATGTTTAACTTACATCATGAGTAAAACATCATGGATTGTTCTATGCCATGGATATGTCACCATAGAACATTGACTGTCATTCTGTTGACAAAAAGGTTGTTTTGTTATCAATCAAATTCCGTAATTAACTTTTTTTTCAGGAACCAACCGAATATTTCATATTTACGGAACTGAAAACCGGCAACCGGAATAATCAAGTTGATTTGCGGAACATATCATATATAAACTTGGCGCTAACGACATGAAATCAGGAATCCCAACTTAAATTTCAGCCAATCAGAGATGATCTTAACAAAACCCCATATTCGGAAGGAATTTCCTTGTTTGAGGAGCCGAGGCACTTTTACGGATATTTATAAATAACGCGAACCTTAACATGTCGAATTTGTTGTGAACTTCCTCTTCACCAGGGAAAGTAAAGTTGGAAGAAATTTGTGGGTTGGCATTTGGACCGAATTCGTCGATTCCTACCGACTGAGATTATAATTTTAATGCAGTGTATGCATATTTTATTTCATGGTGGTCCGAATGAAGTGCAATCGAAAAAAAAGATGAATCAAAGGAAGAATTTGCTCAGCTGTTGGCTTGAAAAAATCCACGGTTTATAAAAAATGAAATATGCCCCATAAACGGCTGTCATTTAGGGACATTCGTAGTTTTTCGTTACAAAACTCAGGGGGTGACAGCAGCGCCGACCCGAAACGGCCATCAATTAAATTCACACCCCGAAACCGTAAAAATCTGCAGAGGAGAAAATAAAAGTCATCGACATCGACAGAGATTAATACGGGAAGGTGTCACTATGATTTTCTGTGCGCTTATAATATATGATGGTACAAACCGGATGCCAGGGCCGGCTTGGCTCCTAAGCATCCTTTGTTCGGTTTACCTGGTTTGATATCAATTCTCTGTGACCTGCTTTGGTGTTACAAATCAGAAATGTTTCATGAGTATTCTCATTTCGCACAAAATATACTTGTTTACCCGGTACACTCGGTATTTCTACAGATATTCATACTTTTGATAGTACGAGATCCGGCTGCAAGATTAGCGCGCTCATCGAGTATTTGCTTGAAAATAATTCTTTACATATACTCCATTCACTTTTATAAACCATCTCGGTTTGCCATGATTTAGGTCTTTCAAGTTTTCTACTTAAAACTGACGCAGGTTGGCACTCGTGAAATATCGGCAATGTCAAAATAATTCTCAGCGACGTTGCCAAGTGACAATACCAATTTCTACTCTCAATCTCAACATAATCATCATGCTTGGAAACTTAAAATGCCGGATGATGTTTCAAAGAAGCAGAGACAAAGTATCAGGAGGTGCTATGTAGAATTGAAATCTGCTTTTTCTGATAGTAACCCTGATAATTTGGAATCAATAATTTATCACAAGCTATCCAACATTTGCGACGTATGTGAGTGAAAACCCGGTGTGTCGTTCACATAGATTCCCTAGAACTTTGTAAATTGAGTTAGTTCTTTGAAGGTGACACAGGTTTTTGTAGTTCTACATTTTCATAATGGAGTATTTCAAGTTGTGTAACAAGGTAAATGTTAAATGTCTTCTGTAGACTTATTTCTTAAGAATTTCGAAAAGTAAGGAATTCCATAGGTTTGTCCGTTCGTTTGGAAGTTCTACCAAAGGGTATTCGAGTACTTTAATTTTTTTTCGAATGAACTATTAAAAAAGAAACGAACTACTCTAACCACTATTTTTCAGTAAAATTTCAACACTCGAGTCCGGATTTCCGTACAAGAAAATAGCATAACTGAATCTTCCAACCATGTTTATATACGTGAAATATTTTCAGTGTTAACAGAGCAGAGAGTTTCATCAAAATTCGCCAGGTCTTTGAAATTATTGAATTCACATAATATTTTCTCAAATTCATTATTTTCCCAAAGTAAATTCATATTTTGAAAAATACGTAATTACTACGACCTCCATGTAGAGAGGATAACGTTGTGTAGTTATCTGACAGGAAAGTGACTATAACCTAACCTAACCTAACCTAACCTAACCTAACATTTTCAGAATATACACGGTGAAATGTGTCAGAATGTCATGGCCAACTGGAATAGTTTATAAAAGTGGAAGAAGTATACATTCGTCAATAGGAAAATATATATCTACTGGGTTGCCCATCAAAATGTGGCCGCAAGTATTTTTGCCAGATTAAATCTGATAATTGCCAGATGCCCTGCTCTTTGTATAATCCCCAAATAAAAAAAATCGATAGGGTTTAGTTCTGGCCAACACGCAAGCCATTCGATCGGCCCGGCACGCTCAATCCATCATTAAAATTACTCCAAGAATGAAAAGTAAAAAATAAGTTCACTGATTTTCAGCCTATCCGCATTCGAAAGCCGATTACAGCAAAATATTGCTAATGAACTACTATTTTTTTTCTTATGATTTTGGATGATTAGCATTTTGTAAGGTTTTTATACTCAGCAAGAAGCTATGAGAACTGCTGCTTCCTGTATTTTTAAATTGAAGTTGAATGTTTGAGTGAATCCCACTGGACACTAAAGTTCTAACTTTTAAGCCTTACTTTGAGTAACTTTGAGTAATTTCAGGAATCTGAGATATTTTTGTTATTGAAACAACATTCAAGGAGTTCATGGTAAAAAAAATCTGCGAAATACCTACTGCATAAATAGATATGAATTTGTGAAACCTCGCTGGCAAAATAGAATGAAAAATCACAAAAACAATTATAACTCGAAAACTATAAAAAAACGCGCAATATACATGAGGTAATTTGGATACCGCCAGGTCTGAAGAATCTAAAAAATTCATTGAGGTCACTACTTTGGCCACCCTCTATACTCTATTCCTATTTTATATTAACGTGCTCTAGTGAAGACAAATTAATATTCGACGTTTCGACGTCTGACAAATTAAGACTGTTTCAGATACTGGGAGTGAAAACTCAAAAAAATCTACAGTGTGTTCCTTTGATTCACTAACCACTCAGGTCATCCTCAAGATTATATTTTATTTTTCCTATCCTCGAAGTAGGGTGAAATTTTGAATATGCGATAGATACCCTTCTTTCTTCTCAACTTCTTCAACCTCCTTCTTATGATCACTAGAAAATCTGAAATCTGATTTCTGTAGGACCAGCCCTGTTGCTTCCCAAAACGTTAGACAGTAGTTTATGAGCAATAAATGAGAATTGCCAGTCGTTGCACATTCCGATTAAGGCACTCCATCGGTAGATATATCCTATGTGGGGTGGTGTGACAACCCCATGCGGTGTTTGGCACGGGTTCCACAATTGTCCACCTTGGATTCTAGGTAGAAATTCTACTTGCACCTGGCAAAATGGGATACCGTAAAAATTGCCGTGAACTTCGTCTTACACCCGCGCAGCTGGTGAGATTCTGATATTTTCAGACGATGCTGAAAAAAATTGAAATTGAAATTTAGTAATGCATAATGTTGTGAGACTCATATCTGCAGAATCATCGGGCGGATTCGACCATTTCCTAATTCTACCATAGCTACAAACATTGAGCCTCTATGCAGAAGTTTACGATTAGTTTACGGTCAATCTAGAACCAACGTTGAACACGATATCTTATATAGTCAAATTTTGTAGAGCAGGTTTTGATTCTGAATAAAGAGTTATTAAGGGGAAAATTCGTGCAATTCTTGAAAAATGTTTGTTCCAAAATTTTTCTCACGCAACAATTCCTGTGAAATTTTGAACAGATTCGCGCACAATGGGGATTTTTCCTTTAAACGAAAATGCAGTAATATTCATAAAAAACCTTTAGAACATCACATTTCAAACATGTAATTTCAATATTATATTTAAATATTCGCATTTAAAGGGATTTGTCTTGAGTGCACGATATGGCAACGTCGAATTCAGCTTTCTCGGAAAGGAAAGGACGTCAAATGTGTTACTTTGCTTAGGAAAACAGAGATAGCTATACTTCGATCTGTTTAGAGTAGAAGACAACGACCAAGGAATAGAAAAAAAAGCACAGACTGTCATACTGTCATATTACTGACAAATCGCAAACGGAAATTGTTTGGTTATATTGACAAAGAACACGTGTGTACCACAGAAAAAGGATTAATATTTCATTATTCTATAGCAGAAAAAGCTATTCTACTAAACACCGTTATCACTTCGTGCATGCCTGGCAAATCCCAAACCACAATTTTGAAATCTTATTTGGAATACTTTCTGAAGGTAATTTGGGAAAATGATGAATCAAACCCATAACAATTATGTTCAAATTTGCATTTGCAGTAATAACCCAAATTCAGGAAAAACCCCCATTGTATTACATTTTTCAACTTATTATGATGGTTCAATTTAGTTGCATCAGTATTTTTAGAGATACTGAGGAAACATCCTCGCAATTTCAAACGAGTATAGTTTTTTATATTTGAAAAAAAATTTGCAATTCGCAAAATTTTTTCCTCGATATCGTAGTGGTTTCCGAAATAAGTTCAAATCAAAAAATACTGATTAAATCATGATGAAACGTCCTAACTAGTCATTAGAACAATTCGAAAAAATTTCAATTTTTCTCCAGTGTTCTCTATTTTACGATCGTCTGATCATTATTATCCTCACGAAATTATGCATGTACCTTCACACTGTCAGCTTTCAACCAAATATTGTATTTCAATTCGACGCGGTTTTTTAAATATTGGGAAAATAAATTTTGAATGGGTATATCTGCGGAATAAGTTGTTGGATTTCGCCCATTGACGAATTCGGCCTTCGTTATAATGTTACAAACCCACTCTCCAAATATCGAGTTTCTAAGTTGTGTCTTTCGGGGGTATAAAATCCAAATTTTATGAATACGCTCATTAAAAACCTAAGAAAGCACTGACGTGAAGTCAGCAGATTCCGCGCGCATGTCCACTTTGGTGATATCGCAAGAGCTGCTGACTTCACATCAGTGCATTCCTAGATTTTTTTCGATAAAGTAGTGGATTTCAATTCGATCTAATCTGTAGTTTTGAAAATATTGAGAGAATAAAATTTAGAATGGGTATATCTATGCAATCATTGGGCGTATTTTACCCATTCACGAATTCGATCGATATTTGTAGAGTAGGTGTGGACAGTAATTACGAAGGCCGAATTCGTGAATCAGTGAAATTCACCCAATAATTCCGCAGATATACCCATTAAAAATTTTATTTTCAAAATATTTCCGAAAATACAGATAAGATCTATTGAAATCGAGTACTCTATCGAAGAATCACAGTTCGAAGGTTCATACTGAATTTAATGAGGATAATATGATAAGAAGATCACAGAATATTGAATATTTGAAGAAAAAATTTGGAATTTTCTTTCAAATTGTTCTAATGACACTATCATCACGAAATTCTGCACAAAATTGTTCTTCAGTATCTTCAAACTTGCTGCCAAGTTTCCTCATGATGGAATCAGTATTTCTTGAGTTATACCGAAAAAACAACGATATCGGGAAAAAAAATCACAAAATTCTACATATTTTTCCCCAATATCTCCGAAAATATTATTCGTATTGAAATGAAAATCGGGACACTGCTGTGAAATAAAAAGCTCAAAGTACGAGTGAATTTTTTTTCGCATATGATTCTTTCTGAAAAAATATTTTTTTCTAAAAAATGTTTTTTTGAAATTAAGTGACCATACTGATCCTTACGAAATTTCGTTTAAAGTTGCGCGTTGTTATGATCCAACTAACTGCGAAGATTCTACTCAATCGCCTCAGTAGTTCCTGAAATATCAAGGAAATAACCTCAAAACTTTAAATGGCTATAACTTAGAATCCATTAGGCCGATTTGACCCATTTACGAAATTAAACGCGACATTCCAATGCGTGAATTACCCTAAAAATTTCAAGTTGCTAGCTTGCTCCGTTCGACAGTTATCGTCTCCACGACCGGCCGGACGGACAGAATCAATTTAAACGTCCAAAAATATTGATTGTATCGAATCGAAATCCAGTACTTGATCGAAAAATGACAGCTTGAAGGTTCACACAGAAATAAGTGATGACCGCTTCGGCAACGAAATTTAACATGCCTGCAAAAGCTGCTCACTTCGCGTTAGTGCTTTTTACGCGCTTGTTCTGGGGAACAGCGCGTTATCATTTCGTCAAGATGTCTGTAATTTTCGAATTTTGAGCCGAAATTGGTCTCAAACGACTAGTGGGATGATGAAGAATCCGTGGTCAAAATTGATTCTGTCCGTCCGGCCGTGTGCGCTGTAACTTTCGAAAGGAAGGACATAGAGTCTTGAAATTTTCAGGTTAGGTTAAGATCCAGAATATCTTGGTTAAATTCGTTAATGGGCGAAATTTGCCGAAAGGTTTTTGAGCTACAGCCATTCGAAATTTTGATTTTTCAATAACTCGAAAAATATTCATCCGATCGAAATAAAACTTGGTTGGAATATGAAAAGTGTCAATAAGAAGAATTATCCATGAAAAAATTCGAAAATTTTTTTTTTTTTTAAATTTTTTTTTAAATTTTATATTTCATTGATATTTCACCGAATTTTCAAGTCACCATTTCGCAATGTGAACAAGCGCGTAAAAGCTGCTGACTTCACGTCAGTGCTTTTCTAGATTTCCTAGAATTATTTCCAGGAGAGGGAGTAAAAATTCAAGATGAATAATACGAGAAAACCCATGAAAGTGCAAGAAGCTTTCACAATTTCAGCAAACCCATGTCTTTTCATATACGAATTAATAAGGGTGTGGGTACATAAGAGGGAAAGAGACCTTGAAGGTCCCTGTTAATCCCTGTATTGTCCGAGCGTTTTCTTTCGTCCAGCTCTAAAATACCCCGAGATCTGATACAATAGACGGACCTCGCATTCCAATTAGGTTTTTCCAGAGTCCTGGAGCGTAGGAACGTATTTTCCAAGGAAGATTTCCACGAGAAGAAGATTACTTTTCTAGGATTACTCAGGAGCCTTTATCATCGATGTCAGGAAATATGATAATTATCATATCGACGATCCATACTCGTAGAAAGTATTTTTTAGAAATTGTCCGATGATTCTGTTTTGTTGCGGATTTTCCTGGAATCAAAAGAATGGACATGTTTATGGGGGGTAATTCTATGAAAACTATACCGAATGATTGTGTCTTGAGGCTTGTGGTGGCCAAAAATAGAATATAACCATATCTCAGGGGAGATTGTTTTTAAATTCCATTTTTGAGTGAAATGTTTTCATGAAAATGTTGAGGAGATTTCAGTTTGATAAATTAAGTATTCTGTGAGAAAAACATTATATGTTTAATTTTTGCGCGCATGTTCTAGTGAAACAGCGTCCAAATGTCAGTAATTTTCGATGATTGAGCCGAAAATGGTCTCAAACGCCTAGATTGGACTCACTGATGACGAATCCGGTGTCAAAATCTGTCCGGCCGGCCGGTCGTGGACACGATAACTGTCGAAAGAAGTGAGATAGGAACTTGAAACTTTCAGGGTAGGTCGCGCATTGGAATGCCGCGGTTAAGTTCGTTAATGGGCCAAATCGGTCGAATAGTTTCGGAGTTATAGCCACTTGAAATTTTGAAGTTATTTAGTTTTTATTTCAGAAACTACTTGGGTGATTGGATTCAAACTTGGCAGTTAGGCGGAGAATAATGACGCGCAACTTTGAGCCAAATTTTGTCGGGATCATATCGTCAGTAAATTGAAAAAATTTTTTTTTTCGAAAACCATTCATCATATCCAAAAAAAATCCTCTCCGACTTTGAGCTTCATATTTCACAGCAGTGTACCAAATTTCAGTTCGATACGATCATAAATTTTGAAGATATCGGGAAAAAATATGTAAAATTTCGAGGTTTTCTCCTCGATATCGTTGTTTTTTTCGGTATAACTCAATAAATACTGATTCAATCCTGATAAAACTTCGCAGCTAGTTTGAAGATGCTGAAAGACAATTTTATGCAAAATTTCGTGATGATCGTGTCATAAGAACAATTTGAAAAAAAAAATTCTGTCATTTTCTTATCATATCATCCTCATTAAATTCTGTATGAAACTTCGAACTGTTATTTTCGATGAAGTACTGGATTTCAATTCGATCTGATCTGTAGTTTTGGAAATATTGGGAAAATATAATTTTGAATGGGTATATCTGCGGAATCATTGGGTGGATTTTACTCATTTACGAATTTGGCCTTCGTAATTAAGGTCCAAACCTTCTCTACAAATATCGAGTTTCTAAGTTGTTTTTTCTGAAGTTATTGTGTTTATGCAGTCGGCTGTTAGGAAAAAAAATCTAGAAAAGCACTGCGGTGAAGACAGCAGCTTTTGCGTGCATGTTCAAATTCGTTGCTGAAGCGGTCATCTACATTGAACATGCGCGCAAAAGCTGCTGCCTTCACGGCAGTGCTTTTCTAGATTTGTCATTGATATTTTAGGTTATTTTCGTGTCCAATATCTGAAAACTAACCATTCAAATCTAAATTAAATTTTATAATCTTCGTGAATTTCAAACTATTCATCGAGGACAGTTTGTTGACAAAATGTCACCTAATGAACAATATCGAAACAATTTTTTTAGACAGAATCAGACAATCTAAAAAGAAATATTGTTATATGGAAATGGACCATATTTGACTAAATTTACTAATATACTAAACTAGAAGAAGAATATTTATACCAAGTCAGTCTGCGTTGCTTTGATTTTCGAAAATGTCTATTTGAGAGAAGTCCTTAAACTACAAAAGTAATTTTATTGTCTGATAAAGGCGTCATATACAATGTGGTCCAAAGAAAACTCAACACTTTGATTTTTCAGCTTCAAAATAAATATGTGGAAAATCACTTGGACATGTCAATTTCTGATTAGAGTGGAAACAACTTTTCGGCTTTTTTCATCTCGAGATAAATTCCACATTGCATCTTTCACTATTAATATTATAAATATATAAAATATATTAAATTACATTTCACGATAAAGTCGAAAAATCAAGATGTTAATTTTTCGTTGGACCACCCTGTAGGAACTGAAACGTTAAAGTTGACTTCGTTGAATGTTAATATAATTTCGATATTGTTCATTATTATTGTTATTCATAAATTCAGTGTATTTTTGAATAATTTGGGGTAGGAAATGTTTTTTAGGCGTTGAATGTATTTCGAATGAACATCAAATTCCTTAATATTATCTAAATTGCTTGAGATATTCGAATGGGATTTTGCAAAAATGGATGATTTCACGTTTAATACCTCGTGTTTAGCAATTACATTTTGGTACCGGCATTGACTACAATATTTTTGAGGAAAAAACATGTCAGTGCCTTTTTCGAAAATCCAATTTATGTCTTCAATTATATTTGATTTAGGATAAACAATGGAGGTTTTTCCTGAATTTGGGTTATTAGTGCAAATGCAAATTTGAACATAATCATTATGGGTTTGATTCATCATTTTCCCAAATAAGCTTTTTCTGCTATAGAATAACGAAATATTTATTCCTATTCTGCGGAACACACGTGTTCTTTGTCAATATAGCCAAACAATTTCCGTTTGCGATTTGTCAGTAAGATGACAGTATGACAGTATGTGCTCCTCTTTTTCTATTCCTTGGTCGTTGTTTTCTTCTCTAACCAGATCGAAGTATAGCTATCTCTGTTTTCCTAAGCAAAGTAACATATTTGACGTCCTTTTCTTTCCGAGAAAGCTGAATTCGACGTTGCCATATCGTGCACTCATGACAAATCCCTTTAAATGCAAATCCCCATTTTTATTTTCCAGTTTTAGGTGATCAAACATTTTTTAAAAATATAATATTGAAACTATATGTTTGAAATGTGATGTTCTGAAGGTTTTTCATGAAAAAAACTGCATTTTCGTTTAAAGGAAAAACCCCCATTGGTTGTTATTCCAAAAACATACTCAAGAAGAGAAATCGAACAATGGATATTCTGACATCAAAACTCTTTTTGACTTACATCAAGAATTTTCGAAAATGGTCGCCTCCGGCTAGGATACAAAAGTCTTGTCTTCTTCCCCATGGATTGCCGAACAAATTTGTTATTTATTTGAAAAACATGTAACGTCCTGTATCTTGGAAAAGGAACATTTCCAGACAAAGACTTACAGCATCTTAACGACTCCAAATAATTCAGAGATTGATATTCTGAACTTAACAGGACCTTTCCTACTCGAAGTAACTAACAGATTCATATCCTGAATTTATTCGTAATAAGAATGAAACAGCCTGTATAACGATTCTCTTCCAGAACATCTAAAAATATCCGTAAACGCGCCTAAGTCCCTAATCTGCATCTTGCCTTGTTCCCGGCAATTTTCGCGACGTGGAAATATATGGCTTTCTCTAAACAAGACATTTTCTCGAACACTAAATCGCGTGATTTTGATAAAACCCGTGGCATTATTCACGGCACACAACCCCGCATCGCAGCTATTTTGTAAATTTCCCGGTTCCTGCCTGCCACTTTCCCTCTTCGAAAGCCCACACAGCCTCGCATTATTTATTCAACCCCAATCCCTTGTCTTTTACACACTTTCAACTTCGCGCTTCATAAATTTGATATAATTTCATTGGAAATAGGAAATGCTGTTTTATTAACTTGAAATGAATTTTCAAATCTGGGGGTTGCCATATGCCCAGTTGATTTACGGCCTTATCGGGAATTCTGGAGCAACTGTGAATTCAGCGAATTTGATTCTTCTTAGTGAATCAAGAAATAAAATAGTTATTTTTATAATTTTTCAGGTTTTTTCTAGGTTATCAATTCCTTCATCTGATCATCTGATGGAGAGCTATTACAATTAAATAAAACCTATAAAAGAACTGACCTGAAGTCGAATTGAAATCCAGTACTTCATCGAAAAAAATCTAGAAAAGCACCTCCGTGAAGGCAGCAGCTTTTGCGCGCAATGTAGATGATCGCTTCAGCAACGATCTAATCTGTATTTTTGGAAATATTGGAAAAATAAAATTTTGAGTGGGTATATCTACGAAATCATAGGGCGGATTTTACCCATTCACGAATTCGAAATGGGTAAAATCCACCCAATGATTCCGCAGATATACCCATTCAAAATTTTATTTACCTAATATTTTCAGAAATGCAGATCAGATCGAATTGAAATCCGGTACTTCATCGAAAAATTACAGTTCGAAGGTTCATACAGAATTCAATGAGGATGATATAATAGGAAAATCACAGAAATTTTTTTTTCAAATTGTTCTAATGACACGATCATCACGTCATTTTGCGTTAAATTGTCCTTCAGCATCTTCAAACTAGCTTCGAAGTTTTATCAGGATTGAATCAGTATTTCTCGAGTTATACCGAAAAAAGCAACGATATCGAGAAAAACATATTTTTTCCCAATATCTCCAAAACTTATAATCGTATCGAACTGAAATTTGTTACACTGCTGTGAAATATGAAGCTCAAAGTCTGAGTGTAATTTTTTTTGGATATAATGGATGGTTCCCGAAAAAAAAAATTTTTTGGAAAAAAAATTTTGAAAAATTTTTTTTTTAATTTACTGACCGTATGATCCTGACAAAATTTGGCTCAAAATTGCGCGTCGTTATACTCCACCTAACTGCCAAGTTTGAATCCAATCGCTCAACTAGTTTCTGAAATAAAAAAAAATAACTTCAAAGAATCGATTTTGACACCGGGTTCGTCATCAGAGAGTCCAGCCTAGTCGTTTGAGACCATTTTCGGCACAATCATCGAAAATTACAGACATTTGGACAAAACGATAGCACGCTGTTCCCCTAGAACATGAGCGCAAAAATGACAGTTCAGAGGTTCATACAGAAGTTCAAGGGGATAATAAAAAATATTTCCTTCAATATAAGAACGGTTTCGAATTGAAAAATGATTTGAGATCCATACCAACTAACACCGAACCAAATAACGAGTAACAAGAATCAAAAAATTGTGTTTATAGTATTTCCTGTATTTGTAGAAAGACATATACAGGGGAATAATATCAACAGTTTGATATCAGAAAACGAGAGCACAAAAACAACCTTAGGAATAGAAACATACAAAAATCCCAAACAGCGAACCATGTATGCTAGACCATTGGGACTCACAGGCTAGATTGGGACAATACAAAAATACTGATTTTGGAATCAGATTATTTTAAAAGAAAAATTAAAGAGTCCCTTTGCATTTTGTTGAATGGAGAGAGTAATTTTGCTCATTGTTCTGTAGAAAGCGACCCTATTTGGCAGAATTTATTAAAAAAAGAGGTAGAATTAAAAAACCAAGTGAATCTGTGTTGCTGTTATTTCATAAAAATGTCAATTCGACAAAAGTCTCAAAAACGAAAAATCGAAAAAAAATAATTCTGAAAATTTTTCCGTTTGTGCTCTGAAACGTCATAGTTTGCTTTGTTTATTGTTCATATCATTCCTGTATTGATCATTGGGTCATCTGTTTTCCAATAAAATGCCCTTGACAAATAGTTTAATACTGCCATAAAAAAAAACAATTCTCATTTAATTTTTGATATAGTTCTGTTTCAGATATTGAGATAGAAGAAAAAGTTCAAAAAGCACTGCCGTGAAGGCAGCAACTTTTGCGCGCATGTTCAATGTAGATGACCGCTTCAGCAACGAATTTGAACGTGCGCGCGTACCAAATTTCAGTTCGATACGATCATAAGTTCTGGAGATATCGGGAAAAAATATGTCAAATTTCGAGGTTTTCTTCTCGATATCGTTGATTTTTTCGGTATTACTCGAGAAATACTGATTCAAACCTGATTAAACTTCACAGCTTGTTTTAAGATGCTAAAAGACAACTTTATGCAAAATTTCGTGATAATCGTGTTATTAGAACAATTTGAAAAAAAAAATTATATGATTTTCTCATCATATCATCCTCATTAAATTCTGTATGAAACTTCGAACTGTTATTTTCGATGAAGTACTGAATTTCAATTCGATCTGATCTGTATTTTTGGAAACATTGGAAAAATAAAATTTTGATTGGGTATATCTACGGAATCATTGGGCGGATTTTACCCATTCACGAATTCGACCTTCGTAATTAAGCCCCAAACCTACTCTACAAATATCGAGTTTCTAAGTCGTTTTTTCCGGAAGTTATTGTG
Organism: Myrrha octodecimguttata; assembly: GCA_958510865.1. Lineage (NCBI taxonomy): Eukaryota > Metazoa > Arthropoda > Insecta > Coleoptera > Coccinellidae > Myrrha > Myrrha octodecimguttata. The sequence continues at coordinate 74,339,013 of OY294057.1, forward strand.
TTTACGGTCAGCCTAACGGCCGATTGCGTAAACACAATAACTTCCGAAAGAAACAACTTAGAAACTCGATATTTGTAGAGAAGGTTTGGACCTTAATTACGAAGGCCGAATTCGTGAATGGGTAAAATCCACCCAATGATTCCGTAGATATACCCAATCAAAATTTTATTTTTCCAATATTTCCAAAAATACAGACCAGATCGAATTAAAATCCAGTACTTCATCGAAAATAACAGTTCGAAGTTTCATACAGAATTTAATGAGGATGATATGATGAAAAAATCATATAAATTTTTTTTTTCAAATTGTTCTAATAACCCGATTATCACGAAATTTTGCACAAAGTTGTCTTTCAGCATCTTAAAACTAGCTGTGAAGTTTAATCAGGACTGAATCAGTATTTCTCGAGTAATACCAAAAAAATCAACGATATCGAGAAGAAAACCTCGAAATTTGACATATTTTTTCCCGATATCTCCAAAACTTATGATCGTATCGAGCTGAAATTTAGTACACTGCTGTGAAATCAGAAGGTCAAAGTGTGAGTATAATTTTTTTTGGATATGATGAATGGTTTCCGAAAAAAAAATTTTTTTGTAAAAAAATTTCGAAAAAAATTTTTTTTTAAATTTATTGACAATATGATCTTGACGAAATTTGGCTCAAAGTTGCGCGTCGTTATACTCCACCAAACTGCCAAGTTTGAATCCAATCGCTCGAGTAGTTTCTGAAATAAAAAATAAATAACTTCAAAACTTCAAATGCCTATAACTCCGAAACTATTCGACCGATTTGGCCCATTAACGAACTTAACCGCGGCATTCCAATGCGCGACCTACCCTGAAAGTTTCAAGTCGCTAGCTCACTTCGTTCGACAGTTATCGTGTCTACGGCCGGCCGGCCGGCCGGACAGAATCGATTTTGACACCGGATTCGTCATCAGTGAGTCCAACCTAGTCGATTGAGACCATTTTCGGCTCAATCATCCAAAATTACAGACATTTGATCAAAACGATAGCACGCTGTTCCCCTAGAACATGCGCGCAAAAAATGCATTATTCGTACACAGTGTTGCCAGATGTATTGGGTAGAATGAAATTCGATAAAGCGAAAATAATGAAATAAATAGTTTTCTGCGGTTTTACCTCTCTATCTTATTTTCTTATCAAGCAAAATAAGTACTGTTTGGAGGTTGTTAGATTTTTGTCATATTGACATATCATATAAGCCAGAATCGATGATCAGAATACCACTTCTTAAGCGCTTGTTCTAGGGAACAGCGCTTTATCACGATGTCTGTAATTTTCGAATTTTGAGCCAAAAATGGTCTTAAACGATTGGGTTGAATTCCCTGAAGAAGAATCCGTTCTGTCCGGCCGTCCGTCCGGCCGTCCGTATGTGCTCTAACTTTCGAATTAGAAGACAAAGCGACTTGAAATTATCAGATTGGGTTTGAAGTCCAAATATTGAAATTTTGAGGTTAATTCCTCTATATCTCATGAAGTATTGACTTGATCAAATTGGAACATCGTGGACAGTTTTGGAATACCAACGCGCAACTCAGAGTAAAATTTCGTGCGGACTCAGTTGTTTGAAAATCTAAAAATAATTTTTATTCGAAAATTTTTTATGAAAATTCTTTTTTCTCTCAAAATACTGATTAGATTTGAATGGAATTTGGCACAAACCTTGGAGTTAGGATTTAACAATGTTCCAAATTTCAACACGATCCGATACTTACTCGGAGTTATAAGGAAACAAAAGGTGCCAAATTTCGTTGTTATTTGGAATTTATACGTTATTTCCGCGATATCTCAGGTATACTCCATTCACTTTTATAAACTATTCCGGTTGGCCATGATTTAGGTCTATCAAGTTTTTTCACTTAAAACTGACGCAGGTTGGCACTCGTGAAATATCGGAAATGTCAATATAATTCCCAGCGACGTTGCCAAATGCCGATGCCAATTTCTACTCTCAATCTCTCCATAACCATCATGCTTGGAAACTAAAAATGCCGAAGGTAGTTTTGAAGAAGCACAAAAAAAAAGTATCAGGAAGTGCTAAGTAGAATTGAAATCTGCCTTTTCTGAAAGTAACCCTGATAATTTGGAATCAATAATTTATCACAAGCTATCCAACATTTTCGACGTATGTGAGTGAAAACCCATAGTATCGTTTATATAGATTCCCAAGAACTTTGTTAATTGAGTTAGTTCTCATAAGGTTACCCAGGTTTTGTAGTACTACTACATTTTCATACTGGAGTATTTCAAGTTGTACGACAAGGTGTTTGAAATCTTCTGTACACTTATTTCTTGAGAATTTCGAAAAGTAAGGAATTCCATAGATTTGTTTGTTCATTTAGAAGTTTCACTGCAGAGTTATTCGAGTACTTTTATTTTTCTTCGAATGAACTATCATAAAAAAAATTCAAAAAGCACTGCCGTGAAGGCAGCAACTTTTGCGCGCATGTTCAATGTAGATGACCGCTTCAGCAACGAATTTGAACGTGCGCGCGTACCAAATTTCAGTTCGATACGATCATAAGTTCTGGAGATATCGGGAAAAAATATGTCAAATTTCGAGGTTTTCTTCTCGATATCGTTGATTTTTTCGGTATTACTCGAGAAATACTGATTCAGTCCTGATTAAACTTCACAGCTAGTTTTAAGATGCTGAACGACAACTTTATGCAAAATTTCGTGATAATCGTGTTATTAGAACAATTTGAAAAAAAAAATTTATATGATTTTCTCATCATATCATCCTCATTAAATTCTGTATGAAACTTCGAACTGTTATTTTCGATGAAGTACTGAATTTCAATTCGATCTGATCTGTATTTTTGGAAACATTGGAAAAATAAAATTTTGATTGGGTATATCTACGGAATCATTGGGCGGATTTTACCCATTCACGAATTCGACCTTCGTAATTAAGCCCCAAACCTACTCTACAAATATCGAGTTTCTAAGTCGTTTCTTCCGAAAGTTATTGTGTTTACGGTCAGCCTAACGGCCGACTGCGCAAACACAATAACTTCCGAAAGAAACAACTTAGAAACTCGATATTTGTAGAGAAGGTTTGGACCTTAATTACGAAGGCCGAATTCGTGAATGGGTAAAATCCACCCAATGATTCCGTAGATATACCCAATCAAAATTTTATTTTTCCAATATTTCCAAAAATACAGACCAGATCGAATTGAAATCCAGTACTTCATCGAAAATAACAGTTCGAAGTTTCATACAGAATTTAATGAGGATGATATGATGAGAAAATCATAGAAATTTTTTTTTTCAAATTGTTCTAATAACACGATTATCACGAAATTTTGCATAAAGTTGTCTTTCAGCGTCTTAAAACTAGCTGTGAAGTTTAATCAGGACTGAATCTGTATTTCTCGAGTTATACCGAAAAAATCAACGATATCGAGAAGAAAACCTCGAAATTTGACATATTTTTTCCCGATATCTCCAAAACTTATGATCGTATCGAACTGAAATTTGGTACATTGCTGTGAAATTAGAAGGTCAAAGCGTGAGTATAATTTTTCTTGGATATGATGAATGGTTTCCGAAAAAAAAATTTTTTTGGAAAAAAATTTCGAAAAAAATTTTTTTTAAAAATTACCGACAATATACTCCTGACGAACTTCAGCTCAAAGTTGCGCGTCGTTGTACTTCACCTAACTGCCAAGTTTGAATCCAATCGCTCGAGTAGTTTCTGAAATAAAAAATAAATAACTTCAAAACTTCAAATGCCTATAACTCCGAAACTATTCGATCGATTTGGCCCATTAACGAACTTATCCGCGGCATTCCAATGCGTGACCTACCCTGAAAGTTTCAAGTCGCTAGCTCACTTCGCTCGACAGTTATCGTGTCTACGGCCGGCCGGCCGGCCGGACAGAATCGATTTTGACACCGGATTCGTCATCAGTGAGTCCAACCTAGTCGATTGAGACCATTTTCGGCTCAATCATCCAAAATTACAGACATTTGATCAAAACGATAGCACGCTGTTCCCCTAGAACATGCGCGCAATAACGGACTACTCTATTTATTATTTTTCAGTAGAATTTCAACACTCGATTGTTGATTTCCGTACAAGAAAATAGCATAACTGAATCTTCCAACCATGTTTATATACTTGAAATATTTCCAGTGTTAACAGAGAAAAAAGTTTCTTCAAAATTCTCCAGGTCTTTGGAATTATTGATTCACATAATATTTTCTGAAGTTCATTATTCTCTCAAAGAAAATTCACATTTTGTAAAATACGTAATTACTAAGACCTCTATGTAGAGAGGACAACGTTGCGTAGTTATCTGACAGGAAAATGACTATAACCTAACATTTTCAAAATATACACGGTGAAATGTGTCAGAATGTCATGGCCAACCGGGATAGTTTATAAAAATGAATGGAGTATACAAATGCAATCAGATTGAAACTTCGTAATCAGATGGAGATCACCAACACGCAACTAGGTGCGAAATTTCGTGTTGATCTAATAGTTGGAATTTGAACAAACGTGTAAAAGCTCTTGACTTCACGTCAGTGCTTTTTCAGATTTTTTAAAATTTTAAATGTAATTCAATCTTCTGATGAATACCTCGAGCTCTCAAAAATAAATCAGTCAGGTCCCAATACCACAATAATCCAATAAAAATCGTACAAATATTTAACCTCGCAGGTTTTTGACCCTCGGTATCATCTTACAATTCGCATAATACAACACTACCGGGATTTAAAGGCCCGTCATACTGGCCCATAATTTATCCGAACATCCACCCTAATCACCATGAATAAAGCACCAAATCACGGGATAGACGAGGCGGGGAGCGGGGCTAACACTTGGCATTCCTCAGGTGAGCATGAATGGACCTTTTTTCAATGACGCTTCCGACACAAAAAAACTAGAGGGACCAAAGAACAGGAACGAGAAAGAAAAAGCGCGTGACATAGACGGACGAGCAGCCGAAAACCAGAACGATATATTTTATTTTCGCAAAGTGTCAAGCGAGTAGACGCTTGCGTTGCCTCTGGCTGGAGGAAGTGACGTGGGGGCCATCAGTCACCCTGACACCTGGAGAATACGATGACTTACCCGAATTCACAAACGGCCTCCCGTTGAACGCACTCCAAGCGTTCGCCCTTCACGGTTTATAGTTGTCGGTTTTCACGTGGATTTTTTTTTTGTTTGTTAAGCTTTGCGGTGATCTGGGGGTTGATTCTTGAATCTCGATCAAGAATTGAAAAGTATGACCATTGTCATATGTTTATGTCGATTTTCTAAGTTTTCTTGAGCATCTGCAAAATTTGTGATTATCTATTCGCCATTTTGACTATGTTTCCAACCACACATTCAAGAATTGAACTGAAAGCAAGATATCGAGAAATTTCAAAAGGTCACCAGCAGTTTCGACAGTTGGGAGAGACTGGAGGACCAACAATAACCTAAAATGCATTGTTTACTATGGAAAAAAGCGATTTGGCTTGTGATTCTGTATGAAATTGGACATTTTGGAGTGAAATATTCACTATTGCATTATCTAGGAACTATATCCAAAGTACTGGATATCTTGTAACAGTAACAGCTCCACTAAACTTATGGAATTTTTCGAATAAATACAATTCTTGCTGGTTGATGCTATTGTTGCATGTTGCTTGGTTTAGTAAGGCAAGAAATAAAATTTAAAACCTAAGTTTTTTGAAGTGAATTCAGGTATTCAAGCTCGAATAAGCAACATCAAATCGATGAAAACTACCAATGAGTTGTTGAAGTATTTTCATTTGAATGGTTGGTACTAACCGGATGTGGAGAGGAACTCAATTTATCCATTATAAAAGAGAGAAATAAGAAAATTTGATCAGTTCTGAAAGGGAAAATCATATTTTCTGAATCAATTCAATAAAGAACTGCGCTCTTAGCTGTAAATTCACAGAATGAATGTTACTTTGCAACTTGTGAGTTACCTCGGCAAAGAACATAGGTTGTATATTAGTCTCCGCAATCAATAAAACTTGAATTAGATAGGATTGATTCATACAATTGTCATGCAATGACATCGAATTTTGAGCTGATTCTCATGTTTAGTGGAGTAATATCATATACGTTATTTTGGTAGGGTATACCGAACGATTCAGGGTATGAAATATTTGAAAGTCATAAGTTCTTAATAAGTATCTCTTTATTACTTGAACAAGACAGGATTTATAAAAGATATTTCCATTCAGATATTCAATGCAGTAAAATTTTTAGCTGATTCTCACTTAATGTGCAGTAGTACTACTGACAATGTTTTGTTTGGGTATGCCGATTGATACCAAGTAGGGAATTTTCGTAAAATCGTCAGTTTTTGATAAACATTCCTGATTGTTTTCACAAAGAAATGATCTGAATCATCACTGATCGGCATTTTAGCTTAATTCGATCACCCTTGAGTCGTATTTTAGAAACAAAAACCATTTACTGTGTCAATAAATTGTTCCTATCTACTACACCAAGGAATAACTGGCGGTATCTAGGAGTGAAAAATTGATTAGCACTATGACATCACAAAATATTTTCGCAAAATTTCACCTACATATGAAAGTAACAAGGTGCCTATATAATTTACTACAACACACAAAAAGACTATTGACTGAACTAACCCAAGGTCTGTTTATTTTCCTGTTTATGAAATCAAGGACTAATTTCATACATCAAATTTATACTATCCTTTTCAAAAAAAGTGAATATATCAATCCAAAATTTCCAAATGAATACGAAATCACGAGAGAAATCGCTTTTTCCCATATTAAACAATGCATTTTAGGTTATTGTTGATCCTCCAGTCTCTCTCAACTGTCAAAACTGTTCGTGTCGGGATATAAACATAACATTGCCACCGTTTCCTTCGACTTAGCAACGAGTGGTACGGTGTATAGGAGCTATAACATTCGACTATCGAGTGACATACAGTTCCACGCGCAGGTCATGTCTATTATACTTGTTGTTTAAGTTTAACTTAGAAAATCGACGCGGACATGTGGCAATTGACATAATCTTCAATCGTGATCTAGATTCAAGAATCGACCCCCTGGAAACTTTTGAGTTGTTCCCTGGTCATTCTCAAAAACTAATAGCAGTAACCTTTGAACTAGTCAACGCACTCCGAGCGTTCACTATTCAGCGTTACTGTATCTTAGTTCCCTTTTTTTGTTGGCGAAAAGTAACTAGTATCTCAGATACTTTTCAACAGGAACTCTATTTTGTAACTTAATAAACCTAGATAAGCACTGCCATGAAGGCAGCAGCTTCTAAGTCGTTTCTTGCGGAAGTTGGGCCGACCATAAACATACTTTACTAATTGGGAGTTTCTAAGTCGTGAATGGGTAAAATTCACCAACATTTCATTTTCCCAATATTTCCCAGAATACTGATTATATCCAATTGAAATCCAGTACTCTATCGAAAAATGAGAGTTCGAGAGTTCACACAGAATTTAATGAGGATAATTTGATGAAAAGATCACAGAATATTGAATATTCGATAAAATAAATTGAAATTTTTTTTTCAGATTGTTCTTATGACATGATTATCACGAATTTTGGCACAAAGTTGTTCTTCAGCTTCTTCAAATTAGCAGCGAAGTTTTATCATGATTGAATCAGTATTTCTTGAGTAACAATGAAGAAAAACAACGATATCGAGAGGAAAACCACGAAATTTTACTGTTTTTACTAATATCTCCAAAATTAATAGCCGAAATTTAGTACACTGCTGTTGAATATGAAGCTCAACGTATGAGCAAAATTGATTTCGAATATGATCATTAGTTTCTGACAAAAAATTTTTTTCGAAAAAAATTTTGAAAATTTTTTTTTCTATCAAGTGACCGTACGATCCCAACAAAATTTGCTCAAAGTTGAGCGTCATCATGTTCCAACCAACTGCCAAGTTTCAATCCAATGGCTTCTGTAGTTCCTGAAATATCAGGGAAACAACCTAAAATTTCGAAAACCATTTGGCCTATTTGGCCTATTAACGAACTTAACCGCGGCATTCTGATACGCGAACTACCCTTCAAGTTTCAAATCGCTAGCTTGTTCCTTTCGAAAGTTATCGTGTCCTCAGACGGACAGAATCGATTTTGACATCGGATTCGTCATCAGTCAATCAGAGTCCAAACTAGTCGTTTGGGACCATTTTCGGCTCAAAATCAAAAACTTACCGACATTTGGACAAACCGATAGCACGCTGTTTCCCTAGAACATGCGCGCGAAAAAGTTCCTTCAGACGAAAGTGTGTGAAATTGGCCTAGCGCTTTTCGGTTTTCGAAAACATATTTTTTTTGCCGAATTGTTCTTGTTTTGTACTGCTTTGTGTCCTTGAAATTTTTTCATAATAGTTCACAAGATATTCCACAAAATGTCAGAAATAGATCAGCCAAGCACTTCTCGAAAAACGGGGCTAAACGGTTGAAAATAGATTGTGCTATACAATACTGAGCTGTCAAGTTAAAATTTTTTCGAAAGTCCCTCTTATATTCCGAGAAATCATAAATGAAGATTTCACTCCTCAAAATAGAGTGGAAAAATTTGTGCTTCATTTGTGCTGACTTGTGTCGTAAATATTTTCACGAAATTTCATCGGGTTTCCCGGGAAATCGCAATAGTGAAACGAAAGTTAACCCAGCACTTTTATTTTCTCGTAATGAAAATATAAATGCCAAAACTTATATATAATTTGTGCCGTTGAATTGTTCACGAAATCCTGCTTATTTTTCAATAAAATAAGTTTTTTGAAAACATTAGCCAAAAATTGTTTAATATTGTTGTGCTACATTTATGTCGATTTGTGCCGGTCAGATTTTTACAAAAAACTTTTCATTTTCCCTTCGAAAGGTAAGAATTAGAAAAAAAAAACATTTTGGTTATAATGAGTAAATAAACATTTATCTATTACTTTATAAATCATTCATCGTTTGTTTGAAATTGTTGTTTTTTAAGAGAACAAGAAATACATAACTTTATCTTCAACGTTAAGAAACTCCAACCTTATATGTAAAGGAACTTAAAAAGTATCTGATCTTTTTAAGAAAGGAATTTTAAGATACCTATCTAAGTTCCTTTTTTGAAGAGTATCTTGATACTTGAAGTAACTCCAGATACTCTATCAAAAAGTAACTTATCTAGAGTTCAGATCCTTTTTCAGAGTATATTTGACAGCTCTGTCGATAGATAACAATTGTACCCCCAACACCGATGCTCCTTCTCAATACATACACATCCATAACCTCAATTAAAGCGGCTTCCCAAACGTCTCGGGGAAATCTAGTTCGAAAGGCATCTTCAGCCTGCAAGGATTGTCAAAAAACTGCAGGAAAAAAATCTGCGATGTTGCCGTGCTTATGGCAAATTCTGAAAAACAGGAAATTTGAAGGTTTGATGACGCGATGTGCTAACTTGGAAGTGAGTATGAGTATGGTGTTCTCATTCGTTCTTTTCACATCACCAAAATTCGATACAACCCCGAATCTGAATCCATCGATTTATCACCACCTACAGCTAACTCCAACTTGAGCTTCTCTTCCGTCGACAAGTTCAAAACTCCCCTCCCGCTCAGCCCTGCACATTGGCGTGCAGAGTCAACCCCCAAAACCGCTGTTTCTTCTTAATACACACACATCCATAACCTCAACTAAGGCGCCTTTCCAAGCGTCTCGGGCAAATCCAGTTCGGAAGGCATTTGTAGCCCGTAAAGAGGCTGGAGAGGAAGCATCTTCGCCGGAAGATGAATTGCCTTGCCGGAAGCCGAAGACGTTAAGACAAAGTGGAGATGCTGGGGCGCCTCAGATCCCGCTGGGAATCCGGGCCATGTATCTTAGGTAAATGCGGGAAAGAGTGAGACTGGAGTTGACATTTTAACTCCGGAGGTTTATTTACCGATGTGTTTGGAGTTGCTTTTTGTTTGCCTAATATCTCTCGGGACCCTATTTATTTATTTTTTCCGTCGGGTTGGATGAAGCGGTAAATCGACTTGTTGGTGTGATTTTAGCGGAAAGTTCTTGGTTTTTACTTATACCATTTGCAGGATCTTCATAATTAAGTTCTGATGGCTTTCAACTGTTAATAATTTGTGGCCTAATAGGAACTAGGCGAGTCTTCAAAATGTAAACTCCATTCACTTTTATAAATTATTCCGGTTGGCCATGATTTTGGTCTATCAAGTTTTTTTACTTGGAACTGACGCAGGTTGGCCCCCGTGGAATATCGGCAATGTCAGAATCTATCTCAGCGACGTTGTCAAATGTCAATGCAAATTTCTACTCTCAATCTCAACCAGAGACTCAATCTCTATGATATCAACATAATCATCACGATTGGAAACTTAAAATGCCGAAGGTAGTTTTGCAAAAGCAGAGACAAAGTATCAGGAGTGCTATGTAGAATTGAAATCGAAAAGTGGGAAATTCCATAGGTTTGTCTGTTCGTTTAGAAGTTTTACTGCAGGGTTATTCGAGTACTTTTATTTTTTCTTCGAATGAACTATTACAAAATAAAGGAATAATCTATCCATTTTATTGCAGTAATATTTCAACACTTGATTCTTGATTTCCGTACAAGAAAATAGCATAACTGAATCTTCCAACCATGTTTATATACGGAAATATTTCCAGTGTTACGTTATTACTACGACCTCTATGTAGAGAAGACAACGTTGTGTAATTATCTGACAGGAAAATGACCATAACCTAACATTTTCAAAGTAGACACGGTGAAATGTGTCAGAATGTCATGGCTAACCGGGATAATTTATAAAGGTGAATGGAGTATATATCAATTTTGAATATAGGTTCCCTTCATCAAATAAATCACTTGTTCATTTGCCATTTTTCCAGATTTGGCTTAGGTGAAATGTAATAAACATTTAAACATTTTTTGATGTGATAATACACCCCTGCATTTCGTTTAAAAATGTAACACGAAAACTCGTGCCTTTATATTCTATATGATATAATATTCAATCAAACTTTATTAACGAAAACTCATTTGCTCACTAAAAATTCTTCTGATATGGTGCCTAGTGCAGCATTTTTGTGAGGAACATATTTTACTCCACTTGACAATTGAAACACGGGGTCCAAATCTTGAATCTCCATCAAGAATTGAAGGGTATGACAATTGCCATATGTTTGCGTCGATTTTCTCAGTTGAATATAAACAAAATAAGGTTATGTTTATATTCGGATTTGAAATTTCTCTAAATCTTGCATTCAGTTTATTTCTTGAATATTTGCTTGAAAACATAGTTGAAATGGAGAGTAGAACTCTCACAAATTTTGCAGATGCTCGAGAAAACTCAAGTTTTGTTCGTTGTATCTGCATGAAGTACACTAACTACACCAACCCCACTGACTTCCAATTCTCAGTGCAGCTGAGTGTAGTCACAGATAACTGAATGAGTGGAGTGCAGTTCAATCTGTTCCATGACTCTCACAGAATACTAATATATGATAGATGATTTTACGCAAACCCAAGGTGACAGAATTCTATGCTTCTTTTATTTTCGCTATCACTTCGAGTTGATGTAGATTCGTCGTAAAGTTTTTCTAAAGTCATCAGGGACATAATTCCACCTCAAATAACGATATGATGAAAATCAATTTCGTTGAAAAATATCCACACATAGAGAACAAAACACGTCCAACCAGTAACCAGAGAAAACCACAGATGTCTATGATTATGGATTATATTTACGCATAACCATCACAGAAGATAACCTCCCTCTAAGCAACGCACACGTAATCTGTGACTACACGAGCCGCCAAAAGTTCCGCAACGAACAAAGTGCAAGTTTACAACCAAACACACCGAACAAAATCAGTGGAGTAAGTGTAATTAGTGTAGTTCATGTAGGTACAACGAGAAAACCTTTAGAAAATTGACATAAACATATGAACATATAATATACGACTTCGGTCCAAGTTGCCAACCCATAACATTCGTCCAAAAGTACTATCACTGGGGAAGGGGAATTTCAGGACAAATTCGACATGATAAGGTTCTCGGTATTTATAAATATTCGTAAAGATGCCTCGGCTCCTCATACGAGATAATTCCATCAAAATATAAGTTTTTGTTATGATCATCTCTGGCTGAAATTTAAGTTGGAATTCCTGATTTCATGTTAATAGTATCAAGTTTATATAGGATATGTTGCGCAAATCAACTTGGTTATTTCGGTTGTGGGTTTTCCGTTCCGTAAATATGAAATATTCGGTTGGCTCCTGAAAAAAAGGTTTATTAGGGCATTTGATTGATAAAAAAGCAATCTTTCTGTCACCAGAACGACAGTCAATGTTCTATGGTAACATATTCATGGCATAGAAAACAATCCATGATGTTTTACTTACATCATAGAACAATCTATTTTTACTTCATGATTCATAGACCATACTTTCTAATTTTTTCATTGTTGATTGTTACCTCGTGATCTCGTCTATGTTGTATGGATCATGAAGTGAATAAAGATTGTTCTATGGATATGTTACCGTAGGTCATGCCATAGATTGACTGAAAGATTGCTTTTTCAATCAAATTCCGTAACCTTTTTTGCGCGCATGTTCTAGGGGAACAGCGTGCTATCGTTTTGTCCAAATGTCTGTAATTTTCGATGATTGAGCCGAAAATGGTCTCAATCGACTAGGGTGGACTCACTGATGACGAATCCGGTGTCAAAATCGATTCTGTCCGGCCGACCGTAGACACGCTAACTGTCGACAGAAGCGAGCTATCAACTTGAATCTTTCAGGATAGGTTGCGCATCAGAATGTCGTGGTTAAGTTCGTTAATGGCCCAAATCGGTCAAATAGTTTCGGAGTTATAGGCACTTGAAGTTTTGAAGTTATTTATTTTTTATTTCGGAAACTTATTGAGCGATTGGATTCAAACTTGGCAGTTGGGTGGAGTATAACGACGCGCAACTTTGTGCCAAATTTCGATCATATTGTCAGTAAATTAAAAATTTTTTTTTCGGAAACCATTCATCATATACAAAAAAAATTCCACTCACACTTTGAGCTTCATATTTCACAGCAGTGTACCAAAATTTCAGTACGATACGATCATAAGTTTTGGAGAAATCGGGAAAAAATATGTCAAATTTCGAGGTTTTCTTCTAGATATCGTTGATTTTTTCGGTATAACTCGAGAAATACTGATTCAGTCCTGATAAAACTTCACAGCTAGTTTTGAGATGCTGAAAGACAACTTTATGCGAAATTTCGTGATAATCGTGTCATTAGAACAATTTGAAAAAAAAATTTCTATGATATTCTTATCATATCATCCTCATTAAATTCTGTATGAAACTTCGAACTGTTATTTTTCGATGATGTATTGGATTTCAATTCGATCTGATCTGTATTTTTGGAAATATTGGAAAAATAAAATTTTGATTGGGTATATCCACGGAATCATTGGGTGGATTTTACCCATTCACGAATTCGGCCTTCGTAATTAAGGTCCAAACCTTCTCTACAAATATCGAGTTTCTAAGTTGTTTCTTTCGGAAGTTATTGTGTTTGCGCAGTCGGCCGTTAGGCTGACCGTCGTTTCACTCGATATTTGTAGAGTAGGTTTGGGGCTTCATAACGAAGGTCGAATTCGTGAATGGGTAAAATCCACCCAATGATTCCGTAGATATACCCATTCAAAATTTTATTTTTCCAATATTTCCAAAAATACAGATTTGATCGAATTGAAATCCAGTAATTTATCAGTAGAAAATTTCAAAAAGCACTGCCGTGAAGGCAGCAGCTTTTGCGTGCATGTTCAAATTCGTTGCTGAAGCGGTCATCTACATTGAACATGCGCGCAAAACTTGGTGCCTTCACGGCAGTGCTTTTTGAAATTTCTTCAGAGACCAACCGAATATTTCATATTTACGGAATGGAAAACCGGCAACCGAAATAATCAAGTTGATTTGCGGAACATATCCTATACAAACATGACACTATCAACATGAAATCAGGAATTCCAACTTAAATTTCAGCCAATCAGAAATTATCATAATATCATGTCGAATTTGCCCTGAACTTCTCGTTCCCCAGTGATAGTAAATTTGTGATGGAAATTGTGGGTTGGCAACTTGGAATGAAGTCGTCTATTCTTGATCGAGATTCAAGAATCGGCCCCCTGATCTCCCACTGCTATATCCTACAATTTCCACTTCAAGATCATACACTATTTCATTCCCGTTTTTCTAGATTTTTTCGTAGAAATTCTGATCGCGTAGCCAGCAATATACCAACCCAACTCACATACATCCCTCTAATCTAGAGTCTATCGACGCAACCCTTATCTGAGTGCCACTATAGACATCCCCCGGTTAAAATTCTCGGCGCACTATAATCGAATTGAAAAACACATTTAGCCTCGCTAAGAAACATTACTGTAAGAGGGTAGAGGTATTTAATTCAATCGTTTGCACTGTTGTAATTTCATTTGTCAAGACGAAATCTAAAAAGCTGTTCCAACGACATTGTCTGAAAATGTTTACTTCTAGGGGCGTCACGTTGAAGAGCATCGGAATTCTGTAGGGTTTGCACAGTTTGATGATTCCGAAGGGTGTTTCAAATTGCGCGGTTTTTTAAAAATAAATAAATTATAGATGGCGCACTGAATTCGTCTGGGTATTTTGACATTCAGGTCGATTCTGTTTGCAAATAGCAATATTGCTAGGAAAAACGATTTTGAGCAATATGGTCTGTCACTTTAACAAGAATCTTGCTATCAACATTGCTTATCTTAGCAACCTCAAAATAGTACTTGCTATGCTTCATAACAAGAAAGTTTAGAAAAGGAATCTCTCAGAGATCCATTTGTTTCAGTATTATTTCTTCCAAGAATTTGTAAATATTGAAGATAGGGAAGAATGTGCTAATAGAAATGTGTTCAAGGTTCTCTAGAATATTTAATTTTAAGTATTCTTAGACTAAAACACCGACATAGTAAGCAACAGCTGACCTGATTATTCTAATGATCTCAACAACAACAGCCATCCCTTTGAATTCCCAACAGAAAAGTTCATCGAATTTCGAATTATTATCGCCTGCATAAAATTGCTCCATTTGATTTCTGGAAACCAAAATTCTATCGCTATCCAGAAAATAGGTCAATTTGACTTAAATTGGTTTTTCTGTTTCATAACATTTTCGAATAAGTCTATGTTTACATGAATAAAAAAAAGTATATGCTATTGGAAATGTGTTCAAGGTTCTCTAGAATATTATTTAATTTCAAGGAAAATTCTTAGACTAAGATACAGGCATAGGCAACAGCTGAGATGATTATTCTAATCATCTCAACAACAGCAATCCCTTTGAAGTGCCAACGAAAAAGTTTATCGAATTTCGTATTATTAACGCCTGAATAAAATTGCTGCGTTCCATTTCTGATAACCAATATTTTATTGGTATCCAGGAAATTGGTTATTGGTCAAGTTGACTCGTTTCGTTTCCTAACATTTTTTATGTCGATGTTTACATGAATAAAGAAATCCGTAAATAGAGGTTATGTATGCGAAACCATAAAGAAAGCTTACGAATTAGGGTTATTTTCTTCTTCCTTGTTGTTCGAAAGTCACAAAATACAGTGTTGTCAAGTCTAAAATCACCAATTATGGAAGTCTATGATAGCAATATTGTTAAGACAAAATTCATAACAAACATTGCTATAACACTCGAAACAGAATACGTAACATCATGGCCATATTGCTATAAATTAGAAAGATAGAAATATGACTAGAATAGCAAGGTTCATAGCAATACGCAAACAGAATCGACCTGATTAAAGAGGTGTGATGTATGACATTTATAAAAATGGCTTCGTACACGATGCAACAACGCGTTCAAATTGTTGAATTATTTTATGAAAATCAGCGTTCTGTGAAAAGTGTTGAGAAAATTACGTGAATTTTATGGTTTACATAATCGTCCATCTCTAAGCACTATTGGTCGAATTATTATAATACAAAATTTCAAAAGACCGGTTCGGTGGAAGATCAAAAAAGTTAAAAATACAGTCGTAGCGGTCGTTCACTAGAAAATATTGATTTTGTTCGTGGAAGTGTTGCTGAATGCCCTGGAATATCCATTAGATAACGTTCACAACAAGTTGGACTTAGTGGGTCCACAAGATGGCGTATTTTACACAAGGATTCAGCTCTGAAGGCATAAAAGGTTCAAATAACACAGGAACTGAAGCCATTAGATCATTTAAAACATCGTTCATTCGTCCATTTCATCAATGAACAACCAGCTGATTTTTCTCAAAAAATCATGTTTTCCGATGGGGCACATTTTCAACTTTGTGGCTTTGTAAATAAACAAAATTGTCGTATCTGGGGTGAGGAAAATCCACGAATTATTCATGAGAAACCTATGCATCCTCAACGAGTCACTATTTGGTGTGCATTATGGTCAGGTTGTGTAATTGGACCTTACTTCTTTTAAAATGATGCTGGTGAAGCTCTAACTGTCAATGGTGATCGATACCGTCAGATGATAATCGAATTTTTGTGGCCTGAATTAATGAATATTTATCTAGAGGACATTTGGTTTCAACAGGATGGCGCTAACTCTCTCTTTACAAATGACACAATTGATTTAATGAGACAAAATTTTCCTAGACTTATATATAATCTCCAGCAACGGTGATATCAATTGCCCTTCAAGATCGTGTGATTTGACACCGATGGACTATTTTCTTTGGGGTTATGTGAAAAGCCAGGTCTATAAGAATAATCCACAATCGATTCCTGAACAAAAGGAAGAAATTATTCGTGTCATTAGTGAGATAGAGCCTCAATTATGTCAAAATGTCATTGAACATTTTAACAAAAATGTGGACGTCTGTAGAGCTGATTCTAGAAATTCGCTGAAGTGCAGTTGGGAACAAGCGCGTTTTTGCAGGCATCTTCTGGAGGTACACGGTGCTATTGTTTTGTCCAAATGTCTGTAATTTCAGAATTTTGTGCCGAAAATAGTCTCGAACGACTAGGCTGGACACACTGATGACGAATCCGGTGTCAAAATCGGGGATTACGGGCGTACCGAGAATCCTATCGACATGAAACTTTCAGGGTAGGTTGCATTTCCAAATGCGAAGGTTGAGTTCGTTCAAGGGCGAAATTGGCAGAATTGTTTCGGAGCTGAAGCCGTTTGAAATTTCGTGGACATTTTTCTGATATTTCGGGAACTACCGAAGCGATTGAGTTGAAACTTGGTAACTAGTTGGAGCATAAGGATAAGCAACTTTTTGCAGAATTTTGTTAGGATCGTGAGGTAAGTAAATAAAATAAAATTTTCCCTCAAATTTTTTTCGAAAATATTTTTTTTCGGCAGTCCGTCCGGCCGTAGACACAATAACTGTCGACAGAAGCAAGCTAGCAACTTGAAACTTTCAGGATAGGTTGCGCATCAGAATGCCGCGGTTGAGTTCGTTAATGGGCCAAATCGGTTGAATAGTTTCCGAGTTATAGGCACTTGAAATTTTGAAGTTATTTATTTTTTATTTCAGAAACTACTTAAGCGATTAGATTCAAACTTGGCAGTTAGGTGGAGTATAACGACGCGCAACTTTGAGCCAAATTTCGTCAGGATCATATTGTCAGTAAATTAAAAAAATTTTTTTTTTCGGAAACCATTCATCATATCCCAAAAAAAATTCCTCTCACACTTTGAGCTTCATATTTCACAGCAGTGTACCAAATTTCAGTTCGATATGATCATAAGTTTTGGAGATATCGGGAAAAAATAAGTCAAATTTCGAGGTTTTCTTCTCGATATCGTTGATTTTTTCGGTATAACTCGAGAAATACTGATTCAGTCCTGATAAAACTTCACAGCTAGTTTTGAGATGCTGAAAGACAATTTCATGCGAAATTTCGTGATAATCGTGTCATAAGAACAATTTGAAAACAAAAACTTCTATGATTTTCTTATCATATAATCCTCATTAAATTCTGTATGAAACTTCGAACTGTTATTTTTCGATGAAGTACAGGATTTCAATTCGATTTGATCTGTATTTTTGGAAATATTGGAAAAATAAAATTTTGATTGGGTAATATCTACGGAATCATTGGGTGGATATTACCCATTCACGAATTCGGCCTTCGTAATTAAGGTCCAAACCTTCTCTACAAATATCGAGTTTCTAAGTTGTTTCTTTCGGAAGTTATTGTGTTTACGCAGTCGGCCGTTAGGCTGACCGTTAATACAATAACTTCCGGAAGAAACGACTAAGAAACTCGATATTTGTAGAGAAGGTTTGGACCTTAATTGCGAAGGCCGAATTCGTGAATGGGTAAAATCCACCCAATGATTCCGTAGATATTACCCATTCAAAATTTTATTTTTCCAATATTTCCAAAAATACAGATTTGATCGAATTGAAATCCAGTAATTTATCAGTAAAAAATTTCAAAAAGCACTGCCGTGAAGGCAGCAGCTTTTGCGTGCATGTTCAAATTCGTTGCTGAAGCGGTCATCTACATTGAACATGCGCACAAAAGTTGCTGCCTTCACGGCAGTGCTTTTTGAAATTTTTTTTCTTGATATCGTTGTTTTTTAGGAAATACTCAAAAAATACTAATTCAATCATGATGAAACTTAGCAGCCGGTTTGAAAATGCTGATGGAAAACTGTGTGCGAATTTCAATGATGATTGTGTCATTAGACCAATCAGAAGAAAAAAAACTAATATGACAAGAAGATCGCAGAATATAGAATCCTAAAAAAAAAATTTGTTTTTCATATTTCAACAAAGTTCCTGAGATATTGAGTAAATAACATCAAAAATCCAAACGTCTATAACCCTGGAACCATTTGGCCGATTTGGCCAATTCGCCGTGTCCGCTTGAAGGGCAGAATTAATTTTAATACCGAAAACCAGAACAGTGCAACATCGCATCAATTCTATCCCAAATAAATCACCCGAACACGAAATTGAACCTTTCAAAACCGCCGGATTCAACAACAATACCCTTCGATATACCCAAATGAAGTCTTCATCATTTGAATCGATAATTCATCATCGCGTCCAGATAACAGGACGACATAATCTCTGCGGCAGTGTGGGTGCTTTATGAACTTTATATGATAATGTTGGCCCCCGAGGTGCTTTACAACCACCCCTGAAGACCCACCCATGGCAACGTGACGGGATACGTCTTATTTATTCAAATTCGCCGCGTGTAGCCGAGGTCCGGTCGGGCTTCCTGTTGCAATTTGAATACATTAAACGATATTTCTGGAACAGGTCCATCTTGGGAGGTATAAGATCGATAAATATAGCATCAAGTTCTATTAAGTCAGTCGGCTTGGAATTGTTTTATGAAGTTTTTCTAAAAAGAATTGATCTAGGTTGGCATTACTGAAATGCCAAGGTGAAATCATTCGGCGGGGGACGTTGTCAATACAATACATATACTACATTCACTTCTATAAACTATCCCGGTTGGTCATGATTTAGGTCTATTAAGTTTTTTTACTTAAAACTGACGCAGGTTGGCACTCGTGAAATATTTGCAATGTCAAAATAATCCTTAGCGACGTTGACAAATGGCAATGCCAATTTCTACTCTCAATCTCAACATAATCATCGCGCTTGGCAACTAAAAATGCCGAAGGTTTTTTTGAAGGAGCAGAGACAAAGTATCAGGAAGTGCTATGTAGAATTGAAGTCTGCTTTTTCTGATAGTAACTCTGATAATTTGGAATAATTTATCACAAGCTATCCAACATTCTCGACGTATGTGAGTGAAAACCCAGTGTATCGTTCACATAGATTCCCAAGAACTGTGTAAATTGAGTTAGTTCTTTTAAGGTGGCACAGGTTTTGTAGTACTACTACATTTTCATACTGCAGTATTTCAAGTTGTGCAACAAGGTATTTAAATGTCTTCTGGTAGACTGGTAGATTTCTTGAGAAGTTCGAAAAGTAGGGATGAATTCCATAGGTTTGTCTGTTGCTTTAGAACTTTTACTGCAGGGTTATTCGAGTACTTTTATTTTTTTTTTCGAATGAACTATCACAAAGTAACGAACTACTCTATCCATTATTTTTCAGTAAAATTTCAACACTCGATTCTTGATTTCCGTACAAGAAAATAGCATAACTGAATCTTCGAACCATGTTTATATAGGGTTATCCAGTGTTATTAGAGAAAAAGTTTTCTCAACATTCGCCAGGTCTTTGGAATTATTGAATTCATATGAATTTTTCTCAAATTCATTATGTGTTTAATACTCAATGCTATAACCTAACATTTTCAAAATATACACGGTGAAATGTGTCAGAATTTCATGGCAAATATTTACAAACTTGTCAGTTGATATATCCATGGTAATCATGCCTATATACTTCATTCTTAAACAACGTTCTTTGATTTCGAAAACCAACAAAATTTGGTTTTCATATTTCATAAGTAGGAAATCAAATCAACTATCTATCATGTGAGTTATTGAATGTTTACAACCTCGGGCAACTTAACATCCCTCGGGACTGACGTCCCTCGAGATTTAAATCTGTTGCCCTCGGTAATTAACATCCTCATAACTCCCTAGGGTAATCTTTGGGTTTCGACGAGTGGAAATCAAAACAAGCTCTGCGCATGCTCCAACAATGTCATTTAGGGAGCAACGTTGCCAGACTGTAAAATGAATCCGATGCTACTGTATGTCGTTATTTAAAATTCGGTTTGCTCTATATAAGTTGTATATAATATGCGTTGAGAAGTACATTGAACGTAAAAGGAATATGTCTGAATAAGTAAGTAAGGGCAATTCTGCACTATTTTTATTTGAACCAGAGATAAGATGGTATGTTTTTCAATAATTTTCAATTATGTGACGCCGTTATTTTATTTTACGATTTGAATTGATACTGTCCTAAATTCAACTAACTTCACCTAGGACCTAAACAAATGCGAAAACGTAATTCAAGTTCACCATCACAAAATTCAATTTCTTCTGATTTGGACTGGCAATATCATAAACTGAACTAACCTAACCCATGGCAGAATTCAAGACATTAGTCGATCATTATTTTATGTACTTCACTTACAAGTCAGAATTAACCTTAGACAAAGAAAACTTTCCTTTGTCTAAAGAATAAACCATCTCGAATGAATCAAGATACATACTATCACTCAAATCTAGTAATAGGCTTCCGCACAATCTGGCAACGATGGTCCCTAAATAACACTGTTTTGATTTCCACTTGTCGAAACCCGAAGATTACTCTCCCTAGATACAAAAATAACTATAAAAATTTCTCTGTTTTATATTCACAAAAAATGATGAAACTTCCAGTAGCAATATTTCGCTCATTAACTTTGTGACGAGAATGCCAGATATAAATTTAATTAATGCGTAACAGAATTCCGCAGTCAACATGGAAAATGAATTATATCTACACGTCGAGATATTTGATCAATTTCCGAAAACCAAACACTTTATCAATTCATAGTTTCATTCTGACTTCATTAACAAAACTATGAATTTGTTCGAACGGTTTCGGGCGCAACGATAACAATGCCAAAACTCAGTTCGAAACATGTTTAATTCAGAAACTCCATTTCACTGGTCGAATCGTTTTGGCTCCTATATTTATCATTCTATTTGAACGGAAATAATTGGAATTCGGTTTGCAATTCGTTCCTGTCCGTTCGGTATATTACATTATAAATTAAAGTTACTACGGATTATGAATTATTTTCTGATTGGTTTCCGATACGAAAAAATGTTTTGAATGTATGAAAAAAACAGTGCGGGCGGCTTTCACTTACAAGTAATGGCTTGAAAAAGTCCGAGTTTGTTCAGAATGGTGGAAATGTCAGGAGCTCACGATGAAATATTCATCTGAGAATTTGCCTGTGTGGAAAATGCTGCAGATTTTACACCAATGTTAATTATTTGCACAGCATAATATGCAAATTGTCCTTCTTCAATTCTACACTATTACGCTTTCACCTCATCTCATTCTCATGAATATAAGTGATACAAGTAAGTTTCATGGTAAAATGAAGAGTTCGTCAATGGGCCAAATCAGCCAAATTGTTTAGGAGTTATAGCCATTTGAAATTTCGAGGTTATTTTCCTCATACTTCAGAAACCAATGAAGCGATTGGATTGAACTTGGCAGTTGGTTGAAGCATAACGACGCGCAACTTTCAGCAAAATTTCGTTAAATTCGTACAGTCACTCAACTTGAAAAAAAATTTTTTCAAAATTTTTTTCGAAAAAACTTTTTTTTTTCTGAAACTATCGTTCATATTCGAGAACAATTTCAGTTATACCGTGAACTTCCCATTTCACAACAGAGTACTAAATTTCAATTCGATACGGATATTAGTTTTGTAGATATTAGGAAAAAATATGTAGAATATCGTGGTTTTCTTCCCGATATCGTTGTTTTTTCCGGTATATCTCAGCAAATACTGATTCAATCGTGATGAAACTTCGCAGCTAGTTCGAAGATGCTGATGGACAACATTGTGCAAAATTTTGTGTCATTAGAACAATTTGAAAAGAAAATTTCAAATTTTTTTTTTCAAATATTCAATATTCTGTGATCTACTCATTATATTATCCTCATTGAAATCTGTATGAACCTTCAAACTGTCATTTTTCGATAAAGTTCTGGATTTCAATACGATCTAATTTGTATTTTTGGAAATATTGGGAAAATAAAATTGTGAATGGGTATATCTGCGGAATCATTGGGTGGATTTTACCTATTCACGAATTCGGCCTTCGTAATCAAGGTTAAAATCATCTCTACGAATATCGTGGTTCTGAGTTATTTCACGGTCGGCTAAATGGTCTAACGATATCACGGTGGTCCCCAGATCATGGACACAGAAATAATAATAACTACATTTGACCAATTGTTTCACCTGAGAGTTTCATATTACATAGTGAATACCACGAGCTGCAAGGAAGTAATAAAGTTCCAAGCAAAATAAGCAATGTACAAATATTAGTACAAATATTATATATATATATATATTCTTTTGAGATGAACTGTACATTTTTTTATATCAAACAATTTGTGTCATGACAGTATTAGCAGAGGAAATGTAAACGGGGTACCATACATTTTTACGTATGATACAAGGGCACAGATAAAAACCTCAGGAAAAACTCTGTTTCCCCGTATAAGTGTAATGAAATTGTTGTTTTTTATTGAAGGGCTTCTTTTTCATCGACAAAATTTCCTCATTCCTATGCGATGCAATTTGAAATCTTGGAATCATACCTGAAAACAAAAAAGGAGACGAAAAACTAATATGAACTAGTTAATGATTTAGTACTCATTAAATTAATTTGAAGTTCGCGATCCATCTCAAAATAGAATCAGACACCGAATGAATTGCCTCGAAACCATCGTCAAATTTATATATTGGACAAGTATTAACTAAATGTTCTATTGGTTCCTCTTCTTCTCCGCACTCGCACCTTCGACTTTCGATCGAATTCCATTTGAAGAGGAAACTATTACAGCGACCATGACCGGTTCTAGATCAATGTACAACTTGTACAGGTAATACTACCAACCGCAGCCAACTATCTGCAGATCAAATGATCTGTCTTCAATTTTTTAATTTGAAGTAAGGGGGTACAAGATTTAGATTGAATTTTACCTCAGGTAACGGAATCCGAAATTCCAATTGATCTAATGGCTCTAAACCACCCCGTTTAAATATTCGGTTTTAAAATTCCAGAAGGTTGGGCCAAAGGGGCCGCTCGATCAGATTACGTAGGCACCAACACAGTAGCTCCACTACTTTCGATTTCGCCAGGCCGTTTTAGCATAATGTCCCGCCATAAGTTAAAATTATCGGACATCTTCTCCCACACGCACACACACACACACCTATTTATTCAGGTCCATATAGTTTATCCTGATTTATGGACACGGTAAGATACTGTGATCTCTTTCACAGATAACCGCCGTTCTGTAAATCTTTCACGATTATGAATATTGAGATGCACACTGAGCAGAATGATGAGGATGGATATTGTCAAATTTAGCAGAAAAATACTGTTATTTTCATAATTTCGCTCATACCACATTCTATCGATTCATTTGGTTTTTTGAGCTTTCATTCATCCATGATAACGCAGATGGTTGTGATCTTTTTTTATTCAATTATGCTAAGTGGGCTTCCTCAGGGTTATATATGTGGTCCCTTATTGTTCAGTTTATAAACTTATTTTCCATTCATACCACTGATATCGTTACGCATTATGTTTATTCGCCAATTTATAGTTTATTCTTATCGACATAATTTCACTCCAAAATATCTTGGAGTAAAATTAGATTCTTGTTTAAATTTCAAGGTCCATTTGGAAAATTTACGCATGAAGTTGAAATCTAGGAATGATATTCTTCAAAAACTAGCTGGTTCTTCGTGGAGTGCTGAACCTACCACTCTTCGTACGGCAGCTTTGGTTTTTTCTGCTGCTGAATATTGTTGTCCGGTTTAGTTCAACAACGCTCATGTTACTGAAATTGATGCATAGCTTAGTGTTGCCATGATAATCATTAGTGGGACCATAAGATCTACACCTTTACAGTGGTTACCAGTTCTTTCAAATATTGTATCGCTGCATCTTTGTTGATAGGTTGCAGTGATAAAGTCTTGGGATAAATATAATTCCTTTCCGAATTTATTCCCAATCATGACTATATTCCGGATTATAAAATTGCCACATTGGAATCTCGTAAACCTTTATGGATGGTATTCTTATAAAAGTGTCAAAGAAATTTGGCGTTCAGAATGGAATTCTTGTAATGTTCATGATTTTAATCTTCCTAGGAAAATTCGGTGCATTTTGAATCGACTTCGAACCGGTCATGGTCGTTGTAATAGTTTCCTCTTCAAGTGGAATTCGGGCGAAAGTCCTCGCTCGAATGCGGAGAAGACGAGGAAACAATATAACATTTAGTTAACAGGTGTCCAATATAAAAATTCGACGATGGTTCCGAATTTATTCATTGAATAATAAAACATTTACTAGTTCATTTTGGTTTTTTCGTCTTCTTTTCTTGTTTTCAGGTGTGATTTCGAGATATCGACCTGCATCGAAGGGAAAGAAGAAATTTTGTATCGTTGATGAAAAAGAAACCCTTCAATAACAAACAACGATTTCATTTCACTTATACGGGAGAATTTTTTCTGAGGTTTTTATCTGTGCTCTTGTATCATACGCAAAAATATATGCTACCCCGTTTACATTCCCTCTGCTAATACTGTGATAGCACATATTGTATGATAATATAATAATAATCTAGATTTTGTTGAACCCTCTCCAGTTTATGTACCTATTTTTAGGACAGGGAAATAGGACAGGAATAAACATAAGAATTCAGCTACGTTTCGCAGGTCTACACCTACTTCCTCAGGCCTGAACAACCTCAAAATGACATCACTCATACACTAGTACAAACAAAACAATAAATTGCCTCTATAAAAGTTGGGAGTTCTAAAACTAAAAAACAAATCCAACATAAAATTCCGAGATACAACGATACATCTCAAGCTATTTCACAAAATTTAGAATGGCACACCAAGCTACAGGAAAAACCTAACCATAAAATGATCAAACACAGAAAATCCTAACCATTCGAAAGACGCTAAGTCATAAATATAATTGTCAATCACAAACACCACAAGTTTCTTATTCTTATTAACATGTCAAATTAATGTACAATTGGGGTTTTTCCTGAATTCGGGTTATTACTGCAAATGCAAATTTGAACATAATTATTATGGGTTTGATTCATCATTTTCCCAAATTACCTTCAGAATGTATTCAAAATCAGATTTTAAAATTGGGGTTTGGGATATGCCAGGCATGCACGAAGTGACAACGGTGTTTAGTAGAATAGCTTTTTCTGCTATAGAATAATGAAATATTTATTCCTATTCTGTGGTACACACGTGTTCTTTGTCAATATAACCAATCAATTTCCGTTAGTGATTTGTCAGTAGAACAGTCTGTGCTCTTCTTTTTCTATTACTTGGTCGTTTTCTTCTACTCTAACCAGATCGAAGTATAGCTATCTCTGTTTTCCTATACAAAGTGACACATTTGACGTCCTTTTCTTTCCGAGAAAGCTGAATTCGACGTTGCCATATCGTGCACTCAAGACAAACCCTTTAAATGCAAATCCCCATTTTTAATTTTCAGTTTTATGTCATCAACCATTTTTTAAAAAATATAATATTGAAATTATATGTTTCAAATGTGATGTTCTAAAGGTTTTTCTTGAAAATAACTGCATTTTCGTTTGAAGGAAAACCCCCATTGTTGTCATTATTATAACTTATTTAATAATAACAACCTTATCCTGGCTGATTTCCGCTCTGTACAACCATGACAGGGTGAGATTCTGGTTAATAAATAAGTTATAATAATGACCACAATTGTACATTAACTCGAGATTTAGCGTTGTACCTCGGAATTTGATGTTGGATTCGTTTTTTAGTTTTAGAACTAAAACTAAAACTAATTTTATAGGTAAGTTATTGTTTTGTTTGTACTAGAGTATAAGTGATGTCATTCTGATGTTTTTTACGCCTGAGGAAGCAGGTGTAGATCTGCGGAACGTAGCTGAATATATGATTTAGAAGTCATTCTTATGTTTATTCCTGTCCTATTCTGAATAATTCCTGGTTTAAACATGGAGTTTCATCGCGTAACGCTCCATTTTGGGTAACCTTAAGTTGTCAGCTGTCAAAATGTTCTTCATCAGAATAGGTCACGAGCGGTTTTGACAGTTGGGAGAGACTGGAGGACCAACAATAACCTAAAATGCATTGTTTACTATGGGAAAAAGCGATTTGGCTTGTGATTTTGTATGAAATTGGACATTTTGGAGTGAAATAATCACTATTGCATTACCTAGGAACTATATCCGAAGTACTTGATATCTTGTAACAGTAACTGCTTCACTAAACTTATGAAATTTTTCGAATAAATACAATTCTTGCTGGTTGGTGCTGTTGTTGCAAGTTGCTTGGTTTAGTAAGGCAAGAAATACAATTTAAAACCTAAGTTTTTTGAAGTGAATTCAGGTATTCAAGCTCGAATAAGCAACATCAAATCGATGAAAACTACCAATGAGTTGTTGAAGTATTTTCATTTGAATGGTTGGTACTAACCGGATGTGGAGAGGAACTCAATTTATCCATTATAAAAGAGAGAAATAAGAAAATTCGATCGGTTCTGAAGGGAAAAATCATATTTTCTGAATTAATTCAATAAAGAACTGCGCTCTAAAATGGAAACTCACAGAATAAATGTTACTTTGCAACTTGTCAGTTACCTCGGCAAAGAACATAGGTTGTATATTAGTTGAATTAGATAAGATTGATTCATACCATTGACATTCAGGTATGCAATGACATCGAATTTTGAGCTGATTTTCATGTTTAGTCGAGTAATATCATGTAGGTTATTTTGGTAGGGCATCCCGAACTATTCCGGGTATGGAATATTTGCAAATCATAAGTTCTCAATAAGCATTGCTTTATTACTTGAACAAGACAGGATTTATAAAAAATATTTCCATTCAGATATTCAATGCAGCCAAATTTTTAGCTGATTCTCACTTAAGGTGCAGTATTACTACTGACAATGTTTTGTTTGGGTATGCCG
The DNA here is from genome assembly GCA_958510865.1 of Myrrha octodecimguttata. NCBI lineage: Eukaryota > Metazoa > Arthropoda > Insecta > Coleoptera > Coccinellidae > Myrrha > Myrrha octodecimguttata. The sequence goes on from OY294057.1 coordinate 74,366,743, forward strand.
ATTGATACCAGGTAGGGAATTTTCGTAAAATCATCAGTTTTTGATACACATTCCTGATTGTTTTCACAAAGAAAAGATCTAAATCATCACTAATCGGCATTTTAGCCTAATTTGATCACCCTTGAGTCGTATTTTAGAAACAAAAACCATCCACTGTGTCAATACACTGTTCCTATCTACTACGCCCAGGAGTAACTGGCAGTGTCTAGGAATGAAAAATTTATTAGCACTATGATATCACAAAATATTTTCGCAATATTTTAACTCCATATGAAAGTAACAAGGTGCCTATATAATTTACTACAACACACAAAAAGACTGTTGGCTGAACAGGTCTGTTTATGAAATCAGGGACTAATTTCATATTAAGTACACCAAATTTATACTATGCTTTCCAAAAAAAAGTGAATATCTCAATCCAAAATTTCCAAATGAATACGAAATCACGAAAGAAATCGCTTTTTTCCATAGTAAACAATGCATTTTAGGTTATTGTTGGTCCTCCAGTCTCTCCCAACTGTCAAAACTGCTCGTGACCTATTGCCAACACTTTACTTCCCAAAGAGCGACAGATTCGAACCTTTAATTCGCACCAACCTTCACAAACTGAATTCAAAACTTTTTTCAGACTCTGTTGAAAAAAAACCCAACGTCACGATGACGACTAAGCAGAGGGGGGATTCGATCCCACAGTAATCGAATTGCGAGCAGTCCGTGGGGCATTCATTAGCGCCTAATCAAGTTCCACAACATTGCGTCGAAAGCGCAGCCATCTGTTATCTGTTCGATGCAATTGTAATTGTTCGACTGATTCGATTTATAGACTTTATTATCCGAGATCCGACTAGCAGATTTTGCCCGAGAGGAATGTTATTCCGGGTGTGTTTTAACCGGACCTGGACTGAATGGAATCTGCCGTCGGGATATATGGGAATATTTTGCAGGCATTAATCTTTGTAGGCATTCCAGGCTTGGATTTCGGAATTGCGATTTGGGAAGAAAAACAACAATTTACCTGGGAATGGATGATTGGATCGTAAGTTATTCGTTTTAACTATCTGTACAATGTGTCCTAGAATTAGTGGACAATAATTCACTGTTGTATTCAAGGATCAAAAGTTTTATGGATTTTTTTTTTCGAAAAATGTTGCTCGATTCTTTCGATGTAACGGGTTTGCCAATAAGAGGTGTTATTCTGAATAGCCCGCTATTTCGGTAGATGTCATTTTTGAAGCTGTCATTTGACATTTGGCAAGTAGAAACTACCCCATTAATAAAAATGGAACGATACACGCTTCAACAACGCATTGAAATTATTAAAATTCACTATAAAAATGGGGAAAATTTGGAAGAGACGGTTCGTAAAACTCGAACATTTTTGGGTCGTCGTGAAGCACCTTGTCGGACCGCAATAACGAAATTGGTGGAAAAATTCGAGCTGTTGGGACAAGTTAGTGATGTGAAGAATAAAACCCGTGCACGTCGCTCAAGAACAGCCGAGAATATTGCTGCTGTAGCCGAAAGTGTTGAAGAAAACCCAGGTTTGTCCATTCCTCGTCGTTCTTTGGAATATGGCATTCCACAAACGTAAAGATTTGGTTCTTAAGGCTTATAAAGTTCAGTTAACACAAGAACTCAGGCCGGCCGATCATCAACAATGTCGTGTCTTGGCTGATTGGGTCGTTGAAATGCATGAAAAAGATCCGGACTTCCATCGAAAAATCATCTTGAGTGATGAGGCCCATTTCCACCTCGGTGGCTTCGTCAACAAGCAAAATTGTCGCATCTGGGGATCGGAAAAACCCGAGAGTTATGGTTGAAAAGCCTCTCTATCCTCAACGTGTAACTGTTTGGTGCGATTTATGGTCCGGCGGAGTCACTGGACCTTACTTTTTCGAAAATGAGGCTGGAGCAACAGTTACGGTGAATAGATTGCGCTATCGAGAGATGATTAATGATTTTTTATGGTCGGAATTGGATGGTATTGATCTGGACAACGTTTACTTTCAACAAGACGGCCCTACTTGCCACACAAGCAACGAAACCATTGATCTTTTGCGGGAAAAGTTTCCGGAACGTGTTATCTCTCGAAGAGAGATTTTTTTTTCGAATATTTACACTTTTCCTGTAATTGGGTGTCTTACCTGTTGGAAATAAAGGCTTATTATTATTATTATTATAAGAGGTGATCACAATTGGCCACCGAGATCTTGTGATTTAACACCTTGCGACTTCTCCCTTTGGGGCCACGTGAAAGAGAAGGTCTACGCCAATAGCCCAGCGTCGATTCAAGACCTCAAAGATGGAATTCGTGAGGCTATCGAGGACATAGGGCAGCCACTTTGCGATTTTGTTACTGAAAATTTCATTAAAAGGATATGGTCCTGTTAGCGTGGTCGTGGTGGTCATTTGCCTGATGTTATTTTCCACTATTAAAGGCATAGCTTATTCTCCATAATGAAATAAACCTCCGATAATTTATATTGAAAAATTGCATTTTTCTTTGAATATTATATTGGAAAACCTGTTATTATCTTCAGAACTAGCACAGCAAAGACAACGACATTTTGTATGATTCTTGCTATTGAAGAGCTCAAAGTTCTACTGTTAATATGCCATGAAAGTTTATATATACTTTATATTTCACAGAAGTATACAAAATTTCAGTTGGCACGATAATAATTTTCAGACATGCCGAGGCCAAATATATCGAATTTCGTGTTTTTTTCCTCGGTATTGTTGTTTTTCCGGAATAACTAAAACAATAATGATTCAACCTTAATGAAACTTGGTAACTGTTTGAAAATGCTGATTATAACTTCATACCAAATAACGTGATGATAGTGTCATTAGAACGATTTGAAAAATAAACTAATTCAATATTTTGCGATCTTCTGATCATATTATTCTAACGTAATTCCCACTCAACAAACTTGAATAAGAACCAAAAACGAAATGAGCAAAACCACAAGAACTCAATTCCCGTCGAAGGCTAAAGTTCAGAAAATCATTTTGCGGCGTATTTTGCTAAAATTAAACTTTGACCCCTGTTTCTGAAGTTGAGGACACGACCGCATTCAAAACTTCCGCGAGGCTCTTTGGTTGTTCGAGTAATGCATCAGTTTCAAAACTTATACCATTAATTACAAACTGCTGACTTATATATGCATATCCCTGAAAGCTACAAGTTATACGCTTTTTCCTTAATGACTTTAAAATTATAATACTTTGTGACGTGAGACAGCCGAAATTTTAACTTTATACTAATCAGTATCAAGCTGCAGAAAGCAATTTGGGAATTTTACAAATTGCAAGTTTATGTTATGCTCATGTTGGCTAAAAAGTTCTGTCATTTTTTCGGACCAGGATAATTCATCATGCATGCATGAGTTTTATATACGAGGTGTTTAAATGGAAAAAGTTTATACTTGAAACATGCATTTGAGTCACTTGTGATAATTATTAAAGATCCAGAGTTTAGTTTGAAAAACTGTGAAACTCTTGGAAAAGAAATACAATAAAAAAATAAGCAATATTCATCCAATGAAAGGGAAAAAAACAGAAAGCTCATAACATGCAATTAAATATTAAAGAACACTAGTCTTCCAGATATCGAACCTATTCTTGAAAACTGACGGAGCTCTAACAACATGAGATGAGAGTTGATTCTAACAGGCAAACACTCGATTGCTTAAAAAACCTGGAAAACCACTGACGTGAGGTCAGTAGCTTTTACGCGCTTTTTCTATTGCCAAAGCGGTGAGTATACAAGTATTGACCCTGCCAAACGCAGATTTTTTCTATATGATCCTCACGAAATTCTGCATACTCAAGCTATAATTTTCGATCAAGTACCAGATTGCAAGAATCTACTAAGTAGCTTGATAATTGTTGAGTAAGTTTGGAGTTAAATTACGAAAGCCGAATTGGCGAATTAGTAAAAACTATCGAATGATTCCGCAGATCCTACCCTTTCAAAATTTCAGTTTCCCGATATTTCCAAAAACATAGATCGAATCGCCCTTCAATGAAAAATACCAACTTGAAGTTTCAGCCGAATGGGGTCTACAGAACAATGAGCAAAATAACTCTCTCCTTTTAACAAAATGCAGGAAGACTCTTTAATTTTTTAAACTGAACTTCAAGTTGGCATTTTTCATTGAAGGGCGATTCGATCTATGTTTTTGGAAATATCTGGAAACTGAAATTTTTGAAGGGTAGGTATATCTGTGGAATCATTCGATAATTTTTTACCAATTCGCCAATTCGGCCTTCGTAATTAACCTCCAAATTTACTCTACTACTATCAAGCTACTAAGTAGATTCTTTCGGAAGTTATTCTGTTTACTATCAGTGGTTAGGCCGGCCGTAAACACATTAACTTTGTGAAGAATCGACATAGGGAATATATTTGTAGAGTAGTAGGTTTTCAGTTTGATTGAAAAGGTTGAATGCTTAAATGGGTTGAATTTGCCAATTACACAGAAAATAATACTGAGCCTGATATCAATCACCACAGGTGATCAACCGTATGGACATCACTATGATGTATTTTACATTGGGACAATGTCAACAATTGATCGTAACAATGAACTTCAGTGATTGACCATTCACTATTTTGATCGTTATAATGAACGCTAGGCCATTATTATAATGTATTTAATACATTGTACTGATGATGAAATACATGGAAGTGATCAATACTAGGCACGGTCGATCATCACGAAACCTTGTGATAATGCCAATTGTAATGGGTCCATGCTATGCATACATCACATCAATGTATCAGCGTGATTGATTCATGCCCTGGAGTTATATTATTAATGCTTAAGGTCATGGTTCCTTGTTACAATCATCGTGTTCGTCAATTGATGTACGCGAACCTTAATACAATCACCGCGTTCATCAATTGATATGGGTACGCGAACCTCAAAACAATAATCGTGCTATTTTTCTAGTTGTATCAAGTTTAATTCTGGTCTAGTCGTATAGCAGATGCATATCGGGAAGATTTTTCTTTGTGCTTGAAGTTGACCGCAACTTGTGCTATGTTTTCTGACGAGAATTTTAGAAGGTGAGTAAGACTTATAGTATAGAAATGATGATTTTGTTTTCCCGACGTCATAGATGAAATCTTTTCCGTTATCTAGTTGATATACCGATTTTTCTTTTGATTGTTTTCAGCTAGCCGAGTAGAATAAATTCTAAGATCAAATGAGAGTCATAAATGAATTTCATATAAATTTGATTCTCTTGCAGGAGTGCTTTCTTTTTATACAAGACGGTGAAAAATGCTTATTTTCAGATAGACGAGATGCAGCAGTCATGTGGGCACTTCAGGAATGGGGAAAAATACAATACAGAAAGATCCTATACCATGAAATTTACAATTCGAGAGTGCCTTACCATACCTTGGAAGACAAACACAGGAAGTGGATTCCGTTTCTTAATTCGAAAAAAGAAGCCATGATCCCCCTGTTTATGCCATTGGTGGGGATATTCCGAAAATTCAAGAAGTATGCACATAATTCGACGGTATAAGTTTTTTAATATTGTCAGAGCGATGGAGATGTTCTTCAAACATTTTTTATCTTTTCAATTTTAGCTAACCCTAAAGAGCGTATGCTGTTACGGTAATTCATTGAAATCTGTTATTTTTCTGCTTTCAAATTTTAACACTCATATTCTAGAACCCATGATTTATGTGAATTTCTTACGACTGTTGAATAAATTTTTCAGATAATATCAATTGTTTTATTATTATTTCAGTGACTTCGAACAATAGTCATGTTCCCAATAAAGTTTGTTCAATGAGAAACATTCTATAATCTGATCTTTTCTTACTTGATTGTTATGATGCAGGTATGCATTTTTACCATCAAAATTCGATATGAAAAGGAATATATATGACCCTATAAACTCGCAAACAGAAATATAAAAGTATAGGTAAGACAACTTGCTGAAATCAATAGAATCAAAAAAAACAAAATCCCCGAAAAATATTACATTCGACTGAAAATTTAAAAATATTCCATACAAATCTGAGCTAATTCTAAAAAATTTCGTTCGAAACAAAAGTCTGCAAATATATTTATATATGTGTATTGAGGCATTATTCCGTTCATTATTGTTTTATATTAAAAAATAGTAGTTTTTGGTTTAAATCCAAAACACAACCACTAAAGCACGCCTTAGATTGATGTTTTTTGGCATCACGTTAATGTACCTAAGTGATTAGTTGATGTCCAAAATACATTGATACAATGACCGACAAGCCTGAATTCAATGCTCTGGGACCATTGATATAAGGACTGCTGTTGATGGATCGATGTACTCATGACCTGGTATTAATGTCGTTGGTCGTTGATACAATGTTAACGGTTATCAAATGCTGGTGATGAGTTATATAATTATAGACATTATATCAATGAACTCGAGCATCGGCTGAAAATTAATGTCCAAATACATTGTCGTAAGGCCGAATTTGATTATATTCACGTACGTTTTTCGTTCTGTGTACTCTTCAGATAGTTATACCCATTCAAAATTTTGGATCGAATTGCAATCTAGTACTTGATCGAAATTTTGGCTTGAGTTTCATGCAGAATTTCGTGAGGACCATATGAAAAAATCTGCGTTTGGCAGGGTCAATACTTGTATAGATGACCGCTTTGGCAACGGAACAAGCGCGTAAAAGCTCCTGACCTCACAGCAGTGCTTTTCTAGGTTTTTTCGAATACGGCTCAGATACATGGAAAAAACTTCTTCCCCAACTTTGGCATTGTTATTTCGAAAGCAATGGATTTTGGTGTGAAAATCCAAAATCTTGAATAGCAATTCCCTTAAACAATTGGAAAATGATACTTCAAAGATTCAAGCAAAACAAATTGAGTATCATAAGACATGAGGTCGAGAAATTATATGATTAATAGGAAATGAACTTTCGAGGATAAAAATGCTGAAAAATCAATTCCTATATGGAATAAATAGGAAATCTTTCACTGAAATGTGAAATAAGATCTATTCCAATAGCAATGCCTGCTCTTTCTTCCTCAAAGGAATTTCTTCTAATGAAGATTACCCAGACTTCCATATGTTCTCTGTACCGTTTAATCATTTAAAGCATATAAATATAAAACAATTAATTATTCTCTTGTTCGAAACCATGAAACGAAAATCTTCAAAACTAAGCCTCTTCATCTTCCTCAAGGGTTAAAACACCTGTAAAATTTTCATTTCAATCTTTAATGAAATCATTTAACTGCACTCTCACACAAATTTTGAATCCCCACATAACCACACAAACCATTGGCGTCTCCACCCTATCTCATCATCAAGGACAAAACCCCTGATATATAATTTCGAGTTAAATAAGCGTAAATAAATTTTCAGTAGCACTAAGGCACGACGTGAGAACCCAACATGTGCCAAACTTGCTGAAAGAGCTCGTGACATCCATTAGGGGTTGAAATCAAGTTTCGAAATTTAAATCCCGCTTAAACAGCGTGCCGTCGTTTAATATTTCCCCAAAAACAAACAATTTTAACAACCCCACTTCGGATACTTTCTCCTTGAAAATTTAGATAGGCGGAAGATATGCTTGTCGGTCTTGTATAAACATGCCTGTGTTGAATCAAGCGAGAGTGGTTTCAAGCTCGAAAGATGCTTTTTGTGATTATTTATTTGTGTTATGGATTGTATATACGGCTGATTCTTCTGAATTGATGGCTTTTTTGAGACATATTAGCTTTAGTCCATAAAGTTAGCAGTGCCACTTGCGCGAAAGTCAATGAAAACCATCTCATTAATGTGGGTTTTTTCTGAATTTGGGTTATTACTGCAAAAGAAAATTTAAACATAATTAATATGGGTTTGATTCATCATTTTCCCAAATTACCTTCAGAAAGTATTCAAAATCAGATTTCAAAATTGGGGTTTGGGATTTGCCAGGCATGCACGAAGTGACAACGGTGTTTAGTAGAATAGCTTTTTCTGCTATAGAATAATGAACCATTTATTCCTTTTCTGTGGTACACACGTGTTCTTTGTCAATATAACCAAACAATTTCCGTTTGCGATTTGTCAGTAACATGACAGTCTGTGCTCTTCTTTTTCTATACTTTGGTCGTTGTCTTCTACTCTAACCAGATCGAAGTATAGCTATCTCTGTTTTCCTAAGCAAAGAAACACATTTGACGTCCTTTTGTTTCCGAGAAAGCTGAATTCGACGTTGCTATATCGTGCACTAAGGACAAATCCCTTTAAATGCAAATCCCCATTTTTATTTTTCAGTTTTAGGTGATCAAACATTTTTTAAAAAATACAATATTAAAATTATATGTTTGAAATGTGTTCTGAAGGTTTTCCATAAAAATTACTGCATTTTCGTTCAAAGGAACAACCCCTATTGTCGAATATTTGTCGAGAAGTTGTCGTGAAAGAAAAAAATTTATCGCGCTTTAAGTTTTTTTTAAAAGGGTTGGCTCTGCTATCTTAATATTAAGTTAGCAGGGCCATTCTAAAATATGCATCGAATTCGATCAAAAATGTAATGAATAATTGTCGAGAATTCGTCGTAGACCATCTAACGTGAAAAAACAGAAAAAATCATTTTTTTATATTTTTCTTAGGGTTTGATAAAATGTTCTGGTTTCTAAGGATGTTTATAGCAGAGTCAGCAACACTGCATTGGTATATTGACATTTTAGGTTCATTTTTCGTATCTTTATTTACTGATATTGGGTTGTATGTTGAATCTTCTATTTCCCGAAATGAACAATTTTCGTTTCAATGCTGGATAATGGAAATATTCTATTCTCACGGATATACATCGACGTAACTTTGTGATACAAGAAAGTTAATTAGATGAGCGTTTTTTCTTCCGGAAATGAGCTGAACGATTGAAGGACGATGAAAACATATTAGAAAATTATTTGTCGCGCTTTTTGTTTTTTTTTAAGGGTTGGTCTACTACAACGACTCGACAATTATTTGTGACATTTTTGATATGATTGGATGCATAATTTAGAGTGGCCCTGCTAACTTAATATTTAGTTAGCAGAGACACCTTTTAAAAAAATCTAAAAGCGCGACAATTTTTTTTCTTTCACGACAAATATGTTTTGGTCGTCCTTCACTCATTCAGCTCATTTCCGAATGAAAAAACGGTCATCTAATTAACTTTCTTGTTTCACAAAATTAAGTCGATGTATATCCGTGAGAAGAGAATATTTCCATTATTCAGCATTGAAACGAAAATTGTTCATTTCGGGAAATAGTACATACAACCCAATATCAGTCAATAATGATGCGAAAAATAAATCTGAAATGTCAAAATACCAATGCAGTGTTGGCGACTTCGCGAAATATCCTATGAATCCAGAACATATTATTAAAATCTAAATGGAAGCTATAAAAAATGATTTTTTCTGTTTTTTCACGTCAGATGGTCTACGACAAATACTCGACAATTACTTTTAACATTTGTAATCGAATTCGATGCATATTTTAGAATGGCCCTGCTAACTTAATATTAAGTTAGCAGAGCCACCTCTTTAAAAAAAACTAAAAGCTCGACAAATTTCTTTCTTTACAAGACAAACATTCGACAATTATTGAGATGGTTTTCATTGACTTTCGGGCTGGTGGCTCTGCTTACTTTATGGACATTATAAGCTTTGTTTTTGCTCCTAAATTCAGAAGTGACGGCCGACCATAAACACAATAACTTCCGGAAAAAACAAGTTAGAATCTCGATATTTGTGGAGCAGATTTGCGACTTAATTATCAAAAAACTTTGGAAAGCACTGACGTGAAGTCAGAAGCTTTTACGCCCTTGTTCACATTGCGAAATGGCGACTTGGAAATTTCAGTGAAATTTTAATGAAATATAAAAATGTTCAGAAAACAAATTATTTTTTTTAAATTTTTTCATTGAAACTGTTCATCTTCCAACCAAGTTTCATTTCGATCAAATGAATATTTTTCGATTTATCGAAAAATCAAAAATTCAAATGGCTATAACACAAAAACCATTCTGCAGATTTGGTCGGTTAACGAACTCAACCGAGATATCCAGGATCAAAACCTAACCTGAAAATTTCAAGACTTTAGGTCCCTCCTTCCGAAAAATAGATCACACATGGCTAGCCGGCCGGAATCAAATTTGACTACGGATTCTTCATCAGTGCGTCCAACCAAGTCGTTTGAGACCGATTTCTGCTCAAAATTCTAAAATTACAGACATTGCGACGAAACCATAATGCTCTGTTTCCCAGAACAAGCGCGTTAAAATGACAGTTCGAAGGTTCATGAAGAATTTCATGGGGATAATATGATCAGAAGATCACAAAATACTGAATGTTAAAAAAAATAGTTCTTCTGACATGATCATCACAAAATTTTGCACATAGTTGTCCATCAGCATTTTTGAAGTAGCTGCCAAGTTGCATCATGATTGAATCAGTATTTTAAAGTTATTCTGAATAAAACAACGACGTCAAGAAAAAAACACGAAATTTCAAATATTTCTTCCCAATGTATTGAAAATATGAATGTAAAAAATAGAGCTCAAGGTATAAGCAAATGTTTTTCGAATATGATGAAGAGTGAATGAGTGAAGTTTTGAAAGAAAATTTTTTTAATCAACTGATTATACGATCGCAACAAAAAATTTCGCTAGTACTTCAGTTTCACCGTACTGCCAAGTTTCAATCCAACTGCTTCAGTAGTCCCTGAAATATCAGGAAATAACCTCAAAATTTCAAATGGCTATAGTTCCGAAACCATTCGGTCGATTTGGCCCATTGACGAACTTAGCCGCGACCTTCCGATGCGTGAACTACACTGAAGTTTCAAGTCGCTAGCTGTTCCCCTAGAACATGCGCGAATAAAATACATGTTTTAGGAATTATTACGGTGTAGGTATCTTTTGAATGCATTGAAAACTACACAAATCCGTTTGGTCGTTCATTATTCCAGAAATATTTCTCTGCGCTAATTAATAAATTTCAATGGACTCCAGATAGTTGAGTTTCATTCCTTTTGATTGTAAAGGGTGTTTCAAATTACGCGTTTTTAAGAATAAATAAAATATAGATGGCGCACTGAATTCGTCTGGGTATTTTGATATTTAAAAAGTGTGATGCATGACATTTATAAAAATGGCTTCGTACACGATAAAACAACGCGTTCGAATTGTTGAATTATTTTATGAAAATCAGCGTTGTGTGAAACGGGTTTCTAGAAAATTACGTGAATTTTATGGTTTACATAATCGTCCATCTCAAAGCACTACTGGTCGAATTATTAAAAAATTTCAAGAGATCGGTTCGGTGGAAGATAAAAAAAGTGAAAAATACAGTTGTAGCGGTCGTTCACAAGAAAATATTGATTTGGTTCGTGAAAGTGTTGCTGAAGACCCTGGAATGTCCATTAGACGACGTTCACAACAAGTTAGACTTAGTGGGTCCACAACAGTATTTTGCACAAGGATTTAGCTCTGAAGGCATATAAGGTTCAAATAACACAGGAACTAAAGCCATTAGATCATTTAAAAGTATTCATTTGAGACGAAGATTTCCTGGGCTAATAATCTCCAGAAATGGTGATGTCAATTGGCCACCAAAATCATGCGATTTGACACCGATGGACTATTTTTTTTTGGGTTATGTGAAAAGCCAGATCTATGAGAATAATCCACAATCGATTCCTGAACTAAGGGATGAAATTATTCTTGTCATTAGTGAGATAGAGCCTCAATTATTTCAAAATGTCATTGAAAATTTTAACAGAAGTTTTGAAGTCTGTAGAGCTGCAAAAGGAGGCCATTTGACAGACCAAATTTTTCGTATATAAATGTCGTAACTGATACTATAATCACCAATAAAAGATTTTGAAAATGAATGCAAATTATGTGTAGAACATCCTTCACAGGTAATATTTTCAGATTATCTATTGATGGAAATGAGTGCCTATTTTCAATGCAATGGGTTGCTGCGGGTGACTTGCTCAACAGTTCTTGGAAAACAAAAACAAAGCTATTGAACTTTTTTCAGTAGTTACCACTCGGTAGTTGGTCATAATTAAAACGGAAGTTTTCATTACCATGTTTACTACCAACAAATATAATATTGTTAAAAATATTATTATTGTTGGTAGTCAAACATAGTAATGAAATGTCATTTCTTTCCCGGGACAAACTCAAACTATAAAATCCTCGAAAACTACTGGCCTAGACTAGGCAGTTCCTGCAGGCATGTTCAAATAAGTTGCCAAAAATGTAATATCTATTCGCAATTTCAGTTGAATACCTTTTCAACTCTAGATGCTATGAGAAAAATTAGAAAAAAATTCAAACTTTACCATCCTGTATCTCAAAGAGTAAACGTCTGCGGTCAGATGTTTCTGGGACTTTTTTCCTTGAAATTAAGCAAGGAATTTCTTCCTTTGTACCTCCAATTTAGGAACACCTGTATATGATGGAATCTCCTTTCACTATACTGAAGCAATTCTTTTGGTCCTTCGATTCGGATGCAGCATGAATCGACTATAGCTACCTGATAGTTCATCTCAACATCTCGAAACCAAATCAAAGAAAAACAAACAATCTCTACCTGAGAATGGGCAAGCTGCCTGTTGCCCCGAGTCGAAAACAGTGTAAGCACGGAAGCACGAACCCCTTCATTTGGTATTCTAATTGAAATCCCTTGACACCATTGGTCCCACCCTCCTCGATTTGAATTCAATCAGATCTTGTTTAGACAACGCTATTAACTAATGTTTACTGCACGCATTCTAATGCAATCTGATGAAGAGGTGGCTGTGCTTTCGACTCCGCATTCGTAATGAGGATTCCAATGGTTGAGGGTAGTTCTGGAGACAACTTGAGAATGTGGAGAAATCTCTCATTATACAGGATGTTCATATACAGGATGATTCCAAAAAAAAAAAATCATGTCGGGCGTCCCTCAGGGATCAGTGCTGGGACCAGTTTCATTTTTGATTTATATAGACAATCTGAGCTGCAACGTAACCGCAGTTTAAGAAATATTGTTTGTTGATGATACATCATTTTTAAACAGGGCAAAAACTGATCGACTTCTTCGGGGAAAAGCTGAAATATCCTAGCAAAATGCTTTTGAATGGTTCAGCGGCAATGATATAAAGGTCAATCAGGAGAAAACACAGAGTTCAGTCATCACCACCAGACAACAAAATACTTATACCATCTCCTTGTTGGATGTAACAATCAGCGGAAATTTGACATGGACGCAGCATGTGAATAAGTTATGTAAGAAGCTTTCTACTGCACTTTTCGCAATAAGACAAATTAAGAAAATACTATCAGAAAAAGAAGCTCTTCTAACCTACCATGCTCAGTTTCACGGACGTATGGTTCACAGTATAATCCTGTGGGGATCGTCCCCAGATGCACATAGAGTGTTTGTGAAGCAAAAAACGCATTGAGGTTGATAACGGGAATCGCTCAGAGAACGAGCGTTGTTACATACTGGACAGTCTTATGTACGTCTACGGAAAAAGAATTATGTTTGTTAACCATGGACAGATGCACGACCATCATACAAGATCCAGGGAAAAATTCGTGGCCCCAATCCATCGATTGACGAAGACTCAGGCACGCATGTTTATAATTCTTTGAAAATCTTCAACAGACTTCCTGATCACATAATATCACTCAGTAGTGTGGCTTTCGAGAGGAAAATTAAAGCTCTGCTTACCGAAAATGGGTTTTACTCTGTGGAGGAGTTCATGAGGCACAAATTTTAAACGCGTTTATACAAAATATTTTAATTGTATGTAATGAATGTTGTGGTGGAACGAATTCCTTACCTATGGTGAAAATATAACATTTTATTTTCACCATGCTCCTTCCCACTCACAATCGTCTGAGTGCGCATGTCTAGTTTACGGATTTGATTTCAATCCTAGAATATCAATTCGTATGAAGATAGGAATTGGTTCGTGGAGAAAAGAGAGCTCCAGTATTATCAAAATAACATAATAACCATCCAATCAACCAAAACATCTACACCGAAGCAGCGGATCCAAGGAGAATGACTACAACTGTTTCATAGTTATTACTGATCGTCAGGTCAACTTACCCCTGGTAAACCGCAGAAGGAATCTCGATACTTGGTTGATTGGATGATTAGCTCGGATCAAGGTGGAATATTTGTCGATTTATCGATAAATAGTCGTCCTTGTGATTATGTTTTTTTCAATATTACTGGATCTCTCTTTTCTCCACGAACCAATTCCTATCTTTTTAAGATGTTGGACGTTATCGTCTTTTGGGAAAACCACATGATCCGAGTGTTTCCAAAGTCGTGACGGCTGTTTGTACTCTGCAAAATTGCAGATACGGCGACCTGATGCACAAGAGGATTAAAGTCATGCACATCGGTCAAAGTATTCTGCACTCGAAGGTGGGAATCGCAAGATGCTCCTGGAAGATGGCGTGCTGTACGTTTTTTTTGGGTTATTCTGAAAAAACTTCGATAACGAGGAAAAAATCACGAAATTCGACATTTTTTTACAACATCTCAAAAACTAAATAATTATCGTATTAAACAGAAATTTGGTGAACGGCTGTGAAATATGAAGCTGTAAAATTTTCGTGAACAGTTGCAAATCCTTATGTCCAAACTAGTTGCCAAGTTTCAATCCAATCTCTTCAGTATTTCTCGAAATATCAGGAAAATCCCCTCAAAAATTCAAATGGCTATAACTCTGAAACCGTTCGACTGATTTTGCCCATCAACGAACTTAACCTTAGCTCTTTTGAAACGCAACCAACCTGAAATTTTCGAGTCGATAGGACAGAATCGATTTTGACACCGGATTTGTCATCAAGGAGGCCAACCTAGTCGTTTGAGACCATTTTCGGCTGAATATTCGAAAATTACTGACATTTGGACAAAACGATAGCATGCTGTTCCTTCAGAACAGGCGCGCAATAAAAGTAGGGTTGCCATCTCTAAAATTTGGCAACCCGGACAAGATGCGTGAAAACCCCTGACTTTTGAGCCCAAAACCCGAACATGTTTTTTCGAACAAAGTCTAAAAAAACAATTTAAAATATAACAAATCAGCAATTTATTCATTTTCAGAAATTAAAATTGAATTAAGTTATCTTTTATCATCATTCTGATTGCACCTAGCAAAACAGAATCATATAACAGTTTGTTATGAATTATTTTAATGAACAATTTGTTTTTTTATTCTCAAAATAAAACACAATTTATTAATATACCGTTATGAAAAAAAAAACGTATTCGAATATTAAACCTATCAAACTTCAATTATGTTTTTAATGGAAAATCTTTGAAGTACAGAGATCATTTTAGTATTCAGTCCTCAAGGAAACTCTCCAAACTAAATAAAAAATCAATTTTATATTTTAAAACCCGGACTACGAATGAGGACCGGCCCGGACGCTCCCTGGACGCTCTCAAACTAGGACAAATCCGGGGAAACCCGGACGGATGGCAACCTTAAATAAAAGTAACTACAGAAATATGCTCAATAATCCTATGACCACCTTTTATTCCATCAAATCTGAATAGAAAATCTGTAACAAAACGAATTATGCCTAGCTGAGTCCACACACCACTACCAACCTTACAACAAAAGAACCAAGATAGCATATCGCGCTCTAGGCACTTCCGTAAAGCCACTTCAATTAACTGATGAACATAACAAGGCACCCATTTCCAGTAAACGCGAAAGCAAATATAATGAGCAAATGAAAACATGTGAATAACATTTGAACAAAATCGGCGCATAGAATACGAGAAACGTTGCCACCTCTTTTAATGCCACAGTCTTTTCATAGGTCTTGAGTAATGGTTAACTAACAGATGGCATAATTATTCGCAGGGCCAAAGTGGCATGTCGAGTGGTTGTAACACGTGAAAAATTTCAGGATATGATGACACGCTCTCGGACAGGATGGAAAGGCGGAATATGAAAACGTGGAGCGACTTATTCATTGATATCAGACCGTGAAGGTGTATGCACTAATTGAATTCTGGGAACTACGGCCTCTCTGGATCAACACAGGAACGTATTCCGGGAGAATTGGGATATACTTACCGGTAATCCAGGAGTTTGACTGAATATTATCTTTTGAGAAATAATCGGAAAGCTGATGAAACATGTTTCATGAAATGTTTGATTCATATGAGGCGCCGTTTGGGACAAAAGTGCGTTTTCAAATATATATATTTTTTAGCCAATATATTCATTAGTTGCAGCAATATATTCATTTTGTGTGCCGATATATTTATTTTTCGTTCCGATATATCTATTTTCTACGAAACACAATATATTTATGAGTTGGGTGTTGCAAATATACAAATTCGTGGTGTCCAATATAGTTATTAATTCGACCTTTTGCAAGTTGCCACGAGAGGGCGCGCCGGCAGCGTTCAGCACATCCGAGCATTTGGCAACATGGCGTAGCCATTAGTACAACATATCACGTAGTTACACTGGCTGATAGATGGTCGATATTGAAAGCAAACAACTAACTTTTTGTAGCATATTGTGTAGATGAGAGGAGTAACAATTAATGCCCATTTATAATAACATGACCAAAGATGTTTCTTGTTTCTTCGTTATCTATTTTGTAGATAAGTTAATATTATTTCATGAAGGAATCCTAATAGCAGTTGGTTTGTGTCTTTATACTAGAGTACAATTATGTTCATTTGGGTGGTAGTTTTCTACGGCAAGAAATGTGAAATTACAATTTTGTCAACGGTACTTCAGGAAGTGGAATTTTACAGTGTTATGGCCAATTGATGCTTCATTCATTCATAATCCTTATTTTACACTTCTTTCAGTAGCACAAACCAAACAATAAACTTAAACTTGTTATTGTTGGTATTTGTAAACAGACGTTTGAATGGGTGCGTTTTCATTTTCATCGAACTGATTAATCGGTGTATCTCCCTCTCATTTCTCTTATGCTCTCCACCAAAGAAGAAAGAGATAGGGGTTAATCGATTCATCAATTCCATGAAAATAAAAACGCCCTAATCTATTTGTAATCTGCTACAACTATATGGTTATGTTATTTGTATCGTGGTCCTCTAATGCTATTATTTCAGAACTTGGAACCATGGAGGTAGGAAAAAAGGTAATAAAACTCTGTAAGTTAGATAACTTTCCCAACCATTGCTTACTGTGAGCGACTTATGTACTAATAACTAAGCCATGTTGCCAAAAGCTCAGAACTGTACCAAACACTGCCGGCGCGACCTCTCGTGAGGACTTGGGATAGGTTGAATTAATAAATATAGTAGTTACCACTACCACGGATTTGTATATTTGTAACACCCAACCCATAAATATATTGTGTTTCGTAAAAATAAATGTATCGGCATACAAAATAAATATATTGCTGCAACTAATAAATATATTGATTCGAAAATACATATATTTGAAAACACACTTTTGTCCCAAACGGCGCCTCATAGATTCAAGTTGGAATTTTATGTGAAGGTATACATGGTGTATCTGAATTACACCGAAAAAATTTAAGGGCTGATTCTGTGTTGAAAATTAAGGTAAGTATTTGGTATACAATTTTTTGAAGAACCTCCCCCCTGAATAGTTACACCCCTCAGAAGATAAACAAAAAAAAAATGTTTTTTTATTTTCCCTGTATATTAAGCTGAACATACGAAACTTGGTAAATATTATTTGTCAATAAAACAACGCATTTTGGAATTTTTTCAACCCTGAAGTATGCTTAGAAGGGGTTGAAATAGTCAACCCCTAAGATATTTTTTCTTACAATTTTTTTTGGATACACATATAATTTTAACTCTACATGCTTGAAAAGCTCAATTCATTCACTTACATAACAAGTCATTATTATTATCATTTACGAGAAAACAATATCGATGATCTGCGAAACTGCATTATTGTAGCAGGGTGTGAAACGATGACGAATTCAGCAGTCAGATCTGTAACGACAAATTTGGAATTATAATTTGAAAAATGAACACTTTTTTGATTGATACACTACTCTTTTTTGCAAATGAACATTTGGAATATAACGGAGGATGGACATCACTTTTTAAAATTATAAAATCAATGGGTTACAAAAATACAAAAGGGTAAATGAACGCAAAATTTTATGTGAACAAAATATGTTGTTGCAGGCAAATTTACTTTCCTGCGCAAATTTTTACAGAATGAACCGTTGGATGAAATTTCAGATTTCTGTATAGATAAACATTTTGATAAATACGTAAATACTACTACCTCTACGTAGTGGACAATGTTGCGTAGTTATCTGACAGGAAAATTACTATAACCTAACATTTTCAAAACATACACGGTGAAATGTGTCAGAATGTCATGGCCTACCGGGATGGTTTATGAAAGTGAATGGAGTAACATTTGCTCTCTGGCCGGGAGGGTCAGGTCAGGTCCTCCAAACGATGATATTTTATATCCTCAGGTGAATCATATCTCATAGATTTATTATTCATCAGGATGTGACTCTCATGAGGGTTATATATTCGATTCATGCCTGAACAAGGCTTGAAGTGAATTTCCATCCTAGTGACTGATAGTGCCCGCCCTGTAGTACAATACCCAGGGACGTAGCTAGTGTACGGCAAGGTAGGGCAATGCCCTACCTTGAAACACCATTGCCTTACCTCAGAAAAGCAAAGGCGGTCGAATCTATTTATTCTTAAAATTTGTATATAACGAAAGTACTGGAACCTATTGATGTCACTTGTTTTGATTATGTATGTATTTATATCAACGAAAGATCCAAGAAAAAATATCAACTAATTACTGACTTACTAACATTTTCCATTAAGGGATCGGTAATACCAAATCTTACCCTACATCTTGAATACAAAAACGAAACCTCGATACCCTTTTTGGACATCTTCTCTGGACACCCTGTATGATAGACGATTCAAAATGCTTAATTTTAAAACTAAACGCGTTTCCTGGCAAAAAATTTTCCTCAATTTTTGTGATTATCGAAATGAATTCCGGACGACTTCGGCCCTGCTCTATTCTAAATACACAAACTGTAAATCTAGAGTCCTTTCAAGTGTGCACATGCATAAGGACAGAACTGCAGACACGTATACACATGGGAGGCGACAAATTAAATCGAATTATCCCGCTGCCACACCTCTGAGGGTGTTGTGTGTGCTCACCACAAAATACCTACAACAAAATTACATAGGAATTCACATACAGGGGCATATGCCTGAAATGTGATACCAGAAATTGTTGTATTGTTTTTTGCGCGCATGTTTTAGAGGAACAGCGTGCTATCGTTTTGTCCAAATGTCTGTAATTTTGGATGATTGAGCTGAAAATGGTCTCAATCGACTAGGATGAACTCACTGATGACGAATCCGGTGTCATAATCGATTCTGTCCGGCCGACCGTAGACACGCTAACTGTCGACAGAAGCGAGCTAGCAACTTGAAACTTTCAGGATAGGTTGCGCATCAGAATGCCGCGGTTGAGTTCGTTAATGGGCCAAATCGGTCGAATAGTTTCGGAGTTATAGGCACTTGAAGTTTTGAAGTTATTTATTTTTTATTTCAGAATCTATCTGAGCGATTGAATTCAAACTTGGCAGTTAGGTGGAGTATGACAACGTGCAACTTTCTTCAGGATCATATCGTCAGTAAATAAAAAAAAAAAAATTTTTTCGAAATTTTTTTCCAAAAAATTTTTTTTTCTGGAAACCATTCATCACATCTAAAAAATTTCACTCACACTTTGAGCTTCATATTTCTCAGCAGTGTACCAAATGTCAGTTCGATACGATTATATGTTTTGGAGATATCGGGAAAAATATGTCAAATTTCGAGGTTTTCTTCTCGATATCGTTGATTTTTTCAGTATAACTCGAGAAATACTGATTCAGTCCTGATAAAACTTGACAGCTAGTTTTGAGATGCTGAAAGACAACTTTATGCGAAATTTCGTGATAATCGTGTCATTAGAACAATTTGAAAAAAAAATTTCTATGATTTTCTTAGCATATCATCCACATTAAATTCTGTATGAAACTTCGAATTGTTATTTTTCGATGAAGTACTGGATTTAAATTCGATCTGATCTGTATTTTTGGAAATATTGGAAAAATAAAATTTTGATTAGGTATATCTACGGAATCATTGGGTGGATTTTACTCATTCACGAATTCGGCCTTCGTAATTAAGGTCCTAACCTTCTCTACAAATATCGAGTTTCTAAGTTGTTTCTTTCGGAAGTTATTGTGTTTACGCAGTGTTCCGTTAGGCTGACCGTAAACACAATAACTTCCGGAAGAAACGACCTAGAAACTCGATATTTGTAGAGTAGGTTTGGGGCTTAATTACGAAGGTCGAATTCGTGAATGGGTAAAATCCACCCAATGATTCCGTAGATATACCCATTCAAAATTTTATTTTTCCAATATTTCCAAACATACAGATTTGATCGAATTGAAATCCAGTAATTTATCAGTAGAAATTTAAAAAAGCACTGCCGTGAAGGCAGCAGCTTTTGCGTGCATGTTCAAATTCGTTGCTGAAGCGGTCATCTACATTGAACATGCGCGCAAAAGTTGCTGCCTTCACGGCAGTGCTTTTTGAAATTTTTTGCGCTCATGTTTTAGAGGAACAGCGTGCTATCGTTTTGTCAAAATATCTGTAGTTTTCGAATTTTGAGCCGAACATGGTCTCAAACGATTAGGTTGGACTCACTGATGCTGAAATCCGGTATCATAATCGATTCTGTCCGACCGAAAATCCGATCGACCTGAAACTTCCAGAGTAGGTAGCATTTTAAAATGCGCCGGTTAAGTTCGAGCCCTTTGAAATTTTAAGGTTATTTTCGTGATAACTCGGGAACTACTGAAAAGATTGAATTGAATCTCTGCAGTTAGATCGAGATAACAACGCGCAATTTTTTGCAAAATTTGGTAGAGATCGTGCTGTCAGTAAATTCTGAAAAAATTGTTTTTCAGAATTTCCCCGAAAATTGTTCATCATATCCGAAAAATCTTATGCTAAGGCATTGAGCTCCATATGTCGTAGTGGTGTACCAAATTTCAGTCCGTCTCGATTACAATTTTCGGACATATATTGTCAAAGATAGGAATTGGTTCCACAGAGAAGACAGAGCTACAGTAATAATAAATAACATAATCACAAGGACGAATATCCGTCGATAAATCATCAAATATTCCCCCTTGATCAGAGGTAATCATCCAATCAACCAAAACACCTACACCGAAGAAGCGGATCCAAGTAGAATGACTACTACAGCGCTGTTTCACAATTGTTATTGATCGTCAGGTCAACTTAACTTGGATAAACCGCAGAGAGATCTCTCGATACTTGTTACCTTTCAGACGGACCGCTGCAGTACAAAAACGTACACGTCATACACATCGATCAAAGTATTCTGCACTCGAAGGTGGGACTCGCAAGATGCTCCTGGCAGATGTCGAGATGTACGTTTTTATACTGCAGCGATCCGTCTGAAAGGTAACAAATATCGAGAGATCTCTCTGCGGTTTATCCAAGTTAAGTTGACCTGACGATCAATAACAACTGTGAAACAGCGCTGTAGTCATTTTACTTGGATCCGCTTCTTCGGTGTAGGTGTTTTGGTTGATTGGATGATTAGCTCTGATCAAGGGGGAATATTTGTTGATTTATCGACGGATATTCGTCCTTGTGATTATGTTATTTGTTATATATTGTCAAACTTCGTGTTTGTTTCTCTAAAGTGTTTTTCAAAATAACTCGAAACTTACTGATTCAAACATGATGAAACTTGGCAGCTATATCGAAAATGCTGCTGGACATTTTTATGCGAAATTTCGAGATGATCGTGTCATTGGAACAATTTGAAAAAAAAAATTTTTTCTCTTAAAAATATTCAATTTTTTGCAATCTTCTGATCACATTTTGCTCACGAATTTTGGTATGAACCTTCAAGCTGTCTTTTTACGCGCTTGTTCTGGGAAACAACGCGTTATCATTTCGTCACGATGTCTGTAATTTTCGAATTTCGAGCCGAAATGGGTCTCAAACGACTAGGTTGGACTCACTCTGACGAAGAATCCGTAGTCAAAATTGTTTCTGTCCGTTCGGCCGGCCGTGTGCGCTGTAACTTTCGAAAGGAAATACCTAGAGTCTCGAAATTTTCAGATTAGGTTAAGATCCTGAATATCTCGGTTAAGTCCGTTAATGGGCCAAATCTGCCGAATGGTTTTTGTGCTATAACCATTTGAAATTTTGATTTTTCAATAACTCGAAAAATATTTATCTGATCGGAATGAAACTTAGTTGGAAGATGAACAAAGTCAATAGGAAGAATTATCGAAGGAAAAATTAGAAAAAAAGTTTTTTTCTTTGAAAATTTTTATATTTCATTGAAATTTCACTGAAATTTCCAAGTCACCATTTCGCAATGTGAACAAGGGCGTAAAAGCTGCTGACTTCACGTCAGTGCTTTTCTAGATTTTTCAATGAAGCACTGTATTTTTATCCGATCTTATCTGTTTTTCTGGGAATATTGTGTAAATACAATTTTGAGTTGGAATATCCGCGGAATCATTGGGTGGTTTATACCCATTCACGATTAGGCCCTCGTAGTTGAGGTCTGAGCCTACTCTACAAATATTGAGTTTCTAAGTTGTTTCTGTCGGATCAATATCTGACAGAATAACTGAATGACGAAAGGAACTTTGCAAACGAAGAGGCATGCTTCAAATATGGTCATAATGTTGTGAATAAATTGAAATTCGCGAAAAACACCCTTTTTGCGGGCATGTTCTAGGGGAACTTTCGTTTGGTCCAAATGTCTGTAATTTTCGATGATTGTTAATGAGCATCGGTTGAATAGTTCCGGAGTTATAGCAATTTTAAGTTTCGAAGTTATTTATTTTTTATTTCAGAAACTACTGGAGCGATTTTATTGAAACTTGGCAATTAGTTGAAACATGACCACGCGCAATTTAAAGCGAAATTTAGTTGAAATCGTATGCTCTCTCAATTGAAAAAAAAATTTTTCTCCAAATTTTTTCTGGAAAAAATTTTTTTTTCAGAAACTATTGTTCATATTCAAGAATTAAAGTTATACCTCGAACTTTTCATATTCCACAGCAGCTTATCAAATTTCAATTCGATACGGCTAGTAGTTTTGGAGGTATCGGGAAAAAATATGTAGAATTTCGTGGCTTTTTTTTCGATATCGTTGTTTTTTTCGGTACAACTCAAAAAATACTGATTTTATTATTTTGGATAAAGTACTGGATTTCAATTCTATCTAATCTGTATTTTTGCAAATATTGGGGAAATAAAATTTTGAATGGGCATATCATCAGGTGGATTTTACCCATTCACGAATTCGGCCTTCGTAGTTAAGGACCAAACCTTCTCTACAAATATCGAGTTTCTAAGTTGTTTCTTTCGAAAGTTATTGTGTTTTCGGTCTGGCCGTTAGGCCGACCGTAATGACAATAACTTGCGCATTGAACATGCGCGCAAACGCTGCTGCCTTCACGGCAGTGCTTTTCTAGATTTTTGATTTGGTACGTTCTCCATTAAAAATTCCATACTCGACGACAACAATCGGCAATCTCAGATTTGGCATATTCGAGCAGTGTTGCCATATTTCAAATCTTAACTAGCAATCCCCATAATGGTTGTTTCAACTTCACTCAACGATCGACCACAAAAAAGAGAAAACATATTTCTTAAGTTCTTACAACGATTTCTGTCTCGATCCAAATGACTCGAAATCAGCGATCATCAAATAAAGCCAGATTAACGTTTATCAACTGGTTAAGGCGTTCATATGAATATGTAAACGTCGTTTAGAATACTTTATCTCCAAGTAGTCAACGGGCACGGACATTAGGACACATTACGGATGACATATTGGATAACACAATGTCCAATATTTTGTTGCATTAACACTCAACCGGTAGACCAGACTGGTCATAATTGTTAAGCTCCCTAACCACGCGTGTCTGAAGCTGGCCGACACGGCCTTTGTGAATGGTTTTAGATTGCGAATTATGTACGGACCATCCCATTTGTAGATGTATGAAAGGTGGGGTGAGACTGGAAAAAATTTAATGAGGGGTGGATTGAAAAATTGGGTTTGTAGGATGTTGGCGAAAACAATGCAATTTTCTTGTTTGTTTTGAATCAGATTCGGACAATTCAGATCCTAATGACAGGGTTACATCTAGATTGATAGGTTAAGTTGAGGTCACGAGCAACTTTGACATTTGAGAGAGACTGGAGGTACAACAATACCCTAAAATGCATTGTTTACTATGGCAAGAAGCGATTTCTCTTTTGATTTCGGATTCATTTAGAAATTTCTCTTTTCAAGAGTATGTCTGTAATTTTGGAATTTTTTCCCGAAAATGTCCTCAAACGACTAGCTTGGACTCACTGATGACGAATCTATTCTGTCCGGCCGACCGACGACACGATAACTCAAAAGGAGCGAGCTAGCGGAATGCGGCGGCCAAGTTCGTTAATGGGACAAATCGGTCGAATGTTTTCGTCGTTTGAAATTTTGAGATTAATTCCCTGACATTTCAGAAATTCTTCATGCGATTGAATTGGAACGTGATGGTTAGTTGAAGCATGAGAAGGCACAACTTTTCACAGAATTTCGTTGAGATCACACATCAGTAAATTTGGAAAAATTTTTTCGCGAAACTTTTTTCCGAAAAAATTTTTTTTTCGGGAACTGTTCGTTGAATTTGGGAAAACTTTCTGCTTATACCTTGAACATAATATTTTACAGCAGTATGATAAATTTCATTTTGATACGAACATAATTTCCGGAGATGTTGGGAAAAAATATGTAAAATTTCGTGTTTTTTCTCGATATCGTTGTTTTCTACGAATTAATTCAAAAAATATTGATTCAATCAAAATGAAACTTGGCAGTCAGTTTGGAAATGTTGATGAGCAACTTTGTGCAGAATTTTGTGATGATTGTGTCATTAGAATAATTCAAAAAAAATTAATTTTTTTTTTTTTTAAATATTCAATATTCAGTGATCTTCTGATCATATTATCCTCATGATATTTTGAATGAACCTTCAAACTGACATTTTTCCTGTCGGATGACTACGCAACGTTAACCTCTCTAAATACAGGTCGTAGTAGTTACGTATTTATCAAAATATTTATTTAATTTGGGAAAATAATGAATTTGGGGAAATATTATATGAATTCAGTGAGAAATACTGAAGCCTGCAGAACAACACCCCGTTTTCTCCTATAAAAGTCGAAATTTCTCCGAATTCTAATATTTCACGCGGCTATTGGTAACGCTAAAGCATTCAGGCCGGGTCCAGCGGCATGACCTTGAGATATGAACGAGGATTGATGACATTTCAATATGGCTGTGTTGCCTAGCTGTATATATATACTTATATATTCTATTGAGAACGAGCTGTAATTAATTACCACGTGGTATTGGGTTTGTTTTGGTTTCAAGTTCAGAACTGTCCGGGACGGTTCGAGTATGCGCGATTGAGATTTTTCAGACTCAAAATGGCAATTGCGCATACTCGAACCGTCCCAAACGGTCCTGAATTGGTTCTGAAGTCGGAACCAAAACAAAGCTATTAGGTTCGTTCCAACACCCAGTTCTATTACTGTCTTGAACTCATTCAGAGCTGAATCAATTCACACGTTTGCGCTCATCCTAGTTCGGGACTAATTCTGTATAGATAACTCGAAAGTGTTGGAAGCGAATTATTCTTAGAAATTTCCTTGTTATAGCCTAAGGGCTGTTTCTCGATCGAAAAATGCAGCCCGTCTCTGCCAGATGAGGTTTTATTGCCTCTTGCTGCATTTGAATGGCATGTGACCGGTTCAATTCGTCCTTCTCAGTTCTTGCCTTTAACCAAGAACTGAATTCACCATTCTAGAACTGGTCTAACCACAATGGGGGTTTTTCCTGAATTTGGGTTATTACTGCAAATGCAAATTTGAACATAATTATTATGGGTTTGATTCATTATTTTCCCGAATTACCTTCAGAAAGTATTCAAAATCAGGTTTCAAAATTGGGGTTTGGGATTTGTCATGCATGCACGAAGCGACAACGTTGTTTAGTAGAATTGCTTTTTCTGCTATAGAATATTGAAATATTTATTCCTATTCTGTGGTACACACGTGTTCTTTGTCAATATAACCAAACAATTTCCGTTTGCGATTTGTCAGTAATATGACAGTATGACAGTCTGTGCTCTTCTTTTTCTATTCCTTGGTCGTTGTCTTCTACTCTAACCACATCGAAGTATAGCTATCACTGTTTTCCTCAGCAAAGTAACACATTTGACGTCCTTTTCTTTCCGAGAAAGCTGAATTCGACGTTGCCGAATCGTGCGTGCAGTCATGACAAATCCCTTTAAATGCAAATCCCCATTTTTATTTTTCAGTTTTAGGTGATCAAACTTTTTTTTAAAAATATAATATTGAAATTTTATGTTTGAAATGTGGTATTCTGAAGGTTTTTCGTGAAAATAACTGCATTTTCGTTTAAAGGAAAAACCCCCATTCATTTCACGTTGGAACACTTGGTTCAGAATTCCAGAATCAGTTCGAACGTCGTTGGCACGTTAGTATCGATATGCGCACATTCCACCTGATTCAGAACTGGTTCCAGCGTATGTAGGAACAAACATATTGTTTCCTCTTGAGAGCAAACAATACCACATGGTGTAGAATTACGGCTAGGCAACACAGCCACATTAAAGTTTCATTAAACCTCGTTGAAATCTGAAGGTCAGGCACCTGCATCGCGGTGTACAGGTTGGGCAAAATTCGTTGTCTACTGAAGGGATCTCGAGAACTATAGCAGCTAGAAGAAAACTGATAACACATTCTCGGGCTCTTTTTTCCTGACTAATCCGAATCTGTAAACAGATCCAGCTTATCGCTCATAGAACTTGAGTTATGAGCGAAAATTGAGAAATTGTCAATTTCAATAATGCTGAATAACTCGTTTGTTTGAACTCGAATTGGAAATCTGTTGATACATTCTACATGCACTTTTTCAGGAGTAATTCGAATATAATATGATTGAATTTTTTAAATCAGCTATTTTCGAGAAATGAGAAGGATTTATGATTTTTCAAATGTAAACTATAGTCAAAAGTTCTCTCGTCTTGCTAAAAAATTTTTGCTGATTTCAAAAATGTATGATATGTTCTCTCTATTCTCATGAATATTACGTGAGAAAAAAATCAAATACTTTTTTTCTGCTTTTCGATTCACTGTTGCATTATAAATAGGCTGGCGTTACCATAGCGACCGTTGAATATGCAAATTAACTATAGAAATATTTATTCAGCAACCGGTAATTCCAATCATAGAAGCTCAAATTCACAAAAGATAAATCATATTCAACGGTCGCTATGGTAACGCCAGCCTACTTATAATGCAACAGTGAATCGAAAAGCAGGAAAAAGGTATTTAATTTTTTTCTCATATTATATTCATGTGAATAGCAACATATGATACATTATTGAAATCAGCAAACATTTTGTAGCAAGATAAGAGAATTTTCGACTATAGTTTACATTTGAAAAATCATAAATCCTTCTTATTTCTCGAAAATAGCTGGTTTTAAAAATTCAATCATATTATATTCGAATTACTCCTAAAAAAGTGCCTGTAGAATGTGAGAACAGATTTCGAATACGAGTTCAAACAAGCGAGTTATTCAGCATTATTGAAACTGACAATTTCTCAATTTTCGTTCATAACTCAAAATCTATGAACGTTAGGCTGGATCTGTTTTCAGATTCTGATTAGTCAGGAAAAAAGAGCTCGAGAATGTGTTATCAGTTCTCTTCTAGCTGCAATAGTTCTCGAGATTCCTCCAGCAGACAACGAATTTTGCCCACCCTGTACATGCTTTAACGTTGCCGCATGGAATCTTAGAATTCTGAGGAATTTCGACGTTACATTAGAAAACAGGGAGTCGTTCTGTAGGCGTCAATTATAGAGTATTTTTTGAAGATTTTTTTTTGTTGATGTACATAATTCTATTGTGAGATTGCGTACTGTTAATTATTTTCCCAGTTTTCACTTCATTTCAGTTTTATTTTCCCGAACATTCTTGAATATAAAAAAGGAGAAACATTGCTCATTCTTACCATTTTTTTCAACCATTTGCAGCAAAAAATTTTTTGAAAAAAACGAACTCTGGCCACCAAAAGTCAACCCGATATATTCGAGGTATTCTTTGCTCTTAATTCAGTTGGCAACGGTTCAAATTCGTTTTTTCGATGTCCTCTTCGCTTCCTGAAATCTTCGTAGGGAACGACGCAAATGACGGGTTGTTACCCGACGGCGTTCCTATTGCCGGGAAGCAATTCCGAGTAACATTAAGATATTTCTAACGGTTGAAATGAAGGAGGAAAAACACGACTCCGGTCCCGGGAAAACACGAATAATCCCTAATGACAGGGAATTTCGGAGTTTGTATGCGTTTTATCTTGAACGTCCGCCTGATTCCTCCTCGAGCAGTTGCAGGATACAATTTCATATTTTTCGAGGTATCTCGGAGCTTGGGACAAGATTAGATAGTTCCTAAATAAAGGGTGTTTCAAATTGCGCGTTTTTTTAAATAATAAATAAAACATATAATTTGCATTCATTTCCAAAAACTATTCATTGGTAAATGAAGTATTCTCTGCCAGGTTAAAAATATAACTTGACTTCAACACTCCGATAGTTATAATCAACAGAATTACCGAAGTTTATACAGGTCCTGTGGCGCAACGGATAACGCGTCTGACTACGGATCAGAAGATTCCAGGTTCGAATCCTGGCAGGATCGAAAACTTTTGATTTCATGAGAATTAGAAAAAATTTGATTCTTTGCCAGGTTAAAAATATAACTTGACTTCAACACTTCGATAGTCATTATTAACAGCATTACCAACATTAATACAGGTCCTGTGGTGCAACGGATAACGCGTCTGACTACGGATAGAAAGATTCCTCAAAAACGTCTAGAAAAGCACTGCCGTGAAGGCAGCAGCTTCTGTGCGGATGTTCAATGTAGACGACCGCTTCGGGAACTTGCGCGCGAAAGCTACTGCCCTCACGGCAGCGCTTTTCTAGATTTTTTTTCGATAAATTACTGGATTTCAATTCGATCTAATCTGTATTTTGGAAATATTGGTAAAAAGAAAATTTTTAATGGGTATAATAATAATAATAATAATAATAATAATATACTTTATTTCATAGTATGTAACCGTACACAGAGCAGATACATAAGAGAAATAGTGTCAACATAAATAATCATCCAAAGAATATGGTTCCAACTTTAATATACAATCTCTCACCTCTTTTTTGAAAAGTTTTAAACTATTCAGTCTCTTAATCCTATCAGGTAATTTATTAAACATTCTGATGCACATATATGAAGGATGTTTCTCTGATGAAGACAATCGATGAATTGGATAGTGTAAATTTAGTGATCTCAGAGGGTAATTGTTCCCACTAGTGTGAACAGAAAACATGTACTTATTCTTGAAAAGGAAAATTAAACACTCCACTATATAAATGCCATATACTGTAAGTAAGTTGTTCTTCTCAAATATACCCCTACATGACTGATTGAATTTCATCTTGAACATATATCTTAAAACTCTTTTTTGTATGACAAACAATCTTTCAACATCACTACTTGATCCCCAAAAAATAATACCATACCTGAGCAACGATTCAAAATTTGCAAAGTAGATAGTTCTTAAATTTTGGAGGCTTAAATATTCTGAAAGAGTTCTGATACCAAATCCAACCCGGCATAGTCTTTTGGCTAGATAGTCTATTTGACAAGACCACCTAAGACAACCATCCAGGTAAATCCCCAGAAACTTAACTGCCTCTTCAATTCTGACCTCAGAGCCATCCAAAAGTACTACATTTTCTGTTGTTTTATTTGATGTGCTAGTCCTAAACAGAACAGCTGATGTCTTTCCCTCATTCATGACTAATTTATTCTTATCAAACCACAATTTAATCTGACTATATATAGACTCTATTCTAGTTTTAATTTCAGCAAATTCTACCCCTTTCACGATCACGTTTGTATCATCAACAAAGGACGTCAACCATTCTAGTATTTCTTCATTCAAATCACAAATATCTATTAAAAAATTATGAACAATATGGGACCCAAGACACTGCCCTGAGGAACTCCATAATCTGAATGAACAATGTCTGACTTAACTTCTCTACCCTTCCCCACAATTGACACCCTTTGTGATCGATGAGAAAGATAAGACAATCATAGGCACTTGCTAAATCTATAAATAAACCCAGTCCAAGCTTGTCATCCTCTAGAAGCTTTACAACCCTCTCTGTAAATTGATATAAAGCAGTTTGCACTGAGCAACCCACCAAATACCCATGTTGGGAACTGTTAAAAAGATTGCACTCATTCATGAAATTCAACAGTCTTTTGCACATAACATGTTCAAAAATCTTTGAAAAACTAGACAAAATACTCACTGGCCTATAACTCTCAAATGAATCTTTATCTCCTTTTTTGTATATGGGCTTTATCAATGCTAACTTTAATTGTTTAGGAAAAATTCCATACTTCAGTGAATTATTTACTATATATCTACGGAATCATTGGGCGGATTTTACCCATTCACGAATTCGACCTTTGTAATTAAGCCCCCAACCTTCTCTACAAATATCGAGTTTCCAAGTCGTTTCTTCCGGAAGTTATTGTGTTTACAGTCGGCCTAACAGCCGACTGCGTATGCCTAATAACTTCCAAAAGAAACAACTTAGAAACTCGATATTTGTAGAGAAGGTTGGGACCTTAATTACGAAGGCCGAATTCGTGAATGGGTGAAATCCACCCAATGATTCCGCAGATATATCCACTCAAAATTTTTTTAATTGAAATTACAGTTCTAAGGTTTATACAGAATTTAATGAGGATGATATGATAAGAAAATCACAGAAATTTTTTTTCGAATTGTCCTAATGACACAATCACCACGAAATTTTGCGTAAAGTTTTCTTGCAGCATCTTCAAACTAGCTGCGAAGTTTTATAAGGATTGAGTCAGTATTTTTCGAGTAATACCGAAAAAAAGCAAAGATATCGAGAAAAAAACCTCAAAATTTCACATATTTTTTCCCGATAACTTCAAAACTTATGATCGTATCGAACTGAAATTTGGTACACTGCTGTGAAATACGAATCTCACAGTCTGAGTGGAATTTTTTTCTGGATATGATGAACAAAAAAAATTTTTTGGACAGAAATTAAAAAAAAAATGTTTTTTGAAATTTATGGACAGTATGATCCTGATAAAGTTCAGCTCAAAGTTGCGCCTTGTTATAATCCACCTAATTGCTAAGTTTGGATTCAATCGCTCAGGTAGTTTCTGAAATAAAAAATAAATAACTTCAAAATTTCAAGTGGCTATAATTCCGAAACTGATTTGGCCCATTACCGAACTTAACCGCGGCATTCCAATGCGCGACCTACCCTGAAAGTTTCAAGTTGCTTGCTCACTCTGTTCGACAGTTATCGTGTCCACGGCCGGCCGGACAGAATTGATTTTGACACCGGATTCGTCATCAGTGAAACAAATCTAGTCGTTTGAGACCATTTTCGGCTCAATCATCGAAAATTACACACATTTGGACAAAACGATAGTTTAGTTCAACAAAAATTGATGATACAAATTGAATCATTGGGCGTTCATTATTTTTTGTACACACTCACACGTTTTAGTCTAGTATATTTTTGGGGATATTGGAAAAATTCAAAACATTTTTTTTTCCAATTTTCCTGTAATTTTTTTTTGCAGTGCTAGTAAATGTTGTTGGGTTGGCAACTTGGACCGAATTGGTCGGTTGGCATGGTCAAAATAGGGTATATCATATGTCAAAAATGCCTTTGTTAAAAAAACGATGTGCCTGAGGATTTTTTCGAAAACCTCTCAGTTTCAGCTATATTGAATTTATACGTTACTTTTCGAACGTTCTGTACCTATAGATACCTTCACCCCCGTCAACCAGAACAACTCCTGTAAGGAATCATTCCATCCGAAAGCACCAACGGAACACTTTTCAATCTGAACCGGGCTTAATAATCGCGTAGTCGCAATCAGGAGCGTGAAAACGCTCGAAGGCCGTCTTGCGCTGCCAAGAATTCTGCTTCCTTTATTCCGAACGCGGCATCGAGTGAGACGGCGAAGGGAAACTTTATAAATGCCTACCTTTGACTAAATTTTAATTAATTAAAATGGCACGAACTCTAATGTAGACTTCGGATCGTAATTTATATAATTTCGCGAGGCAGCAGGCGTGAACGGCAACGTCAATCCTGTGTAGGGTGGGGCACTGATGCCTGTGCCCCGTTTTGCCATTATTCCAAATTCCGAGTTTTGCGACAGTTTTTCAACCTCGATAATTGAATATTTTGGAAGGGGTGCTGGTTGGTGGAGTTGAGGACACCTTTCAGTGGTTTCTGTGATTTTCGTTGCTACAGGTTCCGGAAGAGGACTGGGACGTTTATGAAACGGCTCGTAATCCTCCCCATAGGTCTCTTTTATGTAACACTAATTAACAGCGTGCTATCGTTTTGTCCAAATGTCTGTAATTTTGGATGATCGAGCCGAAAATGGTCTCAATCGACTAGATTGGACTCACTGATGACGAATCCTGTGTCAAAATCGATTCTGTCCGTCCGGCCGTAGACATGGTAACTCTCGACAGAAGCAAGCTAGCAACTTTCAGGATAGGTTGCGCATCAGAATGCCGCGGTTAAGTTCGTTAATGGGCCAAATCGGTCGAATAGTTTCCGAGTTATAGGCACTTGAATTTTTGAAGTTATTTATTTTTATTTCAGATACTACTTGAGCAATTGGAAACTTGGCAGTTAGGTCGAGTATAACGACGCGCAACTTTGGACCAAATTTCGTCAGGATCATGTTGTCAGTAAATTAAAAAAAAAAATTTTCCAAAAAATTGTTTTTTCCGAAAACCATTCATCATATCAGAAAAATATTCCACTCACACTTTGAGCTTTATATTTCACAGCAGTGTACCAAATTTCAGTTCGATACGATCATAAGTTTTGGAGATATCGGGAAAAAATATGTCGAATTTCGAGGTTTTCTTCTCGATATCGTTGATTTTTTCGGTATAACTCGAGAAATACTGATGCAGACTTGATAAAACTTCACAGCTAGTTTTGAGATGCTGAAAGACAACTTCTTGCGAAATTTCGTGATAATCGTGTCATTAGAACAATTTGAAAAAACTTCGTAAGAAACTTCGAACTGTTATTTTTCGATGAAGTACTGGATTTCACTTCGATCTGATCTGTATTTTTGGAAATATTGGAAAAATAAAATTTTGATTGGGTATATCTACGGAATCATTGGGTGGATTTTACTCATTCACGAATTCGGCCTTCGTAATTAGGGTCCAAACCTTCTCTACAAATATCGAGTTTCTAAGTTGTTTATTTCGGAAGTTATTCTGTTTACGCAGTCGGCCGTTAGGCTGACCGTAAACTCAATAACTTCCGGAAGAAACGCCTTGGAATCTCGATATTTGTAGAGTAGGTTTGGGGCTTAATTACGAAGGTCGAATTCGTGAATGGGTAAAATCTGCCCAATGATTCCGTAGATATACCCATTCAAAATTTTATTTTTCCAATATTTCCAAAAATACAGATTTGATCGAATTGAAATCCAGTAATTTATCAGTGAAAATTTTCAACAAGCACTGCCGAGAAGGCAGCATGTTCAAATTCGTTGCTGAAGCGGCCATCTACATTGAACATGCGCGCAAAAGATGCTGCCTTCACGGCAGTGCTTTTTGAAATTTTTCTCATTCTATATCGATACATAATTATAATGTATGCTATCACACACCTCAACAATTCGCAAATTTTGAATGATTCGGTATTGAATGGTCAAATCCCGACTCAAAGTCGAAGCGGAAGAAACGCGTCAGATCGCCTTCTACGTCACTCGTTATTGTACGATTCATAGATCGATACAGCCGACGCTGTCTATTGGCTTGCTAGAGAGAAAAGTACACGAGAAGAGGGAGAGAGTGGATATATCCCGGTACGACACGGAAGCCGCGAAGATTCGTCCATTCATCCGGATTAAAATTGAAAAGATCAGTTACTCGTTGAAAATTGAAACTTTTGACAGCGTTCAAAGTCTTTCAGTAGTCTTACGGATAGAATATTTGATTACAATGTTGAAAAAATTCATGCAAGGGGTCTTTGAATTCGGTAGGCCGTAGCATTTTCTTTACTAGTTAATCATGGACCTGTGGACGGTAGAGCACCGCGTTTTTGCTTACGACAGTTACTTCCGTAATAACGAGTCCGTCAGCGTGAGGCTCCCTTTCACCTCAATAGCCACGTTAATCCGCAAAATTGCCGTTATTGGGCTGATAAAAATCCCCAACGATTACTCGAAAGACCGTTGCTTAGCCCTAAAGTGACCATTGCATGCGCTGTATGCCGAACTTGCGTCATCGGCCCTTACTTCTTTGAAAATGTCAATGCTGTTACCGTGAACTCTGAGAGCTATATCGAAATGATAACCAACTTCTTCGAAGTTTAATTACGAACTGGTAACATTCACCCAAAGATTCCTCACTCTTACACTCTTTTATAATACAATTTTATTTTCCGGATATTTTCAAAAATACTGAATGAATCGAATTGAGACCGAGTACCTACTTGGTCGAGAAATATCAGCTTGAATGTTCATGCAAAATTTCTTGATGAGA
The DNA here is from genome assembly GCA_958510865.1 of Myrrha octodecimguttata. Classification (NCBI taxonomy): domain Eukaryota; kingdom Metazoa; phylum Arthropoda; class Insecta; order Coleoptera; family Coccinellidae; genus Myrrha; species Myrrha octodecimguttata. Next base: position 74,401,604 of record OY294057.1, read on the forward strand.
ATATCGCAAACTCTCAAATAATTGGAAACGAATTTCGAATTTTTTTATGAAGTGTTCTAATGGAATAATCATCAATAAATTTTGCACAAGTTTGCATATCAATATTTGCCTATTAGTTTCAAAGATTTATCATTATCAGGCCAGCAGTTTCGAGTTTTTCTGATGAATACTATGTCACCGAAAAACAAGCACCAAACTTGACATGTTTTCTCCCAATTCCTCCGAAATCAAACTGAAATTTGAAACACTGTTGAATAGTGACTTTAAGGATAGTTCCAAACTTTATTGCAAGCTGACGAGTAGTGTTTGAGACAATAAATTTTCGAAAGGAAATGTGGAAAATTCTCAACATCAAATTTATTTTGTATTCTCTACGTCTACGGACTTCATAAAATTCTGCAAGAATTTATTTGTCGGTATTTTATAGCTAACAATGTAATTAAATATTGATAGCGTATGTTCCTCCATAGAAATTTAGGAAATGATTTCTACATTTGAAATAGACACGAAATTTGATTTATTTTTCTTCCAATATTTCTGGACCTAAATACTGGATGGTTCTGAAATTCACAGCACTATTCTAAATTTTTGACTGCAAGGATTGTGTCAAACTTCATAGAATTCTAATAAATAATTCCTCGCAAACAAATGTTTTACCAGAAAAATTTTAAAACATTTCATAAAACAATTTCCTGAATTTTACCGATACTATCCAAGGAATTTTTCATTACATTGCTCGTCAATTCTATAATTACTTAGTATTTCACCACAAATTACGGAATTTCACACCAGTACTTCCTGAGATATTGAGGATTTTTAACATTTTAAATGGATCCAACCCAAAAACTATTTTGTTCATTTTGATCATTAACGAACTCGAGAGCCACACATCATAATACCCTACCTATCCTGGGATTATCCGGTTTCTAGCTTGTTTCTTTGCACAGTTATCGTGCAGCCGCAGTTCCTCAGAACAAGTAGAATCATAAAATTCAATAAGGCGTCGTTTGGACAAAAGTGCTTTTTCAAATATATATATTTTTGAGCCAATATATTTAGTAGTTGCAGCAATATATTAATTTTGTGTGCCAATATATTTATTTTTCTTTCCGATATATCTATTTTCTACGAAACACAATATATTTGTGAGTTGGGTCTTGCAAATATACAAATTCGTGGTGTCCAATATATTTATAATTCGACCTATTCCAAATTGTCACGAGAGGGCGCGCCGGCAGGGTGCAGCACAATCCGAGCATATGGCAACATGGCGTAGCCATTAGTTCAACATATCACGTAGTTATCTTCTTAATGTGTAGTACCTACACTGGCTGATCGATGGCTTATAGATTGTCGATATTGAAAGCAGGAAACTAACTTTTTTGTAGCATGTTGTGTATGAATGTATGATGAGATCAGTGACAGTCAATGATCAATCAATGCCCATTCAAAATAACATAACCAAAGATATGTTTCTTCGTTATCTATCTTGTAGATAAGAAGATACTATTATATTAAGGAATCCTAATAGCAGTTGGTTTGTGTCTTTATATTAGAGTACAATTTAGTTCATTTGGTAGGTAGTTTTTTACGGCAAGAAAAGTAAAATTACGATTTTGTCAACTGTACTTCACGAAGTGAAATTTTACTCAGTATTATGGCCATTTGATCCATCATTCATTCATAACCCTTATTCAACACTTCTTGCAGTAGCACAAACCAAACAGTTAACTTAAACTTGTTATTGTTAGTATTTGTATACAGATGTTTGAATGGGTGCGTTTTCATTATCACGAAATTTCACTCGTAAAATCACTAAAAACTCCAAATAATCGCTGTTCGCCAATGTAAGCAATAGAAAGTATTCCTTCGTCTCTCGGTGTATTTATGTTGCATTTCACAATAACTTGGCATAGTACTTCATCAATTCTATTAGTATAAATCATTTCAACATGTGAATTCGTCCTAAAAATGTTGAAAATGCCAATTTAATCTGAATTTGAGGTTAGACGCAACGAAGTATGCGCGAGTCGGAAACGGAGTAAAAAAATCCAGGGAGTGCAACTACTGGGTAGTTTCTATACTGTGCTAAGAACTACGTTCAGTCACAGAATATTGACGTTCAAAATTTTATATCTTCGTCAATATTTCGGTTAATGATTTGATATCCGAAACTCTACATTTCAGATGATACTTATTATTATGTTTAATATTAAAATGCATAATAAAATGAAAATCGTACAAATAATTATAAATTTGAAGTTTGTAACAACTGATTGTTCGCGAGGCTTCTATGTTGGTCGGTCATGCGCATAGAATGATTAGAAAATTAGAAAACAATTGACATTCGAAATTCATATTTCATGGTTACATGATGTTCAATTGAATGGTTTATTTATTTATTTATTTCGAGCACTTACTATAAGGGGTTGAATGTGGGAAAGTAGGGCTCCTGGCGAACAACCCTCTAGGACGAAAAAAATGTAACGCGCCTAAAGCAATACTTCGATAGTGGTGTGGAAATTTGCTTGAACATTTGGAGTATTTAAATTGTAGAAGTTGAGGTGAGCTTATTCATATTACTCCACTTTCGAACTAATAGCCAATTTACAATGGACATAACTCATCCTAAATTTACTTATACATAAAATGTAAGAATTAAACAACAGAAGTCATAAGGAATAAGAATGGAACTGCATTCGACTTATGGAAGTCGAAAGCAAAGTTGAACCTATTGTGAAGATTTTGGTACTTATGAATTTTGTAGTTTCCTCTGTGATTTTTACGCACGAGTTGCGGGAATCTTACTGTTACGTCCATTGTGAATTGGGCAAAGTCGGCTACTCCGCTTACAAATCATTCCAAATAAAAAATGCTAGGATTACATTCTCAATTTTTAGACGTGGCAACGCGGAAAAATTGAATTCTGTGAATTTTTTGAACAGAGTTGCATTCAGCCGAAGTACCCAATTCTCGGAATTTCACAGATATTTTTTATTTTTGAATTTCAGATTACTCGAAAACGGCGCATCATACGAAAAAAAATAATAAATACTTTTACTTTCCAAAATGGTCAAAAATTCGTCGAATAGCATACAAATTATTTTTAAAAGTTGGATTCTTCGAATTTCTGGTATTTTTATGAAATGTTATGGTCATATTAAAGAAACTGGAGAATGTGGATGAAATTTTGTAATCCAGGAACATTCATCGTATCAATAAAAAACTATATTCCAAAAATCATATCATTCGATGAGATCGTTCGCGAGATATAATCGAAAATTAATTTTTTTTATGGATTTTCAACAGTCTGTATCTTACGAACCAAGCCGAATCGGAAAAAATGGTAGGGGGAAAAAAGTGTTTCTCTTGGCTTCAGGAATCTTCTGTTAAAATATTCTGCAAGGTCAAAGACTCACCCTGTATTTGAAAACACACTTTCATCCCGAACGGCGTCTCATAAAATTCAATCTCCTAGTTTTCTAGACATCTGAAAATTGTCTTATTCTTTCTAGACACGGAAATGCCCCATCTGGCAACAAGCAACCATACCGCAGGGTATTAAAAACTCATCAAGGATCAGAAACAGATCTCCACTCGATCCTACAAAGGAAGAAGTGGAAGCTCCTACATCCCAGTCAATTTTTCTACCCCAGGGGGTGTTAATAACGTATTATTGGCATTATGGTGCAATATTAACACCCCCGAGGTTACTGGGCGGTAAAAATGGGGCACATATGGCCTGTTTGCATTGCAGTGTCTTGATTAGTGCACGAGGAGGGATAACGTGGACGCTGAGCCTCAGATAACCGCCATCCGATTAGAGCGAGCTGCCCTTGATCCGCTCTAAGCGGCTCAGTTCCTGCGTTCTCCCGTTCTATTCCAGGTTCCTCCCCGGTTCCGCTCCTGTGTAATATATATTTAGGCTTTAATCCTGGCTCTCCGGCCGCAATGAGAGTATTGCGTTCACCCTCTGCTGAACCACTATATTAAATGGAGCTGTTGAGTTTCACATGGCGATAGGCAGAAAAATTTAGATAGTGGGAGTTGGGTTTATTTCATTTTTCATGATGAAAACACTGATTTCTCCTCGGGAAGAATTGATTGTTCGAAATTTGCTGATTTCTATTCGATATTCAAGATGAATTGTCGGAAAAAGGTATCACAGTTTTTGCATATTCTGTGGAACGACGCTTAGTACAAATTTCTATAATTTTCGAATTTTTTCGCGTAAGTAGTCTGAAACAAAGATCATTTTTACATTATTTTCTGGGTTCTCACTTCCAATATCTGAAACTGAACTATTGAAAATTAAATAAAAAATGATTTTCATGGAAAATGCTCTTGCGGATTGCAGGATAGAACCACAGACCAACAAGGCAAATCCCTTCATGGTTTGCGGGAATCGCGTCTTTCCGACCTTGAGAAATACAACAGACATAACCACACTTTCTTCTTCCTCAAAACAGCTGTCAATTTAAATACTTGACTTTGGAATATCTAAAATCGAAATATAAAAACGGATTTTGCGGGATTCAGCAATCCCAAGATTAAAATCAGACTAAGATTTTTCGATGAAACCATTTGAAAAGCAAATTTCCAATACCAAAGCGAGTGTTTTCTCACATCTTAAACTCCTATAGAAGAACTCGGTTGGAGTAAATAAAAATTTTGGAAAAATGTTATGGAAAACCAGTTTAACTTAATCAGAGAATCTTCGTAGTTGCACTTATAGGCCTCTAGGCAACCCCCCCAAATCTTCTGGGAGTTTGGGTGTATTCTATTTCATTGCAAATCTTTTTCTAATATGTGTGAATACAATCGAATTAATGTGTAAGAAATGAAGAAGCTTTAAAAATTTATAAACAAGAAATAGACTTCCTTTAAAAACTACATCTTTTCCATAACACTATCAATTATTACTCATATAAATATGACATTCGTTAAGTTTTCAGTAACTATATTGTAGTAAGTATACCATGTTTACGTGAAGTCTGCCAAATTGTTTCAGACACTGGTTTTTACATAATTTAATTCAGTAAGTTGAGAATAATCCATAATTGCTTCACTATTTTATCAATAAAGAATATATACAACAGTAATTCATTAAAAGAGGAATTTTTTTGGCGAAAGCTTGTTCTTTGAAATCAATTTATCAAGCAAACAGAAACATACTATTGTATTAAATGGAAAATGTATAGGTTGTGTTACTTGTGATTCATTTCAATATAAAATCAAACTATGAATAGACCAACTTTGTTCGATTCCAATCCTTGTGGTTGTGCAATCATATACAATTTTATTAGACATTCCATTGTTTTAATTCAATAATGGAGGTTGTAATTCTTTTACTTCAGTTGCGATTCTCTTATATTATATAAAATAAACATTATGAATGAGTCCACCTAAGTTCAATTCCAATTCTTGTTGTTGTACAATTAAAGCATATAATGAGGACTGTCATCATAAAATAGAACCTCAGAGATGACAACAACAATTGATTTTGTTGTGAAAACTGTTTGGATTATATTCTAAAATTGAACAGATACGAAATTATTCATCAAATAAATAGGAAAAAAAATTAATTTCAGTTTGTTTACATGTTTATAACCTCTTCAAGCGAGTCCGGAAGCGGCGAGAGTGACGTAATCCTGCAATCTGATTGGCACCCCAAAGCATTCCAAACGCCTGCTAAAATTCTGATTAGCTCGATTCAGGGTCATATCTGCGTTGACATAGATTTCCTAAGTAAATGATGCGCGTGGTTTATCTGGTTAGTCTGTGACGCTACTCTCTACAGCAGCAATGTCTTCTTCTGTTCTCACTGTACGACGTCCCCGTGGATGCGTATTCTCAGTTAGAGGTAACGTGGTGCGAAAACGGTCCATAGTTAGTCGAATTAATTGCCCTGATGGACGATTATGTTGACCGTAAAATGCACGTAGAGTGCGATACGTATTTCGAACAGAACCATTATTTTCAAAATAAATTTGCACAATTCGGAAGCGTTGTTCAGGCGTCAGTCTACTCATGTTGAAATGCCAGACCAAACTAAACACAAATCACTTGACAGCTGACAAAATGACTGCCAGTTAAAACAGTGTTGCCAACTAAAAGTTCAATACCTCTAAAATAACACCCTCTATATTGTTCCAAAAGTACTTTGTCCATTTACATTTACATTTATGAGATTTATGCTGTTGTATTCCAAACGTTCTTGTTGTTATAAATAAATGAAGGAATCAACCCAGTAAACACTAAAACGCAGCAAGAGTACAAAAACTGTACAGCGTTGCTGCACTTGAAGTGCAGCGATAGTGGTGCAGTAACTGTATCGAAACGGACCGTACATGTCCCGCGGAATTGCATCGAAACTGTACAGCTCAAACTGCGTTCGAAGTACAGCCACTATACAGCAGTTGTGGAGGAGCTATGCCTCGTTGTAATGCAGTTTGTACGTAGTAATAATGCACCAACTGTGCTACTTCGATATGAAGTTTCTAAGCAGCAACAATGCAGCAGAAGCTCGGCTGTATAACGAGACTTACAGGAATAAGACTTACTGCCGAAAAAATAATTATTTTTTAAGAGATTGAATTGAAACTTTGCACATTGATACTTAATTATTTACCATCGACAGATGTGAAAAAAGAGGGTCTACAACTTCCAGTTTATTCGGAAATTGCCGAATAATTTTGATTTTCTTATATGATGTGATGTATATATTTTTGCATATTCGACATCTATGCTTTACGGTAGAAAAAATTCTGCAATTTTTTCTGTATCTAAACATTGATTACTATACAAAAAAAATATTCAAATTATTCAATTTTTCACGACATTTCACCAAAAACTCAGCATGGAATTCAAATATATAAAAATATATACAACATTCTTCGACAAAATCGTTCGGCCATTTCCGGTTGAAGCAAAAAAAATAATATTTTCTATTTACCCTCCGTCAACGAAAGTGAGCCTGAATCCTGAAACATACTGGCTGTCTTAGGAGTCGGGTTAACCTGGTTCATGTTAAGCATATTACGGAATGTCATTCATAGCAAATTCAACTGAATAAAAGAAATATTGCACTAGGAACATGACTTTAATAGGAAAAACTAGAATTTACAGAAATACCGGCGATATCAAACATTATAAATATAATATATTATTGGGTGATCCTCTCTCGTTCCTTTCTAATTCCTCTAAAATGAGTACATACCGTGATGGTTGTTTCAATATCGGTAAGTGAATAATTTTTGCTCCCTTTGTTTTTGCGTACAGCAACTTAAAGTGAAGAAAAAGAAAGAAGTTTAATAAACAAAAAAGGGTTACCTTGTGTGAATAAAATACCTAAAATTCCTTCATTGATGTTAGTACTTCGAAATTCTGTTTCTTAGTTGGCCCTATCCAGTTCAGGTAGAGACCCAGGTAATTTCTACTCTTGTCTATTTATTCCAGTTCCGAGAGAAACGGCATCATCTAAACTGACTTAGCCACACACTTAATTTGCCTTATTTCGTTATTTAGAGGAATTTATCATGTCAATATACTTGTTTTTCGCACTTGCAACATAGTCAAGAACAAAGAACAAATTTCAGTTACAATATAGCATGGCCGACGACGACGATTGACAACAGCTCAACCGGCACATTAGGTGTGGTATAGCATCAAAGACAGAGACAGCGTTGTCTCATACAGCATTTCGATTTTGTTGTACAAAAGCTGTACAGCAGCTGTATTTAAAAGACTGCATTTTTAGGAAAGCAGTATCACCAATGCAGAGATTGTGCAGTTTCAATACAACATTTTATGTACTGCATTCCGGTGGCACTTGTAATGCAGTAACTGCACAATTGCTGTATTTTGTGTTTGTTGGGAATAGATCACCTGGTACATCTGGTAAATGAAAGAATCTCGGAGAAGAAAAATCGAACCCAAAATCAATTCAACCATAATCTCCGAATACTTCATGTCGAATGTTAACTCTTCCGCATCAACTCCTCAACATATTGACACTAAAGGGGGCTGCGGAAAATTCTGTAAACTCCCCCTCTGAATCCTCCGGTCTGGGTATGACCGAAAATTGACGGGGTGACAATCCGTATGTTGGCAAATAGTAGCAACTGGGGGCGGTCACCCTGGTAACAGTCCGCAACCGCCGCAGGGCACTCATGCACGATTATAGCTATTAAATGGGATTTTACAATGGATCTTCCAGCAGTGGGCGCTTGATTCTTCGGATGCAATAAGTGATTGATTTTTTTGGACAGGCTGTTACTTTATTTTGGTAAACCCGCAAGATTTCCCGTCGCGAAGCTATAAGTAAGATATTTACATCATTGTAAGCAGTGTGAGTTCCTGAACAAAAAATATGAAGACCAACATAGGCGGTCTCTCTTTGTTTGGAAGATATGGGCCCCCAAAGTTCCAAATTGTTGCATTTTCAGATCCTTTTTGCGCGCATGTTCTAGGGGAACAGCGTGCTATCGTTTTGTCCAAATGTCTGTAATTTTGGATGATTGAGCCGAAAATGGTCTCAATCGACTAGGTTGGACTCACTGATGACGAATCCGGTGTCAAAATTGATTCTGTCCGGCCGGCCGGCCGTCCGTAGACACGATAACTGTCGACAGAAGCAAGCTAGCTACTTGAAACTTTCAGGATAGGTTGCGCATCAGAATGCCGCGGTGAAGTTCGTTAATGGGCCAAATCGGTCGAATAGTTTCGGAGTTATAGGCACTTGAAGTTTTGAAGTTATTTATTTTTTATTTCAGAAACTACTCAAGCGATTGGATTCAAACTTGGCAGTTTGGTGGAGTATAACGACGCGCAAATTTAAGCCAAATTTCGTCTAAATCATATTGTCAGTAAATTTTAAAAAAAATTTTTTTACAAATTTTTTTACAAAAAAAATTTTTTTTCGGAAACCATTCATCATATCCAAAAAAAATTATACTCACACTTTGACCTTCTAATTTCACAGCAGTGTACCAAATTTCAGTTCGATACGATCATAAGTTTTGGAGATATCGGGAAAAAATATGTCAAATTTCGAGGTTTTCTTCTCGATATCGTTGATTTTTTTGACATTACTCGAGAAATACTGATTCAGTCCTGATTAAACTTCACAGCTAGTTTTAAGATGCTGAAAGACAACTTTGTGCAAAATTTCGTGATAATCGTGTTATTAGAACAATTTGAAAAAAAATTTATATGATTTTTTCATCATATCATCCTCATTAAATTCTGTATGAAACTTCGAACTGTTATTTTCGATGAAGTACTGGATTTCAATTCGATCTGGTCTGTATTTTTGGAAATATTGGAAAAATAAAATTTTGATTGGGTATATCTACGGAATCATTGGGTGGATTTTACCCATTCACGAATTCGGCCTTCGTAATTAAGGTCCAAACCTTCTCTACAAATATCGAGTTTCTAAGTTGTTTCTTTCGGAAGTTATTGTGTTTACGCAGTCGGCCGTTAGGCTGACCGTAAACACAATAACTTCCGGAAGAAACGACTCAGAAACTCGATATTTGTAGAGTAGGTTTGGGGCTTAATTACGAAGGTCGAATTCGTGAATGGGTAAAATCCGCCCAATGATTCCGTAGATATACCCATTCAAAATTTTATTTTTACAATATGTCCAAAAATACAGATATGATCGAATTGAAATCCAGTAATTTATCAGAAAAAAATTTCAAAAAGCACTGCCGTGAAGGCAGCAGCTTTTGCGCGCACGTTCAAATTCGTTGCTGAAGCGGTCATCTACATTGAACATGCGCGCAAAAGTTGCTGCCTTCACGGCAGTGCTTTTTGAAATTTTTTCTGCCATAAAAATGATCTCTCACTTCTCAAATCTAGTTCATAAATCATCTTTCAACCTTCAACCAACGAATAGAGACACTTTCTTTCATGAATATTCATTATTTAAAGGAAGAAAAGTGAAAATATTAGACAACAACTTAACCTATATTTCTATGAAATACTTCTCAATAGTAGTGTTCTTTCGTACTGATTGAACTGATGGAACTTATGTGATTTAAGTGAAAGTAATTTTGCAATCAGAATACATTCAATCACTGAATGTCCGAAAGAATGCGCTCAGTTTGATCCATAGACTTTGCCATCATTTTCATTCATGTGTACAACTGAACTGGTAATAAACTCTGGTTTGCCATCTTCAGTTACAATTCATGTTTTCGACTGGATTATTAATTCATCTATCTCTGTAAATGTCAGCCTGTATAAAATTCTAATAGACATATGTCTGAAAATTCTGCAACTCCTAACTTCAAATTTTGAGGTTAGCTTTCCAATCTGAATTCAAATGATATAAGGAATTCCGCGATTAGAATAATCACTTGCAATCCACTTTTTGTGGAAGGGGGAACTGATTGAAAACGAAAGAACGATCGCTTCAACTGATCTTTCTGATTGAAGTTATATAAATCACTTCGTTCAGTACGAAAGAACATCACTATTGTTAAAGCGGAGATTGGCAACAGCGTCTTTTCATCGCTGGCCAACTTATTATAACCGAAGAGTAGTTGCTGGCGGGAAATATGAAATGATGGACAGTTGAAGGATATGATTGTAAGGAAAATGCTTTTGTCACTGAAGAAGAGGTGGTTATTCTAACATCAAAACAAAATCATTGAGAATCTTTCTTTAAGGTTTCACTCTCAATATTTTCGTTTGAACTTTCTTTCTATCCCCTTCAAATTAGGGAGGTTTTTATCTACTTCGTTTTTTGTTGTGTCTTCGATATGGTCCTAGTTTAGAATGAGATTCAGGGTATTCCAATGAAATGGGCTATATAATAACCTCGATTTGATTGGAAATCTGTGAAGGGCGCGACCTCTCACATATGAGAAAAATGTACGTTGAAATATATGTCAGGGTGTATTCTCATTCCATTACTACGTGTGTCAACCTTGTAGATTTCATTAGAAAAGAATTCTCCTATTGGCAGTAAACAGTGAGAACTAAGAACATATTTCATTTTTCCCGCCAGCAATAACCTATCATTCACGAATACGCATGATGGCACGATTCCGACCGATGAAATTTGCGCCATTGCCAAACTCCACTTTTAATCTGAGTCGAAATCAGAAGGAATAGAGGTTAAGTGGTTGTCCAGTAATCTCATTATTTCTTCATTAAATATTTATTATTCTTGAAAAAAAGTGTTGCTTATTGTTGGTTGAAGGTTCAAAGGTGGTGTGTGAACCATACAGATGAAGTGAGAGATCGTTTTTATGGTGGAAAAAGGGACCTGAAAACGACTCATTTTGGAATTTTGGGGGCCCATATCTTCCAAATTAAGGGAGACCGCCTATGTTCGATTTCACATTTTTGCGCGCATGTTCTAGGGGAACAGCGTGCTATCGTTTTGTCCAAATGTCTGTAATTTTGGATGATTGAGCCGAAAATGGTCTTAATCGACTAGGTTGGACTCACTGATGACGAATCCGGTGTCAAAATTGATTCTGTCCGGCCGGCCGGCCGGCCGGCCGTCCGTAGACACGATAACTGTCGACAAAAGCAAGCTAGCTACTTGAAACTTTCAGGATAGGTTGCGCATCAGAATGCCGCGGTTAGGTTCGTTAATGGGCCAAATCGGTCGAATAGTTTCGGAGTTATAGGCACTTGAAGTTTTGAAGTAATTTTTTTTTATTTCAGAAACTACTCGAGCGATTGGATTCAAACTTGGCAGTTTGGTGGAGTATAACGACGCGCAACTTTCGTCAAGATCATATCGTCAGTAAATTTAAAGAAAATTTTTTTCGAAATTTTTTTACAAAAAAATTTTTTTTTCGGAAACCATTAATCATATCCAAAAAAAATTATACTCACACTTTGAGCTTCTAATTTCACAGCAGTGTACTAAATTTCAGTTCGATACGGTCAAAAGTTTTGGAGATATCGGGAAAAAATTTGTAAAATTTCGAGGTTTTCTTCTGGATATCGTTGATTTTTTCGGTATTACTTGAGAAATACTGATTCAGTCCTGATTAAACTTCACAGCTAGTTTTAAGATGCTGAAAGACAACTTAATGCAAAATTTCGTGATAATCGTGTTATTAGAACAATTTGAAAAAAAAAATTTCTATGATTTTCTCATCATATCATCCTCATTAAATTCTGTATGAAACTTCGAACTGTTATTTTCGATGAAGTACTGGATTTCAATTCGATCTGATCTGTATTTTTGGAAATATTGGAAAAATAAAATTTTGATTGGGTATATCTACGGAATCATTAGGTGGATTTTACCCATTCACGAATTCGGCCTTCGTAATTAAGGTCCAAACCTTCTCTACAAATATCGAGTCAGCCTGACGGCCGACTGCGTAAACACAATAACTTCCGAAAGGAACAACTTAGAAACTCGATATTTGTAGAGTAGGTTTGGGGCCTAATTACGAAGGTCGAATTCGTGAATGGGTAAAATCCGCCCAATGATTCCGTAGATATACCCATTCAAAATTTTATTTTTACAATATGTCCAAAAATACAGATATGATCGAATTGAAATCCAGTAATTTATCAGAAAAAAATTTCAAATAGCACTGCCGTGAAGGCAGCAGCGGCTGAAGCGGTCATCTACATTGAACATGCGCGCAAAAGTTGCTGCCTTCACGGCAGTGCTTTCTGAAATTTTTTATTCAGAAAATCACACTGCGTACAATGATGTAAATATCTTTTTAATATCTCGGCGAGGGGAAATCTTATGGGTTTACCTTTATTTTGAACATGTGGTCACGAGACGATTCATGTTTCCTCATTTTCACGCGCTTGTTCTGAGGAACAGCGCGTTAACATTTCGTCACGATGTCTGTAATTTTCGAATTTTGAGACGAAATTGGTCTGAAACGACTAGGTTCGAGTCACTGATGAAGAATCCGTGCTCGAAATTGATTCGTCCGGCCAGCCGTCCGTTTGTGCACATATACCCTTTCAAAATTTCAGTTTCCCGATATTTCCAAAAACATAGATTGAATCGCGCTTCAATTAAAAATGCTACCTTGAAGTTACAGCCAAATAGGGTCTGAAGAACAATGAGCAAAATAACTCTCTCCATTTAACAGAATGCAGGAGGATTCTTAATTTTGAAAGGGTATCTGCGGAATCATTCGATAGTTTTTTCTAATTCGCCAATTTGGCCTTCGTAATTAAACTCCAAACTTACTTTACAATCATCAAGCTACTGAGTAGATTCTTCCGGAAGCTATTTTGTTCACTATCAGTGGTTAGGCTGGCCGTGAAAATATCAAGTTTAGGAAGAATCGACATAGCAGGGAATATATTTGGAGAGTAGGTTTTCAGTTTAATTAAAATTAAAAAGGTCGAATGCTTAAATGGGTTGAATTCGCCAATTATTCTTTAGATTCAAAATTCAATATTTAGGATCAAATTGCAATCTAGTACTTGATCGAAAATATAGAGTTTCGTGGAGATCATATGAAAAAAAATATGCGTTTGGCAGGGTCAATACTTGTATAGATGACCGCTTTGGTAACGGAACAAGCGCGTAAAAGCTCCTGACCTCACGTCAGTGCTTTCTGCGCGCATGTTCTAGGGGAACAGCGTGCTATCGTTTTGTCCAAATGTCTGTAATTTTCAATGATTGAGCCGAAATTGGTCTCCAACGACTAGATTGGACTCCCTGATGACGAATAGAATCGATTCTGTCCGTCCGACGGCCGTGGACACGATAACTGTCGAACAAAGTGAGCTAGCGACTTGCTACTTTCAGGATAGCTTGCGCATTACAATTCCGCGGTTAAGTTCGTTAATGGGCAAAATCAGTCGAATATTTTCGGAGTTATAGCCATTTTGCGTTTTGAAGTTATTTATTTTTCATTTCAGAAACTACTGAAAAGATTGGATTGAAACTTGGCAGTTAGTTGAAGCATAACGACAAGCAACTTCGAGCAAGATTTCGTTGGAATCGTATGGTCACTCATTTGAAAAAAAAAATTTTTTTCAAAATTGTTTTCGACAAAATTGTTTTTTCTGAAACTGTTGTTCATTTTCGAAAGCGATTTCAGTTATACCTTGAGCTCCATATTTCACATTAGTGAACCAAATTTCAGTTCGATACGGCTATTAGTTTTGGAGATATTGGGAAAAAATATGTAGAATTTCGTGGTTCTCGATATCGGCCTTTTTTTCGGTGTAACTCGAGAAATAATTATTCGAACGTGATGAAACTTTGCAGCTAGTTCAAAGATGGTGAAGGACAACATTGTTCAAAATTTCATGATTATCGTGTCATTAGAACGATTTGAAAAAATAATTTCAAATATTCAAGATTCTGTGATCTTCTCATCATATTATCCTCATTAAATTCTGTATGAACCTTCGAACTGTCATTTTTCGATAAAGTACTGGATTTCAATTCGATCTCATCCGTATTTTTGGAAATATTGGGAAAATAAAATTTTGAATGGGTACATCTGCGGAATCATTGGATGGATTTTACCATTCACGAATTCGGCCTTCGTAATTAAGGTTCAAATCTCCTCTACGAATATCGAGTTTCTAAGTTGTTTCTCTCGGAAGTTATTGTGTTTACGGTCTGGCCGTTGGAATGGCATAAATGTATTTATTCATTAACGAATTCAACCCAGATGTTTATGCAGGCTGAACGGAAATAATTGAATTTGACACTGAATTTTTCATCGATGTATTCAAACGGATGTTTTAACACCATCTAGAGAATCTAGACAGACCATCAGGTAAAATAATTTTATTATTGAAAACTCAAATTTGTTTGTCTGTCTCCGTGTTAGGTTCCTTTTATACAAATGATTTTCCAGACTTCCAGACATCGTATCAAATGATGTTCAAGGTCACAATCACAATTTCCTTCATGGAGATCCCGTGGATCGTTACGATCCGTCATAGTTCCCCTCAAATTTGACAGATTCCCCGTAAATGTTGCCTAACGAACCATTGAACTATCTTGGATATCCACAATTAGCTATAACCCCAGAGTGTCCATACAGTAAATGTTATCGACATGCAAGGCAATGTTAACAGTGGCGTCAACTTTGAGGTTTTCAGAAGGAAAAAATTCGAAGGAAATTTCAGACCAGGATTTATTTTTTGTGTGTAAAACATAGGTTTGTTCGTAGTACCTGCATAAACAACACTAACTACACCAACTCCACTGACTTCAAATTCTCAGTGCAGTTGAGTGAAGTCACAGATAATTGAATGAGTGGACTAAGTGTAGTTCAATCTGTTCTATGATTCTCACAGAATACAAATATATGATAGATGATTTTACGCAATCCCAAGATGACAGAATTCTATGCTTCTCGTGTATTCGCTACCACTTCGAGGTGATGTGGATTTGTCGTAAAGTTTTTCTAAAGTCATCACAGACACAAATTCTATTTCAAATAACGATATGATGAAAATTAATTTCGTCCAAAAATAACCACACATAGAGAACAAAACTCTTCCAACCAGTAACCAGAGACAACCACAGATGTCTATGATTATGTATTATATTCACGGATAAGCATCACAGAAGATAACCTCACTCTAAGCACTGCACACGTCATCTGTGATTACACTGACTGTCAATATTTCCGTAACGAACAGAGTGCAAGTTCACAACAAAATACTCCGAACAGTATCAGTGGAGTTAGTGTAATTTGTGTAGTTCATGTAGGTACAACGAAGAAACCTCAAAATATAAATTTATTTTGCTGTATGCTTCACAGCTTGAGTCTCTATTTTGAAATGAAATCAGAATATTGAAGACTGTGTTCTTGTTCAAACTATGCTTGGACATTGAAATTTGTTTTTTGAATTTAGCTCTTGCTCATGCAAGGAAATATTATACAGAGTGACCTAAATTTTATATGTGACGTGCTAATCCAATCTCCAATTTTCATATTGCTTTTTCATGGCCGAAATTTTATATGTAACGTCCTGGTCTATTTTTGTGAATATCATACTGTTTTGACGCGCTTGTTCTAGGGAAAAACGCGTTATCATGTCTGTAATTTTCGAATTTTGAGTCGAACATGGTTTTAAACGATTGGTTGAACTCCCTGAAGAAAGAATCCGTGGTCTAATACAATTCTGTCCGTCAGTCCGACCGTCCGTATGTGCTCTCACTTTCAAAGGAAAATACCTAGTGAATTGAAATTGTCAGATTAGGTTTGGAGTCCAAATATCTCGGTGGAGTTCGTTAATGGGTGGAATCGGGTGGAACTCACGTCAGGGCTTTTCTAGATTTTTTTTAGTTTTCTTTATACTCGATGAGGATAAAATCTGATCAAGATTAAGGATAATTTCAGTTATAGTTAATAGGCAACTTTTTCAGCATTTATTTCACATGCGTGAATAAGATGATAGCTGTTTACTATTTTTAGCCATCGAATATTGTTTGCGTTATATTCACCTTCTTCAATGGACCAATTGAGCCAATAGTTAGATTTTCTAACTCTTGTGTTGCAAAATGAAGAAAGAACCCCCCTTTTCAATTTGTTTGTAATTATAAATTCCCGGATCAAACAAACATTAAACTTGGTAAGTACCTTTACATAATATCTTTCGATATTGATTTGATATCTGACGATATACTCTTTGTTTTTTACCGCATTTCATTTGTCAAGGAAAGAAGAAGGTGCAAATAAACTCTGTGGCAATATTGTTTCTATGCACTATTCTAAGAAGCTTGCGCATGGACTTATATCTACTAAATTCCATTGAAGTGAAGTGTACGTGAAAAAACAACTGGTGAGTTTTTTACATACAATGTATAGAATAAATACGACTGATGTGTCTAAATTGAAAGATAGAAGTTGTATTTCAAATTGTTACCCTTTTCTCAAGTCTTTTATTTCAATCATTGTACGCCAGTTGTCATAATGAAATTTTGTCATTGAAGAGGTGGTACGTCGAAGACAAAAAAAGTATCAAATTAATATCGAA
Organism: Myrrha octodecimguttata; assembly: GCA_958510865.1. Classification (NCBI taxonomy): domain Eukaryota; kingdom Metazoa; phylum Arthropoda; class Insecta; order Coleoptera; family Coccinellidae; genus Myrrha; species Myrrha octodecimguttata. The sequence continues at coordinate 74,418,569 of OY294057.1, forward strand.
AGATATTATGTAAAGGTCCTACAGAGAAATCTGTATAATTTAATTGTTACATAAATAGCCTTCATCAAGTAGACTTTTTTGAATTAAGTATTTTTAATGATTTCGAAAGTTGATTGGACATGGAGGAAAAGTCATATATTATCGAAAAATATTGTGAATTCCAGAAAAAAATTACTTCATTGAACAGGGTGATGATGAAGAACAGATAAAAAACCTGTAGAACTTCGTGAAGGAATTTTGTTCAACAAAAAGTAATGTACCTTGTAGACATCAAATATCATCATTTTTAGGGTTTTTATGGGTTTTCACTTCCAATATCTGACACAGAACTATAAAAATTAAATAAAATTGTAATTTTCATGAAAAATGCCCTTGCGGATTGCAGTATCAAAATATTTGTCAAGGGCAGTTTCGTGCAAAACAGATTGCCTAATGAACAATACAAACGATAAAGAAAGAGAACTGGGACGTTTCAGAGTACAATTCTGGCTCTTTCATCAGACAAATTAGAAAATTTCAAGAATTATATTCGTTTCAGATTTGTACTCACACGTCACTGTTCTCTTTCTTTATCGTTTGTATTGTTCCTGTATTGTTCCTGTATTGTGCATTTGGCAATCTGTTTTGCAAGAAACTGTCCTTGACAAATATTTTGATATCGCAATCCGCAAGGGCGTTTTTCATGAAAAAAAAATTTTTATTTAATTTTTATAGTTCTGTTTCAGATATTGGGAGTGAAAACCCATAAAAAACCTTAAAATGATGCAAAATTCTCCCCAAATAAGCTTTAATCGATAATCAAATCTTATGTTCTCACCAATTTTCTCAAAAAATTTTCGCTATAAATCATTCTACGCCACTGTTCGTCCCAGCGGTTCGTCGCCCTGTTCCTAGGAAGTCCCGGAAGCCCTAACACGTAATGATGCGTAGCAGGGTCTTCGCTACATCACCTCGTAAGCCTCCTTAATCCAGTGCGGCCCCAAAGCCCACGGGATAGAGAAACCTCGCATCACTTTAGCGTGATAATTCTTCGTGACAACCAATGACGTCGCGTGGCAGACGTCGGGCGTATGTATTTCGAAACTGTGTTGATTCAACAATATCTAAATTCAATAGACGACTTCGGTCCAAGTTGCCAACCCATAACATTCGTCCAAAAGTACTATCACTGGGGAAGGGGAATTTCATAACAAATTCGATATTATAAAGTTCGCTTTATTTATAAATATCCGTAAAAGATGCCTCGACTCCTCAAACAAGATAATTTCTACCAAATATAGGTTTTTGTTAAGATCATCTCTAATTGGCTGAAACTTAAGTTGAGATTCCTGATTTCATGTTAATAGTGTCAATTTTATGTAGGATATGTTCACGTAAATCCACCTGGTTATTTCGGTTGCCGGTTTTCCATTCCGTAAATATGAAATATTCGGTTAGTTCCTGAAAAAAAGGTTAATTGCGATATTTGATTCATAAAAATGCAATCTTTCTGTCACCAGAACGACACTCAATGTTCTATGGTAACATATCCATGGCAAAGAACAATCTTTATGATCCATAGAACATAGACAACATTAACAATGAAAAAATTACTATGTATGGTCCATGGATCATAAGGTGAATATAGATTGTTCCATGATGCAACTAAAACATCATGGATTGTTCTATGCCATGAATATGTTATCATAGAACATTGCCTATCGTTCTGGTGACAGAAAGATTGCTTATTTATCAATCAAATTACGTAATTAACCCTTTTTTTCAGGAACCATCCGAATATTTCATATTTACGGAACGTAAAACCGGCAACCGAAATAAGCAAGTTAATTTTCGGAACATATCCTATAAAAACTTGACACTATAAACATGAAATCAGGAATACCAACTTAAATTTCAGCCAATCAGAAATAATCATGACAAAAACCTGTATTTGGAAGGAATTATCTTGTTTGAGGAGTTGAGATTACGCGTTTGTTCTAGGGAACAGCGCGTTATTGTTTCGTCACACTGCCTGTAATTTTCAAATTTCGAGCCGAAAAAGGTCTTGAAATATTGGGTTGAACGCCCTGAAGAATCTGTGATAAAATTCAATGGGGGTTTCTCCTTCAAACGAAAATGCAGTAATTCTCATGAAAAACCTTCAGAACATCACATTTCAAACATATATTTTCAATATTATATTTTAAAAAAAATGTTTGATCGCCTAAAACTGAAAAATAAAAATGAGGATTTGCATTCAAAGGGATTTGTCTTGAGTGCACGATATGGCAACGTCGAATTCAGCTTTCTCGGAAAGAAAAGGACGTCAAAAGTGTCACTTTGCTTAGGAAAACTGAGATAGCTATACTTCGATCTGGTTAGAGTAGAAGACAACGACCAAGGAATAGAAAAAGAAGAGCACAGACTGTCATATTGTCATATTACTGACAAATCGCAAACGGAAATTGTTTGGTTATATTGACAAAAACACGTGTGTACCACAAAATTGGAATGAAAATTTCATTATTCCATAGCAGAAAAAGCTATTCGTTGTCACTTCGTGCATGCCTGGCAAATCCCAAACCCCAATTTTGAAATCTGATTTTGAATACTTTCTGACGGTAATTTGGGAAAATGATGAATCAAACCCATAATAATTATGTTCAAAATTGCATTTTCAGTAATAACCCAAATTCACCCCCATTCTGTCCGTCCGTCCGTATGTGCTCTTACTTTCGAAGGAAGGGATTTAGCGACTTGAAATTGACAGAAAAGATTTTTAGTCAAAATATCTCGGTTGGATTCGTTAGTGAGTGAAATCGGTCAAATAATTCCGAAGTTAGGTCCATTTGAAATGTTGAGGTTTATTCCTCGATATTTCATGAAGTACTGAATCGATCAAATTGGAACTTTGTGAAAATTTATGGAATGCCTACGCGCAACTTAGTGCAAAATCTCGTGTGGATCTACGAGGGTGCCAGGGTCAGTATTTAACAACAATATTCCAAATTTTGATACGATCCGATATTTTCTTCCGGAGATTTAAGAAAAAAATATGCCAAATTTCGTAGTTATTTGGAATCGCAGCGCTATTCCTGCCATATCTCAATAATTACGAATGCATTCGAATTGAAATTTCGTAACCAGGCGAAGAATACCAACACGCAACTAGGTTAGAAATTTCGTGTTCATCTAAGGGTAAAAATTTGAACAAGCGCGTAAAAGCTACTAACCTCACTTCAGTGCTTTTCTAAAATTTTTATTTCTAGATTTTCTAGCACCGTCATCAGTATGTTTGAACTATTTTAATCCATCAAGTGATTTCCAATGACCGAACATGAAATTCTATTCGAGATCTTTGTATATCTATATTCTTCATAGGTTGTTTTGCTCTCGTTTTCTGATATCTAACGATCGTGATGTTTTTTCTGAATAATGTTTCTTTCTACAAATACAGGCAATATTTCAAATCACTGATTTCAAGCAGTTCGATGATAGAACTAGCGACGAAATGTTTTTTCGAAGCAATTGTCAGTTGAAAGTACTGAACCTTGACCATGAACAATTTTTGTTGAATCCAATGATATTGACAGTGAAGACCTAAAAAAAACTGGATATTTACTAAAAGCAGTAGGCAATTGTACCGGAAGTGATCGGAAAATGGACATTTTCGTAACCTTAAGGGTCGATTGCATCAAAACCGATAAAGGCCGCCAAGTTCGACTGCATAATCACCTTCAGAAGTAATAAGTGTTAAACAAACGTGTGAAAACAAAAATCTGAGCCACTTGCGAAACGCCGGAACTTGAACATTTTGCACGTTACTTGTTTTTTTGCCGAAACTACTCGAACCAAACTGAAACTCCCAAAACAAAATCCATGCACCCCTCCCTATCGAGCATCTCTCCAACCTTAAACATCTGTATCAAAATACCCTAACCTAGTTTACACACAATCAAATCGGCACATACGTACAACGAAACCCGACCCAATCCACTCATTACCTCGGTACTCGAAGGCACCGAAGCCCACAGCGGCTATGTGTTCCAATTTCAATAAACCCTCCCCGTCCCTACTTGGCAACGTCGAGCCCTCAAAAAGCGTTGGACGCGGAGGCGCGCTCGTCTGACCGCGCTAGGCGCAATAGATTACAGTAGCGACGTTTGTTCACGTGACTGACACGCTCCTTTAATCGCGACGCTGATTAAAAAGCGTCCTTTCGAAAAAAAGTAGCGACGTCGTCGATAAGGGTTCGAAAATTGAGTGGGAGTTGAGAGGTTTCGTATGGTCGGATATGTTGAAGGATCTGTCTCGGTAGGCATTGGGGTTGAACGGTCGTGAGAAACTACAAGGCTACGGAAATAAGCACAGTTGCCTAAGCAGGATATCTTCGCTAGAAAATTTATTTTCTAAGATCTATTCTTTCATATGATTAACAGATAAAATATATTTATGAACTGAATCTTTGAATTGTTCCAATGAAATGATCGAGAAATTTTGCACTAGTTTGCGCATCAAGTTCCAAATTCCTCATGATCGGATCAATATTTTTTGAGTTAATTCAGAATATCAATTATTCTCAGGAAATCAGCACGAAATCAGAAATATTTTTTTCCAATATCTCCCAAGGCGAAAATCCGATCGAGCTGAAATTTGAAACACTGTTAGTAGGTAGTGACGATTCCGATACACTGCTCATGCGCTACGGGGAAGTACCGATACACTTCCAGGGAATCACCTCATGAAGTGTAGACTACTGTAATATGTCGACTGACGCTTCTGTCCATCATATTGTCACTGTAGGATCCAGTTAACGCTTCGACTATTCACTAGTAGATGCCGTGAAGGTCGATGCGATCAAATATTTTGAACTTATTACTAGGAAAATTCAAAGAATACGTGTCTGATTGGACTGAAACAGAGTCTTCGAGTTTCCGGTGTCGATTAGAAAAAAATTTGAACGGAATCGGAGATATGCTTTTTGAAATACATATAAAAATTTCTGAAATAATTAATTCTCTGAATTTTCTCTTGATTTGTTCCACAGAAAAATCAGGAAATCTGATTGGGCTGAAATAAAGTACTCGGTTATGAAGTGGCAGTTTGGAGATTCCAGTGAAATTTGAACGAAATATTAGAATTTTCTAAGAAAAACATTTTTTTTTCATATTTTCCTACAGAGAATTCTTCATATTGTTACTGTACATCTACCAACTAAGTTTCATTTCTATCAGATGAATATTTTCGAGTTATTGAAAAATTAAAATTTCAAATGGCTGTAGCACACAAATCATTCTGCAGATTTGGCCCGTTAACGAAATTAACCGAGATATTCAGGATTTTAACCTAACCTGAGAATTTGAAGACTCTAGGTTCTTTCTTTCGAAAGTAACAGCGCACACGGCCGGCCGGCCGGACGGACAGAATCATGCAATTTTGACCATGTATTCTTCATCAGTGAGTCCAACATAGTCGTTTGAGACCAATTTCGGCTCAAAATTCCAAAATTACAGACATCGTGCCAAAATTATAACGCGCTGTTCCCCAGAACACGCTCGCGAAAATCTAGAAAAGCACTTTCGATGAATCACTCGATTTCAATTCGATCTAATCTGCGTTTTTGAAATATTGGAATTTTGAATTGGGCGGATTTTACCCATTCACGTCTTCGACTTTCGTAATGAAGCTCCAAACCTACTCAACAAATATAACTGCCGGACCGTAAACACAATGAGTTCCAAAAGAAACAACTTAGAAACTCGATATTTGTGCGCATGTTCTAGGGGAACAGCGTGCTATCGTTCTGTCCAAATGTTCGTTAATGGGCCAAATCGGTCGAATAGTTTCGGAGTTATGGGCACTTGAATTATTGAAGTCATTTATTTTTTATTTCAGAAACTACTTGAGCGATTGGATTCAAACTTGGCAGTTAGGTGGAGTATAATGACGCGCAACTTTTAGCGAAATTTCGTCAGGATCATATTGTCAGTAAATTAAAAAAAAAAATTTTTCAGAAACTTTTTCCAAAAATTTTTTTTTTCGGAAATCATTCATCAAATCCGAAAAAAAATTCCACTCACTCTTTGAACTTCATATTTCACAGCAGTGTACAAAATTCAGTTCTATACGATCATGAGTTTCGGAGATATCGGGAAAAAATATGTCAAATTTCGAGGTTTTCTTCTCGATATCGTTGATTTTTTCGGTATAACTCGAGAAATACTGATATTGTCCTGATGAAACTTCACAGCTAGTTTTGAGATGCTGAAAGACAACTTTATGCGAAATTTCGTGATAATCGTGTCATCAGAACAATTTGAAAAAAAAAAGTTTCTATGATTTTCTTATCATATCATCCTCATTAAATTCTGTATGAAACTTCGAACTGTTATTTTTCGATGAAGTATTGGATTTCAATTCGATCTTCTGTACTTTTGGAAATATTGGAAAAATAAAATTTTGATTGGGTATATCTACGGAATCATTGGGTGGATTTTACCCATTCACGAATTCGGCCTTCGTAATTAAGGTCCAAACCTTCTCTACAAATATCGAGTTTCTAAGTTGTTTCTTTCGGAAGTTATTGTGTTTACGGAGTCGGTCGTTAGGCTGACCGTAAACACAATAACTTCCGGAAGAAACGACTTAGAAACTCGATATTTGTAGAGTAGGTTTGGGGCTTACTTACGAAGGTCGAATTCGTGAATGGGTAAAATCCGCCCAATGATTCCGTAGATATATCCATTCAAAATTTTATTTTTCCAATATTTCCAAAAATACAGATATCGAATTGAAATCCAGTAATTCATTGAAAAAAAATTTCGAGAAGGACTGCCGTGAAGGCACCAGCTTCTGCGTGCATGTTCAAATTCGTTGCTGAAGCGGTCATCGACATTGAATATGCGCGCAAAAGCTGCTGCCTTCACGGAAGTGCTTTTTGAAATTTTTTTTGCTCCTAATGTCATCTGAGTTTTGATTTCAGGATTCATGATAAAGACTTGGTGGCCAATACCTAGGTACTGTCATATCCACACAAGCGTTTCTGGTAATAAACCATTTCAAAATCCTTCTGGATCTGCATGTTAGTTGGCTTGTAATTAAACTCGGACCCTTTAGGATGCGAGACAAACATACGTGCACATATACAGGCATGTTATTGCGAAAGTTCCCTACTAAATCAAAATGTCATTTAAGCTAGGGGCAGTTTTTAAACTTGTTTGTCCAGACGGGAGAACCGACCAGCGAGCACTGGAACGATGTTTTTAGGGGAATTCTCTTGCTAGATGGCTTGTTTATCGACCAGGGCTTGCTTGCTTGTGTTTGCGCCCTCAAATGAACTTTGAACGAGATTCGTGAATATTTAATAGTCATCTGCTGGCGGAGATTTGTTTGATGAGAATGTAGGTACAGTTCGATTCATATTTTTAAAAAGTCGAGAAAAGCACTGACGTGGAGTTGGCACAGGTTGTTGTCAAGCCTCGCCCACCATAACGAAATTTCGCAGGAAACATTTAGTCGTAATTTCTCAACTAAATACTTACTAGATTTCCATTCCACTGGATCGCTTTTTTTGAAAATTTAATGAAAATAGATTATTCAATGGGTTCATTTATTTTTTTTTTCATTTATACAATACAATGAATTTATTCGTATTAAATAAACCGTTGATTCGGCATGATGAATATTTATTTGCCATGAATAATGGATTTATTTGAGTTCCTTGAAAATCTATTTATTATTATACAGGGCGAGTCTTCAAGTTGTACATTAATTTTAACCATAGATTCCTCTCATCAAATGACACTTTTTTCATTTATCATTATTCCAGACTCGGCTCCAGCAAAAAAAAACAGGCTGTTTAAATTTCCAAAAAAATCAGTTTTTCTTTTGTAGCTTTGATATGGTAAATCCGAATGAGATGAACTTTGGTGTGAAGTTTTTTATAACTATGACACAAATATTCTTCAGTGATCACTTCTATCCTACTTCAAACAATTTCCGAGTTATAGACTCGCAGATTCGTAAAACTATACGAAATTAGCAAAAATACTGCAGTTAAACCTCATCTTATGTCATCATAAGAATCTTCAATCATTTTAAAATATTCGATTATTCCTTATAATTTCTCTCAAACGCACTTTTTTTGCAGATATTCAAAGTTGAATATTATAAAATCGGATTAAAATTCGAAAAATCTCCTTATATTTATGGATCCGCCCCTGATCTAGTCAATGAGGTGAATTAAGCTGTGTTCACGTTTATTAGGACCATAGAATACACAAAAATATTCATCTATTTCGCATAGAACTAGGTATATGCATAGATATAACCTTGAGTTTCTATGGGTATATGCTATTTCGTGACCACACCAGACATAGACCCTGTCTATGGACTTTCCATAACCATAACATTGTAGACAATTTTTGTTGGGTTAGTTTATTGATTTCATATAATTCATTCATAAATTTCGTAAAAAAAGTATAATTAATTATGGAATTTTGAATTCGAGAATGGGCGAGGATGGACTTGTGTATAATCTTATAGTGGAATGAAATTGGATATTGCATGAACATCAAGTTGAAGATCAGTGTTTCAAGTCTAGTGTGGTGAAATTTTTTCCTTGTGATAATATAGCAAAAAGCACCAAATCATAAGAATTAAGTGAGTAAATGAGTTTTCTCTATCTTGTTTCTTTGAATTTAAAACCGTGGATTGGTTATTCTCCAAAAGAGTTCACCGTAACGGATATCTGTGGTGAACCTGCAAACAATGCTCATGAGTGTATTAGCACATTGAGAAATATTTAAATGCTTATAACTTTTTACTTGAGCCGAATGTGGAAAAATGGCAAATGAAAAAAGTGTTTTATTTGATTAGAGGACTATTTGATTAGAGAATTAGAGGATATAATGAATATATTCGTATTAAATAAACCCCTGATTCGACATAATCATTATTTATTTGCCATAAATAATGGATTTATTTGAATGGCTTGACAATCTGTTTATCATTTTGAAATAAATTTCATCAATATTGAATAAACGATTGATAAATCCCGAATCGATTGAAAATTTCAGGGAATATTGTCTTGAAGGACCTCCAGGTATCGACTCGTTCATAATTCGGAAAAACTCGGTCTAACTTCGAAAATTTTCGTTGTTTTGGTCTCTCGCGAAAATTTCACCCTGTGTATATTTTTTTCTATGTTTGATGAAGAATATTGGAACCATAATGATTATGGTGGAAAACTGGCAAAAAGATTTTCAATAAAATAATGAATTTTAGAGATTAAATTCGTCTTTGTATTGATGTTACTTTATTATTACTAGAACTCTTTCTTCTCAGTGAAACAATCCTTTATATTTTTCGTTGATGGTACTTTTCTATGTCATTTTCTTAACTATTTCGTTCAATTTTCATTCCGAAAATACGACTTCCCTGTTCTCCGTCAATTTATCACTGAAAATCATGCATGACATCTCCTCTCGTATCCTTAAGAGCAAACAATACCACGTGGTGGTAAATTACGGCTAGACAACACAGCCACATTCAAGTTTCATTAAACCTTGTTAATATCTCAAGGTCATGCACCTCCACGCGGACATATTAGAATTCCGGGAAATTTGGACGTTTATAGTAGAAAACGGGGTGTCTTTTTGTAGGCTTCAGAGAGTATTTTTTTTTATTTTTTTGTTAGACTACTGTACTAGAGAAAAGGAATAAAAGTTTTTAAATGAGCTGATAGAGATTACATAATAAAAGGATGAAAGAACAAATATTAAAAAAGCACAACATTTTGTTGATGATCGTAACTAAAATTGATTTTTTTGGTGCATTAATTTCGTCCTGTTTTTATGTAATTTTATCGAAATATTTTATATTTATATAGTTTTAAATTGTTTAGGGTTACTGTGTGTGTTTTGTAAGTTATTCATATTCATGAATTTTTCAGCCTTGATGAAGGCACGAATGATGACGAAACGAAGGTGAATATTTGTATGTAAAAAATCAAAAACATTAAAAATGTCCACTTGCCCGATAGACTTTCATTCGATATTTCGAAATTTTTTTTTTGAATATACATTCATTTTTGAGAATGCGCAATATTACTTATTTTTCCATTTTTCACTCCATTTCAGTTTTTAGTTTCCCGAAACTTTAAGCATTCTGTCGATTCTTCCAACCATTTGCACCACAGAAATTTTTTGAAAAAAACTTCCAGAAGTCACGACGTTATCTTCGAGGTTGATTCGCTCTTGAATCCATATCGATTCACCCAATGTAACATTATCGGATTCACATGCACGTGCCGTAGCTGCGCGACATTTCCCCAGAAACATCTTTCGCAGCGGGCGACGGCGGGGGGCGGCAATGGTGTCGACAGGCGACACATCTTATCGTCAAAAAGGAACGCGATGAGGGCGGACGGTCCATCAGAAAGACAATGAGTCCGGAGTAATGGCCCGGAACCGCAGCGATACGGGTCCGGGTTCGTCCCGGTCGTCTGTCTCTGACAAACACGCACTTAGTTAGCTGTCATCGCGACGTATTGCCGTAACTTGCCGGGGCAAACAATGCCGCAGACCGAATCGATCTGCACCGAAAGGGTTAGGTCGACGCTAATTGATTTCTTTTCTGCAGACGCGGATGCACGATCTGGATTCCAATATTTGCCTCTGAAGTCCGTCAGGCGAGTATACAAAATTGAAGATGGGAAAATATAATCCAAATTCGAAACAAGACGCTTGTTCTCAAGAATGTTTTTCACCCACGTGTTATTATACAGGGTGATTCCGGAGGAGACCGTCAGATTTTAGAATAAGTTTACACTAGTCAAGACAGTCTCGAAACAATGTTTGGTTTATGGTTGGGGGTCTCTATGGAGAATATGCAGGGTGATTTGTCCGATTCGACCGATTTGACTTTTATTGATAACTTTGGTATGGCTTATTCGATTTCAATGAAATGTTCAGCGTAGTACAATAGTGTTGAACACATTCATTGATTTCAAATTTTTTTTCAAAATAAGCTGTTGTTATTGTGATAAATCCAGATTAATTGTGCATGTTGAAAGAACTACCTGTACATAGCGTTTCCTAAACAACGCTATCTGTTTACGATTGTACTATAATAAGTCATGATTTGAGAGTTTCTAATTTTTTTGGCACACTTCTAGTTTTCCGAGAAAATTTTTTCAAAAAATGATAATGTCGAAATTTCGATCCAATCGATTCTACTTTCATTGATAACTTTGATATGGCTCATTGAATTCTGATGAAATTTGCAGTGTAGAATAATCTGAACGAGTACATTCAATAATCGCAAAAGTCTCTCAAAATACAGGGTTGTAATTGTAATAATTTTAGAATTTCAGATTAATTGTGCAGTTGAAAAAAAAAACACTCTGTACATTGGTTTTCCACAACTTTCTTATTCGTTTCAGATTCTACAATGATATGTCATTATTCAGAGGTTTTTAATTTCTTTGGCACACCTCCGGTTTTCCTAGAAAACATTTTTGAAGAAGAGCATGATCGAAATTTGGCTCTCAAGCAGTGAGAGTATTCCGCACCAGGTAGGAAAGCTGTATTGTCCAAGGATACAAAGCAGTTCTTAAGTTCTGAAATATTCTTTTCAAGTTCCAAATTCATATTTTATTGCTAATATTTTGTATGAGACCATTCGATTTAGAATATATTTCGAATTTGAAAAGAATATTTTAGAAGTGACGAACAACTTTGCATCTTTGGACGATACAGCTTTCCTACTTAGTGCGGCATACTCTCACTGCTTGTGAGCCAAATTTCGATAATGCTATTCAACAAAAATGTTTTCTAGGAAAACCGGAGGGGTGCCAAAACCTCTGGATGATGACATATTATTGAAGTATCTGTAACGAATAAGAAAGTTTTGGAAAAGCAATGTACTGGGTGTTTTTTTTTTCAACTGCAAAATTAATCTGAAATTCTGAAATTATCACAATTACATCACTGTATTTTGAGAGATTGTCGTGATTATTGAATTAACTCATTCAGATCGTTCTACACTGCAAATTTCATCAAACTTGGATGAGCCATACCAAAGTTATCAATAAAAGTAGAATCGATGGGAGCGAAATTTCGACATTTTCATTTTTTGAAAAAATTTTCTCGGAAAACTAGAAGTGTGCCAAAAAAATATGAAACTCTCAAATCATGACTTATTATAGTACAATCGTAAACAGATAGCGTAGTTTAGGAAAGGCTATGTACAGGGTGTTTTTTCAACCTGCACAATTAATCTGGATTTATCAAAATAACAACCGCTTATTTTGAAAAAAAATTTGAAATCAATGAATGTGTTCAACACAATTGTACTACGCTGAAAATTTCATTGAAATCGAATAAGCCATACCAAAGTTATCAATAAAAGTCAAATCGGTCGAATCGGACAAATCACCCTGTATATTCCCAACAGAGACCCCTAATCATAAACCAAACAGTGTTCCGAGACTGTCTTGACTAGTGTAAACTTATCTCAAAATCTGACGGTCTCCTCTGGAATCACCCTGTATATCTGAATTATGAAATCATAATAGGTTACGAACAGTTTTGACAGTCGGGAGAGACTGGAGGACCAACAATAACCTAAAATGCATTGTTTACTATTACTCCCTGATTTCATAAACAGGTAAATAAAGAGACCTTTGGTTACTTCAGTCAACAGTCTTTCTGTGTGTTGTAGTATATTATATAGACACCTTGTTACTTGTCATATGGAGGTAAAATTTTACGAAAATATTTTGTGATATCATCGTGCTAATAAATTTTTCATTCCTAGACACTGCCAGGTATTCCTGGGTGTAGTAGATAGGAACAGTATATTGACAGAGTGTATAGTTTTTGTTTCTAAAATTCGACTCAAGGGTGCTCAAATTAGGCTGAAATGTCGATCACTGATGATTTAGATCTTTTCTTTGTGAAAACAAACAGGAATGTTTATCAAAAACTGACAATTTCACGAAAATTCCTTACCTGGTATCAATCGACATACCGAAACAAAACATTGTCAGTAGAAATACTGCACCTTAAGTGAGAATCAGTTGAAAACTTGATTGCATTGAATACTTGAATGGAATCCTGTCTTATTCAAGTAATAAAGAAACGCTTATTAAGAACTTATGATTTTCAAATATTCCATACCCCGAATCGTTATGCCCTACCAAAATAACGTACATGACATTATTCGACTAAACATGAAAATCAGCTTAAGACTCGATGTCATTGCATACCTGAATGTCAATGATACGAATCAATCCTATCTAATTCAAGTTTTTTTTATTGTGGAGACTAATCTCCATCCTATGTTCTTTGCCTAGGTAACTGACAAGTTGCAAAGTAACATTTATTCTGTGAATTTTCGTTTTAGAGCGCAGTTCTTCATTGACTTCATTCAGAAAATGTTATTTTCCCTTTCAGAACCGATAGAATTTTCTTATTTCTCCCTTTTATAATGCATAAATTGAGTTTCTCTCCACATCCGGTTAGTACCTACCATTCAGAAGAAAATACTCCAGCAACTCATTGGTAGTTTTCATCGATTTCATGTTGATTATTCGAGCTTGAATACCTAAATTCACTTGAAAAAATAGGTTTTTAATTGTATTTCCTGCCTTACTAAACTAAGAAACATGGAACAACAGCATCAACCAGCAAGAATTGTGTTTATTCGAAAAATTCCATAAGTTTAGTGGAGCTGTTACTGTTACAAGATATCAAGTACTTTGGATATAAATCCTAGATAGTGCAATTGTGATTATTTCACTCCAAAATGTCCAATTTCATACAAAATCACAAGCCAAATCGCTTTTTCCCATAGTAAACAATGCATTTTAGGTTATTGTTGGTCCTCCAGTCTCTCCCAACTCTCAAAACTGCTCGTGACCTATATTACTGATTAATATAGGAGCTTGTTATTGGGTAATCAAGAGTGTCTATTGAGGTTAGAATACCATTTATTGTTTTATATTTAGCTTTCGCAAAACCTCGTTTGCTTCTTCAGAATATAACAATGTTTGGAATATCCTTATTCGGTTGTTAAACATGGATTTATTGAGAAAAGATGTAAAATGAGAATTAAATCAATATATTTATAGAATTTTTGATCCGAGGCAATGACGCATTTTACATCTTTTCTCAATAAATCCATGTTTAACAACCGAATAAGGATATTCCAAACATTGTTATATTCTGAAGAAGTAAACGAGGTTTTGCGAAAGCTAAATATAAAACAATAAATGGTATTCTAACCTTAATAGACACTCTTGATTACCCAATAACAAGCTCCTATATTTAACACAAGAGATGAATCAGAACCAAATTATTACTGATTAATCATAGTAAAGTTTATCAATTCACCTCATAATCCTATGGGAATCTGTGCATTTCAACCTAGCCAAATTTATTGTACTCTGTCATACAGCAAACATAACCCATATTTAATTCGCAATATCCAATACCTTCTCCAAAAACTCTTTCTACAAGGTGCATTTACCTATTGGTGTCTGAATTTAAGATTGCAGCGCCACGGTGACCAGTTTAAGAATCTTAGGTAGATGAATAGGAGCTAGGTTTTGTTTCAAGTCTTTGCTTGTATGTTTCATTGAAATTCGAATTTACAATTTGTTCAAAGATTTTTTCAGTTAACAGAAGTGATTCTGTGTATACATATTTCATTTTTTTGAAAGAGTTATGTATCATTCATTCTAATTCAGAGTAGCAATGCTTCAATTACAGTTAGAAGTATTTTGGTATCAAATGGCAAGATTAATTTCAAATTATTTTGAGTATTTGGAAAGCACAGAAGCTAAAAGTATTCAGGAAGATGCATGTGATATTATGTTTCATGTTATTCCCAAAACTAATAAACTTTCAACATTTTCACCTACCCAACTTGATTTCTGATCAAATACCCCCACAAATCTACTGCTCAAACAGTTGAAAAACAGGTAATATCGTAAAACAGACTTTTTGGAATAATAGACAAATACTCATAGCTTTACTATTTATATAGGGCAGGAATGGATTTTCACAATTTATTGTGAATAAAATGAATACATTAACATAAAACTAGTGCTACTTGTACCCTAAGCCTTATTTATTATGGATTGACAAATGAATTCACCAAACACTCATATGATTGGTCTTGAAAGAGCTGTAATAAGTAAACCTTGTACAGCTTTGATTCAATCAGCAGAAGCACTTTGAGCAAAGAGTATTCATCATCAGATATTTCCTTGTTGAGACTTTTGTTCCAATCGGTTAGTTCTAACACTAAAATTTTCACGTTGTTCCTCAATGATCAGTTCAACAGGCAGATTCCTCTAAGGCATAGCATTCTTCTACAGTAACTTTCTCTGCTTGGATTAGGGGCCTGGAAAACAATTGTCTTCATGAGTGTGATCTAATATTTCATGAGCAATTCATGCTTACCTCTATAGAAATGATATCATCGGTAAAATGCAGGTAAAAGACTCTCATAAATCTTGTTTGTTGGTTTACCAATTTTGAGTTTCAAGTTGCCAAGGTTTTTATAGATTCTTTAACACTTTCGGGCCTGATTAGTTGAAGGAAGTTTCTTTCACCCAAACTAGAAATTTTTCACCGGGCTGTGGAAATCTTTGGGAAGGGACATTCGAGTTTGCGTTTCCTCAGTAGAAACACTTGTAAAATCATACGAATTCCAGAAAAATGCATGAACTTTCTCATTTTGTTGACATTTCTTTTAACTTGTCAAAGATAATCCCTGTACCTGGGGTTACTCTGATCGCCACCAGAGGGAATAGCACTCATCTTCATTCGCCAATACCAAAAAAACTTTCTGGACCATCAAGTGGCGTTTGTGCTCCCTTTCTGGATAATGTGTTAGCCTCTTCGTTTCCTTTGATTCCTGAGAGACCAGGAATCCAGAATGAAGAGAGCTCGTTCTACAGAACATGCCTGAAATCAATTAAAATTTAAAAACTGAAAACAATTTTCATTCAATTGACATATTGGATTCATTTTGACAGACCCTTCAGCTTTTCTGCACAAATTTTCAAAATCTAGCAATTTATTTTGAAGATATTGAGATAACTCTCACTAGGCATCTTCCCTTTCCTCATCAAATGACGGAAAGCTCCCTCTGAAAAAATCCCTTCGATCCTGAACGGTGAAACAGAGAGAACAGTGAGAGTTACACCCTTTGGCGGCATCCGTCATTAGCACGCACGCGCTCACTTCCGGTTCCGGTGTGCGAGGAGGCCCTTTCCCCGCGTCTTACCCCCTCGTAGTAACATTGACTAACTTCGTCATCTTTCACTGCCACCGTCTAATGCACTTTAAAATTTCAATTTGATTTATAACAGGCTACCCGTGTACTAATTGGATATCCTTGTTCCGAAACTTATTTGTTGATGACCGTTTATTTTGCATACGGTAGCAATTTTTCTAAGGGTTGAAAGGTGTCGCAGGGGAGGGTTCCTACTTCACACTAAGCTTAACACAACGATGCAACAACGTACTGCGCAAATTGTGTAATTTTTAGATTTTGATTGACAGCATTGATGGCAAGACTGGAATTAGCAGTAAACTTATGTGTTCAAGGATTTCAAGGGTTCTTCCACTCGAGACTTCTGAAGGTTGACACTTGACAACGGCTTAATTGTTGAAGCTCTATTCTTTCGAATCACCATCAAGCGATCAGACAGCCAACAACGCGTGCGAATGATGAAATTGTTTCATCAGAAGTGGTGTTCTATTCGGATAGCTCAGACCATTTTTTGCTCGACATAAGCGTCCATCGAAAGGACTACTCGCAGTGTTGTGGAAGAATTTGAGCCTATTGGTGCAGTTAACAATGAACCAACACCCGCACGATGACGAAATTTAAGATCTGCCGAAAACATCGCCTCTGTTCTTGAGAGTATGCACGAGAATTCGAGGCAGTCGTCTTCTTAACCCTGGCAAGAACTTGGTATTTCGCAGAACGCAGCTTGGCGCAGTGACGACATGGTACAAATTCAATTGAGGGTTTTGAAAAGTGGCCCTCATTTTCAAAAATCATCTTCATATATGAGGCCCGTTTCTGGATGAATACGTCAGCAAATAGAGTTCTTGAATTCAGCCACTGTTATGTGTGGATTTTTGGGCTAAACTTATTAGTTGATACGTTCTCGAGAATCATGTTGGCCAGGCCACCACTGTCAACTGTCGACCGCTATAGGTTCGTAACTATTACTGAATTGGATGATATGGGTACCAACGACATGTGGCTTCAACAGAACGGCATTACGTGCCTCGGTTTGAAGGCATGCTTATTTTAGGAGGGGGTAATGTGAACTGCCAATCGAAATCGTGCGATTTGACCACAATCAACTTTTCTTGTGGAGATATCTTGAGACGCAGGTCTATGCGAATAAGCCACAAACCAAAGCGGCCCACAAAGCCAACATAACCTATGCTGTTGGTCAAATTATCTCGATTAACATGACGTGAGAATTGGAGGCAGATGCGTGTCTCCCGGCAAAAACGGTGGTGACGATAATCTTCTCAAATAAGTACCAATTTGGATGAAAGCCTGAAAAAGTAGAGGGCGCATATATGTATACGTTGTAATGGACAGCAAGGTCATACTGAGGGTCTTGATATCACTCATCTAGATATGTCTAATGTCCCGAGAAAACCATAATATCATAAAGCAAATGACTAGAGACAGCAAGGCGACTGCCTTATTGGTGCTTCGTCACCGATCGACTACCAAAAAAGGCATCAAGGATAACACCAGCCGGCCTAAATTCATTTATGGGCTCCCACAATAGGAGCTGAATAATAGAGGAAGATTCCAGGACATGCAAAATCAGAAATATTCGGGAAATTCTCAGAATCGTGAACCAGAAAGCTTTTGCAGCTACTGCAATCAGCTCTCGGAATCGAGAGTCTTTTTGGCATTTCCATGTGTTAATATAAACTTCGGTTCACTTAAGCTTTACCCAAGGACCAGTTTTAAGGGAAAGTTGATCTCTTCCATATTAATGCTTATTCATTTGGGTAACAGACAGAAATTTGATTCTAAATCTGTTCAATATAAACTTCGAATTCATCGCCTACTTAAACAGCTAACGTTCTCGTCTTGGGTCTCGACTCAACGTAGTATCATAAAGCAAATGTCAAGAGACAACAAGAAGAGCCTATTTTTGGCGCCAAGCTACTGCGGTATTGTAAGAAAAGGAACGTCGATGAACTGATGAAAACAGCCTCTAGGATAACACGTGTTGCCCGAAAAAGCGTCTCATCAATAGCCATTCCCAGATTTCTCACCTCTGAAGAGTATGGAATCCTTTCACAGCAGAAAACAACCTGATGATCGTGTCTATCATCTAAATTCAAGTATCTCCTTGTTCTAATGACAATAGCTTGTGCTTGTTGGTATTTAAAACAAGCATACATGAAGCATAAGTGGCAATGGCTAAGAAATCACTGTTTAAAAACTGAACGCACTGTGCAAACTCTTCAACTTGGGTATTAACATAGATTTGCAAATCATTGCTCATTCAGTGATTTGGAATTTACCCAAAACAAGCTTTACATGCGTTGTTGACATTCTGAGAAACCAAAATCAATAATTCTACTCTCCATGAGATTTCAGGGATTCACGAGCCTTAAGATGAGACCTCACAAAAGCCTCGTCTTGTCTTGCATCAAGAGTTTGGGGTCTCGTCTTGAGCCTCCTCGTTCTTTGGATGAAACGTCAAACGTCGGATCACCCTTAGGATGGCCTGGTTCACTAAAACACCCCGTAGTTTGTGCAGACAAATACAAGTTAATCAATACTCCACCAATTCGCCCTCCTCATATACCAGACTCATAACCAAACCCCATAAAAAATACGATGAACATGCACCAATTACCTTCCCATCTGAAGCGTCCTAGAGCGTCCGAAGTGACTCTCACCGGACCTGTTTTTTTCGTACTTCTCGAGTGGAGATCCGGGAAAACCTCGCCGACGCGTACACCACGATACCTGCACAAGATTGGCATTTTCCATCACCTCGCCTCTCAATCTACTCTTCACTTTTTCGATTTGTGTATCGTCCACGGGCTGGTGCCTCGCCGGCACGCTGAAGTAATTGCGTTGAAAATTGAAAACACTGAAGTTTCTGGATTCTCCCTCGTCCGTGGGGAGGGAAACGTTGATTAAAGCGTTTTTTTCGCTGTGCGTTGTTTGGTCGTTGTGATTAGATGACGGTTCATATTTTGAGGTTGTTCGTGAGATGTTTTCGTTTCTGCGGGCTTGTTTCAGATATCATTCGCTTGTAATATCTGTATTTGGCTGGTTTTGAGATGTGATTGAGATAATACATGATTTATAACGGAATAATTTATTTCGTTATATCCTTCGAGAATATGGTATTCGACGGTTTAGAGTCACGCAAATCATAGTGCGTGATTTGACAGTTTGCAATGCGAACAAAAACACATATGAGCTTACTTTGACCGTGATTCCGTGTTTGCGCGCCGAAATCATTGTTGTTAAATACTTATATATTTTTTTCGCTGCACGTTGTTTGGTCGTTATTATTAGAAGACGGTTCAAATTTTGAGGTTGTTCGTGGGATGTTTTCGTTTTCGCGGGTTTGCAATGCGAACAAAAACACATCTAAGGCTAACTTTGATCGTCATTTCGTGTTTGCGCTTTGAAATAATTGTCTCCATATGCTTATAAATTTTTTTCGTTGTACGTTCATATTTTGCGCTTGTTTCTGAGATGTTTTTCTTTTTGCGGGTTTGTTTCAACTATCATTAGCTTGTAATATCTGTATTTGGCTGATTTTGAGATGTGATTGAAATTCTACATAACTTATAACGGAATAATTTATTTCGTTACATCCTTCAAGAATATGGTTGTCGACGGTTAACAGTCACGCAAGTCAGACTTTATAGTTTGCAAAGCAAATAAAAACACATTTGAGCCTACGTTGATCGTTATTCCGTGTTCGCGCTTTGAAATAAGTGTTATTATATTTTTATATTTTTTTCGTTGTGCGTTGCTTGGTTGTTGTGATCAGGTGACGTTTCATTACTTTAGGTTGATTGTGAGATGTTTTCGTTACAGTGAGCTTGTTTCGGCTTTCATTTGGTACTATATAGAATTTGTAATTCGCCCATTTTGGTACGGTTACTTTGAACTCATGAAGAGCTTGTAACGGATTTTTTTTTTTTTTTGAAACATCCAAAATAAGATTTACATAGAGAGAGATCTTGTAACGGAATAATACGGAAAATACAGTGGAGTAATCGTTTTACTGCCAGTGTACGTTAATTGTGTATATCCGTATTTTTGCTTATAAATCATTGTTTCTATATTTTTTTTCGCTGTTCGTTGTTTGGTCGTTGTGATAAGATGGCTGTTCCCGTATTGAGATTGTTTCTGAGATGTTTTCGTTTCTGTGAGCTTGTTTCAGCTATTGTTTGTTGGAAGTGTAAGCAATCGGTTGATTTGTAGAAGTGAATTGTCTCCAAGGATTAGATTGTACTTGGAAAGAACTTGTAACGTGATAATTCAGTTCGTTACATCCTTCGAAAGAGTGGTATTCTACGGTACAATTGAACCTACTCATTAAAACAGTGATGCATAACGTCACAATCAGGCAGACAAAAACACATTTGAGCAATTGTTTTAGTTGCAATGTATGTTTAGTGTTCGTAGTTCCGCTTGGAAATCATTGATTTATATTTTTTTCCGCTGTTAGTTGTTTGGTCGTTTTGATTAGGTTACTATTGGTTTTCTGAGGTTATTTCTGAGAAGTTAACATTTCGGTGAGCTTGTTCGAGGTATTATTTGCCTGTTAAGTCTGTAATTGGCTCACTCTGAAAATTTGATGGTCTTAAACAATTAGATAGGTCATTTTTGATTTTGCGACAAATTTGAACAATCGCGTAAAAAGCCTGACTTGATGTCTCTGCTTTCCTGGAATTTTCATTCTTTTTTTGAGGGCGTTAAAATGACGAACATCTGGGTCGCTTTTCTTGACTGCGATGGTATGAATGTTCTCCATCATTCCATCAAATATGCATCGTGTTTCCTTGCCAACATCGTAGAAACGCCCACTTTTTCACGTTTGTTATCCACCCAGGATTTCAAGAATAGCGCTCCTGATGTGCATAATGAAAGCAGGTGAGCTATGGCATATAACCAGGAAAATATTTGAGTCTCATACATCTAGATCTATGGTTCATGAGACACTTGCAGTGTTCAGTCTAGTTCTGTGTTTTTGTTAAAACCCTCATCAATTTGTGTTCCTGATCAGGGCGCTGCTTCTATCTGCTTCCATCCTCTAAATTCTTTCAATTTATTCAATCTAACAAACATTCACCGCACTTTATGAATCTACCATTCCACAACATATTTCTCTTCCTCCAATCGAATATGACGTTTTTACGCCCATCTAAAGTTCGGGCACAAGGCCAACAAGCACCGACATTTTGCTTATTCCCATGCCATCCTCTGCTACCAAACAAGATCTGGATCTGACCCTAAAGACAAAAGGGCTAATCAAATTCATCGTAGGCATACATTCCGGGCACATCGCAGGACGTGCCCCCCATTTCTGGCACCGAACTTCTCTAATTACCTCCTCCGGCGAACCTATACCACCCGGTTCCCTAGAAAGTGATTCCGGAGTCCGGGAGAAAAGTTCCCCCGGACTTAATTACCCGGAATAATTGTCAGGCCTTGTTAGCTTCATTCGATGGTGTGTGCCTGAGGGAGCCACACGACGGATGGCGATTTCGATATTTAAAAATTCGAAGAGGCATATTTTTGTGCTACACAGGGCCCAGTAACGCGTTGGAGCGGAATTCCAAACCTCTATTATGTCATCCTGACATAATATATGTCACAAGTTTTTCAATTTATTCCCGATATTTCGTTAGATTTCTAGTGAAAAATATCCAGTTATGGATCTATGGGAGATTATTCCCCAATATAAGGGGCCTGTAGCGTTCTTCGTTAATCTAATGATTTGAAATATCATCGCTTGGAGGACCGGACCTGGTCGAAAGATTCTCCCGGTCAGAGAGCAAATGTAGGTTATTTTATTAACTGCTTCCTGCTGGTTGACTGTCCCTCTTTCTGCTTCAGATAATATGTCAAGATTTTGTCAAAATAAATTCAAAATGTCAAAAAAATTATTTTCCAATGAAAAAGATGCTATTATCCATGTTCTTCAAACAAATTACAACACTTATACGGGGAGACAGAGTTTTTGCTGAGGTTTTTATCTGTGCTCTTGTATCATACGGAAAAATGTATGGTACCCCGTTTACATTTCCTCTGCTAACACTGTGATATACCAAAGAATCTAATGCTCGTTCTCAAAAATATATATTTATACATCGTGTCCACTGATTGGGTGCCGATAATGTGTAAATGACGAAAAATTTTCGAGTTAGACTCTGATATTCTGGGAATCGCTCCTGCTTGGTCTCAAACTGATATGTTGAGAAAATGAGCCAAATCAATTAATATACAGGGTGGTTTAGAACTAATTTAAGGAAAATTGTTTAGAATAAAGCACCTTTGTTTTAAAAGATATCCAGAAAGTTCCTGCAGCAGCTTGTCAGTCCAAAAAACTTTTCTCAATAAACTTTCTCGATATCTTTTAAAACAAAGGTTATTTATTTTTACAAATTCTCAATAAATTCAGTTCTACACCACCATGTATATAAATTGATTTGGCTCATTTTCTCAACATCTTTGTTCGATACCAAGCAGGAGCGATTCCCAGAATATCAGAGTCTAACTCGAAAATTTTTCATCATTTACACATTACCGGCACCCAATCCTTGGACATACTGTATATAAAGGAAATATATAGGAATATTTGTCAGCGCATGTTCTGGAGGACAGTATGCTATCGTTTTGTCCAGATGCCTGTACTTCTCGAATTTTGGGCAGAAATGGTCTCAAACGACTCAGTGATGAGGAATTCGGTGTCAAAATCGATTATGTCCGGCTGGCCGACCGTAGGCACAATTACGGACGACCAGAGGATCCACTCGACTTGAAACTTTCCGAGTATGTTGCATTTCAATTTGCGATGGTTGAGTTCGTTAGAGGGCAAAATCGGAAGAACGATTTCGGGGTTTTATAGTTATCCAAAATTTTTAGGTTATTCTCCTGATATTTCAGGAACTACAGAAGCGATTAGATTGAAACTAAGCAGAAAGTTGAAGCGTAATGAGGCACAATTTTTCGCAAAATTCTGTTGAGATCATACTGCCAGTAAATTAGAAGAAAATTTTTTCGAAAAAAATTTTTTTTTTAATTTTTTTTTCGAAAAGTATTTTTCGTATTCGAAAAAAATTTCGCTTGTATCTTGAGCCTCATAATTCACACCAGCGCACCAAATTTCAGTTCGATACGCTTATAACTCTTGGAGATATCGCAAAAAAAGTGTAAACGGACGGCTGGACAGAATATATTTTGACACCGGATTCGTCATCACTGAGTCCAACCTAGTCGTTTGATACCATTTGCGGCTGAAAATTCGAAACTTACAGATACTTGGACGAAACGAAAGCACGCTGTTTCCCTGGAACATGCGCGCAAAAGTGATTTTCTGTAAATATGCAAGCAAGCATTCAAATTGCTCAGTGGGGGTTTTTCCTTTAAACGAAAATGCAGTTATTTTCATGAAAAACCTTCGGAACATCACATTTCAAACATATAATTTCCATATTATATTTTTAAAAAAATGTTTGATCACCTAAAACTAAAAAATAAAAATGGGGATTTGCATTCAAAGGGATTTGTCATGAGTGCACGATATGTCAACGTCGAATTCAGTTTTCTCGGAAAGAAAAGGACGTCAAATGTGTTACTTTGCTTAGGAAAACAGAGATAGCTATACTTCGATCTGGTTAGAGTAGAAGACAACGACCAAGGAATAAAAAAGAAGAGCACAGACTGTCATACTGTCATATAACTGACAAATCGCAAACGGAAATTGTTTGGATATATTGACAAAGAGCATGTGTGTACCACAGAATAGGAATAAATATTTCGTTATTCTATGACAGAAAAAGCAATTCTACTAAACAACGTTGTCACTTCGTGCATGCATGACAAATCCCAAACCCCAATTTTGAAACCTGATTTTGAATACTTTCTGAAGGTAATTTGGGAAAATGATGAATCAAACCCATAATAATTATGTTCAAATTTGCATTTGCAGTAATAACCCAAATTCAGGAAAGACCCCCATTGCATCTGTACCATGTGGGAGTATGGTCCATATTCCTTAGAAGCTGGCCATCAGTATTTCCGATCTTGCTTCCAGGTGAAATGAATAGCACAGGAGAAAAAATTGTATTCTATTATCATGAAAATATAGTTCATCTCATTATCATACATGGTATTTGAATGGGAGAGCAAATTAAGCGATAGGCATGACATTCGATCAAAGATACGCCGTGTTTTTCAATGAACTCGTTTGGTTTTATCTTCGGTTACCATAATGTTTTTATGCTTGTTTGTTCTGATGATATCCCGATGATTTTCGATCGTCAGAACCAACGTTGGAACAATGAACAGAACTGTCGGAATGGTAAAATACATATAAATCCAGGACCAAGTAGTTGCCAGCGGTCCTCAAACGGTTACGATAGGTTTTACGACTTTTAAGAGAACAAGATCGCTAACATTCTATCCAAATGTCTGTAACTTTTGCTAGTTGAACCAAACTTGGTCTCAGATATACGAGGGTATTATAAAACTATTTTGACAGAAAACTAGAAGTTAACTCGTGAATTCTGATTCAAAAATGAGAGTTAACCACTCTCTGTGGTTCAAATAAGTTTCATAATACAGGTCATTAAACGATTACGAAGCACTCAATGATGAAGAATCCGATATCGAATTCATTTCTGTTTGGCCGGTCGGCTTTCCTTACGAGTCACAAATTTCGAAGGAAAAGACCTAGAATTTTGAAATATTCAGAGTATTTTGTAGCCTAAATATTCCGGATGAAGAAGAAACTTGATATTTATGAACAAGAAACATAATTCTTTTGAATAATACATTGTCTTATCTTTTCCATAACACTATCGATTATTACTTATACAGTGTGCGGCAAATTTATGGGATGAACTCATTTTCTCAGAAGAAAAATGTTTGGCAACAAAATCCTGAAACATGGTCAATTTTTGTTTCACTTTCACCAAATTTATATGCATTTTTGAAGGATTTTTGTTGCACCCTGTGCCATACACCCATCAACCCCCAAAATTTTTTGAATAGGGAAAGTAGTTCATGTGGTACTTTTATGGCAAGGTCTTTGTATCTCCTTTACAGGTGTGCAGAAATTTTCAAGAAAGAAATTTTGTTTTTGAAAAATTAGTTCAAAGAGGTTTTCAGTATGTGCACTTCGTCATGGCTCATTTACTTTGAGAAGATGGTACCTGATGAAATTTATCACCGAATGAAAGTCGACCCTTACAGTTTTTTTCATGCGCAACTTTCAATCCCTCTCAACCCCCTCACTTGCAAAAATTTTTTTTTCTCCATTGAAGGGTTCGTAGGGGTTGGAAGTTGTGCATGAACAAAACTGTAATGATCGACTTTCATTCGGTAACAAATTTCGTCAGGCACCATCGTCCCAAAGTAAATGAGCCATGACAAAGTGCACATACTGAAAACCTCTTCGAACTAACTAATTTCTCAAAAAAAAAATTTTTTCTCGAAAATTTCTGCACGCCTGTAAATAAGATACAAAGACCTTGCCAAAAAGTACCTTATGACCCATTTTCCCTATTCAAAAAATTTAGAGGGTTGATGGGGATGGCACAGGGTGCAACAAAAATCCTTCAAAAATACATAAAAATTAGGTAAAAGTGAAACAAGAATTGACCTGTTTCAGGATTTTGTTGCCAAATATTTTTCTTCTGAGAAAATGAATTTGTTCCATAATTTTGACGCGCACTGTATAAATATGTTATTCGAAGTTACCGTAGTACCGAAGTAAATATACCATGTTTACGTAAAGTCTGTCAAACTGTTTCAGACACTGTTCTTGACATAAATAAATTTAGCAAGTTGAGTATAGATAATCTATATTTTCTTCACTATTTCATGAATAAAGAATATATATATCAGTAATTTATTAAAAGAAGAGGGCTTTTTTGGGAAATCCTTGTTGTTTGAAATCATTTCATCATCTTCGTTGCAAGCAGAGACATACTATTGTTTTAACTGGAAAATGTATAGGCTGTATAGGTTCACATCAGTTGAGAATCATTGAATGAACCAACTTCGTTCGATTCCATCCTTGTGGTTGTGCAATCATATACAATTTCATTGGATAATGAATTGAGAATTGAATAATGAAGGTTGTACCTTAGTTGCGATTCTTTTATATCGATTCTAATTCTTGTTGTTCAAACTCTTCGGTTTATATCCTTGAATTAAACAGATACGAAATTATTCATCAAATAAATGGGACAAAAATTTCATGTCCGTTTGTATACATGTTTATAACCTCTTCAAGCGAGTCCAAAAGCGGCGAGAGTGACGTGATCCTATATCTGCAAACTGATTGGCACCCCATAAACTTGATTCATGGACATATCTGCGTTGACATAGATTTCCTAAGTAAATGACGCAAGTGGTTTATCTGATCTGGTTTTTCTGTGGCTAAAATCTCTTCTCAAGAAATGTTGAGGACCGCTGGCCGGGTCCCATCGCCTAGTGTAGAATTCGGGTGGCGCGTCGACACAGAGTCCAGGTGGTTCGAATGTTCGGTCCGATTGTGATGCAAATTCGCCCCCAGGTGTTCGGGTCGCCCAGAGGTGGGGTTGTTAGCCCCGTAGCGATGCTGCCGATGCTCGCGTATATCCTCCATGTCGGGATAATTTTTTTTTCTTTCTCACATCTCTCGTTCCGTTCGCTTTATTCTTGTACGGACACCGAAGGTGATATATGGAAATGGGGTTGGCTTTGTTCTTGTAAAATGGCTTGTGCGTTACGTGTCAGCCAATTTTTATAGGACCATTAAGATCCGCTGATACCTGTCGCGATTTAGGTCTTTGTGAAGACTGATTAGACTGTTTAGTGTTTGGAGGGTGGGTCGTTTAGAAGGGTTGTAAAATTTTCAATCAGGTTTCAGATGATTTCTAGTTTATGATCTGGTACTAACTCATTGTGCTCGACGAAGACAAATGCAAATAAATTTTTTTCTATGAACAATACATTTTTGTGAGGAAGCGGTCGTCCATTCAAGTACTTA
This sequence comes from Myrrha octodecimguttata, assembly GCA_958510865.1. Lineage (NCBI taxonomy): Eukaryota > Metazoa > Arthropoda > Insecta > Coleoptera > Coccinellidae > Myrrha > Myrrha octodecimguttata. Next base: position 74,445,849 of record OY294057.1, read on the forward strand.
CTCCGCAAAATGCTGCTTGGTCCATCGTGATCACAATAACTTCCGAAATAAACAACTAAGGTTCCTACTCCATATTTGTAGAGCAGGTTCAAAACGTTTTTTTTTTCCTTTTATTTCCAAGAATTCACATCGGATCTAATTGAATCCTGGCATTTGTTTGATGAATTCTTGAGAAAAAAATCATGCAAACTTTTTTAACGGAGATCATGGCCAAATGCAGCCAAATGTCCCACTTTATTTGAAACACTTTATTTTATGGTATTCCTGAATATAAAGATGAATTCTATCCAGAAAAATTGCTTACACGGTTTTCAATCTCGACTAGGACTGCTAGAAGGTATATGCAAAATTTCGGTGGGATTTGGAAGACGTTTCAGATCCACATTTCGAAAAACTTTTGTTCATTCCTTTTGTGAAGAAACCATACCATACAATAATGTTACATGTGATGCCCCCTGTTTGGTCTTCAACCTTTCACCTTTCGGAAATTATAACCGTATTGAACTGAAATTTTGTACACTGCTGTGAAATATAGAGCTGAAGACATGAGCAAAGAATTTTTCTAATATTATTGATAGTTCTCAAAAAAACAAATTCTCGTGAAAAATCTCGAAAACATTTTTTTTTTATTGAGTGACTTCACGATCTCAACAAAATTTCGCAAGAAGTTGCGTATCGTTATGCTCCATCTAACTGACCAGTTTCAATCCAATCGCTTCAATTGTTCCTGAAATATCAAATGAAATACCCTCGCACATTAACGAACTCAACCGCGGCATTCCGATGCCTGAACTATCTTGCAAGTTTCAAGTCGCTAGCTTCGACATTTGAGACCATTTTCGGGAAAAAATTAGAGAATTACAGACAATTGGACAAAATGATAGCACGCTGTTTCCCAGAGCATGCGCGCAAAAGCTGGTGTCTTAGGACCTTGAGGCTGCTTCACAACATTCAAACATTCTAGGATTTTATCGAAATGCCAATTGTCTATTGTTATATAATTACACAATTTCCAACCTTCGATAAATCCCTATAAGATCTCGTTTGAAACACTTCTTCGAAATTAGAAATCTAGTGGTTAGAAAATTTTCGAATATGTCTGAAAAATGGATCATTTTAGGTCTTGAGAATAACCAGACGAAATCAAAATAATATTCAATTTTATGCAAAAATGTGCTAGATCATGCTTGGGAATTGTAAGGACATAAAAATAAACTATCATATAAAAGATCAACTGAAAACGTTTTCACCAACATAATATTATGTTCTTCTGGTTTTTTGCCCCACTCGTAATTTTACGATTACAAATATATAAATATCCAGAAACAAGCTGATACGTCAGCCTAAAATCGATATAATAATAATAATAACAATAATAATAAAAATAATAAAGTTTATTTCGGTAAATAAACAAATTCATCACTGAGATATATAATAATATTATAATCTGTACGTGATATTTAAAACAATATATAATTCTAACATATGCTCTACAGGGTCTTTCACGAGGAACCTCACCCATATTTATACGGGAAACTACTGAACGTATTTTCATGAAATTCAACACTTATAAGTATTTCACGATGCTGATGAAATCTAAAATATTTTCAAGGCATGAGCACCTCCGGTTTTTCCGGAAATGACGTCAACTTCCGTTTTTCAAATTAGAACACCATTTTTTTATTGCAGAAATAGATTCCTTAGAAAATTTCAATTTATTTTGATGTAACATTTTTGTGAAAATGTCATCTTTTTGGCGTGAAGAGAAAAGAAATAGCTGAAAATTCAAGACGAAAAACAGTTTTTTGTGAATAACTCAGAAAATATCCATTTTAGGGCAAGGGTGTGATGCATACACTCACATTATTTTTTAACGTAGATTCAATATCTGCCATAAAAAAATGGGGTTCTAATTTGAAAAAATTGATTTTTCACGATTTTGTCATCCCTAACTTTGAAAGCGATTTTTTCACCCCCTGTATCATGAATCGCGATTTCGATTTTTAAAGTGGATACATCAATCTTACATCTTGAAAAATCCCAAAAATGAAAATTTTCCATCCAAAAACCTCGAAGTTATTCTTGTTTCAGCGGAGCTCTATTTTCGATTTTTTTTTCGAATTTTCCCGCTCAGAGAGAATTTTCCAACCAGAACTGAAAAATGTTACATCAAAATAAATTGAAATTTTCTAAGGAATCTATTTCTGCAATAAAAAATGGTGTTCTAATTTGAAAAACGGAAGTTGACGTCATTTCCGGAAAAACCGGAGGTGCTCATGCCTTGAAAATATTTTAGATTTCATCAGCATCGTGAAATACTTATAAGTGCTGAATTTCATGAAAATACGTTCAGTAGTTTCCCGTATAAATATGGGTGAGGTTCCTCGTGAAAGACCCTGTATAATGAAAAGCAAAACTAACATATGGAAAACCATAAATCCACAGAAATATTTGAAGAAAATAATGAATGAATCAAATCGGGCAAGTTTATGACACAATCGGGCTGTACAACGTCAAAAATCTAGTAAGTAGAACTCATATAGGTACTTATTTATTTCCATTTCCATGATAAATCCAGTGCAAAAATCTTGGTAATGGGGAAGCTATATGAATTTACAAATTTTCTTTCCTTTTTTTTAATTTATCAAGTAATTAATCGTTTCTCTCCTTTCATGATTTAACCAAGGCTTTATTCTTTTTTTGAACGTTTTTATATTTTTGATATTTTTCAGATGTCCGGGAATCAAGTTAAAAAGTTTTGGTGCGAAATAAATATGACTTCTTTGCCCGATACTCTTGTGGCATCTTGGTGGTTGGTAGGAATTTTCTCCTCTGGTTGCATAATTATGTTGCAAAGTACTAAAAGATATTTTACTTGAAGCGATATTTAAAAGAATTTTGAATCCTTGCTAATTATATACTTCATCATATCTCTTCAATCCCGCTCTTCAAACTCTTAAGATGTATCCTATTTCCTTCCTAGTATCTCCTATTCATAACATCAACAAGGCCTATTATCTGCCCATACACCTTTAAAAAGAAATCACGTTAGTAGGTAACCAAAACATATTCCAAACAATAACTACCACCTTACATTGTATTAGAATGAATAAGCTTTGAATTTTTCATAGCTTCATTCACACTTCTTCCATTATGACGTTTCAAAGGTCTTTTCCCCTTTTAGTTTGTGAGAGATAAGAATAGAACTTCGACAAGTCCTACAGAATTGGGCTAATCTCCAATTTGGGGCTTTGTATTCTACATATTTCATTTGGATGTCCGGATGATTGAATAATTTGCGAATTGTTGGCTTCCTATAATCATATATTTATTCAGTGATCTTAATTTTCAGTCGAGAAAGAATAATTTCCGCAAATCGCTAGGAAATTTTGACATTCCAGATATTTCCAAAGAAAAAGTCAAGATTTCCCAACTGTTAGAAAATATTCATTTCCTTACTGTAAGGAAATGATATTTTTTTACAGTTGTTAGTGTTATACATATATGATTGAAAACAAGTTGTTTATAAGGAATTAATTTATACAGTGCGCGTCAAAATTATGGAACAAATTCATTTTCTCAGGAGAAAAATATTTGGCAACAAAATCCTGAAACAAGTCAATTTTTGTTTCACTATTACCGAATTTTTATGCATTTTTGAAGGATTTTTGTTGCAACCTGTGCCATCCCCATCAACCCTCTAAATTTTTTGAATAGGGAAAGTGGGTCATGTGGTACTTTTTTGGCAAAGTCTTTGTATATTCTTTACAGGCCTGCAGATATTTTCAAGAAAAAAAATTTTTGTTTGAAAAATTACTTAGTTCAAAGATGTTTTCAGTATGTGCACTTTGTCATGGCTCATTCACTTTGAGACGATGATACCTGATGATATTTGTCACCGTATGAAAGTCGACCATAACAGTTTGTTCAAGCACAACTTTCAACCCCCTCCATTTTTTGGTTTATTATTTGATGAAATCAAATAATAAACCTTAGTGATCGAACAACGAAAAAAAATTTTAACCCCCTCTGAAAATTTCAGTTTACGTTTTGGAGTATATAGATTTGAATGATCGAAAAAAAAATCCGTCCGTCCGTTATTTGATTTTATCTAATAATAAACCAAAATTGGCATTGGCAGTTGGCAACGTCGCTGAGAATTTTTTCTCCATTAAAGGGTACGTAGGGATTGAAAGTTGTGCATGATCTTTAGGAAGTTGTTTCGTTCGACCAATGTAGCATTCTGGTTTAGTATTTGATAAAATCAAATAATGAATCTTAGTGACTGATCAAAAACAAAGAATTACCACCCCTGAAATTTTCATGGGACTCTCGACGTTGATTACTGTTGCACAACTCAACCTAAAAATTTTCACCTGGATGATTTCCGACCAGTGGTCTCTGAGTTATAAAGAAAAACGATGCAAATTTCCATAATCCCGAAAATGAATCATCGCATTCGGTTCCAAGATTGGAATTCAGTGGAATAATCGGTTAACTTTTCATCCAGAATCATATATCTGAAATAAGATGAAAGGATTGATTACCAAATTTTCAACACATATCGAGAAATTTTTAACGGATTCGTATATTATTTTTAAAACACAATGTGCAAATGCCCCCATCGATATTCTTAACAATTCTATAATCGTAAGTAGTTCAAATTAAATATTTCGCGTTTTCTCTCCCAATATCTGAAACAGAATTACTAAAAATCAGATAAAAATGATTATCAAGCTGAGATTCAAGACACTGTATGTTGAAATTTTGGAATTTGATTGAGATATTCGAAAAGAGCAGAAAGTTTTCAATGGGGTTCAGTAGATTCCATCTTCTCGCGCATTATTTTGCTCATAGAAAACTTTAGGGAAAGATTCAATTGAATAATTGAATTTCGACAAATTCTTAGAAAATGAGTTCATTGTAATTAAATTGGGAAATATTCGGTTGATATTTGGAACGTATGATTAACTTTCACAGGTCGATCGATTTATATTCAAATTCCCAAAAAATTCCAGGTCCGTATCTGAAAAATATTGGAGTTCTTGCAAGCGGAGATTCAACACCCTGTATATTGAAATTTTGGGATTTGATTGAGATATTCGAAAAGAGCAAAAAATGTTCAATGGGGTTCAGAAGATTCTATCGTCCCGCAAGTTATTTTGCTCATAGAATACTTCAGGGAAATATTCAATTGAATATTTGAATTCCAATGAATTCTTAGCAAATTAGTTCATTGTAATTAAATTGAGAAATTTTTTCTTGAAATGATTGAATATTTGTATTTTCCGATATTCTGATAGAATTCCAAAAAAAATAAAAAATTGAATTGTGAGAAATTTATTTGTATTGTATTCCACAGGGGATTTTTCGAGTAGACTGCGGTACAAGGTATTATTTGTCAGTTTTAGTTTTATATAAAATCCATATCATCATAATGCCTCATAAATTTTCGAATCCATAATATGCTGATTTTTTTTCGTGTATGGTTATTATGACGGGAATGGTAGAGCAGCAGTTCGGTAATATCAATCAAGATTCCCCAAGAAATGATTTCCATATCATAGAACTATATCTACAGTTTTCAATTATGTTCGCGAAATTGGCCGGTTTCCTACTTCGAAAGTGAATAATACACAGGAAGAAAGGCGACACCTTGACATCGGAACAGACATCCTTGATATGGTAGGGACACATCCAAAAGTTGTAGCACTAGAAGAATACAAATATTCAATCATTTCAAGAAAAAATTTCTCAATTCAATTACAATGAATTAATTTGCTAAGAATTTATTGGAATTCAAATATTCAATTGAATCTTTCCCTGAAGTATTCTATGAGCAAAATAACGTGCGGGATGATGGAATCTACTCTACCCCATCGAACATTTTTTGCTCTTTTCGAATATCTCAATCAAATCCCAAAATTTCAATAAACAGGGTGTTGAATCTCAGCTTGCAAGAACTCCAATGTTTTTCAGATACGGACCAAGAATTTTTTGGTAATTTAAATATGAATCGATCGACCTGTGAAACTTGAACATATGTTCCAAATATCAACCGAATACACTCGGTGGTTCGAAAGTTATGAGAAATTGAAATTATCAGTGAAAACATGAACCACCCTGTATCTCGGTTATTGAATTGATTGAACCTATCATATATAGGTTTTTTGGACTTGCCTAGGGTAGCTCTAGCTCAGGTTACCGTATGTTCATTTACCAATGAAACGTCCTGTATAATAAAAATTTTACTAATATATTCGTTACATTAATATTATTTTGCTAATTTTGTAAGAGAGTATCGAGTTAAAAGAAAGTTAAAAAAAATTATTCAAATCTATGGAATCGTCCGCCCACAATATGAATATTAACTACCCGAATATAGACGAAAATAACCACGTCGTCATATTTGAAATATATTTCCTGGTCCTAATACGCGATAGGTGTGGACAGACACGGTTCTTCTTCGAAGTACCTAGACATAACTTTTAACACGCATTAAGCCTGTGGAGGCATGCACAACTCGCATGCTTTTTCGCTTTGAGTTAGAGGACTTCTTCATTCGTCATTTTAATGTATTCATGGAATGATCTGTTCGTTTTTATACCGAGGACGTGTGGTAGACATCCTGGTACAGCTTTAAAAATTAAAAAAAAAAACTCACTATTAGAACCGGAGAGATTAGAATATAATCGAGCGGCCACCGTATTGCCAACGCGCTACCTAATATGTGCTCATATTCCCCCACTCTCTGGTGCCCTATCGTCTCTTTATCGGGTCCTCTATATTATGGTTTCAACAGCTTTCAAAGGTGCTATTCACTTTGATTTTTATTTCTTTAATGTTTTAAGTGGATATAGATGGATGACAATTGATTAAACAATATGGTTACGACAAATCTATTGAAACATATCGAAATGCAAAGAAGTAAATCAATCGAATGCATTAAAAGAAAACGTAATATGAGAGGAATATATTTTTATTGCTGTCCTTTAAAATAAATTAGTTTTTTGAATTTCTGTCGCTGTTTTGGTTCATTCATGCTTTGGCTCTGGTTACGTTTTTTTTTCAATTCTAATGGTGAATTATTCTTTCTCTATACTTCAAATCAACTAGTTTTTATGGTTGTCTTCTCCACTGAGTGATAAATGATTTGATTTTATGAAAAAGTTAATACTTGAAACGTAAGAAAGAAAATCATAAATGTATTTGGTAATGTTGCTATTGATTTTGTTATTCCGAATTGATACTTTAAATATTTTTTCACAGTTGGTTTTTGAATTACATATATTAAATTTGTTCTCAAATTCTGAGGGGCATTTTTTTTGTCTGAAGTTATTGCAAACAAAATTATTCACACTTGATCTTCCTTCGTAGGCCCTGAACAACGTAGGTATCCTGCAATATATTCAGAAAATGTAAAGAGGTGGTAAAATTCGTCATCGATCATCATATGATTTCCTCATTTTATGATATTGATATTTAATCATCCAAGTAGACACAGATGAAGTGTATAGGACAAGTCATAAATTAATCGAACAAATCACTAAATACAATTATCATTTGGAATTTCATCAACAATATAATAACATTTAAACAATTCAATACTTTCGGAAAAACTTGACACATTCGAAGATTTTATAAAAGCGGTGATTGTGAAGGAAAATGCTGTGAAATTTGATGATGTTTCTTATTCAGCTATGTTCTGATAGAATAAAAGTCTGTTTCTGTTATTTTTCAACAATGTCTTTAAGATTAGCCATTTTCGTTCCAACTGGTTTCTGTTTAATATTTTCGCTCTAAAATCGAGAAAAATTAACTTTTATGCTAAAAAACATGGTAAATTTTTCGAAATATATGTTTTCTTACTGATTCAATCAAATTTATCTAAACATTTCAACAGGTAACAAAACTATGTTTTTCAACATAAAAGTTGATTTTTCTCGAAAACGGTTGACTTTAGAGATTATGACAGTACTTTTTTGTGTGGAAAACAGTGGCGGTTCAAATGGGCGTCTCAAAAAACGGACTTTCTCCATTAGACTAGTAGTTTGGGAGGCAAACACCTACTACCCCTTCAAAACCTTCACCAATTCCGCACTAAACATAGCTTATTATGATCAGGAAATACTTACGAAAGATGTTTTCTGAACGATAAAAGGTTCCCGAGAATTTCGCAAAAAACGATTTCTTTCAATTTCAATAACCCTGTATCTCGAAAATGGCGCATTTTAGAGGGTAAGTTAATAGGAACTTTTTTTTTCATATTTTTGGACAAACTATTATTACATCTTGAAGTCCTGCGCATATATTATGAATCACCCTGTAATAAACACACCAAATACCTAAACTACATTCACTTTTTTAAATCCCGGTTGTCCATGACATTCTGACACATTTCACCGTGTATATTCTGAAAATGTTAGGTTATAGTCATTTTCCTGTCATATAATTACACAACGTTGTCATCTCTACATAGAGGTCGTAGTAATTACGTATTTTTCAATTAAATTATCTTGAGAAAATAATGAATTTGAGAATGTGAATTCAATAATTCCAAAGACCTGGCGAATGTTGAAGAAACTTTTTTCCCTGTTAACACTGAAAATATTTCACCTATAAAAGCATATTTGGAATTTTCAGTTATGATATTTTCTTGTACGGGAATCAAGAATCGAATGTGGAAATTTTACTGAAAAATAATAGATAGAGTAGTCCGTTACTTTGTGATAGTTCATTCGTAAAGAAATGAAAGTACTCGAATAATCCTGCAGTAAAACTTCTAAACGAACAGACAAACCTATTGAAATCCCTACTGTTTGAAATTCTCAAGAAATAAGTCTACAGAAGATTTTAAACACCTTGTTGTACAACTTGAAATACTCTAGTATGAAAATGTAGAAGTACCACAAAACCTGCGTAACCTTAAAAGAGCTTACTAAATTTACAAAGTTCTTGAGAATCTATGTGAACGATAAACTGGGTTTTCACTCACATACGTCGAAAATGTTGGATAGCCTGTGATAAATTATTGATTCCAAATTATCAGGGTTACTATCAGAAAAAGCAGATTTCAATTCTACATAGTACTTTTTGATACTTTGTCTTTGCTTCTTCTAAACTAACTTCGGCATTTTTAGTGATGATAATGTTGAGCATTTGGCAACGTCTCTGAGAATCATTTTGACATTGCCGATATTTCACGAGTGCCAACCTGCGTCAGTTTAAAGTAAAAAAAACTTGATAGACTTAAGTCATGGCCAACGGCGATAGTTTATAAAAGTGAATGGAGTATATATCATTGTTGTTTGGATTGGGACCACTCAATGAAGTTTAGTCGCAGCCCTTTCTCTCCTGAATCGAACAATCGCATGGTCTGTCAAAACAGTCGATCAGAAATCAAAACTCTCTGGTTTCGGGACCAGGAATTAAAACACGATTTATTCTCGATATAAAATGAGGTGATCTGGAGTGCGGACTGCAACGTCACACGAGATCCAGAGAGAAATATTCACCCCCTCGTCCTCTTGCAGAAGGGCCCACGTGAACTACTACGGAGGGTCTACGACATTGAACAATAGAAGACGGTGGAGCAGCTCGTTGTTGCTGATGTCGAAATGGGGGACGGCAAAACCAAGCCGAATATACAGAGTGGAATCTGTGTGAAAATCGTTTTTATGAGAGCCATTCGGATGTATGTATACTCCATTCACTTTTATAATGTAGCCCGGTTGGCCATGACATCGTGACAGATTTCACCGTGTATATTTTGAAAATGTTAGGTTATAGTCATTTTCCTGTCAGATAACTATGCAACGTTGTCCTCTCTACATAGAGGTCGTAGTAATTACTTATTTTTCAAATGTCAATCTACATTGATAAAGTAATGAATTTGAGAAAATTTTATTTGAATTCGATAATTCCAAAGACCTGGCGAATGTTGAAAAACTTTTGTCTCGTTAATACTGGAAATATTTTACGTATATAAACATGGTTGGAAGATTCAGTTATGCTTTTTTCTCGTACGGAAATCAAGAATCGAGTTTTTCAAAATAAAGTCTGTAGTCAGTGTCATTTTGGGTGCTCCAATAGAAGGATATTCTTTGTCGTCTCTTTCACTTAAAATCTTCCTTATTGTGTTGATGTGCAGCTAACAAATAAATATCTATTCATATAAAATATAATTCCTTGGTTTTCAGTCACATACGTCGAAAATGTTGGATAGCTTGTGTTGAATTATTGATTCCGAATTATCAGGGTTACTATCAGAAAAAGCCGGTTTCAATTCTACATAGCACTTCCTGATACTTTGCCTCTGCTTCTTCAAAACTACCTTCGGCATTTTTATTAGTTTGCAAGCGTTATTATGCTGAGATTTAGAAATCTAGAATCGATTGATATTGATAATAGTAGAAATTGAAATTTGGCAACGTCTTTTGACATTGCCGATATTTCATGAGTGCCAACCTGCGTCAGTTTTAAGGGAAAAAACTTGATAAACCTAAATCATGGCCAACCGGGCTACATTATAAAAGTGAATGGAGTATATCTCTCTGGTTTTCACATGAAATTCCAGATGTGGTAAAAAAGTTGGTTGATTTTTCGTGGGATAGCTTTCAGAGTGGTTTTTGAAGACTAATTTCTGGGCTATATATACTCCATTCACTTTTATAATGTAGCACGGTTGGCCATGACATCCTGACAGATTTCACCGTGTATATTTTGAAATTGTTAGGTTATGGTCATTTTCCTGTCAGATAACTATGCAACGTTGTCCTCTCTACATAGAGGTCGTAATAATTACTTATTTTTCAAATGTCAATCTACATTTATAAAGTAATGAATTTGAGAAAATATTATTTGAATTCGATAATTCCAAAGACCTGGCGAATGTTGAAGAAACTTTTGTCTCTGTTAATACTGGAAATATTTCACGTATATAAACATGGTTGAAAGATTTAGTTATGCTATTTTCTTGTAAGGAAATCAAGAATCGGGTTTTTCAAAATAAAGTCTTCAGTTCAGTCTTTTTGGGTGCACCAATAGAAGGATATTCTTTGTCGTCTCTTTCACTTAAAATCTTCCTTATTGTGTTGATGTGCAGCTAAAAAATAAATATCTATTCATATAAAATATAATTCCTTGGTTTTCACTTACATACGTCGAAAATGTTGCATAGCTTGTGTTGAATTATTGATTCCGAATTATCAGGGTTACTATCAGAAAAAGCCGATTTCAATTCTACATAGCACTTCCTGATACTTTGCCTCTGCTTCTTCAAAACTACCTTCGGCATTTTGATTAGTTTGCAAGCGTTATTATGCTGAGATTTAGAAATCTAGAATCGATTGATATTGATAATAGTAGAAATTGAAATTTGGCAACGTCTTTTGACATTGCCGATATTTCATGAGTGCCAACCTGCGTCAGTTTTAAGGGAAAAAACTTGATAAGCCTAAATAATGGCCAACCGGGCTACATTATAAAAGTGAATGGAGTATAGGTATTTACTGTGTGTCCTGGAAAGACAGTGTAGAAATTGGGGAGGATATTGATCAAGGCTATTGAATGCGATGAAAAAATGTTTGATATGATAGATTTACATTATATATATATATATATATATATTTTTCATTGGAAATGTTTGCCTCTCGATTGTTCTCTATGATTTTTGTAAAATTTCTCTATTTTCTGATTCCTCCGCCCGATATTGTAGAAAGATTATTTCAACTTTTACTTTGAAAATGTACAAAGACTGAAAGCCTGAAAATGATCTACCCAGTAACTTCAAATGCCAATATTTTTTGCAGTCACGTATTAAATTCAGAGGTTGATTTGAATGCTTTCATGAGAGAATTTCAGTGAAGTACTTAAGTAAAGTCATCAGCTTGTTCTTCAGCATATTCAGGTGGAAATACAAAATTGATTGAAACAATAACTTCCGAAAGAGACCTCTTAGAAACTCGATATTTGTAAAGTAAGTTTGGACTTTAATTTCGAAGGCTGAATTCGTGAATGGCTAAAATCCACCCAATGATTCCGTAGATATACCCATCTAAAATTTTATTTTTCCAATATTTCCAAAAATACAGATTAGTTCGAATTGCAATCCAATACTCGATGGAAAAATGACAGTTCGAAGGTTTATACAGAATTTCATGGGGATAATATGATAAGAAGATCACAGAATCATTGAATATTTCAAAAAAAATGGAGTTCCTGCTCAAAATGTTCTAATGACACGATCATCTCGAAATTCTGAACAAAGTTGTCGGCCGTTAGGCCAACCGTAAACACAATAACTGCCGACAGAAACAACTTAGAAGCCTGATATTTGTAGAGTAAGTTCGAACCTTAATTTCGAAGGCCGAATTCGTGAATGGCTAAAATCTACGCAATGATTCCGCAGATATGCCCATTCAAAATTTATTTTTCCAATATTTCCAAAAATACAGATTAGATCGAATTGAAATCCAATACTTGATGGAAAAATGACAGTTCGGTCGTTTGTACAGAATTTCATGAGGGTAATATAGTCAGAAGATCACAAAATATTGAATATTCGAAAAAAAAGCTTGAAATTTTTTTTCAAAATGTTCTAATGACTCGACCATCTCGAAGTTTTGCACAGTTGCCAATCAGCATTTTCAAACTAACTGCCAAGTTTCATCATGATTGAATCAGTAGTTTTTGAGTTATTCCATAAAAAAACCACGAAATTTGACATATTTTTTGTCCAAAACTTATTTTCGGATCGAACTGAAATTTGAAACACTGTTTTTAAATACTAACTTCAAGGTTTATCTCAAGTTTCCGTCTGATCGCTTCAATAGTTATTCAGATATTGAGGAAATATTCTCAACCTTTCGAATAAAAACGAAATTTGACATATTTTTCTCCTAATATCTCCGGAAATAAATATCATATCAGATTGACAGTTGGAGAACTGCTGTTAATACTAACTTCAAGGTATGTTCTGAATTTCAACGAAATGTGGTTTATTAATTCAGAAAGAAAAAAATTTTTTGTGGATAATTTTCGAAAAACATTAATTTCGAAATGTTGTAACAATTTAATCCACACGAAACTTTGCAGTAAGTTGCAAGTTGATATTTTTCAACTCATCACGAAGTTTCGATGTGATCGCATCCTACTTCTTGAAAAATTGAGGAAATAACCTCAAAATTTCCAACAACAACGAAATTTGACATATTTCTTTTCATATATACTCCAAAGTAAACATCATATCGAATTGAAATTTGAATCGTTGTTTTTGAATACTGATTTCGAGGTCTGTGTCAATTTTCATTGAAATCTGATGAGCAGTTCACGAGGAAAATGTACTTTTCAACAAACATTTCGGAAATTTTCGAATAAACATAGTTTGAACATTTTCTAACCACTAGAGCCATACAAAATTTCGCACTCAGTTATGCGTTGGTACTCAAGGACTTATAACAAGGTTTTTATTTGAACCGAAACGTACTTCATGAGATATCGAGAAATAAACCTTAAAATTTCATATACCTAGGTATAACTCCGAAACTGTTGGACTGATTTTGTACATTAACGAACTCAACCGAGATATTCAGGCTTCAAACCTAACCCCAAAATTTCGAGACTCTAGGTATTTTCCTCCGAAAGTTAGAGCGCACAAGGCCGGATGGACAGAATCAAATTTGACCACTGGTTCTTCATCAGTGAGTCCAGCCTAGTCGTTCAAGACCAATGTCAGCTCAAAATCCGAAAATTACATACATCGTGACGCTGTTCCTCAGAACAAGGGCGTAAAAAAACAAACGGTAAACCCGCAAAGTTTCCCGTCGCCGAGATATTGAAGAGATATTTACATCATTGTACGTAGTGTGATTTTCTGAATAAAAAATGTGAAATCGAACATAGGCGGTCTCCCTCAATTGGGGATATGGGCCCCCAAAGTTCCAAAATGAGTCGTTTTCAGGTCCCTTTTTCCACCATAAAATCGATCTCTCACTTCATCTGTATAGTTCACAAACCACCTTCGAACCTTCAATCAACAGTGAGCAACACTTTTTTCAAGAATAATCAATATTTAATGAAAAAACAATGAAAATACTGGACAACCACTTCACCTCTGTTCCTTCTGATTTCGACTCAGTCTAAAAGTGAAGTTTGGCAATGGCGCGAACTTCATCGGTCGAAATCGTGTCATCGTGCGTATTCGTGAATGAAAGATTACTGCTGTCTGTCGTGAAAAATGAAATATGTTCTTAGTTTCTTACTGTTTACTGCGATACTCTAAATCTTCTAATAGGAGAATTCGTTTCTAATGAAATCTACAAGGTTGACACACATAGTAATGGAATGAGAATACACCCTCACATATATTTGAACGTACATTTTTTTCTTATGTGATAGGTCACGCCCTTCCCAGATTTCCAATGAAATCCAGATTATTATATAACCCATTTCATTGGAATACCCTGAATCTCATTCTAAACTGGGACCATCTCGAAGACACAACAAAAAACGAAGTAGATGACAACCTCCTTATTTTGAAGGGGATAGAAAGAAAGTTCAAACGAAAATATTGAGAGTGAAACCTTTAAGAAATATTCTCAATGATTTTGTTTTGATGTTAGAATAACCACCTCTTCTTCAGTGACAGAAGCATTTTCCCTACAATCATATCCTTCAACTGTCCATCATTTCATATTTACCTCCAGCAACTACTCTTCGGTCATAATACGTTGGCCAGCGATGAAAAGACGCTGTTGCCAAGCTCCGCTTTAACATTGAGAAGTATTTCGTAGAAATATAGGTTAAGTTGTTGTCTAATATTTTCACTTTTCTTCCTTTTAATAATGAATATTCTTGAAAGAAAGTATCTCTATCCGTTGGTTGAAGGTTCAAAGATGATTTATGAACTAGGTTTGAGAAGTGAGAGATCATTTTTATGGCGGAAAAAAGGATTTGAAAATGCAACAATTTGGAACTTTGGGGGCCCATATCTTCCAAACAAAGGTAGACCGCTTATGTTGGTCTGCATATTTTTTGTTCAGGAACTCACACTGCTTACAATGATGTGAATATCTCACTTATAGCTTCGCGACGGGAAATCTTGCGGGTTTACCAAACAAATATTTACCTTTCCAATTTCCCACCTACATCCCATCCAAACAAAACCGAAATCGATCAATATCACTTTTTCCAGATCATCCTGTATACAAAACCTTACAAAACCCGAGTCGTAAATTCCAACAGTAGTACTTCTCAGGTCTACCGCAAAGGGAGTGTCGTGATTTTTGCACACCTGGGCCCAGTTCGAAAAGAGGGTTGCAATACTCGGAAACCGTGGTGTGATTGTAGGTTATAGCATCCCTTGTAGGTACTTACGGGGCACCCAGCGGTGCGGAGCCTCGATGGGGATCAGAGTGACCCTTTTCAAACGTCGGATCACGATGATAGTTTGTTTTTACGGCTGCTAATCGAATGCTGATCGTTATTTGGGGATCATGAATTCGGAGCGTATGTTTCGTAGAGAGAGTAAATCAAATTATATTGCTGGTATATGTGGGGTGGTGCGTATCTTTGATGATGCGAGACCGGGACGAATTTTTGATAGTCAACCGGTTAATTTCTAATGATGGTTTTCGTACGTCTATATCGGAGTACTGGTTTGTATAACGCTGTTCAAGCAGTATATACTGCATTCAATTCTATGAACTATCCTGGTTGGCCATGATTTAGGTCTATCGAGTTTTTGCGCGCATGTTCTAGGGGAACAGCGTGCTATCGTTTTGTCCAAATGTCTGTAATTTTGGATGATTGAGCCGAAAATGGTCTCCATCGACTAGGTTGGACTCACTGATGACGAATCCGGTGTCAAAATCGATTCTGTCCGGCCGTAGACAAGATAACTGTCGACAGAAGCAAGCTAGCAACTTGAAACTCTCAGGATAGGTTGCGCATCAAAATCCCGCAGTTGAGTTCGTTAATGGGCCAAATCGGTCGAATAGTTTCGAAGTTATGGGCACTTGAAGTTTTGAAGTTATTTATTTTTTATTTCAGAAACTACTTGAGCGATTGGATTCAAACTTGGCAGTTAGGTGGAGTATAACGACGCGCAACTTTGAGTCAGATTTTGTCAGGATCATATTGTTAGTAAGTTTAAAAAAAAATTTTTTTCGAAATTTTTTTCCAAAAAATTTTTTTTTCCGGAAACCATTCATCATGTCCAAGAAAAAATTTCACTCACACTTTGAGCTTCATATTTCACAGCAGTGTGTCAAATTACAGTTCGATACGATCATAAGTTTTGGAGATATCGGGAAAAAATATGTCAAATTTCGAGGTTTTCTTCTCGATATCGTTGATTTTTTCGGTATAACTCGAGAAATACTCATTCAGTCCTGATAAAACTTCACATCAGCTAGTTTTGAGATGCTGAAAGACAACTTTATGGGAAATTTCGTGATAATCGTGTCATTAGAACAATTTGAAAAAAAAAAATTTCTATGATTTTCTTATATCATCCCCATTAAATTCTGTACGAAACTTCGAACTGTTATTTTTCGATGAAGTACTGGATTTCAATTCGATCTGATCTGTATTTTTGGAAATATTGGAATTCAGCCTTCGTAATTAAGGTCCAAACCTTCTCTACAAATATCGAGTTTCTAAGTAGTTTCTTTCGGAAGTTATTGTGTTTACGCAGTCGGCCGTTAGGCTGACCGCGAACACAATAACTTCCAGCAGAAACGACTTAGAAACTCGATATTTGTAGAGTAGGTTTGGGGCTTAATTAGGAAGGTCGAATTCGTGAATGGGTATAATGCGCCCAATGATTCCGTAGATATCCCCATTCAAAATTTTATTTTTCCAATATTCCCAAAAATACAGATTTGATCGAATTGAAATCCAGTAATTTATCAGTAAAAATTTCAAAGAGCACTGCCATGAAGGCAGCAGCTTTTGCGTGCATGTTCAAATACGTTGCTGAAGCGTTCATCTACATTGAACATGCGCGCAAAAGTTGCTGCCTTCACGGCAGTGCTTTTTGAAATTTTTTCAACTAAAACTGACCCAGGTTGGTGTTTATGAAATATCGGCAATGTTAAAATAATTCTCAGAGACGTTGCCAAATGCCAATACCAATTTCTACTCTCAATCTCAATCTCAACATAGCATATTTCATATAAAAAATTTTTTTTTTTATAATAAATATTATGTTGATTACAGCTCATCCAAGGGCTAGTGAGGGGCACAGAACAAGCAATGTTGTCTAGGTGTATTTCGCCGTCCAGGATTGGTGTGAAATTATTACTGATGGTTGTAAAAAAGAGGAAAATTGTTTACACACAGGGAACAAACATATATATTATTATTATAATCATCACGCTTGAAAACTAAAAATGCCGAATGTAGTTATGAAGAAGCAAAGACAAAGTATTAAAAAGTACTATGTAGAATTGAAATCTGCTTTTTCTGATAGTAACCCTGATAATTTGGAATCAATAATTCATCACAAGCTATCCAACATTTTCCACGTATGTGAGTAAAAACCCATTGTATCGTTCTCATAGATTCCCAAGAATTTTGTAAATTGAGTTAGTTCTTTTAGGTGGCACCGGTTTTGTAGTACTACTATATTTTCATACTGGAGTATTTCAAGTTGTGCAACAAGGTATTTAAATGTCTTCAGTAGACTTATTTCTGGAGAATTTCGAAAAGTGGGAAATTCCATAGGTTTGCCTGTTGGTTTAGAAGTTTAACTGCAGGGTTATTCAAGTAATTTTATTTTTTTTTTCGAATGAACTATCACAAAGTAAGGGACTACTCTATCCATTATTTTTCAGTAAAAATTCAACACTCGATTCTTGATTCCCATACAAAAAAATAGCATAACTGTTTATATACGTGAAATATTTCCAGTGTAAACAGAGAAAAAGTTTCTTTAACATTCGCCAGATCTTAGGAATTATTGAATTCACATAATATTATCTCAAATTCATTATTTTCCGAAAGTAAATTCACATTTTGAAGAATAGGTAATTACTACGACCTCTATGTAGAGAGGACAACGTTGTGTAGACAGGAAAATGACTATAACCTAACATTTTCAAAATATACTCTGTATAATTCAAAAAATTTCGGTTAGGAATATTTTCCTGTCAGATATCCAGGCAACGATGTACGTTCTAAATAAACGTAGTATGTAAATAAATCAAACAATATAGTCCTTGATGAAAATATGTAGAACTTGACAACGTCCTTGACCTTTACGACATTTCAAGATTGCGATCTGACTCAGTTCTAGTCACAACGGTGAGTCGTAAACGTAACTTCCGAAACAAACAACTTAGAAACAGGGTATTTGTAAAAAAGATTTGAACCGTAATTACGAAGGCCGAATTCGTGAATGGCTAAAATCTACCCAATAATTCCGCAGATATACCCACTCAAAGTGTGTTCTGTGTAGGCTTTGTTACTGTGTCCAGACGCCACCCTAGGCACAGCAGTGTCAATTTTTCATCTAACAGTGAATGGTGACCGCTACCGATCTGAATAATTTAATTCTTAGACCTTCGCATTTTGATATGATACGCCCGTAATTCCGAATTTCGGCCTTCATAATTGTGGCTCAAATCTGCTCCACAGATATCGAGTCTCTGCGTTTTTTTTTCGGATATATTTACGATCGGTTGATAGGCGCAGAATTTTTTTTATATACTCACAAACTTTTTTCGATTTTGATATCTGGAAGATTCCACGTGAAATTGTTTATTTCATATTTATACACTATAGGAAAATTAAGCCTTAGTTACCGTAACTATATACATGGTTATAACTCCCTTGAGAGTTATACTAGGCAGTTATAAATCTTTAACTGCCTCTAATATATTTATAAAAACAAACCGACAGTTGTCGATTTTCGTCAAACTCACCCCCATTTTGTATCATTATAAATTCTCATCACTAATTTTGATATTGACCACGTCAGGCTTTATCGGTAGTAGTACGGCACGAGCTTTTTCAGCTCATTGCAACAAATAGCCTCAAATCTCAACTATTACCAAGCTTTCGTCAATTTTTCACGAATAAATAAATTTGACAAACAATCGCAATCTTGTCACTAGATATATTTATGGTAATCATCTCTTCATTCTTAAACAACGTTCGTTCACTGAAAGAACAGTTTGGTTACATTAAGTAAAAATTATTAACAGTCACCTAATCCGTTATTGAAATATGGCTTATCAAATATTTGTTTTGTATAAACAAATTATTTGTTCACGCCTTGATAAATAAAGACTTATTTAAGGTTATCATACATTTATTACATCATATTATTCATTTATTAATAGTGAATGAATATTTTGTGGTCTATGCTCAATATGGCATAAGTATAAATAAATTTTGTTCTTCGGATATTGAAAGTAAATTACTTATCATTAGTAGTGAACAAATATATTGTGATTATCAATCAATGTTTATTTAAGTGGAAAAAACATGGAGCTGGATTTCTTCATATGTGGGTATTGGTAGCAATGAAGCAATATATCTTTCATGCAAATCATTTATTTTCAAAATCAAAAATAAATATTATTTTTTATACTTGAAACAATGCTCGATATTATGCATTAATTGAAGAGTCCATTTACTAAATAGATGCAACAGTACATATATTTATGTTTTATGAAATAATTAACTGAAATCTTCCTATTCACTACATACAACGAAGTTTGGAATAAAATGTTATGACAGTATTGCAACAAGAAATAAGAGCTATTCTGAAAATAACAATAAACAATAAATTCAATCACTGACTCACTTTTTTCCTGAAGAATAGCTCCAACACGTCAGAAGAGAATATCCGAGAATTCGTATATAGAATGAATTGAATCAGGTTTTTCTTATCAACTCAAATTGATTAGAATCCACACAAGAAATCTGTTTCGTTGATTTCAAGCCTTTTTTGAACCATATTTTCTGTACGAGGCACTATCTCTCTCAGTTTTCTTCTTTCTCATATATCTCCTCTGGCAGTTTGAAGGGATTCATTCCATTTTCTGAAAAATTAATCATCTTTGAAGCATGTTTCGCAAATATAATCAGAGTCAATTATCTTAATATTCATTGGTTTACAATACTGCTTTTGTATACCTGAGTCATAATCAATTTATAACCAAATTTTGACCTGCCTTTGCAGTTTTTGATGCACGAACTACCTATCGTAAATAGGTTAGGAAACATTAATAGTGTATACATACCTGATTTGTTTCCTCTTCTTTAACAATTCCAATGTTCCAATTCAATATCACTATGAATGCTAAGAGCCTCGACACAAAACTCAGTCCCGATGGAACGATCAGATACTATAACATTATTGACACCAAGCACACGATAATCGACGAGTCTGAACACGACCTGAGGTGACTCTGAACAGCCCCGAATCATAATAAACGTGAATATGTATTTATTAATAGCCACCCCATTATTTATTGATAGTTAACAAAACTTATTGATGAGAAAGATTTGAATCTTTGTAAGGGACAAATTATTTATCGTTAACTTATTTTCTTTGTAATAACTTAATATCGCTTTGTTTATAGATAATATCCAAACGTATTACAAACAGTTTTAATGATTCAGCCATATTGATTGTGAATATTATTTACTTATTCTTAACTAATTCGGAAGAAACAAAGGTTTATTCAGTATAACTGAGATTTTTTTTCAGTGTTTGATTTCGAAAAACAACAAAATTTGGTTTTTATATTCGATCAGTATGAAATGAAATTAATTATCTATCACGTGAGGTATTGAATGTTAACAACCTCGGGCAACTAACAATCCCTCGGGACTGACGTCCCTTGGGATTGAAATCTGTTGCCCTCGGTAACCAACATCTTCATAACTACATTGATACATAAATAATTATAAAGCAATGAAAAAATCGAGAAATGGAATTGTTTTCAAAATTATTGAATTTAAAATCATTGATGTGGAAAAAATTTCGCAATATGTCAAAATTTGCTGCTATTGTTATCTATTTGTCGCAAACTAATGTAATTAATTTTCATTTCAGAAACACCATGCCCAGAATTTACCTACAAGTAATGTGAGTACCTATTCAAAATATCTTCAAATCATCAGGTCATGTAGAATTTGTAAATGAAAACTTCGTTATCAGGCAACAATGACAGGGATATGAAATACAGTGATCCTTACCTTATCAGACGATCCAAATCTTCCAAATTGGACATTATTCGTTGGTCAACTGAGAGCTAGTGTTGAGTTTCACTTTTGAATAATAGGATTCAGTTTAGGTAGGTAAAATTCAGAGAAACCCAAGCTGTTCGGAAAGAACAGGGTAGATACCAACGAAATGCAATACAAGGATGAGCTACTTACTCTGAAAAATGAGCTAAAATGTCGCATTTGGAAAAGAAAGATGTCAACATATTGAATTTCGGTGGAATGGGTAATATTTCTGAAATTGCATATCCGATTGTACTGAAATTTGGTAGTCGGCTGTAGAATTCCGACTTCAACGTTTTTGTAGAATTTCAGTAGAATCTGAGGAGTAATTTTTGAAATATAAAATTTTTGAAATTTTTTTTTGCTTATTGCGCGCATGTTTTGGGGAACAGTGTGCTATCGTTTTATCCAAATGTCTGTATTTTTCGAAATTTGGGTCAAAAATTGTCTCAAACGACTCACTGATGACGCCTTATGTCCGGACCGTAAACACAATAACTTCCGAAAAAAACAACTTAGAAACTCGATATTCGTAGTAAAGGTTTGGACCTTAATAACGAAGGTCGAATACGTGAATGGGTAAATTCCACCTAATGATTCCGCAGATATACCCATTCAAAATTTAATTTTTCCAATATTTCCCCAAATACAGATTAGATCGAATTGAAATCTAGTATTCTATCGAAAAATAACAGGTTGAAGATTCATACAAAATTCAATGAGGATAATATGATGAGAAGATCACAATATTAAATATTCGAAAAAAAAATTTGAAATCATTTTTTCAAAGTGTCCTACTGACACGATAATCACGAAATTTTCCACAATATTGTCCATCAACATCTTTGAACTAGCTCTGAAGTTTCATCACGATTGAATCAGTATTTTTTGAGTCATACCGAAAAAAAACAACGATATCGAGAAGAAAACAACGAAATTGTACATCTTTTTTTCCAATATCTCCAAAACTAATAGCCGTATCGAATTAAAATTTGGTACACTGCTGTGAAATATAAAGTTCAAGGTATCACTGGAATTGTTCCTAAATATGAACGATAGTTTCAGCAAAAAAAATTTTTTTCGAAAAAAATGTATAAAGAAATTTTTTTTGAACTGAGTGACTGTACGAATTCAACGAAATTTTGCTTAAAGTTGCGCGTCGTTATGCTCCAACTAACTGCCTAGTTTAAATCCAATCGCTCCATCAGTGTCTGAAATATGGGGGGAAATAACTTCAAAATTTCAAATGGCTATAACTCCGGAACTATTTGGTCGATTTGGCCCATTAACGAAGTCAACCGCGACATTCCGATGCGTGAACTACCCTGCCAGTTTCGAGTCGCTAGCTGGCTCCGTTCGACAGTTATCGTGTCCACGGCCGGCCGGACAGAATCGATTTTGACACCGGATTCATCATCAGTGAGTCCAACCTAGTCGTTTGAGACCATTTTCGGCTCAAACATAGAAAATTACAGACATTTAGACAAGCAAGCTGTTTCCCTAGAACATGCGCGCAAAAAAGCATCATTCGTTATTTTTGTTTGCAATTCCTCAGTAGAATGCTGAGCATTATTCAATGCATTATACTGAATTGTTCAGAGATTTTCCATTTTACTAATATTTATGTCTTCATTATGTGAAATTAATTTCAATGCCCCAAGAAGATGTATAAGAAATCTCTCAGCTTTTCCTGCCATCTATTAATTATTGAATGTATATGTGGCTAACTATACCTAGCTGATTGAAGATTAAATAATTATTGATTATGCCATACTTGATACTTCCAGGGCACTATCACATCGTTCAATGGGGGTTTTTCCTGAATTTGGGTTATTACTGCAAATGCAAATTTGAACATAATTATTGTGGGTTTGATTCATCATTTTCCCAAATTACCTTCAGAAAGTTTTCAAAATCAGATTTCAAAATTGGGATTTGGGATTTGCCAGGTATGCACGAAGTGACAACGGTGTTCAGTAAAATAGCCCTTTCTACTATCGAACAATGAAATATTTATTGCTATTCTGTGGTACACACGTGTTCTTTTTCAATATAACCAAACAATTTCCGTTTGCGATTTGTCAGTAATATGACAGTATGGCAGTGCTCTTCTCTTTGTATTTCTTGGTCGTTGTCTTCTACTCTTACCAGATCGAAATATAGCTATCTCTGTTTTCCTGAGCAAAGTAACACATTTGACGCTCTTTTCTTTCCGAGAAAGCTGAATTTGACGTTGCCATATAGTGCACTTAAGACAAATCCCTTTAAATGCAAATCCCCATTTTTATTTTTCAGTTTGTGTTTCGACCTGAATTGGTTTATTCCGGTGTTTTGGGGTTTCAATAATTGAGACTCCGTGTGAATGAATTAATCCCACTTGATTAATTCTGTCGTTATCAAAATGATGACACCACCGACGAATATTTTCTGATCCTTATCAGAAATGTTGATGCTTCTAAAATAAGCAGATAATTGAAGAACTTATTGACCAGTTGATATATCGTTGCACTTATGACACGAATATGTTGTTAAGGTGTATTAAAAACGCACTTTTAACAAGCAACAAAAATGTATTTTCTTGTATCTGTATTAGATAACAAGACCGAAATGGCAATGTGATTTGCACAATAGAATCTTCCTTCTATATCTTATTCGATAGCAAGGTCGAAGCGACTTTCAAATGAGAAGTTACGATTTTTACAACACAAGAATTAACGTAAAAGTCTTGTTTATAAATTCGAGAGCGAATGTTGTTTACTATACAACGGTCAAATGAAGAGTGTCTAAAAACTAACTAAACCCAAATTAAGAAAATTCCCTTCTTCACATCGTAGAGCGAGAATATAAATTTTGATTGGTTTTTTTGAATTAAGCGACGCCCTTCTAAAATCCGAAAAAACACCTCGGATTGGCTGGTGTGAAGTAGAGAGAGCACAAACGTGTGAAGGAAATCTCCCTAAATGGTCTAAGACGATGAATTCTATAAACTGTCACATGTGATGTCTGGATTCTTTGAATAACCGAAGTATACCACCCACAAAGCTCCGATTCCTGGAATGCTAAGAGCTTGAATTTTATCTGAGTGTTTTCTGTCATGCAAAATTATACTTTATTGTTGGCTTGAGATAAGATGCTCTTAAAGCCGGTGTCAATTGATTTAAACCAAAAAATATTGGGTTTCGGGCATATTCCTGGGAACCAAAGAATTCCGACTCCGACGTTGGAAAATCAAGAAAAGACAATATATCATAAAATGCTGGGTCCAGGATACGGGACACAACAGTTTGAGGTGATCAAACATTTTTTTAAAAATATAATATTGAAATTATATGTTTGAAATGTGATGTTCTCAAGGATTTTCATGAAAATTACTGCATTATCGTTTAAAGGAAAAAACCCCATTTCTTGTATTTCTACAACGAGATCCTTCAAAGTCTTCAAACGAATAAATAGTTCAGCTTTCATGGAGAATTTTCAGCATTTTTTTTGAGTGGTGTATCCGTTCAGATTCCCATATAATGCTGATATCAGTGAATAAGCCTCAAATTGAAGGCATATTGCTTGCTTGCAAAGTGAATAATAATATTCATAGCTCATATTGAATCAGGACGTATGGATAATAACCAATGTGGGGTAATGCAGTCCCTCTGTTAAGGATCCCAGTTGGCGTAAAGTGCATTGTTGTTAGTTTGGCCAAGCAGGAAGTTGAACTGCACGCACTCTGAGCAGAATTCGAACTAACCTCATCACGGATTAATATGCTGAGTGCTTCTCAGATTCCGACCTCAAAGTATACAGGGTCAGAGTTCGATACGAACAGGAAATCTGGGATTTTGGAATCCCTTTACGTATCGCGAAGTCGAGCCTTTTCCGTTCTAAGGAAACAGCGTGCTATCGTTCTGTCCAAATGTCTGTAATTTTCGATGATTGAGCCGAAAATGGTCTCAAACGACTAGATTGGACTCACTGATGACGAATCCGGTGTCATAATCGATTCTGTCCGGCCGGCCGTGGACACGATAACTATCGAACGGAGTAAGCTAGTAACTTGAAACTTTCAGGGTAGGTTGCGCATTGGAATGCCGCTGTTAAGTTCTTTAATGGGCCAAACCGGTCGAATAGTTTCAGAGTTATAGCCACTTGAAATTTTGAAGTTATTTATTGTTTATTCCAGAAAATACTTGAGCGATTTAATTCAAACTTGGCAATTAGGTGGAATATAACAACGCGCAACTTTGAGCCAAATTTTGTCAGGATCATACTGTGAGTAAATTCAAAAAGGAATTTTTTTCCAAAAAATTCTGTCTATAATCGGAGACAAAAAACGAACGATTCTCGCAGGGTTATACATATTGAAAATAATAATAATTACTTCGAGGTTGTTTATCAGATGAAAAATATCTTTAGGTATATAATGGTGAGCTCGTTTTTTTTTGGAATGCAACTGTAATGAAATGTTTCGGCAGATTTGTCTCTAGTATTTTGATATAAACGTATCCATCAAGGTAGTACCTACTCTGAGTCTTTATTGATATTAACCCTAGATGATTTGGAATTTGTGCCGTAAAAACTTAGAGTTAACGAAATAAACAGGGAAAAGCAACTGTAGTTGCAATTTATTTTTCTAATGGTATAGAGAGTTAAATTTATTTTAGCCTTTGAAGAAAGCGTCAGGGCACTATGAAAAATGAAACAGTTGTGATAGAGTATGGATAAGTGCATTTTGAATAATATAACTATGTAACTTTTCCATTCAGCATGAGCTTCGTGGGACCACATCAGTTACTTTGAATAATCAAATGGTTGAACGAATTCTGTTCTTGACTTTTCCGGTTGGTTCACAATGTGTATATATATTTCGTTGTCAAATCATTGTGAATAAGCTTATAATGTACAATATTCCTATGGAATAATTCAATCATATATCAATTTTCCGTATTTCCAACCACATTCCATGAAAACCTAGATTCCCCAATCATGC
Organism: Myrrha octodecimguttata; assembly: GCA_958510865.1. NCBI lineage: Eukaryota > Metazoa > Arthropoda > Insecta > Coleoptera > Coccinellidae > Myrrha > Myrrha octodecimguttata. The sequence goes on from OY294057.1 coordinate 74,472,073, forward strand.
CCATTCAATAATTTTTATATTAAGCATCATTCTCATTCGTCATATCAGTACACGTTGATACATATGAATTCTCGTAAAATAATAAACGTCTGTTTTACTACGCTGCTGTACGGGCTACAGGGAAGGGGCTCGCGAGCCACTGCGGCTCGACTTGGCCTCACATCTCGCTCAAGGCTGCCTCGCTGTGTCTATTTCTTCGCGAGCTGCTCATGAGCAGCTCTGCTCCCGTGTCTGTACGCGGCTTTAATATCAATATGTCTGCGATTCTACATTCCATACGCGTTTTCAGCGCTAATATCGCTTATTGGTCGAGGGGTCACTTGTACGAGCATTCGACACCAGAACACATTAAATAAGAAATGAAATTCTTGATCCAAGAGAACTGTGATTAGCTGAAATTGTTTTCTAAAGTGAAGAGAACGTATGTTTTGGTTCAACAAAATTCGATTCAAGAAAATTCATGCAAACAGGTTAACAACGAAATGAGTTGAGAAAAGAAATATATTGTTCAATTTCAGTTCATTATTCTTGGGGGAAGATTATTTAATTCACGAATATGTTCATACTTGATTCAATAGATCCTTTTTCTCAGTGTAATATCATCATTCCTCCAGAAATCACTTCGACTCGATGACTAAAAGTCTCCCCCGATCTAAACAAAGTCGCCGACAAGTCTAACGAAACCAGTCGACCTGGAAAAAATATATTACCCAGCGCGAAATTGGAAATTCCTCAGGTGTGCGTCTACCTACCACCAGTTCCGGTAGGTTTCTTGCGAAATCCTGATCGACAGCCGAACAAAAAGCCGAAAGAATGAAAGAAAATCCGAAAACAATGAATGAAGGAAACCCCACCCTCCGGACACGATGTCGGCACATCAGAAAGGGCCGGTTAGATATGCATCTAGCGAAGAGCATCATCGTGAGCCTGACCATGGGGGTCCTTTGAAAACAACCGACCTTCTAATCCGGCATTCTGATAGTTCCATTCAAGAAAGTCATCATATGGATCAGTGGGGGTGGAAGTTTTTCGATTTGGCAAAGAGGGTATATCAATTAAGGGAAGAACCCGTTTTTGATTACGTAGTCAATCAAAAATATTAACGACAGTGATATCCCTAAAGGAGTTTCTGTTCTTGAACATGGAGGGTGTCCTTAAATAGACGAATTCGGCACAAGTTGCCAACCCACAATTTTCTTCACAAATTTACTATCACTGGGGAACGACAATTTCAGGACAAATTCGACATGATAAGGTTCGCGTTTTTATAAATATCCGTAAAAGATGCCTCGGCTCCTCAAACAAGATAATTCCTTCCAAATATAGGTTTTTGTTAGGCTGAAGTTTGAGTTGGTATTCCCGATTTCATGTTGATAGTGTCCCGTTTATTAAGGATATGTTCCGAAAATCAACTTGATTATTTCGGTTGCCGGTTTTTCGTTCTGTAAATATGAAATATTCGGTTGGTTCCTGAAAAAAAGGTTAATTACGGAATTTGATTGATGTAAAAACAATCTTTCTGTCACCAGAACATAGACATATTAAGTCTATGTACCAGGACGACAATCAATGTTTTATGGTAACATGTCCATAGCATTGAACAATTTTTATTTGCCTTATGATCCATAGACCGTACCTAGTAATTTTTCCATTGTTAATTGTTTCCTCTTCTATGTTCTATGGATCATAAAGTGAATAAAGATTGTTCTATGTTATGGATATGTTACCAAAGAACATTGACTGTCGTTCTTGGGACAGAAAGAACGTTTTTTCATCAATCAAATTCCGTAATTAACCTTTTTTTCAGGAACCAAACGAATATTTCGTATTTATAGAATGGAAAACTGGCAACCGAAATAACCAAGTTGAGTTGCGGAACATATCCTATATAAATTTGACACTACCAACATGAAATCAGGAATCTCAACCGAAATTTCAGCCAATCAGATGGAACTGGGGGAACAAGAATTTCAGAGAAAATTCAAGATGATAAGGTTCGCGTTATTGTTAAATATCCGTTAAAGATGCCTCAGCTCCTCAAACAAAAAAATCCTTCCCAATATAGGTTTTTGTTAAGATCATCTCTCATTTTTGGCTGAAATTTAAGTTGGGATTCCTGATTTCATGTTAATAATGTCATGTTCATATTGGATATGTTCCGCAAATCAACTTGGTTATTTCGGTTGCCGGTTTTCCGTAAAAATTTAATTTTTTTTGGTTCCGAAAAAAGGGTGATTACGTAATTTGATTGATGAAAACACGTCCTTTCTGTCACCAGAACGACTGCCAATGTTCTATGATAACATATACATAGCATAGAACCATGTTTTGCTTACATCATGCATAGAACATAGGCTGTCGTTCTGGTGACAGAAAAATTGCTTTTTTATCAATCAAATTCCGTAATCAACCTTTTTTCAGGAACCAACCCAATATTTCATATTTACGGAACGGAAAACCGGCAACCGAAATAAACAAGTTGATTTGCGGAACATCTCCTATATAAACTTGACACTATTGACATGTAATCAGGAATACCAACTTAAATTTCAGCCAATCAGAGATGATCTTAACAAAACCCTTTATTTGGAAGGAATTATCTTGTTTGAGGAGCCGAGGCATCTTTAACGGATATTTATAAATAACGCGAACCTTATCATGTCGAATTTGTCCTGAAATTCCCGTTCGCCAGTGATAGTAAATTTGTGAAGAAACTTGTGGATGGCAACTTGGGCCGAAGTCGTCTATTGAATAGAATACGTGATTCTGGGACAGAGCTGTCGTTTTGCCAAAATGTCTGATATTTTCGAATTTGGCGGGACGAGAATGGTCCGAAAATACTGTAAGTTGAATGATCAATTCGGGGTCAAAATCGATTCTGTCTTTTGTGGTGTGGCTTTTGTCAAAACAATTTGATAACGAGAAGAGCTAGCTGCTGGAATCGTTCAGGGTAGGTTCCGTATCAAAAAGCGACAGCTAATTTACTTAATAGACTAAATCGGCCAAACAGTTATACTCATCTTGAATTTTTAGATGTAATTTGCTCAATATCTCAAATATATAAATATTATTTATGTGATTGGATTGGAGCTTAGCAATTAATTGAACAATACTGACCTTCAACTGCTCCGTAAAAATTTTGACGAGATCATTTGGTTGGGAGTTGAAAAAATTTTTTGAAAATTTCACGAATTTTTTGTTGAAAAAAATCATTTTTCCGGAAACTATTCATCAAATGTCAATGAAATCCTGCACATATACCTCAAAATTGATATTTCACAACAGTGTGCTAAATTTAAATTCGATCCAATTTCAATTTTCAGAGATATTGGAAAAAAAAGTATGTCAAATTTCGTGTTTTTGCGCGCATGTTCTAGGAAACAGCGTACTATCGTTCTGCGCGAACGTCTGTAATTTTCGGTTTTTTCCCAAATATGGTTTCAAACGACTAGGTTGGACTCACTGATGACGAATCAACTGTCAAAATCGATTCTGTCCGGCCGGCCGTTCGTTTGCACGATTACGGTCGTACGGAGAATTCTGTCGACCTGAAACTTTCAGTGTAGGTTGCATTTAAAAATGCGACGGTTGAGTTCTTTGATGGGCAAAATCGGTCAAATAGTTTCGGAGTTAGAGCCTTTTCAAATTTTGAAGTTTTGAAGAATTTTTTTTAGAATTTTCTTCAAAAAATTTTTTTTTGGAAACTGTTCATCATATATGGAAAAAATATATCGCAGACCTTGAGCATTTTATTTCACACCCGTGCAGCAACTTTCAGTTTGATACCATCATAATTCCCAGAAATATTGGGCAAAAATATGTCGAATTTTGTCGTTTTTTCCTCGGTATCGTTTTTTTTCCGGAATGAAACTAGAAAAGCACTGACGTGAAGTCAGCAGCTTATGCGCACATGTTCAATTTTTTTTCAAAGCCATCCCCTTTAAACCTGCACGCAAAAGCTGCTGACTTCACGTCAGTATAGTTCGCTAGGTTTTTTTCACGGTATCGTTGTTATTTCTGGATTAATTATAAAAAATTCTTATTCGATTTCGATGAAACTAGGTACCTGATGGAGAATACTGACCCACAAGTGCAAAATTTCGTGATTATCGTGATATCAAAACAATTTGAAGGAAAAAATGTCAATATTTCTTTTGAAATATTTTTTTTGACATTTTCTAATCAATTTAATCTAATAAAGATTTTCCTCACGAAAATTTGCATGAACCTTCCAGGGTGCCATTTTTCAACCAAGCACTGGAATTCAAGTCGATACAATCTACATTTTCGAAAATATTTGAAAAATGAAATTTTGAATGGGCATTTTTGCGGAATCATTGGGTGGAATTTACCTATTGACGAATTCGAGTTTGGTCGTTGAGGTCTAAATGTACTTTACAAATATCGAGGCTCTTATTAATTGTTCCATTTGATATTGATTGTGTTCACAATCACAATATCTTCTGAATGAAACTCGACCTATGATCCTCACGAAATTGAGCATAAGGTTGCGTGTCGTTATTTTTGAGCTAATTACAAAGTTTCAATCTCATCAACTATGTACTTCTTCAGCTATTGACGTAATAACCTCAAAATTTCGAATTTTCATTAATACAAAACCGTTCCTCCGATTTCGCCTAGTATATAGCGAACTTAGCCGTTTCTTCTTCAAAGAGTCCAACCTTATCGAGACCATTTTCGGCAAATATGAAAAATTACAGACCTTTGGGAAGAATGATTTGGCTCCGTTTCCCGAAGCAAGCCTGTTAAAATGGAAAAGTTTTTACTTCGAATATAAGCCTCATTTAAAGCTGACAAAGAGTTAGTGCCATATGAAGCAGATTTCGCCATCTCACGAACTATTTGGTGTCATTAGCCCCATAAACATATCACTCAAAATTCATATTATAAATTGAAATTAATCAGACTTAACACTTCCAATTCAATGTTGTGATTTATAACATCCTGAAATCAAGTCGACTTTCCCAAGCACAGAGCATAAACACCGAATGCTGCCAAACAGCGTACAGCTGTCTGTGGTTCTCTCTGGAATCAGGCAGAGTAGGAGAATATCGACCACTCCCACCCCAAAAGGGCGGTCGAACCATCGACCCACCTCTAGAGCCCACCAGCGCAACCGCGGCGTGCTCGGGAACTAGGGCGTTTTTCAGGTTTATTTTGTCGCCTAGCGATATAAACTTTGAACTTGATAAGTGCTCGGAAAATGGAAAAAGTTCATTAATATCAATTTTGGAGTTAAGCGAACTAAAACGCGTTTATATCGCGAAAGTTTTGAGGAAGTAATGAATATTAACTTCCTGAATTCGTTCAATTACCGATATTATGGAGGGGGGGTTCAGTTTATGCTCGTTCGTGTGTACGTTATCCGCGCCGTCGGTGGCTGATTTTTGACTTCGATTATGCCTTTGAAGGGTATTTTTATGATTATGCTCGTGAATTATTTCGTTTTTAAAATGGTACTTGCAGGGAAATATAAAACTACTGAAAAATAAAAAATATGGGTGACCTTATCAACTTTGTAGTGAAATTGTGAATTCAGTAAAATAAATTTCCGTGATAGAGTACCTGTAAAATGATGCAGAACACAGGGGCATTATGCGGTCACTCTTTGACATATTTTGGGTCCAAAACGCGGTCCTAGAATAGTCAAATATTGTACTGAAGGGTGTTTTATAGAGGTATAGAACTTTGAGTTGGCAACACTGATTTAACTGGCGGCCCTTTTGTTTAGTTTGGTCCACAGAACATCAAAATATAAGAAGTGCAACCTGCCTTGTAAACTATGCGCAACAATTGTGACATTTCTCCTGTCATAAAATAAGTGGGAATATTCCATTATGGTTCTAGGGGGTGTCCGCCAGTTGAAGTATATGTCATTTTTCTCTAAAATTACATTGGTGCTCTGTGGTTCAGTTAATATTTCTGATTATTCTGTGTTCTAAATTTAAATTGAATGGAAAGGAATTTTTGTCTTCAATTAGAAGAAAGTTTTATAAATAATAGTTTATTGAATACAATAATTTTTGCAATTACATGTGTGTAAAAAACTGAATTGTAGGATAAACAAGTATCCGATATTTGTCTTTTACCTAACGAAATATGAATACTTAAAACATAGGTTGCGGTTTTCTGGACCAAACAAATACAATTAGCTCCTAGAGAAACCAAATAAATCCATAATAAGGGTTGAAGAAATATTTCTGAGAAGGTTAGCACTGATTCACAACAATCCTAATGTTGTCACAAAGATTAATATATTCACTTCACTAATTTTCAATAACACTGATTCATCAAGGGAGGGGAGCGGCATCCAAAAGTCCAAAGAAATTGCCAAAATCAAGTAGAAATCTTCAGTCCAAGTCCTTCCTGGTAATACCACTTTTCTAGAAAATCAATCAACAATTAGACGATGAATATTGAAATAAAGATTAACTATAAATACTCCGAATTAATCTTTCAAAGATAAGACTCCCAATAAGATAGTTCCCTGAATGAAGTTCATTAAGTAGTACTCCACTATGCTAGTAGAATATTCACAATCACATCAAATTTATGAACTGTGAGAATAAATAAGTGATATAATCCCAAAAAGGTAAAATTTTCGCACCCGGCCAGTAATTATTAATATTATTATTATTAATATTATTATTATTATTAATATTATTCTTAGAATATGGGAAATATATGTTATGTTTCTGATGGTTCAACTGAATAGATTTTTAGGCTGGAATTGCCAAATATACTTACACCTAATAACATATCAAATTAGGTCTATGCGTATATACAGTGTCCAAATTAATTACCTGACATTATGCCACAGCCTTTGTATTAAGATGGACTTTCATACTGTTTTCACTAGAATCTAAGATTGAAAAATTGTGAATACACATGCCTAAATGATGGATTATTTGTACTGCATAGGTAATAATAGTCGATGTAATTACCATTTTTTTTTATCTCATGGTTAAAAATTAGTGCTTGAGCTCATACATAAATGATTCCTTCGAATTCAACATTATCTGAATCCTGAAAATAAATATGGTTACACATATTACACCTGAAAAGATATTAACTTCATATTACACGGGTATTATTTAAATTTCAATTTTGAATATCAATAACAAACTGCCACAAAACACGCCAAAAATGAAATTGGCATATCATTTATTCATTTGACATAATGTCATGTCATTCTTCCATTTCGATATATCCACGACATACGTTTCTGACAGATAAAAATAAGTGGAAACGTATGTCCTTGTTTCCACTTTTCCTACCGTTGCTACACCCCCCTGGTTTGGTCTGGCATTTCAACATGAACAGACTGACGCCTGAGCAACGCTTCCAAATTGTGCAAATTTATTTTAAAAATAATGGTTCTGTTCGAAGTACGTATCGCGCTCTATGTCCATTTTACGGTCAACATAATCGTTCTTCAGAGCAATTGATTCGACTAACTAATACACCGGTTTCGCACCACGTTCACTCTAACTGACTGTATGGTGTGCTTTATGGGCTGTTGGAATCAGGTTCGTACTTCTTCCAAGCGACGATGCTGGCCAGAACGTTGCAGTCAATGGTGACTGCTATAGTGCCATGATTAGTGACTTTTTGGTTCCTCAATCGAACAACGATGATGTGGAGTAGCTGTGGTTTCAACAAGACGGCGCAACATGTCACGCAGTTTGTGCCAAAATTTATTTACTGAAGAAACGTTCGATAACAGCATATAATGTCACGTTACGGTCCGTGAGTTGGCCTTCAAGATCGTGCGATTTAACGCCGCTAGACTGTTTTCTGTGGGGATATGTGAAGTCGCTTGTCTACGCCGATAGCCCGTAATGATCGACTACTTTGAGGACAACATTCGCCGCGTTATTGTCGATATACGGCCACAAATGTTTGAAAGAGTGATTGAGAAAATTGCACCTTCAGATTAGGTTACGTGCAAGCCAGCCGTGGCGGTCATATGCCAGAAATTATATTCAAATTATAATGCCAAAAGATTATCTTTTGAATAAAGACAATTTCATGTCAATTTTAAAGATTCATCCCTATTTTATTTCATTTCAGAGTTTTATAGCTCTAAACGAAACACCCTTTACTTGGCTCTGTGAGCGATAATTGCGCTTGCGTCGCTTTGTTAACTGCAAACAATTAATTCCGCTAAATAAAATGAGTTGACCTATAATTTATTAGATCTGATGAAATTATTTCCTAAAATATGAATGAGATATTTAAAATGATGGATTCCTACTTATATATAAGGAGTTTTTTGTTTTTGTTTTTTGTTATAGCAATATTGCTATATCATGGACTTCCATAATCGGTAATTTCAGGGCGGACAACACAGTATTTTGTGACTTTAGTATAAGCAAGGAGAGAAATACCCTTTTCCATAAATATTTCGTGAGTTTTCTATGATTTCTCATACATAACCTCCATCTACGGTTTTCGTTATTCAAGTGAATAAATATCGACTTATCGAAAAATGATACGAAACAGAAAAAGCAATTGCATTCAAATCGACAAATAACCAATTTACTGGATGCCAATAGAATACTGGTTACTAGAAATTAGATGCAGCAATTTTATGCAGGAGTTAATGATTCGAAATTCGATGAAATATTCTGCTGGCAACTCGAAGGGATTGCTGTTGTCGAGATGATTGGAATAATGATATCAGCTGGTATTTAGTCTAAGAACTTTCCTTTAACTTGAATATTCTATAGATCCTTGAACACATTTCTATTCGCACATACTTCCCTATTTTCGAATTTTTGGAGGAAATTATACTATACTATTATACTCTGCAATATTTCCTTTCTAACTTAGCGCGTATTATTTTGAGGTTGCTAAGGTAGCAGTATTGATTGCAAGATTCTTGTTAATTTGACAGATCATATTGCTCAGAATCGATGATCAGAATATACCTCATTCACTTTTATAAAGTATCCCGGTTGGCCATGACATTCTGAAACATTTCACCGTGTATATTTTGAAAATGTTAGGTTATAGTCATTTTCCTGTCAGATAACTACACAACGTTGTCTTCTCTTCAAAGAGGTCGTAGTAATTACGTAATTTTCAAAGTGTGAATTTACTTAGGGAAAATAATGAATTTGAGAAAATATTTTGTGAATTCAAAAATTCCTAAGATCTGGTGAATGTTGAAGAAACTTTTTTCGCTGTTAACACTGGAAATATTTTACGTATATGAACATAGTTGGAAGATTCAGTTATGCTATTTTCTTGTACGGAAATCAAAAACCGAGTGTTGAAATTTCACTGAAAAATAATGGATAGAGTAGTCCGTTACTTTGTGATAGTTCATTCGAAAAAAAATAAAAGTACTTGAATAACCCTGCAGTAAAACTTCTAAACGAACAGGCAAACCTATAGAATTCCCCACTTTTCGAAATTCTCAAGAAATAAGTCTACTGAAGACATTTAAATACCTTGTTGCACAACTTGAAATACTTCAGTATGAAAATGTAAGTAGTACAACAAAACCGGTGCCACCTCGAAGGAACTAACTCAATTTACAAAATTCTTGGGAATCTATGAGAACTATACACTGGGTTTCTACTCACATACGTGGAAAATGTTGGATAGCTTGTGATGAATTATTGATTCCAAATTATCAGGGTTACTATCAGAAAAAGCAGATTTCAATTCTACATAGTACTTTTTGACTTTGTCTTTGCTTCTTCATAACTACCTTCGGCATTTTTAGTTTTCAAGCGTGATGATTATAATAATAATATATTTATTTGTTCCCTGTGTGTAAACAATTTTCCTCTTTTTTACAACTATCAGTAAAAATTTCACACCAATCCTGGACGTCGAAATGCACCTAGACAACATTGCCTGTTCTGTGCCCCTCACTCGCCCTTGGATGAGCTGTAATCAACATAATATTTCATATAAAATTTTTTTTTTTTATATGAAATATGCTATGTTGAGATTGAGATTGAGAGTAGAAATTGGTATTGGCATTTGGCAACGTCTCTGAGAATTATTTTAACATTGCCGATATTTCAGAAACACCAACCTGGGTCAGTTTTAGTTGAAAAAATTTCAAAAAGCACTGCCGTGAAGGCAGCAACTTTTGCGCGCATGTTCAATGTAGATGAACGCTTCAGCAACGTATTTGAACATGCACGCAAAAGCTGCTGCCTTCATGGAAGTGCTCTTTGAAATTTTTTACTTATAAATTACTGGATTTCAATTCGATCAAATCTGTATTTTTGGAAATATTGGAAAAATAAAATTTTGAATTTTGAATTTTGAATGGGTATATCTACGGAATAATTGGGCGGATTATACCCATTCACGAATTCGACCTTCATAATTAAGCCCCAAACCTACTCTACAAATATCGAGTTTCTAAGTCGTTTCTTGCGGAAGTTATTGTGTTCACGGTCAGCCTAACGGCCGACTGCGTAAACACAATAACTTCCGAAAGAAACAACTTAGAAACTCGATATTTGTAAAGAAGGTTTGGACCTTAATTACGAAGGCCGAATTCCAATATTTCCAAAAATACAGATCAGATCGAATTGAAATCCAGTACTTCATCGAAAAATAACAGTTCGAAGTTTCGTACAGAATTTAATGAGGATGATATAAGAAAATCATAGAAATTTTTTTTCCAAATTGTTCTAATGGAATTCCCTGTTTTTCGAAATACTCAGGAAATGAGTCTACAGAAGACATTTAAATACCTTGTAGCACAACTTGAAATACATTGAAAATGTGGCAGTACTACAAAACCTGTGTCACCTTAAAAGAACTAACTCAATTTACAAAGTTCTTGGGAATCCATGTGAGCGATAAACTGGGTTTTCACTCACATACGTCGAAAATGTTGGGTAACTTGTGATAAATTATTGATTCCAAATTATCAGAGTGACTATCAGGAAAAGCAGACTTCAATTCTACATAGCACTTCCTGATACTTTTTATCTGATTCTTCAAAACAACCTCCGGCATTTTTAGATTCCAAGCGTGATGATTATGTTGAGATTGAGAGTAGAAATTGGCATTGACATTTGGCAACGTCGCTGAAAATTATTTTGACATTGCGGATATTTCACGCCAACCTGCGTCAGTTTTAAGTAAGAAACTCGATAGACCTAAATCATGGCCAACCAGGATAGTTTATAAAAGTGAATGGGTTATATAGGTACATTCTTGTAGACAAATGATCGAACATTCAAGCATAGCATCACATCTCCATCTTTGAACTCTCATAAAAGATCCGCATAAAAGCGGTTCCATTGAACCGAGAACCGAGTACAACAACCAAAATCACCTTTTCATTGGAACGAAGTGAAGGAAATAAACATGAAATCGTTATTCTGTGGCCCGTGCCAGCCTTATTTCCTTAGCCATAATACACGTCTCCGTACAATCGAGTCGACATGAATCGTATTGTTAAATTCAATAAATACGTCAAAGGCAAAATAACCCTTACGCTCTCAGATGGCGCACGCGCGTTCGGCGGCAGGTTGGCGCAATTCACCTATAGATATCTGGCTTATACATCCCTCGACTTTTTCCGTCATGGTAAGAGCAAGAATGACAATATTATTATGGTAATTCTATTAAGTGTATTTTGTCGAGGAATATAATAGTGCAACCTGTTGGTCTCTGCTCTCGCTCTTTTTCGATTCCATACAATCGAGATCCGAACACAATGGGAAGTTTGTTCGATGAATATCTCGACACCACGTCGAATTGAGTGACTATTTTCTCCAATTCTGTACGATTTTCATTGAAGGTTATAAGAGTACATTAAATCTTTTGTTGGCTTTGTTGGGCCTATAACTTTGTTTTTGCACGGAACGGAATGCTATCGTTCTGTCAAAATATCTGTAAGTTTCGATTTTTTTCCGAAAATTTCACTTTTGTTTCTCAAATTTTCAATTTTCTGTGATCTTCTGATATAATCCTCAGGTAATTCTGTATGATCCTTCAACTTATCATTTTTCAATCAAGTAGGTACTGCCCTATTGGGGGTTTTTCCTGAATTTGGGTTATTACTGCAAATGCAAATTTGAACATAATTATTATAGGTTTGATTCATTATTTTCCCAAATACCCTTCAGAAAGTATTCAAAATCAGGTTTCAAAATAGGGTTTTGGGATTTGTCATGCATGCACGAAGTGACAACGTTGTTTAGTAGAATTGCTTTCTCTTCTGTAGAATAACGAAATATTTATTCCTATTCTGTGGTACACACGTGTCAATATAACCAAAAAATTTCCGTTTGCGGTTTGTCAGTAATATGACAGTATGACAGTCTGTGCTCTTCTTTTTCTATTCCTTGGTCGTTGTCTTCTACTCTAACCAGATCGAAGTATAGCTATCTCTGTTTTCCTAAGCAAAGTAACACATCTGACGTCCTTTTCTTTCCGAGAAAGCTGAATTCGACGTTGCCATATCGTGCACTCATGACAAATCCCTTCAAATGCAAATCCCCATTTTTATTTTTCAGTTTTAGGTGATCAAACATTTTTTTAAAAATATAATATTGAAATTATATGTTTGAAATGTGATGTTTTGAAGGTTTTTCATGAAAATAACTGCATTTTCGTTTAAAGGAAAAACCCCCATTCCAATCGATCTCATCTGTATTTCTGGAAATACTGGGAGAATAAAATTTCGAATTGCTTCACCAATTCCCGAATCCTACAAATATCGAGTTTCTAAGTCGTTTCTCCCGTATGTTATTGAATTCGTGGTCCGGCCTAACGGCCGTATTCGTGAATGGGTAAAATCCCATCCAATGATTCCGCCGATACAGGGTATTTCACCATAAATTGGTCAAACATATATAGCCGTATAGATGACATTGGGAAAGTCATTTTTGCCTTTTGACATATACCCCGTTTTCGAAGCACAAGCGAGATACAGGGTGTGCAATGTCAACTTTATGATCAATAACGGTTTTTGGTCACTTCTTAGTTTTTTTTTTGGGGTCAATTCAATGGTTGTGTAGAATTCTTGAAAATATATTTCAAAATGGTGGAAAACCTGAAAAGTTAGAATTTTTTGTTTTCGTTTGCCAAATTGGATAGCATTATTTCAATGTAATTAATCTATTTTCCAAGATTTTCTGTGAAAAAATTCTCCCAAAATTCAAAGTCAACCTTTTCTTACATGTCTACAGTGAAAAAAAATTCCACCCAAAATTGTTGAAATCTTTCGAGGTTGAACAAACCTTAATTCTGAATACTGCGGTGTGAAAACAGAATGAGAAAATATCCATTGGTTTACATTTCATAGCCTTCCGGAAATTCCGCTCGGAGTACTTAAATAATTTTCATTTAAGAAACTGGTGGCCTTACGGAGGCCAAAATTTTGCTAAAGGGCCCCTAGAATGACCTGGATCGAAATATGAATTTATCAAAAAAAAAATTTTTTTCAAAAAACTTTGATGGGATTCGAACTCGCTGCACTTACGGACAATAGGTTCGCGTATAAATTGGATTTATTCTGATTATAATAACGTCCGTTTCCAAGCAACGGTAGTTCATCGAATTTGAATCTATTTTCCGAATGCGGAGGGAGTTCAATTCCCACCTAAGGTTTCTAGAAAAATTTTTTTTCTTGATAAATTCATATTTCTATCCATAGGTCACTCTGGAGGCCTATTAGCATAATGTTGGCATCCGTAGGGCCACCAGTTTCTTGAATGAAACTTATTTAAGTACTTTAAGCGGAGTCTTTGGAAGGCTATAAAATGAAAGCCAATGGATATTTTTTCATTCTGTTTTCACCTCAGTGTTCAGAATGAGGGTGAGTTCAACCTCGAAATATTTCAACAATTTTGGGTGAAATATTTTTTTCACTGTAGAAAACTGTAAAAAAAAGTTGACTTTGAATTTTTAGAAAATTTTTTCACAGAAAATCTTAGAAAATCGAGTACATTGAAATAATGCTATCCAATTTGGCAATCGAGATCAAAAAATTCCAACTTTGTAGGTTTTCCACCATTTTGAAATACTTTTTTTCAGAAATCTACACAACCATTGAATTGACCACCAAAAAAATGAGATGTGACCAAAAACCGTTATTTCAAAGGTCACGCATAACTCACTATCAGAATATTGCTCGAAGTTGGCATTGCACACTCTGTATCTCGCTTATGCTTCGAAAATAGGGCATATGTCATAAGGAAAAAATGACTTTTCCAATGTCATTTATACGGCTATATATGTGTGACCAGTTTATAGTGAATCACCCAGTATACTCATTCAGGATTTTATTCTTCCAATATTTCCAAAAATACAGATTAGATCGAATTGAAATCCAATATTTCATCGGAAAAAACCTAGATAAGCACTGACTTGAAGTCAGCAGCTTATACGTCCATGTTGAAAGGATATCACCAAAAGTGAACATGCGCGCTAAAGCAGCTGTCAGTGCTTTTCTAGGTTTTCTCATTCCACATCACATCCAATCATTATCGAATAAAAAAAAAACCTGTTCTGCGTCTAGTTTTTCCTGTTTCGATGGAAAAATTTGAATTTCCAACCTCGGTTGATAATACAGAAACCGTGATTACCCCCATGATAGACGACATTTCATAATTGCCTGTAATTACTTTCACTCCAAATGATCGACAATTGCAGACTTCGGAATAGGTCCTGAAAATTATGATCCATTAGCAGGAACCGATTCCATGGCCGCCGGACACGGGGTGTACGATAAGTTCCAGGGGTCGAGGGGTAATTACTGAAATTAAGGCTGTCGAATTATTCAAAAATGTTCGAACCGATTTCACTTTGATTTCACTCAATGAATCCAATGGGTCCATCTGGTTGATTACGGGGTATTCGTCCATATTCGATTGTTTTAGGCAGGGAATGTTCTTTGAGAAACAGATGAAATAAATGATTGGTCCTTGTCTTTCGGTTGACCTGTCAACGCAATTTCATATTAGAATCATTGATTTTGAGTTAAGGTGGGTATCTGGTATAAAATTTTTTGAAAACACAGTTCCTTTATTCATTGAATTTATCTCCTCATTTATGTAATACATTTCCAAAAAAGTGCGTTTTTTGTAGCTCTTTTCTTTTGCCATCATGGTCACCGCTTCGAAGTTCATTTGGTGGTCTTCATCATTACTATGCTTGGCTGAAGCACATCTCTCAGGATGATGCTTGATGTCACTTTTATGTCCTGAGATTCTATTTTTCACTAGTTGTGATGTGTGACCCACATATGTTTGTTCACATTGTGTGCATGGTATTTTATACACAATATCTGACTGCTCATGCACTTTCACTCTATTTTTTGTTCTCGTAAATAATTTCCTAACTGTATGTGTATATTTTCTAGCTATCTTGGTATTATCGCTCCTGAGTTCTCTCTCCAACTTATCAGTCAATTGTTCAATGTTTGGTAATGAACAGTAAAGTCAGATGTTGTGTATAAAATACCATGCACACAATGTGAACAAACATATGTGGGTCACACATCAAAACTAGTGAAAAATAGAATCTCAGGACATAAAAGTGACATCAAGCATCATCCTGAGAGATGTGCTTTAGCCAAGCATAGTAATGATGAAGACCACCAAATGAACTTCGAAGCGGTGACCATAATGGCAAAAGAAAAGAACTACAAAAAACGCCCTTTTTTGGAAATGTATTACATAAATGAGGAGATAAATTCAATGAATAAAAGAACTGACACCAATGGACTGAATAATATTTACACTTATCTGATTTCGCAGAACTGGCGATGACCCAAAGACACATATATGGGACCACTAGATGAATAAACACTTAATAGAGTTCGAAGACATGACAGAAAAGAAAAAAAGAATATCTAAAACATTTGACATGACAGAAAGAAGGTGACAATTTTAACTTGATATCATTTGAATTGAAAAAGGCGTATTACATGAAAAATTAGGAAATAAGAGTTAAATTCCGAATGAACTCATAAAAATAACCTCATTTTGTGTAAGTATGTTTTTAATGAAGTTAAAAATGTGTTTCACATAAATATTGATGTTTGTGATGTAATAGATTTCAATTTGTATTTACAGAAAGACCCCGAAGAAGAATAAAATATTATTCGAAAGCTAGGTGAAAACAAAGAAGAGTAGTTCATTCATTCTCCACAAACCAGTCTATATCCCATCAAAAAACAAACTTTTATATATATATATATATATATATTTTTTTGAGATGAGCAGTACATATTTTTATATCAAACAATATGTGTCATAACAGTACTAGCAGAGGAAATGTAAACGGGGTACCATATATTTTTACGTATGATACAAGAGCACAGATAAAAATAGAAAAACTCTGTCTCCACGTATAAGTGTAATGAAATTGTTATTTTTCATTGAAGGGCTTCTTTTTCATCGACCAAATTTCTTCTTTTCTATGCGATGCATGTTAAAATCTTAGAATCACACCTGAAAAGAAAAAAGGAGACGAAAAAACTGATAAGAACTAGTAAATGATTTAGTAGGTACTCATTAAATTAATTTGAAGTTCACGATCAATCTCGAAGAAAAATCAGACACCGAATGAATTGCCTCGAAACCATCGTCAAATTTATATATTGGACAAACATTAACTGAATGTTCTATTGTTTCCTCTTCTTTTCCGCACTCGCACCTTGGACTTTCGACCGAATTCAATTTGAAGAGGAAACTATTACAGCGACCATGACCGGTTCTAAGTCGATTCGAAATGCACCAAATTTTCCTAGGAAGATCAAAACCATGAACTTTTTTTGAAGGATCGCTGATCAAACCTTTGTTGAAAACATTACACGAATTCCATTCCGAACGCCAAACTTCTTTATCACTTTTATTGGTGTATAGAAAATCGTTAATCCATAAAGATTCACGAGATTTCAATCTAGCAATTTTAGAATCCGGAATATAAGACATGATTGGGATTAATTTCGGAAAGGAATGATATTTATCCCAAGACTTTATCACTGCAACCTGTCTAGGAATATGAGGCGGTACAATATTTGAGAGAACTGGTAACCACTGTAAAGGTGTAGATCTTATGGTCCTACTAATGATTCTCATAGCAACATTAAGCTGTACATCTATTTTACTAACATGAGCGCTATTAAACCAAACCGAACAACAATATTCAGCAGCAGAAAAAACCAAAGTCAAAGCTGCGGTACGAAGAGTTGTAGGGTCAGCCCCCCATGAAGAACCAGCTAGTTTTTGAAGAATATTAATCCTAGATTTCAACTCAATGCGTGAGTTTTCCAAATGGGCCTTGAAATTTAAAGAAGTATCTAATTTCACTCCAAGATATTTAGGAGTTAAATTATGTTTCAGAACGGCATTATTGAAAGTAACATTCAAAGTTTTGAACTTCTGTTGATTATTCAAAGAGACTTCTGTTTTATTGGAATTTGGACATAAACTCCACTCAACAAAATGATTCTTCAAAATTTCTAAATCAGTATTCAGAGTGTTTTAACATTTACCTTGTTGCACAACTTGAAATACTCCATTATGGAAATGTAGTAGTACTACAAAACATATGTCACCTTGAAAGAACTAACTCAATTCACAAAGTTCTTGGGAATCTATGTGAACGATACACAGAGTTTTCACTCAAATACGTCGAAAATGTTGGATAGCTTGTGATAAATTATTGATTCCAAATTATCAGGGTTACTATCAGAAAAAGCAGACTTCAATTCTACATAGCACTTCCTGATACTTTGTCTTTGCTTTTTCAAAACTAACTTCGGCGTTTTAGTTTCCAAGCGTGATGATTGTGTTGGGATTGAGAGTAGAAATTGGCATCGGCATTTGGTAACGTCTCGGGGAATCATTTTGACATTGCCGATATTCCAAGAGCCCAACCTGTGTCAGTTTAAAGTAAAAAAACTTGATAGACCTAAATCATGGCCAACCAGGATAGTTTATAAAAGTGAATTGTCAGTCCAATCTAGTGGTTTGAGACCATTTTCGGCTTAAAATTCGAAAATAACGGACACTTAGACACACAGTTCTCCAGAACATGCGCACAAAATACACGCAAGAGACCAATTAGAGGGAAATTCTCGTATGCATACCATCGAGTCAATAACCAGAACAAGACGGCGAGAAAAATCTCATAAATTGCCCCAACATTTCCTTCTTCCTTTTCAGGACTGGAAGCAATCGGGGGGTCCGACAGCTCCAGCTTCTCGGAATATTGGGGACGTGAACGCTTTTCCAAATGGGACACGTCTTCAGGGCCACTTCGTATTACTTCTGTTTCCAGGATACGACAGAGAAATGTAAAATGTCCGGAGAAATTTAGATTCCCTCTCGGCGAATAACAGCTCGAGAATCTTTCCTTCGAGACGAGCAGAATATAGGTTTTTTCTGCTTTATTTATTGCTGTTTTGATTTACGTCCGAGGAAATTAGTTTTTCCGATGAGTACAGAGTGGGCAAAATTCGTTGTCTACTGAAGGGATCTCGAGAACTATAGCAGCTAAAAGAAAACTGGTAACACATTCTCGAGCTCTTTCTTCCTGACTAATCTGAATCTGAAAACAGATCCAGCTTATCGTTCATAGAACTTGAGTTATGAGCGAAAATTGAGAAATTGTCATTTTCAATCATGCTGAATAACTTTTTAGGAGTAATTCAAATATAATATGACTTAATTGTTTAATCCAGGCACTTATGTGCAAAATTTCGTGATCATAGTATCCTCACGAAATTAAAATAAACTTTTGAATGTTCAGTGCACTTCAAAATTATGGAACAAATTCAATTTCTCAGAAGAAAAATGTTTGGCAACAAAATCCTGAAACAGGTCAATTTTTGTTTCATTTTTACCAAATTTATATGCATTTTTGAAGGATTTTTGTTGCACCCTGTGCCATCCTCATCAACCCTCTACATTTTTTGAATAGTGAAAGTAGGTCATATGGTACAATTATTGTGTTTATGGTCAGCCTAACGGCGACTGCGTAAACACAATAACTTCCGAAAGAAACCACTTAGAAACTCGATATTTGTAGAGAAGGTTTGGACCTTAATTACGAAGGCCGAATTCGTGAATGGGTAAAATCCACCCAATGATTCCGTAGATTTACCCAATCAAAATTTTAATTTTCCAATATTTCCAAGAATACAGATCAGATCGAATTGAAATCCAGTACTTCATCGAAAAATAACAGTTCGAAGTTCCTTACAGAATTGAATGAGGATGATATGATGAGAAAATCATTGAATTTTTTTTTTCAAATTGTTCTAATGACACGATTATCACGAAATTCCGCAAAAAGTTGTCTTTTAGCATCTCAAAACTAGCTGTGAAGTTTTATCAGGACTGAATCAGTATTTCTCGAGTTATACCGAAAAAATCAACGATAACGAGAAGAAAACCTCGAAATTTGACATATTTTTTCCCGATATCTCCAAAACTTATGATCGTATAGAACTGAAATTTGAAACACTGCTGTGAAATATAAAGCTCAAAGTGTGAGTTGAATTTTTTTTTGGATATGATGGATGATTTCCGAAAAAAAAAATTTTTGGAAAAAAAATTGGGAAAAAATCTTTTTTAAAATTTTTTGAAAGTTGCGCGTCGATATACTCCACATATTTGCCAAGTTTGAATCCAATCGCTCGAGTAGTTTTTGAAATATAAAATAAATAACTTCAAAACTTCGAGTGCCTATAACTTCGAAACTATTTGACCGATTTGGCCCATAAACGAACTCAAGCGCGGCATTCTGATGCGCAACCTATTTTGAACGTTTAAAGTTGCTAGCTTGCTTCTGTCGAGAGTTACCGTGTCTAAGGCCGGACGGACGGCCGGCCGGCCGGACAGAATCGATTTCGACACCGGATTCGTCATCAGTGAGTCCAACCTAGTCGTTTGAGACCATTTTCGGCTCAATCATCCAAAATTACAGACATTTGGACTAAACGATAGCACGCTGTTCCCCTAGAACATGCGCGCAAATAGTACCACAAGACCCACATTCCCCTTTTCGATAAGATTAGAGGGTTGATGGGGATGGCACAGGGTGCAACAAAAACCCTTCAAAAATGCATATAAATTTGGTAAAAGTGAACCAAAAATTGACCTGTTTCAGGATTTTGCGCCAAATATTTTTCTCCTGAGAAAATGAATTTGTTCCATAATTTCGACTCGCACTGTATATAATATGCGGTCTGTAGGTCCCATCGGCCGTCAATCTATCTTCATGCATCCTAAACGTTCCCAGACGTCATAAAGACGTGAAAAATTGACCCTGTTCGTCCACATGACAATGGCAAAGGCGTATAAAATATCGGAATGCGTGAAATAGATTAATTGAAGTGGTTAATGACAGAGTTCGAGTGACAGTGCGAGATCTCCGTTTGCCACATAATGATGACCGTGATTAGGACGGGAAAATAAACAGGTAGAAGATGCAGCAGCCAAAGAGGTAATGCGAGGGATGGCACTCTTTCCTTTACGAACTCTGTCATTACCAAAGTTGGTCGTTAGCAGGCTGACATTAATCATCTCAACTACCAGTGCGGACTCGTCCTTGAATGATAGTTTTCGAAAAATTTAGTGCCGTTCTGACGAGTGAGGTTCAGATTGCGTGAATGAGTGAGGGTTTTGGCCACTTGGGGTAGTTATAAGAGCGTTCGCCCACCCAGATACTGACTCGCCGGACGCTGCTTGACTTTCAAATAAAAACAATTTTTGGAAACTATATGAGGCGCCGTTTGGGTAGACGATGTGTTTGTGAATATAGGGTAGACTGGGTACGGTTGAAACATTTCAGCATTTATCATGCATAGCATCGGGCTTTGTTAAGCGAGCAATATCGGAAAAATACTAAATAAAAGACCTTATAACTGTCTACTATAGGGCAATGTTATTTAAGATCACTGTATAGTAATAATAATAATAAGGTTCTTTATTTTCTACAGGTATACACCCAGTTACAGAAAATCTTACAATATTAAATATTAAATGAGTGACAAAAAAAAAGAAAATCTCAAGTTGATACAAAATAAAGATAAAATCATAAAAAGCAACAAAAACATCCAACTTTGAACACAAAATATTTTCTCCCTTTGAAACCAATCATTGCAGCTCATTTCAATCAAGCAACAACTCCAAGAACATTCTACTAATAAAAGCAAAATTATCGTTATTTATATCGCAATAACCCGAAACCCCGTTGAACAAAGAACACATATGCCTTATAGGTGACTGGATAAGTGAATTTGTTCTGGGAGTACTCAAATAGAATACTTGACTGGATCTTGAATTCAACCTTGGGACCAGAAAATCAACAGATGCAAGAAGATCAGGACAATCCATGTTACCACGCAGAAGGTTGTAAAGAAATTTTAGGGACATCAACTTAATGCTGGTTTCAAGTGATCTGACCCCAAACCTACTCAACAAATGGATCTGATCGAAGCCTCTCACCGGGTAAACACCATCTTCCCTCCAAACCAAATATTTTAGAAATTTTCGCTGCACTGATTCTAAATGGCGACGGTGGATGTTATAGATGGGGTGCCAAATAATACAGCCAAAAATCATTCTGCTTTTAACTAAAGAGTCAAACAATCTCAGAAGTGTACCAGTATTCACGAAACAGGAATTGCGTACAATAAAACCATAAACTTTGAATGCAGAAGATAAGGCAGAATTTATATGAGGGACGAAGGTTAAACGCTGGTCGAAAGTAATGCCCAGATCCCTAATCTCGTCAACCCTTTTCAAGATAGAGTGACCAATAGTGTACTCAAAGTATATAGTATGGATCTTCCTAGAATATGTAACCACATTACACTTCTCAACATTCAAATCCAATTTGTTCACCGCACACCAATCTGAAATGGCATTCAGACCCATTTGTAAGTTGATACAATCATTAAAGGTCATTATTTTAAGAAATATTTTCAAATCATCGGCATACATAAGTTTGAGGGTATCAATGGAGTCCATCAGATCATCAACGAATAGGAGAAAGAGAATTGGCCCCAAATTAGAGCCCTGTGGTACACCAGATCCCGCTACAAACTCAAAAGAAGAGTGTCCTTCGAAGTAAACAAATTGACGTCTATCGAACAAATAAGATCTAATCAAGGATACCAGGCCGTCTGAAAAGCTCCATTTGGTTTTCAACTTTCTCAACAAGATCTCATGATGTATTCGATCAAAAGCTTTCGTGAAATCTGTGTATACAACGTCCACCTGTGCGGCATCATCCAAACTTTTCAGTACAAATTCGGAAAAGGTAACAAGGTTAGACATGCAAGATCGCCGAGACATAAAACCATGCTGCTCTATCCGAACACTATTTTTAACATACGGATATATGGAATTAAACAGAACAATCTCAAGCAGCTTGGAGAAATTAGAAAGAATAGAAATCGGTCTGTAATTGCTGATTTAATTTAATGATGATTTAATTTCTGAGCAAAATCAAATTAAAAAAAAACAGTAATTTGTTTTAACCGTCCCCATGCCAGGGTCGGTTGAAACAGTGTCTGGGGTCAATTGAAACACATGCAAATAATACAAAATATAATCAATTATCATCTTTTATCAATCTTCTAATATCATGTTTCGAATGGTAATGGCACAGTTGACTATCACAAATATTTTTATTAAGTAATATCTGTCTATATTTATAATCCAACATTGTTTTTAATCAGCCCTCGGTTTTATATTAAGTACAACTAAAACTAAATAATAATTAGATGTTGGTAGCGATAATTCTTTGGCTATACTTATAATCTAACATTATTTTTAATCAGCCTTCAGTTTTATATTAAGTACCTATAACTTGAACTAAATAATAATTAGATGTTGGTAGCAATAATATTTTTTAAATAAAGTTACTTTCACATCTTCATAGGCTCGTTGGTATATTGATAAGTCGGCTTGACCTTTCGTAGTCTTTCTTTGGCGTACCCTCGTCATCTAAAAAACAAGAAAGTTTAATAAATAAACTGTTTCAACCGTACCCACAAATAATATTTCAACTGTCCCCAGCACCCATCTTGGTATAAAACGGTTCACAGTAAGAATGACAGTAAATTCAAATGAAAACTAATCGTACTACGATATTGTACAACCTTCAATTTAACTGTAACAAAACTCTCAATACTCAACTATAAATGAAATCTTAATAATTGCAAAAATGTAGATATCGAAATACTTACTTTTCCGCGAAAAAACACAATGGGGCCTACTACAGACAAGCACAGCGCCCTAAGAGCGACGCAATACTAAAATTTATGTTTCGACCATTCGCCCGCTTCGTTCTCCCCTCGTACCCCTCACCACATCGCGGTTTATTCACAAGATATTCACTCTGTTTCAACCGTCCACCATTTCAACCGTACCCAGTCTACCCTACATATAATTTATTTGACATCAATATCTTTATTTACTTAAGAAGTATAGTTTTATCCCATACGACGACATTTCTCCTTCTTTTCAATAATTGTCTACCTTGAACATTACATTAACAAAATGGCAGTTTCAAATATGTATGTTATATTCTTTGAACATGCGTGCAAAAGCTGCTGACTTCACGTCCGTGCTTCACTAGGTTTTCAAATCGATGTAATCTGTTTTTTTGGAAATATTGAGAAAATGAAATTTTAATGGGTATATCTAAGGAATCATTGGGCGGATTTTACCCATTCACGAATTCGACCTTTGTGATTAAGCCCCAAACCTATTCTACAAATATAGAGTTTCTGAGTCGTTTCTTCCGGAAGTTATTGTGTTTACGGTCGGCCTAACGGTCGGCCATAAACACCATAACTTCTGAAAAAGCGTTTTAGAAACTCGATATATGTAAAGTAGGTTTGGACCTTAATAAGGCCGAATCCGTAAATTGCTAAAATCCGTCTAATGATTCCTTATATTTCCAATTAAAATTTCATTTTCCCAATATTTCCAAAACTTCAGATTATATCGAATTGAAATCCAGTTCTTTATCGGAAAATGAAAGGTCGAAGGTTCATCCAGAATTTCAACTACTATTGCGGACTCGTTCTTAAATAATAGTTTTCGAGAAATTTAGTGCCGTTCTGATGATTGAGGTTCAGTTCGCGTGAATGAGGGAGGGTTTTGGCCACTTGGGGTAGTTATAAGAGCGTTCGCCCACCCAGATACTGGACTTGCCGAACGCTGCTTGACTTTCAGATAAAAAAAATTTGGAAACTATATGGGGCGCCGTTTGGGTAGACGATGTGTTTGTGCTTGGGATAATTCCTGGACGGGAAAACCCTGATGATGGCCTGTTGACTGGTCGAAAGCGCTTGGTTTTCGACTTAATAATAAAAACTAGAAAAGCACTGCCGTGAAGGCAGCAGCTTTTGCGCGCATGTTCAATGTAGATGACCGCTTCGGCAACGAATTTGAACCAGCACGCAAAACCTGCTGCCTTCACGACAGTGCTTTTCTAGATTTTTTCTCGATGAAGTACTGGATTTCAATTCGATCTAATCTGTATATTTGGAAATATTGGTAAGATAAAATTTTGAATGGGTATATCTACGGAATCACTGGGCGGATTTTACCCATTCACGACCTTAATTAAGCCTCAAACCTACTCTACAAATATAGAGTTTCTCCAATGATTCAGCAGATATACCCATTGAAAATTTACATATTAGACAGATTAGATCGAATTGAAATCCAGTACTTTATCGAAAAATGACAGTTTGAAGGTTCATACAGAATTAAATGAGGATAATATGATGAGATCACTTAATATAAAATATTTGAAAAAAAATTTTAAATTTTTTTCAAATTGTTCTTATGACACTATCATTACGATATTTTGCACAACGTGTCCATTTACATCTTCAATCGATTTGCGAAGTTTCATCACGATTGAATCAGTATTTCTTGAGTTACAAAAAAAAATCACGATATCGAGAGGAAAACCAGAAAATTCTACAAATTTTTATCCAATATCTCCAAAACTAATAGCTGTATCGAATTGAAATTTGATACACTGCTGTGAAATATGAATTCCACGGTATAACTGAAAGTTTTCTCGAATATGAACAATAGTTTCAGAAAAAAACACTTTTTTTCGAAAAAATGTACGCACGAATTGACGCCACTGTCTGAAATGATCAAACCAGAATCATTCAATTCGGTTCCATCTTGAACTGGAATATTTATTTTGTCGGGGTAGTCCCAGTTGCACCTTGAATGACAACGCGAAGTAGGCCTTATGATTGATGGCTCAAAATGTGACTGATGGTGTAAAGCCGCCCAAAGTCGTTAAAATTATTGTGATTATCATCACATCATGACTTGCATTTGAGAGATGAGTACCTTAGAAGGAGAGAGCGAAATCCCTTGCTGCCTGAAATATCCTATGAAGTAGTAGTAGTAGGAAGCTGCAGAAGTGCTCTGTAGTTTCTCTTTATCAAAATGCTCTTATTTTTATTTACACCTAAAAACATACGAACATGAAGTTGTTCTGGAATGAATTCCTTATATTTTACCTTTAAGAAAATCATCATCTTCAGAGGAATGCAGCGAACATTCTTCCACATATTTCATGAACTGTTTTTCAATTTCAAAATCCTGGCCCTTCTTTTATCAACGAGTTCCGTGCCAAATGCTGTTTCTAAATAACTTTTCTTTTATTTGGCTCCAAAAAAAATGAAAACTTAAGGCAGAAGATGATCATTTTTTGCATGAGTTACATTGAGTTAAGGCATACAACAATGGTAATTTCGGGAGGATGCCATTTCCAATTATTACAATCAAAAATTTCAATCGGACAGAAATGAATCGATTAATGAATGTTACAAAAACTTTCGGTATACCAACATTTCAACTCTGAAAACAACACAAAAGCTCGAAAATGAACTCTCAAAGTAAGTAAAACAAGTTACAATAACAGGCACGTCGGAAAACTATTAGCTTGGAAGGGTTCGAATTTCTATAGCCAGATGGCGTATCGCTTCTCGGTAGATGCGAATAGAAACATGTTGGGCATTGTTTACACCATAGAATAACAATATTCTAGAAGTGCTAACTCCCTACTAAATCAGAGAAACAGAGTCACCGCCATCTTTTGGGGTCGTGGCGGGAAAAATGACAACGATTCAAATATTCGTGCAGGTACCTTTATACATTTGAAATATTGGAATTTTTTTGTCTCCTATAAAGCAAAACTCAAACAAACATCAATTAAATACAGATTTTTCTGTATAACCTTTACATAATATCTTTCGATATTGATTTGATATCTTACGATATACTTTTATGTCTTCGACGTACTACGCCTTCAATGACAAAATTATTTTATCAACTGGCATATAATGATCAAAGTAAAAAACTTGAGAAAAGTGTGAAAAAATGAAATACAACCTAAAAACAATACTAGACACAGTGTTTCATCTTCTATCTTTCGATTTAGAATCATCAGTAGCATTTATTCTATATTATACATCAAAAACTCACCACGTGTTTGTTACTTACACTTCACTTCAATAACGGAAATAAGCAGGTTTAAGTCTATACGCATGCTTGTTAGAATTGTGCATAGAAACAATAATGCCACAGATTTTACTTACACCTTCTTCTTTCCTTGACATATGAAATGCGGTAAAAACAGTTTCCAAAATCTTTATAACCTCAAAAATTAAATGACAGTTGATATTGACCCTTGAAAACTATAAGTTTTCATTCAAATATTAAATTCAAAACAAATTCTGTTTTGAATTTAATATTCAAACAAACATCCCCAGTAGCACACAAATATTGGACCAATATTGGGCCAATATTGTGAAAATATTGGCCCAACATAGTTTCTCAATATTGGCCCAATAAAGAATGTTGACTTTTTGCAATATTGGGCCAATATTGGATACCAACATAGGCCCAATATTGGACATCCATATTGGCCCAATATATGATACCAATATTGGCCCAATAATGAATGTTGACTTTTTGCAATATTGGGCCAACATTGGATACCGATTTAAGCCCAATATTGGACATTCATATTGGCCCAATATTGGACATCCATATTGGCCCAATAATGAATGTTGACTTTTTGCAATATTGGGCCAACATTGGACACCAATATAAGCCTAATATTGAATATCTATATTGGCTCAACATCGAATACCAATATTGGCCTTATAAAGAATGTTGACTTTTTGCAATATTCGGCCAACATTGGAAACCAATATAAGCCCAATATTGAATATCTATATTGGCCCAACATCGAATACCGATATTGACCCAATAAAGAATGTTGACCTTTTGCAATATTGGGCCAACATTGGTTACCAACATATGCCCAATATTGGAAATATACATTGGTCAAATATAGAATACCAATATTGGCCCAATATTGGATACCAATATTGGCCCAATATTGGAAACCAATATTGGCCCAATATTCAAAAAGTAAAAAAATAAAATTATAAATATATTCGCGTTTTTCAAGTATACACAGAATCAACCCACTACGAAACTCATGACCAACTCATGACCCTCACCGACTTTCCTGAAACCCACCAACTTGAGACTCTGACGTACGACCCACCTATAGAAATACGAGAAACCACCAACCTGAAAAATCCAACACCAACCAATCGTCCGCTGCGGGAATAGAACCCGGACAATCTGCGCCGCAAGTATAAAGCTCTACCATTGGGCTACCCATGACCATACGAATTTCGGCGTATGATGCGTAATATTACATTGTATTTGTTTTGATTACGACCAACGCTGAATAACTCTGAACTGTTTTTGTATTGATTTAGTTGGTTAGATAAGTATTTCAGGAAAATTTTCACTTTAATAGAATATTAAGCTTTTCAAACCGGGTTAAGGAGAGGTAGGTTTATTATTGCTGCTGATTATTATGCTTGTGTGAGTAAGGAGACCGCGTTATTTGATATTTCACTCATTTCAGTGAAATTTCGTGATTATTAATGTATGGAAGTATGAATCTTCAAAATATGGAGAAGGTTTGTTTTTTTTACTTCATTATTCATCAATTACAATGTATTCCGCACGCGTTGAAGAGAGCAAGAAATCATAGCATTCAAAATCTGATGAGGATGAAAATTATCAATTTTAACCAACAAAAAACGGAAGGTCCTGAAAAATCCGTTTTAGGCGACCATCGAACTGATGACGTCATTAAGAAGTTCGCTAAAATGGAATATAATATTGCGTGTGACGTCACCGGTGTCACCGCTACGGCGCTAAATACCAGTTATAAAAGATTTAACAGTATTCGAACTTATGTTTTCGACTTTTACGAACTGTTTTCTAAAATGTTTGCGTGTGACGTCACTATTGTGACGCTAATATATGAATAGTTCAAAAGACACGAAAAATGTTTGAAAGATAGGCACGTCAAATTTCAGCTATAAAATATCTTATTATCACAATATAAAGTACACTCGACTGTGATCTCGTATTCCTTTCATTCATTTTTATATGTAGAATAATTCGTGGGATTGGAATTCATTCCTTCACTTTTCGCTAGGTACTGTTTTGTTGCTTCGTCAAGCTCTCTAATATAGAATACTTAGTGAAACAACATGAATAAATCAACATAGTATAGGAATTCAAAAACTTATTTTCTTACCTCCGAAGCAGTTGATGTGTTGATGTGGTAGTGGTTCCTGTTCATCCAAAAAGTTATTCATCTGAGAATCGAAGAACAGGATTTCATTCATATGTTCGTCACGTCATATGTCAGTTTTGTTTATCTTTCCGATTCAATATCGATGAAAATACTGTTTCAATTCAAATAACTGCTTCCGAGGTAGGAAAATAAGTTTTTGAAATTCTATACTATGTTGATTTATTCATAAGTATTCTATATTAAAAAGCTTGAAGAAGCAACAAAACAGTCGCGAAACGTCGCTTGAAGGAATGAATTAGTGTCTCATATCCAACCTATTTCAATCCCATAAATTATTTCGAATATAAACTAAACTGTTAATGGAATTATCGTTCCTCTACGAGATGAACAATGCACGCCAATATTCAGTATACTTGTTCTAACTCTGAGCTTGTTTCGCACTTACAGAATATTCTCATCGTATTTCACCCATATGAAGGTAAATTATTTTTTATAGATTAATACGTATAAGGGGTTATCTGTGCGCAGAAAATTAAGTCACACTCATCGTTGCACCTGAATATAGCATTGAAATAATTTATAAACCCTAACAAAGTATCTGTTATATTTTGCATTTCTAACGAATTATTCTTAGAAATAATTCCCTTGTTATTGCCTCAGGGCTATTTGACAACCGAAAGTGGCACCCGTCTACCAGATGTTATTTTATTGCCCCTTGCAAGGGTTTGTCACTTATCGTTTTTCGATGTTTTTGTCGCTCAGAGCTCGAACTATTTTTTCAATTTATCATTTGGATAGGGTTTGCTTCAATCAATCTGTAAATGTTTTAATCAATTGTCATACAATTTGAATGGAGGCATTTTGCACAGATAGCTTTTCAATCGCCTATGGTTTTCTATCCTTTTACTTTCTTATTTAACGGTTCGAATGAATATGTATTCGGTAATTTCCACTGTATTTACTCGCTTGTTCTGGGGAACAACGCGTTATCGTATCGTCACAATGTCTGCAACTCTCGAATTTTGAGCAGAAATTGGTCTCAAACGACTAGGTTAGACTCAAATTTGATTCTGTCCGTCCGGCCGTGTGCGTTCTAACTTTCGAAAGAAAGGACCTAGAGTTTTGAATTTCTCAGGTTGGGCTTAGATCCTGAAAATCTCGACTGAGTTCGTTATTGGACCAAATCGACCAAACAGTTTTGGAGTATATGAAATTTTGAGGTTAATTTCTCGATATTTCATGGAGAACTGATTCGATCGAATTGAAATTTCGTGACAAGTTCTTGAATACCAACAAACAAATAAGTGTGGAGTTTCGTATGGATCTAATTGTTAAAAAATTTATAGAAATAATTATTCAAAAATTTTCGAAATTTTCATTGGAAATTTCTTTTTCTCGGAAAGTGTTGATCAGATTTCAACTGAATTCGGCACATATATCTTAGAATCAGTCTTCCAACAAGAACGTTTCAAATTTCAATTCGATACGATATTTACTTTCGGAGAAATATGACAAAAATTTTGACGTTATTTCCTCAACATATCAAGAAAAACAAATGCGATCAGATCGAAACATCGTAATAAGTTGAAGGATACCAAGGCGAAACCTTCCGCAAAATTTCGTATGGATCCAGTGGTTAAAAAATTTAAAGAAAATGTTTACCCGAAAATGTTTGAAATTTTTGTGGAAATTTTTTTTTTCTCGGAACATTTTGATCAGATTTTAATGAAATCCGTCACAGGCCTTGGAATCAATATTCAAAAACGGAATTTCAAATTTAAACTTGAGATATTTGCTTTCGGGGATATATGAAAAAAAAATTGTCAAATTTCGTTGTTTGAAATTACCTGGATATGTCGAGAAGAACATATGCGACCACATCGAAACTTCGTAATTACTCGGAGAATATATTAACGCGAACCAAGAAAAAATTGTTTTTCTAAAATTATTCACATATTTATCGAAAAAACAAATGTTTTTTCTAATTTATTGAATAGATTTCGATGAAATTCAGCGCCGACTTTGAAGTGAGTATTCTACAACAGTTTTTTCCAATTTCAATTCGATCTAATATTTATTTCCGGAGGTATTAAGAAAAAAATATGTAAAATTTCGTTGTTATTTGAAATTTTCAGAATATTTCCTTAATATCTCGATGTTTATCGACACGATCAGATTGAAAATTGGGATAAAGCTTGAAATCAATATTTCAAAACAGCGCTTCGAATTTCAGTTTGATCCGATATTTATATTCGGAGATATTGGAAGATTGAGATTATTTCCTCAATATTCCAAGAAGAACAGAAGCGAACAGATTCAAACTATGTAGTAAGTAGAAAAATACTTAAAACTGACAAATTTTGTTAGGATCGTAGGGGTGGAAAACTGTAAAAATGTATTCAAATATTTTGGGAATTTTTGTTGAAGAATTTTTCAACCGGAAGCTTTTCATCAGATTTCAATAAAATTGGTGAGAACCTCGATTCAGTATTTTACAACAGTGTTTCAAAGTTCAGTTCCATCTGATATTTATCTTTAGAGATATTGAGAAAAAAAATGTGTCGAATTTCTTGTAATTAATTATATATATATATATATGTATATGTGGCGTCATTGGATGGTTTCACCCATTCGCGAATTCAGCTTTCGGAATTGAACCAGTTCAACAAAAAAAATCAAGTCTCTAAATGTCTTTTCATTTTACGTTTGGCAGTTAGGCCGACCTTAACTATAAAAAATCTAGAAAAGCACTGACGTGAAGTCAGCAGCTTTTACGCGCTTGTTCACAGTGCGGAATGGTGACTTGGAAATTTCAGTGAAATTTCAATGAAATATAAAAATTTTCGAAAAAAAAAATTTTCTTCTCCAATTTTTCCATGGATAATTCTTCCCATTGACACTGTGCATCTTCCAACCAAGTTTCCTTTCGATCAGATAAATATTTTTCGAGTTATTGAGAAATCAAAATTTCAAATGGCTGTAGCACAAAAACCATTCGGCAGATTTGGCCCATTAACGAACTTAACCGAGATATTCAGGCTCGTAACCAAATCTGAAAATTTCAAGACTCTAGGTAGTTCCTTGCGAGAGTTACAGCGCACACGGCCGGAAGGACGGCCGAACGCCAGAATCAATTTTGACCACGGATTCTTCATCAGTGAGTCCAACCTAGTCGTTTGATACCCATTTTGGCTCAAAATTCGAAAATTACAGACATCGTAACGAAATAATGATGCATGTTCCCCAAAACAAGCCCGTAAAAAGATTCGTTGCACACTAATGAATTAGGAAGTGAAGGGATGGAACAACTATCGGAATGCAAAAAGGAATATTATGCAAAAATAAAATGTGAATCGAAGAATGATACGCGACAACTCCTTGAAATGTAAGCAAAGGGCAATAAAACAGCATCTGGTTAGACGGAAGCCACTCTCGGGCGATAAATGGCCCTGAGGCTATAACAAGGGAATGTTTTTCGAGATTTATTCGTTGGAAATGTAAATTATAACTAATACTTATTTTAAGGATTTATTGATTAGTTCAACCTCAACAGGTGTGATGATCAGGGTGACTTAATTTTCTGTGCACAGATAATAACCTATATTATGGAATTATGTACCTTCATTGGTGAAATACGTTGCAAGTATTCTGTAAGTGCGAAATACCCTCAGAAGTAGCATAAATGAATTTATTTCTGAATATTCGATTAATACTGAGTTACTTGATTTCCTATTTTTTAATATACAATAATTTGTTTTAACTGGTCCCAATCGCCTGAATAAATTGCAGAATTTTCTTTTGACTCGAACACGCGTTAGATTGAATATCTCCTCTAGACTCTAGACAATAAGATAATCAAAATTGTTCGGAATTTCGGCTTGTGTAGTATTAGAATACTTATCTGGATAGCTTTCAGTTCGGATTAATATCTCCAAAATGAAGTCCCCTGAAACAGTGGAAAGCTTAGTCGGTAAATTCATGAGAATTGATGTATTTACCCATCAGTTCAGATGAAATTCTACTATTACATGTACAAAATGCTTCGATATATCGTCCAAAATAATCAACCTGAAAGGAATAATATAACCAAAAGTATTCGATTTTTCAAGGGAATTCAGAAATCTTACAGTATATTCTTCTAGAGTATGTCCATTGCAAGCCTCCAAAGTTTGCCATTAACCGAAGTTCCACAGAAAAACGATTCACACTCATAATCCCCTTGTCCCTTTATTGGGCCAATATTGGTAGCAATTTAATTTACAATACTGTCGAAAAACTATACCAAATATTGGATCAATATTGGCGATATCATTGATAAACAATATTGGCGCAATCCACTCATTTCAATATTCGGCCAATATTGGTAGCAATGTAATTTACAATATTGGCCAAGAAATTATGCCCAATATTGGCGATACCATTGATAAACGATATTGGTGCAATATATAAATCCCAATATTGGGCCAATATTGGTAGCCATGTTATTTACAATATTGGCCAAAAAACTATGCCCCATATTGGACCAATATTGACGATACGGTGGAAAACAATATTGGCGCAAACCACTCATCCCAATATTAGGCCAATATTGGTAGCAATGTTATTTTCAATATTGGCTAAAACCCAATTCCCAATATTGGACCAATATTGGCGAAACCATTGATTAACAATATTGGCGCAATCCACTTATCCCGATATTGTGCCAATATTGGTAACAATGTGATTCACAATATTGGGTGAAAAACTATGCCCAATATTGGACCAATATTGGCGATTCCATCGATAAACAATATTGGCGCATTCCACTTATTCCGGTATTGGGCCAATATTGGTAGCAATGTGATTTACAATATTGACTTATAACCTATGCCCAATATTGGACCAATATTGGCGAAACCATTGATTAACAATATTGGCGCAATCCACTTATCCCGATATTGGGCCAATATTGGTACCAATGTGATTCACAATATTGGCTAAAAAACTATGCCGAATATTGGACCAATATTGGCGATACCATTGATAAACAATATTGGCGCAATCCACTTATCCCGATAATGGGCCAATATTGGTAGCAATGTGATTTACAATATTGGCTAATAACTTATGCCCAATATTGGACCAATATTGGCATTACCATTGATAAACAATATTGGCACAATCCACTCATCCCAATATTGGGCCAATATTGGCAAAAGAACTAATTCACAATATTGGCCTTATCACAAATTTCAATATTGGGCCAACATTGGCGTATACTCGTTTTTCGATGTACGATAAATCTATATTGGGCCAATATTGAATCAATGTTTAGCCAAGATTGTGTGCTACTGGGGATATTATCAGAAAATTTATTAGCTCAAATATATCTCAGATATTCGCTACAGAATGATCATTTATTATCGTTGAATCCAGAGATTAGCTACTCAGGGAGGTTGTTTTGTTGAAGGATTCTCATTGATCCAAAATATAGTAATTAACTTCAATGAAGAGTTATCAAACAGTTCATGTATATACGGAAATTCTTACTACAATACCAATTGATGTTAAGAATACATTTAACATGGGAATCAATCTGAAAAATTGAAACATCCAGTTATCACAAACACATGAGTTGCGTTTCGAAATTCCCAACTAGAACTGGCCAGTAATTCGACCTGTTCAAGGAATCATTATAAACATTTCTTGATGCTACTATTCTAAAAGAGCTAGCTCCTCAAGAACAAATAATTCTAATCCAATTAAATCTTGTTCGTGTGAAAATATTAGTGAAATATACAAATGATAATGAGTCTCTACATACGTCAAAGATTTCTGGTGGACCTATTCAAGTTCGATCATTATCAAACAGAACTTCCTAACAGAAAAATGGAAACTGATTTTTTTTTCAAAATTTATTTCCGAAAATTTTTTTTTTTCGAAAAATGTTCATCATATCCAAATAAAATTTCCAGTCGGACTTCGAACTTCCTATTTCACAGCAGTGTACCAAATTTCAGTTTGATACGATTATTAGTTTAGGAGTTATCGGGAAAAAAAATATCAAATTTGGAGGTTTTTTTTTTGATATCGTTGCTTTTTTCGGTATAACTCGAAAAATACTGATTCAATCCTGATAAAACTTCGCAGCTAGTTTGAAGATGCTGAAAGACAACTTTATGCAAAATTTTGTGATGATCGTGTCATTAGAACAATGTGAAACAAAAAATTTCTGTGATTTTCTTATCATATCATCCTCATTAAATTCTGTATGAATTTTCGAACTGTAATTTTCGATGAAGTACTGGATTTCAATTTGATCTGATATGTATATTTGGAAATATTGGGAAAATAGAATTTTGAATGGGTATATCTGCGGAATCATTGGGTGGATTTTACCCAATCACGAATTCGGCCTTCGTAATTAAGGTCCAAACCCAGCCTAACGGCCGACTGCGTAAACACAATAACTTCCGGAAGAAACGACTTAGAAACTTGATATTTGTAGAGTAGGTTTGCGACTTAATTACGAAGGACGAATTCGTGAATGGGTAAAATCCGCCAATGATTCCGTAGATATACCCATTCAAAATTTAATTTTCCAATATTTCCAAAAATACAGTTCAGATCGAATTGAAATCCAGTGATTTGTCGAAAAAAAATGTAGAAAAGCACTGCCGTGAAGGCAGCAGCTTTCGCGCGCAAGTTAAAATTCGTTGCCGAAGCGGTCATCTATCATTGAACATGCGCGCAAAAGCTGCTGCCTTCACGGCAGTGCTTTTTTAGATTTTTTTCTGTGTGGTTTACACTCCTTCTTTTCGGCACAAAAACCCATAGAGACCTCCTGATGGCCAACATTAAAGAATTTTCCGCTTTTTCCGCGGACATGTCAACGATTTAGCAACAACAAAGCCGGCCAATCTCACGAACAATCAAATCCGTACCACTGCATTATCATTCATTGAAAAAGTAGTATGTTTAACCCATTATTATTATGTAAATTCTATTAAGCGGGGCATTCTACCAACAATGCAACAACAATGGTCTAACCTGTTGGCCTC
The DNA here is from genome assembly GCA_958510865.1 of Myrrha octodecimguttata. Lineage (NCBI taxonomy): Eukaryota > Metazoa > Arthropoda > Insecta > Coleoptera > Coccinellidae > Myrrha > Myrrha octodecimguttata. The sequence goes on from OY294057.1 coordinate 74,507,763, forward strand.
TCTTTTCGTCCTCTTTCAATCGAGATTGTTTTGCGGGACAGACAACAAAAATTGGTCACAAAAGAACCTCAGGCTGCGATTTTTGTTTTGGCGCGCTCCGTTCTGTTAGCGCCAGGGCTTTGTTGTGTCCCACTCTGACTGGTTCTTTTTGAATTGATGCGTTTTGTTATGTATCGAATAATTTGAATGGACTTTCGCTTTCATTCAAGTCGTTCCAGATATCTTTTCGACTCTTTTATTGCGGAGGACTTCGCGATTAGCTAATTGCTCAATTATCCTGTTACAATGGAGGAGTTATCGCCCCGTTTTGGATCGGCTGGTTTTTGTGTGTACTTGTGGCTTTTGATGCGGCTATTTTTACGCGCTTGTTCTATGGAACAGCGTTTTATCATTTCGTTACGATGTCTGTAATTTTCGAATTTTGAGCCAAAACTGGTCTTAAACGATTGGCTTGAACTCTCTGAAGAGAGTTCAGTTCTGACCGTCCGTCCAGCCGTCTGGCCGTCCGTCCGTATGTGCTCTAACTTTCGAAGGAAAAGACTTAGCGACTTGAAATTGTCAGATTAGGTTTGGAGTCCAAATCTGTCGGTTGAGTTCGTAAATGGGTGGAATCGGTTGAATAGTTTAGGAGTTACCAGCGTGACCAATAATTTTTTTCAGAATCTACAATCTACCAAACCTTCTGTAGAAATCTACTTTCTTCTACCAAATTCAATTACAGAAATCTACTAAAAATCTACTGCTACCTAAGAGCAGTCTTTAGCACTTTATGTTGAAAGTAAAGTAGGAAACTTTAATGTTTCGTGTAATTTTAAAAAATATCGCAATAATTAACATTCGCTGAGCAAAAAAAGCTTTGAAGCACTGCCGCGAAGGCAGCAACTTTTTCGCGCATGTTCAATAGACGAGCGCTTTGGCAACGAATTTGAACTTGCACGCAAAAGCTGCTGCCTTAATACCCGGCAGTATTTTTCTAGGTTTTTTTTCGATACAGTACTGGATTTCAATTCGATCTAATCTGTTTATTTGAGAATATTGAGAAAATAAAATTTTGAAGCGCTATATCTACGGAATTATTGGGCGGATTTTATCCAATCACGAATTCGACCTTCGTAATTAAGCCTCAAATCTTCTCTACAAATTTCGAGTTTCTAAGTTGTTTCTTACAGAAGTTAACAACCGACCGTGAACACAATAACTTCCGAAAGGAACAACTTAGAAATTCGATAATTTTAGAGAAGATTTGGACCTTAATAACGAAGGCCAAATTCGTGAATGGGTAAAATCCACCTAATGATTCCGCAGATATTCTTTTATATTCACCTAAATGAAAGGCTCTTCCTTTATGGATGGAAACGATAAAATGCGGGAATATGTAGCGCACACACGCACCTATGATGGGAAATACGATATACTTATTGAGTGTGACAGGATTAAAGAAATACCCCAATGAAAGTCAGAGCCATCTATACGTGTTGTGCTATTTTTTCACATAATTCATGCGATTAAAGTTAAGTTAGGTTAGGTTGTGCCACTTCTCAACTCAAACAGAAGCGTTCTACTGCTTCAACAGTTGAAAGTAGAATTCTAATAAGATGGTTCGAAATACTACCAAAATCTACTGCTCAATTTCTGTCTACCAACAATGATGAAATTATAACGAAAATCTACCAAAAAAGTAGATTTCTACCAAAATTGGTCACGCTGGGAGTTACGCCTATTTGAAATTTTGAGGTTTATTAGACAGTTTTGGAATACCAACACGCAACTTATAGAAAAATTTCGGGTGGATCCAGTTGTTAGAAAATTGAAAAAAAATTCATTCGGAAATTTTTGAAATTTTTGATGAAAAATTTTTCTTCTCTGAAAATATTGATTGGATTTCAATCGAATTTGGCACAAACGTTGGAGTCAGTATTTAACAACAATTTTTCAAATTTCAATTCGATCCGATATCAACTTTTGGAGGTATAAGGAAAAAAATGTGCCAAATTCCGTTGTTATTTAGAATTTCTACGTTATTTCCGGAATATCTCAAGAAGTACGAATGCAATCAGATTGAAACTTCGTAACCAGGTGGAGATAACCAATACGCAACTAGGTGCAAAATTTCGTGTTGATCTAAGTGTTAGAATTTGAACAAGCGCGTAAAAGCTCCTGACCTCACGTCAGTGATTTTGTAGATCATAGTTTCATATTAGGTACTATGGCACATATTTATCTATTTATTATTACTAATATCAAACGCCAACTGTTCTAGATATCTATGCTCAACGATAAGTAATTACAATGAAGAATGTTTACCTTGAGTAATTTTGGAATAAGAATTCCTACCTAATAATTTTCGTTAAAACGTTCCGTTTGTGGAATATTCAACGTCAAATGATATAAAACTTTACAAAAATAATGGACTAATTTTGTGAGTCCTTCTTTGAGCTAGTAAAAACCTACGATCAAGCTTGTCCACATTCATCCTCACCACAGACTTGTCAATGTTATTACTATAACTATATACTGTGAGTTTGTAATATGTGACTATTGAGAAAATTGAAACAGTTTCTTTAATATGTTTACACTGACTGAGGGATTTCATATGACTTATTTGAAAATTTGATGGGAATTCGGATCATTATGGAACTTTCAATATGAGAATGGGCGGGAATGAAGTTGTGTATATTCCCATGGTGGGAACAACAACACGAAATGAGTGAGTAAATGAGTTTTCTGAATCAAGCATCTTTGAATTTCAAGCAATGAATTGGTTATTATGCAATAAAGATGGCAGAATGAGATATATATGTTGCCCTTGTAAGAATTGCAAATACTAAAATGGCTTGAATTATTCTACAACTGAAGGACTCGCTGTGTATAATAATATATATATCCATCATCTCTTTTACCGCTAGGCTATCCTTTTACAATGTGAAAAAACCCCGATGTCCTTTTCGGACGCCTGAATCGAAAAATGATTCGAGATCCATCCTAACTAAAACCAAACCAATTAACGAGAAACGAAATCAAAAAATTATGTTTATAGTATTCCCAGTATTTGTGGAAGGACATATACAGGGGAAACGTCTAGACCGTTGGATATCAGAAAACGAGAGCGCAAAAACAATCTAAGGAATAGAGACATACAAAAATCCCAAATAGCGAACCATGTATGTTCGACCATTAGGAATCACATGATAGATTGGGACAAGACAAAAATTCTTTTTTTGGAATCAGACAGTATGAAAAGAAGAATAAAAGAGTCCTCTTGCATTTTGTTAAATGGAGAGAGTAATTTTGCTCAATCTTAGGTAGAAATAGACCCTGTTTGGCTGAATTCACTTGAATAGAATAGAATAGAATTTATTCATCTTTTGAGACATTTGAACAATGTATAAGATAAGTCACACACAATTATACAATTAACACAAGCCAATATGTTAACAAAGAGCAATTTTAAATATCAGGAGAAAAAATAGGTGAGAAATAAAGAAAATCAACAACTTATTGTATCAGCTAAAAATTCTTCCAGTTTATAGTAGCACTTGTCTAATAATAGAGATTTAACCTCAGTTTTGAATCTTTTATCATCCAAAATTTTGAACCTTCTAGGCAGACTATTATAGATTTTGATTTCAATGTATGTGGGAGATTGAGTATATTTAGCGTTGTTGTGCCTTGGAATACAGAAAAAATCGTTATGTCGGGTTCCGTAGTTGTGAAAGTCTAAACATTTTTTTAAGAGATGGATATTTTTTCGGACATACATCAGACAATTAAGGACAAAAAGACTGGGAAAAGTTAGTATTTTATACTCTTTGAAAATCGGTCTACATGATTCACGAGGCCTTAATTGAAAAAGGGGTACAATTAAAAAACTTTCAAACTAAATAAATCTGTGTTGCTGTGTTTTCTCAAAAATGTCAATTTGCCAAAAGTCTCAAATTGAAACGAAAAATCGAAAGAAAACAATTCTTGAAATTTTCTGCTTTGTCTGATGAAATAATCAGATTTGTACTCTGAAACGACACAGTTCGCTTTCTTTATAGTTTGTATTGTTCCTGTATTGTTCATTAGGCAAACTCTTCTGCAAGAAACTGCCCTTGACAAATATATTAATAGGAATTGGTTTCTCGGAGAAGAACAGAGCTCCAGCAATAATATGTAACATAATCACAAGGACGAATATCCGTCGATAAATCAACAAATATTCCCCCCTGATCAGAGCTAATCATCCAATCAACCAAAACACCTACACCGAAGAAACGGATCCAAGTAGAATGACTACAGCTGTTTCACAATTGTTATTGATCGTCAGGTCAACTTAACTTGGATCCAAGTTAAGTTGAATATTTGTTGATTTATCGACGGATATTCGTCCTTGAGATTATGTTACAAATATATCAATACTGCAATCCGTAAGGGCGTTTTTCAGGACAACAACAATTTTAATTTGATTTTTAATAGTTCTGTTTCAGATATTGGGAATGAAAACCCAAGAAAATCAGCAAATGATGCGAAATCCCCCCAACAAAAGCTTAAATCGATGCTGTGTTAATCACAGTTATGTTTTTGAATTTATTCCCTATATAAAAAAAGGCAAAAAATCTCTGATACGGCATTGCCGAATGGATTCTCGACAAGACTACAACCTTCAAATAACATGCAACATCAGAGCCATTCGGTGAAAACTGGAACTCCCAATCCTGCGTCCCACCAAGGAAAAACAAATTTATTCCCCGAGTCCCCAGGAAAAGGCAGATTGCCCCTATCCGGATGCCCAAATTAATAAAACGCAGGAATCTGGGCATTCCTCTATTTTCGGCAAAGATAGATGCATCTAGACCGGAAACGATTAGACCAAATGACTCGGACATGGGGATTCCCGGAGCTGACCCATCGGTATCTTCGATCGGCCATAAAAATATTAGCGGCCTAGCGCTTCCTGGGGCAGTTTATGACCGCTGTTAGTGTCGCTAGGGGATGTTTAGTAGCAGATTGATTGCCTTGATTTTTGGGAGCTAGATGTTAAGTAAATAATAAATATGGCCTTAGAAAGAGGGTTGCGTATGAGAGATGGCGCGGCGGCGACTGTGAGGGATAGTGTTATTTTTTTGGATTAAATGGATTGGTATGTATAAGGACATCAGGGATAATTGTGGTAAGGTTGAATGCATTTTCAGGGTGATCTGCAGTGGATGTTTTTTTAGGTTGTTATAATGGTCCTTCAGTTATTCAACAGCAAAAATAAATTTTTAACATGTAGAGGCATGCCCTGAGCAACCTTGCTTTTATTGACAATTTTTGCGCGCATGTTCTAGGGGAACAGCGTGCTATCGTTTTGTCCAAAGGTCTGTAATTTTGGATGATTGAGCCGAAAATGGCCTCAATCGACTTGGTTGGACTCACTGATGACGAATCCGGTGTCAAAATCGATTCTGCCCGGCTGGCCGGCCGTAGACACAATAACTGTCGACAGAAGCAAGCTAGCAACTTTAAACTTTCAGGATAGGTTGCACATCAGAATGCCGTGGTTGAGTTCGTTAATGTGCCAAATCGGTCTAACAGTTTCCGAGTTATAGGTACTTGAAATTTTGAAGTTATTTATTTTTTATTTCAGAAACTACTTGAGCGATTGGATTAAAATTTGGCAGTTGGGTGGAGTATGACGACGCGCAACTTTGAGCCAAATTTCGTCAGGAACATAATGTCAGTAAATAAAAAAAAAAAATTGTTTTCGAAATTTTTTTCCAAAAAAATTTTTTTTCTGGAAACCATTCATCATATCCAAGAAAAACTCACTCACACTTTGAGCTTCATATTTCACAGCAGTGTACCAAATTTCAGTTCGATAAGATCATAAGTTTTGGAGATATCGGGAAAAAATATGTCAAATTTCGAGGTTTTCTTCTCGATATCATTGATTTTTTAAGTATAACTCGAGAGATACTGGTTCAGTCCTGATAAAACTTCACAGCTAGTTTTGGGATGCTGAAAGACAACTTGATAATCGTGTCATTAGAACAATTTGAAAAAAAAATTTCTATGATTTTCTTATCATATCATCCTCATTAAATTCTGTATGAAACTTCGAACTGTTATTTTTCGATGAAGTACTGGATTTCAATTCGATCTGATCTGTATTTTTGGAAATATTGGAAAAATAAAATTTTGATTGGGTATATCTACGGAATCATTGGGTGGATTTTACCCATTCACGAATTCGGCCTTCGTAATTAAGGTCCAAACCTTCTCTACAAATATCGAGTTTCTAAGTTGTTCATTTCGGAAGTTAGTGTGTTTACGCAGTCGGCCGTTAGGCTGACCGTAAACATAAACGTGCGGTTTATGGTCCGGCGGAGTCATTGGACCTTCCTTGTTTGAAAATGAGGCTGGAGCAACAGTAACGGTGAATGGATTGCGCTATCGAGAGATGATTAATGATTTTTTATGGCCGGAATTGGATGGTATTGATCTGGACAACGTTTACTTTCAACAAGATGGCGCTACGTGCCACACAAGCAACGAAACCATTGATCTTTTGCGGGAAAAGTTTCCGGACCGTGTTATCTCTCGAAGAGGTGATCACAGTTGGCCACCGAGATCTTGTGATTTAACACCTTGCTACTTTTCCTTTGGGGCCACGTGTAAGAGGAGGTCTACGCCAATAGCCCAGCGTCGATTCAAGACCTCAAAGATGGAATTCGTGAGGCTATCGAGGACATAGGGCAGCCACTTTGCGATTTGGTTATGGAAAATTTCATTAAAAGGATATGGTCCTGTAAGCGTGGTCGTGGTGGTAATTTGCCTGATGTTATTTTCCACTATTAACGGCACAGCTTCTTCTTTATAATGAAATAAACATCCGAACATTGTATTTGTTGCACAGAAGAGAATACTACGTCTCATTTTCAACCTGAGACCTCGAGACTCATGTCGTCCTATATTCAAGGAAAATAAAATATTAACGTTTCCATCAATATACGTGTTGAACTGTCTTATGTATGTTCATCAAAATTTGAAAAAACTCAAAACATGTGCTGAGTTTCATAACTACAACACAAGGCATGATGATATTTTATGTATTCCCAAACATAATACTAAAAAGTATGAGTCGTCACCAACCTTCACAGGAATTGAATTATATAATCACTTGCCCAAACATTTCAAAGGAATTGGTGAAAAACGATTTATGAAGGAAGTAAAATCAATGTTGATTGAAAAATGCTTCTATAGTATTCAAGAATTCTTTGCTAACTCTATCATTTAAGTCTCTTTTTTAACTTTGTTTTACAGTTTTCAACTTTGGATTTTCATAATATTGTTCCATTTTTTCTTGATGACTATTCCTTTACATTGTATGATGTCTTAAAGGAGGAATAAATTATCATTATTATTATTAAATTTATATTGAAAAATGGCATTTTTCTTTGAATATCAAAATAACACCTCTTGTTGGAAAACCCCTTCAAGTGACAATAAACTACCGGTTTCTCCTAAAAAGTGTTATATCATCAGAAGTTTCCTCCTTCCAACAACATGAAAATCGACTTTCACCGACGAAACTATAGGTGTCCCATTCAACCTATACAAATTACCCCTGTTCGGCGATTTCCAACATAGGTACAATTTTCGATACGTGTATTTACCCTTTATACGCGTTCGTCACCAACACAAAGGACTGCTGAACGTTGCCAGGTGGGTGATTCTACGTTATTTACATACCCCGTTCCCACGATTTTTATCGAAAACTAGGTCAGACGACTCGAAATTACCTATAATCAATATTTCGGAGGAAAAAGGGCCTTGAGTATATGGCAGTGAAAGTACGGTTCTTTTGAAAAGATATTCACGAAGGGGTTTGTATTGTGGGATTGTAATTCGAGATCCGGCAATTGGAGCAGTGTTGTCTAAGAGCGTTCTCATAGTTATTTCGTTGATGTTACGGAGGTGAACCGTTGTTTAACCTATTTTTAGACAATTGGTTTCTTCGTGATATTTGATATGGAAATTCTTAAATGGGAGTGTTGAAAGGATTCAGGAGTGGAGGGAACAGGATTATTGGGTTTCGTGGACGTTTTTTCATTAGAGGATCAAATTATTCCTTTACTACTGGATGTAGAATTGGATGACTCAAGATGTGGAGAGCTTCAAAATAATATATACTGAGTGTTACAGCCAAATGGAATAAATTCGATAATGAATAAATGAGGGGGTGTTGGGAAAAACGCTCGGACATGTCGATTTGTAATTTTAAATGCGCATAGTTTTCAAGAAAATAAAATTATATAGGGTGTTCCATGCGACCGTAGCCAATACCAACTTTCTTATTTCAAATGTAACCCCCTGTATATTATTTATTTTTTGGATTCTTCAGAAAATTCTAGACATAATTCATGTACAATGTCCTATACCTATCTTCAACTTTTTCGGAAATATTAAGTGTTTTCAGAAATGTTGAGTAACGTTAGAAGACAATTCTACACCAGATTAGCATGTTGCCAAGACGTTCGCGGCGAGCATTTTGAACATTTCCTACATGGAAATTTATGTCTTTTTTTTGTTTTTTTTAATTATTAAGAAATAATCAGTATTACTTATAAGGTTTTAAGTGTAATGTACAGAATTTGTGAAATAAAATAATTTTTATTTAAAACGTTGATTTTTGCACTAAATCTGAAAACACTTAATATTTCCGAAATAGTTAAAGATAGGTATAGGATATTGTGCATGAATTGTGTCTAGAATTTTCTGTAGAATCCAAAAAATAAATAATATACAGGGGGTTGCATTTGAAATAAGAAAGTTGGTTTTGGTCACGGTCACATGGAACACCCTATATAATATTATTTTCTTGAAAAATATGCGCATTTAAAATTACAAATCGACGTGTCCGAGCGTTTTTTCCAACACGCCCTCATTTATTCGTTATCAAATTTATTCCATTTGGCTGTTACAGTCTGTATAAGTGCTGAATTCATTGTATATTTTTACGCGCTCGTTCCAGGGAACAGCTCGTTATCATTTCGTCACGATGTCTGTAATTTTCGAGTGTTGAGCCGAAAATGATCTTAAACGATCAGGTTGAACTCCCTGAAGAAGAATCCGGTTCGTCCGTCCGGCCGTCTGGCCGTATATCCTCTAACTTTCCAAATATCTCATTTAATTTCGTTAATGGGTGGAATCGGTAAGATAATTTCGGAGTTAGAACTTTTTGAAATTTTGGGGTAAATGGGGGTTTTTCCTGAATTTGGGTTATTACTGCAAATGCAAATTTGAACATAATTATTATGGGTTTGATTCATCATCTTTCCAAATTACCTTCACAAAATATTCAAAATCAGACTTCAACATTTTGTTTTTGGGTTTTGGTTTGGGATTTGCCAGGCATGCACGAGGTGACAACGGTGTTTAGTAGAATAGCTTTTTCTGCTATAGAATAATGAAATATTTATTCCTGTTCTGTGGTATAGACGTGTTCTTTGTCAATACAACCAAACAATTTTCGTTTGCGATTTGTCAGTAATATGACAGATTGACAGTGTGTGCTCTTCTTTTTCTATTTTTGGTCGTTGTCTTCTACTCTAACCAGATCGAAGTATAGCTATCTCTGTTTTCCTGAGCAAAATAACACATTTGACGTCATTTTCTTTCCGAGAAAGCTGAATTCGACGTTGCCATATCGTGCACTCAAGACAAATACCTTCAAAATTCAAATTCCCATTTTTATTTTTCAGTTTTAGGTGTACAAACATTTTTTTTAAAATATAATATTGAAATTATATGTCTGAAATGTGATGTTCTAAAGGATTTCCATGAAAATTATTGCATTTTCGTTTAAAGGAAAACCCCCATTCCTCGATATCTCATGAACTATTTACTCGACTCGATCAAATTGAAACTGCGTGGACAGTTTTGGGATAACAACGTTCAACTTAGAGCAAAATTTCGTGTGGATCCAGTTGTTTGAAAATCAAAAAGAAAAAATTATTCGAAAATTTTTAAAATTTTTTATGAAAATTTTTTTTTCTCTGAAAATATTGAATAGATTTCAATTGCATTTGGCACGAACCATAAAGTCAGCATTCAATAATAATGCTCCAAATTTCAATGCAATCTGACATTCACTTTCGGAGGGAACAAAATGTGCCAAATTTCGTTGATATTCATTATTTCAACGTTATTTCCGCAATATCTCAAGAAGTACAAATGCAATCAGATTGAAACTTCGTTATCAGGTGGAGATTACCAACACGCAACTAGGTGCAAAGTTTCGTGTTGATCTAGTTGTTAGAATTTGAACGAGCTCGTAAAAGCTGCTGACCTCGCGCCAGTGCTATTCTACACTTTTTTTATTATACAGTGACACACTGTATTATTTTCAAGATATTTGTGAAAAAAGAAATGTATCAAATTGGAATTCATTACTTTTCAGAAAAATGACAGTTCTAAGGTTCACACAGAATTTCATGAGAATAATATGATAAAAAGGTCAAAGAATATATATAATTATAAATAATATATAATAAATTTGAATTTATTTTTAATTGTTCTGATAACACGTTCATCACGAAATTTTGCACAAAGTTGTCCATCAAAATTTTCGAACCAGCTGCCAAGGTATGACATAATTGAATCAGTATTTTTTGAGATATTCCGAAAAAACAATGATATCTAGGAAAAATACGAAATTTGACATATTTTTTTTCCCAATATCTCCGGAAATTAGGACCGTATCGAAGTGAAATTGAGTACACTGCTGTGAAATATAGAGTTCAATGTATGAGCAACTGTTTTTTGGAATATTATATATAGTTCCCGAAAAAAAAATCTCGACAACTTTTCGCTAGAGGCTGCGTGTTGTTATGCTCCACTAACTGCCAAGTTTCAATCCAACCGCTCCAGTTTTTTCTGAAATATCAGGGGAAAAACTGGCCGTTAATCCGACTGTTAACTTAATAACTTTCGAAAAAAAAAACAACTCAAAACCTCGATATTCGAAGAGAAGGTTTGGACTTTGATTTCGAAGTTCGAATTCGTAGATGGGAAAAATCCGCCCAATGGTTCCGTAGATATACCCATTCAAAATTGTATTTTCCGAATATTTCCAAAAATACAGATTATATAGAATTTAAATCCAGTACTTTACCGCAAAAAAAACTAGAAAAGCACTGACGTGAAGTCAGCAGTTTTTGCGCGCAAGTTCAAAGGATATCACCAAAAGTGGCATGCGCTTAAAAGCTGCTATTTTTTATGGAATAAACAATATTATTATATATATCGCTATTCCTTTTTTAGGATGACACGAAACGTAAGCATTGGAAAAATATCTTTCTTAGTCCTCGTACATATGTTCCAATGACTATCAATAAAATTTGATAGAGACCAAACAGAAAACATTGAAAAAAAAAATTATATTTTTATTTCGGGAGACTTACTTTAAACCGCCAACTAAGCATATTATTTTTACAATTGAATATGTTGAATTTTACTTATCTTATAATTTCACGCCTCTCTTAATTTTATTAGAGAGAAACATCGAATGATGAATGATGAAAAGTCATGAAAAGTCGAGGGATTTAATGCCCAATCACACTTTCATGCAGGTACAACGAACTAACCTTAAGATGGGTATTCATCTGAGCAAATATGCTCGCACGCTGCTCGTGCGCGCAGGGAGAGTGTGCACGAACGCTCCGTATCTGGGTAAATATGCTCAATGTAGACGTACGTCATCATAAGGAATATCCAAATTTTTGCCGCACCGCTATGCATGCGCCACATTTGCTCAAATGAATGAACAAAATCCAAAAAAAAGATTTCCTGTCAACCACCGACTTAATCCTCTTGAATCATATTACCCATTCGGTCTCGCACAGCATAGCTGTTCTCGCAAGATACCGTCCCCAGGAGACGGATTTCGCCGGAACTCGGGGTCCGTTTCAAAAGACTCAAAATTACTCCCCGACTACGAGGGGGATTAGGCCAGCATGGACGTCGGCTTCTGTCTCTCCTGCGATGCTCCGGAGCATTACTTAGGCCCGAGTTCACGCGAAAACAAACGCCGGGCCCCATTATTGGCGAACGCTGATTGATTCCACGCTTTTTACGGGCCGAACTGAAATTAATTGTATCTGTCTGTCTCTCTGTACCGACGCCAAAGGCCCCGTGTAATTTGTTGATGCATTTTCTAATCATGTCAGCGTGTCCCGTTTGCTATCCTCGTGTACTCGGATGCAATTTCTATTATCGGGCTTACTGGTGGGTTGAGCGCTTTGTGAGATGGATGTGGAGATATACAGGGAGGTTTTAGATAGGAGGTTGGTACAAGAATTTGCTCAGATGCCTTTTGAACTACTTTTACGAGGTTTTCATAAGTGAATATTTGTTGGGTCTTCCGAAACTTGATTGTTGGTAGCGCCCATATTGTTGAAATGGCTGTAATTTACTCAGTTCGTCTTGCCAAATTACCGTGAATAGATATTGGCGAATGAAGATAAGCGCCACTCCCTCTGGTGGCTATCAGAGTAACCCGAGGTACATACATTATCATTGACTAGTTAAAAGATATGTCGAGAAAATGAGAAAGCTTATGCTTTTTTTTTGGCATTTGTGTGATTTCAGAAGTGTTTCTACCGAGAAAAAGCAAACTCCCTTCCCTTAGATTGCCACAGTTCGGTGAAAAATTTCGATTTTCGATGACAGAAACTTCCTTTAACAAGTCTGGCCTGGAAGTGTAAGAGAATCAATAAAAGCCTTGGCAACTTGTAACTCAAAATTGGCAAACCAACAAACAAGATTTATGAAAGTCTGTTACCTGTATTTTACGATGATGATCATTTTTATAGAGCTTAGCACGAATTGCTCATGACATATTAGATGAGATTCATGAAGACAATTGTTTTCCAGGCCCCTAATCCAAACAGAGAAAGTTACTTATGAGGAATTCTATGTCTTCAAGAAATCTGCCTGTTGAACTGATCATTAGGAACAACGTAAATGTTTTAGTGATAGAACTGATCGATTGAAACAAAATAGTCTGAACAAGGAAATATCCGGTGATGAATACTTCGCACCAAGTGCTTCTGCCGATGAACTCGAAGCTGTACAAGGCTTACTGATTACAGCTTTTTTAAGACCAATCATATGAGTGTTGGAAAAATTTATTTGCCAATCCATAATAAATAAGGCTGACGGTACAAGTAGCATTAGTTTTATGTTAATGTGTTCATTTTATTCATAATATATTGTGTGAATTCAGACCTTCCTTATATAAATAGTAAAGTTGTGAGTATTTGACCATTAGTCCAAAAAGTATTTTCAACAATACTATTTGTTTTTCCAACTTATAGAGCAGTAGATTTGAGGGAGTATTTGATAAATAATCAAGTTGGGTAGGTAAAAAGGTTGAAAGTTTATTAGTTTTGCAAATAACATGCAACATAATATCACATGCATCTTCTCGTAAAACTTCGATTTAATCGGCAGAAGAACTTTGAGCCAAGAGTATTCATCAATAGATATTTCTTTGTTGAGAATCTTTTGTTTCAATCGGTCAGTTCTATCATTAAAAGATTTAAGTTGTTCCTCAATGATCAGTTCAACAGGCAGATTTCTGGAAGGCACAGCATTCCTGTTAGGTAAGTTTCTCTGCTTGGATTAGGGGCCTGAAAAGAAATTGTCTTCATGAATGTGATCTGATATTTCATGAGCAATTCGTGCTTTCCTCTATAAAAATTATCATCATCGGTAACAGACAGGTAACAGACACTCTTAAATCTTGTTTGTTGGTTTACCAATTTTAAGTTAGAAGTTGCCAGGATTTTCATTGATTCTTCTACACTTTCAGGCCTGACGTGCTAAAGGAAGTTTCTGTCATCCAGAATAGTAATTATTCTGTGGTCTGTGAGAGTGTGCACGAGAATCCGAAGCAGTAGATTTCGCGTCGCTTGAAAAACTTGGCGAACTTTGTTTCATGTCTTGGGCCAGCAACAGAAGAATATTGAGCTGTCTCCGAAACTGATGGTGACTGAGCATACACAACGACGTGTGTTCGTTGAATGACCCTGGAGAGTTTGGAAACTAACCTGTATTGCGATTAATCCTCTTCAGCATTAGTATGGATGTGTCACAAAGGGAAATTGTTGAGGTTGAACGATACTAATCCAAGAGTTTTCACGTTGTACCTTCTGATAGTTACAAGTCTCCCTGCCAGTTAATATGCGTTTCATGGGAATTAGATCAGCAGTTGTCTTCCTAATCATCCCTTCAGCCACTCTTTTTCGATGCTTTGCTTCAAAAAAAAACTATTCCTCGTTTGATGGCCAAAATATTCTAAATAATCAATTAGCTGGGTCGTTCAGAATGAGATCCAAAGATCACCAGCTATGTCTCTTGGGTTAATCAGGTGACTCTCAAACCACTCTTTCTTGTCTTGACGTTCGATAAGGCTGGCATCGACGTCTGCTTCTGTCTCTCCTGCAATGCTGCATAGCATTACTTGGGCCTAAGTTAAAAATGGACTTCCGAAGTTCAACAGTTTATAGCAGCCATATGTTGAAGCCACAGCTATATTATTTGCTGTTATTTGTTCAGTTTGTTCCACCAAATCACCATGGATAGATGAAGCGTTCAACAACACATGTAAATTATGAAATTCTCTTATCAAAATTGGGTTTTGTTTGGGCAACGTATTCGTAGTGTGGTAGATAGACTTCAGTCCAATAGGTCAGTGAACAATGAACAAAGAATAGTACGAGGACCTAACGCAAGATCTGTTTAAATCATTGAAGCTATCCAAAAAAGTGAGCTGGAAAATCTGATGCAGTAGAATTCTCGTCATCCACAAGAACTTGGCGAGCTTTGCTAAGTGACTTTGGCATGCACCATGACAAAGTTCAACTGTGCAGTAGCTGGAGGTAGAAGATGTAAGACAATGCCTTGTGTTCACTGAATGATCCTGGAGCATTTGGAAACTGAGCGTTAATGGTATCAAACAAACAATCATCTTCATCAATGGGGCTCATGTCTGTATGTCTGGGTATACCACAAAACAAAATTGTCGAATTTGGAACCAAACCAATCCAAGTGTTTTCAGGTTGAACCTTCTGATAGATCCAAATCTTATCAGTATGCGTTTCATGAAGGTTGGATCGCCAATTGGATCCCAAATCATCTCTATGGCCACTATCTTTCGATACCCTCCTTCCAGAAAATTAATCTCTTCTGCGTTTCATGGCCAAGATATCCTCATCAATGTACTAGGCCTTCATGTGCGAGATAGCCATGTCTTCTAGATAAGTATGGCTATTTTGAAACGATATTTATATTTTTCTGAACTCTTGCAAGGAGATAATGCCGGCAATTTGACAGGATTCTGTCTCTCCTACGATCCTACGGAGCCAAACTTAGGCCAGAATTCACGCGGACACAGACGACGTACTGCATAATTGGCAAACGCTGATCGATTCCACGCTTCTAACAGGCCAAACTGAAATTAATTGTATCTCTCTGTCTCTCTGTATCGACGCCAAAGGCGCCGTGTAATTTGTTGATGCGTTTTCTAATCATGTCCGCGTGTCCCATTTGCAATCCTCGTGTACTCGGTTGCAATTTCTATTATCGGGCTTACCGGTGGATCGAGCGCTTTGTGAAGGAACGTGGAGATGTACAGAGGGTTGTGGGTATGGACTCTGTCGCAGCATTTGCTCAGAACCCTTGAATTTTCAACTGTTCAAGGAGCTGAAAGTAAACCAGCCAAGACAACGACGAGAGTTAGCTGAATGAGCCCTGGGGCAATTTGAAACTGGATGTCCCCATTTTCATTTTTCGCAACATTTCCAAAACACATTCATATATCTACTCGAGCTAAAATATAAATACATATCTAAGCGCTTGCTCGAATACTTTACCAAATCGGTTTCCTATTTCCAAGTATTGACCCTGCCTTAGCAGGTTCACTTTCTGAGAAGAAGATCATATGATATGATATGATGATGCATAAACCTCAAGCTTTCATATGTCGATCAAGTACTAGATTCCAGTTGTTATTTTCGAAAATGTTGGAAAAATGAAATTTCAATAGGTATCTTTATGAACGGAATTCAACCCATGCACGAATAATACCCTCAATTCTTTCGGAAGTTCCCGGCCAGCCGATGGTGAATAAAATAACTTTCGAAGAGATCTTCTCATAAGCATGATGAAAAAAACATAGTGTGCTCATCTGAAAAATGAGCGACTTCAGCTAACAGAAATACAAGAAGCTATATATTCTGTGCTTTGAATTTGATGTTAATTCGAAGCACATTTCACGTACAACGTTTGATTTCATACTGCTCAATATTTTTTTTAAATTTTTGGTACAAAAATTAAACTGTATACTCAGGTAGTTTGAAGGTGTCAGTAGATGATGTAAAACCATTCATTAATATAGGGTGATAATGTAGTATGCTTTGAATCGCTTGCTAACAGTAACAAAGATTTTTTTATTGATTGTCTTGCCTCAGTTCAGCATCGTTTTGAATTTTTAGTTTTGAATAATTTCTGATGAAATGGATGCAGAGATTTTGAAAAAAAAGTTCTGAAGCAACGGCGGAACTTATCCCGGCCAAGTCTTCCGGACGATATCAAAAGGAATACGAGATATTCTGTGAATGGCGGAAAACTTACAATGTGAAGAAAATCTTAAATAAAAACATAACGTTGGCTTACTTCTTGGATGCGGTAAAACTTTATTTCTTTTTGCGCGCATGTTCCAGGGGAACAGCGTGCTATCTTTTTGTCCAAATGTCTGTAATTTTTGATGATTGAGCTGAAGATCGTCTCAAACGACTAGGTTGGACCCACTGATGACGAATCCGGTGTCAAAATCGATTCTGTCCAGCCGGCCATGGACACGATAACTGTCGAACGGAGTGAGCTAGCAATTTGAAACTTTCAGGGTAGGTCACGCATTAGAATGCCGCGGTTAAGTTCGTTAATGGGCCAAATAGGTCGAATAGTTTCGGAGTTATAGCCACTTGAAATTTTGAAGTTATTTATTTTTTATTTCAGAAACTATTTGAGCGATTGAATTCAAACTTGGCAATTAGGTGGCGCAACTTTGAGCCAAATTTTGTCAGGATCATATTGCCAGTAAATTTAAAAAATATTTTTTTTTCGAAAACCGTTTATCATATCCAGAAAAAGTTCCACTCGGACTCTGAACTTCATATTACACAGCAGTGTACCTAATTTCAGTTCGATACGATTATAAGTTTTGGAGTTATCGGGAGCAATTAGGTCAAATTTCGAGATTTTTTTCTCGATATCGTTGCTTTTTTCAGTATAGCTCGAAAAATACTGATTCAATCCTGATAAAACTTTGCAACTTTGTGCAAAATTTAGTGATGATCATGTCATTAGAACAATTTGAAAAAAAAATTTCTGTGATTTTCTTATCATATCAACCTCATTAAATTCTGTATGAACCTTCGGACTATAATTTTCCGATGAAGAACTGGATTTCAATTCGATCTGATCTGTATGTTTGAAAATATTGGGAAAATAAAATTTTTAATCGGTATATCTGCGGAATCATTGGGTGGATTTTACCCATTCACGAATTCGGCATTCGTTATTAAGGTCCAAACCTTCTCTACAAATATCGGAAGAAACGACTGAAAAACTCGATATTTGTAGAGTAGGTTTGTGGCTTAATTACGAAGGCCGAATTCGTGAATGGGTAAAATCCACCTAGTGATTCCGCAGATATACCCATTCAAAATTTTATTTTCCCAATATTTCCAAAAATACATATCAGATCGAATTGAAATCCAGTAATTTATCGGAAAAAAACTAAGAGAAGCACTGCCGTGAAGGCAGCAGCTTTCGCGCGCAAGTTAAAATTCGTTGCCGAAGCGGTCATCTACGTTGAACATGCGCGCAAAAGCTGCTGCCTTCACAGCAGTGCTTTTCTAGATTTTTTTATGCTAAAATTGAAATAAAAATCGTTCTTGTGTTAGTTGAAATATACCAGCCCGATAAAGTTACTTTACTGGCCTAGTGATGTAATTTATCATTTCCCGGACTCTAATGAGTCCGGGAAATTGCATATTACAGTACAGTATGAAATAAAATAATTTTAATTTGTGCAACTAATTACACAAAGTAAGACGTTTCATAACGTCAATCCGTTCTCAAAAGTGTCACTTTATGCATAAAAATTTGAAAGAAAACTGTTTTCCCACCGATGTACGTACGAAACGACCTACTCCGGATCCGAGGGAGCCAAACCGAAAGACGACGCAGCCCAGAGTTGGCGGAACTTTTGGCTCATACTGTATTCTTTTGTTCTACATGGTGATTGGACGACAAGTTCAGGTCGTAGGGTTGGTCGACTCGGCAGCCTCCAAGATCCAAGTTGCCGGGTCTGAAACTTTGGAAGGGAACGGGGTCTGGTGCAGAAGGGACCCTTATTCCAGCCATCTCTCCCACTCGATCACGTGTCCCTCGAGAATATCTCGAGGAATTCGCAAACTTCCTGCTTTTTCAATCTCGAGGCGTGCTTTTTCCTACGCTACGAGACGATTAGACCGAAGTTTAATATTACGGGGCCGATTCCGAGTGTCTAATCTTGGAAAATCAACGGTGTGGGGGAGGGGGATGATTTGTCGTCATTCGAGATGAAAATGTAATGTTTCCTTGGGTCATAGAATGTATTTTTCATTTGAAAAAGATTGGAATTGGTTCAAGGGGAAAAAAGAGCTCCAGTAATAGGTAATAAACTAACATAACAACAAGGACGAATATCTGTCGATAAATCAACAAATATTCCACCTCAATCATAGCTAATCATCGAATCAACCAAAACATCTACACCGAAGAAGCGGATCCAAGGTGATAACTATAGCTGTTTCACAGTTTTTACTGATTTTCAGACCACCCTTCCTTGGTAAACCACAGGATAATGATCTATCACTTATCACCAGTCGAAAAATAGAAATTTCAAAAAAATTTTCGAAGAATCAAGATTGAAATTTTTTTGTGGGAATAAGGACAAAAATAAGATGAATTAAATTATGTCTATATTATATATTATACAAAGAAATTTTCGATCTTGATTTACTATGGGGGACACTATTTCGAACAATTTTGAAGATTTTTTTTTTCAAATTTAGAAACAGGACGATCTCATCAAAATTTTCTAGTTTTCATGATTCAAGCGAGTGCCGAGTTTCAATAAAATCGATGCAATAGTTTTAATCATCAGGGAAATAACTCAGAAATTTCAGATATAACTATTGGTATCTGAATTTAGGATTGCAGCGCTACGGTGGCCAGTTTAAGAATCTTAGGTAGAGGGATAGGAGCTAGGTTTTCAAGTGTTTGCTTGTATATTTGATTGATTAAAATTCGTTTTTACAATTTGTTCGAAAATTTTTTCAGTTAACAGAAGTGATTCTGTGTATACACATTTCATTTTTTGAAAGAATTATGTATTATCTATTCTGAATCAGAGAAGCAATTCTACAATTACTGTTAGAAGTATTTTAGTATCAACTTATTTGAAGGCACAGAAGCTAGAAGTGCTCAGGAAGATGCATGTGATATTATATTGCATGTTATTTGCAAAAATGATGAACTTTATACCTTTTTATCTACCCAACTTGATTATTGATCAAATGTCCCCACAGATCTTCTGCTCAAAAAGTTGAAAAAAAGAGAGTATTGTAGTACATACTTTTTGGAATTAGTCCAAAAAGTATTTTTAACAATACTATCTCTTTTTCAAGTTTTAGAGCAGTAGATATGAGGGAGTATTTGATTAATAATCAAGTTGGGTAGGTAAAAAGGTTGAAAGTTTATTAGTTTTGCAAAAAACATGCAACATAATATCACATGCATCTTCTTGAAAAACTTTAATTCAATCGCCAGAAGCACTTTGAGCCAAAGTATTCATCACCAGATATTTCCTTGTTGAGAATATTTTGTTTCAATCGGTCAGTTCTTTAACTAAAAGATTTAAGTTGTTTCTTAATGATCAGGTCAACAGGCAGATTTCTGGAAGGCACAGCATTCCTCTTAGGTAACTTTCTCTGCTTGGATTAGGGTTCTGAAAAGAAATTGTCTTTATGAATGTGATCTAATATTTCAGGAGCAATTCGTGCTTACCTCTATAAAAATGATCATCATCGGTAAAATGCAGGTAACAGAGTCTCATAAATCTTGTGTGTTGGTTTACCAATTTTGAGTTACAAGTTGCCAAGGTTTTTATTGATTCTCCTGCACATCCAGGCCCGACTTGTTAAAGGAAGTTTCTGTCATCCAGAATCGAAATTTTTCCATGAGCTGTGGAAATCTATGGAAAGGGACATTTGAGTTTGCTTTTTCTCGGTAGAAGCACTTCTGAAATCACACAAATGCCAAGAAAAATTCATAAACTTTCTCATTTCTCGACATTTCTTTTAACTAGTCAATGATAATGTCTGTACCTCCGGTTACTCTGATAGCCACCAGAGGGAGTAGCGCCTATCTTCATTCGCCAATAGGTGTAAAACTGTATAAAAATACACAACCCTTTCTTCTAGCTGCCACCCTTCAAGAAAGAAAACATCATGCAATATATTCCTCACCTTCCGTTCTTTCCACAGCACTAATCCCTTATCTGATAAACAGGGAGGAAAAGGGAGCCAGATAAGAATAATAAAACTGTTGTTTCATTTAGGTTCTCGTCTTGTTCTACGGGAAAACGTCCTCCTTAAATGCATGCAAATGCGAGGCGTGATTTGCACTTCAACCCCTATTTCCATCTCCTACGTCTCTGTTCCAGTCACTATATTTTCCATTTCGACGAAAGCGCCTGCTGAATATGAATGAAGTTTTTCTCCGGGAAATTTGTTTAGGGTATGCAACGTTCAATTATTTGCAAGGGACACTTGATTTATTAACGTAGGAACTGATGTTTGAAATTAAGATTGGAATTGGGATTTTTATTTATTTCGAAACTTGAGGTCTTTTTTTACGATATCTGAAACAGTTGTTATGAAAAAGCAATTAGAGAAAAGGACTGAGAGGAAGACAGCAGCTTGTTCACGCATGTTCAAATTGTTCTGATGGAATTGTAACCACGAAATTTTGCACAAAATTGTGCATGAACTTCTCATGCCATCTGATTGAAGCCCGCTATTTCGGTGGATGTCACTTTTGAATCTGTCATTTTTTGACATTTGACAAGTAGAAACTACGCTATTAATAAAAATTTCAAAAAGCACTGCCGTGAAGGCAGCAACTTTTGCGCGCATGTTCAATGTAGATGACCGCTTCAGCAACGAATTTGAACGTGCGCGCGTACCAAATTTCAGTTCGATACGATCATAAGTTCTGGAGATATCGGGAAAAAATTTGTCAAATTTCGAGGTTTTCTTCTCGATATCGTTGATTTTTTCGGTATTACTCGAGAAATACTGATTCAGTCCTGATTAAACTTCACAGCTAGTTTTAAGATGCTAAAAGACAACTTTATGCAAAATTTCGTGATAATCGTGTTATTAGAACAATTTGAAAAAAAAAATTTATATGATTTTCTCATCATATCATCCTCATTAAATTCTGTATGAAACTTCGAACTGTTATTTTCGATGAAGTACTGAATTTCAATTCGATCTGATCTGTATTTTTGGAAACATTGGAAAAATAAAATTTTGATTGGGTATATCTACGGAATCATTGGGCGGATTTTACCCATTCACGAATTCGACCTTCGTAATTAAGCCCCAAACCTACTCTACAAATATCGAGTTTCTAAGTCGTTTACGGTCAGCCTAACGGCCGACTGCGTAAACACAATAACTTCCGAAAGAAACAACTTAGAAACTCGATATTTGTAGAGAAGGTTTGGACCTTAATTACGAAGGCCGAATTCGTGAATGGGTAAAATCCACCCAATGATTCCGTAGATATACCCAATCAAAATTTTATTTTTCCAATATTTCCAAAAATACAGACCAGATCGAATTGAAATCCAGTACTTCATCGAAAATAACAGTTCGAAGTTTCATACAGAATTTAATGAGGATGATATGATGAAAAAATCATATAAATTTTTTTTTTCAAATTGTTCTAATAACCCGATTACCACGAAATTTTGCACAAAGTTGTCTTTCAGCATCTTAAAACTAGCTGTGAAGTTTAATCAGGACTGAATCAGTATTTCTCGAGTAATACCAAAAAAATCAACGATATCGAGAAGAAAACCTCGAAATTTGACATATTTTTTCCCGATATCTCCAAAACTTATGATCGTATCGAGCTGAAATTTAGTACACTGCTGTGAAATTAGAAGGTCAAAGTGTGAGTATAATTTTTTTTGGATATGATAAATGGTTCCCGAAAAAAAAATTTTTTTGTAAAAAAATTTCGAAAAAAATTTATTGACAATATGATCTTGACGAAATTTGGCTCAAAGTTGCGCGTCGTTATACTCCACCAAACTGCCAAGTTTGAATCCAATCGCTCAAGTAGTTTCTGAAATAAAAAATAAATAACTTCAAAACTTCAAATGCCTATAAATCCGAAACTATTCGATCGATTTGGCCCATTAACGAACTTAACCGCGGCATTCCAATGCGCGACCTACCCTGAAAGTTTCAAGTCGCTAGCTCGCTTCGTTCGACAGTTATCGTGTCTACGGACGGCCAACCGGCCGGCCGGCCGGCCGGCCGGACATAATCGATTTTGACACCGGATTCGTCATCAGTGAGTCCAACCTAGTCGATTGAGACCATTTTCGGCTCAATCATCCAAAATTACAGACATTTGGACAAAACGATAGCACGCTGTTCCCCTAGAACATGCGCGCAAAAATGGAACGATACACGCTTCAACAACGCATTGAAATTATTAAAATTCACTATAAAAATGGTGAAAATTTGGCAGAGACGGTTTTCGTAAAACTCGAACATTTTTGGATCGTCGTGAAGCATCTTGTCAGACCGCAATAAAGGATTGGTGGAAATATTCGAGCTGTTGGGACAAGTTAGTGATGTGAAGAATAAAACCCGTGCACGTCGCTCAAGAACAGCTAAGAATATTGCTGCTGTAGCCGAAAGTATTGAAGACAACCCAGGTTTGTCCATTCCTCATCGTTCTTTGGAATTAGGCATTCCACAATTGTCATTACACCGTATTTTGCATAAATATTTGGGTCTTAGGGCTTATTAAGTGCAGTTAACACAAGAACTCAAGCCGGCCGATCATCAACAACGTCGTGTCTTTGCTGATTGGGTCCTTGAAATGCATGAAAATGATCCGGAATTTCATCGAAAAATCATTTTGAGTGATGAGGCCCATTTCCACCTCGGTGGCTTCGCCAACAAGCAAAGTTGTCGCATCTGAGGCTCAGAAAATCCGAAAGTTATTGTTGAAATGCCTCTCTATCCTCAACGTGTGACTGTTTGGTGCGGTTTATGGTCCGGCGGAGTCATTGGACCTTACTTTTTCGAAAATGAGACTGGAACAACAGTTACGGTGAATGGATTGCGCTATCGAGAGATGATTAATGATCTTTCATGGCCGAAATTGGATGGTATTGATCTGGACAACGTTTACTTTCAACAAGACGGCGCTACGTGCCACACAAGCAACGAAACCATTGATCTTTTGCGGGAAAAGTTTCCGGACCGTGTTATCTCTCGAAGAGGTGATCACAATTGGCCACCGAGATCTTGTGATTTAACACCTTGCGACTTCTTCCTTTGGAGCCACGTGAAAGAGAAGGTCTACGCCAATAGCCCAGCGTCGATTCAAGACCTCAAAGATGGAATTCGTGAGGCTATCGAAGACATAGGGCAGCCACATTGCGATTCGGTTATGGAAAATTTCATTAAAAGGATATGGTCCTGTAAGCGTGGTGATCATTAGCCTGACGTTATTTTCCACTATTAACGGCATAGCTTCTTCTTTATAATGAAATAAACATCCGATCGTTTATATTGAAAATTGGCATTTTTCTTTGAATATCAAATAACACCTCTTATTGGAAAACCCTTCAAAAGTTCAAAATTCCATGTTGTCCAATTTTTCCTAAAATACAGATTGAAATCCAGTACTCTGAGGACCATGTGAAAAAAAGATCGCCAAATCTCCGAAACAGAAATTAAAGGTGCTTTCAGCGGGGCCGATACGTGAAAAGATGATCTCTTTGGTAAAGAAGTTGAACATTCGCGCAAAAGCTGCTGACTTCAAGTCAGTGCTCTTCTAGAATATTTTTGAGTAGCTTCGTCCGAATCTAAATAATAAGAACAAATCGACATGTTTTTTGCACCTTGCGCTCTTTATGAGCTTCATTAAAATGGTTTGCTTATAAATACCCGCAAAAAACTTTCACACCCTTTAACTAGTTATATTGAAAATTATTCAAATTTGGCTTAATCCAAGTTCAGTTTCTGGATGTTCCTTTCATTCTGAATCACTCTGTATAGACAATTTTCATTTATTATTCTCGTCAATAGACCTGATTGCCTATTATTATTATTATCCGAAAGCTGCTCTCATTGAACTTTTCATTTTATTTTGCGAATCTACAAATGTAATAATCACATCCAATAAAAACTAAATTATCCCCACTTCCAAAATCAGAACGCAACTTCATCCCAAAAAAATAATTCCGTCAACATGCCTGCCCCTGAAATCCGATCAGATCGGGTAAATATTGGGGCCGAAGTTGCGGGCCAATGAACGAGTAGAACAAAAGGATACAGTCCGGGTCAAAAGTTGGGGACAACTTTCAAATAATCTCGCACCCTACTACGCTGTTTCCGTCTCCGTAGCTAGCTCGTGATACAGCGCGTATGCGTGCCAGAGGCCGTAGGGAACTTTTCCTGTTCGATATTTGCGATGCTGGCCTGCGCTTTCGATTTCATTGCTGTGTATTATTCTGTAGGGTTATTACGTGAGGAAATAGCTCTATACAGAGAACGAATGGGTGGCTTATTGAGAACTTTGAAGGTATTTGAATAATAATAATAATAATAATATAAGAGTTCATTGATTAGTTTTCTACAACTATCTAACAACTCTAAAAAAACTGTGAGTTATTTACTCTGAGGTAATAACTGTATACAGCTGTTTAAACAAATAAAAAATCATATTCTAAACGGCAAGGCAATAAAGCAAAAATATATACACTATAATCAATCCTAAATAACTAAACAATTTGTTCTATTCTGTCACATTCGGAAATTTTCGTCTTCATCTGTGTACGTCAACATCAGGTAGTAATTTGGTTTCTCGTATTTTTGTGGTTGTCATCTTTGTTATTGAATATTTCTTAGCTGGGATTCACAGGTCAAAGTCGGTAATTGATCCTCTTCGTTATTGAACTTCTCTTAGCCGGGATCCACATGTCAAATTTGGTAATGGTAGGTCTTTTTTTCAACTCTAATGTTGATTGATAATGTCAAGTAGAATTTATTATATTATCTATTGAGCTTCTATCCACTTCTAGTAACCATTTTTTTAATTCTTTCTTGAATTTATTCATGTTTTTAATTTCTCTTATTCTCACTGGCACTATCGGGTACAATCTTGGCGCAATATATGTACAGCATCTCTGACCTATTCTTTTCTCTGCTCTATTTCTACTGAAGTTGTCGTGTTTTGCTCTAGTGGAATAGTTGTGTTCTCTCAACATGATTGGTATTTTTCTTGTTTGATATTTATTAATATTTTTTGTGCATATATTTGACGTATATCTAGTACCTTTGATAGTTCGTATATACTATGTGTAGAAAATGTATTTCTTTTTCCATACATGATTTTTAAAATGCCTTTTTGCAATACATCTAAACTTTTCTTATGAGTGTCTAAGATACCTCCCCATCCAATTTGGTTGATAACTTATTTTATGGGATCGATGATTAATGTAAAATTCGAAAAAAAAAAAGTGATAATTAGAGGTTCATTTGGGAGGATTTCGCATTATTTTTCAGGACTTTTAGGTTTTCACTGCCAATAACTAGAAAGAATTATTATAAATTAAATTAAAATTCTATAGAAAATCGATTGCAGGATTTAAAATATTTGTAAAAGGCAGTTTCTAGGAATAATGTTGCCAAACAAACAATATTGGAACAATGCGAATGGTCACCGAAGTAAACTGTAACGTTTCGGAATCTACATATGACTCCTTCATCAGGCAATAACGAGAAAATTTGCAGAATTGTTATCTTATATATAAATATATTATTTTGAGATGAGCAGTACATTTTTTATATCAAACAATATGTGTCATAACAGTATCAGCAGAGGAAATGTAAACGGGGTACCATACATTTTTACGTATGATACAAGAGCACAGATGAAAATCTCAGGAAAATCTCTGTCTCCCCGTATAAGTGTAATGAAATTGTTGTTTTTTATTGAAGGGCTTCTTTTTCATCGACAAAATTTCTTCTTTTCTATTTGATTCAGGTTGAAATCTTGGAATCACACCTGAAAACAAAAAAGGAGATGAAAAAACCAACATGAACTAGTGAATGATTTAGTACTCATTAAATTAATTTGAAGTTCACGATCCATCTCAAAAAAGAATCAGACACCGAATGAATTGCCTCGAAACCATCGTCAAATTTATATATTGGACAACTATTAACAAAATGTTCTATTGTTTCCTCTTCTCCGCACTCGCACCTTGGACTTTCGAGCGAATTCCATTTGAAGAGGAAACTATTACAGCGACCATGACCGGTTCTAAGTCGATTCAAAATGCACCAAATTTTCCTAGGATGATTAAAACCATGGACTTTTTCCGAAGGATCGCTGATCAAACCTTTGTTGAAAACATTACACGAATTCCATTCCGAACACCAAATTTCTTTATCACTTTTATTGGTGTGAAGAAAATCGTTAATCCTTAAAGGTTTACGAGATTTCAATCTAGCAATTTTAGAATCCGGAATATAAGACATGATTGGGAATAAATTCAGAAAGGAATGATATTTAATATCTTTCGATGATTTCGTTTAACCACAGTCAATACAAATTGACTGGATATGAAAGTTTTTCAATTCTACTTCTTTCTTCAGTCAATTCAGCCTTATGAAATCCATTTCTATATGGAACAATGGGCTAAATTATTTCCTACTTTTAGCAAAATACAGGAGTACTCTGCGATTCTGGTTTAATATTTGATAAATCAAATAATAAACCTTATAGTGCAGACCAAAGAAAAAATTATCCCGCCTAAAAATTCCACAGTTTACATTTTGAAGTATGTAGATTTGAATGAACTGATGAAAAACATTTCAAAGAGCACTGCCGTGAAGGCAGCAACTTTTGCGCGCATGTTCAATGTAAATGACCGCTTCAGCAACGAATTTGAACATGCACGCAAAAGCTGTTGCCTTCACGGCAGTGCTCTCTGAAATTTTTACTGATAAATTACTGGATTTCAATTCGATCAAATCTGTATTTTTGGAAATATTGGGAAAATAAAATTTTGAATGGGTATATCTGCGGAGTCATTGGGTGGATTTTACCCATTCACGAATTCGACCTTCGTAATTAAGCCCCAAACCTTCTCTACAAATATCGAGTTTCTAAGTCGTTTCTTCCGGAAGTTATTGTGTTTACGGTCAGCCTAACGGCCGACTGCGTAAACACAATAACTTCCGGAAGAAGGCCGAATTTGTGAATGGGTAAAATCCACCCAATGATTCCGTAGATATAGCCAATCAAAATTTTATTTTTTCAATATTTCCAAAAATACAGATCAGATCGAATTGAAATCCAGTACTTCATCGAAAAATAACAGTTCGAAGTTTCATACAGAATTTGATGATATGATATGATAAAAAAAATCATAGAAATTTTTTTTTCAAATTGTTCTAATGACACGATTATCACGAAACTTCGCATGAAGTTGTATTTCAGCATCTCAAAACTAGCTGTAAAGTTTCATCAGGGCTGAATCAGTATTTCTCGAGTTATACCGAAAAAATGAACGATATCGAGAAGAAAACCTCGAAATTTGACAAATTTTTTCCCGATATCTCCGGAACTTATGATCGTATCGAACTGAAATCTGGTACACTGGTGTGAAATATGAAGTTCAAAGTGTTTGTGGATTTTTTTTTCGGATATGATGAGTGATTTCCGAAAAAAAAAATTTTTTGGAAAAAAATTTCGAAAAAATTTTTTTTTTCAATTCACTGACAATCTGATCCTGACGAAATTTGGCTCAATGTTGCGCGTCGTTATACTCCACCCAACTGCCAAGTTTTAATCCAATGTCTCAAGTAGTTTCTGAAATAAAAAATAAATAACTTCAAAACTTCAACTGCCTATAACTCTGAAACTATTCGACCGATTTGGCGGCATCCTGATGCGCAACCTATCCTGAAAGTTTCAAGTTACTAGCTTGCTTCTGTCGACAGTTAGCGTGTCTACGGCCGGCCGGCCGGCCGGACAGAATCGATTTTGACACCGGATTCGTCATCAGTGAGTCCAACCTAGTCGATTGAGACAATTTTCGGCTCAATCATCCAAAATTACAGACATTTGGACAAAACGATAGCACGCTGTTTCCCTAGAACATGCGCGCAAAAAACCGTCCGTGTGCCGTCCGTTGTCCGGGGCTTATTTCTTGAGAATTTCGAAATGTGGGGAATTCCATAAGTCCGTCTGTTCGTTTAGGAGTTTTACTGCAGGGTTATTCGAGTACCTCTATTTTTTTTCGAATGAACTAACACAAAGTAACGGAATACTCTATCCTTTAGTTTTCAGTAGAATTCAACACTCGATTCTTGATTTCCGTACAAGAGAATAGAATAACTGAATCTTCCAACCATTTTTATATACTTGAAATATTTCCAGTATTAACAGAGAAAAAAGGTTCTTCAACAGTCGCCAGGTCTTTGGAATGATTGAATTCACAGAATATTTTCGTGAATTCATTATTTTCCCAAATTAAATTCACATTTTGAAAAATACGTAATTTCGACTACCTCTATGCAGAGAGGACAACGTTATGTAGTTACCTGATAGGAGAATTACTAAAACCTAACGTTTTCAAAATATACACGGTGAAATGTGTCAAAATGTCATAGCCAACCGGGATTGGCGTCTGAATTTAAGATCGCAGCGTCACGGTGGCCAGTTTCAGAACCTTAGATACAAACATAGATTTTGTTTAGATAGTAGATTTTGTACTGTTTGTTAGTGTTTAGTTTGATAATTCTTGATTTCACGATTTATTCAAAGACTTATAGTTGACGAGAGTCTTGCTGGGAGTACATAATCCATTCTTATAAAGTAGGAATGTATCATTCTTCAATCCTATTGAGTGTAGCAACTCTAAAATTACGGGGATATCTCCAAGGTTAGACAGTATTTTAATATTATTTATTTTCAGATCCAAATGGCAAGATTGACTTCGGTGGATTTTTTAGGCTGTCTTGAAGCTTGAAAAACAGATAGTATTGTAGAACATACTTTTTGGAATAATTGACAAATACTCATAACTTTACTATTTTCATAGCGAAGGACTAAATACTCAATATATTCTGAATAAAATAAATACTTTCACATAGAACTAATGCTATTTGTATCGTAAGTCTTATTCATTATGGATTGACAAATAAATTTTCCAACACTCATATGATTGGTCTTGAAAAAGCTGTAATAAATAAGCCTTGTACAACTTTGCTTTAATCGGCAGAAGCACTTTGAGCGAACAGTATTCATCACCAGATATTTCCTTGTTGACACTTTTTTTTTTCAATAGTCAGTTCTATCACTAAAACATTTTCGTTGTTCCTTAATGATCAGTTCACCAGGCAGATTTCTGGAAGGCAGAGCATTCCTCTTAAGTAAATTTCTCTGCTTGGATTATGGGCCTGGAAAAAAATTGTCTTCATGAATGTGATCTAATATTTCATGAGCAATTCGTGGCATTCGTGCTTACCTTTATAAAAATGATCATCATCGGTGAAAGGCAGGTAACAGACTCTCATAAATCTTGTTTGTTGGTTTTTATCGATTCTTCAACACTTTCAGGCCCGACTTGTTAAAGGAAGTTTCTTTGACCCTAACTCGAAATTTTTCACCGGGCTGTGGAAATCTATGGGAAGAGACATTTGAGTTTGCTTTTCCTCAGTAGAAGCACTTGTAAAAATCACACAAACGCCAAGAAAAATGCATAAACTTTCTCATTTTCTTAACATTTCTTCCAACTTGTCAATGATAATGTCTGTACCTCTGGTACACCAAAGGGAGTAGCGCTTATCTTCATTCGCCAATAGTTCAAGAAAGTGAATGGAGTATGTAAATCAATCGACTTCAAACCAAAATATGCAATGCTCCATCCTTGTGTATAAAGCCCTAGTCGAATCTAAGAATCTCGAAACAATCGCAGAAATCTCATCTTGTAGAAAGATGAACGAGAGTAGCTCGTATAATAAAAGAAAGCAATATAGTGAGAGATAAGAAATTACCCGAAAAAACTGGGACGAGGCGACATAAAATATAAAAATTGCGGGAATAAAATTTTAAGTGGCTGATCGTAAAAGTAAAATTGCAACCGTGAAAAAGTCTTATATCACATCCTGGCCCTCGTGTTGTACAATATTTCCCCCCGGCTTCCCGCATGCAGGATATAATGAAAATATCGTTGTGTTTTTCCTCAGATAAAGCCAGTGGCGGAACCCGGATTGGGTGAGTGGGGATCGATTTTTTTTGAGTTTCATTACAAGAGAGATTTTGTACCCTCCCTGTTTCAGTGGTAGAATAGATTGACGGATTGAAGAAGTTTTCACGAATTAGATTCGTCTAACTGGATGATTCTGTCATGAATAAATACTCTGTACATTTTCGGAACAATAGGAAATCAAAGAGGTTTTTTTGAAGAACACTTTTTCAAAGATTCTAGAAGAGCACTAACGTGAAGTGAGTGAATACAATAACTATCTGAAGAAACAACTTAGAATCTCGATATCTGAATAGACGACTTCGGCCCAAGTTGCCAACCCACAATTTTCTTCACAAATTTACTATCACTGGGGAACGGAAATTTCAGGACAAATTCGACATGATAAGGTTCGCGTCATTTATAAATTTCCGTAAAAGAATCCTCGGCTCCTCAAACACGATAATTCCTTCCGATTATAGGGTTTTGTTAAGATCATCTCTGATGGGCTGAAATTTAAGTTGGGATTCCTGATTTCATATTAATAGTGTTAAATTTATATAGGATATGTTCCGCAAATCAACTTGATTATTTCGGTGTCCGGTTTTCCATTCCGTAAATATGAAATATTCGGTTGGTTCCTGAAAAAAAGGTTAATTATGGGATTTGATTGAAAAACGTTCTTTATGTCACTAGAACGATAGTCAATGTTCTATGGTAACAAATCCATAGCATAGAACAATCTTTATTCACTATATGATCCATAGAACATAGAAGAGACAACAATCGAATTAATAGGTATGGTCTATGGATCATAAGATATGTTACCATAAAACATTGATTGTCGTTCTGGTGCAAAGACTCGATATGTCTATGTTCTGGTGACAGAAAGATTGTTTTTTTCATCAATCAAATTCCGTAATCAACCTTTTTTTCATGAACCAACCGAATATTCTATATTTACAGTACGGAAAACTGGCAACCGAAATAACCAAGTTGATTTTCGGAACATATCCTACATAACTTTGACACTATTAACATGAAATCAGGAATCCCAACTTAAATTTCAGGCAATCAGAGATGATCTTAACAAACCCTATATTTGGAAGGAATTATCTTGCTTGCGGAGCCGAGGCATCTTTTACGGATATTTATAAATAACGCGAACCTTATCATGTCGAATTTGTCCTGAAATTCCCGTTCCCCAGTAATAGTAAATTTGTGAAGAAAATTGTGGGTTGGCAACTTGGGCCGAAGTCGTCTATTGAAGTCAAACGAGTCTACGTGATAAAGGTTATGGAGCCAATCATTAAAAATACAGAGTTTTCTATAATATCTACATAATTTTCGATATTGGGGGTATTACAGAAAAATCTGTATTTTAATGTATTAATAACCTTCATGAAGTAGGCTCGTTCAAATTCAATATTTGAAACAAAACTAAAGTTTTATAGAGTCAGTATCAACCATGATTTGTAGAAGAACATGTGCTCATTTGAATTTGAATAAAAAAGTGACGTCATCATTGGTAAATACGATCACAGATGAGCAAAGGAGCACACCATGTTTTGCTTATATCATGGTATCAATTGTTATTCAATTTTTGAAGTTATAAAGATTTTTGAAAGTGTTTTTTACCGCATTCCATTTATTAGACAAAGCAGAAGGTATAGAACTTGTTGACAATATTGTTCCATCTATGCGCATGCATTTTTAACAAGCTTGCCAGTAGGTTGAGCCCATTTCCCCGGCTTTACTGGGGAAACTGAATGAAGAAGAAGAAAAAGAAGATTGCCAGTAGGTCTATGCAACCTTAGTTCGTTTTTGATCGAGTGTTGGTGCATACACGTGATAAGATTTTGACGTATAATATAGAATATATGCTACTGGTTATTCCAAATCGAAAGATAAGATATGAAACACCGTGTCAATATTATTTTTGTATTGTATTTTATCATATTACCGTTTTCCTAAGTTCTTGACTTCGATTATCATATGCCAGTTGAAATAGTAATTTGAAATTCATAAAAATTTTTTTGTAAATTTGTTGTAATAACACCATCATCACGGAATTCTGCATAAAGTTGCGTTTTGGGATCTTCAACTAGCTACCAATATTTATCCCGGGAGGATCAAAGTTTTTTTGGATTATTTCGGTAATATCCCGTCACTAAGGAATAAACCACAAATTTGACATATTTTTTGCGAATATCTGCGAAAGTTGAATACGTATCCGACTGATATTCGATTCGCGATTTTGAAATATGAAGTCAAACTATACAATTACTACAAAATCTGATTGTTATTTGCCTGTTAATACACTTCAGCCTACTACCTAGTTTCTGTTCGATTTGTTATGGGTATTTTCTGTGATATTGAGGAAATAATCTCGAGAGTTCAAATGACTATAACTCCGAAACCATCTGGCAAATTCGGCCCATTCACGAACTAACGGCCGGACCGTAAACACAATAACTTCCGAGAAAAACAACTTAGAAACTCGATATTTGTAGAGAAGGTTTGGACCTTAATAACGAAGGCCGAATTGGTGAATGGGTAAAATCCACCCAATGATTCCGCAGATATACCCATTCAAAATTTTATTTTCCCTATATTTCCAAAAATACAGATTAGATAGAATTGAAATCCAGTACGTTATCGAAAAATAACAGTTCGAAGGTTCATACAGAATTTTATGAGTATAATATGACAAGAAGATCACAGAATATTGGATATTTGAAAAAAAAAAGATTTGAACTTTTTTTCAAATTGTTGTATTGACACGATTGTCACGAATTTTTGCACAATGTGTTCTTCAGCATCTTTGAATTAGCTGCGAAGTTTCATCACGATTGAATTAGCATTCTTTGAGTTATACCGAAAAAAAATATCGATATCGAGAAGAAAACAACGAAATTCTACATATTTTTTCCCAATATCTCCAAAACTAATAGCCGTATCGAATTGAAATTTCCTACACCGCTGTGAAATATGCAGTTCAAGTCATAACTGGAATTGTTCTCGAATATGAACGATAGTTTCAGAGAACAAAATTTTTTCCAAAAAAAATTTTGAAAAATTTTTTTTTTTCAGTTGAGTAACTATACGATTTCAACGAAATTTCGCTCAAAGTTGCGCGTCGTTATGCTCCAACTAACTGCCAAGTTTCAATCCCATCGCTCAAGTAGTTTCTGAAATATGAAAAAAACCTCAAAATTTCAAACGGCTATAACTCTGAAACTATTTTGCCGATTTGGCCCATTAACGACCTCAACCGCAACATTCCGATGCGCGAACTACCCTACAAGTTTCAAGTCGCTAGCTGGCTTCGTTCGACAGTTATCGTGTCGTCGGCCGGCCAGCCGGACAGAATCAATTTTGACACCGGATTCGTCGTCAGTGAGTCCAATCTAGTCGTTTGAGACCATTTTCGGTTCAATCATCGAAAATTACAGACATTTGGACAAAACGATAGCACGCTGTTCCCCTAGAACATGCGCGCAAAAACTATTCAGCAGATTTGGCTCATTAACGAACTATTGAGGATCAAAACCTAATCTGAATATTTTAAGACTCTATAGGTGATTGGTTTCGATGTAACGTTACAAAACGCTCCACTATCGATTTCAGTTTCCATCGCGAAAATACGTCATAATATTAATTTCAATTCCGATCTCAAGCAAAAACGCCTTAGGCTGAACCTATACTGGACCCGTAATTCTCACGACACGATTTTCCACGATTTCGTCGTACGACGTCGTACGATGAGTGTGCCTACACTGGACCCGTAATTCGGACGATCGGGAAGCAGCCACAGATATATTTGATGTTCTGTGCTCAGATCTGAGTGATTATAAGTTTTGACATCTGTAAACTGTCAAGTTTCAAGAATTCTTGCGGTTTTTTTGCTCAAGGAATTTATATTCTTCACACCTATCTGTTCTTAATCGCTAACAGTTTGGGAAAATAGCTGCAGGATTTTAAGAAAGGTGGAATTTCACTCATGCCATACGATGTATTGATGGGAACCACAATACCTTACATACACGAATTAAATGTCGACTACAGAGTGAAGCTATGTATTATAATTACTTATAAGATTTTTTTCCTCATACTTTGAGACGTTACGGACAACCAATATGGATTTGTTTTTAGTGGACGTGGGGGGGTTGCGGAAGACATAGGACGGAGGAACTTTTTCTGTTTCTAATTTGTTCACATTCTCAGAGAAGTACCATTCCACCTAACCACAACCATCACCAGTCGAAGGGATTGATATTGACTGTTCATTATGTTTGGAGGACGATGCATATCCTTTGAATGAATATTTGATGGGACCTTACTCCAAGCATTTCCTATCTCACGAAGAGAACGAGTTCAATATCAAGGTCTAGAGGATGAGGAGAATGCGCGTTTTTTATTTTTGCCAAATAGTATAATATTTAATGGGAAAATGTTTATGGACAGATGTTAATAAAGCAATGAAAATAGTAAAATAGCTTAAAGATAAAAATAGACACTCAATGTTTATGATTCTACCACAGATTGCAAATTAATATCCTCCAGACCGTCCACGGAAATACTTTCACTGAAGGAAGAAAAGAGCGCCCTCTACAGAATTCTAATGAGTCTGAAAAGTTTTTTTGGAAATCCAAACAATATTTGATATGATCGTGCGATAGTTTTTCGTGAAATAAATCTCAGAAGAAACTAACCGTAAGTCAACAGCTTTTGCACGCATTTTCAATTTGCCAAGGTGTTAACTGATTCAATATCTATTGTTTATCGAGGTTTTGTTAGTGTTTTTAGTACATAAAATTGGAGTTTTGGATTTAGGTAGTCATGTTGTTGCGAAACACTTGCGCCAGCACACATGGTCACTTTTCGAGTGAAAGTCGCCGCGTGTGCAGTTGCAAACGCGACCACTATCACCGGAAAAATATTTCGCAAAATTACAACTCCCTACCTAAAATCGAAACTCCAATTTTATGTATCAACACCACTAACAAAACCCTGTTAGATATCGAATCACTTAACGCCTTTGCAAAAAAATTGAACATGCGCGCAAGAACTGTTGACTTCACTGTATTTTTTTTTAGAATTTTCCTCTCGGTGAATCAGAAATGATCGAACTGGTCGAATGGATCAGGTGTGTAGTCGTGCAAAACGGATACAGATATGCATAATTTCGTATCGTGTCACTAAAAAATATTTCTAGAAAAGTACTTATGTCAGCAGCTTTCAAGTGCATGCCAAAATTCGTTACCAAAGCATTCATCCTTTCATGTATTGTCCCTGCCAAATGCACCTTAACTTCCTGATGGAATGGTTTGGCGCTGTCCTTTTCATATGGTCATCAGAAAATTCTGCATGAACCTTACAG
The DNA here is from genome assembly GCA_958510865.1 of Myrrha octodecimguttata. NCBI lineage: Eukaryota > Metazoa > Arthropoda > Insecta > Coleoptera > Coccinellidae > Myrrha > Myrrha octodecimguttata. Next base: position 74,543,801 of record OY294057.1, read on the forward strand.
CCATCATTTTTCAATCGAGTGATAGAGTCCAATTAGATCCAATCTGTATTTTTAGAAATATTGAAAAAATATCATTTTGAATATGTGTATCTGTGTATTTTGAATGGATATCTGGTGAATCATTGGGCGGATTTTACCCATTCAGGAATTCAACCTAGGAGTAGGTTAGTATCTCAATTACGAAGTCCGAATTCATGAATGGTTTAAATCAACCCAATGATTGCGCAGTTATGGCCATTCCAAAATGATATTTTCCCAATATTTTCAAAAATAGAGATTGGATCGAATTGAACTCCATTACCATATTGACTGAAAAATGAGGTCGGTAGTAGTTCCTAGAAAAAAACAATTTCTAGGAAAATTTCGACATTTTTTTCAAATTTACTAACCGTACGATGACAACAATTGTTTTACGTTAATTACATGTTAATATCACATAACCACCAATAGTTTCTGAGATATTGAGGAAAAAATTCCAAAAGTTTGAATGACTAACTTTGAAACCATTCGGTCGATTTTGCCCATTAATGAAATTGACTGCCACATTTCGATGCATGATCTAGCCTGAAAGTTTTAAGTTGTTGGCAATTCCGTTTTACGGTTATCTTTTCCTCGGTCGGATGGCCGGACATAACCGATTTTGACACCGGATTCGTCATCAGTGGGTTCAAGCTAGTCGTTTGAGATCATTTTCGGCTCAAAATTCGGAAATTACATTCATTTGGATATATCACTCCGTTCACCATAACGTGCGCGCTAAAACTATGGAAATTATATATACCAGAAGCTATTCGATTTGATTGAATTCCAGAATAAATTCCAATTGTTGAAATGAATATACAATCCCTATTGATTAAAAACGATATGGTTTCGTTATTGCTATTCATCTTTTGTCAAGGTTCTACTAATTTGTTTCCTATTGCGCTGATTTTTAATAGCATGTTCATAAAAACTCCAAACAAAACTCCCATTCTCTAACCTCCTTTCATCGGGGGCTGTCGTGTTGGAAAATCGTTTTGGAAACAAACATGTTTGTTTCGACAAATTGTCGTTGCTTTGACGTCCTTCGTCGTTTCGGGCGTACGGGTCCAGTGTAGGCACTTGCATTGCAAGTCCTGTGTTTGTTTTTTCACCGTCGTCGTACGACATCGTTTCGTGAAAAATACGGTTCCAGTGTAGGCGCATCTAACGTCAACCGTCGTACGACGATCGTGCGTTTAACGGTCTTCGTCGTTTTGGAAATTACGGATCCAGTATAGGCACTTGCATTACGAGCTATGGGTTTGTTTCTCCAACGATATCGTACGACGTCGTACGACATCGTATCGTGGAAATTACGGGTCCAGTATAGGTGCAGCCTTACTGAGATTATACGATCGGTCGCTGGAAAACGCACTTCGCTTTGACAGTTGAGTGTGTGTTTCGCATGCGCGACTCTAATTCGGTCTGGCCGATGGAAAATTCTTGCTTTTCGTGCATAAGAATTTGGAGAGTAAACACCTTGCTAGAGTTTAACGAATAAACGAACTTCGTAATCCATTAACATCGTGGAATTTTGAAGTTTTATTGTTTCTTATAAGACGTCTATTCAAAAGGCGTCTTTGTACCGGGGCTATCGCACACTGAAACATCTTTGTACCGGGGCTACTGCTCACTAAATCATCTTTGTACCGGGGCTGTTGGCCACTTAAACATCTTTGTACCGAGCTATCGACTGCTGGATTACCTTTTTACTGGGACTAATGCCCATTTGAACATCCTACTACCGGACCCAAGGTTTGACTGGATCATCTTAATACTGGAAGCAATCATTGTTGGAATACCTTTATTCCGAAGCTTATTATTACTGGAACATCTTAATTCTGGACTTTATTCTGGTTGGAATCTCTTGAAACTAGACTTCCTGCATAGTACCTGTATTTTGGAGGATCATACCACCGGATCCTTACTTTTAAGATAAGTGCCTCTTCGAATCGCGGATCTCAGATTCATTGTACCTGATTTTGTGTTTGTAAATAGTAATTTTTAATTGTAAAGTTGAAATAAATAGATAGGGAGTAAGAGGTTGCATCATTACCACCAGATTAACGAATAGGGATACATTCAGGAGTTAATTTGATTTCATCGAAAGTTAGTGATTATACTGTTATGAATCTGACTGTTGTTTGATTTTGAATAATTTTGAATTTTTAACAGGATCCAATAACAAAAATATGAATTTTGAATTTGATTTAAATTTTGCGCGGCTTTCTGTCTCTTTCTCAGGTGGATTCTATGACGTGAAATAATAGTTTATATAATTTCGAATGATAATATTTAATGAAATAATTTTGAGGAAATTGATTTAAATGCCAAACTTACTAACTACCTAATTCAAATGATAAAATAAAATTTAAAAACTTATAATAATGTCCTTTTTGTCTCACCCACGGTGTTTTAAGTCTATGTCACTTTGTTAATTGATGTACTTCTGTGGTTCGGAATATCTGGATAACCTCCAAAGTTCGTCGTGTTTATTTTACTGCGAGTTCCAAGGGTTGCCTTTGAAATTATGTTTATATTTCTGGAGTTCACTTGTGTGGATTTGATCACTGTTGGATTTTCCTTTTTGGTAAGTTTATCTTGTTTTTTCTTTAATATTCCACGTATTTACTTCTATTATTCTTCCAGGATAGTTGATAGTTGATAGTTGGTAAGGGGTTACGTTCCACTGCGACCTTAAGGTCTATTGTGCCCCCTTGTCAGAGCTGTTTTCGCAACCTACAGCTCGCCCTCCAGGATGCCAGTCACTTTGATTCTGTTTTGGTTTACTTTCGGTTTCTGACTGGAATATTACGATGTTTCGAGAATTTTCTTACGAGGAGCAGCTACAGTCTTGACAATGGTTAAAAATGGACTAAATTCTCTGTGTTCGAGCTTCGGTATTTATTCCTTTCCGGAATTTTCTTCAACATCTTATTAGCCTTGCTTTTAAAAATGTCTTCCAAAAATTATGCTTTTGCAGTTTTCTCTTCTGAGGTAAGTTTTCCTTCTTCGAACCTGGTCTAGAAAATTCGGCCGTATTTTTCTCCGTATTTTGATGTGCCTCTTGCCTATATTCTAAATCTTTAATTATATTAAATAAACCCTATTTCTAAAATATAGCTGCAATTTTGTTCCTTCGGAAACCTGATAATTACATTATGTGCAACTTATGGGTCGAGACATAACTTCTATCCTAAATTTACATTGTCTTTGAAATTCTACATCTAATTCTACTTATGATTGCTAGTTCTGTTCAATTCAAACCTAAAATAATAATTTTCAACAAAATATCACTTAATTTCCTCATAATTTCCTACTTTTTGACTAGATAAGGCAATTTTATAAAATTCAAGGTATTGAAACAAATTCTTATACTTTCAGATCATGAGAAGCCTGTTGAGAAAGATAATTTGGAAGGATTATGTGCCCTGAATAAGCTATTGAAATATTGGAATGAATTCTCTGGATTTGTTACTGGATCGTGATTGATTTGGACATTTCTTATATCTTATAATAGAATTTACTATGTTTGAGGCCTGGAATTAACTTAATTATATATTATGATAATTAATTATTGAAAATATGCATTTGTGTTCATTGGCAAGTTATTTTTTTTTCTGTTTCTTAAATACCAATTTAGAAAAAACCATAACAATACGTACGGACGGACGGACAGAATTGAATTTGACCACGGATTCTTTTTCAGGGAGTTCAACCCAATCGTTTTCGGCTCAAAATTCGAAAATTATCGTGACGAAATGATAACCCGCTGTTCGCTAGAACAAGCGCGTAAAAAGCCTGTAGAAATTCCCTGACGAGTCACCTCTGAAACCAGCACGAAGACAAAGTGACGGTATCAAAACGCTGTTGCGGTTGAAATCGTCGCTCGTTTTTCCGGGACAAATCTCCAGATCTGCGTCTGGCGCACGAGGAGGGCCGAAGGGTGAAACGGGAGGGCCTGTTTTATTAAAGCAATTCGGTCCTGATTTATTGGGCCAAAAATGAAAGCGACATTCCACTTTGACATTGTTCGCATACCTAAAGAACTCACGCCGGTGCAGGGGAAGATCTCGCAGCAGTTTTCAGGGAGATATAACTGGTATTCCGGACGGATATCGTCTCTTATTTGACTGCGGTTTCGGCCGAGTTATGTGACCGCGGCTATCATATCGAAATTTAATTAAATACGTAGCGAGGGATTCTGGAACTGTCAGTGGTTGATAAGAGTTTTTGTTATGTGAAAAGGGAAGTATTCAGATTGAATAATCCGAACGCCTATGCCTCAGCAGTTGTTTCGGCAGGGAGTCTTGAGGAGCTCCAGAAAGCCTGTGAATTTATTGTAGAGGAATTTGTAAATTGGTGTCGTCTTAACCATCTTATGGTGAACATAAGCAAGACTTTTTGCAACGGAAATAAATATCGTTGAAAGGGGTTCGGAAATGAATAAAAGGATATTTAATCTTCAAAAACTACCAGAAAACGTAACCTAGCTCGTACACAACGGTAGGATTCCAGTAAGAAAGATCGTTTCAAACCGGCACAAATTATGCTGAAATTTTGGAAAAAACTCAAAGTTGGTGGTAAAAAAATTAAAAGGATTCAGAACCAACCTTTAATCGATCCATTTCAATATAATATATCCCATATTTCCGTCGATTTCGACGGATTTCATGTTAAAATTCCTTATAAGGAGCTCTCGGTCATCGGATAGATTCATGGAATTTCTTTTGTAAATATCACCAATCTCTTTATTCTTCTGCTCGAAATCGAAGCCCTGTGCTTAGTTCTTGCCATTTCATACAATATTTGCCAGTATTTCGGCGTTTTTCGGTAAATTTTATTCAATTTCTACCTGACAGCACTGACATCGGCTTTCAAACATTTCATCCGGATCTGATCACTAGTCTCTCGAAAAAAATAGTTTCGAAATACAATTGTTTGAAATATTTATGAGATTTTGCAGGTAGGTGCAATTGGGCAAAATGCATCTGATGTATAATTTTTTGGTGATAATATACTTCCGGTTGAACAGGAATACCCTCAACTTTTTGCATTTATATGGAACCACCTGTATATCTTGCAGATGTTGAAAGACAGTAAGACCAGTATGTGCGCATTCGAAATTCCAAGCTCTTTCAACATCTGCAAAGATATACAGGAGGTCCCATACAAATTAAAAAAATTGAGGATATTATCGGTTCAATCGGAGGTATATTATCAATAAAAAATTGTAAATCAGATGCATTTTGCACCATTGCACTCACCTGCAAAATTTTATAAATATTGTTAATTTCATTCAAAAGATGATTCCATACTTTATCCCAACCCTGTTTGCACGTTGATATTATTAATATCTATCTGTCTAGTCCGATCGGATCTATTTCAGTTTTCGATAGTATACATTGAGAGAAACGTTCATTTGTATTAATTAAAATATATTAGTGGCAACTGAACAAACATCTACTCTGAATAGAGCCGAACTTTAGTGCATTTGAAACATTTGTATTCAATAAATTTCATTAACAATAAATGAGCCAATCAAAGGTCAATCAATCTGAGTCCATTTTCGAAAATTTCATACGAGAGCCTTATGAATTAAAATAACACATCATTCCTGTTGGAGAATCGAACATTATTCACTGCGGATCAATTCGATTAGAAATAATAAAATGAGCCCGATTTTAGCTTATATCTTGTGCCGCTTCCATGTTCAAACGCACAACAACACTAATAACTGTAAACACACCATGTATAACTCCTCTCGAATCGAAATGAAAATCAAGCACGCGTCAGGACGATCTCAAATCGAACCCGCACCATCGTCAAATTCTAAAACCCATGAACAGCCTCCCTCATCACTCCAACAACCCCTCTTGGAAACAGTTATGAATTTCACAATATCGAACACTCCACCTAACCTCAATGAATCATATTCATTTGCGTGTAACTTATAATAACGGTTGTAGCCACTGCAACGCACAGACCTATATGCGAAGGGAGGGTCGAAGAAGGGTTAATTAATCCATTTCATTGTCATCGTCATGGTCACACAAAATTATTGTCGAGTCGACTAACCCTTCTCGTTTATGGACGATTATGAATTGGCCGATATATAATGTCGCTGAGTGATGTAGTACAGCGGTTCTTGGCACCCTAATAAATTAAAAATGTGTGCCAACAAAATGATTTTCATGGATATTTTCGTTGGACGGATTGATGAGTTTGCCTGATTCGGCAATTTTGTTAAACGAAAAGTATTGATGCGGTTTTTGATCAATAATGTTATCTTGTTGTATTTATTAATTGGTTTCGTTTTATCGATAGTTACATTTGGTGGATTGATATGATGAAATTAACGACGAATCACCCATGTTCCTCATCCATGTAATCAAATAATAATTATAAGAACAACAATGAATTTTATTGAGTCATAAGTATTGACAAAGAAAGCTTTGAACAAAATATTGCTTCCAAATACATTGGTTTTTGTAATTTGAATGTGATTTATGTCGCCAGTAACTTGGGCTCAATATTTTCCGACTTTGAGGGTCCTCATAATCACACGAAATTATTGTTAATTAAACCTTCTCGTTTATGGACGATTATGAATTGGGCAATATACAATGTCGCTGAGTGATGTAGTACAGCGGTTCTAGACACCCTTATAAATTGAAAATGTGTGCCAACAAAATGATTTTCATGTATATTTTCGTTGGAAGGATTGATAAGTTCGCCTGATTCGGCAATTCTGTTAAACGAAAAGTATTGATGGGGTTTTTGATCGATAATGTTATCTTGTTGTATTTGTTGATTGGTTTCGTTTTATCGATACATACATTTGGTGGATTGATATGATGAAATTAACGACGAATCACCCAAGTTCCTCAACCATGTAATTGAATAATAATAATTGTAATAACAATAATTAATTTTATTAAGTGAGCATTATTGACAAATAAAGCTATGAACAAAATATTGTTCCTGAATGCATTGGTATATGTAATGTAAATGTGATTTACGTTGCCAATAACTTGGACTCAATATTCTCCGACTTTGAAGGTCCTCATAATCACACAAAATTATTGTCAAGTTAACTAAGCCTTCTCCTTTATGGACGATTATGAATTGGCCGATGTATAATGTCGCTGAGTGATGTAGTAGAGCGATTCTTGACACCCTAATGAATTAAAAATGTGTGCCAACAACTGATTTTCATGGATATATTCGTTGGACGGTTTCATGAGTTTGCCTGAACCAGCAATTTTGTTGAATGAAAAGTATTGATAAAATTAATGAATTTTTTTTGTCATGAATTGTGCTAGGTTTGTGCTGCTTTATGCCGTTGATTTTTTTTTTCATTTCGTACCAGATATTGCACGAAATGTGTAAAGTAGGCCAGCCCAGCACATTTCGAAACAGAGGATTTTGATTGCTGTTGTAGATTGTGCTATACATAATATACTGAGTTGTGCTGTTCGGATTTCTCCGAAAGTCCCCCTCATTTTGCGAAAAATCGAAAACTAAGAAAACAGTTAGCCCAGCACTTTTGTTTTCTCTTCTCAAAAATGAGTGAAAAAGTTTGAGCTACATTTGTGCTGAGTTGTACCGTGAATATTTTTATCGGATTTTCCGACAAATCACGAAATTGAAAGAAAAGTTTGCCCAGCACATTCGTTTTCTCGTGATGAAAATATATGCGAAAAATCGTCTCATATGCGGGCTAACTTGTGCCGTTGAAATCCAGCTACTTCTCCGAAAAGAAAAAGATTTCTAAATAATTTTTTTTTTAATTTTTCGATTTTCGAATTTTTTTTGGACTGAATTGTGCTAGGTTCGTACTACTTTGTACCGTTGGAATTTTTCTTTCATTTTAGACGGTTCTCAAGATATTCCAGAAAATCTACAAAATGGATCGCCAAGACGAGTGTGAAGTTGGCCCAGCACTTTCCGATTTTCTAGAAAAATTTTTTTTGCTGAATTTAGCTAGGTTTGTGCTGCTTCGTGCTGTTGAGATTTTCCTCTTATTCCATACTGTTCCAGAGATATTCCACAAAATGTATGGAATAGGACAACTGAAACTTTTTGAAAAAGTTGGTGTCAACGGCGGAAATAGATTGCGCTATCCACATACCGAGTTGTGCCGTTCGAATTTCCTATTCCCCAGAAATGAAAATTAAGAAAAAAATTAGCTCAGCAATTTCGGTATTTCGTAATGATAGGAAACATATGAAGAAACTTCTGCTTCACGTAATCTTATTTCTTTCGTTGAAGTTTCCACAGAAATCCTGCGAATTTTCCATACGTACGGTTCTCTAACTATCCTTCGTAAAATCAACCTCCATCATGAATTTTCAAAACAAAATCTGTACATTCAATCATCGACATGCGGGGTAAAATTCATCCAGTCGTCAACCGTGAATAAAAAATAATAGATCGATTTTCACCCCTCATAAACCCCGGGTAGGGTAAACACAAATGAAAAATCGTCCATCCACCAGCAGTCCTTTCCTGAACGCATCCCCAAGGACCTCGGCAGCGGCGGTACGTGTTTACAGTCGCATAGAATATTTATATCATCGTCAGTCGATGAACGTAGCAATATGTCCGGCCGCCCGGCTCCAAACACGGGGCATTTCGCCTCAACCCCAGCGACTGCTCCAGAGGCGTCTAAGGATCTCTAACAACCCGTGGAATATTGATTTAATTAGAACTAATATTTGCGAGGGTAATCTCGCGAGTGATTTGCAACGCAAATTTGAACAGGAACAAACCTTGTCGCGGGCAAATGTTTTCCTCTTTCAATTGGTCCTTCGAGTGGATGTCGAACGAATGTATTGAGAATGACATTCCCATTGAGAGTTTGTATTTCCATTATTGCAATGTCACTTTAAGATACCTACTGTGTGTGACAGAATGATGAAGGTTTTTATGTTTTTTTCGGTGTGGGTTGGAACTAGATTGCGCTGGGAAGTTGGTATACGTGGGCGGAATGTTGGGAACGAACAGGTGTGCTGTTTTGGTGATTGAAGAGTTTCATTGGAGGAAAACGAAACGCAGGCATGATAATTGTGTTATGAATATTCTTACGGCATCGTCGGATCGGTTTGATTACTTTGTCATTATGTTTTTTAGTTTCTTCCCTATATTTGATTAGATTTTATGTGAAAAGTAATCAATGGGAGATGATTCCCCGATATTTGGGGCCTGAAGCTTTCTTCGTTCACCTGAGGATCGCTTGGAGGACCGGACCTGGTCGAAAGACTCTCCTGGTCCGGAAGCAAACTTATACTCCATTCTTTTTATAAACTATCCCGGTAGGCCATGAATTAGGTCTGTCATGTTTTTCACTTAAAACTGACGCAGGTTGGTGAAATATCGGCAATGTCAAAATTTTTCAGAGACTTTGCCAAATGCCAATGCCAATTTCTACTCTCAATATCAACTCAATCATCACGATTGGAAACTAAAAATGCCAAAAATAGGTAGGTAAAGAAGCAGAGACAAAGTATCAGGAAGTGCTATGTAGAATTGAAATCTGCTTTTTCTGATAGTAACACTGATAATTTGGAATCAATAATTAATCACAAGCTATCCAACATTTTCGAAGTATGTGAGTGAAAACCAAGAAATTATAGTTTATATGAATAAATATTTATGTTTTAGCTGCACATCACCACAATTAGAAAGATTTTAAAAGAAAGAGATGACAAATAATTTCCTTTTATTGGTGCACCCAAAAAGACAGTAGCTGAAGACTTAATTTTGAAAAAATATCTGCAACACTTTTCGATTGATACACATGTTTTGTTCATTAGGCAATCTGTTTTGCAAAAAACTGCCCTTGGCAAAAAGTTCTATCCTGCAATCCGTAAGGGCGTTTTCCATAAAAAAACAATTTTCATTCAATTTTTATTTGTTCTTTTTCAGATATTGGGAGTGAAAATCCAGAAAAAACCTGAGTACAAAATAATTCTGAAATTCTTCAAAATTTTGTTAAGAAAATATTCTTGGGGAAAATTTTTCATCATATTTGAATGAAAGTTTACACAGACCTTGGAGCCAATATTTAACAACAGTGTTTTAATTTTCAAGTCGGTTTGATGTTAATTTCTGGAGTTATTGAAAAAAAATAAGACAAATTTCATGACTTGAATTTTAAGATTTTTTTGCTCATTTTTTAAAAAAATGTTGATGCAATCAGATTGAAACATCGTAACAAAAATCTCAAAAAATGTTTTTTCTGCAATACAATAAAATGCGATAAAATGTTTCAGATGCCATTTAGAATTGACACAGATCTTGATGTCAATATTCAACCACCGTGTTTCAAAATTCTCGGAAATATTATAGGAACAAAATAGATATAATGAATTTCTTGGTCATTTCCTGAATAACTCAAAAAAACTGATCTTATCTTGATGAAATTTGGCAACCAGTTGGCAAGTGGTGATGCAAAAACCTGAGCGACATTTCGTGATGATCGGTTTGATAAAACAATTTTAAAAAATGTTGATTATTGTTTTTCAAATATTCCCAAATTTGCGAATTTAAAATCAGAGGGGTCTCACGAAATTCTGAATGAACCTTCGCCTTATCATTTGTTAATTAAGTACTCGACTTGAATTGGATTAGATCTGTAATTTGCGAAATATTGTAATAATAAATTTTGAATGAATATAACTAGGTACACCTTCAAGCTTCTATAAAGAAGAAGTTTCTGTCGAAAATTCATGTCCCGTATTTCACGGTTTCACTGATGATCAGAACGACTAGTCTTGTCTGGTACAGAAAGAGTTCTAGATGAAAAAAATTTCATCACCATCATCTTAGGAGAACCTTAGTAACCGTAACCTTACCTTACCCAAATCTTAATAAGAACTAAGCCTCCTTCTATGTGTCACACCGACCCGAAATCGCCGCGAAATTAAAGACAAACAAACACAATCGAAATTCGTTTAAAATTCTCGAGGAAAATCTTAGTGAGTAGACATAATAGGCCGGTAGTTGGCTGCCTCGCTTCCATTATTGGCATTTCTCAGCCTGCATTATCGGGGCGCGCTCGGCTCAGCCAAAAAGCGTATAGCTACTTGCCGCGAAGTGGCGTCGAGCGCGTCTCGCATAAGATAAAGCGATCTAAATGGAGGAAATTCAGGAAATTCTGCACCGCACACTTTCCCTCAGAAAACTAATAATTCGAACAAAGCCCACAGGCGGTGTTCAACTGGTTGCAGATAAATATATAGTCGCGGCAGGAGATTCCAGAGATCGATAGTTCTAATTTCGAAAACGACGCTAGGCGTCGTGAGGAAACAATGGATGTTGAGAAATGGAAGATTAGAAGATGGGAATGTTAAAGACTGCAAGTTGGTGAGATATGAGTGAATTTGTTGAGATTGAGACGATGAATCAACTATATCGATTAACGCTTATTTTGGGAGGAAAGTGCAAAATTTTTTAGGTCTCAAACGGATAGGTTGGACTCACTAATATTTTTTGGGGATTGTGTTTTTTTTGATTCTATTGATTTCAGCCAGTTGTCTTACCTATACTTTCATATTTCTGTTTGCAAGTTTATAGGGTCATATACATTCCTTTTCAAATCGAATTTGGATGGTAAAAATGCATAACAATCAAGTAAGGAAAGATCAGATTATAGAATGTTTCTCATTGAAAAACCTTTATTGGGAACATGACTTTTGTTCGATATGAAATAATAATAAAACAATTGATATCATCTGAAATATTTATTCAACAGTCGTTAGAAATTCACATAAATCATGGGTTCTAGAATATGAGTGTTAAAATTTGAAAGCAAAAAAATAACAAGTTTCAATGAAATACCAAAACAGCATACGCTCTATAGGGTAGCTGAAATTGAAAAGATAAAAAATATTTAAAGAACATCTCCATCGCTCTGACAATATTGAAAAACTTATACCGTCGAATTAAGTGCATACTTCTTGAATTTTCGAAATATCCCCACCAATGGCATAAACAGGGGGTTCATGGCTTGTTTTTTCGGATTAAGAAACGGAATCCACTTCCACTACTTCCTGTATTTGTCTTCCAAGGTATGGAAAAGTACTCTCGAATTGTAAATTTCATGGTATAGGATCCTTCTGTATTTTATTTTTCCCCATTCCTGATGAAGTTCCCACATGACTGCTGTATCTGGTCTACCTGAAAATAAGCATTTTTCACCGTCTTGTATAAAAAGAAAGCAACCCTGCAAGAGAATCAAATTTATATGAAATTAATTTATGACTCTCATTTGATCTTAGAACTTATTCCACTCGGCTAGCTGAAAACAATTAAAAAAAAATCGGTATATCAACTAGATAACGGAAAAGATCTTATCTATGACATCGGGACAAACAAAATCATCATTTCTATACTATAAGTCCTACTCACCTTCTAAAATTCTCGTCAGAACACATAGCACAAGTTGTGGTCAACTTCAAGCACAAAAAAAAAATCTTCCCGATATGCATCCGCTATACGACTAGACCAGAATTAAACTTGATATAACTAGAAAAATAGCACGATGATTGTTTTGAGGTTCGCGTACTCATATCAATTGATGAACGCGGTGATTGTATTAACCAGAACATCGTTTGATGACGTAAAGCATTGATAATATAACTCCGGGGCATGAATCAATCACGCTGATACATTAGTGTGATGTATGCAGAGCATGGATCCATTACAATTGGCATTATCACAAGTTTTCGTGATGATCGACCGTGCCTAGTATTGATCACTTCCAGGACGTTAATTCAATGTATTTTTTACAATGTCTTGAGGCAAATTTCCTTGAATTGATGTATTTCATCATCAGTACAATGTAACAAATACATTATAATAATGGCCTAGCGTTCATTATAACAATCAAAATAGTGATGGGTCAATCACTGAAGTTCATTGTTCCGATCAATTATTGACATTGTCCCAATGTAAAATACATCATAGTTATGTCCATACGGTTGATCACCTGTGGTGATTGATATCAGGCTCAGTTTTATTTTCTGTGGGCATTCGTTCGTAATTTAACTCCAAACTTACTCTCCAATTATCAAGCTACTGAGTAGATTCTTCCGGAAGTTATTTTGTTCACTATCTTTGGTTAGGCCGGCCGTAAACACATTAACTCTAGGTAGAATCGACATAGGGAATATATTTGTACGGTAGGTTTTCAGTTTAATTAAGAAGATTGAAAAAATCTGCGTTTTGCAGGGCCAATACTTGTATAGATGACTGCTTTGGCAACGGAACAAGAGCCTTAAAGCTCCTGACCTCACGTCAGTGCTTTTCTAGGTTTTTCTACAATATTTCCGAAAATTATAAAAGTGTCAAACTGAAATTTGGTACACTGCTGTGGAATATTCTGTCCTAATGAATTCTTCGTGCCTGAAACCGGCCTGCATAAGAAATAACTGACATTGGCGTTACGAGTCCCATGCTTTCTTTTACCATACAACTCCCAATCATTGCCCTATCAAAACAGAAAACAATTTCTTATGCACTCCACTGAAAAAAAAAACCAAATCATAGTAATTGGCATCGAGGTTCACAATTCCACCCCCAACCATAGAAGACCCTCACTGCAATTCTTCGTCATCATCAACCCCTTAATAAATGCAGACTTAATAGTCCAAAATTAAATTCGAGAATCACGACTAGTGACTTCGTGATGTGATTCGACAGTAGTGACCTCAAATCTCCCCGAAATCAAATGGATGTAAGTGGGGGAGTTTTCGACGAACGGCTATGGCAACCCCTTTTGTGTACGCAGGAGTGCGCGTCTCTGCCGCATACCGGGGGTTTCTTGCAGGATTGACACCAGGGTTGGGCCGAATTACTACCGTGGTTTTGACACTTTTGAGAATTCAATATAAATTCCATTTGCGAGGGGTAAGGTGACTGATTAAAATTTTTGAGGTGGCCGAGAGATGAGGGTTGGGATTTGGATATCAATATAGAATTTTGTTTTGGAAAGTAAAATCCCGAAATTTGAAATTTTGTTTGTTGAATTTAAGAGCAAGCAGTTTGATATTGTTGAATGAAAAAGAAATTGCTGTGAAGGTTAAGTTAAGGAATGGTTTCTCAAGAATTCTCTCAAACTTAATTCGGAGAAAACAAGTGGTTTAAGGTTCGGAAGTGGGCAAAACGGAGAAGGCGCCAAATTCTTGGGCATAACCTTAGACAACAGACTAGATTGGGCCTCGCATATCGATCTCTTGTATGCTTAACTGTCTAGAAGCTAGTATTTGCTGAGGAAGCTGAGGAATTGTGGGACTCACGAGATGAAGAGATCTGCATATTTTGCGGGCTTCCAGAGTGTGATGCAGTATTCTCCTATCGGGTACCTCGTCGAAAGCTACAAGAGTTTTCATTCTGCAGAAGAAGGCTATTCGAATTATGTTTGGTGTCGGCAGAAGAGAGACATGTAAGCCAATTTATATAAGACATGAAATACTCACCTTACCATTACTGTATATGAAAGAGTGTTAGAAATATGTTCACCACAACAGAAACAGCTTGACACGAAACGGATCATATCACTTATATAAAACTATACAGGGTGATTCCGGAGGAGACCGTCAGATCTTAGGATAAGTTTACACTAGTCAAGACAGTCTCGAAACAATGTTTGGTTTGTGGTTGGGCGTATCTATTGAGAATATACAGGGTGATTTGTCCGATTCGGCCGATTTTACCTTTATTGTTAACTTTGGTATGGCTCATTCGATTTTGATGATATTTTCAGCGAAGTACAATATTGGAGAGCACATTCATTGATTTCAAAAATCTTTTCAAAATAAGCGGTTATTATTGTGATATTCCCAGGTTAATTGTGCAGGTTGAAAAAACACCCTGTACATCGCGTTTCCTAAATTGCGCTATCTGTTTACGATTTTACTATAATAAGTCATTATTTGAGAGTTTCTAATTTTTGGCACACTTCTAGTTTCCTGATGAACTTTTATCAGAAAAAGACAATGTCGAAATTTCGCTCCAATCGATTCTACTTTTATTAATAACTTTGATATGGCTCATCCAATTTTGATGAAATTTACAGTGTAGAACAATCTGAATGAGTACATTCCATAATCGCAACAGTTTCTCGAAATACAGGGTTTTAATTGTGATAATTCCAGAATTTCAGATTAATTCTGCTGCTAAAAAAAACACCCTGTACATTGCTTTTTCAAAACTCTCTTACTCGCTTCAGATTCTTCAATGATATGTCATCATTCAAAGGATTCTAATTTCTTTGGCCCAACTCCGGTTGTTCTAGAAAACATTTTTGAAGAAGAGCATGATCAAAATTTGGCTCACAAGCAGTGAGAGTATTCCGCACTAATAGGTAGGAAAGCCGTATGGTCCAAGGTTGCAAAGCCATTCTTAAGTTCTAGAATATTCTTTTCAAATTCCAAATTCATATTCAATTGCTAATATTCTGTATGAAATCTTTCAATTCAGAATATATTTCGAATTTGAAAAGAATATTTTAGAAGTGACGAACAACTTTGCATCCTTGGACGATACAGCTTTCCAACCTAGTGCGGAATACTCTCACTGCTTGTGTGCCAAATTTCGATTATGCTCTTCTTCAAAAATGTTTTCTAGGAAAACCGGAGGTGTGTTAAAGAAATTAGAAACCTCTGAATAATGACATATTATTGTAGAATCTGAAACGAATAAGAAAGTTTTGGAAAAGCAATGTACTGGGTGTGAATCTGAAATTCTGAAATTTTCACATTCACAACCCTGTATTTTGAGATATTGTTACGATTATTGAATGTACTCGTTTAGATTGTTTCACACTGCAAATTCCATCAAAATTCGATGAGCCATACCAAAGTTATCAATAGAAGTAGAATCGTTTGTAGTGAAATTTCGACAATATCTTTTTTTTTTTAATTTTCTCGGCAAACTAGAAATGTGCCAAAAAAAATTCAAACTCCCAAATAATGACTTATTATAGTAGAATCGTAAACAGAAAGCGTAGTTTAGGAAACGCTATGTACAGGGTGTTTTTTCAACTTGCACAATTAATCTGGATTCATCACAATAACAACCCCTTATTTTGAAAAAAATTTTGAAATCAATGAATGTCCTCATCAATATTGTACCACGCTGAAAATTTCATCAGAATCGAATAAGCCATACCAAAGTTATCAATAAAAGTAAAATCGGTCGAATCGGACAAATCACCCTGTATATTCTTAACAGAGACCCCCAACCAAAAACCAAACATTGTTCCTAGACTGTCTTGACTAGTGAAAACTTATCCCAAAATCTGACGGTATCCTCCGGAATCACCATCTATACAGAGGAGTGACCTGACTACACCTTTACACAGGAAGAAGAAAACCTATAATTTCTCCACCTACTGGGGAATAAGAATGTTCAACAAGCTACCACCTGTAATGAAGGAGTCACCCAAAAAACCTTTCATGAAGAGCATAAAAAAATTATTATGTTCACATACCATAAAAGAATTTTTGAGTTTTAATATTCCTCAAAATTATTTGTTTAAATGTTCAGTTACCATACTCACCTGATGAAGTCATGTTATCATGACGAAACAATTGTTGTGAAAATAAATATATAAAGCGGAAATAAGTTATTTTACTTTTTAATCATCATATTTGTTTAAAGTTTGACAAACCATGTTATTTTAATGGCAATATATTAATTATTACTTATTATTAAAAAGAGTCTTCCAGCAAGGAATTCTGACTTTAATAGTTGTCATATCTGTTGAATTCCCTGTCATTCATTCAGTTTAGATTGCAGCTTGTTTTGGGAGTATTTTGCATCATTTTTTATGTTTTTTCTGGGATTTCAGTCTCAATATCTGACACAGAAATACTTAAATTGAATGAAACTGTTTTCAAATAGAAAATTCGTCTATGGATTGCAGGATTGAACTATTTGTGACGGGCAGTTCCGAGGAAAAGAGGTTGGTTGCCTAATGGAGAATACAAACGATAAAAAGAGCGAATTGTAACGTTTTAGAGTGAAAATCTGTCTCTTGCATTAGAGAAACGAGAATATTTGAAGAATTATTTTTTTTTTGATTTTTCGTTTTGTACTGTTCATTATGCAACATGTTTTCCTAGAAACTGCCCGTGACATTTGACAAATAGTTCCATCCTGCAAACCGCATCGATTTAATGTTCAATATTCTGTTTCAGGTATTGGGAGTGAAAATCCAGAGAAAAATCTACAAAATCCTTCCAAAATAAGTTTTAATCGATACATAAGGCAAACGATTTACCCGCAGGGGAACTTTTTTTTTTAAATCCCTAAATGTCCCCAGTTCGTTCAGAAGGAAACTTTTTGGTTTAAATTTTCTTCGGAATAATTAGAAATATTTCCATCAATTCTATCGACGTAAGTTAATAGATGCATAGAATACAGGGTGCGGACACTTTGTTGTCTTAAACGTTAGTTTTAGCCGATGTAGAGGTCTGCATCGAGAAATCTGCCATATAAAATCTGAAATATTTACGGAAGTCACTGACCTGTCATATCAAAACTAGTCGAATAAGAATTTCTTTCTGATTTTCCGAGTTGGACCATACATCATTTTCAAGATTTCCTGAAAATAAATTCAATTTGAGGAATTTAAATTATGATTATTCAATTCATTCTGTCTGAACAAGTCTAAACTTGATATTCTTGAATACCTGTTTATTGCAAGAGGTATTTATTATCTCAATATTCAGTTCATGGAAAGGAAGTCTTCCAGAGTTGCGTTATCAAAAATACCTCGTCAAAACATCTAGAACGATAAATGGTATCATTAATTTGTCTGGTGTGAAATTCGTCTGATAAATTCGTATGAACATGAACAGCAAAGTAAAAATTCATATTTCAATTTCAATAATAATAAACAAGTATGCAACAAAATTCATAACTTTTGAATTAAATATTTACTAACAGGTACATACAAAATTTATAAACCATATGTTCAAGAAAAGAAATCCAAACTATCCAATAAAATGCATGAGTAATATCAATCTCACGTTCCCATCGTTGTTTTGGCTTCGAAATTACTTTTTGTATCCATCTATGAAAATATTCTTACCATAAACCTCATATTGCTCTTTATTCCTTTATACATATTCCTTATTATTAATGAATAGATGTTACAAATTTGTTAAAGTCCTCTTATATGTTAGTAGGAATCCATAATTTCGAATATCTCATTCATATTTTGGGAAATGATTTCATCAGATCTTATAAAGAAAACCGCCGCAAATCGAGTTGTGGAAAAAATCTAGAAAAGCACTGCCGTGAAGGCAGCAGCTTTTGCACGCATGTTCATTGTATATGACCGCTTCGGCAACGTATTTGAAATAGCGCGCGAAAGCTGCTGCCTTCACGGCAGTACTTTTCTAGATTTTTTTTTCGATAAATTACTGGATTTCAATTCGATCTAATCCGTATTTTTGGAAATATTGGAAAAATGAAATTTTGAATGGGTATATCTACGGAACCAATGGGCGGATTTTACTCATTCACGAATTCGACCTTCGTAATTAAGCCGCCGACTGCGTAAACACAATTACTTTCGAAAGGAACAAGTCAGAAACTCGAAATTTGTGGAGAAGGTTTGGACCTTAATTACAAAGGCCGAATTCGTGAATGGGTAAAATCCCCCAATGATTCCGCAGATATAGCCATTCAAAATTTTATTTTTCCAATATTTCCAAAAATACAGATCAGATCAAATTGAAATCCAGTACTTCATTTCAGTTCGAAGGTTCATACAGAATTTAATGAGGATGATATGATAAGAAAATCACAGAAATTTTTTTTTCAAATTGTTCGCTTAAAGTTGTCTTTCAGCATCTTCGAACTAGCTGCGAAGTTTAATCAGGATGGAATCAGTATTTTTCGAGTTATACCGAAAAAAGCAACGATATCGAGAAAAAAAACATATTTTGACATATTTTTTCCCGATAACTCCAAAACTTATAATCGCATCGAACTAAAATTTGGTACACTGCTGTGAAATATGAAGCTCAAAGTCCGAGTGGTATTTTTTTCTGGGTATGATGAACGGTTTTCGAAAAAAAAAATTTTTGGGAAAAAATTTCGAAAAAATTTTTTTTTTTTTTACTGACGGTATGATACTGACAAAATTTGGATCAAACTTGAGCGTTGTTATACTCCACCTAATTGCCAAGTTTGAATTCAATTGGCTCAGTCGTTTCTGAAATAAAAAATAAATAACTTCAAAATTTCAAGTGGATATACCTCTGAAACTATTTGACTGATTTGGCCCATTAACGAACTCAACTGCGGCATTCCAATGCGCGACCTACCCTGAGAGTTTCAAGTTGCTAGCTCATTCCGTTCGACAGCTATCGTGTCCACGGCCGGCCGCCCGGCTGGCCCGATTATTTTGACAACGGATTCGTCATCAGTGAGTCCAATATCTAGTCGTTTGATACCATTTTCGGCTCAATCATCGAAAATTACAGACATTTGGACAAAACGATAGCACGCTGATCCCCTAGAACATGCGCGCAAAAATCAATGAGTTATGAATAATATATAAGTTTCATTTAAGATATCAATGGTATTGAGAAAAATTAAAACCCTTGCCTAAAATTTTCTGCGTTTTTTAGAGGATCTCAGATGAAACGAAGATAAAGGTGAAATGATTCATCCCGTATACAGATGTGAAATAATTCCCTGAACTCCATATCACCCTCTGTAATCTACATCATCAATTCATTTCTTCCAATTGAATAAAAAAAATCATTGTATTTCCAGTCGATCCGTCCATGCGACAACCACTCATATATCATTTCCTTAATTGACTCGGACTTCACGAATGAATACAAACCGTCAAATTACACCTAATGAACACAACAATATCGGCTCAATTGTACGGAAAAAAGCGAACTATTCGCCCGGATGACGAGTTTTATGGGAAAAAATTCGAAGATGCGGGAAACGATCGAATTGACAGCGACTCCTGGAATGAACGGCGTCAAGAACGCTTGACAGCGCTTAATAGTGACACAAAAAGTCACGACGATGTCGAATGTTAAAACAGATTTCATTGTTGTCCATTTCTGACTCATTGTCCTTTGGTAACGGTGACAATTAGGACTTAATGAAATGTTTAAATATGATAATGGAGGAAAGATGGAAGGAAATTTATTTCAAATAATATCTTTTTAGATTTCTAGTGTGAGATATCCAATTATGGATCTATTGGAGATGATTCCCCAATATAAGGGGCCTGTAGCGTTCTTCGTTCATCTGAGGATCTGAAATATCATCGCTTGGAGTACCGGACCTGGTGGAAAGACTATCTCGGTCAGAGAGCAAATGTAGGTAATTTTATTTACTGCTTTCTGCTGGTTTTCTGTTCTTATTTCTGTTTCAGATATTATGTCAAGATATTTTGTCAAAATATATCCGAGATGACGAAAAAATTATTTTCCAATGAAAAAGATGCTATCCATGTTTCTTCAAACAAATTACAATACTTATACGGGGAGACAGAGTTATTGCTGAGGTTTTTATCTGTGCTCTTGAATCATACGGAAAAATGTATGGTTCCCTGTTAACATTTCCTCTGCTAACACTGAATTATACCAAAGAATGTAATGCTCGTTCTCAAAAGAATACATATATATGTATATATAACAGCGAGCTATAATTTTACCCAAATGTTGAGAATTGATTTTAAACGATAAGGTTATGGTCACTGATGAATAATCCGATATCAAAATCGCAACTGCTGAATTTTTTTGGAAACATATGTTTAGTAAAAGGAAAAAAACCTAGAGAAGCACGGACGTGAAGTCAGCAGCTTTGCACGCATGTTAATTTTTGTGATATCCTCTGAACATGCGCGCAAAAGCTGCTGACTTGACGTCAGTGCTTTTCCAGGTTTTTTTCGTTAAGTTACTGGATTTCAATTCGATCTAGTCTGTTTTTTTGCCTGACGGCTTACCGTAAACACAATAACTTCCGAAAGAAACAACTTAAAACTTGATATTTGTAGAGCAGGTTTGGACCTTTATTACGAAGGCCTGATGAAGGCCCAATTTGTGAATGGGTGATATACCCATTCAAAATTTTATTTTCTCAATATTTCCAAAAAAACAAATTAGATGGAATTAAAATCCAATGATTTATCGAAAAATGACAGTTCGAAGGTTCATACAGAATTAAATGAGAATAATATGATCAGAATATCACAGAATATTGAGTATTTTAAAAAAATTGCATATTTTTTAAATCGTTCTAATGACTCGATCATCACGGAAGTTGAACATGAGTTTCATCATGACTAAACCAGAATTTCTTGAGTTATTCCGAAAAGAACAACGATATCGGAAAAAAAACACGAAATTCGACATATTTTTTTCCCAATATCTCCGAAAATAATATTCGTATAGGGTTAAAATTTGCTACACTGCCTTGAAATATGCAGCTCTAGGTTTGAGCGAATTTTTTTTCGAATATGATGAACAAAAAAAATTTTGAAAATTAAAATTTACTGATACCACGATCTCAACAGACCATTTTCGGCTCAAAATTCGAAAGTTACTGACATTTGGACGACACGATAGCATGTTGTTTCCTAAGAACCTGCGTGCAAAAATTTTCTAAAATTTTCC